>OY776673.1:188237904-189589751 GCA_963675555.1 Leptura quadrifasciata | reverse complement strand
GTCAGATATATATTCATGCTTAATAAATTTTTGTGTATTTGTAATAAATAATTCCTTCTCGTCATAAAAAGCTATGACGTCACAGTTTTTTTATATCAAAAATTTGAAAGCTGTTTTGATTCGGACTACCCCGTGACAGCACTGTACCTAATACCCTCCCGATCGTAAAATTTTTCTCTTCGGCAGGCAATTTTTATACTTAGTTAGATTTATTATAATTAATACAATAAAACTGAACCAGTAACCGGATGTGTGATATCATGCTGTAAAAGTCGACTGATTGAAATTTTTGTCATTGGCGTGCTGGTTAAGGGGGTATAATTCAGATTTTTAGTACATAAAGAGAAAAGAGAAAATATGTTGAAACTCTAGATTTTCAGTCTAACTCTCAATAGTTATTTCAACTGGATATAATTTAAACAAAAATAGTGTTTCAATTGATTTTATTTTAATTCACAATCACGATTTGAATTAAACAGTACGATATATTCGTATGATAAATATGGTACAATATACTTGAGTCTCTCCATCAGTCTAGCAGCAATTATTTCACTGCAGAACCTCTGAAAGTGACAATGTTCATCTAAATAGCTTTCGCATGAGAATACCTAGGGAAGTGAGTTCGAGCCCCACCTTCTGCGAAGTAATTTTCATACATATTTATTATCCACAAGAAGTGGTTCGGATCCTACTATAAACTGTAGGTCCCTGTCTCCTTTACTTGTACAAGTCTAGGCTTAACAGAGTCATTCAAGTGATTTGGAAGGCGGTTAAAACATTTCTTTCTAAACATTTATTAGACTTTTTGAATGATAAACATGCACTACCATAAGCACTACTTAGTTTTGAAATTTTACTTAAAATTTTCTATCAGTTTCAGTATATTCACATTTTACTTTGAATATAAATCATTAATTGCTTTTCAAATCTATATTTTTCATCAGAATCTTTAAGAAGTACTGAATAGTTTCTTTCTGAAGGTAACGAATACAAGTTTAAGAATAACAGATCTTACGTATTTTTGTTCACAACTTCTATGAATTAAAAATATATATTTTTTTATTTTTCCTGAAATTTACAAAGATATTGGCTAGATACTGTAATAGTATACCTTTATTATCAATGGATTCGTTCATAAACGAGGAAGATGGAAACATGATATGAATATCTTAAATATAAGAGAAAAATAATGAACGGCTTTTCAGCTAACAGGTGTTTAAATTTTTAAACGTTTACAGAATTTCTTATATAATTCTTTACTACATACTAAAATAATATACTCCTTTCATATGATGCTAAAATATAAAAACAACTAATCTATTGTCTTAATCCTCTTTGAAATCTGCTATAAATCAGAGCTTTAACCATATGTGATAAGTTAAAATAAACTTTCTCATCCACAAAATTTCTTTAATCATAAGAGAATATTCTTTCTATAATATTAGTTTATTCTATGCTTTTGAATAAGTGTTTTTTAAATAAAAAAATTTCTGCACACATCTAATTCCTAAGACTTTCGAAGAAGCTGTTTTAAATAAAAATCTAAATACCATCTAATCAACTAGCGGATTGAATTGTTTTACATAAATATATACAGGGTCCTTAAAAATAGCGTCAAGTGTTTTATAGAATATATAGTGATTTTTGTTTCCTACTAGAGATATTTTCCAGAATATCTTTCTTTTACATTTCGTTCACAAAGAGCCGTTGATTCTGTTAATTTATTATAAAAAAAATTCTCACTTTAAGTACTTGATGTATACATACAAAAATTATCAATTTTAATTCCTAATAATTTTTAAGTTCTCAATACACGGGTTTGGGGGGTATACACGTGTAATTGAAATTAGTTTTTTATTAACAATTTTGGTTTAATAATTTTTATTTATTCTACAATGTGTAACATAAAAGCATTGCCTGGGAAAAAAAGAATTGTAGGTTCTGTATTTATTGTTTTCATAAAGCACTGTAACATTTCCAAATCTTCTTGGTTTTTTAATTTTACTTGGTCCTCGAGTGATTACATTTGAAGTTTTACACAAATTCTTCTAGTAAAATAAAAAAATTGCTTGATTTTATTTAATTCAACAAGTTTACAGTAATTTTATAAATTTCTGAAAAGTTTATATAGAGAGTGTTTAGTAGTAAAAAATACTTGCATTTAACTACAATTTTTATTTAATACGTTAAAAAGGATGGAACTTTATTGTGAACGATTTTTCTTATTCTCGACACCTGCTCTGGCGTCATTGAAAGAAGAATTCTATAGATTTTGCCTCTTTTAACGCGTCGTATACCACTTCCATTAATTTATCCACGAAATTGTGATAATACAACCTCCTTCATGATAATCCACCATAGAAGACAGTAAATTTATTTAATAATTCCCATATCTCGTAAAGTATTTATATGTGTATCATATCTCAAACCCAGACTGATATTAATGCGAATCATGTCGACAATGATGTTTGGATCCGTGTTTTCATTCCAATCCAATCTACGCCCGTCAGGGGACGTTTTTTGATATTTACAGACAGAATTTACATTATACGGCCGTTCTTCATCATCGCTGTTTCTGTTTTCATTCCGTCCCAGTTCGTGCTCATCTTCTTCTTCTTCCTCTGGTGGCGAAAACAATTTTGATATAATGTTTCTATATTTCCAACTATAATCGAATTCTGTATCATTTACTTGTAGAGATAATTTTTCTTTCTAGAATGTCTTAGGCTGTTTCGAAGAAGAGGTGGATGCATGCTTTTTGGTGGTGTGCAAACTCTGAACATGTCTTTTTAAGCTGTCTTTTCTATTAAATGTTTTATTACACATAGTACAATGAAAGGGGCGGTTTTTATGGATATTAGTATGGCGACTTAGACCGCTAGACCAAGAGAATATTTTTCCACAATCCTTACAGGCATACATGTTTACTACTTCGTTATATAACATCAAATAACCTGTCACTAGTATGCACCCTCGTTTTACCCACATTTTTATCCACAATTAGCCACACTTATCCACACTTACCCACGTTTTTATCCACAATTTCCCACACAGAATTTATCAATTGAGGATCTTTGGGTCGAGATAGTATACCTATCCGCTCTGCTTCATTTTCGACGATGTAACTTGTGATAGACAGAACTTAAACTAACTTAAAATTCCACCTGACGCTTAAAATTTTTAAGAGACTTCTAGATGTCGTGATTGATAGGTACTTGGTATATTCATATACAAGGGCTATGAATTCTAGGTTATGAATATTTATAATAATTCAATTTCAAATAATTTTATGCTTAAAGTTATACTTGGTGAATTATTAGTAATACGTTTTAATTTGAAAAGTTCTTTATTTTTTTACAATCTTGGTTTAGCAATTTTATTTACTTAATTATATTACTTCTAATACTTAAAACACACTCTAGGCCTTGGAAAAATAGTGAGCAGTAGATTCTGTTTCGATGGTTATCATATCGAAGTACTCCTCGTTTTTCCAACTATACTTGACACTCCAAGTCAAGAAGTTTGAAATATCTATCTTAGGCGTTTAATGTTTAATTGCTTTCATGACAGGATTATGTACAATGCAATTGACTTATTTAACTTAAAACCTTCGAGCACGAAGGAGTTTCGCATTTTTTCATTTTTCCTACCTGCTTCCATTATTTTTCAATCGTTTTCTTTTCAATCATTTGTTTTTCAGTAATTTTATGCTTTTGGTTAATTTTTCATAAGTTTTTTATAGTTTATATTTATTTCATATTATTCGTGTCAGTTCGGTTTTAAGTTAAATAAGTCAATTGCATTGTACATAATCCTGTTATGAAAGCAATTAAACATTAAACGCCTAAGATAGATATTTCAAACTTCTTGACTTGGAGTGTCAAGTATAGTTGGAAAAACGAGGAGTACTTCGATATGATAACCATCGAAACAGAATCTACTGCTCACTATTTTTCCAAGGCCTAGAGTGTGTTTTAAGTATTAGAAGTAATATAATTAAGTAAATAAAATTGCTAAACCAAGATTGTAAAAAAATAAAGAACTTTTCAAATTAAAACGTATTACTAATAATTCACCAAGTATAACTTTAAGCATAAAATTATTTGAAATTGAATTATTATAAATATTCATAACCTAGAATTCATAGCCCTTGTATATGAATATACCAAGTACCTATCAATCACGACATCTAGAAGTCTCTTAAAAATTTTAAGCGTCAGGTGGAATTTTAAGTTAGTTTAAGTTCTGTCTATCACAAGTTACATCGTCGAAAATGAAGCAGAGCGGATAGGTATACTATCTCGACCCAAAGATCCTCAATTGATAAATTCTGTGTGGGAAATTGTGGATAAAAACGTGGGTAAGTGTGGATAAGTGTGGCTAATTGTGGATAAAAATGTGGGTAAAACGAGGGTGCATACTAGTGACAGGTTATTTGATGTTATATAACGAAGTAGTAAACATGTATGCCTGTAAGGATTGTGGAAAAATATTCTCTTGGTCTAGCGGTCTAAGTCGCCATACTAATATCCATAAAAACCGCCCCTTTCATTGTACTATGTGTAATAAAACATTTAATAGAAAAGACAGCTTAAAAAGACATGTTCAGAATTTGCACACCACCAAAAAGCATGCATCCACCTCTTCTTCGAAACAGCCTAAGACATTCTAGAAAGAAAAATTATCTCTACAAGTAAATGATACAGGATTCGATTATAGTTGGAAATATAGAAACATTATATCAAAATTGTTTTCGCCACCAGAGGAAGAAGAAGAAGATGAGCACGAACTGGGACGGAATGAAAACAGAAACAGCGATGATGAAGAACGGCCGTATAATGTAAATTCGGTCTGTAAATATCAAAAAACGTCCCCTGACGGGCGTAGATTGGATTGGAATGAAAACACGGATCCAAACATCATTGTCGACATGATTCGCATTAATATCAGTCTGGGTTTGAGATATGATACACATATAAATACTTTACGAGATATGGGAATTATTAAATAAATTTACTGTCTTCTATGGTGGATTATCATGAAGGAGGTTGTATTATCACAATTTCGTGGATAAATTAATGGAAGTGGTATACGACGCGTTAAAAGAGGCAAAATCTATAGAATTCTTCTTTCAATGACGCCAGAGCAGGTGTCGAGAATAAGAAAAATCGTTCACAATAAAGTTCCATCCTTTTTAACGTATTAAATAAAAATTGTAGTTAAATGCAAGTATTTTTTACTACTAAACACTCTCTATATAAACTTTTCAGAAATTTATAAAATTACTGTAAACTTGTTGAATTAAATAAAATCAAGCAATTTTTTTATTTTACTAGAAGAATTTGTGTAAAACTTCAAATGTAATCACTCGAGGACCAAGTAAAATTAAAAAACCAAGAAGATTTGGAAATGTTACAGTGCTTTATGAAAACAATAAATACAGAACCTACAATTCTTTTTTTCCCAGGCAATGCTTTTATGTTACACATTGTAGAATAAATAAAAATTATTAAACCAAAATTGTTAATAAAAAACTAATTTCAATTACACGTGTATACCCCCCAAACCCGTGTATTGAGAACTTAAAAATTATTAGGAATTAAAATTGATAATTTTTGTATGTATACATCAAGTACTTAAAGTGAGAATTTTTTTTATAATAAATTAACAGAATCAACGGCTCTTTGTGAACGAAATGTAAAAGAAAGATATTCTGGAAAATATCTCTAGTAGGAAACAAAAATCACTATATATTCTATAAAACACTTGACGCTATTTTTAAGGACCCTGTATATATTTATGTAAAACAATTCAATCCGCTAGTTGATTAGATGGTATTTAGATTTTTATTTAAAACAGCTTCTTCGAAAGTCTTAGGAATTAGATGTGTGCAGAAATTTTTTTATTTAAAAAACACTTATTCAAAAGCATAGAATAAACTAATATTATAGAAAGAATATTCTCTTATGATTAAAGAAATTTTGTGGATGAGAAAGTTTATTTTAACTTATCACATATGGTTAAAGCTCTGATTTATAGCAGATTTCAAAGAGGATTAAGACAATAGATTAGTTGTTTTTATATTTTAGCATCATATGAAAGGAGTATATTATTTTAGTATGTAGTAAAGAATTATATAAGAAATTCTGTAAACGTTTAAAAATTTAAACACCTGTTAGCTGAAAAGCCGTTCATTATTTTTCTCTTATATTTAAGATATTCATATCATGTTTCCATCTTCCTCGTTTATGAACGAATCCATTGATAATAAAGGTATACTATTACAGTATCTAGCCAATATCTTTGTAAATTTCAGGAAAAATAAAAAAATATATATTTTTAATTCATAGAAGTTGTGAACAAAAATACGTAAGATCTGTTATTCTTAAACTTGTATTCGTTACCTTCAGAAAGAAACTATTCAGTACTTCTTAAAGATTCTGATGAAAAATATAGATTTGAAAAGCAATTAATGATTTATATTCAAAGTAAAATGTGAATATACTGAAACTGATAGAAAATTTTAAGTAAAATTTCAAAACTAAGTAGTGCTTATGGTAGTGCATGTTTATCATTCAAAAAGTCTAATAAATGTTTAGAAAGAAATGTTTTAACCGCCTTCCAAATCACTTGAATGACTCTGTTAAGCCTAGACTTGTACAAGTAAAGGAGACAGGGACCTACAGTTTATAGTGGGATCCGAACCACTTCTTGTGGATAATAAATATGTATGAAAATTACTTCGCAGAAGGTGGGGCTCGAACTCACTTCCCTAGGTATTCTCATGCGAAAGCTATTTAGATGAACATTGTCACTTTCAGAGGTTCTGCAGTGAAATAATTGCTGCTAGACTGATGGAGAGACTCAAGTATATTGTACCATATTTATCATACGAATATATCGTACTGTTTAATTCAAATCGTGATTGTGAATTAAAATAAAATCAATTGAAACACTATTTTTGTTTAATTTATATCCAGTTGAAATAACTATTGAGAGTTAGACTGAAAATCTAGAGTTTCAACATATTTTCTCTTTTCTCTTTATGTACTAAAAATCTGAATTATACCCCCTTAACCAGCACGCCAATGACAAAAATTTCAATCAGTCGACTTTTACAGCATGATATCACACATCCGGTTACTGGTTCAGTTTTATTGTATTAATTATAATAAATCTAACTAAGTATAAAAATTGCCTGCCGAAGAGAAAAATTTTACGATCGGGAGGGTATTAGGTACAGTGCTGTCACGGGGTAGTCCGAATCAAAACAGCTTTCAATTTTTTGATATAAAAAAACTGTGACGTCATAGCTTTTTATGACGAGAAGGAATTATTTATTACAAATACACAAAAATTTATTAAGCATGAATATATATCTGACTACATTTGCAATGTTAGCAATTTATTTTATTTGCAGAGTCAGCAGTTCATTGACCTACGTAGCCAATATGCAGCATCAGCAGTTCATTGTACTTACACATCCTGTGTTTATTTTATTTGCAGACTCAGCAGTTCATTGACCTATGTAACATGATATGCGACATCCGCGGTTCATTGTACTTGTGCATCCGGTGTTTATTTAATTTGCAGATTCAGCAGTTCATTGGCCTATGTAATTCACTAGGAGGAGGGGGAATCCAGTGCGGCATGTTATGTGGCAAATTTGCTCTGCTATCCTTTGGGTTCATAAGTACACATTATCACGAAATATGTTTGATTTAATTTTTAATTTGAAATGTTGCCATTAATAAATTTCGATCCTTTTGGATATATTTCAATTTATACAAGCGGTAAGTTTGTCACAAAGTCATTATTTCAGTTGATAACGAGTAACCTTAATCCGAAACACCACATTTTTGTTCATTTCTTAAAATTAAATATAAAATATTGTCACGTGATTAAATGACGTCATAATATATTAAAAGTTGAGGATTGGTGGATAAGTGACGCAATTATATAAGCCATCTCATAATACTATAAAGTAATGTAAAGTCACTAAATTATAATCTGATGTACGTGCAGTAGTAGAGTTTCCCCCCTAAATTTGAATTTCCAGTCGGTTTGAATTTCCCGCCAGCTTAGACTTCCTGTCGGAGCTCTCTGATTGCCAAACACATTTCGGGGGTGGGCCAATTGCCAAGAATAAAAAAGTTAGCGGTCTAAGCCGCCATACTAATAGCCATAAAAACCGCCCCTTTCATTGTACTATGTGTAATAAAACATTTAATAGAAAAGACAGCTTAAAACGACATGTTGAGAATGTGCACGCCACCAAAAAGCATGCATCCACCTCTTCTTCGAAACAGCCTAAGACATTCGAGAAAGAAAAATTATCTCCACAAGTAAATGATACAGGATTCGATTATAGTTGGAAATATAGAAACATTATATCAAAATTGTTTCCGCCACCAGAGGAAGAAGAAGAAGATGAGCACGGACTGAGACGGAATGAAAACAGAAACAGCGATGATGAAGAACCGCCGTATGATGTAAATTCGGTCTGTAAATATCAAAAGACGTCCCCTGATGGGCGTATATTGGATTGGGATGAAAACACGGATCCAAACATCATTGTCGACATGATTCGCATTAATATCGGTTTGGGTTTGAGATATGATACACATATAAATACTTTACGAGATATGGAAATTATTGAATAAATTTACTGTCTTCTATGGTGGATTATCATGAAGAGGGATGTATTATCACAATTTCGTGGATAAATTAATGGAAGTGGTATACGACGCGTTAAAAGAGGCAAAATCTAAAGAATTCTTCTTTCAATGATGCCAGAGCAGGTGTTGAGAATAAGAAAAATCGTTCACGAGAAAGTTGCATCCTTTTTAACGTATTAAATAAAAATTGTAATTAAAGACAACTATTATTTACTATATAAACTTTTCAGAAATTTGTAAAATTACTGTAAACTTGTTGAAATAAATAAAATCAAGCAATTTTTTATTTTTCCAGAAACTTCAAATGTAGTCACTCGAGGACTAAGTAATATTAAAGAACCAGGAAGATTTGGAAATGTTACAGTGCTTTATGAAAACAATCAATACAGAACCTACAATTCATTTTTTTCTCAGGCAATGCTCTTATGTTACACATTGTAGAATAAATAATAATTATTAAACCAACATTGTTAATAAAAAACTAATTTCAATTACCCGTGTTATCAATAACTCACCAAATATACCCCTAAAACCCGTGTATTAAGAACTTAAAAATGATTAGGAATTAAAATTGATAATTTTTGATGTATGTATCAAGTACTTAAAGTGAGAATTTTTTTTATAATAAATTAACAGAATCAACGGCTCTTTGTGAACGAAATGTAAAAAAAAGCTATTCTGGAAAATATCTCTAGTAGGAAACAAAATCACTATATATTCTATAAAACACTTGACGCTATTTTTAAGGACCCTGTATATATTTATGTAAAACAATTCAATCCGCTAGTTGATTAGATGGTATTTAGATTTTTATTTAAAACAGCTTCTTCGAAAGTCTTAGGAAATAGATGTGTGCAGAAATTTTTTTATTTAAAAAACACTTATTCAAAAGCAGAGAATAAACTAATATTATAGGAAGAATATTATTCTCTTACGATTAAAGAAATTTTGTGGATGAGAAAGTTTATTTTATCTTATCACATATGGTTAAAGCTCTGATTTATAGCAAAGATTTCAAAGAGGATGAAGACAATAGATTAGTTGTTTTTATATTTTAGCATCATATGAAAGGAGTATATTATTTTAGTATATAGCAAAGAATTATACAAGAAATTCTGTAAACGTTTAAAAATTTAAACACCTGTTAGCTGAAAAGTTGTTCATTATTTTTCTCTTATATTTAAGATAATCATATCATGTTTCCATCTTCCTCGTTTATGAACGAATTCATTGGTAATAAAGGTATGCTATTACAGTATCTATCAGGAAAAATAAAAAAATATGTATTTTGAATTCATAGAAGTTGTGAACAAAAATACGTAAGATCTGTTATTCTAAAACTTGTATCCGTTACCATCAGAAAGAAACTATTCAGTACTTCTTAAAGATTCTGATGGAAAATATAAATTTGAAAAGCAGTTAATGATTTATGCTCAATGTAAAATGTGAATATACTGAAACTGATAGAAAATTTTAAGTAAGATTCCAAAACTAAGTAGTGCTTATGGTAGTACATGATTATCATTCAGAAAGTCTAATAAATGTTTAGAAAGAAATGTTTTAACCGCCTTCCAAATCACTTGAATAACTCTGTTAAGCCTAGAAGTTTAGGGTAAAGGAGACAGGGCCCTACAGTTTATAGTGGGATCCGAACCACTTCTTGTGGATAATATATATTTGAAAATTACTTCGCAGAGGCTGAGGCTCGAACCCACTTCCCTAGATATTCTCATGCATAACCTATTTAGATGAGCATTGTGACTTTCAGAGGTTCTGCGGTGAAATAATTGCTGCTGGACTCAAGTATATTGTACCATATTTATCACATTAATATATTGTACTGTTTAATTCAGATTGTGATAATTAAAATAAAATCAATTGAAACACTATTTTCGCTTAATTTATATCTAGTTGAAATAATTATTGAGCATTAGACTGAAAATCTAGAGTTCCTGGTTTAAACATATTCCTTCTTTTCTCCTTATGTACTAAAAATCTTAATTATACCCCCTTAACCAGCACGATAATGACAAAAATTTCAATCAGTGGACTTTTACAGCATGATATCACACATCTTGTTACTGGTTCAGTTTTAATGTATTAATTATAATAAATCTAACTAAGTATAAAAATTGCCTACCGAAGAGAAACATTTTACGATCGGTAGGGTATTAGATACAGTGCTGCCACGGGGTAGTCCGAATCAAAACAACTTTAAAATTTTTGGTATAAAAAAAACTGTGACGTCATAGCTTTTTACGATCAGAAGGAATTATTTATTACAAATACGCAAAAAGTAGTTAAGCATATCCATATATCTGACTACACTTGCAATGTTAACAATTCATTTTATTTACAGAGTCAGCAGTTCATTGACCTATGTAACCAATATGCAGCATCAGCGGTTCATTGTACTTGTACATCCGGTGTTTATTTTATTTGCAGACTCAGCAGTTCATTGACCTGTGTAACATGATATGCAGCATCAGCAGTTCATTGTACTTACACATCTTGTGTTTATTTTATTTGCAGACTCAGCAGTTCATTGACCTATGAAACATGATATGCGACATCCGCGGTTCATTGTACTTATGCATCCGGTGTTTATTTAATTTGCAGATTCAGCAGTTCATTGGCCTATGAAACATGATATGCGACATCCGCGGTTCATTGTACTTATGCATCCGGTGTTTATTTAATTTGCAGATTCAGCAGTTCATTGGCCTATGTAATTCACTAGGAGGAGGGGGAATCCAGTAAAGCATGTTATGTGGCAAATTTGTTCTGCTATCCTTTGGGTTCATAAGTACACATTATCACGAAATATGTTTGATTTAATTTTTAATTTGAAATGTTGCCATTCATAAATGTCGATCCTTTTGAATACATTTTAATTTATACAAGCGGTAAGCTTGTCACAAAGTAATTATTTCAGTTGATAACGTGTAACCTTAATCCGCATCTCCAGAAGTTATTTTTTTTCATTTCTAATAGTTATATAAAATATTGTCACGTGATCAAATGGCGATTAATGATTGCAAAATAAATATATTAAAAGTTTGTCAAGTGGTCAATAAGTGGTATCGTTATTGCCAAAATATTCCGAAGTTGATCAATTGTCAAATATTTCGTGAGCATTTTTGACATGATATATTAAAAGTTTGAGGATTGGTGGATAGGCGGCGCAAGTATATAAGTATAAGTATATAAGCCACAATACTATAAAATAATGTAATGTCACTAAATTATAATCTGATGTACGTGCAGTAGTAGAATTTCCCGCCTAAATTTGAATTTCCAGTCGGTTTGAATTTCCCGCCAACTTAGATTTCTGTCGGTGCTCTCTGATTGCCAAACAGATTTCGGGGGTGGGCCAATTACCAAAAATATTTCGAGGGTGGGCCAATTGCCAAGAATAAAAAAGTTCCCACGATCATCAAAATTTTCCCACATGCTCTATGATTGCCAAAAACATTTCAGGGGTAGGCCAATTGCCAAAAATACTTCGAGGGTGGGCCAATTGCCAAAAATAAAAAAGTTCCCACGGTCATCAAACTTTTCCTACGCTCAAGTGGGGCCGTGACCTAGCGGCTCGTCTTCCAAATTATGGAATCCCACAATTCGACCAATAAGCGCGGTGATCATCCCACTCATCGACCAATCACATTATGTAGGCGGAGCTTCCCCACCAATCGATCAGTTACAATACATGGGTGGGGTTTATCTCGACCAATTACAATAAGTGGGTTGAGATTCACCTCCCACCAATCGACCAATCATATTATGAGGGGTGTGGTTTATCCCCTCCACTCAACCAATCCGCTTAGGTGGGCGGAGCTTATCCCCTCCCATTGACCAATCACGTTCGGGGTGGGAGGAGGAGTGGGGGGTATACATGGAGGTATGGAGGGGGGTACGCGGCTTTCTTATTATTAACCTACTTCCCAGGGAATTGGCACGATTTACCAGAAGAAGTAAGTTCACGCATTTTTCGCACGATGTGAACACTTCCGTAGTTACAGAATAGACTTATACATTTTCAAGTGAACTCCGCCCACTTCTCACAGGAATGGGCTTTCACGCTTTTACAGAATAGAGGTCCTGGGTGTTGCGGTATTAAATCATACAGACTGTATAAACATGGATATCTAAAATATGAAATATCAATACTGACTTTATTGTATATGTCGTAGTCACATGGTGAAATACGGCTTTTCAGGAAAAGCCGGCAGATAGTGTGAAATCTGTATGCTACACAATTCGCTTGGGCTGTTCATGAATAGCCTGGTTTATTTAGTCAGTTAATGTTATGATTCGTGCTTTAGGCCATCGGCGTTTCATGAAATGACGTGATTTGGTCATATTGTGAATGCGCCGAGCGATGAAGCCGACAGATCATGTAAAGCACGAATCATAACATTAACTGACTAACCAGGCTCTTTATGAACAGCCTAGGCGAAAAGTGTAGTATACAGACTTCGATTTCACACTATCTGCCTACATTTCATGAAATACCGATGCCCTAAATCACGGCAGATCATATTAAACTTCTCATTACACGAAAATACTAACATTTTAAGGCACTTCATGAAAAGCCTAGTCAAATGTTATATCAAAAGGTGTTTTACACTATCTGACGGCATTTCAAGAACTGCCTAGGCTTTTCCCGAAAAGCCGTATTGCACTATGTGTCTACGACATAGGCTTTTCGTGAAAAGACTAGGCAGTTCATGAAATGCCGGCATCACGTCATTTCATGGAGTGCCGATGGCCTAAATCACGGCAGATCCTGTTAAACTACTCATTACACCAAAATACGAAAATTTTAAGGCACTTCATGAAAAGCTTAGTCACATGAGGTGTTTCACACTATCTGCCGGCATTTCATGAACTGCCTAGACTCTTCCCGAAAAGCCGTATTTCACCATGTGTCTACGACATATATAAAAACAATTAGATCTCCTACTTAAAATATGTTTTCCTTTCAGACTCACGATATTTTTAGCAAGTAAATTAGTTTAATTACAGATACATTGTTTGCCACTGATCATTTTTGGCTAATATCTTTTGTCTCTTTATTACTAATTACGAAGTCAAAGGTAAATTGCGAATATGGTAATGTTATTTACTTTTCGGTATTGTCTCATTAAATTTTATTACTTTATGAGTGCAAACTGCACAGTAATGAAGTTTATTTTGTCTTTATTTAACTAAATTATTTGTACATGAACATCTCGATACAAGACGCCCGTAATATTTAATATTTAATAGCCTGCTTGAATCTAATTTAAAGAAAAACATTCATAACTTTTAAAAATTAGTAAAATATTTAGAACTTTAAATGAAAAATTAATAGTATTTCATTTACTAACTTTATTTATGAACATATTGAATTACAATAATATAAAAAGAAACTCTGTGCAATGTTGAAAAAACACAGGACATTTATGTTCTCAAAAATATATATTTTGTATCAAAAAGCAGGTTAACCTCGAACATAGATGAAAATAAATACGTATCTTATATAAATAATAATAATTGTATATTAGTTTGTTTTTCTCCTTTTCTTGGCCTTGCAAATAAACTATTTCGGCCATGATCTTGTTTGTAACGGAAAAAACATCAATTCCATATTTTACAGTGGTCACAACAAACTTTAATAACTGATTGAGGGACGGTTGTATATTGTACAATAACAGTTTCATTTTGACTGAATGTAGAAGAAACATTGTACAACTGGATTTTAACAGATTAAGAAAATTTTCGTATGGTTCGTTGAGCATTGTTTACTTGAATTTAATCATGAATAATTGATATAAATCGTAACTGGTAAGTCTATGGAGGCAGACTATGAAAAAAATGGAACATGATGAAGTCTACTTATATAGGTATTAATGCTGGATATGGTTATTTATACTCTCAAAAGGTATAACATAGGGAAGAATGGAAGCAGGTGTTTGAATATGCCCAAGCGAAGCAAAATAATCTAATCGAAAATAACCAAATATTGTGAACAAGAGTGAACGAGTCCAAAGGTTTTAAAATCCATGTAACTCATCATACTGACTCGAAATATCAGACTTATATAGAGGATCACTTAGTTTTCTCTCGTACTCAGATTTTTTCACATCCTTTCTATCTCTTCCCTGTTTCCCCTTTACCTGCCTTTTATTTAGCTCTTGTGTCCCCTTGTTTTTTTGGTATTTTCCTTTTTTCATGGCACTGAAGCCCACCTCTTTCTTGGACATTGACATGCATAGAAATCGATCTCTTTGTTTCTGTATCCTTTTTTCCCCCATAGATTGCGAGGGAGATTCGACTGGCCACATTAAATGATCAAGGAATAAATTGGTGTTTGATGGTCTTGACGTTTTATTTAAGTTTGATACAGTGATATAGGTTCTTCACTGATTTGAATTATATTATCATTTATTACGTTCCCAGTTGTCGATTTTATGGTTAACGTATTATCACTTATTTTTAATGCCAGTGTTGTTCAATTTCAGTTTTTTTAATGGAGAAAAATAGGCATTAGAAAGTATAATGTTTATACCCTGTCCTCGAGCTTTCTTCTGTCTTACATTTCAAATAGAGTAGGTTCATAATATGAATATAGGAAGGCCATTGGGCTAGTAGACAATAACGAAAATGACAAAAGTAATAATATAGCATTATAGTATGACTCTTCAATATGTTACAAATATAATTTGAAGGTAGTTTTACCGACTATTATTGGTTTTATTGTAAAACGAATAGGCTTAAGATTAGAGCGTATTTAAAATACGGCAGTTTGCCGGTTTCTCGTGACGTAATATCGTCACATACGCGCGCATTTAATATAACCTCGACAGCGCCGCATATACGTTTTGCACAACTTTGTTGGCTCCGCCTTTCCACTAGCGCTCGTTTCTCTGCTGATTATGCTATTACGTCATAGCCAATAGAATAGCTCGAACATTTGCGGCAATATCTAACCATTTAAACATAGTTTAAACTTCATGATGTTTTTTTACTATAAGGCATTATTATAAAAATAAAAAAAAAAATACGGGTCAACTGTTTTTATGCGTAGATGTTATTAAAATAATAATTAAAAAATTGTCTACCTGCCCATTCTCAAAGGACCCCACACATTTCTTATGGAAAATGGCCCCCGGTGAAACTCGCTAGAATCGATATATGTTATTCGTCTTGACCTCCTGACCAAAAGTCGTTATGGCCACAAGGTCGTACAGTTTTCCAGAAATGGGGGGGGGAGTCGATTTTTCGGGATTTTTTCACCAATAGTATGGAGTCATGGTCCTTTCAATGCGGCTTCGCTAGTGGTCTAAGAACTAGGTTTTTCGGGTCGGCGATTTCAAATCCGATGTCAAAATTAGCATTTGACAGTTGACAGCTGTCAGTGGCACTGTCAACTCGCCTTATTTTTCGGAAAAGATTTATCAGAATATGTACAATGGGTTTCTTGGATCGCTGATTTCAAATCCGATGCCGAAAGTGGCATTTGACAGCTGACAGCTGTCAGTAGCAGTGTTAGCTGTATTATCCAGAAAAGATTTATTTATTTATATACTTCATCAAGTGTCAATTAAACATTATTTGGTCTATTGTCATGGCAACAAGACCACCTACTGGCACCTACTATTAGAAAAATATCATTATTTCCTTTTATTTGGACGGTGCAAATCAATTCAACGACTCATTTGAATGTGTTTTAATTTTTTATTTCAATTTTAAGTTGAAGCTAATAAAATCGGATTATTTTAAAATAAATTTTCTTCATACCCTACTTAGAAAACTTAATTTTTTCATATTTACATCAGTAAATAATTTTTTACTGACATTGTGATACATCATTGAAAGGGAAATTAAGAGTACTATTGAACATACAAAAATCCAATATGGCGTCCATAAGAAAAACAAAGTTAGTGGCATTAATTGAGAAACAAATGACGGTAGAAATTTTTTGGTAACGTCAACGAAAGTACCTTAAAAAAGTGTCCTGACAATGTACTTATTAAAATATCATCAGTCATCAAATTAGGCAGATACGGGAAGTTTCTTAAAATGCACCTTTTCAGTTTTTTGAAAATATTTCGGAAATGAAGATAGCTAGGCCAAATTTAAAAACGGCATCGAAACGGTCACAAAATTCTTCAAAAAAGTCCCCATTTAACCGTTTCTCTATCTCCAATAATAACAGAGATAGCAATTTGGGACACAGTGTATGTGCAGAATAACACTATTATTTTTTAGTTCCGTTTTTTAAATGATTTTTCTTAACCCAGCCAACCTAGTTGAGGTTTCAACTTTAGCGTATACACGACAACGAACAAACTTGTAGAGAGTGAAATTCCTTGCAAGTTTTTCTTTTTTCTATAATTGATATTTTCGGACTGTAATCGACTTTAAACGAGAAAGAATGTTCGCAGCCCGAATTTTTTCATATCTTCCGCTGGACCAATTTTGATGAAATTCCTGGGACTTGTTAAGAAATTCTTTAATATTGCACTATAATTCGATCACGTCATCGTCAATGTGTGGATTAAAGACAGCTACAAGTGATATCGTGGTACGGTTTTGTCTCAAAATACATGACTTGTAGATTCTCTGGAACAAAGTCGATGTTCCCCCTCGTTAAGTGGGTATGGTACAATTGTTAACCTTCTCAGGTTATGTCGACGTCGGGGGTTGCTTTGCTTCAAATTATTGAACTTGAGATCCTAATATCCTAATCTATAATAATCCTAATACTGTTCCCCGGCGCTGATTGGATCTAAAGTAAGCATCATCCTGTTCAGCTTAAGCTTGGTCAAATATATAGTAACCAAAATAATCATAACTTTTTATTCTGAAAATCTAAAAGCCATGCAGCGGCATACGGCTTATGGCAAAGAAAAAGTATGTTTGTTGTTATTAAATTGAATATTTAACCATTAAGTTGTTCTTCGACAACTGTATGGTTGTTTACAACGATTGCGAAAACTTAATGTTTTGCTGCTTAATGAAAAGGTAAATAGTACGATGTTTTAGCGTTTGTAAAGATATATTTTTCCTTGTTTATAGAAAACTGTGACATTACGATGAACACGCAGAGGACTCCCGTTTATTGAAAAATAAAAATATTCGGCAGAGCTGTGAGCCTTAGAGCTTGAGAGAGACCCTGGGAGCCTGCGTGCACTTTATTATTTGAATTTATGAAGAGTGGGTAGGTCACACGTAAAACGTTGGATAGGGTCAAATGCATACCCTGTATAGCCCTAGAGTACGTTGTTTCATTCTAAAAGTCTGATTAACACTTTAGTTAACTTTATTGTCTTTGGCAGGGTCTAAAACTTCACCCTGTATTCAATTCTTGAACTAAAACACACAGTTTAAACGAACAAGAATAAGTTTATATAAATAACACTAAACACAGTTTAAGTAACGATTTAAAATAAAAGATTTATTCTACACTAATTAAAAGGTTACTTTCGACACTGAAATTCGTTTAATTAAAAAGAATGTATTAACGCGAAGGTTCTGTTTATAAGACTTGAAAAATTCAGTTTGTTTGATTTGTTGCACTAGGGCGGATTAAGATTATGATCAATTAAAATGAAACTCTTTTTTACAAGGTTTAGGCCTTGGAAGTAGCACGGGCACTGGATTCGTTTATGGCGAGTAACACCGAAGAAACTGACTTAGCCCGAACTCGCCGGGTTCGGTTATTTATCCTCTCGACGGGGACACGACGAACAGGAAGCTGGAAAGCTCCGGAAAAGGCTATATGCGTCCCCACATATTCCGTGCGGGCGAGGATGACTCATCGATTACGCAATATTGCACAACATTTCGCAATATTGGATCAGAAATGGAAAAAAACTTGAAATTGGGCAATGAAAATTATATCACCGTATCGGCCTGAAAAGGGGGAATTTTTTGATATTTGAATGAATTCTGAATCACTTGGGGTTTAGGAGTTATTAACAAAAATCTTATATGAAAATTGGAATGGCTCCGTAATTTGGGCCTAAAAGTCTGTGCGTTGGAAAATTGAAATGATATGATAGTGTGCCGATATGCGCTCGGTGAAGGGAATGACGTGGATTCAATTTGATGTGATACATATCGTATGATTTCGGAAATGAGTTTCGATATTGATGGGGACAAGAGTAACGGTCCTTTATTTTAGCATTTTGAAAGGGAACTGATTGTGTGTGGATAAATTGAAAGCGAAAGCGGGTTAACGGTGAAATTCGGTAGAAGAATTTTTTATAAGAAGTTCGTCTGATTTAGCATTATACAGGGGTGTATGAAAAGTGGCATTGAAATTTGTTAGCCAGTTAGCGGAACAAATGAAATGAAGTTAATTTTATCGTTGACGAGAATACGAATTGGATGAACGTCTAGCTAGCGTTTTTGGAAAATGAATGAAGGGCGATTTGAAGTACGAATGAAAACTTTAAAATTAAGGAAAAAATATCTTGTATAATTTGACAGAATTGAAATACAAAGTTGTGTTTCGGGGTATGAAAAGTCGATGTGGTATTGATCGGTTTAGTGAGGGGGTTATATTTTTGGTGGCTGTTATTTGTAACTTTTCTGCTACGAAATGACTGATACGAATGTTTAAGCTGTTTTTGATTAAGATAGATTGTCTTGGAATTATCGAGACTATGTGAATTTTTCTAGATTTTTTTCTAGGGAATTGCAGTTCTTAATAACTTTTTTATCATAGTTTGACAAGTTTATGGGAAATAATTAATTTTTTGATGAATTTTGCGAATTTTGCCATTTTTTTGGCTCCCGTTTGGGGAATATACTATAACAACGACCACATGATACGACAAACTGGTATTTCGTATTAAAACAAAAAAAAAATTTTGCATCTATGGAGTAAACATCGAACGGTATTTTTTACAAATGTTAAAAAATGGTAATTTATTAACGGACGTTGTCGGCGTACGTCGTAAACAACCATGTAGTTCTCGAGGAACAATTTAATGGTGGGATAAACAATTTATTAACATCCTTTGTCGTAAGATTAATCTGAAAATATCGATCCTAGGAGAAAAAAGTGTAAGAATCAATGTTGCAAGAATTTCATACCCCACAAGTTTGCTCATCGTCGATTATACCTTAAAGTTGAAAGTAAACAAAGTAATCCAATAATACAATTTCACCACACACTTTCAGATCTTAAGTCTGGAAATATCGATCCTAAGAAAAAAATGATAATAACTAAAGTTGTAGAGTCAAATTTTTTACACTTTCGGTTATTAACATTTTCAATCTAAAGTTAAAAATATGCGAGTTATTTAATTAAAAACTAAACCAACCCTTCTTTTTAAGATGACGGCGAACGTAACAGTGTTGGAATAACGAAAATCTGAATCTAGACTACTTATGACCCTCCCCATCGATTAAAAAAAAAAAAAGAAAAAAATGCGTCGGGGAATTAATGCAGTTTCATTCATCTCGAATGGAGTAACACCTGTGGTGATATTTAATGTCTACCGTACCTAATTGATTGGCTTTAATATTGTGAAAGTTGAATTCCACCTGGCGGTAAATAATTTTGAATAATCATAATTATCTGTGTAACAGAGTAGGTACTTTAGAAATTAGAAAGTACTATGCAAATTGTTGGAGTTTGATACAGAGATTTTATCCAACGATGTATGACATGTACATATTTAATTCGAAATAAAATTTTGAGAATTTTTTAAAACTTTGAACCGCCGCCATTTTGAAACGAAGGAGGCGATTTGACCCATCTTCGAACTTATCCGAGATATAGTGGGATCGATCTGGCACGAAAAAAGCCCTGAAACGACAGTGTTTTTTTCGATTTTTTGTGTGTATATTATGTAGTCGGACTCTTTCTATCAACTGGTCATGTTTGCAAGCTCGAGGAGGGCTGTGTAGGGGGGGAAATTTACATGTAAAGTTAGGAAAAATCAGTTTTTAAAACATAACTCGCTTAGTTTGATTCGGATCGGAAAATGTGTAATGGGATAAAACTGAATTTTGATTCGTCGAAATCGGTCCAGCGGTTCTCCAGATATTGCGATTTGAAGGTACGGATTTGTACACGGATTTTTCGCTGCGGTGGGAACGTACCGACAGCCATGTTTGCGTTTTTTTCGGGGTCTGAAGATAATAAATAATAATAATAAATAATAATAAATACACCACAGGTAATGACGACCCCCTTTATCCCGGAAGGCTCTAGAAGAGCCTTGTGTGGGAGGGGGCTACACATTTAGAGACAAGGGACACACACCCAATATTCGTGTATAGTGAAAAAATCCCTCTCACAGTATTTTCCACTGCCACGACCGGGGATCGAACCCGGAACTTTTGGGTGAGAGGCAAGTGCGCTCACCTCTCGACCATCAGTCATACAGATATAGCGACTATATACAGGGTAGGGTGTTCGTTTTCAACCTACCCCCTAGACGTATCTCCGGATTGAATTGGAATATCGTTTTGAAATTTTGGTCGAATAGGTTTTCGAAAAAGACCTACAGTTCTAAAATATTTTAGAATTTCTGTCATTTCCGGTTATACCGGAAGTTAACGCCAACTTCGTTATTTTAAATAGAACCCCCCATTTTTTTTAATTTCTGGATTCCTCATCAAAATTAAGGGTAAGTTTGATAATACAACCGTACCTTGATTCTCAACAGTTTTTGAGTTATTCCATTTGCTTTATAATTTGTTGCGTTTGCAGCGTCTCCCTTTATTGTGGTTATCTTTAAAACTAATTGATAGTAAATAATGATATTTTGACATCTTCTTAACATTGTAATGAGATATCGAGCCGCCCAAAAAAATGTTGGAAAAAAAAATCAAAAACGTAGTTAAAACATATCTTGAATATCATCAATTTAAAATCGAAAAAACTAAATTTTTTTAAATAGTTCCCCATATTTTTTTTTATACCGTTAGATCAACCGGTCAATTTTTAGTAAAAAAAGTATAAGGCACTAAGCTGCTAAAATTGATATCTTGTGAGAAAATAAAAAAAAACTGATTTATTACAACTTTTTTATTTTTACAAATGATTTTATTTAATTAAGTTAACACGTAATAAACAATAACGTAAAAACTATTAAAAAAATTGTTCGAAGTGTCCATTTACTTCCAAATAAACAGAACAGTAGGCTTATGCTGTGTAAAACACATTAAGTTGCTATGGATACGCGCATTTGAATTCCACAAAACAATGCATTCCATTAAAAGTGTTTAAACGAAATGAAATCAAGTTGTTCTACGAGTGCTATTGCCTGTTTCGAATCACATGTTTTTCGGGCTGCATACGCTCATGCGCAGTCCATCTTTTACTTGTTAGTCGTTCATTCGATGTCTGTAGCGCAAGCATTATTTGTTTACCAGACTTTAGTTGAAAGTTTTAAACGTTTGCTGCAACAATGTATTCACATGAAGTTATTATGGATTTATTTTATCTTCATAAAGATAATCACCTTTTTATAAAAAGAACATGTCGAGCTTTTAACGAAAAATATCCTAATTTGCCGAAAATGACACCAAGAAAATTTCGCAAGATCCATAGCAATTTTCTACAAACTGGTTCGATGAAATCAAAACCAAATCGTGCAAAAACGGTGACTGGGTCTGAAATTAACATAATCAATGTTCTTGGGTACTTTCACGCATATCCTCGAGCTCCTATTCGAACTGCTATTGGAGCATTGGGAATTTGCCAAACATCCATTCAAACCATTTTATCAGAACAAGGAATGCACAATTTCAAAGCCACTACAGTACAGTACAGTATTGCCAAATGATTTTGAATGCAGAGTACGTTTTTGCGAGTTTCTTTTGGTTAAAACTCAAGAAAACCCCAATTTTTTGCGGAACATTATTTGGACCGATGAAGCAAAATTTAACAGAGAAGAAACAGTAAATACGCGGAATAATCACTTTTGGTCTATAAATAATCCTTACCTAAAGCAGGAGCGCGGTTTCCAAGACAAATTTAGCATAAACGTTTTCTGTTTACTGAAAGAGAGCAAATTAAGTTTTATAATGTACCGGGAAAATTTAAATGGCGCAAAGTATGTAGAACTTTTAAATGGTACCGTAAAAGAATTTCTGGATGACTTGCCTTTGAACCAGCGGGTGACATCTTGGTATCAGTTGGATGGTGCTCCCCCTCATTGCTCCCAAGCGGTAACAACAGTCCTTGATGGACTGCGCATGAGCGTATGCAGCCCGAAAAACATGCGATTCGAAACAGACAATAGCACTCGTAGACCGACTTGATTTCATTTCGTTAAAACACTTTCAATGGAATGCATTGTTTTGTGGAATTCAAATGCGCGTATCTATAGCAACCTAATGTGTTTTACACAGCATAAGCCTACTGTTCTGTTTATTTGGAAGTAAATGGACAATTCGAACAATTTTTTAAATAGTCAATTTTGGGTCCTCTGTTGTTCATAATTTACACGTCTGATATTATTTCCTCTGTTTCAAATTGTCGGATACAAGCCTATGCAGATGACACTGTGCTTTACTCACATTTTCGTATCGAAAGTATGGCAGATGCGTGTGATATCATAAATCATGAGCTCAATAAAGTTATGAGTTTATCAGTCGAGCATGATTTAAAGTTAAACTCCTCTAAATCGAAATTAATGTTATTTGGTAGTAAGAATAAAATCAATGTTCTACGCACCAGTCTTGATATTAAAATTGATGGTACGACTTTACCGATTGTTGACGAGGCGAAATGTCTTGGAGTTGTCTTTGATTCTAACCTGCGATTTAAGGGTCATGTAAAAAAAATTGATGCAAAAGGCATATTCTTCTCTAAAGCTAATATTTTCAAATCGTCACATTTTAAATTTAAATCTAAAAAAAATGTTATGCGAGTCGCTCGTGTTGTCTCATTTTAACTATTGTGATTTTGTATTTGGCTTTTGTCTTGACCAATCTGACAAGAATCGCATTCAAAAAGTTCAAAATTCATGTTGTCGCACTATATTTGGATTAAGAAAATCTGATCATATCTCTCATAAGATTAATGAATGTAAATGGCTTAATATGAATAATCGGAGAATTCATCACTTAAGTAATGTTGTACATAGAACATTGATATCCCCTAACTCCTCCTCTTTTCTAGAAAATAAATTTAATACACGATCCACGGTAGTGAAGCGCAAGTTATAGCCTCTCCTACTCAATTGTTAACCTCACCTTCGCGATGAGTTCAATTTGAACTTGGTGCACCCTGTTTTCACTAACGAGGCTCTAACGACCGAGTAAGGGCGGAATAACCCTTACCTTTTGCCGTGAGCACATCCACCTTCTCACGAAGAGTGCGGTAAAAATAACCCACCGCACACAAAGGTTGCTTTTGGAATCGTTTGGTTACCCCATCGTCGCAGTCTCCTTCTGTGCCATGGGACCACACCACTCGCCTTCCGCAACCGCGCTGGTCAGTTGCATACCTGCTCCAGCTAAAACTTCAAATGCAGCTTCGTTTTCAGTCGATTAAGGCTTTAAAAAAAATGATGGAGCGTTCAAGTGGGACAAAATCATCCGGAGGTAAAATACCCTCCCGATCGGATCTCCGGGGGAGGGTGCCCACAGGGACACCTCATCGAATGTCGAAAAAACACCGACAAGTTAAATCCAAGAAAACTAATTCTTTCATCTACGGTGCTTGGAATGTTCGTACTTTGAACGACAGCACTCGCACCGATCGGCCTGAAAGAAGAACTGCTCTAATAGATAGAGAACTTCACCGACTCAATGTTGACGTTGCAGCTCTCAGCGAAACTCGATTTTTGGAGGAAGGCTCTCTCACAGAAAAGTACTACACCTTCTATTGGAAAGGTCTTCCCACCAATTCAAGAAGACAACATGGAGTAGGATTTGCCGTTCGGAATCAACTTGTATCCAACTTAACACAAGTACCACAAGGCCTATCCGAGCGTCTAATGCTGCTACGCTATGAGCTATCAGATGGCAACGCGGTAAATCTAATAAGCGCCTACGCTCCCACTCTGGATGCAAGTCACGAAACCAAGGAAAGCTTCTATCAGCAGCTGGAAGAAACCCTCTGTAGAATACCTAAAACGGAACGACTCGTTATTCTTGGCGATTTTAACGCTAGAGTAGGGAGAGATGCAGACACCTGGCCAGGCATCATAGGCAAGAACGGTTTGGGCAACATGAACGCTAACGGTCAACTACTCCTAACTAAATGCGCCGAACATGATCTAGTTATAACAAACACCATTTTCCGACAAAAGGATAAATTTAAAGGCACCTGGCGTCACCCCAGATCAGGTCACTGGCATCTACTGGACTATGTTATCGTACGTAGGAAGCATCTCAAGGACGTCCAAATTACAAAGGCGCGCATTGATAGCGAATGTTGGACCGATTATCGTCCTGTTGTCTCTAAAATGAAAATTGTTATGAGACCCAAACACCGAAGAACTCAAGTAAAACGTAGGCTCCGTCTCTGTATTAGTAAATTGCGTGACCAACAAACCGTCGAACAGCTAAAGCAAAAAGTTCAAGAGAATTTGAGTGCACTAGAAGAAACCAATTCTATAGATGTCGCTGCTACCTGGACACAAATTAAAGACAGTTTAAAAAGTGCGAGTGAGGAAATTCTTGGCACTGCAGCAAGTAAAAAACAGGAGGACTGGTTCAATGATAATGAAGCTTTTATACAAGAACTTCTTGACCGCAAACATATTGCCTTCCAAAACGCTATCAACCACCCCAATGACTCATCAAAAGCAGAAGCTTTTACCCAATCTAAGTATGAAACGCAACGCGAAATCAGAAGAATAAAGAACGAGTGGTGGGCAAGCAAGGCCAGAGAAATTCAAAGGTACGCCGATTCACACGACTACAGGAATTTCTTTCAAGGAGTAAAAGCAGTGTACGGCCCCAGTCGGAAAAATATGTGCCCTATTAAAGATTTAAATGGAAATCTCCTCAAAGAAGACCAGGAAATAAGAGCCCGATGGAAAGAACACTACTCTAACATTCTTAACCAGCAAAGTCAAGCCGATCACGATATTATAAATCTTATCCCTCAATATGACACCTTCGAAGACTTAGATAAACCACTAACAACGGAAGAGATCTTAACCGCCATTGGGCAGCTAAAAAATAACAAATCTCCCGGCGCCGACTCACTCCCAGCTGAGATCTTTAAAGCTGTGTCGTCAGAGCTCATACCCTACCTCAAAAAATTGTTTGATGTCGTGTGGGAAAGTGGTCAAGCTCCGCAGGAGTTTCGGGATACACTTTTAATCAACCTCTTCAAAAACAAAGGGAGCGCTGCGGACTGTGGAAATTACAGGGGTATAGCTCTCCTGGCTGTTGGAGGGAAGATACTCACTAAAGCGATGGCAAATAGGCTAACACCTGTTATGGAAAAGTTACTTCCTGAAACACAGAGTGGCTTTAGACCAAACCGAGGCACATCGGATTTAATCTTCACACTTAAACAGCTTCAAGAAAAAGCACTCGAACATCAAGGAGAAATTCACATGGCCTTCATTGATTTAACCAAGGCGTTTGACTCGGTGGACAGGGAAGTGCTCTGGAAAATTATGTTCCGCTTAGGTATCCCTAGAAAATTTGTGGAAGTATGTCGCAGTCTACATACAAACAACAACGCCCAGGTTATGTATAATAATGAGGCAACCGAACCTTTCCAAACCCTCACTGGAGTTAGGCAGGGATGTGTCCTGGCACCCCTACTCTTTAATTTGTTTACCACTGCTCTAACAATTATTGTTGACAACAAACTGACAGTCAGAGGAATAGGTCTCAGATACCGTTTTGATGGCGGTCTTTTTAACATAGGGCGCTTTAGAGCTTTCACGAAGACACGCACACGATTCATTTGTGATCTCCAGTATGCGGATGACTGTGCACTTTTAGCCTCTACGCCGGAAGAGCTTCAAGAACTTTTAGATGTGTATGCCCAGAGCTATGATTCCTTAGGACTTAAAATCAACATTGGAAAGACTAAGATTATGTCAACTCCTCATCAAGTGAACCAAATAGACATTACACTTAACGGAAATTCTCTTGAAGTGGTGGATCAGTTCAATTACTTAGGCAACGTTGTTAATGACAAAGCAAACATGGACAGCGAGATTCGCAATAGAATTAACGCTGCATCTAGAGCACTCTGGGGACTTAGAGAGAGAGTATTTGACAACCACGACCTTGCTTTGTCAACGAAAATGGCTGTCTACAGAGCAGTTGTCATTCCAACACTGCTATATGGATGTGAAGGCTGGGTCACTTACCGTCGTCATGTGAAAGAATTAGAACGTTTTCAGCAAAGACACCTCAGAAGTATGATGAAAATCCGTTGGTTCCATCACATATCAAACGTGGAAGTACTCAGGAGAGCAAACAGCCTTCCAATTGAGGTGCTTATTTCAAGAGCACGCCTAAGATGGGCAGGTCACGTTCATCGTATGCATGATAACCGCCTTCCTAAATGTACACTTTATGGTGAATTGCTAAGCGGTAGAAGAAGGCGTGGCGGTCAACGAAAGAGGTTCAAAGACGCTCTCCATGAAAATCTAAAATCCTGCGGTATTGCAGACGAGCAATGGGAACAACTTGCAGCGGACAGAACCGAATGGCGAGGGGTTGTGGCCAGCTATCAAGGAAATGTTACTGCAAGAAGGCCGAATCCAAGACCTAACCAGGTCTATGTTTGTCCTGACTGCGGTCGACATGTGCTCTCCCGAATTGGCCTCTATAGCCATAGTCGTGTGCACCGTAGATGAATGGGAATTACAATGGACTACACCTTTTACTTGTTTTTATTGTACACAACTTATCGACTGTAACATTTTTATACTCGGACTCGAGTAACGGCTAATAATAATAACAAGAAATGTAAGGTTTAAAAACAAGTTTACAATGCCTCATCACCAGACGGCCATATTTAGAAGAAGCTTTATTTTTAATGCTATATCAACCTATAATATGATTCCTGAAGATTTTAAAGTTTTTAATATTAATAAATTCAAATATAAATATAAAAGTTATCTATTTAGCAAGCAACAGTGATATTTTTGTTCTTTTTTTTTTTTTGGTCCTTGTCCGAGTAAATATTTTTAGCTATTATGATTGAAGCGCGTTGTTTATTTATTTTTTTATATATATATTTGGTATTTAATGTTCGTCAGGCTCTCTGTAACTTTGTTTTCCCATATTTAATTTAAGGAATTGTTAATGTGCCTCATTATGGTTGAGTATGAGTAGCTTTCAGCTAGACTTCGCCATTTTGTGGTATAATTACTTTTTTCTACTTTTTTTCTATTAGTTCTCTCTTTTCTTCTTTTTTCGTTATAATAGAGTAATTTCTTTCCATTTATATCTTTATACATGTTTTGCACAATAAAGCCGATTTTTTTTTTTTTTTTTTTTACAAAAAACCAGTCACCCTACTCTGTGGCTCCGACCCTCACAGAGGGGAGCTGGTAATACCAATAGCCACTCCACACGCCCGTGGGGTGAGTGACTACCGGGTCCGCGAATCGTGTGCCCTGAGTAGACGTAATGAACCGAGGATGACAGCCTTCTGCATTCTGCCGGCTAAGATCTCTGCCGAATCTCGGCATGCCGGTATAATCTTTAGTTCTGAAAGCAGCGTCTGTCTCATTCCACCGAGGGCTCCTATAATCAGTACCACTATTTTAACAGAATGGCCTGGATAAAGCCTGCGGAGTTCGAAGAGCAAATCTCGATATTTTGTCCGTTTTTCCTCCTCTTTTAAGACAATGTTGCTCTCAGCGGGAGCCGAGAATTCCACGACATACATTGTCTTGAGTTGGTGGTCGAGGAGTACTATGTCAGGCTTGTTGGCTTGTATTTGCCTGACGGTGGGAAACGAGTAGTTCCAATAAATTAGGCACTTCTCATTCCCCACAACGGACTCAATATCCCCCGGAACGTAAGGCAGCACTGGTGTTTCGTCTATCCCATACGAGTGCCTTAGATGATAGTAAAGCACTCGTAATGCTGCGTTGTGTCTATGAATATAGGCCGAGACTGCGTATGTCGGGCAAGCCGACAGTAAGTGCATTACAGTCTCCGGCGCCCTGCGGCAGGCCCTGCAGCTGACATCAGGGACCTCCATACCCATGACACGACGTCGATAGACGAGAGTGTTAAATACACCATCCTGGCAAGCCATTATGAATCCCTCGGTCTCAGACTTCAGCCCAGCTGACCTTAAGAAGGCGAAGGTCAGCCTTTCGGATAAGCCGAGGTCTTCTATATTTTTATAGAAGATCCCGTGCAATGGCTTATCCTTATGGAGCTGCAGAAGGATGTTGTGTTCTGCAGCTCTAATGTGGGCTTTTAGTCGAACGGGTTCCAACTCGGTGACAGAGTCGGGGTTTACCCGCTCGACGTCGAAGATGAGACCAAGTTCATCGGCTGCTCTCCGTGCTGCCTTAAAGAGAAAAGCTCCTACCTCTGCATTTTCATGGTCTCGGACCATGCAGAGGAGGGGATCCGAACTCCTGATGACCTTACATGCTCCATCCAGAACCATCCTGCTATGGAGACTCTCCAAGCTCAAGAGTCCACGACCTCCCCGATGTCGTGGGAGATATAACCGTGGAACGGACGATTTAGGATGCAAGCTCCTATTGAGATGCATCTTCTTGCGGGTTACTACATCGAGTTGACGCAGCTCTTCTCTAGTCCACTTCACTACTCCGAAAGAGTAGAGAAGGATCGGAACGGCAAGCATATTTGTAGCAGACACCTTGTTCTTCCCCGACAGTTCTGAAGACCAGATCTGTCGGAGTAGGTGCTGATACTTGCCGCGGAGAGCGTTTTTCACTACACTCACTTCTTGGGTGGAGCGTTGCTCGACACCCAAGTAAGTGTACGACTCTCCGGCATCTAGATGGTGTAAGATGCTTCCGTCCACGAGCTGCGCGTCCTCTCCATAGTCACCGCATCGTCCTCTCTTGAGATGGATCAGTGCGCATTTGTCCAACCCGAACTGCATACCGACAGCCTGCGTATACTCCTGTACCACCCTAAGGGACTGTTGGAGATCCCTCTCTCCAGAGGCATAAAGTTTAAGGTCATCCATATAAAATAGATGGGTGACCTTATGCCTCCTGTCGCCGGGGGTACCGCAGTTGTAGCCACGGGTTTTCCGGAGCGAGACGGATAATGGCAGTAGTGAGATGCAAAACAGAAGGGGGCTGAGGGAATCTCCCTGAAATACTCCTCTTCTGAATGTTACCGACTCTGTTTGGACTCTATCGTTACCCGATGTTATGGTAAAGCGAGTCCTCCAGAGCGGCATCAGTTCTTCAATACATCTCACTACGGGACCGGGTACCACAAGACATCGGAGCAAGTGAACAATGAGCTCATGCGATGTCATGTCGAATGCCTTGCGGTAGTCGATCCAGGCCATAGAGAGGTTCCGCTTATACTGCATGGAGTCCTGTGTGACACATCTGTCAATCAACAGGTTCTCCTTGCAGCCAGCGACACCTCTCTTCGACCCTCGTTGCTCATATATCCGTTCGTAAACCGGTTGAACTGCGTGGAGCACCCGCATGTACAAAATGCGTGTTATTATTATTATTAGCCGTTACTCGAGTCCGAGTATAAAAATGTTACAGTCGATAAATTGTGTACAATAAAAAACAAGTAAAAGGTGTAGTCTGTTGTAATTCCCATTCATCTACGGTGCACACGACTATGGCTATAGAGGCCAATTCGGGAGAGCACATGTCGACCGCAGTCAGGACAAACATAGACCTGGTTAGGTCTTGGATTCGGCCTTCTTGCAGCAATATTTCCTTGATAGCTGGCCACAACCCCCCGCCATTCGGTTCTGTCCGCTGCAAGTTGTTCCCATTGCTCGTCTGCAATACCGCAGGATTTTAGATTTTCATGGAGAGCGTCTTTGAACCTCTTTCGTTGACCGCCACGCTTTCTTCTACCGCTTAGCAATTCACCATAAAGTGTACATTTAGGAAGGCGGTTATCATGCATACGATGAACGTGACCTGCCCATCTTAGGCGTGCTCTTGAAATAAGCACCTCAATTGGAAGGCTGTTTGCTCTCCTGAGTACTTCCACGTTTGATATGTGATGGAACCAACGGATTTTCATCATACTTCTGAGGTGTCTTTGCTGAAAACGTTCTAATTCTTTCACATGACGACGGTAAGTGACCCAGCTTTCACATCCATATAGCAGTGTTGGAATGACAACTGCTCTGTAGACAGCCATTTTCGTTGACAAAGCAAGGTCGTGGTTGTCAAATACTCTCTCTCTAAGTCCCCAGAGCGCTCTAGATGCAGCGTTAATTCTATTGCGAATCTCGCTGTCCATGTTTGCTTTGTCATTAACACAACAACACAACAAAATGCGTGTAAACACCTTGTAACATGCGTTTAGACAGGTTATCGGTCTGTAATTCTTTGGGTTGGACAAATCTCCGTTCTTGGGGATCAGCACTGTCCGCCCCTCAACAACCCAAGAAGGGATTTGCTGCTCCCCATTTAACCAGGAATTAAAAATTCTGGCCAAATGGTGGTGGGTGCTCGATAACTTTTTCCACCAAAAGTTATTTATCCCATCGGGACCTGGAGCAGCAAAGTTCTTAGAGCCCTCAAGAGCCCTACGAACCTCTTCTGGGGTTATTGGTTCGCACACTTCCTGTGGTTGCTGAAGCCTTTGACAAAAGGCTTCAAAGTGTGCAAGGGCAGGAGAATCTCGGTTGAGTGGAAGCCTCTCCTCGTACAGCGTTTTCCAGAAGTTCTCCACCTGATCTGCAGTCGGCGGATTGTCTACAACACGCGGAGGCGGTTGGAAAAGGCGCGAGGGCTTCTCGCGGAACAGTTTATTTTCCGCAAGCCCCCTCGCCCGCCTCACTAATGACTTTTTGCAAGTCACTAGCATCCGTATCCTGTCGAGACAGTGCTGTTTGGTGGTTCGCAGCACTGCCTCATTGAGTGTGCGATGGACGCGTCTTAAGATGGCGGCTAATCGACGCACTTTAGGCGTGAACGGCCTGCTGGCCGCCATATAGTCCATCACACATTGGATACGGGATGCGTGTTGCCTCGCCGACTGGATCTTGGCTTCCATCTTTTGTATGCGCCGCTGCGCTCTCTCCTGTGGGGACGAGGTATTTCGCCTCTCCACCTGAGACGAGCGTTGAGCAGCGGCATACACGGCACAATTTATGTGCCAGATGTCAGCCTCTTCTGGTAGCGCTGTACGAAGTTCAGCGTTCACTCTGGCCAGGTCTTGTGGCCCGGGGGTTTTCAGACGGTGTAACCCCCTTCTGGTACTGAGGCCCTCTGGTATTGGCGGAACGAGGAGAGCCACGTCCTCAACCGGTGAATGTGGCGGCTCTTCGGCCACCTCATTCACCGGCCCAGGAGCAACCCTCACGTAGCCCCTACTACGAAGGTGGGATACATAGTCACGCAGATTTTGTGGCGTGAAGGCGCTATGCTCTGGTAGCCTCTCACACCACAGAGCATGCATCCGCGCCATGTACCCCCTCCGCGCGGGCTCACTGCTTTCATAACAATGCAGAAGCTCATCCCTCAGTTCATCTGTCCACTCAAAGCGTCCTTGTTCATTGCGTACGTCGTCAACGGGCGGTCTATCCGGTTGGGCCCCACCACCTTGCCCTTGACCCCTATCCGAACGGGGTCGATCGTGGGGGCCCAGTCTTCGGCCTGCCGGAACCAAAGGTTAGAGCCTGTGGGTGGTTAGCCCAGCAGGCCCACGACCGACACCAGAGGGGAAGATGCTTTCCCCTCCCGGGTGCACTAGGGCTGCCGGTTCGGTTTTGCACCCCTAGCTGGAGTAAGTGGTGGCGCTACTCACCAAAGGCTTAATAGATGGAAGTTAGCCCCTCCTGCTTATATTTATTATTATTATTATTATTTTTTTTTTTTTTTTTTTTTTTTTTACAAAAAACCAGTCACCCTACTCTGTGGCTCCGACCCTCACAGAGGGGAACTGGTAATACCAATAGCCACTCCCCACGCCCGTGGGGTGAGTGACTACCGGGTCCGCGAATCGTGTGCCCTGAGTAGACGTAATGAACCGAGGATGACAGCCTTCTGCATTCTGCCGGCTAAGATCTCTGCCGAATCTCGGCATGCCGGTATGATCTTTAGTTCTGAAAGCAGCGTCTGTCTCATTCCACCGAGGGCTCCTATAATCAGTACCACTATTTTAACAGAATGGCCTGGATAAAGCCTGCGGAGTTCGAAGAGCAAATCTCGATATTTTGTCCGTTTTTCCTCCTCTTTCAAGACAATGTTGCTCTCAGCGGGAGCTGAGAATTCCACGACATACATTGTCTTGAGTTGGTGGTCGAGGAGTACTATGTCAGGCTTGTTGGCTTGTATTTGCCTGACGGTGGGAAACGAGTAGTTCCAATAAATTAGGCACTTCTCATTCCCCACAACGGACTCAATATCCCCCGGAACGTAAGGCAGCACTGGTGTTTCGTCTATCCTCCATACCCATGACACGACGTCGATAGACGAGAGTGTTAAATACACCATCCTGGCAAGCCATTATGAATCCCTCGGTCTCAGACTTCAGCCCAGCTGACCTTAAGAAGGCGAAGGTCAGCCTTTCGGATAAGCCGAGGTCTTCTATATTTTTATAGAAGACCCCGTGCAATGGCTTATCCTTATGGAGCTGCAGAAGGATGTTGTGTTCTGCAGCTCTAATGTGGGCTTTTAGTCGAACGGGTTCCAACTCGGTGACAGAGTCGGGGTTTACCCGCTCGACGTCGAAGATGAGACCAAGTTCATCGGCTGCTCTCCGTGCTGCCTTAAAGAGAAAAGCTCCTACCTCTGCATTTTCATGGTCTCGGACCATGCAGAGGAGGGGATCCGAACTCCTGATGACCTTACATGCTCCATCCAGAACCATCCTGCTATGGAGACTCTCCAAGCTCAAGAGTCCACGGCCTCCCCGATGTCGTGGGAGATATAACCGTGGAACGGACGATTTAGGATGCAAGCTCCTATTGAGATGCATCTTCTTGCGGGTTACTACATCGAGTTGACGCAGCTCTTCTCTAGTCCACTTCACTACTCCGAAAGAGTAGAGAAGGACCGGAACGGCAAGCATATTTGTAGCAGACACCTTGTTCTTCCCCGACAGTTCTGAAGACCAGATCTGTCGGAGTAGGTGCTGATACTTGCCGCGGAGAGCGTTTTTCACTACACTCACTTCTTGGGTGGAGCGTTGCTCGACACCCAAGTAAGTGTACGACTCTCCGGCATCTAGATGGTGTAAGATGCTTCCGTCCACGAGCTGCGCGTCCTCTCCATAGTCACCGCATCGTCCTCTCTTGAGATGGATCAGTGCGCATTTGTCCAACCCGAACTGCATACCGACAGCCTGCGTGTACTCCTGTACCACCCTAAGGGACTGTTGGAGATCCCTCTCTCCAGAGGCATAAAGTTTAAGGTCATCCATATAAAATAGATGGGTGACCTTATGCCTCCTGTCGCCGGGGGTACCGCAGTTGTAGCCACGGGTTTTCCGGAGCGAGACGGATAATGGCAGTAGTGAGATGCAAAACAGAAGGGGGCTGAGGGAATCTCCCTGAAATACTCCTCTTCTGAATGTCACCGACTCTGTTTGGACTCTATCGTTACCCGATGTTATGGTAAAGCGAGTCCTCCAGAGCGGCATCAGTTCTTCAATACATCTCACTACGGGACCGGGTACCACAAGACATCGGAGCAAGTGAACAATGAGCTCATGTGATGTCATGTCAAATGCCTTGCGGTAGTCGATCCAGGCCATAGAGAGGTTCCGCTTATACTGCATGGAGTCCTGCGTGATACATCTATCGATCAGCAGGTTCTCCTTGCAGCCAGCGACACCTCTCTTCGACCCTCGTTGCTCATATATCCGTTCGTAAACCGGTTCGACTGCGCGGAGCACCCGCATGTACAAAATGCGTGTAAACACCTTGTAACATGCGTTTAGACAGGTTATCGGTCTGTAGTTCTTTGGGTTGGACAAATCTCCGTTCTTGGGGATCAGCACTGTCCGCCCCTCAACAACCCAAGAAGGGATTTGCTGCTCCCCATTTAACCAGGAATTAAAAATTCTGGCCAAATGGTGGTGGGTGCTCGATAACTTTTTCCACCAAAAGTTATTTATCCCATCGGGACCTGGAGCAGCAAAGTTCTTAGAGCCCTCAAGAGCCCTACGAACCTCTTCTGGGGTTATTGGTTCGCACACTTCCTGTGGTTGCTGAAGCCTTTGACAAAAGGCTTCAAAGTGTGCAAGGGAAGGAGAATCTCGGTTGAGTGGAAGCCTCTCCTCGTATAGCGTTTTCCAGAAGTTCTCCACCTGATCTGCAGTCGGCGGATTGTCTACAACACGCGGAGGCGGTTGGAAAAGGCGCGAGGGCTTCTCGCGGAACAGTTTATTTTCCGCAAGCCCTCTCGCCCGCCTCACTAGTGATTTTTTACAAGTCACTAGCATCCGTATCCTGTCGAGACAGTGCTGTTTAGTGGTTCGCAGCACTGCCTCATTGAGTGTGTGATGGACGCGTCTTAGGTTGGCGGCTAATCGACGCACTTTAGGCGTGAACGGCCTGTTGGCCGCCATATAGTCCATCACACATTGGATACGGGATGCGTGTTGCCTCGCCGACCGGATCTTGGCTTCCATCTTTTGTATGCGCCGCTGCGCTCTCTCCTGTGGGGAAGAGGTATTTCGCCTCTCCACCTGAGAAGAGCGTTGAGCAGCGGCATACACGGCACAATTTATGTGCCAGATGTCAGCCTCTTCTGGTAGTGCTGTACGAAGTTCAGCGTCCACTCTGGCCAGGTCTTGTGGCCCGGGGGTTTTCAGATGGTGTAACCCCCTTCTGGTACTGAGGCCCTCTGGTATTGGCGGAACGAGGAGTGCTACGTCCTCAACCGGTGATTGTGGCGGCTCTTCGGCCACCTCATTCACCGGTCCAGGAGCAGCCCTCACGTAGCCCCTACTACGAAGGTGGGATACATAGTCACGCAGATTTTGTGGCGTGAAGGCGCTATGCTCTGGTAGCCTCTCACACCACAGAGCATGCATCCGCGCCATGTATCCCCTCCGCGCGGGCTCACTGCTTTCATAGCAATGCAGAAGTTCATCTCTCAGTTCATCTGTCCACTCAAAGCGTCCTTGGACATTGCCAATTTCGTCAACGGGCGGTCCGTCCGGTTGGGCCCCACCACCTTGCCCTTGACCCCTATCCGCACGGGGTCGATCGTGGGGGCCCTGTCTTCGGCCTGCCGGAACCAAAGTTTAGGGTCTGTGGGTGGTTAGCCCAGCAGACCCACGACCGACACCAGAGGGGAAGACGCTTTCCCCTCCCGGGTGCACTAGGGCTGCCGGTTCGGTTTTGCACCCCAGCTGGAGTAAGTGGTGGCGCTACTCACCAAAGGCTTGATAGATGGAAGTCAGCCCCTCCTGCTATTATTATTATTATTATTTTTTTTTTTTTTTTTTTTTTTTTTTTTTTTTTTTTTTTTTTTTTTTACAAAAAACCAGTCACCCTACTCTGTGGCTCCGACCCTCACAGAGGGGAGCTGGTAATACCAATAGCCACTCCCCACGCCCGTGGGGTGAGTGACTACCGGGTCCGCGAATCGTGTGCCCTGAGTAGACGTAATGAACCGAGGATGACAGCCTTCTGCATTCTGCCGGCTAAGATCTCTGCCGAATCTCGGCATGCCGGTATGATCTTTAGTTCTGAAAGCAGCGTCTGTCTCATTCCACCGAGGGCTCCTATAATCAGTACCACTATTTTAACAGAATGGCCTGGATAAAGCCTGCGGAGTTCGAAGAGCAAATCTCGATATTTTGTCCGTTTTTCCTCCTCTTTCAAGACAATGTTGCTCTCAGCGGGAGCTGAGAATTCCACGACATACATTGTCTTGAGTTGGTGGTCGAGGAGTACTATGTCAGGCTTGTTGGCTTGTATTTGCCTGACGGTGGGAAACGAGTAGTTCCAATAAATTAGGCACTTCTCATTCCCCACAACGGACTCAATATCCCCCGGAACGTAAGGCAGCACTGGTGTTTCGTCTATCCCATACGAGTGCCTTAGATGATAGTAAAGCACTCGTAATGCTGCGTTGTGTCTATGAATATAGGCCGAGACTGCGTAAGTCGGGCAAGCCGACAGTAAGTGCATTACAGTCTCCGGCGCCCTGCGGCAGGCCCTGCAGCTGACATCAGGGACCTCCATACCCATGACACGACGTCGATAGACGAGAGTGTTAAATACACCATCCTGGCAAGCCATTATGAATCCCTCGGTCTCAGACTTCAGCCCAGCTGACCTTAAGAAGGCGAAGGTCAGCCTTTCGGATAAGCCGAGGTCTTCTATATTTTTATAGAAGATCCCGTGCAATGGCTTATCCTTATGGAGCTGCAGAAGGATGTTGTGTTCTGCAGCTCTAATGTGGGCTTTTAGTCGAACGGGTTCCAACTCGGTGACAGAGTCGGGGTTTACCCGCTCGACGTCGAAGATGAGACCAAGTTCATCGGCTGCTCTGCGTGCTGCCTTAAAGAGAAAAGCTCCTACCTCTGCATTTTCATGGTCTCGGACCATGCAGAGGAGGGGATCCGAACTCCTGATGACCTTACATGCTCCCTCCAGAACCATCCTGCTATGGAGACTCTCCAAGCTCAAGAGTCCACGGCCTCCCCGATGTCGTGGGAGATATAACCGTGGAACGGACGATTTAGGATGCAAGCTCCTATTGAGATGCATCTTCTTGCGGGTTACTACATCGAGTTGACGCAGCTCTTCTCTAGTCCACTTCACTACTCCGAAAGAGTAGAGAAGGATCGGAACGGCAAGCATATTTGTAGCAGACACCTTGTTCTTCCCCGACAGTTCTGAAGACCAGATCTGTCGGAGTAGGTGCTGATACTTGCCGCGGAGAGCGTTTTTCACTACACTCACTTCTTGGGTGGAGCGTTGCTCGACACCCAAGTAAGTGTACGACTCTCCGGCATCTAGATGGTGTAAGATGCTTCCGTCCACGAGCTGCGCGTCCTCTCCATAGTCACCGCATCGTCCTCTCTTGAGATGGATCAGTGCGCATTTGTCCAACCCGAACTGCATACCGACAGCCTGCGTATACTCCTGTACCACCCTAAGGGACTGTTGGAGATCCCTCTCTCCAGAGGCATAAAGTTTAAGGTCATCCATATAAAATAGATGGGTGACCTTATGCCTCCTGTCGCCGGGGGTACCGCAGTTGTAGCCACGGGTTTTCCGGAGCGAGACGGATAATGGCAGTAGTGAGATGCAAAACAGAAGGGGGCTGAGGGAATCTCCCTGAAATACTCCTCTTCTGAATGTTACCGACTCTGTTTGGACTCTATCGTTACCCGATGTTATGGTAAAGCGAGTCCTCCAGAGCGGCATCAGTTCTTCAATACACCTCACTACGGGACCGGGTACCACAAGACATCGGAGCAAGTGAACAATGAGCTCATGCGATGTCATGTCGAATGCCTTGCGGTAGTCGATCCAGGCCATAGAGAGGTTCCGCTTATACTGCATGGAGTCCTGCGTGACACATCTGTCAATCAACAGGTTCTCCTTGCAGCCAGCGACACCTCTCTTCGACCCTCGTTGCTCATATATCCGTTCGTAAACCGGTTCAACTGCGTGGAGCACCCGCATGTACAAAATGCGTGTAAACACCTTGTAACATGCGTTTAGACAGGTTATCGGTCTGTAATTCTTTGGGTTGGACAAATCTCCGTTCTTGGGGATCAGCACTGTCCGCCCCTCAACAACCCAAGAAGGGATTTGCTGCTCCCCATTTAACCAGGAATTAAATATTCTGGCCAAATGGTGGTGGGTGCTCGATAACTTTTTCCACCAAAAGTTATTTATCCCATCGGGACCTGGAGCAGCAAAGTTCTTAGAGCCATCAAGAGCCCTACGAACCTCTTCTGGGGTTATTGGTTCGCACACTTCCTGTGGTTGCTGAAGCCTTTGACAAAAGGCTTCAAAGTGTGCAAGGGCCGGAGAATCTCGGTTGAGTGGAAGCCTCTCCTCGTACAGCGTTTTCCAGAAGTTCTCCACCTGATCTGCAGTCGGCGGATTGTCTACAACACGCGGAGGCGGTTGGAAAAGGCGCGAGGGCTTCTCGCGGAACAGTTTATTTTCCGCAAGCCCCCTCGCCCGCCTCACTAATGACTTTTTGCAAGTCACTAGCATCCGTATCCTGTCGAGACAGTGCTGTTTGGTGGTTCGCAGCACTGCCTCATTGAGTGTGTGATGGACGCGTCTTAAGTTGGCGGCTAATCGACGCACTTTAGGCGTGAACGGCCTGTTGGCCGCCATATAGTCCATCACACATTGGATACGGGATGCGTGTTGCCTCGCCGACTGGATCTTGGCTTCCATCTTTTGTATGCGCCGCTGCGCTCTCTCCTGTGGGGAAGAGGTATTTCGCCTCTCCACCTGAGACGAGCGTTGAGCAGCGGCATACACGGCACAATTTATGTGCCAGATGTCAGCCTCTTCTGGTAGCGCTGTACGAAGTTCAGCGTCCACTCTGGCCAGGTCTTGTGGCCCGGGGGTTTTCAGACGGTGTAACCCCCTTCTGGTACTGAGGCCCTCTGGTATTGGCGGAACGAGGAGAGCCACGTCCTCAACCGGTGAATGTGTCGGCTCTTCGGCCACCTCATTCACCGGCCCAGGAGCAGCCCTCACGTAGCCCCTACTACGAAGGTGGGATACATAGTCACGCAGATTTTGTGGCGTGAAGGCGCTATGCTCTGGTAGCCTCTCACACCACAGAGCATGCATCCGCGCCATGTACCCCCTCCGCGCGGGCTCACTGCTTTCATAACAATGCAGAAGCTCATCCCTCAGTTCATCTGTCCACTCAAAGCGTCCTTGTTCGTTGCGTACGTCGTCAACGGGCGGTCTATCCGGTTGGGCCCCACCACCTTGCCCTTGACCCCTATCCGAACGGGGTCGATCGTGGGGGCCCAGTCTTCGGCCTGCTGGAACCAAAGGTTAGAGCCTGTGGGTGGTTAGCCCAGCAGGCCCACGACCGACACCAGAGGGGAAGATGCTTTCCCCTCCCGGGTGCACAAGGGCTGCCGGTTCGGTTTTGCACCCCTAGCTGGAGTAAGTGGTGGCGCTACTCACCAAAGGCTTAATAGATGGAGGTTAGCCCCTCCTGCTATTATTATTATATTATCATTATTATTATTATTATTATTATTATTATTATTATTATTTTTACGTTATTGTTTATTACGTGTTAACTTAATTAAATAAAATCATTTGTAAACATAAAAAAGTTGTATTAAATAAGTTTTTTTAAATTTTCTCACAAGATATCAATTTTAGCAGCTTAGTGCCTAATACTTTTTTTACTAAAAATTGAGCGGTTGATCTAACGGTATAAAAAAAATATGGGGTGCTATTTAAAAAAATGTAGTTTTTTCGATTTTAAATTGATGATATTGAAGATATGTTTTAACTACGTTTTTAATTTTTTTTTCCAAATTTTTTTTGGGCGGCTCGATATCTCATTACAATGTTAAGAAGATGTCAAAATATCATTATTTACTATCAATTAGTTTTAAAGATAACCACAATAAAGGGAGATGCTGCAAACACAACAAATTATAAAGCAAATGGAATAACTCAAAAACTGTTGAGAATCAAGGTATGGTTGTATTATCAAACTTACCCTTAATTTTGATGAGGAATCCAGAAATTAAAAAAAAATTGGGGGTTCTATTTAAAATAACGAAGTTGGCGTTAACTTCCGGTATAACCGGAAGTGACAGAAATTCTAAAATATTTTAGAATTGTTGGTCTTTTTCGAAAACCCATTCGACCAAAATTTCAAAACGATATTCCAATTCAATCCGGAGATACGTCTAAGGGGTAAGTTGAAAACGAACACCCTGTATATAAAGTGTATACGAACTTAATTGAAACCGCATAAAAACAAAAAGCCGGCAAAAACAGTCGGCATCTCTTTATTTTACATGGGCGGAGGTAAATAGAAATGCTTGCCATAAGAAAATGATAAGATTTTCGGGCGTTATTATATTATCCTCTGTTTCAAATTGTCTTCAGAAAGCCATGGTAAATTAGTAAATAATTAAAATATTTTACCTTTTATATAGTAGTAAATATTTATAAATATGAACAATAACTAACTAAACTCCTACGCTTGATATTATAACAGGTATTTATGCACTGCGCTGGCACATTACAGCACATCTCATAAGTCCATCCTTGACTACTGGGAAACGATTTACGAGTTTTTTTATGCTAGTAGGCCTGTCCGTTTTATTATCTTTAAACCTGTGCAGTCGTAGATGGTACATTCAGGCTGATTACATTGCCAGTCTCGGACTCGCCTGCACTGTTTCAACTACCACTCGAATCTCGATACCATTGCTATATATAGGACAAAATATCAAGTTCAGTGCGCACGGTCCTGTGCTTTAACACTGACCAGTTTCAATTGTCCTCGTATAAAGTATACGTTTATATGAATCTAAATAATTCACCATTCCCTTAATTTGAATGTTGGAGTGATTTCGAGCGCTGCGATTATGACTCCTACAACATAGGAGCCGTACACTACTAGTGTTATATTGATGCTTGGGTCTTATTGTCTACAGCAATTCTTTTTCAAATGTATAAAAACCGAAATGTAATCATTTAGTTTCTTAACTGAAATATTAACTTTTATATTTATTTTTCCAGTACCTATATATTAAGTTACCACTTAAAAACTGAAATCTCATTTATAGATATAGAAGTTTTAATTAAATGGGATGAGAATTTAGAAATTAAGAAATTCATGTACTATATAGAAACAGTGCTGTAACATATAGTTTTTTATTTGTTTTATTAAATTGATGGTCGTTTAAAGATTTAATGTGTAATGGTGATTTATTTTAAAGCTTTATGTTTAACGAGTTCTTTTGTGATTTGGACAGTTTAAAGCAAGGAGTTCTTAATAGATTTGCATTTCTAGTATTATAATTGTGTAAATTTGATTGTTTAGTGTTGTATGATTATTACTTTTATGAATTTTAAACAAAACAATAAATATAAAGTGATGATATGGACTCCTAACATAATAAACAAAGTTGTCTGGGCGAAATCAGCCATCGACCGGGAAAATTTATTCGGATGAAATATTTTTGTGCCATCTCGTTCAAAATGTGCTCCTTTATAAGAAAGTACAGTTTGTCAGATGGAAATGTGGTCAGGAATTGTTTAAACAAATTACAAACATTGGCTTTTTCATTTCGGAAAAAATATTTTCGTATTTTTCACACCAAAACAAACAAAAAATGTCCTTAGACATTTTTTTCTAAAGTTGATAGATTTTGAGAAAAAAATTCTTGAAATCTCACAAACGCAAAATTTGCGATTTTTCAGGGCTCAAATCTGTATGAAAAATAATGTTTTTTAACGTAGGAAAAATTTGTTTCTATTCAATTAACGATACGATTATAAAAATGGGCTCATTTAAAAAGATAAAGGTTGCTACTTCTTAATGCAATTGTTACCCAGTCAAACAATAACTTTTTTGAGTGTTTAAAATGACTTTGAAAATGACGTTATATTTTCCGCATAAACAAATTGAATTACACGCTGAAATTTTAACGCAACGTACTGCCAAACGAACCAAATTAAAACTAACCTCTTGAACTTTATGTTGCGCCAACTAGAATTTTCCAAATTGATTTGGAGCAGATACATTTTTTTTCTCAAAAAATCATAGCTTCCATGTTTATTTATATGAAGCTATGAAATTTGACCCGTATGTAGAGGTTTAGTTGAATTATACTTGGACAGTATTTTCAACTTCCCTCGAATAAATATATTAATAATAATGCAAGGGAAAGTATAGCGTTGATGCGCGTCACTGGAGAGGGGATAGACGCGCTCCTGGGCTCGCTCTCACTCAAAATTTGCTCCAACTGCTTGCTTCTCGCTGCATGAATCGTCGATATCTATATTTACACAAAATGGCTTTTTTGATTGATATTTTTGCGTAAATAAAGGTCGCACGTTATACATATTACTTTCCTTGCATAAAAGTTGAGTAGGATGTAAATGAGGTGTCCTGAAATGATTTTTAATATTTTATTTTGGGCAACATTTAACGGTTTGAGAGTTGTGATATAGAGGCCACCCCAAACTATGATACCATAGCATAAGGTAGACTGTACTTAAAATGTTTTCTTAACCGCCTCTCAAGTTACCGAAGTAACCCCCTGGAAGATCTCAAGAATCTTGTGCTAGGCAAAGAGAGACGAGGCCCTACAGTTTAATGTGGACTCCGAACCACTCTTGGGGCAATTTTTTTTTTAATGAAAAATTGTTTCGCCTTGCGGGAATCGAACCCACTTCGCTAGGCAACTCAGTTTGCTAGCTAGTCGCTTTAACACACTGAGCTACCATTCCAAGATATATAGTGTTATCAGCAAGTTCTTATGTAAAAATTGTTTTAGAAGATAAATTTGAAGAAGAAGTTTTTTTGTCAAATATTCTACATGCATGTCCCATTTTAGATTTTGATCTATTGTGATTCCAAGGTATTTGGTACTATTAGTCTCTTTTATTCCATTAGAAAAAATATTTACTTTTATATTTGTAAATTCAGGGCGGTTTGCTATTCTTTTTGTGAATGCAATGTAATTTTTGTTCTATTAATATTTAGATAAAGTTTGTAGAAATCAAGCCAGTTTTTTATCCTTTCTAATCCGTCAATGACCTGTCCTTTTACACCCGTCCAATTGTTATCACTAAATAAAATTACCGTATCGTCCGCATAAGATATTTCTTTGCCAGTTACATTAATTTCAGCTAATCCTTTTATATACATGGTGATTTATGTAAACATGCGGAAAATAAAATAATATACAAGTCTGTTATGTGGGAAAGCCTCTGTAAAATTTTGAAGCGACCCGAGGTAATTTATTGTATTTTTTTGCATTAAAGCCTGCAAAGATACGCTTCTGAACGGGTGAGTTTGCTATCTCGACGCGTTCACACACGTGTATCTTGTTTGTTTAGCAGATAATATCAGCTGTCTTAGTTGTCTAAGGTCAGTGCGCCACGCGTTCACTGTTCAGTTCAGTGACTTTTCGACTTCCGTTTAGAGCATTTCCCATTTTTGTTAAATTTTAAACTGTATTCGCAAATATCGATTATGCCAGGCGACAGAGAATGTGTAGTAAATCGTCCTGTTGAAGTAAACGAAGAAGTTCTAGAATTACTAGAACAAGACCCTTCAATAAGTACCCTATACGCGAGAATCGTTTTTACCCATACCACATAAGAAAGGAAGTGATTTCGTTGCACCTTATTACGTCAGATTGCTTAGTCATAGGCGGCGCACTTCTACAAAAAAAAATAAGGTAATTTTTTTTCCAAATTTTTTTATTTCTTAATTTTTTAAACTCCTTTTGGTGGGGACAACCCACTGAATAATTTTCCGCATATTTAGGTAAACCACCCTGTATAGATTGAATAGCACGGGGCCCAGTGCGGTACCTTGAAGTGCCTCTAATTCCATTTTGTTCGAGAACACTCAGGAGTTTTTTTATGAGAGACCGTGTTAAAGGCCTTTGCCAAATCTAGAAACACAAGCATTTATGTTCTCAGCAATATGAGAGATATAAGTTCATGTATATTTACTTTTGAATTTTGACAGCCAAAGAACAATGCCTCTCAATTAATTTTTCTTCGTGGGCTTTAATAGAGTATGCTCCAAGTAAATCACCCATTTAAGACGGGCGAACACTACATAAACTTCAGTCTCGCAAAGGTCATAACTTTTGATCCATCAAGCGTAATGTTATTTATCCATAAATTGTAGTCAGACATTTGTGAGATTTTCCCAGCAGTCGTAATCTATTACATAGTGTTTAAAGGAAATGCCTACTTAAAAAATTACCATAATTATACCTGTTAAACTTGTCATAACTGCTTTAAAACGGATTCGATACAAAATTGAATTCGTTTCGGTGTATTGTCTATCCCAAAATAAACACAACCATTTGCATATGTTGTTCTTCAAACATCGTTAAAGCTCAATAGTAGACATTTATCTAATACAATAAATATCATCCGCTTAAGGACGTACACTAAAAATGAGATATTTTTATTAAATAAGATTATTACATTTTCGAACTATGTTTGAACATTGGCTTTGAAAAGCAATTCTATATTCCTGAATTTTACGACTTTTTCGGCTCTAGTTAGGTACATTACTAGTAAATAAAACTATTTTTATAAATGAAAAAAAAAATGTAGAACAACTATTTCTGCTGTCATTGGAATTATTCTTGAATGTTTATTCTTGTAATGAACTTTTTCTACGTCTATTATGTAATATGAGCATTATGATGTCGATTTTAAATAAGGATTGACCTATATTCCACTATTCCAGTGGCTGATTATTTATTACATGCCTCTAGAATGTAACAAGCATAGGTGACGCCATCCAGTAGTAGTGCAATTTGTAATACTGTTTGCGTTTCTGTTGACAGTTGACGTTTCTATTGACAGTTAACCTTTCACGTTTCACCATTGCAGTGGTAAAACAAATTTCACACAATGCTCAAGCAGCGAACATGCTGCTCAAGGCGCACATGGCTCGTGCCACGGCTTATTATGACCAGTGGAAGATTCGGGTAAGCGCTGAGAAGTTGGAGGCGATAGTTTTCACTCGCCGATTCACTGAAAATAGAATCAGAACACCAATCTCGACCCGGGGCAACAAAATTCCAACCAAGAGGTGCGTGAAATACTTGGGGATCAGACTGGATCAGCGACTGATGTTTAACACGCACATAAATGAGACAGTATGGACGGTCTACTCCCTGTCCAGGAGTCTGTATCCGCTCATGGTCAGGGGTAGCAGACTTAACCGACAAAATAAAAAATTGTTGTACACGATGGTGGTCAAGGCTGTCTATCACATACGCGGCGCCGGTGTGGTGCAGCATTTCGGCCACGACAATGAGGAAACTAAAAGTGCTCGAACACAAATTTATGCGCCTCATCTCTTATTCTGGAAGATACACCTCCCTCAGAGACCTATACGCACTTTGCCACGACATAACCCCAATAGCGGTCTACGTCCTGGACATCTCACAAAAATTATATTCTTTCATACTGAACGATAGCCCGCTAACAAGAAATATAACACAAATTAGACAGCATAATGCCCCATTTCGGATAAAACACACCCTATATCAGACGTTACCGATCTTCCGGCAACCTCTGTAGCCAAACTTCACCAACTATAACTTCCGCTTACCCTATCCACCTTTGCTGATATTTCATACCTGTTATATCTTTAAATCTTTCCTGTCTCTTCCTTTCTGTTTGTAAGCCCGGCGTTTTCACACCTCGCTGAAGGCTCCTCGTTTATGCTGAGGTGTCTGCGTCAGTACCAAAATTTTAAAAAAGTGTTTAGTGCAAAAGTTTCTTATAAAAGTGTGTAGTTTGTAAGTTTAGTTAAGTCTATTTTTTAGATATGACCTAATTTTATTCATCTGTGATGGAAGGTGTTTAGGTTAAGCTGTTTTTAATTGCCTTTTAGCTGAACTAGGCCCATTCCGCTCGACATTGCAATCCGCCATCACGAGCAACGTGTTGGTTGCACGGTCGGTTCCGGGGTGGGTTCTGGGGAGGCAGATGTAAATTTTAATTTTTAATAAAGTTGTATTTATTGATTAATTGATTGGTAAAACAAATAGACATATAGACACAAATAAACCTAATTTATAGGAGTAGAAAAAGTATAGTCTGTAATTCGTTTGAAATGGCATATTCTGCGCTCGCGGACCGTCCTCCTTGCTTCGCTCGGGTGACAAACTTCCACTCGCGCAGAATATGCTTCATTCCAAACTTATTACAGAATATACTATTATTTTGTGAAAAAAATGGAATGTAATTCATTTCATTCAGTCCAACCTCATACTTACTTCCAAGCACATGTATTGAACCAAAAGCTAAATTGCTGTGTCATTTGCGACTTCCAACCTCGTACCGAGCAATTGTTTATTTATAATCCTTTTTTCAATTGATTGTTAAATATAAAAGATCCCGCACAGATTATATATAAAAATGGTTTTCGGTGAATTTTGCTGAAATTGCATAAAAAAGTGTAAAATATATTTGTTAATGCTGAGTATACGATTTGATTTAATGTAATTTTTTTATATATATACCTGATGAAATCACATACAAAACATAAAACATTGTGAAGGGTATAATGAAAGACTGGATTATTAGTGCAGTCAGTAGGGAGTTTTGCCCTGCAAAAGGTGGGGTAGTAATAAGTTGTTAAGGACTGGGCCATGATAAAAAATCCAAGTTTTCGACCTTGGGCGCTCGTGGCGCCATCTTGATTAAAAGGTACAAAAAATTCGTTTTTTGAAAATAACTCCGCAGCGGTTGATCCAACGACGAAAATGTCTCAACAAAGTTAAAGAAGACACAATTCTTCACATTTTTTGTATAAAGTTTTTTTTTGTAAGTCTAATATATAACGAGTTACAGCGGCGGGAAGATCATTTTTCCCAAAAAATTGTAAAACCCCATTTTCGTGATTTTTCAATTGTTTCTCTTTATTTATTACATAGTTAAGTTATATTAATTTTGTAAGTTCAAAGTATACTTATGTCCACACCACCTTGAGGTAGAGTAAATGGCGTTTTTTTTTTGTGGTATCCCCGATAGGCCTAATCCATAGCTTCGCGATCTTACATGTAAATGACGCTTGAGCCACGCAATTATATTATTAGCGTTGTTGTTTTTTGATGCTCCTGGTCGGTTGATGTCCTCAATGTCATCCTCATCGGTGCTTCTGAGAATCCATTGTTCTTTCATTGATAAATCTTCATCACCTTCGTCCTCACTGTTGATACGAACCGCCGATACATTTTCTCATAATTGACTACTGCAGAAGCCACACACAACAGAGCACTTCAACCCCGCTTTCCTGCAACCACATGCTCCGCCGCATCCTTTTCGAGAAGTGCATGAAGTGAATTTTCATAAGTTTTCGGGTGCTGGTTGCTCTGTAATTGCGAGTGGAGCGAGCCCGTTGCTGCCACGTTTCCAGCCCCAGTCTTCTGGATTTTTTTTAGATCCCATACCATTTTTGGACTTGGTGGTACGACTTGAACGCATGATACCGCGCAGCGTCCTTTGCTGGTGGCAAAGAAGCAAGATTGAATTTGCTTTTTGTTGCCGATTTAACGAAATGTTCGTAGAGGACTTCTTCCAAGGTTTCCTCTTCCATGTTGCCACCATACAAAGCAACAAGATAGCGTGTTCCAGCCTCTGCGATGTGCTCTAGTCTTGCATCCTGATCTTTAAATATGCTAATGATGGCACTGAGTCCTGTGGTTTTCTGGACAAGCGAACAAAATTCATTGTAAAAAAGCGCGCGGTATCGTGCCGTACTCCTCGCTCTTTGGAGTGGAGAGAGGGCTGCCCTTTTCAAAGGAAGCAAAAACACGCTTTTGGAAAGTTCTATACCTGCTATACTTTCTCTAGGAATCTTCTGTTCCACAAAATAGAAAGAAACTTCAAATGGATAAATATTCTATTCTAACTCATATTACGCCACTGCGGTGGTAAGAAAATTTATATGTAACAAGAAAAATCACTGTAATTTGAAATAGATATCACTGTATAATCTTATTGTAGTGTGGAAAACACATTAAAAATAACTGTAACTCGTTTTTACTAAATTTACCGTCGAAAATGGGGTTTTACTATTTTTTGGAAAACATGTTCATCTTCCCGCCTCTATAACTCGCTACATATTAGACTTACAAAAAAATATATACAGGGTGCGCCAAAGTTCTAAATTTGGTCGATTACGGCTGTATTTGAAATGGTGGAAAGATATTGTCTATAGATTATTTTCTTGATTTTCAATTCTGAATAACTAGAAAATATGCACAATTATACAGGGTATTCCGTTTTCGTTGGCCGGGCATCAACTTCGTTATTTTAAATGGAACACCCTATATTTTTTTCCTTTATCGAGTTACCCGTCTAATTATAGCCATAACTATTAAAGTGGTAGGTACTTAAAATGAACCGTTTACGAAATAAAAGAGATTTTTTGACAAAAAGTGAGGTTTGCGGATAAGTTTTTGAGTACCTCTGATTTCATAGACAAGAGAGTTTTCAAAATTCTGCTTATACTGTTATGTTGGGCATATTAAGGGCTAGTAGGGTAGAAACGTTATTAACATTAATAATCTTATACAGAGTGCTGAAAAAATTGAGTTTATTTTTTCGCTAATAAAATAGACCGTAATTCAATTTTTTCAAATGGGACGTACTATTTTCAGTTCTATCATCTAATGAAGTGTTAAATTATCTTTCCATTGATATATCATAGTAGGTATTTATCTTTAGGGGTTGCACAAATATTAACGTTAAATATCTGACTGAAATTCACATAATTTTACATCACATCACATAAATATTTTAACTTGGTCGGTATGCCTTGATGTTTGTCGTGCAAACTCAATTTTTACGAGCTAGCACGACAATCTTCAAAGCATACCGCTCATGTTGGCTCATGTAGACAGAGAAGTGATACATCCGTTTATGCCACGTGTTGAGTTTGTCCGCTCCGCGCCGAGGCGATGGTGCGGACATCGTTATTAACTTGACATCGCTGCAAATTATATCTATCGTTGTTTATCTTAAAGCTTAGAATAAATCCATCTCATTCATTCACATTGTAACCCGCTATGTAATTCTGGGCTTGCCAGAAGTGGAACGTATTAAGTATTTGCACATTCTAGCTTGTCGTTAGTTTATGTTTGTCTATTGATTCGTCCAGTGAAAAAGTTTAGTGTTTCAAAATAAATACGAATTACTCGCAGGAAGAAATGGTTGACATGATCTTTATTCTGGGGGAATGCTCAAGGAACAGCCTCTTAGCATCCCGAGTCTATAAAACCACATGTCTTGAAAGGAGACACCCTTTAGAACCTGCATTTAGTAGTCTTAGAGACAGATTTATCGAAACTGGTGAAGTGCAGTACAAACCTCATGAAGTTCCAGCAAGAAAATGAATATCGGGTTATGATATTCTTAGTTGAACATCCTACCACCAGTACTAGACAGTTGAGCAATAATTTAGACATAAGCGGGACAATAGTAAGGCGGATCGTAAAGAAAAATAGATTCCATGCTTACAAAATTCAATTACATCATGAATTACTTGAGGATGATTTTTTAAACAGGGTGAATTTTTGTGAATGGTCTAATTTCATGCTCGATAATGATCCCGATTTCATAAGGTGTTTGATGTTTTCTGATGAGACTACATTTCACAAAAATGGTTGTGTCAATAGACACAATTTTCATTATTATTCAGATGTGAATCCTCATTAATTAAGAACAGTTTGCCAGCAGAGGTGGTCATTAAATGTATGGGGTGCTGTAGTAGGGCCGATTGTTATTGGACCTCATTTCTTTAATGGACCTTTAAATGGAAGAATATATCGCGATTTTTAGAAAATGAATTACCAGTTCTCCTAGAAAACGTTCCTCTTGATATACGGCAAAAAATGTGGTTTCAACCAGAGCTGTGTCGAGTCCTCTGAAAATGGATTCGAATCACGAATCCGAATCATCGAAAAGAATTCGAATCATGAGTACTACGTTCGGATCCTTTTTGTAGAAAAAAATGATTCGAATCACAGGATTCGATTCCTCTTTTCGGATCACGAATCCGAATCCTCAAGTTAACTTCAGAATTATTGTTACAGTTACACTTATTAATTTCTATTGTAATATTATGGTCAATAGATTAGTACTTTGCTTGATTATGTAATATATTTAGGTGATTGATTAAATAGAAAGAAATTAATAAATTGCACTGTATTTTAACGTTAAGCTCACGCCCGGTTGGGGCGTAGTAAAAAGATCGATAAAATCAATTTTTAAAAAATCGTTGTTGTGTTTTTATTTTAAGACATGCTCAGGACTATCGAATTTATGTTTTTCTTGTAAGACTTAATTTTAAAATTTGTATCATAAATAAAACACATAAGAAGTCAGCAGTATTTTAGGCATTAAACCTTCAATATTGGCTAGACTTTAATCAATATGTATTAGATTCTAGTGAACGTTGAATGCCTAAAATACGAGCTAAAATACGTCTGCCTTATAAGCGTTCCATTTCCATATTGTTCCATATTTCTTACAACTTTTAAAACTAAGTTTTACAAGGAAAACCTAAAATTAAATAGACTTGAGGAAATCTTAAAATAACAACGAAAACGTTGACTTTTTAAACATTGAAAAATAATATAATTTATAGAGAAAGTAATCGCTTTATTTTTTTAAAACAGACAAAATATCCGAAATTGTCAGAAATATTTTATTCCGAAAAATGTCCGCACTACCTAAAAAACCCGCAAATCGTACTGTTGTCCACCGCAACACTGACAAGTACCTACCAAAATGCATGCTATTTGCCTGTCAATATGTTACAATAGGTTCTTACCTTCTTGACTCCGTGTGGCTTCACGCTCCCTGGACTTAATAACATAATGCACAATGCTTGCGTAAAAAATATTGGAACCACAAAAAAGTATTCGAACCCAGGATTCGAATCCTTTTTCATTTGTCTTACGCATCCGGATCAGGAATCGTTTTATATGAAAGTATTCGAATACCGCTTTCGAATACTCAAAAAGGATTCGCATCCTGAATGATTCGAATCCTACCCAGCTCTGGTTTCAACAAGATGGAGCTCCGCCTCATTTTGCAGCAAATGCCAGAGAATGGTTAGATCGTAACTTCAATGATATGTGGATAGGGCGTGGTGCAGCAATAGCATCGCCTGCAAGGTCGCCCGACCTGACAGATATGGACTTTTTTTATGGGGCTATGTAAAGGATATAGTTTATCGCGACACTCCTACCACTGTTGATGACATGAAAAGTAGGAGCAGACGTGCCTTTGCATCCATTACTCCGCAGATGCTGCAAGAAATGCGTCATTCATTTAGGAAGAGGATTCAGATCTGTCTCGATTGAAATGGTGAACATTTTGAATATTTGTTAAAATAATTGATTTTTTATTATGAGTAAATTTTTTATTACATACCTGCTGGTATTGATTTCAATTATTTGTCCAACAATTCTAAGTAAAAAAAATAATAATTCAGTTCAACATTTCAGAAGACTAATAATTCATTATGGAAAACTGCTTGTACTACTACACAATTAGTCTGATCCAGACAATTAACCTTAATATCTATACAACCTCTAAAGATAAATACCTACTATGATATATCAATGGAAAGATAATTTAACACTTCATTAGATGACAGAACTGAAAATAGTACGTCCCATTTGAAAAAAATTGAATTACGGCCTTTTTTATTAGCGAAAAAATAAACTCAATTTTTTCAGCACTCTGTATAAGATCAATGTTAATAACGTTTTTACCCTACTAGCCCTTAATATGCCCAACATAACAGTATAAGCAGCATTTTGAAAACTCTCTTGTCTATGAAATCAGAGGTACTCAAAACTAAAAAATATAGGGTGTTCCATTTAAAATAACGAAGTTGATGCCCGGCCAACCAAAACGGAATATCCTGTATAATTGTACATATTTTCTGGTTATTCAGAATTGAAAGCCAAGACAATAATCTATAGACAATATCTTTCCACCATTTCAAATACAGCTGTAATCGACTAAATTCAGAACTTTGGCGCACCCTGTATATTATATACAAAAAATGTGAGAAATTTTGTCTTCTTTAACTTTGTTGCAGATGTTTTCATCGTTGGATCTATCGCTGCGGAGTTATTTTCAAAACACTAATTTTTTGTACCTACCTCTTATTCAAGATGGCGACTTGCGCGGTCCCCCCAAGGTCGAAAACTTGGATTTTTTTGTCAAGGCCCAGACCTGAACAACATATTTAAAATTATTACTACCTCACCTTTTGTAAGGCAAAGGCCTTTCTTGACCCCTACTGACTGGATTATATGACTCTTTTATCGTACTTTTTTGTTTTGTTTTTGTTTAAATATTTACGAGTTCCTGTATTATTTTTCGAATTTAGTTATATCGTATAGGTACCTGGTACGTGATACCCTCTCTTACTATTACTACTTACTACTTTTTTAATTGCACCTACAATTATTCGTACAGTTTTGTTTGAATGACATCTTTTTTCCTTTAATTTTCTTCTAATGAGTCATAAAATAGAAAAATTAAAATACCATAAATGAAAATCATTTTTAGCACAAGTCGTTCGATCTTAATTAATATTTAATCTCATATACAGCCACCAATTTTTTGATAGCTTGACGGCATTACTACGAAGTGACCTTCATGCTCCACTTCAAGATTCTTTATACCAGCGGTTCACAAACTTTTTCATTACGATAATTTTACTTTCTTGTATCTAAATAAGAAAATACAGTAATCATGATTCAAAGCGTAGCAAATATATAGTTTAATTTAGCTGAATTTATCTAACGTATTCTATCGACAAAGCAAACTTTTAGAATTTTGCTAAAATCTGTGAAAAATGAAAAATTCTCATATCAATTATTTATATAATAAAGACAATTTATATAATTGTTCGATAGCTTTACAAAAATACTAATATTTAGAGTAAAGATCAAAACGATATGCCGCAAAACATCTGCAATAAATATTACTTAATGTACGATTTCAAAAGTCAATTCATGTCATAATATGAGATATAAATTCAATTTAAGTTGCCATGCTTTGGCGATAAATGCAAATTTAAGACAGTTGTCAAAGCGTTTGTGAGTTTAGCTGTGAATATGGAGTGTTGGTAAAATATTTCAACGTTTTTCACCCAGCGTTTATTTTGTAATTCCTTTCATTTATATCCACGAGAGATCCAATTCCTAGTCGAAGAACAATTAAATAGTGGGTACACCGTAGTGCTGCTTTTTGTGCCAGAGAAAAACCAAAAGGAAGAACTCGTTCTGGACGCACACTTGAAATGCTGAAAGGGCAAGAGCAGCTGTGCCACGAAGTCCTAAACGATTTGCAAAACGACAAGCATTAGCACTCAATATTTCGAACCGTAGGCGTAGTTATCGCCGCATTCTGAAACACTTAACACTTTCATCCCTACAAAATTAAAGTCGTTCAAAAACTTCTGGCTTAAGATTTTGGAACACGCGTTGATTTCTGCGTACGTTTCGAAGGGCTATTTGCCGAAAACCCGAATATCGTGCTGACGTCAGATGAAGCTCATTTTCATCTTTCCGGATACGTTTTCAAATAGAACTTTCGCTACTGGGTGACGGAAAATCTTCTGCAATTGCACGAAGTACTGCTTCATAGCAAAAAGGTTACTGTGTGGTGCACAGTATCCATTTGGTCGTTCTTCTTTGAGGAAAATGACTTGACGGTTATTGTCATATAACAACGTTATCAACAGGTATTGCGTAACTTTGAACAACAACTTCGTAATGTTGGTATGGATATTCGAGGAATACGGTTTCAGCAGGACGGAGCCAGTTCCCACACTGCTAGGGATTCCATGACAATTTTGCGAAGAATGTATTCTGGCCATGTCATTTCGAAATTTGGGAACATCAACTGGCCGGCACGGTCACCGGATTTCTCAACTTGTGATTTCTTTTTATGTGCTACTTAAAGTCAAAAGTGTTTTCTAATCGACCGCAAACTTTGGAACAACCAAAATATAATATTCGGTCAGAGATTAACGCAATGTCAATTGAAATGTTGGGGCGGGTGATGAAAAAGTTTCGCGTTAGGCTTCAAGAGTGTCAGCAACGGGGAGGAGGTCATTTAACTGATGTAATATTTAAAAAATAGAATTTCCGTGTTTCTCCAAGAACCTTCTGTTTAATTTTTGAATAAAAATTTAGTCATTAATACAAACAACTCAAATTAAAATGGGTATTTCATTCTGCCGGACCCGTTACAATCCCAAATTAGTCCAAAACTTATTTGGGTATTTGGTATGTTAGGACCGATATAATATACGTATTGATTTCCCTGGTGATGTTTCTGGAGTAGAACTTTGCGTTGAACGTGCTTGAGTGCAATGATTTATTATATTTTTTTGTGTGTTTTAATGTTTGAACATGATAGACCAGGCGTCAGGGTTTTTTTGTTATAAAAATTCCTGAGGAAGCTTTTTTCTTTCTATTGCTTCTTTTTATGTTTAGAAAGAGATTTATTGAAAATGCCCCTCCAATCCGGTCCGGAACAGTCCGGGAAATTTTAGCGTTTTTTTTTTAAATATCTCCGGAAATATCAATAATAGGACAAAAAATCAAGAATAGAAATTTATTCTCCACTAAATTCTACGATTGGTGTAATAGTTTTGAAGATAGAACCGTGGTAGTGATAGATGTGGTAGTTAAAGAATTTAAGATACGAATTCTGGTGAAATAATTGAAATGATTGTTTGTTCAGGATTATGCTACATATTATATTTATTGTTATTCATACAACCATTCCCCTCTTTTTGCGTTTAGGTTGGTGCCCAAGATCGAGTTGCACTGCTATTTCTAGTTCTCTGATTTCTTGATGTTCCTTGGTTCCTTCAATCTCTCCAATCTCTTCAGGTTCTGCAGTCTCTTCAGCTTCTCCCATCCCTTCATGATCTTCATTTGACATCTCAACGTTAAAAAACTCCTCGAGATCGATGTCAATATGTTCATCAATGTCTTCTTCAATATCAATTATGAGTACTTCGACATTGGAGCAAGTTTGACCTTCGCAATGGGAACAGATGACGGAACATTTCAGCCCATGTTTGTGGTACCCGCAGTTTCCCTTGCATCCACCTTGACAACTACAAGATATTATTTTCAGCAATGCTGGTGGTGCAGCTTCTTTTTCAGTGGTTACTGGGAGTAAACCGTTCAGAGTCCGCTTCCACCCCCATTTGGTTGGTTCCAAATCAATGTCTCCCCATCTAGAACACTTACGTTTAAAACTCAACACCTCACAATTCCTGCGCAAGCGTACAACCGTTGAAATTTATAAGGAACTGGCACGGGGAGTCAACGCTTTGTGCAAATTGCCTAGCCTCGCCGGCGCGGTGCACGGCTAACTACAATTATAAAATCGCATAATATGTAAACAAGAAGTGTCGATAGCAGAGTGGCCCGCGAGGGGAGTCGGGTGCGCTCCTTCGCAAGGTTCTATCTTCAAAACTATTACACCAATTGAAAAAAATGCAGAGCCCTTTTATATGTAAAATATAATGGAGAATACATTTCTATTATTGATATATTCGTAGATATTTAAATAAAACGCTAAAATTTCCCCTTTCAATTGTTTAAACAATATGTTCCGGACCGAATTGGAGGGGGCATTTTCAATAAATCTCTTTCTAAACAAAAAGCAGCGATAGAAGAAAAAAAAACTTCCTTAGGAATTATTCCATCAATCCGGTGATATTCAACCTCTGACGGCTAGACTATAAAGCCATATATTGTTATTAAGTGTGCTTGAAGTGGGTTGATACGTAAGGAGGACCAGAAGCTTAGAATATCCGTCTATTAATTTTTGACTCCCGACTTAGATTTTGATCCTGTTGTTGTCAAAATTTCGTTTCGATAGTCTTTCAGGGAGCTGCTCAGCATCCCTCTTTTTATTATTATTTTCGTATCACTAAATCCTCCGCCATTTTTTTAGAAAATATTAGAAAACAACTGCAAATCGAGACTACAAATGCAATTTACTATATTTTTTATTTATTATTAATTGAATTAATACTAATTAAGTTTTTGTTTGATTCCGCGTGGATTTGACTCGATGTTAAATGTACTCTTGTTCTCCAAGTTTACGAGACTTTAGACAGAACGTTTTTATGTGTTGGTCAATTTTATTTTCGACTATTTTGATCGAGGGAGCTGTCAGATGAATAATGCTTATTTCTGAATGAAATATTGCTCTCTGACGGATATTCGTTGATTATTTTATTTTTATTTGTTTGCTCCTTTATTTATCAATTTAACTTTATAATTTGAAGGAAAATAACATATTTTATTATATGCATAAATTTTGCTAAGAAGTAGTTTCTATACAAAACTGACCTTCAAATAATCTTCTATTCTTCTAATAAAATTAGTCCAACATCCAGTAAATCTAGAGCGGAAATAACTATATAACTACAGAAAGACTATAATAGAAAGCACAAGGCTACATTTACTCTTGTTCCACTGACTACATGAGTGGTTACCCCCTTGGTTGTGATTAGCCGGTATTAAGTAATTTTTTTTATGTATATAATATGATGATATCCATTATAACGTGTCCCTTACACTTTTAATTCGGCGACTTTTTAATCAGTGTGTTATATTGTTGTATTATTGACTATTATTATTACGTGTTTACAATCTCCAGTAATCACCCCGTACGTAGGTTCAAATAATTGCAACAAGACTTTTCACTAGCCACTACATTATTTAATACTTAATTACAATAATTAAGTCCTTATACACATTAGTACTCACTAATTACAAGTTTCATCTACTATAGTCTCACTACTATAATTCACAGCTTATTACTGTTCTTTATTCTATCCACTTGTTCATCTCTAATCAAACTGTCCTCCCTGCTCGGCTTTCACACCTTATATACTGAGGTACTTTGCTCTCGAACGTTCCAGTCTATCCTTCGCGGTGTATCTGGCACTTTCCCGTATATCTATGAGGCAGTGGCGTAGGCGTGCACATAACCTTATTTTTCATGTTATTATTTGTGAGATTTTTCTAAGAATACGAATAATTTGAAAATATGTTTTTCATAGTTTTAACTAATTTCAAGATAAAACAAACCCCATGGTATTTTATGACGTAGAAAAAATATGGTTGTGAGAATTGCATGTACTTTGGCACATTGATATTACGCTCCCCTAATTATTTGCAAATATTTACTGTTTTACATCAATTGTTTTTGTGTTGCAAAAGTTGTGTGTTTATGTTTTATGCAATGTTTTCTTTAGTTTAGTTTTGTTTTGGTTTGTTAGATAATTGTTTTAATTTGTTATACCTATATATCGCTTATGAACCATTCTGTTAATTTTCTAATATCTGGGTCATTAAAATATGCCGTGATGAGCTTTAAAATTCCGAAGTTTGGACATTAAGCAGTATGTCACCATTATAATCTAATTTCTGTCGCATCGCAATATTTATTTGGTTGTTCTGGAAAATGTATTAAAAGTGTAGGAAAAAGAACAAACAAAATTATGTGAGAACAACAATATCCTCATCTGGAAAATTGAATAAATGAAAATCTTCGCTCCAACGTACCAGTGTAATTATACGCCATTATGCTCTTCACATGAAAACTGTTCTGTCAGATAATAATTATTATTGTTTTATTCTTCCCAGAAATGTATGTATTTTGCCACGCCCCTTTCTAGAATCGTAAACATCATTCCTAGAGAAAAAATGGCTATATCATTGTTAGTCATCGAATTTCAATGAGAATATTCTGCGTATCTGTCTCTCCGTGCGTCGTCAATATCATAAACGGTTCCAGGGTAAACGTACGCAAAAAAAGTTACAGACCGACAGACAGAAAAAAAATGTTTTCTCTCAAATTTAAAGTCACGACGTTTCATGACTTTTTAAGCCTATTTCAACAACAACAAAAAATGCGTTACTATACTTCCACTAGACGTGGAAGTAAGTTATATAAAAATTTCAATAAACCCACTAAAAGTTATAATGTTTAATTTTGGTTTTTACGTCGTATTTGAGATTTTCTGGTTTTAGAGAATAAAAAACTAAAAATTAATACAAATCTACGTCACATCACATTTAACCCATTTATTTATGAAGTAGATGATGTTCACTGCTAATAATATAAATAATATTGGCCAAATTATGTTGTGGTCTATAAGAATATTACGTGGGTAATTCCATACTATAATTTTATTAAATTACTAACATAACATGTAGATGTTTACATTGTTTACTATATAAGGTCCACTAAGTTTTATATAAATTAACATTCACGAGTTTAAATCTTGATACCTTTAACAGGAAATGGAATTTCCATAAACAATTTTCATGCATTCATCCATTAAACTTGTTATTAAACATTTCGAATTTTGGTGGGTATATTATTGACCTAATAAAAATATGGCAATTTCTACTCGTCCTCGTTTCGTTGATAGTTTATAGATATATAAGTAATAGTCCAAATAAAGTAAATAATAACCGTTCTCTTCAGAACTAGAGCATGTACCCACTTTTCGTGTTGATATTCGCTTATTTCGACCAATAACTTTAATATAAGGGCCGTGGTTTAATATTATAACCACAAGTTCAAAATGCATTTTATATGATGACTTCAAAATACTTAATTTCTTGATGAGATGAATTAATTGGTTCCAGAGGCATGGGATAGAAAGGATGTCGTACCGCCCCACGTTTCTTCTTAATTTACATTTTCGGAGATCTGAAGTCAATAAGCCGGCGAAGTACGAATAACCAAATCGTCATTTGCCTACTTATAATTTAGACTTGGTACATGATATTTTTGAATATGTAATAAAATATCCTATACCTAAGTGTAAACTAAAAACGAGAGAAAACAAATATAAAAAAGGGGATGTAATAGAATCACAAACTTCTCGTCTTGGGGTCTGTCAGGATATTTTAAAATGACGAATACAGGGAGGACTACGATTGGAAGGGGGCAAATGACATGTCGAACAAATTTTTACAATCATCCGGAGTCCCACAGGGATCCATTCTAGATCCTTTATTTTTCATAATTTTTATAAATGATATTACCGCCAATATTGATATAAAATACCTTCTATACACTGACGATTTAAAAATATTCTGTCAAATTGACTGGGTGGTCGATTGTGAACACTTGCAAATCAACCTAAATCACATAAATACATGGTGTATGGAAAATAACCTGTGTTTAAACGTCAACAAATGCAACGTTATGTCGTACTCAAGAAAGCAATTCATTTATGAATTTGATTATAAAATTGAAAGTATCTCTCTGAATAGACCTAACAATGTTAAAGATCTCAGAGTTATATTTTACTCAAAGTTAACATTTGTTAATCACATTAACTCTACTGTTACATCATCTTTTAAGACATTAGGATTCGTCTTAAGAAACATTAAAGATTTTCAAAATATAGATACGTGCAAATTATTGTTCAATTGTTTGGTAAGATCAAAATTAGAATACACCTCGATTATATGGAATCCAATATATCATTGTCACATAACATCATTAGAAAATATTCAACGTCGGTTCCTAAAGAATTTACACCTTACACCTTAAATCATTTGGCAACTATCCGCCTAGAGGATATCCACATGATATTCTTTTATCTATTTTTAATTTTACTTGTCTTTTAAAGAGGAAGGTGACGCAATCTAAAATTTTCCTCTATAGAATCATACATAATTTTATTAAATGTGAAGACCTTCACAACAGTATTTTTTACGCTGTACCTCGTCTTAACTCAAGATATTGTGAAACTTTTTTAACTCCAAGAACCAACATCTTAATTTAATCCCCCTTCTTTCAAATGTTTTCTAATTACAATGATGTCAATACTATAATAGTTATTTTCAACACAAACATTCACAGAATTAAACAATTATAATTATTTAATGCTAGGTGTTTATCATTATATACTTCGTTTGTTTGTTCCATAGATACTTGCCATGTGATTTATAATTCATGTTCATCATGTTTGTTTGAGTTTGTTTGTTCTTATTTACCTGTTTCTTTTATCTCTTAACCTCTCCACAATAAAATTGTGAGTGGTTACTAAAATTGTTTCAAAAACGAAAATTGAGATAACATCAAATCTTTACGTTTTGAGGTCCTAGGAACCCAAAAAAGTGGTTTTTGAAAAATCTGTGTGTGTGTGTATGTGTGTTAGCACGATAGCGCCGAAACCACTGAACGGATTTGAATGAAACTTTGCATGTGCGTTTCTTTAGTGCTCCAGAAGATCTGAAAAGGTTTTGGTTGAGATCGGATTACCTTTAGTGGAATTTTGACGCAACAAGTTGTTTATTTTATAATTACTTTCAATTTGCAATAGAAAGCAGTTAAAATTCAGATTTCAACGATATATCACACTTCCACCCTTCCGATTTGGTTTCCGTGAAAAAAATTAAAAACAAAGCAAATATGAAGCATAGATTGCATTTCGCATGACATGATCGAATGATCGATGCGCGTAGCCGTTACGTCGTGAAATTCGTCACATCACGTGTCAATTCACGTGTAAGGGTTTCTTCACTGCTCTAGAAGTAGAGCGGATTACGTTTAGTGCCGTTTTTAAATATATATATACAGACAAATCGAAGAATTAAACTACAATTCCTCTAAAATCTAGTAAAATTACTGAAATGCTAATGTTTCATTTAACAAAGACAGCCGCGAGCGATCGGATTGCAATGAGCAAATTTTGACGATTGTCATTGTCATCGTTTGTCATCCGATAACGTAGGTGTCATGTCATGTTAATAAGATTTCGGCAAATTTGTAACTTTTAGTGGATTGTCACAAACTTTAAAGGTAGATGCAACAATATCAATATCACATGCTTTCTGTACCTTCGTTGGTGAATTTATTATAGATTATCACTTTACCAATTTTCAGTTTGTTGCTTTACAAATCTGTAGTATTTAGGATAACTAGACTTTCTTAGTCGTTCAAGTGATGTTAAAGTTGTTAATATCCTAATAGTATATTATTCAACGAGCGATAATGTAGGTAATAAATCGCATAGATGATTGTAAATTCATTAAGTTAAGATTTTTTTAGTGCTTCAGAAGATCTGAAAAGGTTTTGGATGAGATCGGATTACGTTTAGTGCCGTTTTGTCACACAATTTAATGCTCTTTTCGGCTTCAAAGATTCACCGAGTGGAGAGGTTTCAGCCGCTTTCAGTAGCTGCCGATTTTTTTTTGTGTTATATCTGCTTTTGTTCTAACCTTATCCTGTAAATGGACCTCGGTCTGTTGGATATTGTAACTCAATAAATGAATAAAAAATAAATAAATAAGGAAAAACATACGATATAACCTAAAGCTTAATTTCAGTTTCTTATAAGAAATCTAAAATATACGTATAAATTTTCCTAGATCTTAAAGACCATATAGAGGGTATTAAATGGAGCCAATATATAGAGTAGTTTTTTTGTGGTTAATGCATTTTGGTATTTCGCATATCAGAAAAAGGTACGGTCGAAATGCGCTATGATGTAGCATTGATCACAATTTGGTGAGATACAAATATAGCTAGTGGAATTAGCATTTTGCCAGCACCTAAATTTGAGTGGATCATTGTGAAATGGTTCATGAACAGGGTGTATCAAAGGTGATATGTACATACTTTCTGGATGAAAATTCGGTGGCATTTGTTTATAACAGCACCTTGAATGTTGTAATACACAGTTTTTTCTTAATAACTTTGATCGTAGCGCTCGGCGAGAAAAAAGTTTAATATAAAAGATGTAGGTATTGACAATACGAACATTTTAAACCAGTTAAGTTTATCAAAATCGGTTCAATAATTTATTCGCAAATCGTAAAAAACCGTTGAAAATCAATGATTTTTCGATTGTTATTATTTAATAGAAAAATAAATAATATAGTCTAGTATACTTTAACTTGGCGTGTGTATGTATGAGTTAATATTTCCGTACGATTTCATTTTCTCCCATATTGTAGACAAAGTTAAAGCAATAGTCCAGAAACATTGTCTACGTGGACAATATTTCTGGATCTTTGTGTACAACAGAAAATGAAATCGTACGGAAATATTAACTCATACATATACACGCCAAGTTAAAGTATATTAGACTATATCCGCGTGTAAACTATTTGAAAGTTTAGTCTGTGGTATATATGCTTAAATTACGATTCAAATTTGATCAACAAATATTCAATAGTTTCCGAGATAATTTAATTTGTTTATAGAATTACGATGACTTTAACGTAGAATAACGGTCAATTTTCCAATCATACGATTATAAAAATGGGCTCATTTGAAAGATGAAGGTTGCTACTTCTTAATGCAATTGTTACCCAGTCAAATAATAACTTTTTTGAGTGTTTAAAATGGCTTTAAAAGATGGCGTTATATTTTCCGCATAAACAAATTGAATTACTCCCTGAATTTTTACGTATTGCCAAACGAATAAAATTAAAACTAACGTCTTGAACTTTATTTTGCACCAAACTAGAATTTTCCAAATTGATTTGGAGCAAAGATACATTTTTTTTTCAAAAAATCATAGCTCCCATGTTTATTTATATGAAGCTATGAAGTTTGACCCGTATGTAGAGGTTTAGTTGAATTATACTTGGACAGTATTTTCAACTTCCTCGAATAAATATATTAATAATAATGCAAGGGAAAGTATAGCGTTGATGCGCGTCACTGGAGAGGGGACTGGAGAGGGGATAGACGCGCTCCTGGGCTCGCGCTCACTCAAAATTTGCTCCAACTGCTTTTCGCTGCACGAATCGTCGATGTCTCGGCTTCTAATCATCCGATTTCGATGATTTTTTTTTATTTGCACTAGCTCGACGATCCCATTCCAAATTTATCAAAAAGAAATTACAAAATTCACTGTAAAATGGAGAAAATAGAAGAGTATTTGGAAAATTCAATTTTATTTCTTATTTTATTAAACAATACATAGATATATTATAATCTACGCATTTTTATTGTATTTACATATTCATTCTCATCATCCTCAGACTCATCACACTTATCACGCTCGTCGTACTCATCGTCATCATCAATATTATTTATATTATCTTCATTTTCTATCTCTTTTTCGATATTTAAATTACTAACAATTTCTCCATATAAGTCAGTCGAAAGATCATCATCCATACCATCGTTTTCATTCAACTGCTGCACTTGCATTTGAACAGTTTTTCCCTTCGCAATTAGTACACAAATTTGAACATCGTAATCCATGCTTCCTACATCCACATGCTCTCAAACAACCTGTCGTACATCGGCAGGTTATTATTTTTAAAATGTTTTCCGGTACAAGAGGCTCTTCACTCTTAATAGGCGTCAAGCCATATTGATCTCTATTCTGTAGTTATGGGGAGACTGAGCATTTATCGTGCGAAGCGAGAGCTCACGCATCTCACTCTACCGTCCTAGACTGTATTCTGTAATTGCAGTGAATAGGTGGTGAACGTGAAGCGATTCAGCGAGAATAGCCGAATTTACAACCAATTAGGTTAGCGCAAAATCATCAGCTGTTCAGTGCTCAGTTGTTGTCATTGTCATATCACATGTCATTAATTAAATTAGGTAAAAGGTGACCGAATACATTTTTATTGATCAAAAGTTGCGTAAGGATATACCGTCGTTATTGGTAATGTATATTTTTTTTAAATATGACTATAATAAACTAAAAGAGTAATTGTAATATTTGCTAAGAATTATATTATTATTACCTCGTTGGCGATGAGCAAATCCGCAATGTCCATTCTGATTCACAGATTGGACAACAATAATTTTTGGCTGACGCAAACTGTCACAAGAGTACGGTTAAGATCGCCGTTCTCCCGGGGAACTGGCGGATTCCCTCACGGTTTACCAGTAGAAGTAAGTTCACGCATTTTTCGCACAATGTGATCACTCGCGTAGTTACAGAATAGAGTTTCATACATTTTCAAGTGAACTCCGCCCACTTCTCACGGGAATGTGCTTTCACGCTTTTACAGAATAGAGGTCACTGAGTCTTCTCCCAATTTTTAAATTACAAAAAAAAATCGTAAGAATAATGGCGGATGCTAAATATGATGATCATTGTAAACCGCTCTTCAAAAGTCTTAATATTTTAACCTTGCCATCATGTTTCATATATGAATGTTTGTGTCATATTAAAAAATTAAAAAGTGACGACAAAGTTACCAAGCAGGAGGACATACACTACCACAATACTAGAACGAAAACAAATTTAAGATTACCAAAATATAGACTAAGCAAATCGCAAAACTCTTTCTCATATCAATCATTTAAATTTTTCAACGTGTTACCTAATAACATAAAAAATGTCGATATGAGTGTAAGTATGTTTAAACAAAAAATAAAACATATTCTTTTGCAAAATGCGGTTTATACATATGACGAATATTTTGAATATTTTGACACCTTATCTAACTTATCGTCTGTCTAATAATTTGTATATTGTGGCTTTCTGTATTAACTGTTGTTCGATTTTTGACAATTATATATATATATGTGTATATATATATGTATATATATGTATATATATATATATATATATATATATATATATATATATATATATATGTATGTATGTATGTGTGTGTGTGTGTGTGTGTGTATATATTTGTATATGTGTATATATTTATTTTTCTATAGTAGTAATACTGTTTTTTTTTATTATTGTGTATTTATTAACTTTTTTAACTTACGCATATTGTATTTTATTGTGTCTTTTAATTTTTTTATTTTTTATGTTTTTATATATACACTTTTATATTTTATACTACTTTTATGACGTATGCAAACATTACTAATTGTAAGTATGGCATGAATAAATTCTATCTATCTATCTATCTAACCCCATTCTTTCGGATCTATTTCATTTCATAACCACTTCTGGATTTGTTGATATGTCCGAAATGAAGGCTGGATCTTGCTCCTTCTGTTGAAGGAAGTGGTTCCAATTTAAAAGCCAACCTAGTTGTAGACTTTTCGTAATTAATGAAACGAATTTCATTCAAAGGTCTTTTTTGTACTGTACATAAACATTTTTGAAAAAAAAAATCGGCAGCTACTGGAAGCGGCTGGAACCTCGCCACTCGGTGGATCTTTGAAGCCGAAAAGAGCATTAAATTGTGTGACAAAACGGCACTAAACGTAATCCGATCTCATCCAAAACCTTTTCAGATCCTCTGGGGCACTAAAAAAACCCTCAACTTAATGAATTTACAATCATCTATGCGAGTTATTACCTACATTATCGCTCGTTGAATAATATACTATTAGGATATTAACAACATCACTTGAACGACTAAGAAAACCTAGTTATCCTAAATATTACAGATTTGTAAAGCAACAAACTGAAAATTGGTTAAGTGATAATCAATAATAAATTCACCAACGAAGGTACAGAAAGCATATGATATTGATACATCTACCTTTAAAGTTTATGACAATCCACTAAAAGTTACAAATATGCCGAAATCTTATTAACATGACATGACACCAACGTTATCGGATTACAATCGTCAAAATTTGCTCATTGCAATCTGATCGCTTGCGGCTGTCTTTGTTAAATGAAACATTAGCATTTCAGTAATTTTACTAGATTTTAGAGGAATATTTGTAGTTTAATTCTTCGATTTGTCTGTATATATATTTAAAAACAGCACTAAACGTAATCCGCTCTGCGATCTATGCTTCATATTTGCTTTGTTTTTAATTTTTTTCACGGAACCAAATCGAAAGGGTGGCAGTGTGACATATCGTTGAAATCAGAATTTTAACTGCTTTTCAATGGCTCCATTGCAAATTGCAAGTAATTATAAAATAAACAACTTGTTGCGTCAAAATGGCACTAAACGTAATCCGATCTCAACCAAAACCTTTTCAGATCTTCTGAGGCACTAAAGAAACGCACATGCAAAGTTTCATTCAAATCCGTTCAGTAGTTTCGGCGCTATCGTGCTAACACGCATACACACACACAGACATTTTTCAAAAACCACTTTTTTGGGTTCCTAGGACCTCAAAACGTAAAGATTTGATGTTATCTCAATTTTCGTTTTTGAACCAATTTTAGTAACCTCTTACAATTTTATTGTGGAGAGGTTAAAAAATGTATCTTTGCTCCAAATCAATTTGGAAAATTCTAGTTCGGCGCAACATAAAGTTCAAGACGTTAGTTTTAATTTGATTCATTTGACAATACGTTGCGTTAAAAATTCAGCGAGTAATTCAATTTGTTTATGCGGAAAACATAACGCCATCTTTAAAGTCATTTTAAACACTCAAAAAAGTTATTATTTGACTGGGTAATAATTGCATTAAGAAGTAGTAACCTTTATCTTTCAAATGAGCCCATTTTATGATTGAAAAATTGAACGTTATTGTAAGCTAAAGTCATCGTAATTCTATAAACAAATTAAATTATCTCGGAAACTATTGAATATTTGTTGATCAAATTTGAACCGTCGTTTAAGCATACCACAGACTAAACTTTCAAGTAGTTTACCCGCGGATATTGTTTATTTTTCTATTAAATAATAACAATCGATAAGTCATTGATTTTCAACGGTTTTTTTATGATTTGAGAATAAACTATTGAACCAATTTTGTTAAACTACGGCTTAAAATATTCGTATTGTCAATACCTACATCTTTTATATTAAAGTTTTTTCTCGCCGGGCGCTACGATGAAAGTTACTAAGAAAAAACTGTGTATTACAACATTCAAGGTGCTGTTATAAACAAATGCTACCGAATTTTCATCCAGAAAGTATGTATATATCACCTTTGATACACCCTGTTCATCAATTCAATTCAAAAGATATATATTCATATTAACATAGAAACAGTTGCCTCTCCAGGACCTGCTCCGGAACCGATCGTAGAACCACCGCGTTGACGCGGTGGAGATTGCAGGATCGGGCGGGACTGGTCTGGATCAGCGAAAACGACAAGTAAAAACAACTAAACCTAAACTCCTTTTTACAAAAATATAAAATTAAAGTAGGTAGTAACATTGAACCATGCTTGAAAAACAAACTTAATACTACACTTACATTTAAAGAACTCGCGCACAAAAAACAGTATTAAAATTTGTATCTGGACGCAAGCACCACAACTCAAATGAGGTACCTTCCGCGAGATACTGCAATGCGGGGGGCTACCCTGTTCATGAATCACTTCACAATTATCCACTCAGATTTAGGTACTGATTTGGGTACTTTCGGAGCTAATTCCACTGGACTAATAACAATTTTGTATAAGTGCGCGGGGTAACAAGCATAGCCAAATTTTAATCTAATGAGAGATGTTACATATTTTCTCGATACTTATAGGTCTTCATACTAAAATTTATTTGGTATATTGAGATGGGTCATCCATATGCTTAGTGGGGTTAGCAAAACAATACTCATTCCATTTGGGTGTCCAGTTTATTTTATGCACGCTGTACATGTCTGTTAAGCTTCTATTATGGTAGTGTGCGTTTTGAGGTTGCGTCCTTTTTGCTCATTGTGATTTATTCTTGTCCCAGTTAAGTATTTGGTGAATCATATGTGTTATCTTGAAAATACATGAATAGATTATACAACTAAATATATTTGTATTATTTATTTCATTGGGAACTGACAAGGAATCGAAAAAAATAACGGTAACTGGAAGATTTGATACAGCTATGGCCTTTGCTATGCCGAAGATTGTGTGCTGACGAGACTGTCGGTGAATAAATCAAAGAAATTGAAATTATTAATGAAAAATTCATCGGTCTGCAAGTTCAGAACAGTATTGAGAAGATCTAGTCAGAGCACAGTGAAAGTTTTTTTATTGAAATAAATGTTTTTAGCACAAATCTGTTACTAAGAAGCTCCCAATACAACTTATATCAAGGTGGACATAGTTGTGTATAGCACATCCTATTATTGGTAATCACTATTGAAATATCGACAGTTTTACAGTAGAAAAAAAAACCAACAGTTGTATGTACAAATATTGAAAGTTTAATGGAATTCATTTAATTAAGAACTCACTTTATTGCAAACTTCATTGAAATAAAAACAGCATTTTAAAATTGATGAAAGGTAAAAAAGTGAATACCTCACTAATCATATTTATTTGTCATGTTTTGCATAAAATAAATTGTCGACAGCTGTTGCTAAAATTATTTAATGTTTAACGCACTTGTCTTAAAAAAACTACTCATGTAGAATGTTCCACAATTATATAAAAACTTAAAAAAACCGGCGAATATTTAACAAATTAAAATATAAGTCGAATAAAATATACAGTAAACTTTTAAGTATTTTTTCTACTCCCTTATGTGTAAATTTGCTGTTTTCCGTACAGTCTGTAGAATGGATAAGTGGGCCATTCCAGTTAACTGAACGGATATATTTCATATACGTTCTAGGATGGATATGAAATCGACCAATCACAGTTCGTGTATTAAGTACATAGGCAACTATTCGTTTAAAAAAATTCAAGTTAGTGCGTAAGCTGTCAAAGTAATTGTCAGTGTGTATTCGCGCAGTTTGAGCTAGAAAATAATTTAAAATGAGTGATTCCAGTGAAGAATCGATAAACGGTATACCACCTAAAATTTTATCGAAATTATTATATACAGACAAAATTTTAGAGATATATTATGACAAAAAAAAAGTAGCTATATGTGAGGATTGAACCTATAATCTCTTGCATTTCGAAGCGTGCATATAACCGCTAGGCTACTGAAGCTTTTATAAAATGTTTGCACCTAGAGCATAAGATTTAGCAGAAGCTAAGTTTGTATATTAAAATTTGATTAAAACTATTATTTGTAGTTTTTTCTTAATCCGGTCGTAGAAAAAGTATACTGTACAACTCGAGTGGATTATCCATATCATATATGGCTATCATATCCACTCTTGTTGCACAAACTACTGTAATTTTCTGTAGATTCTGCCAATTCACATCCGACTTTATGTTCCTACCTTATAACTGGAATGTAAATTATCTTCGGTTTGTGAAATAAAATAAAACGAGAATATAGTTACTAAATTTACTTGTTATTGTATTATTATTACTATTCAGGAGCAGAATCCTGTTCAAATTCGCATAACGACCTTAAATCATGCATGTCTAAATTCTCTATGCATTCTGAATGTACCCATAGAACTTTTCAAAAGTTGTAATATTACTGTTTGATAAAATACAAAGGTGTCTGTGAGTCATCGCTAGTGAACCAGAAAAAATGAATGAAGGACTCACATGGTGTCCGGTCAATGAATGTGTGGTGTCATAAATATTTAACATTCCCAACGCTCAATGAAGCAATAACAAGGAAATACAGTCCGCAAAAGAGTACAATTATTGGTGTCCACCATTATGGGTATCTGAAATCTACATTTATAGTGCGACTGGCACAACAAACCACAAAAAACACGGCACAGAGTTATTCACCGGAATAGAACTGATAACGTTTTAAATGAACTGAGAATTTCAAGGAGGAAATATCCACATAAGTAAAATTTAGTATAATAGAGAAGATGGGGAAATTTGTTTAATAAAAACTTTAGTAATGGTAAAGATGTATACTGTGTTGTTAGTGTGAGAGAATTAAAACCGAATAATTTGTGTTGTATCAAGACGTTTGTAATTTTTTTACCGGTAAGTTTAACGACATGTATTAACACTTTTTACGAAATTAGTCCAGTGCAAATAGTGTTGAAAAATGAAAAAATTGCTACAACTTTAAACATTTGCACATGTTTATTGGTGTCCAAACATCAACGGCATATGTTAAAGCAGGTACCTATATTCGAAAAATTAATCTTCTGCATATTATATCACGCACACATTTTTAGTTTTCCATGTACGTAGTATAAAAGCAAAATATTGTGATCGTGCAGTAGATTTTGAGTTGAATTTACACGTTTTCAGATCCCAAGAAATAAAAAATGTCTCTCTGCCGTCTGTGGTTGCACGTAGAGCCCAAACTATTCGGTCGATTTTGTTCAAATTTTGTATGCGTATTCAGGATGGCCACACCGCAAAATCTATCATAGCTCAAAGCTCAAATGTGAGGGTTACGAAGGCGTAGAACGGACACAGTAAAAATATTTTTATAATTGCAAGTTTAAACTAGCAATTATGGATAATTGCCACTTTAAACTTGCAATTATACTTAATTGCAACTTTAAACTTGCAATTATGTTTAATTGCAAGTTTTAAGTTGCAATTATGCATAATTGTAAGTTTAAAGTTGCAATTATATATATTTGCAACTTTAAACTTGCAATTAGGCTTAATTGTAAGTTTAAACTTGCAATTGTCCTTAATTGCCATTGCAAGTTTAAAGTTGCAATTAAGTGTAATTGCAAGTTTAAAGTGGCAATTAAGTATAATTGCAAGTTTAACGTTGCAATTATCCACAATTGCTAGTTTAAACTTGCAATTATAAAAATATTTTTACTGTGTCCGTTCTACTTTAAAGTTGCAATTATCCATAATTGCAACTTTAAACTTGCAATTATGTTTAATTGCAAGTTTAAAGTTGCAATTATATATATTTGCAACTTTAAACTTGCAATTAGGCTTAATTGTAAGTTTAAACTTGCAATTAAGTATAATTGCAAGTTTAAAGTTGCAATTAAGTATAATTGCAAGTTTAAAGTGGCAATTAAGTATAATTGCAAGTTTAACGTTGCAATTATCCATAATTGCTAGTTTAAACTTGCAATTATAAAAATATTTTTACTGTGTCCGTTCTACGCCTTCGTAGTGGGTTAACCCCTAAAATCAGATCATAAAAGGAAAATAATTATTTTCTCAAAAACGGTTCTAATGATTTTGATCAAATTTAATACTTGGATATAAGATGACATAACCCGTTACTCCCTAAAAATGCAGGGTCGGGGGTTGTGGGGGGTTAGGTTCAAATAATTAAATTATATCCTTTCTCTAATACGGTTTTAATGATTACGATTAATTTTGACAAATGGATACCTCCTTAGTACCAGTACAACATGACGAAGTTGCTTTAAGAAAATTCATTTAAGGATGTTGCAGGGGCCGTGGTTTAAAGAATTAAAAATCATTTTTCCTCTATCAGCGCTCTAACGATTTTGATCAAAATTAACACATAGATACTCTTTTAGTACTAATATAATATGACATAACCTGTTATACAAGAAAATGCACGGACTAAGACTGTGGAGGAAAAAGTGAATTTTTGTCTGACCGATTTCCATCATATTTTTTTGGTAGAACTAGAACATAAATAAAGAAAACACGCCTTGCTCCGTTTATTCAAATAAGCCTTTATTTTGGGGTTATTAAAATTTGAAAATATACGCACAACTGCAATGTTAAATACCACGGAGAACTTTGTTTCATCAAGCATAGTTAGTGGTTTTTTGGATAGAGCATTTGACTATCACTGTGATTTGACTGTCACCAAAGTTGAACAACTTGTATGTATCCGGTTTCCCGGAATTCCCGAATACGAAGTTGGCTAAGTACGCCGATGACACAGCCGTGTATTCACATTCGCATAATGCTCAGGCAGCAAATATGCTGCTGAAGACACATGTGGCCCGTACCACGGCGTATTACGACCGGTGGAAGATTCGGGTAAACGGCGAGAAGTCAGAGTCCACAGTTTTCTTTTCACACGTCGTGTCGGTTCACGGAGAATAGGATGTTAATGCCAATTTTGATCAGAGGAATCCCATTCCAGCCAAAAATTGTGTAAAATATTTGGGGTCAGACTTGTCAAAAGACTGACGTTTAATACTCACATAAATGAGACCATATCTGTATGCGCTCCTGGTCAGAAGTACCAGACTAAACAGACACAATAAGAAATTGTTGTACACGATGGTGATCAGGCCGGTCATGACATACGGCTGGTGTAGTGAAGCTCGTAGGTGACGACAATGAAAAAATCCAAAGTCTTGGAACACAAGTTCTTGCGTCTCATACCAAATTCTGATTTTTCAGTTATTTGTATGCACGTTGTAGCGACATATGGCAATAGCGAACTACGTCCGAGAAATTTCTCAAAAATTTATATCACCAAGCTAGGTGATAGTCCGCTAACTAGAAGCATTACACAAATCAGAGCGCATAATGTTCTTTTCCAAATTAAACACAACCTACCATACCAGGCGTTGCCTATCTTCTGGCAACCCCTTTAGCCAACATTCCTCTTACCATAACATCTTTTTGCACTCTTAGCTTTTTTTACTGTCAACAATGAATCTTTAATTCTTTTTCTATCCCTCTTCGTTTCTGTTTGTTATTTTTTATTTTTGTTGTTTTCTTCTAAATTCTTTTCAAACCCTCTCCCACAAAACCATCAAAATTATCAAACATTTAAAAAAATTACATGTTTAATCACATCACCTGCATTGTTTTTATCAGCCTTTTTGGAATTTTAAATGTTATTTATCCGTTTCATTCATTGCTTTTGTGCGAAAGGTAATTGTGTTTAGAAATGTATTTTACTTTATACATTTAGATTTAGGCGTTTTTGTTCACAATTTTAAGTTGAACCAGCCTCGCCCCGTCCAGCCCGTCATTTACCGCGGCGCTTCGCACAACCTACGACCCTTTCTAGATTATTTTCGCGGGTCTAAAAATCGTCCCAACACGCGCCTGAGTTGCGTCGAGTGTATAATTATAACGATAACATTTTCTTATTTAGTTTGTTTTCCCATAAACTACATTATAAATACAGTTTTTTAAAAGTGTTTAATATTCATAAAATACTTAAGCGTGTCTCGTTTGTTAAAGGCTTAATTGTTAAATTTATGCTTAAAAAGTTCAAAATTTTTGCGATGAATTTGCGAGGTTTTGCTACATCCGTAGTCCGTACGTATAAATAGATAAGGGTTGTTATATTGCCTAGGGCCGGCCCTGACCATTTTTATATGTTATTAGTGATTAGTATAGGAGATCCTTCGTATTGTCGTATTATTTTTTTTACATTACATTATTCATTACATAAAAATATCTTCGTCGCCTTTCCAGTTCTTTTGATTATGCCGCATAATTGTGGAATGATGTCACCAGCAGCACCTCTTATTTAATTAGAAGTACGCTCTTCTTTCAAACGTTAACTTAACAGTAAATATATCGAGTTAGCTTAAGTAAATGTAACTGTAATATGACCGACCGTAAAAATATTCATTCAAATTAACCAATACTATTTTACATTAATTTGACAACTGTCGTTGTAGTTACTTTTAATTAGAAATATTATATTCATTTATATTGAGCCTGCTTTTGAGAAAAATATATTACTTGGCGAATCCTTCAATGACAATTTTAATTAATAGTTTCGTTATTTATCTGTTCATAACAATATAATTATTAAACACTCAATTATATCCGTTGACCATGATAATGGTAGTTATTTTTACTATATTAAATGTATGTGCCGTTTCTTTTTTTCGAGTTTCCTCCATAAGTATATAATGAAGACCATAAAATTTATAATAACGTGGAATAAATAAATCCTTGTACGAGAGAAAATATTGAAGAGAAATCGTTTTGTACCAGATGTTCTAAACAAGATTTCATTTGTGTTTGTTGAAGTGTGACATTCTATGCAAATTTTACGGGAAAACTGCACTGTATACACTGATGATGTGGACGATCCATGCTTTAGGTCTCTGGGGCACGTTTTGTTACACTTTCTAAATTGACTGTTAGGACGTTCACTTGATGGATTCGATTTAAATTAGGCAGACGTACAAAACTTATGCTTACTTCGATTTTGCTCAATGGTGTTCCACCATCTGGTATTGACTGGACGTCGCTGCACTGTCTTAAATCGAACACTTCACTAGCTAACGCTTTAATTTCTAATGCTCCTTAATTAAAGAGAAGTAGTAATAGCTCAGTAAGACACAATGAAAGAGGATAGGATTCAGGTAAAGTTATATATTGGGTCTTCTGAAAATTTGTTGTTAGTTTACAATTTATATATATGCAGGCAGAGGTCGGTCCATACCACACATGGTGAGGATTAGGACGACTCGGACAATACAGTCTCTAACTACCATCCAATAGTTTACGTTAGAGCAATCGACTGACATCAAAAAGATTCAATTGCTTTTGGCTTGCCTGTCTTTTACGTATTTGTGAATTCTCATAGGTAATTTTGGGCACTGTGTTATCATCTAGTTTAGAGATGCTTGAATATACAGATAAATAGATCTTTATTAACCATTTAGCGATACATTCAATGTATATTATGGTAGGTCAAAATAATAGTGAATACTAAGTAGGTAAAACATAAAAGACAGTATTTTGTAGTCAAAATAAAATCTAAAAACATGATAACAACTAAATATAAAAATGTGTAAAAAGAGACAATGTATATGCATAGGTGTTTTCTAAATATGCCTACAGTATCACTGATTTAAAAAATCACTAATATTAGAAAAAGCAGATTGAAGTAGAAATTGTTTTGTTTTATTTTGAAAATGTTTAGTGAGTTGATTTTTTCAAGTAACTAGGCAAGCTATTGTACATTGTTAAGAAGTTGTAGTGTGGTCAATCCTTAAAAAATATATTTTTATGCCTAGGAACTTGTAGCATATCTCCATGACGCGTTGAATACTCATGGTTTTCATTTAACCGCGAAAAATTGAATTTATTACTTTTTGCATAGGTAACACTTTAAGATAAAAATACTAGGCACTGTTAGCAAATTATTGTTTTTAAAAATATCCCTGCATAATGCCCAGGGTTCAAGATTAAATATTAAACGTAGTATCCTTTTCTGACAGACAAACACCTTACCTAAATCAATTGCAATTCCTCGGCATACGATATTATTTGCAGTATGGCTAAATGCTAATGAATAATAAACATTTAATAGATCGTTCTGATCCAAAAATGATTTTAGTTGTGAAATAGCAAAATAAGCATTATTTAATTTTGAACAGACATAATCCACATGTTTATTCCAAGACAATCGCTTTCATTGAGCCAAAGTTATAAAAATTTAGAGGTCTGAGAAAACTGAATATCAATATTATCAATTGTCTTGGCGTTTGTGAAGGTGTAAGTAAACTGTTTTCGTGTCGTTCAGGATCAGACGATTGCTCTGACACCTGAAGAGCCCGCTACCCCAGGTTAATAATTATGTATAGAAATCCTTGATCGTGGAGCAATCAAGAGCCTAGCAAATCCTGCCCAGTAATTATTTATCTCAATTTTATGTCAAGATAAATAAATAAATTGGCCATTTACGTGATCGTCTAGTTTTATTTGGTTAGGACCTTAATTACGTTGTGTGTGTGTGTGTAGTTATAATTACTCCAGTTTCTTTTACATAAAGTTTACTATTACTTGTTTCTATCTGATACTATATACCTGAGAAAATTAACCACTCTGTTAATTTAAAATACCTTGTAAGCTTGAACACACTGTTTATTAATTTAGAAACCTAGCTAATCATTTATGTTATGTAGTTCATATTTTATTACTCAAGATTGTACTGCAAATTCATGTTTAAACTTTGTTTCCTATTTTATTTGATTGAAATGAAACCATATATTAAGTTTATTGCTTGTATGGCTAAAAAGGTAAAGTTGAAAGAAAAGACAGTAGTTGGTGGGAAAAATAGTCGCAAAAAACAAGAACCAGGTAATACAATCATATTCCGTGTTATTTTGTAGTGGTAATTAAAGATGCGGCAAATAGGCCGATTAAATAGGGATTTGAAATTATGGTGTTAGCAATTGTTATAAAATAAACTTCGTAAAACAGAGGGCAGAAATTATGTCATGTTCGTGCATTATAGAATTTACGTGGTAAATGAGAATTAAATACTCATGTAAAATATCATAGAATGTTGGGGAATTATCCTTTAATTGATTACACAAAAGGTAACTATCAAATTGTGTATGACTGTTCAACAACGTAAAACGAGGTGGGTAGATGTAATTCAAACAGACGAGACATCCCGGTTCAGTACTTGACGAAAAGTATACCCCTCATAATAAGAGCAAGTATATAAGCCAATTGACCCAGTACTGAACGTTGGCCTGAACAGTTTGTAGTCCGCAAGATAATTGAGTTGATGGATCGTTATTAAACAATCATAGAAAACCAGATAGCCACCGGTGAGAATCCTCCTACAATAGTTTGAAAGGCAAACATTCCTGTGCCATTTACATGTCAATATAGGCACACGGTAAGCCTTTGATAGTACCCAACTGAAGTATAATGGAAGTGAAAGTTTCTTGTCAATATATAAACTCTGAAAATATATAACTCTAGAATATAAACGTGTTATTTAGCAAACGTAAATCTCCCTAGTAAAATATTCAGCATGTGAACTTTTACCTAAACACATGATTGAAAATAATAACTGAGTAAATTGTAGTATAATTGAATCATGTTCTCTTGTTAAAAATCAAAGCTAATATTTCATAAAAATCTAATGATGTTTTAGTATCATAAATGCGTTAATTACCCCTTTCCCCTTAAAACTAGAATGTAAACTCAAATGTAAATAATAACGCGGAAATAAACAGTTTATGATACTTAGATAGTCAGTGTGAAATTGGGGTCAATTGTCACCAATTCTTTCTGTCGAACTTTATTGTTCCTTTATTGCGCTGATTAAACTGTATATCTTCAAATCTTAAATCATGAAAATATCTTGTATGTTGGAAAAAGATAGAGAGAAGAAGAATCTTCTTTTCTGAAAATTAGAGCGCAAATCATTCTTTACTCCTTAAACCTTTCTCGTACTGCAATTTTTTATTATTGACGTTCATTGGAATGAAATAATACCAGTTCTACATTTTGTAAGTGTCGCAGATCGAGTCAACTAGACTCAATTGGTTTTTATCCAGCAAGTTGCAAGCTATGTCTGAATATATCAAAAACACAGATTATAGTATTTGGCTTATGTAACATGAAAAAAACCTGAAACTTTTAAATTCTTGGGGATGTACTTAAACCTAAAGTTATCCTGAAAAAATCATACAGCTTAAGTCTGCAACAAAATTTCCAAATACACTCGTCTGCTTTGAAACCTTGGTATAGTTCTGAAACTACTCTGACGACAGCACATCACACTCTCATCCACTCCAATATTTTATATGCAATCCTCGTAAAGGGACACGCAACAACCTCTGCCAATGTATTTTCTGCCCAAAGAAGAGCCATTAGAATAATTTTCGGGATGATTGTAAACATCAGTTCAAAGAATTAGGAATCATCACTAGCTTGTACTTCCGTCGAGTATTTTTTTTTATGCTTTACCTTCTGAAATAGAAGATATTGACTTTTTTTACAATTTATAAAATATATTCATTTTGTTGACTAGTTGACTACAGGTAACTCTTCTATCGGGGTAATATATATTTACGCAAGTCAATATTTTTCAAACGTGTTTATTGGTGTAAGAATATTCAAACCTTTCAGATATGGCACGGCTTATTTGAGGAAAATTTATCGAAATACTTTTACATATTTTCCTCATTTTTGTCACTGATAATTACATTATCACTGCGCTCAAGATAAAATAAGTACATTAGTGAAAGTTCATTATAACTTAATATTCGAGATTAGTTAATGAGTTTTTAAATATCAAATGTAATGTTTATTAATGGGGCAATTTTCCTACATTTAATTGGCCACTTAATGGTTTTTGTATATGTTATGAATTTAAATTGCCTTTACGCATTCCTATAATACTATAATTTATATTTTATACATTTTACTGTTGCGCCAAATAGTTGCTGGTATAGGTATTTCAGATTAAAAATATACTTTATGCAATCATGTTCTTTATTTTGTAGGGTATAGTCGAGTACACATTTGCTGGGCACTCAAAAAGCGCAACAAAAACTTTATGACCTCATTATTATCGCCGTTGGCCCATGCGGCATGGTGTCATCAAACAAGCCGACGTACATTAAACACCTATAAAGGTAAGCGCGTCAATTTGCGGTCGAGATAGCACGAAGTGTAATGGTATTTTAATGAGGTCGTAAATTTTTATTTTCATTAATTCAGGCATTGCTTCAGAGAGCAATAGCAATAGGGAAATGAGGGATATGATATGTGTTTACGCACAAAATAATTTTAGCGGAGGTGCTGCAGCGAGGAGATACTCATTGCAATATCCAAATAGAATACAGCCAGACCATAAAATTTTCAAAGATCTGTTTCGTCGTTTGGGAGGAACGGGTTCATTTCGCCATAAAAATGGCGATGTAGGACGGCCGAAACGAATTACTCCAGATCAAGAACTAGAAATTTTAGTTCGTGTGGATGAAAATCCTCAAGTCAGCTCAAGTTGTTTAGCAGCGGCAACAGGGGTGAGTAAACAATCTGTCCTAAGAGTCTTACGTAAAGAACGCTTCTATCCATATCATCTCACTCCTGTACAAAACTTACTTCGATGGGATCTTCCACAAAGGCTACAATTTTGTCAATTTGTTCTAAATAAACACAACAGGGATCGAAATTTTGTTAAGAACACTTTATTTACCGACAAAGCAACTTTTACTCGCCGATTACATCATCAAAATATGTTACATTACATATTCACATTAATTATTATTAAAATTAAATTACTTATTACTAAAATTAAAATTTTCATAAAAATTATTTGACCTTAAGTATAATAATATATTGAGAATAGTAATATAATAAATAAATTAAAATCCATAAAACAATAAGACACAAACAATAAGGCGCAAACAGATTTAGACATGATTGAAAAGAAAAATAATGTCAAAATAATTAAAAGATCTTTAGGTATTTGAAACATGCCCAAAAATTATGTTGTCACATTGTAAAAATTCATTAATACTGTAAAAAGCTTCAGCTATTAGCATATTTTTAATCTTATTTTTATATTTTTTAAATGGTAATGACTTTATACACGGAGGAATTTTGTTCAGAAATAAAGGACAGTAATAATTTACTGAAATTCGGGATTCTCGAATATCATTTTTTGTTCTGGTATTATACTCATGAAAACAACCGTTAGTCGAATATTTATTTAAGTTTTTATGTGCATAGACCAAGCATTCAAGAATGTATTTACATGGAAGTGTTAATACATTGGATTGAATAAAGGTGTTTTTTACATCTTCTCTGTATCCTAAGCCAGCAATTATCCTTACAGCTCTTCTTTGCAGAGCAAAAATTCTGTTTGCATGACGGGGGTGCCCCCAAGCCCATAATTACCTAACAGCAGATATACTGAAATAGACTATGATACGCCTGCATACAGACACTTTTTGGTACTATTTTACTAAGATTCTTTAATACAAATATATTTTTTGATAACCTGGTCGCCAAATGATCAATGTGATTATACCCAGATATATACCCAAAAATTTGACTTCTTCTGGGTTATTTAGGTTATCCAGATATCTCATGCTAAAGGTAATGTTAACAGTTTTATTATTGTTTAACGATAGTTTATTACAAACAAACCATTCATTATATTTTAATAGATTCTCCTTAATTTTTATTTTTGCTATATCGTAATCTACATAGGAATCAGAAAAGTTTGTGTCGTCTGCATACAGTATTGTTTTTATATCTGGTATAATAGAACTTATGTCATTTATATATATTAGAAACAGCAGAAGTCCTAACAGTGACCCCTGTGGAACACCAGATTTAATTTGTTCACTATTTGATTGGAAGTTATTATATGATATAATTGGGTATCGTCCTGTAAGATAGCTGCTTAAGAGACTTAAACTGCTTTCATTTGGTGTGGTATTATCGGCGATCAATTATTGGGACCATTTGTCCTTCCTCCAAATTTAAATGAACAGTTTTATCTGTTTTTTCTTCAAAATGTTCTTCGTGATATATTACACGCTTTCATGCTAGATATACGGAAAAGAATACAGAATGTGGTTCATGCAAGATGGAGCTCCCCCTCATTTCTCCATTGAACTCAGGAATTATCTTGATGATACTTTCCCACGCAGATGGATCGGTCAAAGAAGTTTGTTTGCTTGGCCACCAAGAAGTCCTGATTATAATCCTTTGGATTATATGTGTGGGAACATATGAAGACCTTAGTCTTTGCAAATACTATCAACTCAAGAGAAGAACTGTGGGACAAAATAGAAAACGCAGCGAATTTTATTAGATGACAGGAAAATGTATTTTTCAATGTAAGAAAATCTTTTATGAACAGAATTAGAAAAGGCATTGAAGGAGGTGGGGGGAAAGTTTATAATGTCATTAAGTCAACTTTTACGTTATTTTTTGGTCTACTAATAAGCTTAGATCCTTATTTTAGAGAATCTTTTGATCTATATGTTTATCTCAATACCATGAAAATAATCCATTCGTTCATAAGAAAGTGAGACGATTCGTAAAAAAAAGTATGAAAAAATTCATCATCAGACACAAGTCCTGCGGCGCCCTCTATGATCTAACGTGATGTAATACATAAATTATTGTTTCTTAGAATAAAAATAATTCCTCCAGCAAATTTGGCGAAGATCAGTCAAGAGGCTGTTGAGTTATTGCAAAAAAACGAAAAAATAATTTGAACTTTGTCTTTTTCCACAGTAACATTTTACTAAAGCATATTTGGTTATATCCTCTTATTTTGGTCCAAAGAATCTACCCCTCAACTATGGCATAGTATTAATGGTCCACCCTGTATTTCATCAACACTGAACTTAATGGGATTTGGTTTAATATGATTTTTTTATAACGTTTTATAATGATAAGTAAAATTTATCAAACATAATTTTGACATTTGCCGAGGATATAATTTTACTGAAAAAGAATAAGACAAACATATATTTTGAATATTTACTTCACAAGTATGCCCACTAAGCAAATGTGTTGCACAAAGGGTTTACAATGTACCATTGAAAAACGTGTACCTACATACAGAAGTATCCATGAACTTAACAATCACACTTAATTATCATTAATTAGTTAAAAAAGTAGATATACCTCGTTGCACCTGATATATTTTTATGTATATTTCTAGACTGGTTTCCGTCAATAACAACCATGGTTTGTTTTATTTGTTGAGTTTCACTGACTTTTTATCTGCAAGGACTCTCACATCCCATTTCAATAACAAATTCAATGACCTTCACCGATGCCCTTCCACATTCGATTCATTCAAATAGTCACTATTACTGGACTGGCGAGATTTTAGAAATGTTTTCAAGCATTTTGTGATTAAATTATTTACTCCTTATACAGGGTATCCTGTAATAAATACCAGGAAATTCGGGGTATGATTACACCCAAAAATGTGCTACAATTACAAATGTAATTGTATTTTCATAATTAATTTCAATTATAATTACAATGAATTACGATTACATTGTTCGCAGCAATTACATCCAGAAGTTACAATTGCAACTGTTAAATGTAATTAATTGCCAATTACAACTGCAATTAAATGGACGTACAAAAGTAATTAATTACAGATACAACGCTGATTGAGAGGCAGAACTGAACTTCAGTTCTTTGTTGTTATATGATTATCGATAAGTGATTTTCTATACGATCGCCGGCGGTGTTGCCATTCGCTTCAGCTGAAATGTACTTGCCATCTAGCGAGAAATTGTACTAAATCCCACAAAATTGTAGTAAAACTTTGCCCGCCATATTTAAATGTACAAAATGCAAGGAAATCAAAAATAAAACGCTGAAGAACTGTTTCCTTAAAATTTAATAATAAACAGAATACTCAATAACAAACATTATAGTGATTTTCTCCTTCATTGTCATTTTCCTCATCTATTAAAAGTAGTAACATATATTTTTCCGATGCTAAATTTGTTATTATTTTTGTGGGCGGATTCCACTTAATTGTGGACCCTGAAGTTTTTACAGATTGCTTGACATACTATAATGAGGACAAGTAGAGATCTTTAATTTATTTCTTGTTTTTTATTTAATTAGTGATAATTGAGAAAATACCTTCTCAGCAATAGCCGACGAGTGAGGTAGAGAAAGAATAACTTTAACCACTTTCATGAGATTAGCAAACATTAGTTATCCTAAGGGCCAAATTATTAATAGGCTCTTAAAGTGACTGTTAGTTAGCAGGTAGATAAATTTTGTTCTTCTGTTAAAAGTATTTTCTAATATAGTATTAAAATTGACCTGCAGATTAAATACAAACAGCCAGATGAATCGGCTGATAAATAATGTTCATGTTAACACCATTTTATCTTCTAGTTACCTCTAACAAGGTATTTATAATTTCTATTTTTATATAACAGGGAGATATATTTATTAGATACCTTAACAGCTTATTAATAATTTGACCCTAAGTCGTTTTTAGAATTACTAATATTTACCCAACATTTTGCAAGAGTAAGCAACCTTTTTCTCAACAGGATTTTTAAATTCGGCTAATTCTGATAAAAGCTGCCATTATGTATTTACCTCTTCAGGATCTGCTTTTATGTAGGGAAGGAAATTTGAAAATTCAGCAATTGACTTTACATTACCAGCTACGGCAACTTCTGGGGTTAAATTTGAGGCAAATAATAAAATTTCATCTGTCAAATCAAATCGTGTCTTGATTTGCTTGGAAAGCTTTATTATTAAGAAATCTTAGACGAAAATTATGTAGATCTGCCTTAGAAATTTTACCAATTTCTTTTTTTTTGCCTTTTACCTTTGTTCCAGTACATTTTCTCAAGAGGTAGACGTAGATCATGTAGATTAGACGGATTTATTTTATGCAATTCTGTTTTATTTTTGACTTTCAATGACATTTTTTTTATGAAAGATTTTAAAACTGACCTATATAAAATTTGAATTTTTTCTAGAAGTATTGGTACTTTTGGGTCTTCATCTTGAAACATCCTATTGACCTTTGTGATTAATTCCGAAATGTATGATAAAAAAAATAAATACGTTTGGTAAATTAGGTTTTTGTGAGCATTGTAAATGAATTTTGTTGTAAGGGATGCATTGTCTTCTTCAGACGCTCTTTTGAAATATGCAGAAGGAAGTCCAATGTTCAAAAACTCTGTTCACTATGATCTAAAACAATTATTTGATTAATAGATAGATAAATAGAATTATAATTAAACGGAATTACTTCTTTAGAAAACCACCGAGTATCACAAATATACAGATTGTTTTGTTTCCTTTTCGTTAAAAAGGATTTTAAACTTCTGCATCTTGATCTTGAATCACTTCTTGAAAAACGGGAAGAACATCTTTCAGAAATTGTTCTATACCGCTCCTAAGCTTTTTACTGGCGTGATTCGCACATAAGTTTAAAGAGTGGTAACTTGTACCTTGTCCTATAGTATTTGGGAAAGTAGATTTTAAAATAGTTTTTTCTCGCCCATCATTACACTAGCTTTATCAGCTCCAAAACCGATAATGTTATTATAGGGATAGGATATTCTTCCAAGAATTTCTTAATAATTTTATATAGTCCTTCAGCAGTACAATTTTGCACTTTAATTAATGAAAAAAATTTGTCACATACTTTCTCACTGTCATTTTATTTAAATGTGTTGTTTCATCTACTATCATAGAAAAATAGTTTTTCGCCGATTGACAGCAAGGTACTAACTTTGTTGACTATTTCAATCAGCAAAGTGTCACTTTCCCTGTCTAGGCAGGAAAGCGCTCATTTTCCCTGCCTAGGCAGGAAAGTGGGCATTTTCCTGCCTAAGCGGGGAACGTGACACTATATATAGTATTATTATTAGTAGAATTATCAGCCGCGGCAGAAAATCTACCATTTTGCTGCCTAGTTAAACAAATAACCATTTTCTTTACAGTGTTCTCGATAAATTTGTTTTTCGCCGATTGACAGCAAAGTACTAACTAACTTTGCTGACTAATGTCAATCAGCAAAGTGTCACTTTCCCTGCATAGACAGGAAAGTGCTAATTTTCCCTGCCTAGGCAAGAAAGTGAGCATTTTCCTGCCTAGGCGGGGAAGTGACACTATAGTATTATTATTAGTAGAATTATCAGCCGCGGCAGTCAATCTACCATTTTGCTGCCTAGTTAAGCAAATAACCATTTTCTTTACAATGTTCTCGATAAATTTGTTTTTCGCCGATTGACAGCAAAGTACTAACTTTGTTGACTAATGTCAATCAGAAAAGTGTCACTTTCCCTGCCTAGGCAAGAAAGTGAGCATTTTCCTGCCTAGGCGGGGAAAGTGACACTTTAGTATTATTATTAGTAGAATTATCAGCCGCGGCAGTCAATCTACCATTTTGCTGCCTAGTTAAGCAAATAACCATTTTCTTTACAACGTTCTCGATAAATTTGTTTTTCGCCGATTGACAGCAAAGTACTAACTTTGCTGACTAATGTCAATCAGAAAAGTGTCACTTTCCCTGCCTAGGCAAGAAAGTGAGCATTTTCCTGCCTAGGCGGGGAAAGTGACACTTTAGTATTATTATTAGTAGAATTATCAGCCGCGGCAGTCAATCTACCATTTTGCTGCCTAGTTAAGCAAATAACCATTTTCTTTACAACGTTCTCGATAAATTTGTTTTTCGCCGATTGACAGCAAAATACTAACTTTGCTGACTAATGTCAATCAGAAAAGTGTCACTTTCCCTGCCTAGGCAGGAAAGTGCTCATTTTCCCTGCCTAGGCAAGAAAGTGAGCATTTTCCTGCCTAGGCGGGGAAAGTGACACTTTAGTATTATTATTAGTAGAATTATCAGCCGCGGCAGTCAATCTACCATTTTGCTGCCTAGTTAAACAAATAACTATTTTCTTTACAATATTCTCGATAAATTTGTTTTTCGCCAATCAGCAAAGTGTCACATTCCCTGCCTAGGCAGAGAAAGTGACACTTAGTTTCCATGGTAACCAACTAGTAACAACTGCGATTTTTAATGAATTTTTATTGAATTTATTACAACAAAAATAAAGAGATTGAGAATTGTAATAATTTTATTATTTTAGAATATATTTAAACAATCGGCGAAAAAATTATATGTTCAACTCAGCAGCAAAATAGATTGACTGCCTTGGCAGAGTTCCTAGCCGAGCGTAGCAATTATCAGCCGCGGCAGTCAATCTCTATTTTGCTGCCTAGTTAAACAAATAATTATTATCAGTGTTTGTGTTGCTTTGGTGCGCTTCATTTTTATAGATTTAGCAATTGTGGAATCAGGAAAATCTGTCATAATTTCCGGCAAATCATCCATAAGCCTGAAAGGCAAATTTTTTTCACACAAATAAACGCATAATTTAAATTCTGCTGTTTGTTGCCAAAAAATTTTATCCCACGATTCCGTCATAACACTTGTGGCACCATGGAAATATAGAAACACAGCAAATTTTGAGGAGTTAAAATGTTTTGGTCCTTTTCACGACGTTTTACAAAAACAAGTGGCCATAGTTATCAATGGCCCACTAGAAAAAGGGGCAAAAAACTGATTACTACTTGACAACTAAAAACTAACCCCGTTATGCGTAATTTTGTAGCAAGACACAAGTTTTGCATTTTTGTAGACATTTTTTTGCATAGAAATAGTTGTCTCTTTTAAGGAAAGTTCCAACAAGCTAGTCAGTAATTTTCATTTCAAAGTTCAATCTTGTCAATTTTATTTTCAGTTTGTACTTAGAACTATAAACTTGGTTCAAGTTTTTTATTTCAATCTTTGGAAGAAATCGCATATATTTTATGATAATATTTATTATAATTCCAAAATTACTCGGAAATATACGAACGTTATTTGTCGCATCATATGAATTAATTACTATACTTATGTCGTTAATAAGTTTAATGTGATGTCATGCATACAGAAATAATAACTTATAAAATCCTTAATGCAGTAATTAAAAACTTTGGTTTGTTGATTTAACTATGAAAGAAATTAAAATCAAAGTACACATTTGTTGTACAACTGTTTATAAAAATGTTAATGTATTTTGCGTCGTAATAAAGCAAAAACACTAATGAAACGATTTTCTTGGACGGACGTAGGCTACCGAATAAATTGCACATAATACAGTAATAATAATAATAATAATAATGTATTGACCATTGTAATACATGGTAAGCCACAAACAGCCGGTTTCACAATCATTTGTAGGGTACTGGTTAACTAAGTATATGAAATGTGTCATGTCAGTATTGTATTTCTATTGTGTAATACAATAACAATATGTGGTTCGCGATTATGATGTGCATGTTTACAGTAGTGAAGAGTGAACACGTACAGGTCTCTTTTGTTTGAAAAATTAAAAGATTTTGGCTGGAGAGCTTAGCTTGAGACTCCTGAGCCCGTATGTGCACTTCATTTTTTGAATTTGAGAAATTTGGGGGTTGCTTCGAATCTGCTGGTAAGAGTCAATGCTACACCCCGTATATGTATTCTTCTTGGAATAATAACATTTTGGTGTTAAACGAATGAAAGTAATTTATTTAAATATAAGAACAAAGAACGTAAAGCGTATGTATTAATAAAATAGTTAAAATTAATAAAGTAATGCAAGGTAACTTGTCGACAGTAGAAGTTCCCACTTTAAAAACAAAAATAGTATAGCGTCGCGAATAATAGACAGAAAATTGTAGATTAAAATATATGTTTCGGGAAAAATTCACTTGTGTGTGGCAAATTATTAAAATTTAAACTCTTTTTTACTTAGTTTGGGCCAAGGAAGTAGCACAGCCACTCGATCTTATTTAATTTAAGCGTCGGATGAAGCAATGATTTAGACACTTTAGTTTTCTTTGTAACTTCAGTCGCGTAGCACAGAAACTAATATTGAGGTACACCGGAAACTGACTTAGCCAGAGCTCGCCAGTTTCGACTATTTATAGGTTCGTCGGGGACTTGCTGGTGGACAGAGGTCTGAAAAATACTGGAAAGAAGTCCCCCGCTAGTCATTTGGGCTGGATTGCGCAATATTGCACAACATTGCATTGTGCATTTTGAAAAATCAAATATTCGAGACGAAAAGTTATAACACGAAATGGGCCATAAAAGGAGGAACTTTTTGATATATGAATGAAGTTTGAATTGTTTCGGGTTTGGAAGTTATTTGTAATAACTGTGGAAATAATTAAATAAATTAAATTCGAAAGTCTTTTAAGCTATGTTGATCTCATATGAGAATGTATGCATTGAAAGGAATGGGAAATAATTTCTATAGCAATCGGAACATGCAAAGGGGAAAGAAGTTTTGATTAACGCTCAGCTGGCACATCGGGAAAGTGAATGAAGTGTATTTTGATGTATGATTTAAAACTTGAATGGGAAGTTGAATTTAAAAGAAAAAATGTCTTATAAAAAGCGAGTAATAACATTGCGACTTGGGGTGTGGAAAATGCATGTGATGTGATTCGAGTTTGTGAGTGGGCTGTATTTTTTAGGGCAGTAGTTTGTAACATTTTAGTTGTAATTTGGTGAATATGAATGTTGGAGTGAGGTTGTCGATGAATTTGGACTTTCTGTGAATTATCGGTGCTATGTGAATTTTTCCAGATTTGTTTGACTAAAATTGTGGTTTTTTGCAAATTCAAAATGTCTGAATGACTTTTTTTAGTAGCTTGACTGGGTGATCGTGACGAATAAATTATTTTGAAAATTTTAAGCTTTTTGAAAATTTTTCTGTCTGTGATGAGTGAAAGGTCCTATAACAAGAGAAGGTGTGGAATATTTAACAACATTTTAGTAATTTTCGGGGCCGTGGGAATCTGGTAAAAAGTAGCGATACCTGCAGAAATTTAACATATACCGGGTGCCACAAAGTAGTGAGTGGTTATCCCTATAACATTTTTATTTTTGAGCATATCGAAATGAAACTAGTGGCTCTAGAGCCATGCAGAAAACTGCATTTTTTTGTCATATGAATTTGATACCACTTTCAGTTTCGCCGAATGTGACTAAATTTTGATTTTCAAATGGAACACCCTGTATATTATTACATTTTGAGATTCAGGATGAATTTTTGAACATGAGTGGTTATTTTTATAAATTTCTGACCAGTTATTATTATTGCAATTATAAATTTTGATCTAGACCGCTATGAAATAAAAAAACCGCTGCCCGTAAGGAATCACTACTTCCACATCCAGATTTTGTATCCAAGTCTTATATACACTAAACCCCAATATAATATTTTACTCCCTTTAATAATAAGGTGGGGGTGGCTAATGTCAAAAAATGTTTAGAAGCCCTTGGTTCTCGTACATACACTAAATCTCAATTTAATTTTTTATTCGCTTAAACAATAGGGTGGGGGTGGTAGTAAAATGCCAAAATAAATTTTAGAGGCCCTTGGTTCTCGTACACTCACTAAATCCCAATTTAATGTTTTTATTCCCTTTAATAATATGGTGGGGGCGGTGTAGCTAACGCCAAAATTTTTTTTGGGACGTTTCGTTCTTGTATACACTAAATCACATTTTAATTTTTTTACTCCCTTTCATAATAGTGTGGGGGTGATAGTGGGGGGTGGCTGATGCCAAAAAAAAATCTGAGACCTTGACTTTTCGTACATGCCCTAAATTGCAATTTTATGAACTCTTACCTGCTTGCTCTGCCTATTTACCCTTATTTAGCCCATTTACCCCCGAACCCTTTGACTGAATTAGATCAAAATATAATCTATTTCCAGATCTCATTATGATACATAAGTGTACCAAATTTCAAGTCACTATCATAAACAGTTCCAGAGTAAACGTGCGCACAAAAAAAAAGTTACAGACAGACCGACAGACAGAAATTTTTTTCGCTCAAATATAAAATTACGTTTCATGACATGTTAAGCCTATTTAACAAAAAAATTTGTTTGCATTACTATACTTCCACTGGACGTGAAAGTAAAATAAATATAGCAATAAGTTAATCACACAAATAAAATTCATAAAATAAACCAAACACCTACTGAATACAAAAAAATGTAAACTTTAAACGAAATCAAATTATACATTTTTCTCTTCACTTTTTGTGAATTCCAGATAACTGAACAAAAGCACAACACATTGACAAGCTTAACAATTTTTCGTAGAAACAATGTTGTCTTTTTTCAATATTTTTATAAAATAAAAGTATCCGCAGTTATTTTAAAAATTTTAGATATTCAAAAATGTACTCCACTATATAATAAGTCCAAGAGAATTTTTTACATTACGGTAACAGAATATCTTGGGAAAAATATTTTATTTAAAAAATACAAAATATTTTAAAATTGATTTACAAGGTATTAAAAAAGAAAACGGTAAAAAGAATTCCAAAAACAACCCTTGAGTGTGTTTTCGTAAGCGTTATTTGACCTTTGCGAGAATAATTTGTACTAATTTTTTCATTTCTGACATCAACTAACGAAAAAGGGGGATATTGCCTATGAACTGTTTGGAATATAGACGTGATCAAAACGTTTTCCAGATTTCTGTGATGTATTTTTCATTATGCATATAAGGGAGCACAATGCACTATTATTATACCAAGCGTTGCCTATTTTCCAGCAACCTCTGTAAGTGAGCTTTTCTTCATTAATTATTACAACTTCAAGGTCAGCGCGTTTCTTATGTGAGCGTTTTTCCCGATTCGAGATATATTAAATTTAATTATCTTAAATACCCAAGTTTAATTAGTTTCTTTCATTGTTTTTATTCCCATATGAGAAGGTTTAATTGTAATCCTTTAATTTGCAAACTATTGCAAAGTAATTAAATATTTTAAAAATTTGTTAGGTCCGAGCCGAAATTGTTTTCTTTTCAGTAGAATAGCAACAAGTCTATCAACTTACTCAAAAATTACTGTGTAAAACGTTATAATACAAACTCATTTTGAATATTGTGCCAGCCTACTTTATACTCTGGATTTAAATAAATTAGCAGTATTACAAAAATTACAAAATCGCGGTATGCGCATAATGCTTAAACGAAGTAAATACACAAGTATAACATTAATGCTCAATACATTGCAGTGGATGTCAGTTTCTGAGAGATTTTATTTAAATGCCATATTTATTTTTAAAATACTAAATTTATTATCTGCATATTTCGAAGAGGTTCTCATTTACCATTCTCAAATACACAGTTATCCAACTAGAACAAATGCTAATTTTTACTTGCCAAAGTATAAACTTTTTAAAAATAAACTTCTTAACCATATTAAAAAATAATATATATTTAACGTGATTTATGGAAGTTGAGCATTAGATATTATATTATTTTTTATTACATTTTTTTTGAATTACCTTAGGTATGAAGTATTTAATCATTTTTAATTTAGCATTTTTCAATCAATATAATATGTTGTATAATATGTATTAATTAATCATTGTTTTCTATGTATATTAGGATATTAGTCCTATTCATAAATCTGTTTATTCATTCATTCAATCACACCCATTCTCAACTTGAGTAGTACCCATTAAAAACGCCTTTGTTTTTTTAACATCCCAGGTAGAACATAATATTGGCTGGAACATGGTTCAATACTGAATCAATATAGATACGTTGAAATTGTAAAAAAAAAGATTAAACCGATATTATTAAATACTGGAATTAAAATATTGTTATTTCTATATTGGAAATAAATTGTTTTAACTCATCCAATCCAGATGTATACAGATAATATTGATGTATATCTGTAAATGTTAATTTTACAATATTGAAAAGCCCATATTCGCGTCACGTTGTTACCACATATTTTACAACAAATACAGATTAATAATGACAAATATTGATTCTAGAATATTGGAAAGTTCATATTCAGCCCATATTGGTGAGCTCTTTGTAAAATGATATTGTTTAGGCAATATTTTGTAATGCCAATAAACATTGATTTAACATTATTGAAAAATCTATATTTTAGTTTTTTGTTATCGTATTTTTTGGTAACATTACACAACAAACATCGATTGATAATGTCAAACGTTAATTTTAAAATATTGGAAAAGCCATATTGAAATTATATTGGCAAATCCTTTTTTTTAACCATATTATTTAACCGATTTATATCCATATTGGCATTGGCAAGTCGTTTTTAATCTAGGCTGCTTGCAACAAGTTGCGATACATGGCACTTTTGCAAGTTGCCCTCTATTTTAGGGAGTACTTGATTAATATAATTTAGTAAAAACAAAGGAGAAATCCCCCGATACTGACTTTTTTTTTTTTTTTGATATTGTACATTTTAAATTTATATATTATTCAGTTGCTTTATGAAAACCACAAGTAGCCTTGCCATTTGGGCATTAGGCCAAATTTTACATTAAATATTGGACTAATATATAATTTCATATTAATTTATATTGGATTTAAATACATTATATGACGTTGTTTTTAAGTATTTGTTAAATATATGTTAACCAATATTGAATCTATAAAGAAATGTTCACATTTTTTATTGGTCCAATATTTGTTTTTTTATATTGAGCCAACGTTTTTGTAATATTAAACTAACATTGGTTCAATATTGTTTTACCTGGAATTAATAGCGTATTAATTTAATATGTGATTTATTTCTGAATTCATATTCTTTTTGCTCCCTAACATCTGATCTAGATGTCTTAATCCACTGCATTTAGGATTTTTCTACGGACCAATACGAAAAAAATACCCTCTATCTTTTTTATAGAGAATTTCCATACCTTTTTTTTTTGGCTTGATGTATTTTTGTCGCCGAGGCAATGAAAACCGAGATATCTCGAAAAATTCGTTTCAGAGCACGATTTTAGCCCTTTACAACGTTGCCAAATTTTATCCTTTTACATTCTCACTTCAGGGACTTTTGAACCCTTATTTAGGACACCACAACCTACCTTGATAATTTGCTTTTGTATGAATTGGTCTGAAGATTCGGCTCATTTTTCAGTAAATGCGGTGAATTATAAACATTCATTTTCTTATTAAATCTCATTTAAATAATAATGGCCTTTTAAAAATAATTTTACGTTACTGACCCAATTATAAACTGTAACGTATACTTCATCATTTTAATTAATTTATTTTGCTTTTCAGGTAAATGGTTTCGGCATCAGATAATCACAAATCCTTCGGGATGGACAACCTGGGCTTCCAGGACACGACGAATACCCGCAAATTAGGAAGATCGGTCAGCGTGAATGCAGAAGTAAATAATTTTCCCTTATATAAGACTCAAAACTCTAACACGATATTGCGATGGCGTCGCGCAAGGGACGACCCAGATGTCATGCTAGAGGAAGAACTACCATCTGACGATTTTGAATACATGGAGTGTGGCCCATCTCCTCCGGCAGATCATACGCCTAACATCTATGAGAGCTTCGAGGAGTTCTCCACAAGCGATTTAACGGTACAGATATGCCATGACACGATTAAAATGAACCTTCTGGAACACATGAAAATTTCTTCCGGAAGGCATCAACTATTAGATGACATAGAGAACAAGAAAACTTTACCGGATAACCTAGGACACATGTTTAGTGGTGCTTCTAAGGTGGAAATCAACATATCATTTTTGTGGGCAGCGTTTATGAAACGCTGGGATCTCCTAGACGGTCTTATCAAATTGGGGGCTCAGTTGCGTTATCACGAACCTAGCCAAGGTTTGAGCGCCTTACATTTGACTTCCTTCAGCGGATGCATATCTGGCACACAATTTCTTATATCGCAAGGTTGCGACGTGAATGCTATATTTAAATGTTATACTCCTCTTCATTGTGCAGCGTTTGGAGATAGTCCAGACACAGCTATTATACTCCTGAATAATGGTGCTAGAGTTCAGGCCTTAACAAATGGCCTTCACAATTGTCACGAGAGTGTGTTGCATTGCGCAGTTCGTGCTAATGCTATTGCCTGTGTGAGACTGTTTACTCAAGAAGGTGCCGATGTCAGCCAAGTTGAGTTTTCGGATATGTCTCCTATACATTTGGCAGCAGATTTAGGGCATGCGCAGTGTCTTAAAATTCTGTTGGAACCTAAAGAAGTCAAAATAAATGCTAGAACTAAGGAAAAAGAACAAACTGCTTTACATCTTGCCTCTGAAAGTGGTTACGTGGAATGTGTGGAGATATTACTGGAGAAAAGAGCAGACGCTAACATAAGAAATCACAGGGCTCAAACTCCTCTGCATTTAGCTGCTAGAGCACAAGCTTATGACTGCGTAGAATTGCTTTTAAGAAAAGGCAATTCGGATCCGAATATTGGGGATTGTGACAAAAGGACGTCGCTGCATGCTGCTGTAGGGAAAGCTGCGAGATCTTACGACATCATCGAGATTCTAGTGAGTTATGGTGCAGATGTAAATGCGAAAGATCAATACGGTTATAGTCCTCTTCATATTGCTGCTTTAAACGAACTTTCTCAGTGCGTTGAAATTTTGATATACCACGGTGCTGACGTTACTGCAAAATCAAAGTTCGGTATGACTGCTTTAGGTATTATTACTAGGAAGACTCCAGCATCTCTAGCCATGGTTAACCAGAAGTTGGACTCGGCTATTACATTACACCATCACCCAGAATCTTCGAACCGGGAAGTAGAACTGAGATTGGATTTTAGGGGTATTCTGCAGTACTGCCACCCTCGAGAAATCAGTTTCCTAAACACTTTTGTAGATGAAGGTCAAAAAGAAATACTTTTGCACCCGCTTTGTTCGGCATTCCTTTATTTGAAATGGGAAAAGATAAGAAAATATTACATAGCCAGAATGCTGTTCTGTTTTATATTTGTATTAAGTTTATCCTTGTATGTATTGACAGCTTTAGCACACAATTGTTACAACCACGGCAAAAACATGAACGACACCCAACCACAGAATGTGATAGAACTCTGCGAGAAAAAGTCCATGATGGGGCATATGTTAAGGAACAACCCTTTTGTCATAGAGATGCAGTGGTTCGCTTTGGTTGGAATAACTTGCTGTGAGATACTCAGGAAAGTGTATGGCATAGCAGGTTATCCAACCGTCAAACAGTATTTGTCTCATCCGGAGAATATTATCGAATGGACGGTGATTGCTAGTGTATTTGTCATCTCCTTTATTTACACCGGCAGGACGTATACTTGGCAGAATCATGTGGGTGCCTTTGCTGTGCTGTTCGGCTGGACCAATTTGATGTTGATGATTGGGCAGCTACCCGTTTTCGGCTCTTATGTAGCCATGTATACTAGGGTTCAAGGCGAATTTGCAAAATTACTCCTAGCCTACTCTTGTTTACTAATTGGTTTTACAATCAGTTTTTGCGTGATCTTCCCCGATTCCTCCACATTCGCTAATCCCTTCATAGGTTTGATTACAGTTTTGGTAATGATGACGGGTGAATTAAGTCTAGACCTTCTAGTGGATGATGATCCTGAAGATCCACCCTTCTTGTTAGAGGTTAGCGCACAAGTCACATACATCTTGTTTCTTTTGTTTGTGACTGTAATATTAATGAATCTATTAGTTGGTATAGCTGTACACGATATCCAAGGTTTACAGAAAACTGCTGGTTTATCTAAATTAGTTCGGCAGACTAAATTAATATCCTACATGGAATTAGCTTTGTTCAATGGATATTTACCACAGTACCTCTTAAATTTACTACATTGGACAGCCTTAGTGTCACCGAAGGCATACAGGGTGGTGTTAAATGTGAAACCTTTAAACCCTAGAGAAAAGCGTTTACCAAGAGATATTCTTAAATCAGCCCACGACATTGCAAAGAAACGCAAAAATTTTGGGCACACGATTTCCTCGCAGGGTAGCAGCACAGCTTATTCCAGAAAGTTGGTTAACAACAACCTAGATCAAAATAGTGAAATTTTAGAATACAACAATGCCTTACCTTTGCTTCAAAGTAAAATTGAAAAAAGCACTGAACAAATTGAACATTTAAGCAAAGAAATTAGAGAATTGAAAAGTGCCTTCGATGCTAGCCAGAAAACTATTGAGCAGTTGTTGAATACTCTTTTACAGACTAGACGGTGTAGCAGCAAATGTTGATAATTAGACTGTGATCTTATTACTGTATTTTATAAAATGTTTTATAAACATGTATACTTAGATCAGGCAAATTAGATTATGTTTATTATTAGATGGATTAAATTGTTAAGTCGATGGAGATGTGAATCATGACTGCCCAAATAAAATGTTTAATTTTTTTTTAGTTGGGTTTGTCACCGATTTCAATAATTTTTTAGCCAAAAAAGATATGATTGAAATTGGCGACCCCCAACTGTAGGGCTTCCTTATGAACACAATTTTAAGAGGTGGGAATAAAATAAACACAGTAGCTGGAGGAAAAACAATATTTAAAATAATCATTAATCAAACGTAATATTTAACCTCTACCTCTAAAACTAATTGCGGTCAAATTGTTTTTATTTAAGATAATATCAAAAGATTCTATGTAATAGTACATCAGATGTTAAGTCTCGAAAATAATATTTTACTGGACGAGTGAGCAATTTCCAGGACTCGCATGTGACTCATTCTGGAGTTCAGTAAAATGATTATCCAGACTTTGTGCCTATGTTAGTTTTTCTGCAATCGACGCCTCAGACATTTTTCAAAAAGAAATGTACATTTGATGCAATTATGAATTATTTATCCTCAAAGATTAAATATATTTGACTTATAGGCCAGTCACCACGGACCTCGATAATTGAAAGTTCAACAAAAATTGCAAAAGTTTTTAAATTTTGAGTCAACATTGAACAAGGTGTTTTCCACCCTTTTCCGCCCCCGGAACATTGTTAAATTAACAAAAAACGTAAATTTGTAATATCTTTTTGAAAAAAATAAGTTTATGCAAATTTTGGAGAAGATTTTAATAATTATTAGACATCTTCTGTCAAGTTTACACCCTGCTACGATGACCGGAACATTGCAAATAGTTGTATTTTGTCGAAAGAAAATTGCGAAAGTTATGCAAATGATTGTTTATACGGCAAAATAGGGTTACATACCCACTTGTAGTTTTGGATAACATTTTTTTCCCCGGAAGATTTTTTTCACAATATTTTTATCTGCCACGGCCGTGCCACATAAAAATGTTCTCCGAGGTTTGCATAAACTTCGGAATTTTTTTCAAAAAGTTATAACAAATTTAGGTGTTTTGTATATTTAACAATGTTCCAGGGGGCGGAAAAGGGTGCAAAATCGGATTTATTTTTTTACATTCTCCAATGTTGTCTGAAAATTTGAAAACTTTTGCAATTTTTCATACCTTTTTTACTTTAATGACGGGCGTATTAAGGGTATTTTTTACTTTAAATTTTGTAAATACAGTTAAAAATAATTTAAATTTTAATGTAAATTTAGAGGAGGGATGCTTTATATTGTGCTTTAATATTGGGGAGGGGATTTACAAGATCATGGCAAGCTGAGACAAGAAGGGGGAAGGGATTGAAAATAACAAAATAGGTAACACAGTTTTTGGATTGCTTTTTATAAATACACAGACACCTATATCTAAGTGAACTATAATTCATTTTAAATCTACATCTTCCAGTCACTTCTCCAGCTATTTTAACGATTAGCCAAAAAATGTCAGTCAATGTAGTATGTATGATGTTCTATTATACATCTCAACTACAGAATAAATAAATAATACATGCTTAACAATTTTTTCAAGTCTTGCGCTAATTTTCCTGCTCTATTTTATTACAATTAGGCATTCTTTATCTGTAAGACTGCTTTTGAAATAGGATGACCTAACCAAATCATACGTTTAGAGGTTTTATAGTAAAAATATAATGATTATATTTTTCCATAATTATTTACATAGGCAGTAATCTCTGTTATTCGGTGAAGAGACAGCTATTGTTATTATCGTAGTGGTTTAATATTTTGTAGTATATTTGAATAGATCTGTAATTGTTTGGATGCTTTTAGTATCAGGTTGACTATTAATTTTTTTTTCGTTGGTTAAACATTGGAATTGTTGCCATTAAAAAGTGTGATATTAGTTATATAGTGAGATTATTGTTACATTTACTGATATTATATTACCATAGACTGTAGTGTGGCAAGAAATCCAGTACCTTTTGTGTTACACTGTTGCTTTTATATTTTATTAACTTGATATTATCCATCTGTTATGTATTAATAAAGTGCTTGAATATATCACCTCTTTTTTTAAGATATTTGTTTTTGTTTGGTACTGCCTATTTGATTAAAATTCGTTACATACAAGCAAATATCAACCTAGATGTATTACAAAAATGCAAATATAAATTTGTATAGTAGTTCCGATCAAGCATAAAAATTGATGAGACATCAAAAAATAACTTTGCATTTGCTCCTACCTTGTTAATAAAATATATACCGGGTGACCCAGAAAGTACCCCCCCCCCACTTTTTTCTACAGTTTTAAAAATAACATTCTGAAATTTGGGAAATCAAGTATAGGTATCAATGACCACATTTTAACCATTCAGTGGTAAAAAATCACTTCTGGTATGGCCGAAAATTGCCACAACTTTCTTATTTTAAATAACACCCTGTACATTTAAGTCACAATTTTTCTTTTTTAATATACGTCACTGTCTCACAACCAATATCTATCTCTTTTGCCAGCTCTTTTATGGAAACATTTGGCTGCTAATGTGTGTAAGCCAATATATTTGTCTCAATTTCTTCAATATATTCTGCATTTCAGAATGGCTCTTCTAGAATTTTACACAATATTCCTGGTATGGTTGACGACGATCGGGATATCTTTCATAATATAGAAGTACGGCGGCATGGCATTTTTCTGACATTAGCTATAAATTAAAAGTAAATCTTCCTTCTCATTTTGTGCATTTTGCATCGTAAATTGAAATATCCCTCGCCCTAGTCTGTTAATTAATAACAAAAAGCCTTTATCGTGAAGCAATCAAGAACATATTTAATCCCACCCAGTCATCCTTTATGTCACTTTTATATCAAGATAAATAAGCAAATTGGCCATTTACGTGATCGTCTAGTTTTACTAATTTAGGACCCAAATTTCGTTGTGTGTGTAGTAACGCCCAGGTTCTTTTATACAAAGTTTGGCATTACTTGTTTCTCTCTGATACTGTTTACCTTAGAAAATTAATCACTCTGTTAATTTAAATACCCTGTAAGCTTGCACACACCGTTTATCAATTGAGAAGCCTAGTTAATAATTTTGTTATGTAGTTCATATTTTATTCCTCAAGGTTGTACTGTAAATTTATAGATGAAGCTTGTCTCCTTCTTGCTTTGATTGCAATTAAACCATTTATTTAGTTTATTATTTGTTTGGCTAGCAAAGTAAAATTGAAAGAAAAAACAATAATTGATGGGAAAAATAGTCACAAAAAACTCATTTTATTTTATAGATCCTTGCGTAGGGAACAGTGGCGACACCTGCGGTGCCGCTCTTAAGTTTCGGCAGGAAAACAAGTATTTGCTTAGGCTATGTCAACGTAAGAAAAGCTCGTCGATGCTTCAAAGATGAAAAATAATGTAGAGTTGCATCGCGGAAATACATCGTTTTGCATAGTAAGTTGCACAAATTGGTACAGCAACACCGGGAAAAATGTTAGTTTTTATAAATCATATATAGTCATACCGGAAGTGATTTTTTACCACCGAATGGTCAAAATGTGGCCATTGATACACCTATATTTGATTTCCTAAATTTCATGATTTTATTTTTAAAATTGTAGAAGAAAGTAGGGGAGTAGGTACTTTCCGGGTCACCCGGTATACAGAGTGGAAATCATAAGACTTGGTAAATGGGGAACCTCATTCATATATAGATGGCGTTGAGATGCAAAGAAACTAATCGATCCCTGAAACCTTCAAAATAGATGCATGTGAAAGGGCACTCAATTCTAAGAATTTTTTATAATATGAACAATTTTCCAAGATAATGATTTTCGAGATAAATAACCACAGAACACCACAGAAATTACACAACCCCCAATTCCAGAAGCCAGGGCTTGTGCGGAAGGGGGTTACACATTGAAAAAAACGCATACAACCATTTCCTCCTACAGTGCCAGAGCCAGGATTCGAAACCGGTGGTGCGATGTCCGTGTGATTAATCGCGATTGCCACCTCGCGCCTTAACCCACTCGGCCAGAGAGTATTTCAATATAATTTTTTTAAATTACAAATATTGCCAGTAGATGATTCGGAATGGAATTTACATCAGTAAAATATATTTATAATCATTTTTTCATGTCGGTACCAGGAATTCGACTCATTCCTAAATGGGAAAGTTTGTCCAAGTTCTGTCAGACTGATTTTTTAATTATTATTCACACAACTTGTGTATTTGTGTCGATATGAAACCAATTTTCGATTTGAAAGTATTGTCATGAAAACTAGTTTATAATTATTGGGTGTCTAAACGATTTTGCCATTTAAAAAGTTGTCTTAATTACAAATTAGTGATTTCGAACATTTTGGTTGTTCGTATGTACTAAACCAACAACGAAAAATCTCACATTTACATTTTCTCTTATCCTTTGAGTGCATTCACTGCACTCTAGATGCAAAAATAAAAAGAGCCCTAAAAAATCAAGTAGTCTCAGAAATGTTTTTAAAATTATGCAATCGTACTTAAAATCATCTCTGGAACTAAGGATTTCAGTCACAGTTTTAATTGATGATCGTCTGCCAGACAGCGAAACGAAATTTAAGAATTTTTCAAATTATTAGATTATAAGTCACATACGTTAGCATCTGTAAATTGGATATTTTAGTAACTTGCAAAATCGAGAACAGTATAATATATAATCATATAAAAAATAGGAGCAAGAACATTTTTAGACAGTTTTGTTGATTATGAATTGTATAGCAGATAATGCTCCTGACATGTTAATTAAAGAGGATCTTCATTGCCCTGCATCTCGATATTATCTGATTTCATTAAAAAACAACAATAAAAAGAGGACTGCTACTCTGACCTATTAGAAGTACCGTAAAGCCGCTTTAGTGGAGCTTTACCAAAACTTGATTGGAATTTTCTACTCGTTATTCAGAAAGTAAATTATGCTTTTGAACAATTTTATGAAAAATTATATGCCATTCTAGATACAATTATCCCCGAAACTGTAATCAAGGACAGGAGTTACTCGCCTTGGCGTAATTCCAATGTAATTAACAGTATTAAATTGATTACAAGAAGTTTGAAGATCTTGCACCTGAAGAGTGATTATAAACAAATATTGTAATGACATTGACGATATTAAAATCCAATAAATTTTGGCAGTTTATCAACAATGAGAAAACAAGTAATAATTAACCGACAACTATGTACACAGTTGCAATGAGGAAGATGTATGGATTTTAAAAATGCTTAATTTTATTATTTTTCCATAATATGTACTATATAAGTTGATAATATAATAAAAGAAACTCATAGAAAAATTTCGCTCTGTAAATATGCCACATTAATATTTGAACTTTTGTGTAAACAAAACCACGTGACTGAAAACGCTATAATATTGCTTTGACGTCATTTTGACGTCACTAATTGGATCTGAATTTGCTAATTACGTTGTTATTCTTAATCTTGTTATTAATATTGCTTAATATAACGGATAATCATTTTATAACATCCCTATCGTATTTATCTATAACCACAGTTTCCTTTTTAGATGTTCCAACGTTTTAACAATAACGACGTGACGCTACAGGTTACGAATGACGCTATTCGTTAGGGATAGAGCGTTTTAATGGTTTTAAATTCTCAGCCGAAATAAATATTTTTTTCACCCTCAATTTTAACAAAAAAGAAAAAATACGAGGAAGCACATTTTTCTGTCGTCGATCTATCTGTGATATAAAAAAAATCATGAAACTTCCTCATTGTAGAGGAAAACGAGCTTTTATGGAACTTTCTCTTCTCTTATGTAGAAAACAGGTTTTATTTCAATATGAACAGTTGTATTACACAGAATGTTTACCCAAACACTAGAGCTTGCGCTTTCGTCAGTGATTGATGACAATTTTGCCCTTTGTGAATGTTTATTCACACACACTAAATGATAAAACTTAAATAATAATATGTTATTTTATACGGAGTAAAACTGAAATTTTTTTATAGATGTGCATGGTGCATACATAGTCGAATACTACTTTCATGCCTAAAAAGTTACAAATTGTGTCATTTGTAATTTTAAATAGACAAAATAGAGTTGCTTATGCGATTCCTAATATATTTTTTTAAGGTATTGTTTACGTAGCTAAATAAAATTGTATTTCATTTCAGTTGCTTTTTCCCTTAATTTTCACTAATATGCAAAACAAAGTTGATATAGAGTGTAATGTTGAGGGTGGTGGTACCTCTGGTCAAGCAGGTGCCATTAGATGGGGCATAGCATGGGGCTTAAGAAGTTTTGTAGACCAGGATACAATTGAAAAAATGAGACTGGGTGAGTAGTTCAAACGATTTGCACATTATTTTGCTACCTGGAACTTGCTGAATATGCAGTGCTGCTAAAAGTTTCGTCGTATTCTTTAATTTTTTCCATCTTCTTTATAGCATACATCATTTTGGAAATTATCACACATTCACATGATCATGACTTATGCCATTCTAAAAGCGGATTCATAAAATGCAATTAAAAACACAAATCAAATAAAAGTAGATCAGTTGGGCAAACTGTTTTAGCTACTATCCTTACATTATACAAAAATGCTTCAGGAACCAATCATACACATTTCTTGCAATAAATTGTAAAGAGGACTCCTTGGTTTTGTACTTTATAACAACAAAATTACACAGCTCAACAAAACTTGGATGATTGAGTGTCAATACTCATTTCATATGTAGTTGTTTGAGCTAAATCCGAATCTGTGGCCCTAATTTTCTATGAGAAAAATGAATTCCGATTTGGGCCAACTTCATGCATTTATTTTAGAGACTCAATTTTTTTCTGAATAATCCTGATCATGCTATAATATTCCCATACGATTTTTTAAATCCGAAATACACCATTTTAAAGATACGAAAAGTGCAAGACACATACAAATTAAGCGAAAGTAGTTTTATATATCCTGAAGTAAACGAGTGCGAGAAAGAAAATAACAAAAATTAGGAAGAGAAAATCAGATATACTACTCCTAACACGCTGCACATTTCGTGAATTATAATTTGTATCACCTTGTCATGTATCAACACAGGGCATCGGTATTGTCACGGCAAATGATATAGTAGAATGCGGTCGCGGTAAGACGGGAGGTCGAGAAACTTTCTTTGTGCCCCACTAATATAATAATCATCTGCCTCCCTTTCACTTAAGCGATTTTTGTTTTCTTTGTCGCACTAGTTTACTTCAGGATATATAAAACTACTTTTGCCGAATAGTGCATTGTGAGTCGGATGGAAACTCGAAAAATATAAATTTTTCTTAGCCTAACGAGACTATGACCCCCCCCCCCCCTCCCGTTTTCGAGAATGCACACGAACGATGGCAGTGGTTAAATCTTTCTCCGAGGTCACCCCAAACGGCCAAATACCACCCCCGAAAGGGGTAAACCGCGTATCTGTCACTTCCTACCAGCCAAGCCTGTGTTACCCCCGTTTTCGATGATGCTGAGCACGATGGTGATGTCGAGACCACTCCTCAACCCCCCCCCCCACTCCCAAACGGCAAAAAACCGCCCCCGAAAGGGGTGAAACTCGCATAGGCCGTCTTCTCTCGCTAAACCCGTGTTACCCCCTCCCCCCGTTTTCGAGGATGCAGAGCATGAAAAATCATGACAGTATGTTGTTTAATTTGATCCCTGAAATTCACATTAGCGAGTCTGATACCGAAAGGGCTGATGAAGCCTGCGAAGTTGATGGATGTGATGTTCATTTCGAGGAATACTTGTAAGCGACGTAGGTTATATTGATTGAATCAATGTTTCACTGGAAAGTGATTTTATGACGATGTTTTATATTTATATATAGTGAATAAGTAATTGTATGCGTCAGTATAAGTGTTTTATATTTATATATGGTAAATAAGTAATTTTATGCGTCAATAGAACTGTTTATTATTTAATATAATAAAATAAACGAAATTGTGCCAGTGATTGCATATACCTGATTTTCCCATCTAAAACTTGAAAAGTATGCACCCATTTTTTTTTTCAGCTGAACCAAGATACCTGTAATTATCATCCAGTTCGTATTCTGTGAACTTACTCACTTCATAAAACCGCGTATCAAAGGGGTAGTTTTTGTCCGTTTGAGAGGTGGTTCGCCTCGGGGAGAAGATTCAACATCACCATCGTACTTAGCATTCTCGAAAACGGGGGTAACACGGGTTTGGCTGGTAGGAGACGGCGGATACGAGGTTTACGCCTTTCAGGGGTAGTTTTTGGCCGTTTGGGGCAAGACGGAGGGGGGACCTAGCCTCGTTAGGCTAAGAAAAATTCATATTCCTGTCTGACTTACAGAATGCATTAGAATTTATATATATCCTATGTAATAATCGTCATACATACCAAATCCTGAGATCTAAACACTCGAACCTTAAACCATCAAATTTGCATGCATACATAACAAGGCACTACTTACTCTATTACTTCACTTTTATTTCCAGTTATAACAATGTCTAATAAATAGAGAATATTATAAATAAAATATATTCCTCTTGAAAATTGAGATTTTCGCTCATGCTCTTTATATATTATATGTATCACCTGAACCGCCTCTGCATACTGTGTTGTTTTAGGTTATTACTATTAATAATTATATACCATATATTTTGTCTAACTCTAATTATTTTCCATTAGCTGGTCTATTGACAAGAGACGTCCGTGTCAGAGAACGAAAGAAGCCTGGACAAGCTGGTGCAAGAAAGAAATTTACTTGGAAAAAGCGTTAATTTGTTTATGTTATAATAAATAAATTTAGAAATAAAGAAACATACATTTTTCTATCATTTCCTATTTATGGTTGGGTAAAAATGGCATGCGAAAATCCATCAAAATACCACAGTTCACCATAATTATATTTAATAGTTTTTCTTTTCAATTTTTGTGGCATTTAAAAAATGGGTACCTCCGCATACAGTTTTTCAATATTTACATTGTCACATCTGACGATTCAGCAATATTTTTCAGCAGCACAACCACCAAATCATGTCAATTAGTACTGATTACACTGAAACATATTACGAATTTTAATTGACATTAACAAATGTCAAAACAAAAATATGTTCATGCTACCATCCGCATCAAACGAAAATAGCATCAATTCTCCACTGCAAAACTTGTGATGCGATCGTTTCCCTGATTCAAGAATAGCAAATTTGTTATACGTCACATTTTCTTGTGAACTCCACCCACTTTCTCTTGAGAACATTGATCGCATATTTCGAGAATAGCTACCCAAGTATAAAACCTGGGACTGGAGAAAAGAAGAACAATGAGAGCAGAGCATAGAAATTTTAAGATTTGATATTTTGAAGAATATTTATCTATATTGATGTTTAATTATAACTTCTCAGATACTGATGAATTATTTCGTGTGGGGCTAGTGGCAATTATGAGTTTAATACGAATGTTACAGACAGGTAAGTTCAGAAAAAAACTAATATGAAATCAACACATTTTTATTAAACCAAATGTTAAAGTATATAGTTACATCTCCTTCAATGGATTGAGGCCTAAAATACCCATTCCATTTTTTAATACGTCTCTGGCAGTCATGAACAAGAGCATACGCTGAGAGGCTACTTCGGAGCTGGTTCCTTTTACTTGGAGTAATTTTAGAGCTTTGCTTATGTGATTGCTGAAAATAAAATGATCTAAGAGTATGTTAAAAGAATAATTTTTATATGTATAATGGAATTAATGATTATTCAATATTTTTTCTGAAGTAAAAACAATCTTTTGATAGATGTAAACTTTGTTCTTGGCTCATGAAGATGCCATATGCAACAGATGACAAAATATCAAGTTGTACTCATAAAAAGACAAGTCCAGATCTGGATACACTAATCCTCCATTGTACTACACTGAGAAGATTGTCTGAATTGGAGCTGTAGAATTAAAAAACAACTACTTAGATATTTTCTGACATTTCAGCCAATCCTATAGTTTCATTATCTTCAGGGTTCAACTATGTAAGTAATAAAATAAATAAAATCTATAGAACTGACTTAAAAGTTTTTAAGACTCTTTGATAATGGTCGCAAGGCCGAAACATATGTCAGAGAAATGTGAACAAAACTAATGAAACAATAAAACAAGTGCGTATTGTAACTATTCTTTTGAATATTTATAATTCTTCTATTGAATATATTTCATCAAGAACCTACCGCAGATTCCATCCAATTAAAATAATAATAGTAATAAAAACCTGAAACTAGAGTTGTAAATATTTTAAAGAATAAAAAGCATTAATAACTAGATAGTTAAACAGAGTATTTTTAAAAGAATTAAAATTGTTAAAATGGCCAAAGAGACAGGTGAACTTATTAAAACAATTGATTCCTTGATACAATACTGATTGACAAAGACATGAAAGTTTCTTATATTACATGTCTTCATGTAATGACACACATTAAATAACTAGTTAATCTATTTGTGAGTCGGTCAGCTCAGCTAAGGAAGAAACAATTTTCTTTCAATAAGAGTTCTGTACGGAAAAATTATTGAACCCGAGTTAAAACTAATTAGGCCAGTCGACAGATTGTTTTTAACCGCCAATTACGGAAATAAATGGTGGCAAGCTGCAATAAATTTTATTATTTTTATTTTGATGTCTTGAATGATATATTAATTTTGCACGGTCTGCCGATCCCGGATTTGGCCGCCATATTGAAAAAATCACCCCAAAAATGATATTTTTATAAATTTTTGTAAATATCTCATCTCGGTTTGGGTTCACTTTAGAGAAAAATGTCAAGTAACGGAAAATGAAGCACATAAAATTCTTTACAAAACAGGTTATATTCATTTTCTAAAAATAATAGCCACATTTCTAATACAGCATGTGAAGGGATGCATGATGCAACGAGCCAATCCATGTAGTGAGGGAATTTCTAGCAAATGAAAATAATAAAAGTCGACTGATTTCCATGCTGTGTAACAGGTTTAAAAATGAAGGAATTTTAGTGAAACAAGCTTCTGAAGATGCTGACATTTTAATAATTAATACAGCTCTTGAAATGTCAGACACATTTAAATCAGTGGTGATAGTAGGTGAGGACATTGATTTATAGGTTATTCTTACTGCCTTATGTCAATCCCACAGTAACATATATTTTCTAAAGCAAAGAAAAACGGGAAATACACTGTATTCATCCCAAATAGCAAACTTGGACATGACTGTAAAAGAGAACATATTATTTTTACATGCATTTAGTGGGTGCGACACCACTTCGGCATTATACAGACAAGGCAAAATGAAGTTTATTAAAGTTATAAGTAATCAGTCAAGCTTGCAAACAGTCATTGGATGTTTCAAAGATGCTAAAGCAACTCCAAAGAGCATAGCTAAAGCTGGAATTCAATTTTTGTTGGCACTTTATAGGGCAAAGAGCAAGAACAAATCACTACACACTTATAGATATCAATCCTTTGCGCAATCTATAACAAAGAGTTTATTAAATCTTGCATCCTTACCTCCAACCGAAGATGCACCTGCCATGCATTCATTTTGTACCTACCTACAAATTCAACAGTGGTAAGGGAATGAAAAGTCAACTGACTGATTGGGGGAAACAGTCGTCTAATGGACTGATACCTATTCCTATGCTTCAGGACGCCGGCCCTCAAGAATTATTAAAGATGATTTCTTGTATATGCACAAAAGGTTGCAACGCACCATGCAGAAAAGCAGGGTTGCAGTGCTCAGTAATGTGTGGTTCGTGCCAGGGAAAATCTTGTTCAAATTCAGAAGCCATTATAGAAGAACCAGGCGACGAGGAAATTGACTTTCGAATGGAAGATTTAATTTCCAAAGAAAATATCGAAGATTTAGATTTTGAGCCACAACCAGAAGAACAAGTAGAAGAAGAGTTCACTGATGAATTTATTGAACAACCTTCCACGTAAAAAAAAGTAGGAGATAAAAGTAATAATCGGAAAACACAAACATAAACATTGGAAACAGCAATAAAATAGATAATGTGGACTAGGCCTACTGGAGAAACCACATAAAAAAACGCGCTGGATGCCCTACTGCCAAGTGGTGTGGCAAAGGGTACAAAAAAAAAACAGAATGATCTTTTACATAAAATTAACCAAATATAAAAAATATGGGCCACTATAAAATATACTCTGCATATTCAAGTGTCTGTGAACCGTAAATATACCAAACCATGAAATAGAACTTCTTTTACAGAGGTAGAGGACTTTACGTAAATTATTTTAGTTTACTTGATATTTTGCCCTAAAATGAACCTAAACCGAGATATTTACAAAAATTCATAAAATTATCATTTTTTGGGTGTTTTTTCCAATATGGCGGCTAAATCCGGGATCGGCAGGTAGTGCAAAATTAGTATATCATTAAAGACGTCAAAACAAAGAGGATAAAATTAATTGCAGCTTGCCACCATTTATTTCTACCAAAAACCCCTTGTCGACTGGCCTAAATACAATGTTGAGAATATTGAAAACACTATTTTAGTCAGGAGCCACCATCAAGAGATTATTCAAATGTGCTTTTAGAGGGCGGAATATTAAACATAATATTTTTAGTCGCAAACTCCTCTATAAATCCTTATTTTACTATAAGGAAAGTAACCAGACTGCAACCAAAGTTACAAATCTGGCGCGTTAAGTGTAATAATTGCATATTACCATCAAAACGCTAATGCTTCGATTGCAGATTTGTAACTTTGGTTGCAGTCTGGTTACTTTCCTTATAATAAAATAAGGATTTATAGAGGTGTTTGCGACTAAAAATATTATGTTTAATATTCCGCCCTCTAAAAGCACATTTGAACTATGCTAAGCCAAGTCAGGCTATTTATTTTTCGATTGCAACAGACACTGGACCGCTAGATGACGCCTGCTGGCTGTTTTACATGTCGCTATTGTAAAAATACCGGGATGCACTATAGTCAAAGGATTCTCATGTCGGTCGTCGCATACCTACCTTGCACTGACGAGAGCCAACAGCTCGAAACTGCAGTCTGCAAGTGGTGTGTGACGACTGGCAGGGGAGCTCCTTTAAGTAGGATCAGTCTTTCGGCTGGTGTTTGTTGCAATCAAAGCATTAGCGTTTTGATGGTAATATGCAATTATTACACTTAACGCGCCAGATTTGTAACTTTGGTTGCAGTCTGGTTACTTTCCTTATAGTAAAATAAGGATTTATAGAGGAGTTTGCGACTAAAAATATTATGTTTAATTATCAAGAGATTATGTTGCTGCTTCTGACTAAAACAGCGTTCTCAATACGCCCAAAATTTTAATAAGATTTAAATGAGGTGGTTCAACGAGACACCTTGGAAGTTGAGGTTCAGATGGTCCCCAGATGAGTATATACATTGAATATTGCGAGAAAGCCGGACTTCCGTGCATTATGCATATATACAGTGTTTTTAAAATGCATTCGTATATTTTAATCTGTGAATATTTATAAAATGTAAATATGAAGGCCGTTTTATAAATTCAAAAAGAAAATGATTTTTAGACCTGAAATCTCAACGTCCACATTGTAACTGATTAATTATAACAGCATTGCCAAATCTGCCCAAAATAATCAAATTATTATAAACAAAACTGAAAATTAACACATAAAGTTGATAATATATTTAGTTATAAGTCCTCAAAGCAAATAAATGTTTTTCTAACCAATGTCTTTTCTGATTTTTCAAGGTTAGGATTTACTCTATCCCTTAACAAGTCAAGATCGATTTTATTTCAAAAATAACATTCATCAGGATCTTCGAAATACTTATTGTGGAACTAATGCTATACAATGAACAATAAACATTAAATATCTAGGTGTGGTATTAGACTCAAATTTGAAATGGAAATCGCATATAGACTTCTTAGCCAAAAGGGCTATAGGGGGAATTAATGCCATGAGAACTATATCTCGAGTTTGATGGGGGCTCACCCTTCTACATTAAGTATAATATGCAAAGGAATCGTATTATAATGGGAAATTGTAGTAAAAATGATTGGAAAAATTAGACAAAATAAAATTTCAAGCCTTACGAATCATTATCGGGGCAATGAAGTCGACCCCAACTAATGTCTCCTTCTTCTGGAAACATGTGAATGGTCTTTGAGGTACAGAAAGACGTGGTTGGCATGCAAACACATCTTCAAATCACTTTCATTTAAGAACAGCCCTTTGACGGCGTTGATCTATACCCAATTCGCCAATTACGATCAGAAACAGGTACTACCAATCCCTTCTCCTATCATAGAAGCAACTGATCTATTTATATATTTCAATGATATAATCCAGAAACAAAATATAATGGTAAAGCTCAAAACACGAAAATGTAAAATAGTCTGGATTCCTAGCCACACACATATTCAGGGCAATGATAAAGTAGACCTGATAACGAAAACAGGTAGAGACCTCACCAACATTAACCTAACTAAAGTAGATTTTAGAGATATTTGACCACACATTAAAGAAAAAATACACAAGGACTGGAAGATCGAATGGACAAAAAAAAACATGGTTTCATGACTTGAATCTCACCAGAAAAGAAATCACAAGAATGAGAATTGGACAGTGTTTAATTCCGACTCACCTTCATAAAATTGGAATAAAGGAGAGTTCTAATTGTGATTGTGGAGAATTAGAGTCATTAAATCAAGTTATATTCGAATGGAAAGTATCCTACCAAAATTCTAATAGGCTATATACTTTATTAAGCCAAAATAATGAAATTCCAATGAGTATCAATTCAGTTTTAGCAAACCCTACTGAATATAACGCTAAGTGTATCTCAAAATTCCTGGATTTCATTCATCTCAGAATTTAGGACTTTTATTCTGAGATTAATTAGAATCTAAAACTCGACTTTCTTCACTCTGATCCCCGCCTCACTTCCAATTCCCTCTTTCTTAAATCCTAGGGTGCTTGTTCCGAGGCGTCATTTTTGATCTGTGTTAATGGCTCTGCCGACACTCCAGAGACAGAAGAGGTTTTTTTTTTGTTGTTTTTTGTTTCTTTGTTATCTTGTAATACTTGTACCTTAATATTCCCCTCCTTTTTTCATCAAGTTACTTGGTATAGAAATGGAAGATTGTGGAAATAAATATCATAGCGAAGCACAAAATCAAAGCAAGAAGTAAACTAGAAACTGGCTAAATGGCCATGCAGCTAAGGCTAATATCATAAAGAAGAAAAAGAATTCCTCAAAGCACAATACACCGTTATCTACAAATGTTAATAATAATAATAAACACCACAGAAATTAGACGACCCCCAATTCCAGAAGCCAGAGGCTTGTGCGGAAAGAGGTTACACATTGATGCACACATTAAGCAAAATATGAATATTCATAGATCTGAATATACGGACGTATTTCAAAAACACCATATATAGAAGTATGAATATCAACTCTATTCTTTACATACCATAAACGGAAGAGGTAATTAACGAGAATGTGTGCCTCCAGCTGTTCGTTAGCTCTGTACAAAACATCATGGAATTTTGCTAGTTCCTTTAACAGAATCATAACTTCTGGTTCTTCTAGAATTTCAGGTATACATTCTTGAGCTCGTACTGCTCCTGAATTCTTTTCCAGACTGTGCAAACGGCAATGTGTGTACTGTAGTCTGACCCCTGTATCTCCTTGGACCTGGAATAAGCTATCAGTAGGTATCCTTAATCTATATTTAAAAATTTTTAAAATAATAATTTGTTGGTCAAAGCAGATATGTACTGTACATATGATAGGTACAAAAAAACGCAAATATAAATAACCTAAGTCTACGAGAATAAAAGACAAATAACAGCATTATCATAATAAATGTCTAACATGTATTATATCGCATGTAATGTTTATGTCGCAAAGTGTCCTACAAGTCACCCTTCCCCAGAAAAAACATCAAATGAATAAGTAACGCCAAAGTAAAAAAATATCATTTCCATTCAATGAAATTTGATATACAATTATAATCCTTATTTGAAAAATATTCTTTCAAATTTCATATAATTAGGAACATCTTGAATATCTTTAGGCAGAGCAACAAATTTACAGAAGATTATTTAAATGAGCTTCTAAGATGAATAGGTACATTCAAGAGGTTCTCTTGTTGAATAATTATGAAAGTTGGGCCGTTTTAAAGACATTTTAATAATTTTTTAGTTAAGCGATTTAGAATACAGAGAGACACTGTTGTAAGAGTATGTTTTTCTTTGAATATCTTTCTAACTTTCATTAATTTTTTAGGTCAAAAATTAGCCCGATATTATTAAAGGATATACACATTGACTAAGCCTGACTTGCCTACAGTGGAATTTAACTCTAACACAGCAAAATAAGCTTTAAATAATTGACTAACTAACCTGAATCCAGTAGGATATCTAATAATTTTAGCTTTTTTTTTTACATTTAAAATTAGCCTGTTTCTTTCATACTATACGCACTTAATGATTTTGTTATATTATTAATACCATATTGTGAAGCTGACACAAGCAAATATTGTTTGGTGGCCATGCTCTACGTAGAGAAGTAAATCATTCACATATAGCATGTAATGGGCCCAATACTGAACCATATACAGGGTGTCTCACCGGGAACTGAATCGATCGATATAGAGAAAAGTACGCATCAGAAAATTTTGAAAATTTAGATAATTACTAATGTCGGTGTGGCCAATCCAAGTAAAATAATTACAAGCAGCTGGCACTTCCGCTTATACCGGAAGTCGATACCAACTAGCTTATTTCAAATGGAACACCCTACCCCTAAACCCACCTAAACCCTAAAATAGGTTTTCGAAAAGAATGAAGAATGAAGGAAGACAGAATTTTTGTGAGTTTATTCTAATAAGGTCTGAGGGTCACGATTCTTATTTGGGAAATATTATATGGACAGGTGAAGCAAAATGTACTAAAAATCCCCCACATAACGCACATTGTGAAACTTTCTTAATACGTACTCCAAGAACCAACATCTTGATTCAATCCCCCTTCTTTCAAATGTTTTCTAATTACAATAATGTCAATACAATAATAGATATTTTCAACACAAATATTCGCAGTATTAAACAGTTATAATTATTTTTTGCTAGGTGTTTATCATTATATACTTCATTTGTTTGTTCCATAGATACTTGTCATGTAATTTATAATTTCATGTTTGTTTGAGTTTGTTTGTTCTTATTTACCTGTTTCTTTTATCTTTTTTGTATTATATCTACTTTTGTTCTAACCTTATCCTGTAAATGGACCTCGGTCTGTTGGATATTGTAATTCAATAAATAAATAAAAATGGACTTTTTAATAGACACAATTCGAATTATTGGAGTGACTCAAATCCTCATATGTTCAAAGAGCGAAACTTTCAGGAAAGTTGGCAGTTCAATGTTTACTGTGCCATAAGAAACGATAGAGTGGTGGCATTACAATTTTATCAGGAAAATTTAAATGGTAAATTACATTTTCTCTTCTGCTAATATGTATAGGTAAATTTTTTTTTTTTAGGTGAAAGATATCTGAATATCTTACAAAATTTGAATAATAACTATTTAGAAAATTTACCTCTCGTCGAACATAGAAGCATTTTTTATCAGCACGACGGTGCTCCCCCACATAACGCATATTTAATTAATAATTATTTACAAGAAACATTTTATGATCAATGGATTGCCAATAATGGACCTTTCTTATGGCCTCCTCGCTCGCACGATTTATCAGTTCTGGATTATTTCATTTGGGGAACTATTAAAAATAAAGTTTATGAGAGTCCATTAACAACCATTGAAGATTGTATGCAAAGAGTAAAAAATGCATTTCAAAACATATCACAGGATTCAATTAGAAGAGCTACCCATGAGGAACTAATCCGAAGGTGCGAAAAATGTGTTGAGGTTCGAGGGCGGAATTTTGAGCAATTATTAAATTAAAATGAAATCTCTTATCTCTGCTATTTTAGTTCATGCCATATCTTCAATTCGATTAATACACATGTTACAGTGTTAGTGTTATTTTGCGTTTTTGTGGATATCGAGTAGCAAATGTGCTGCAAGTTCTTGATATTACTTTATCACATTCTCCATAAATAATAAACAAATTTAAAAAGTTTTCGTTGGTATAATTTAAACGTGACTGATTGTTTCTAATCATGGCTATTTTGATGAAATGATTACAACAATTCATGAATTTCTAATATTATCGCAAATATTTCAAAAAGTTGTAACTTTAATCCCCACAATGCTAATATCAGAAAAAAGGGAATTCAATTTTACACAACTTGACGTAAAAATATACAGGGTGTTCCATTTGACCTAAACAAGTTTTCACGGTTTGAAGTTGACAAAATGTAACGCGAAAAACGGAACACTTGGTATGATATTATTGAATTTATTTCAGTTGTAAAACGTAGTTCTCCTTGTGTTTTTTTTACGTGACAAGAAGCAAATGAGGATCTTTTACACGAAGAAAGTTATAACGGTTCTTGCAAACCGTTGCACCTGTCAAATTTTTTATAAAATGTCACATATCTCTGAAACGGCTAGGTTTAAGTATAGGATATGATACATATTTTCGAATTTTATGCTCTTTTCGATAGGGTGTTCCGTTTGAAATAAGCAAGTTGGTATCGACTTCCGGTATAAGCAGAAGTGCCAGCTGCTTGTAATTATTTTAGTTGGATTGGCCACACCGACATTAGTAATTATCTAAATTTTCAAAATTTTCTAATGCGTACTTTTCTCTATATCGATCGATTCAGTTCCCGGTGAGACACCCTATATATTAGGAACCCCAAGTGTAACATTAAGGCCCAGTTGTATAAAAGTGGCTCAACGAATGTCCAGTTGAACTTGGTTCAAAATCCGTGGATACTATTATTGTAGCAATTGTAACCCTGAATTTAAACAAAGTTCAACTGAACTTAAATGTACCGACTCTTGGTCACTCAATCTTACCCTTGGCGATACACATGATCCAGAAAATGATAAGAAATCATCTTAATCCATTTATTTGATCTAAACTCCAGCTGTGAGAATATTTAGTATTTTATTTTTTTCACATAATCAGAGATTCTGTTTGTACCTCGGTTTGTACACCACTTTTTGAGTTACAATTTTAGGCAGTCTGGAAAGTGACCAATTTCTAACGGTATAGATTGATAAGTATGTTGGTAAACATGGGTGTAGGTTTTGTTAATGTTACAGTTACTAATTATATCATTAAAAATATTACTGTTAAGGCATTTCCTATTACAATCATTATAATGTAGAATAGATTACAACTCTGTATGCTGTAGAGATAAATTATGCTAATAGTGACAATAGTAAATCTACAAAATAAAAATTTTCTAAAACTTAAACTGTTAAAGCTGCATATCTCACAAACAAAACAAATATACAAAAATGTCATGAAAAAGTCATAAAAATTTACCGAATTTTAAAGATACAAAATGATAAAAAATGGTAATCTGAGAGAAAGCAGATATAGGTAACTGTGAATGTGACACAACCAATAAATATCATATTTATTGATAATACTACTGACGATAAAAAATGGAATAGGTTCATAAAAATAAATTAGTCAAAAAACAAGTGTAAATCCAATGCATGTTTAACGGGGGCAAATTTTACAATACTTAAAATATGTTATTGCCAAATAAATCTAAAATCTATTTGACAGAGTAACAAACTAATGGACATTAAAGGACAACGTTTGGGAGAGGATAAAAATGAAAATATTCCATATATATGGACCGCACTGTATAGTGTGATGTACTTACCTGTAAAACTCGGTCCCAATCAAATACATAATCCTTTTGTCTTCTCTGTTTGAGATCATTTACAATGACACAGGAAACTCCCAATATATCGGCAGTCTTTTCATCGTTAATAGGAACTTTGGTAGCTTAAAAACAATTAGATAAATTAACTGAGAACTTGCCTTTCATTTTCAGATTCAAAATAACAAATAGATCATCTATTCTATGCTTGGTGCATCGTTTTTGTAATTATTCTATCAAATTGCAACACATAAAATGGTCAGGGACTGTGAACAAAACCGGATACAAATAAAAACATCATTTTTGCTGTTCTGTGTTTGATAACAGATGCTTGATAATTTTAATAAATTAACTTAAATTATTTAATGCCAGCAAAGGTAATTTAGGTAATTTAATCAAAACATAAATATATCTTTCGACCTTTTTGGTAAATTTACATAGCTAAGGATAAGGGCCTATTTTAAATGAATTTAACTCAGCGGTCGATACAATAATTGCGTTAATTAGAGAGCAATAAGTTTTTTTACAGATTTTTCAATCTGGTATAAAGGATCGGTTTTATAAATAAAGAATTATTCACTTTCATTAATGCAGTATGGGTTTATCTTATTATCAATATTGGCTGAAATAGGTTCAGTAATTCTTCTAGTATTATTAAACAAATAAATACACCACAGGTAATGACGACCCCCTTTATCTCGGAAGGCTCTAGAAGAGCTGTGTATATGTATGTATCTGTGTATAGTGGAAAAATCCCTCTCAGTATTTTCCACTGCCACGACCGGGGATCAAACCCGGAACTGTTGGGTGAGAGGCAAGTGCGCTCACCTCTCGACCATCAGTCATACAATGATAGGCATCACCATCCTTATTCAGAAAGAACTGTCCTCATCATGTAAGAATCAATTTTATAAAATATATAATTAAAAGTCTATGCTGTTTTTTGGGTAAATGTTGAGAAAAATTTCACAGGACTGAGTACACTCGGCTATGCCTCTCATGCTAATCATTTTACTTGTGGACAAAGTATGTCTTTCTTGACTTGTACCACAAATAATTGTTTTAAAAACATCGATAAAATTTTTTTTTTAATATAAGGTATAATTTTTGGGTAAAAATATTATCGCTAAGTATCCCAAAACAAACTCGCAAATATTTAATTTCTAGTTATCAACTCAAGTTAATATTAAACGTTAAATAAACAACTCTGTCAGGAAATTTACTTGCAAGTAGTTCTGCCCTTAGCAATCAACTTACTTGGCGATTCCACCTGCCTTTTAAGCATTATATCCCTGCATTCATCTAGAATATCTTTTAAAAAAACGGCAGTGCCCTTCCGAGTACTCATTCCCTGAATCCTACCAAATTTAACATGAGTTATTCTATCTGACCAAGGCATATCCATTTTATGAATTATACTTCTCAGTGAATTAAAGTGATCATTTTGCCCATTTTCTACCACATAGTACATTCGGTCGAATTTATATTTTTTAAACCTGTCAAGTGCTGCCGCAATATCCCTTGTTAAATATAGAGTTGTGCCATCGCTTTTCACTAGCGACACATTACGGTCATTAATGCGGGCTACTTCTTTGCCGTCCTTTTCGGTATGTATAATGTTTTTCTTCCGCAGAACTTCCAAAACGTCTTGTATATCTTTTGCACTGTAATCAGATTCGTAGCAGTATTCATCAAAAGATACCCCTATTCGATCATAGGTGGCCTGTAATTCAGTTTTTGTGTATGACATGTATGCTCTCCAATGTTTTAAATCTTCCTCTGAACCTTTTTCTAATTTAGAAAATTCAGTTTTGGCTCTCTCTAAAATATTTGGATCTTTTTCACCCAACTTATTAGCATGTACATACGATTGGTAGAGAAGTTTTAAAGGATCTTTTTGTATAGCCTCAGGTGTATATTTTAAATCATCAACACCAACCTTAATATAGCCAAATTGGGTACCCCAATCTCCCAAGTAATTTAATCGTGTAACTTTGTTCTTTAAAAATGTATTTAAGTTGCTTATGAAATTTCCTATAATAGTGGATCGAAGATGTCCCAAATGAAATGGCTTTGCTACGTTAGGAGAACTGTATTCAACTACGATGTTTCTCGGCCTGAAGTTCAAATCAGGCTGTGCACAATTTTCAAAAACATCTTTCATGAAGATTTTCTTATCGATTTCAAATGAAATTTTCCTGTTGGCACGGTCTTTTCTAAGCTGAATATTTTTGATAATGTCATCTGGTTTAATTTTTAATATTTCTGTTATATTGGTAACACCAAGTTGCGTTTCCAACAAATTTAAAGGTAAACTCAATTCAATTTTTCGTCCATCTTCTTGACTGTTGCTTATTTGTATGAGAGGTTGTAATTGAGAGGGTGAATATTTAGTGGATTTATGTAAACAATCTATTACCTAAAAAAGTTTATGAAAGGTTAGGTTATGGGAGATGCAATTTTTCAATATTACTTTTCGTCCCAAATATAACTTTAACTTTGTCGACATATCTTCTTGAAACGCTTTGTGTAATGATGAAAGTGCACCATGAGGTTATTACATTAATTTTTCTTGTGAAATAAATGATACCGAATTTAAGGTTATGATTAAGTTGACATTCTAATTTTTTTTTAATCTTTTACGTTTTATTTACTTTCTGTTTCTGTTCTACTTGCTACATTATCGGCCATTATGATGATTGTTAATATCACAACCGCCCGATAGGTGGCGCAGGAGGATAAATTCAAACCATAGACCTATAGGACCATTGAGAGGACAGACTGCAATTCGGAAATACTGACAGAATCTAAGGACGGAAGATACTGTGGTTGACATTTAAAACTAACCGCTTATTAGTATCGCCCAAACCATATACATACTTCTATATGGTCCAATAATAAACATAAGGCGGTGAAACAATATCTTCCGTTAGATCCTGTTGATTTTCATTTTGTTATTAATCACATGCAATCAGTGGCAGTCTATCTATATACGTGTATGGTTTAAAAGAGGGTCCCGTATTTTGTAAATATCAAATTCAAATATAAAGTTGTCCTTTATAAGTACCCCATGCCCAACTATAGTAATTTTGGCCCATGCCGCTCGGTCATATCTACGTCTGTGTTTCTACTCTAGAATTTATGATCTGGCATACGATCATGATATGATCGAATATCCTAGCCTATCCTGAAAAATTATTAGATATTTGTACATTTAATATTTGGCAGTAATTATGGATGGCATTTTGGATATTAAATTTAAAGCTTATGCTATAAAGTAAGGTATATTTGCGTAAAAGCTTCGTATTACGTTTGCAGCTGTTATAGATTTTGTAAGATCATTTTCATTTTACATAATATAACCTAGGTACAATATGCGCGATTTAAATAATTCCCAATCCGTTGACCCTGTGTTCCATCATCAGTTCAAACACGAGACAGATCAAGATTTGACAAGGAATACCAAATAAACGTCATAATATAAAAAATAATACAAGCACTATTCTGTTCCACTACCACTGTGTGATTACCATTTGTTACGTTTGACGCAACAGCGCAACGCAATCTTCGCTAACCGTCACTTAGAGTACGGGATCTGTCAAATCGGTTTAGTGGTTTTGCCGAAGCAGTGAGTGTCGGATTGGTGCTTTGTGCAGTGTTTTGTGGTTTTTTTAAGGTGATAATAGTGTCAACAGGTGCAATATGACGGGCAGATTAGCGGGACAGACTATAAACGACAGGCTTTTAGCAGCAAGACACAGCTTAGCCGGCCAAGGATTAGCGAAATCAGTCTGTAAAGCTACAACAGAAGAAATGATCGGGCCTAAAAAGAAACATTTAGATTGTGAGTCCATTTATTAGTCATACATTTTAATTTATAGGATATATTTTTATATACCTAACACCACATTTTGAATATACCACATAATATATTTCAAAGGATGTGGGTAAAAAAGGATAGAAAAAAGTCTTTGTAAATAATCTCCATTTTTTTTTTAATATTTTTTATCTGAGCCAGGTACTTGTTCGGTGGGAATGGTGGGAGTTTTTATTATATCAATGTGTAGGTAGGTTACATCGATAACAATATTTATTATAAAAATATAGATAACGTGTTCACGACGTTCACATTCACGCGGCTTTGGGAATGAAACCATACTTCCTAACTATAGGTAAACTTTTTAATCATCTGTTTGGAGAGGGGAAGTAAATTACTTACCTGTAGTTTGGAATGCTGTTTTTGTCTGATGTTGTGCTGTTCTGAGAGGAAGAACCAAATCTACCTTAATAAGTTACCGAGGCCTATATTAAATCCCTACCTATCTGTACAGGAAAATTCTCGGGAAAATTGTTGATTGTCTATCATGTGTGTACATTACTTTGTAAGCTCGGTTGTACTTTAAGTTAACCGTTAACTACGTTTTTTTGTGTTAGGAATGTTTTCCAAATTTTGTGAGACTGGATCTTCTTTTTATCAGTAAAATCAACAGGTGTCGTCGGTTTTATCCAAGAGGACATCAGCAGAACGATTTTAAATTTAAGTAATTAAAAAATTAAATTTTTTCAACTTTATATTAATATTAATAAATTTTAAAGCACCTGGAAAGGCGTGTTTAAAAATTAAATGAAAGTTGTATAAAAATGAAGTTACGTGCGCATGCCAATCAAATACCGGGTGTTAAAGTAGGTGCCACTTTTACCACTTGCATAATTAATGCTTCCACCATGGTACTCGAAGAAGCAACGGTAATACCTATCAAATATAATTTACAAATGTTTCTAATTGATAAATACCTACAGGGGCGTATGTCTCGGTATATTCAAAATAGAGGAACATCTCGCCCAACAATTTATGGAGAGTCCCTAGGTACCCTTTTAATCTAATTTAGCCAAGGAATTACACTTAAAAACGCAAAAGTAGAGTTGTTTGCAATTTGACCTTGCAGATAAAAAACGCAAGAAAACTCTCTGTACTATTCCGCCGCCGAATTGAATCACTTACCTTTATTTTAAAGGTCAAATTCTATTCTCCGTATCTAGTACAATAAATCTAGACCAATTTTTTACATATTTTGGATTTTATTTCTCAGAGGATAATTTTATGATCAATCGATGTGGAAAAATGTCAGGAACAACATATTGAAATATTTAAGACTTGGGTGTTGTAGCAATTTTGTAAATAAATAAAAACTACCAACAAATTGGCCTCATTCGACTTTATCGCGGTACGACCATAAAATACTTCTAATAATTAAGAAATATATATATCATGTAGAGAAAGAGATTCTCTACAATTTTGATACGGGAAATAACCCTCTACGATGCTTAATTTTTTTGAAATTTTTTAAGATTTTTTTGCCAAGTTGTTTTCGTTTGATCAGCTGACCTTTATCGCTATGCGCAATTCCGCCATGTCGCAAAGGGGCGTGGCGACAACGGTCAGCGGACCTAAAGTATTTCAAAAAAAAAAATTCATTACATCCATGTGGTTGGGAGATATTCAATGCTAATATAGGAATTAATCTCGGAATTAATAGAGCCTAGAAAGAGGCTTCAAAAAATGTACTGATATAGGTACATAGCCGAGTACATAGCATTCCATTTAAAAAAAGGCGCATGGTCCTGTAATTTCGTCTTGGTTCGCCCTGTATGTTCGAAAATAATTTCCAGTTATAGACTTTTTTATCTAGTTTACTTGCATTTTTTTAAAAAATTTCTAGCTATCGTAGAACTCGGGATATCGAGGTCCGACGCACTATCGGAGTTGACACGAAACCTGATAGATAGACGAAGACATAAAACTACCACATGCACACAAGTTACTCCACCAAAATCTGCCTATCTACGATAGTGTAGATTAACGGTGGAGTAATACACATAACCCCTCCTTTCCTCCTCCTCCTACCCCCTCCCTTCTTATCACCTCTTTGGACTCCGCACCAACAGTACATGAAAATTTAGTTACTTTCATTTAGTTTTTTTGTACATAAACATTTTTAACTAGAATTTATTTCAAATTTTATTTTTTAGACTTTAAAATGTTAAGCAGGTTTTTCAACTTTTGTTTCCTGCACAATCCTAAACGTAATCGCAAAATAGCCCTTACGCCAAAATCGCTGTTAGGAGAGCAGAATAAAAATATTAAAATTAATTGATTTTGTATTTATTGATTCAGTTGCCAACATCGACCTGACACGTTACAGCCAAGTGACGATCAACGGTTAGGGAAAAATTGTTATTGTATGCACGTTCTACAGGATTGTTAACAGTTAATATCTTATATTATACAAATAAAATAAATACAATCGAGAATGCAATCAATGAAATACTCAATAAAATGTTTTTAATTGGTAATTGGTTAGGCTTGCAACCAAGGAGTCCCGGGTTTGAATTCTGGCTAGGGTATGGATGTTTAGTGGTGTTTTTCATGTGTTACCAAGTTGGTGGCAGTGGACTAGACGAGGTTGTGTGAGAAACAACACGGCTAGTTGCTGTACCACTCCTGAGTTCAAATCTCAGCTGCGGCAGATGGCAATGTTGTAGGGAATGGTCGTTGTATAATTGTCTATGTGTATGTGGCCTCTGGTTGAGTGGTGGAATAACTAATGCTAAACTCCGCCAGGACATTAATCTAAACAAGGCGATAAAATATTTAAAAAACCGCTGCCCAAGGAATCACTACTTCCACATCAAGATTTTGTATCCAAGTCTTATATTCACTATATCTCAGTGTAAGATTTTACACCCTTTAATAATAGGATGGGGATCAAAAAATTTTTAAGAGTCCCTTAGGTTTTCATACACACACTAAATCTAAATTTAATTTTTTATTTCCTTTAATAATGGAGTGGGGGTAGTAGAGGGGGTGGCTAACGCCAAAAAAATTTTTTGAGACGTTTCGTTCTTGTGTACACAATAAATCACATTTTAATTTTTTTACTCCCTTACATAATAGTGTGGGGCTGTTGCCAAAAAAATTTTTGAGACCTTGACTTTTCGTACATGCCCTAAATTGCAATTTTATTCACTCTTAACTGCTGTTTGCCTATTTACCCTTATTTACCCCATTTACCCCCGAACCCTTCAACGGAATAAGATCAAATTATAATCTAGTTCCAGATCTCGTTATAATACATGTGTGTTAAATTTCAAGTCAATATCATAAACGGTTCTAGAGTAAACGTGCGCACAAAAAAAGTTACAGACAGACCGACAGACAGGAAGTTTTTTTTTCGCTCAAATTTAAAATATCGACGTTTCATGTCATTTTAAGCCTATTTAAACAAAAAAAATATATATTTTTTTTGCGTTACTATAACTTCCACTTGACGTGGAAGTAAAAATAAGCAAATAAAAGTCGCCAGTGGCATGGCGTCAAAGGAGAAGCTGCGCATGTAATTATACGTTAGCACCTTCTTTAATAACTAGTTATAATCTGTGAAAAATAATGAAATATTTCACCTTTTTGTTTTACTATTTTTTGTGTAAATTGCTTCGTAAAAAAATACAGTGCGACCATTCTAGCCATAAAACAAATTTTTGGTTGTCAATTTAAATTTCATATTTAGTGAAATTTTTCAACGCTACTAAATTTTTTTTTGTCTATCAGCCCGCTGCGTTTTCCAACTAAGTATTGTTTTATCTTATCTCTATTTGTTATACACTATTTAATGCTATACCTGTACATACTTTATCGAGTTTTAAATGTTACAAAATTTAAGTTTAAGGTCACCATTTCCCATTCCACTATGTGCACTATTAGAATCTAAAATCACAAAAATATCCTCGCAACGAACTCCTTCCCGTCTTAGATGCCTACAAAATAAATATTGCAAATATCACATACCTAGCTCAACGTTTTACAAATAACAGCTTATCTTTAATGATTTCCTCTATTAGACGTTGGTACGTGCACCCAGATTAGCAAATAGTAGTACAATCTCATCACCATTATCATGGCTGATAAATTGATAACTGAATAGGTATAGAATGTGAAAATAAGTTGATTAATGGGACGCCATTTCTTTTGATTGCATTACCCGCTTTTCACCGCACTTGTTGATAGTAAAAGCTAATAGTAAACGTAGGAGAAAGTAAGGCAACCCTAATAAGTCTCCTTAAAAATTAGATTTATGTGACTGCACTGGTTAATGCACATTTTTTCTCTAATCTATTGCTTATGTACAGGGTTATTAATTATAAATTACTCACCCCTTATCACCGTTATTATTGCCTATAGAAAAAAAAAATGTTTGAAATAAAAGTTGCGTGGTTATGATTGAATTTTGTTAAAATGCTACCAAAAGTACAATAGCGTGCAGATTTCAGGGGATACAAAAAAATAATATATACTTTTTAAAATGGGATACCCTGTATATTATCTGGTTTGGTCGATAGCCGAGGGGGTTAAGGTGCGAGGTGGCAATCGTCGTGGTCGTTCCCATCCTGAAGCCGAAGAAGAACGCGCGGTTCGTCGGCAGCTACAGGCCCATCTCGTTGCTGTCGGCGATCTCCAAGTTGATGGAGAAGATCATCCTGATCAGACTCGATGCTGTTCAGGATGAGCTCCGCATCGACGACGAGTCCCAATTCGACTTCAGGAAGGGCAGGAGCACGGTCCAGCAGGTCGTTAGGGTGGTTAACGATGTGAAGGTACAATACAACCTCGGGAAGAGTACCGCCGTGGTGCTCCTCGATATTGAGAAGGCCTCATCCACTCGTTCCTGACGGGCAGAACCCTGGAGGTTTGGGTGAATAATAAACTGTCAACTCGGCGGGACATTCGCGCGGGCGTCTCCCGCAAGGATCGTGCCTGTCACCGAAGTTGTACAGCTTGTACGTCTCCGACTTCCCGGAGTTCCCGAATACCAAGTACGCCGATGGCACGGCCATGTACGCGCATTCGCACGGCCATGTACGCGCATTCGCACAACGCGCAGGCGGCGAACATGCTGCTGAAGGCGCACATGGCTCGTGCCACGGCTTATTACGACCAGTGGAAGATCCTGGTCAACGCCGAGAAATCGGAGGCGATATGCTTCATGCGTCGATTCATCGAGAATCGCATTCTCACACCAATTTCGATCAGGGGCAACCAAGTTCCTATCAAGTGATACGTGAAGTATCTGGGGACGGTCTACTCCCTGTCCAGGGGTCTGTATCCGCTCATGGTCAGGGGTAGCAGACTCAACAGACAGAATAAAAAACTGTTGTACACGATGGTGGTCAGGCCGTCTATCACATACGCGGCGCCGGCGTGGTGCAGCATACCGGCCACGACAATGAGAAAACTCAAAGTGTTGGAACACACAATACAAATATATGCGCCTCATATCAAATTCCGGAAGGTACACCTCCCTTAGAGACCTCTATGAACGCTGCAACGACATAACCCCGATAGCCGACTACGTCCAGCACATCTCCCAAAACTTCTATTCGTTCAAGCTGGACGATAGTCCGCTAACAAGACATTACACAAATTAGACAGCATAATGCCCCATTTCGGATTAAACACCCCTTGCCTTACCAGACGTTGCCAATCTTCCGGCAGCCACTCTAACCAAACTTTCACCACCTATACCTTCTCTAATACTATCCACCTTTCGTTAATATTTCATACCTTTCGTCATCTTTAATCCTTTCCTGTCCCCCTCTTCTTTTGTTTTTGTGTATTTTTGTGTCGCGTTTGTTATTCATTCGTTTCTGTTTGTACATTTTTGTCTGTAAATTCATATTCCTTCATTTACCTTGTAACGGAATCAAACCTATATTTTAGACTAATCAAAATTTTTAAAGCCACAGTTTAGGCCAGTCCAGCGCAGCCCGTCGTTGGAGTAATTCGCGGATGGCGCCTTGTTCAAGTTGTGGTGCCAGCGTTCGAATCAAAATTAAAAACAAAGTGTAGTGCGCAAACGGCGAAAGCCAAGTGTTTTAGTGTTTACAGTTTATTGTTAAGCTTTCTTTTTTAAGCACCTGGTTATCATATCACCTATTTTTATTTAATTTTTGTTAAAAGGAGTTTAGGTTCTAGCGTTCTTTTTCTTATACAATTTTTGCTTACACCGAACCGTTCCCGTCCCGGCCCGGCCTTGCGAACGCGGCGGTCGCAGGGTCGGTCCCGGGATGGGTGCCGGGGAGACAGCGTATACATGCTCCAATAATTTTAATAAAGGCTTCTTGAATTGAATTGAATTGGTGGCAATCGCGATTAATCACACGGACATCGCACCACCGGGTTCGAATCCTGGCTCCGGCACTGTCGGGGTAATGGTTGTATGTCCGCGTTTTTTTAATATGTAACCCCCTTCCGCACAAGTCCTGGCTTTTGGAATTGGGGGTTGTCTAATTTCTGTGGTGTTAATTTATTATTATTATTATTGAATTTTTGGAATCATCCTTTTTTCCTATTTTCAAAAATATACCATATGTTACCCCTACCTTATACCGTTTTTGAGTTATTAAGCACCGTATTCCAAAAACTATCACAGTATTCATCTATTTGTTGCTTAACAACTAACTCTAGAACTTTTTCCGAGACTTTTTCATAAACTGGAACTGTATTAATGGGTCTAAATTTTTCACATATGAATTGTACCAGCAAGTTTCGGTACTGGAATTATAAATGATGTTTTCCATTTGTCAGGGAATTTTCCAATCTGTAAAGATGTATTCACAACATCTAATAGTCTATTTGCCATTATCATACATCCATCCTTGAGGATGTTAGCTCTCACTACAATTTTTTAAGTTATTTACTACATTTTTTAAAAGCTTTTATTAAACTTGCAATATTTGTTAGTTAGTTAGTTTGTTTAGGTCAAATCTTGAAATCAAAATTTCGATTAGTTCTAATTAAGTTAGAGCTTTGAAATTTTGCACATATGTGTAAGTCCGGTGACAATACACTTTATAACATTTTCATATAAGAAAAAAAACAAGATGGCGGACGACTTTACAGTTTATGATCCGATTCGACTCAAAATCGATATCTGGGGGTTTTCGAGATCGCCAATGGGGAACATTCTCTTTTATTTTGTCCGCCGGAGTGCACCAGCTGTACTCGGTTGTCTGTCCGTCAATGTCAATACGAAGAAATATGTCTTTTTATAAACAAAGTTACCAACTACCGTACCTTTTTATCAATTTGGCTCATTTCAATCATTTTTACGAATAAGAGATTAGGAAGCTCTCGGAAATCGGGAAATTTAAACTATTTAAAGGTTATATATGATAAAGGTTGAGAATGACATTAAACCCAGTACGCATGGCGTCATCTATTGGACATGTTAGGAACTGGCTTGGATTGTTTTTCATTCTTTTTATCAATTTGGCTCATTTCTACGAATAAGAGATTGGGAAACGCTCAGATATCGGAAAATTTAAACAATTTAAAAGTTACAATATAACTTTTAAATAGCTGTTTAATGTCATTCTCAATTTGTATCATATATTATATGATACATCATATATTATATGATACAAATTGAGAATGACATTAAACCGAGTACGCGTGGCGTCATCTATTGGGTATATTAGGAACTGACTTGGATTGTTCGCCATTATGAATTCTTGGTCAAAATGGCGACGCCAATTTGGCGGACGGCTTTTGTCATTTATGGTCCAAATCGATCAAAACCGATATCTGGGGATTTTCGGGGTCGCGGATTACGAATTTCTAGTCAATTTCTGTTCAAGATGGCGGGCGACTTTACCGTTTATGATTCAATTCGTCTCAAAATGGATATCTGGGGGTTACACCATATCAAAAGACTAAAAAGTGAAAAACAAACTTTGAAGTAAATCAAACCCATCATTTTGTTACATTATATAATTTTTTATGATATAAAAGCTTGTCGCGAGCAATCTCCTTTACACAGGAAAATCTCGCGACAAGCTTTTATATCATAAAAAAATTGTATAATGTAACAAAATGATGGGTTTGATTTACTTACTTCAAAGTTTATTTTCCACTTTTTAGAGCATTTAAATAAAAGCTATTTTTTAAAATATTTTTTTAATTTCTGTTATATACCAATTGCATTAGGTTTTGAAAGGGTTCACGCGTATCTATTTTATCTATTACATGCAAGTAATTGTTTGTTTTAGGTATGTTATGGACAATCTGTTCAATGCTGATATTTGTTCGTTTTTTTTGATGTTAGAAAATTTTATCGGTTTATTTTCATTTTTTTAATCTTCTGGTAATAATATTTTTAGATTTTTCCACAATTTACAGAGCTGTTACTTTTATTTTCATCAATAATGTTTCTATTTGTTATCATACTAGTGACTCTATTTCTTAAGATATTGCATTCTTTCCATAACTCTTCTCTATTCATAGATACTGCTGATTTATATTTCTCACTGCTGATTTATATTTCTGATCTTTTATATGCATAGCTTCAATAATTTCAGTATTAATCCATTTATTATTTACATATTTTTCTGGAATTGTTATTTCTTTCATTGAGCATATTATTATTATTACAATTATTTATTACAATTACAGTTAAATTAGTTTAATTACAAATCTGGAATACAAACACCTTTATATACTACAAAACTCTGGTAAATGATATAAACAAACAATACATACATTTGTTAATATAAACATTGCAATTAACAAATATATTTTATTTTATCTACATTTTTTTTTCTTATGTACCTAAGTGAATTAACACTTGTATTGTACATATAAAACTAATTTAACTAAAACTAACACAATAAATTTTACTTTACTGTTTAGTGTTTATGAACTAATACATCAAACTAAAATAAGACCGGACATTAAATGATACATATTGCACTATGACATAGTTAATAACATTATATCAATTCTTTTATTTATTTTCTTAAAAATAAGGCTAAGGTTTGAGAATTTTCATGAATTCATTGTAATGATCCACTATATACTTTTTACATGTCGTCTTAAATTTTTTTAAATTTTTAGTTATATGTCATTTATAATACCAGTAAGCGTGTCTATCAATGATTCTGCGAGAACGTTAACATTATTAGTATCGTTATCCGTTCCACTTTGATAATTTCATTATGAAATAGTTCATTGTTATAATTTTTATAACTTCTTTTCGTTATTTTAGTAATTTTCTTCTTAGCCTCATATTTATCAACAGATACCTACTGTTAAAATGTAGTGGTCACCAATTCTTGGAGTTAAGCAGACTTCATGTTTGATGTCTAAGTTGTTGGTAACAATATAATCAATTAATATGGCACTATTCTCTGTGATTCTTGTCGGGGTATCTAGAATTTGAAATAATAGTCTAGGCGTCAGAGGTTGAATATCACCGGATTGATGGAATAATTCCTAAGGAAGCTTTTTTTCTTCTATCGCTTCTTTTTACGTTTAGAAAGAGATTTATTGAAAATGCTCCCTCCAATTCGGTCTGGAGCATATTGTTTAAACAATTGAAAGGGGAAATTTTAGCGTTTTTTTAAATATCTCCGAAAATATCAATAATAGGACAAAAAATCAAGAATAGAAATTTATTCTCCACTAAACTCTACATAGAAAAGGGCTCTACATTTTTTTCGATTGGTGTAATAGTTTTGAAGATAGAACCGTGGGAAGGGGCGCGCCCGACTCCCTCGCGTGCCACGCTGCTATCGACATTTCATGTAGTAGAGTGCCCGGGCCCACAGAATGTGTCATTCTGTTGGCACCTTAATTTGAAAATGTACTGACCATCATAACTCATTTCCAGTACCTCATAGACAACAAAAATTGAGGTTGTCAAAAAATCGTCCTGTGTATGGGGTGGGTGGGGTGAAATTAATGAAAAACACCCTAAATATTTTTATTGAATAATTTGATCCTCTGATATGGATTGAACCTCGTAAAGAAAAATCTGTATCTATAATTAATTTGAGATACTTAAAATAATTTATTTCCTGTTTGGATTTACATGTGTTTAAATGGAAATGCCTCCGAGAAAAGTGTCGCTTACTCAAAACTTGTAATGTTGCAATTTCTGATTTTCGTTCAACTCGCATCTCTGAAATTAGTAATTTTTTCAAAAAATGCTCTGAAATAAAAATTATGGGCCGCTCTTTCAGGATGCTACCGGTTTTTTATTTTTTTAAATCGAAGCAGTGGTTACTGAGAAAATTAATATTTAGATTGCCGATTCATGCAAGCGGGACGCGAAACGCTTAACTTTCACCTCCACGTTCGAGGGATACAATAGCGTGCTGATAGAAACCAATGCAATATTCCCAAGAAATATAATTATTCACGCTTTATTAATTGGTTCTAAATGTAATATAATTGTAATAATCTACAGATATGTAGTTACATTGAGTGTGTAAAGGTTGGAATAAATTCGATAAAATCATTAAAAAGCAATCGATAATAAATCGGTACATAAAATAATTCTAAATTTTTTAGAAGATATTTTAGAAGAAAATTGTGCTCTTTTAAATGGCATTGTCAGAAATTGATTTGCCATTTAAAAAAATTGTTGACGACGTCATAACTTCTAGAAAAAAATTTAAAAGCTTGTTTTTTTATAAATGCTCCATTAAAAGTTCTGAATATTATAATGAAGAGAAATAAAAAAAACAATATTATTATTCGGTATCTGATATGTCTGAAGAGGTTTCTTCATCGCTACAATTTTATTTGGCAAGCTGAGTACTATTCTGACAAGTTAATGGTTGTGCCATACACTTGCAGGATGCCATGCACGGAATTTTCCTTTTTTTACAAGAGTACTGGCAACCATTTCAACCTGTAAATATAACTTTCGATAATTACGTTACTGTTAAAAATAAATAGCAACTATATACCTTTTTTGCATTGGCAAGTGACGAGATAAATAGTTTCGCTTGGTGAAATGACATTGAAGAAGACATTGATGAACATATTGACATCGATCTCGAGGAGTTTTTTTAACGTTGAGATGTCAAATGAAGATGATGAAGGAACGGGAGAAGCTGAAGAGACTGCAGAACCTGAAGAGATTGAAGGAACCAAGGAATATCAAGAAATCAGAGAACCAGAAATAGCAGAGCAACTCGATCTTGGGCACCAACCTAAACGCAAAAGGAGGAGAATGGTTGTAAGAATAACAATAAATATGATATGTAGCAAAATCCTGTATAAACAATCATATATTCAATTATTTCACCAGAATTCGTGTTTTAAATTATTTAACTACCACATTCATAATAATTTCAACTTTTTGCTCTCGTACACTGATGTGACCCGTAGAGCCCTTTTTTATGTAGAATTTAGTGAAGAATAAATATTCTTGATTTTTTGTCCTATTATTGATATTTTAGGAGATATTTTTAAAAAACGCTAAAATTTCCCCTTTCAATTATTTAAACAATATGTTCCGGACCGAATTGGAGGGGGCATTTTCAATAAATCTCTTTCTAAACATAAAAAGAAGCGATAGAAAACAAAAAAAAAACCTGACGCTTGGTCTATAAGACGTTTTTATAAAATAATTCTTATGAATATTCTTATAATAACAACAACAAATAAATATTTGGACTTTTTCTTCCTCACTGTAAATCACTTTGATTATTTCATTAAAGAAATGTCACTTATCAAACATAATAGTTGACATTTTCATAGCTCACTTTAATAATGTTAACTTTTTCATATATACAGTAACTAGTTGAATTAAAAATGCGACTGCGACGTTTAATAACTCAAAAACGGTACATGGTAGAGGTAACATATGGTGTATTTTTTAAATTAGGAAAAAAGGATAATTCCAAAAATTTAATAATATACAGGGTATCCTATTTAAAAAAATTATCTTTTTGCATCCTCTGAAATCTGCACGCTACTGTACGTTTGATAACATTTTAACAAAAGTCAGTCATAACCACACAAGTTGTATTTAAAACTTTTTTTCTACAGGCAAAGTAATAACGATGATAAAGGGTGGGTAATTTATAATGAATAACCCTGCACATCCGAATAGAAAAATCGAAATTATTTATAAAAAAGATATCCATATTAGATTAGAAAAAATGTTGATTTCGCCCGCCATTTGCAAAAACCATTAAGACGGGATTACAGGGGGACTGACTTAAAATATTAAAATATTTTGACCACTACGCTGGCGCTGGAGTGGAAAATTTTATAAGTACTTACTTGCTTACAACATATAGGTATTTATGGTAGGTACTTTAAACAACTTACGAACATATTTTTCTTACTATACACTACACATCTTTTATGGCATAGAGTGTTCCCTCGACACTGTTATTAAAGATTACAAAATTTGCTATTATAGATACCTAATTAAGGCGTTTATTTCCCATAGCGGAAAACGGTGGAGTTTTCAACGGGATAACGTAGCTCACCGGTACACCATTTTTATTGCACATTGAAAGATTCTTCGTCTTTTAACGATTACTGGAACTCTTTACTATTATTCTGAATTAAAATCGAGATTAAAACTGCTTCAATCGTAATTACTGATTTTTTATATTCTTTCCTATTATTTGGGCTTTCTACTACATGTATTATTATCCTCTTAGAGGATAATAATACGTGGTAGATAACCCAAATAATAGGGAAGAATATTCGTAGAATGCCACAAATAACTTTCTGATAATACTGATTTATGTCCCATGAATGCATTGTGTAAATGTATTGCACGTCTCTACCCTCTCTCTAACAAAAAAATATAGTGTCATAACTGCCGTGCGCCGGTAGTTATCGAGAAATATATCCGGCACATTATCGATCAAAAAGAAAATAAACAAAAGCACCTTTAAATAGACTGGCATCCGTTTTGTCGTTACAAGATGAAGGTGAGGGGCTTTTACAAGGATGTTTTTTATTATTAGAGCTCTAAATATAGGAGCACGTGAAAATTCCTCTCCGTGTTTACAAACTATTTAACAAAATAGCTACTTTGAAATGTTATTAAACTCGTACTAAAAGCGATGACGGGGTCATCGATCAAAACTTTCAATACCCCGATTGAAGTGTAAAGTTTCGCTAGGGCTTTTCGCCACCGATCAATGATGGATGTGATCTGGTCTGTTGAAACTTCTTGCGGTTTGTGTTGCTGTTGTGACACTTTAAGGAAATAAAAACAAAAGTGTGAATTCATGCAGAGCAAATTAACATTTAAACTGAGTAAGAGATAAAGTAAGTGTAATATTTTCGATTTTCGAACTAATCAGACATCTCTTTTATTTAATGTTGTTGACTGCAGGAATCAACGCTGCAAAGTAATTTACTGATAAGTCGTGATTGTGACATGAATGCTGTCCATAAAATTATAATTTGCTGAGTGGTATAATTATTCAGTCTGAAAATAAACTGAACGTTGGAGACTTATCGTATGACTGATTTGTGGTTATTCTCGGATTATTCTAAAGTTTAATTTAATTTAAAGATAGAAGTGGTACTCCAGGCATTAGGGAATTTTGGAATTTTACCTGGAAAAATTCATGGTAGCTCTGGAAATAGATTTACTTCATGGTTCTTGGTTCACTGAATCCAAATTTTTAACTGCCCACCAAAAATCCCCCTCGCAACCTCCTTTTGAAAAGAAAAAAACGCAAAAATTATTTGGTTTATATCGTTTTTCTTTTCGTTTTAGAGAAAAATTACCCAGTCATTCAGAAATTAGACAAAATTTGCTACAAAAAAATCCCTTTGACATTTTGGCGCATGCCGAACGGGAGGGGAGCGAGTCAGCGGCTGTGACTCTACATCTGTGTTTTTTGGCCACGGAAAAACCAAATTGATTAAAGCCCTCGTCCGAAAATCAGATTGCATCCCCTTGCTCCGGACTCCAAATACAAGTCCCAAGCTATCGCAAAAACTGATAATCAATTTTTACTTCGCAAACATGACGGTTTCAGACATCAGTTTTTCATCACAACAACAGTAAACACAGCATTGCCCCCAACTGAAGCTGCTGCTGCACAACATTCATTCAGAACGTACCACCAAGTCCAACTCCAGCTTTGGCAAGGAAATGTTATATCGAACCAGAAAAATTGAGCTCGAAAAACGAGCTACGGACTTTCTCCTGTCATTACTTTGAAATCTCCTGATCCACAAAAACTTTTAAAGCTTATCTCCTGCATGTGTAAAAAAGGCTGCCGCGGCGCGTGTAGCTGCAGAAAAAGCGGGTTGAAATGTTCTATCATGTGCCTCGATTGCAACAATTCATGCGAGAATATTCCTGAAGATATATCCTCGGAGTTCTGGATGAAGATGATTCGCAAGAAATGAAACTTGAACTGTTGACCGAGAAAATGGTTCAAGTTGATGAGAGCAATTTGAAGAAATCATGTGAACCTGAAGATCCAGATCCCGAAAACACGGAGGAATTGTCAAGTTAGTAGTTTCTTATCTCCTCATTTTTTCCCCTTCTATATCAAACAAACGAATTAACCTTTCAATAAACCAAAGTTGCTTTATCAATCAACCACTCCGCATTAAAACGGAACTTGAAACAAATCGCGTCACGCATGGACTTAACTTTCAGCTTGGCTGATAAATATTTTCATATGTTTCAGGCTTAGGTGAAACTGAGGGTGAAACCCACAAAGATACATTTGACAGATATGATAGTGACGACCAAAGTGTCATGGATCAACCTAGGCTCTTGGTTGCTGTCTTCGGAAAAGGATTTAAACTTATTTGACATTTGTCATAGTTTGTAAATAGTTTTTCGTCTCTTTTTACAAATTAAATGTATATGAATGCAAACAGGAAATACATCTCTGTTCTCCTTTTTCCCCAAGAGTTACTGTTGCAAGCTCAATCAGGCATCCTCAAGAGTGAACTTTAATAGTCTAATATGGAAATTCAAATTGAAGTATAGCCAAGAGTTCGCACGCTGCTTCGCTCAGGCGGATAGATACGTTTTACTGAATGTTAATCAGTAATTCAGACAACGCAGATAACACTAATATGTATTGTGATTGTGTGAGTGTATTGTGCATAACTTTAAAACTTACTGATCTAGCTGTCGCGCCGCATAGCTTTGTAGATTTTTTTTACATATCTGCGCTTATTCATGATAGCACGATGTGGCAATAGCCTTTGTTCATTCTGAAAGAATAATCTCTCGAACGGTGAAAGTTTTCTTAGTTGTATCGCAGCTACATTCCTTTAGGTCGAAACAGCAAAAAGTGATGAACAAAATGCATTTAATATAAAACAAACTGAATATGAAATAATAAAATTTGGCATGTCTGGATTTGACCCGCAGAAAAAAAGAACAGGCAAAAATGCAGCTAGCAATAAAATTAGGAGCAAAACCACCTAAGAACAAATACAAAAAGTGAAAGTTTTATCAAAACTGATTCAGTTCTCGAGATTTACGGAGCACACGGGGCTTACTGTTCTATATGTTAGTAAGTACCTGAAAATAGATGTCCAACCCTTAAGAAAACCTGAGATATCCTTGACAAGAGTTATATAATTATTTAATTTCGCATTTAGAATTACCATGAGTTTTCTATCGACACCCGTGATATTTTCTGCAAATGAATTAGTTTCTCCACTGTTCTATCTTTTGCCACAGTAATAATAAATATATCATTTAATATTGTTCTTTGATTGGAAAAAAAATATGAGCAGGAAAATGTATTTAACATCGAATAGAAGCTTGGTTAAAATTGGCAATTCTTGTTAAACCTGACATCCGATGTTGGAAGTTGGTCAGATATCTATTTTCTGTGATTACGGAATCGAGTGGTTTGTATTGCGAATATTTGTAGACCGTACTGTAATAACTTTTTTCTACTCCCTTATGTAAATTTGCTGACCATGATCGGATACAGACTCCTGGACAGGGAGTAGACCGTCCGTATGGTTTCATTAATGTGCGTATTAAACGTCAGTCTTTGGTCGAGTCTCACCTCCAAATACTTCACGCATCTTTTAGTGGGAACTTGGTTACCCCTGATCGAAATTGGAGTGATAATGCGGTTCTCCGTGAAGCGACGCGTGAAGCATATAGCCTCAGACTTCTCAGCGTTGACCCGAATCTTCCACTGGTCATAATAAGCCGTGGCACGAGCCATGTGCGCCTTCAGCATCGTGTTTGCCGCCTGTGCGTTGTGCGAATGCGCATACATGGTCGTGTCGTCGGCGTACTTGGCCAGCTTGGTATTCGGGAACTCTGGGAAGTCGGAGACGTACAGGTTGTACAACTTTGGTGACAGGCACGATCCTTGCGAACTCAGACTCAAACTCAGGAACGGTACAGCAACTAGCCGTACACGTAAACGTTGAGCGTCTGAGCCGGAGCATTTCATTTTGGTTGCAATACTGTGTGGCTACGAAACCAAGTACACCCCCAATTTTTCTTTATTTTTGAAGATAAAAATTTGAAATTGAGGTGCCTGATATTTGGCATAAAAATACATTATTTGACGTAACTAGACTTGAAAATGCGTATTTATGAAGTTCTCTAAACTTGATACATATCAAGTTAGCGGGTCAACTTTTGCGAACCGGTCTCGGTATAGCATGAACTTTTGCCGGTTTTTAGCCGTTAATTAGCCGTGGAAGAAAATATTTTGCCGCTTTTATTTTTTCAAAAATATTCGATATCCTGCTAACTTCATATGAAGTTAGGGTAGATGGGAGCTCATTAAAACTAAAATTTTAATAATTTTTTATCTGCTTTTATTTGTCAATCGTAGAAAAAATAAATTTAAAAGTTTTTTTATTTATTTATTGTCTGAAAGTTATTTGTGGCATTCTACGAATATTCTTTCCTATTATTTGGGTTTTTTACCATATGTATTATTGTCCTCTTCAAAAACAAATCACCGAATTTACAAAATAATAGAATTATTGGAAAAAAGCCTCTGCGCCCTTGACGTTTACGCCAAAGGAATAGTTAGAGGTTATGTTTTGCAAATAATATAAATCGGAATAAACACAGAAATAATGTATTTTGCTGACGTTTCGGAAAGTAATCTCTTTCCGTTTTCAAAGCCTTTTTTGGAAGAACTCTTATTTTGCTGTGTATGTCAAATACACAGCTTTAAGATTCTGTTTATGTTATTTCCATAGATACTTACTACTTACACAGAACATAGAACTGATGATATTTTCTTTTAGATAATGTTGAATTTGTTAAGTTCTTCTTTTAACATTGGTAGTCAGGTTGTACAAATATCTACAGAACAATTCGATACGCACTTATCTTCATTTAATAAGATTATTGCTGATTCTTTAATTTTTCTTTTTTGGTATCTGTTTCTTTTGTTAAAATTTTTATCGAGTCCCAGTTTATTCTATGTTCGTTTTCCCAAGCATGTTCACAAATCTTTGATTTCTGAATTCTAATGTAATTCTTGTGCTCATCCAACCTCACACTGAAAGGTTTGGATGACTCACCCACATAACATTTATCACATTCGCACTGGATATTGTAAATCCAGTTTTTTGTATTCTGCTCCCTGTTTATCGGTTTTGTTTTTGTTAAAATAGATCTTGAAGTGTTCCCCGTTTGAATCAGCAACAATCTTATTAAATGAAGATAAGTGCGTATCGAATTGTTCTGTAGATATTTGTACAACCTGGCTACCAATGTTAAAAGAAGAACTTAATAAACTCAACATTATCTAAAAGAAAATATCATCAGTTCTATGTTCTGTGTAAGTAGTAAGTATCTATGGAAATAACATAAACAGAACCTTAAAGTTGTGTATTTGACATACACAGCAAAATAAGAGTTCTTCCAAAAAAAAAAAAAAGAAAACGGAAAGAGATTACTTTCCGAAACGTCAGCAAAATACATTATTTCTGTGTTAATTCCGATTTATATTATTTGTAAAACATAACCTCTGACTATTCCTTTGGCGTAAACGTCACGGGCGCAGAGGCTTTTTTCCAATAATTCTATTATTTTGTAGGTTCGGTGATTTGTTTTTGAAAAGGATAATAATACATGTGGTAGAAAACCCAAATAATAGGAAAGAATATTGTTATTTATTTTATATTCAGTGTTCCGTAAACACATAAAACGAGATAATATGCGCAGACTATAAATAGAAAACTTTTGTTTTTGAAACGTTTAAAAACAAGTTTTCTGTGCTAAAACCCGCCAGAGGAATTAAAATATACCTAAGAAAGTAACACGTCTACTTAGAGGATGTACCAAATAAATTTAACAGAAGGTAGCTATACTTCGGTGGTAGTCGTCTTTTTTTATGAAGATAATTTAACTTCAAACAAGGTTTCTACCGACCTGGAAAATCTTGAATACCTGGAAAGGTAGGGAATAGGGAGCTATTTAAAAAAGTGAAGGAAAAGTCGAAGAATTTGTAAAATTTATTGGGAAATCGGGGAATTTTAATAATTTTTTAAGAGAATTTACAGCCTTTCTCAAGTATCGTAGGCGTATTGAAAATACCTGACATACTTAACTGCAAATTTTCGAATTTTAGACATGCTTTTTGACGTTCTTACGGCGAATAAGGATCGTATTCGATGCCTAGTATATCCATACAAAGTTTTACTTTGATCAAACGTCATGAAATTGAAATAGGGATGTCTTCATGGAACTGATTCACTTCGTCCATTCAGTAGACATCATTAGGTGTCTATTTTCATTACAATTTCATACAATCGGAAAAATCCCTGTTTCAAGGTTGTTATAATTCTAGACGTTGCCGTCGGCGTCGAGATGTTTCATTTAATACTTCATATCGTAGCAGAGCCCTAAGCACGGGGGCGCCGAGCACCACGAGGCGAAACCCTGTGTCAAGGTTATATTATTATAGGCGTTGAGGTGATTGATTTGATAGCCCACATCGTGGCGGAACACTAGACACAGGAGCTCCATTTTGGAAGGGCGGAGTCTACCAAAGTATCACAAAAGTCAGGGAATGTGAATATATTGCAAACTCGAAATTTAAGACTACGAATTATTGGTCTGACATTTCATTTATCGTATATTCGTGCACTTGTATACTTTTGAATTTCACATTGGGCGATTCCCAAACTGACCTCAATTTTACCCTTAACGGAAAGTGACGTCTAACCTTCAGATCTTTATCAGAAAAATGTCTATGACTTCATTCAAAGTGAACACTAGCTATCTTCTTATTTACTTATTTCAATTAAATTTTTTTATAGCTTATTCCAATGTAATTTTAAAGGTGAATATCAAGTTAGCCGTGAATTCCTGTTTGTTATATAACTCAAAGACTATAAGCAGAGATTAGCCCTAAATTACATACTCTGCTGCCTATCGTTGATATTATAATACCAGGTTAATAATATTGTACTGCACAAGACGAGAATCAAGCTATTTTTAATGATATCAGACAAAGAAATAATATCTGGTTCGATTGTCAAATTGAGAATAGTGCCTCAAAATGTCCCTTCAACTGTTTTCAACCAGTTTTTATAAAAAAAACATATTCATTTTTGATACTTTCTCATCAATAAGTCGAAATTTGACTATTCTTGCGGAATCTGGGATTTGTGCCATTCGCCAACGTAAAAGAATACATTGAAAGCGAACCTCTTAAGGTCTGCGGAACTCCCGCCTCCCCAGTTTCCAGATTATACTTTTGATTCATGGTTTTCACTATATAATAATAATAGTATAATTGAAGTAATAAGTTCCCGATACATAAAAAACGCAACAAAAACTTCACTACTTCATTAAAATACCAGTACTCTCTGTACTGCTGTTCGCAAATTGACTCTCATTCCTTTATAGGTTTTTGATGTACGTCGGGTCGATTGATGACAGGATGCCGCCATGGCCCGCGGCGATAATAATTATGTCGTAAAGTTTTTGTTGCATTTTTTGAGTGTAGGGAAGGCCTTACTTGGACTATAGGTATTCTGTGTAATTAACCATCTCATAACCCAGCCTTGAAAATTTTTACGACGATGGGAGTTATTGTAATTTTTTATATAGGTATATATTTTTGCTCTCTTTGCAAATACCTAATATTTTCATGTAAAGCCTCCTGTTTATCGTTTATAAAATTTTAACGTTAATTGGCCGATACCCTGTTAATATTCTTTCCTAGTCACATTAACATTGAAAAATTTGAGTATGGTACGATTTTTTTGCCATCATGTTTGTTCTCGCACACAGAGCACACTCATTCCAAAAGAATGAATCAGTTTAATCACCTCTGAGGTTTATTGATTCCTTTCGGTATTTTTCTTAGAATGATTATTGAAGCACATCTGTTAATGTAAAAAACACAACTTTTACAGTAGTACGACTGCTTCATCAAGCGGTAAAAGGTTTGCAATTTTATCATTTGTATAGAGCCTCGAGGGTTCATTGATTTTGTCTACTTTGAGAGTTTTGTAAGCGAAAATTGATCTGCCTAAATTGGAAAACATTTTTTAACAAATAGGTGAACTTTAGGAAATTCATTTGTTCTGTTTTAACCCGTTTTGATCAGTGCATTTATTATTATATCATCGGTACAAACCTATAAGAAAAGTTGGAGTCAGTGGAACAAATTTTAGATAAATGCGACGTAATTTTTAATTTGACCGTAATCTGCCAGAATGCCAGTGAATATAACAGCGTTCCTCATATGAATGCGTAACATACGATTAGACTTCTATTCCGATTTCAATCCTTATTTGGTGGTCATCACTCATTCATACGCAATAATTTAGTAAATAGTAAATATTTGGTGAAAATATATTAAGGTCAGTCGCATGGTCGATAAGGAATTTATGTGGAGCAGTAATTTTGATGTAATCAAAACGGCCCCAACACAGATAAAGCGACTTGAAATTGTAACCAGTATAGTCACTTGTTATTTCATGGCAATCTAGTTGTCGCTTGCAAGGATTATTTACATAATAACGACATAATAGGTTTTGAGTGCGTCAGTTTTAATGCTAAAAATATTTTTTACGCGGGTTTCTCCATTATTAATTAATTTACATATTTACTACTACAGCGGTATTTAATAGCATAATGATACTATGGTTGATTTATTTCATGGAAAATGCCATTTATATACAAATTATATTTCGTCCAGGAATAGTTTATAGGAGTAGAAATAAGTACTCGAAAAGTTCCCACCCTATCCGAGTACGCAACCACTCTTTTTTCGCGAAAAACTACCCCCGGGCGGGACGTAACTAGGTTTTTCGCATTTTTTTTTTTTTTTCGAAACCACCTGACGGAAAAAGTATAGGAATAGAAATGTTAGGTAGGTATTTCGTCGGTAATTGGATAAAAAAGGAAGCAAACCTTATATCCTCTTTAAATTCGACGTTTCGACAAGCTTTGTCGTCTTCATTAGTCTTAAAATCAGAACTGATGTCATTGTTAACAGTTTAACAACAAAAAACATATACAGTGTGTCTCATTTAAGAGTGTAACGGCGCAATAATTCTTTTGTTTTTGTCCGATTTAAATCAAACTGATCTCAAAAGATAGAGGTCACCAAGGTCTATTTAAGACCACAAAATCACTTTCCATCTTTAAATGCAAGGCCATCTATGATGCTAAATTATATGAACTCTTAATCCGAAGCTTAGTTGAATTCTAAAAAAATGAGGTTTTAATGAAAAAAATTCTGAAAAAAATCATTTTTGGCATTTTAATAAAAATTATTTCTAAATTATTTTTTTTAAACAATTTACACAAATGAATAATAAATACAATCAAAAGAATTAAATATTACGTTCCATCAAACCTCCATCAGCCCTAATGCACGCCTTAATTCGCTTTCTGTTATTAATAGTTCATAACTTTTCGGAGGGTTTCAGGCGTAATTTCAGCGCAAGCTTGCCTAATCCGATTTTCTCTTTGTAGTCTATTTCGTGGCTGCGTTTTGTAGACTTCATTCTTTAGAAACCCGCATAAAAAAGAGTCCAAGGACATGAGGACAGGTGACCTCGGAGGACGGGTGTGAAGTTATCCACATCCACATTTTCAAGTAGGACTATAATCGATAAAGTCGTGGGTATAGAGAATACTTCTTATTTTGAAAACAGTTTCTCTAATTACCCTCGTGTTTTAATTAAAAGACAGATTAGGAACAGGAAAATTACATCGGGAAATATATATCAATACATGCCGGGTGGTGTGGCAGGGTGCAGAGGAGGGTGGAATATTTATAAAAAATTATTCATTTTAGTAATCCCTGTCGAGTCTCAAACAACGAAATACATCAGGGAAATGTATTAAAGTTATTTTCCAGCCCGTCTCGGAGAGTGAGATAAGGGTTGAAATATTTTAAAAATTTATTATTTGAGTACTTAACAATTACTGTCGAGTTGGAATTTTAACGGGGATTCATCAAGGACAATAAAATAAATAAGAAAAATGTATTGAAATCATTTTCCAGCCCGTCTAAGAGGGTGAGATAGGAGTTGAAATATTTTAAAAATTTATTATTTCAGTAACAATTACTATCGAGTTTTAATTTTAACGGGGATTCATTAAGAACAATGAAATACATCAGAAAAATGTATTAAAATCATTTTCCAGACCGTCTAAGAGGGTGAGATAGGGGTTGAAATATTTTAAAAATCTATTATTTTACTCAATTCCTGTCGAGTTTTAATTGTAACGGGGATTCATTAAGGACGATGAAATACATCAGGAAGATGTTTTGAAATCATTTTCCAGCCCGTCTAAGAGAGTGAGATAGGGGTTGAAATATTTTAAAAATTAATGATATAAGTAAATACGATCGAGTTCTAATTTCAACGTGGTTTCATTATGAACAACGAAACAAATCAGAAAATGCATTGGAATGATTTTCCAGCCTGTCTTCTAGACGGGCTGGAAAATGATTTCAAAACATCTTCCTGATGCATTTCACTGTCCTTAATGAATCCCCGTTAAGATTAAAACTCAACAGTAATTGTTCCGAAAATAATGAATTTTTAAAACATTTCAACCCCTATCTCACCCTCCTAGACGAGCCGGAAAATGATTTCAAAACATCTTTCTGATGTATTTCATTGTCCTTAATGAATCCCTGTTAAAATTAAAACTGGACAGGAATTGTTGCTAAAATAATGAATTTTTAAAATTATTCAACCCCTATCTCACCCTCCGAGACGGGCTTGAAAATGATTTCAACACATTCGAATACATTCCTCTGATGTATTTCGTTGTTCTTAATAAAACCGCGTTAGAATTAATACCCGACAGGGATTACTAAAATGAATAATTTTTTATAAATATTCCACCCTCCTCTGCACCCTGCCGCACCACCCGGCATGTATTGATATATATTTCCCGATGTATTTTTCCTGTTCCTAATCTGTCTTTTAATTAAAACACGAGGGTAATTAGAGAACTGTTTTCAAAATAAGAAATATTCTGTGTACCCACAACTTTATCGATTATAGTCCTACTTGAAAATGTGGATGTGGATAACTTCACACCTGTCCTCGTAGGCCAATTAATAAAAGAGCTATTTCTTCCAATCCACCTCCGGGGAAAGTTGCCGTTTAGCCAATTCCGTACTACCATTGCATTGTGGATTGGGGCTCCATCAAGTTGAAATATTACATTGTTGTATGCAATAAGGGGCAAGTGTTCAATTTCGATTGAAAATTCACTTTGCAAAAAAAAAATGGAAAACGTTCTGCATTTCAAATTTCCCTCAAAGAAATATGGTCCAATTATTTGTTCATTCAAAATACCGCACCACACATTCACCTTTTTGGAATATTGGCATCGACAATTTACAATCCAATGAGGGTTTTCAACGGACCAATATCTAGTATTTTGATAGTTAACTGTGCCATTAGTTGTAAATGTCGCTTGATCAGAGAATAAAATATTTAAAAAGAAATTAGGGTTGTTCAAAAACTCTCCCTGACACCAAAAGCAATATTTCGTCGCCTCCCTTTGTAAGAAAACAGGCTTGAAGGGACGTAATTTATTTCAACTTGAGTACATTTCAAATTGTGGTCATTCTCCTTAGGCTACACCTTGGATTTTCTCTCATAAACTGAAGAATGTAAATAAATTATTAATTCGCCAAACTTTTACATGGTTTATTGGGGGTCAATATGGATGCCGATTATTAAATTCTGTAGCAGCTTCCCTCCTTGTACGAGAATTATCACCAATTAATCTAACAATTTTCACTTTTTCCGCAGTTGTAGGCTTTTTAATTGAAATAAAATATGCTAGAATATAAAGAATTACACAGAATATCAACATGCACAAAATTGTTTCAGTAGAAGTACAGGAGTCAGAGCATGCTTATCAAAACGAGAAATTTGGCACTGGATTTTTTTCATCAAGACCTCATTTTTTTATTAGAATTCAACTAAACTTCGGATTTAGGATTTTTGAATGATTTCGAACAAGTTTTATTTATAAAATTTTTTGATTAAAAAAATGCCTACTATGATTTTTGATTTTTTTCATAAAATTTAGCATCGTAGATGGCTCATCAAATTTGGCATCGTAGATCAAATTTGGCATCGTAGATGGCCTTGCATTTAAAGATGGAAAGTGGTTTTGTGGTCTTAAATAGATCTTGTTGACCTCTATCTCTTGAGATCAGTTTAATTTAAATTGGACAAAAAACACTCTTAAGTGAGACACACTGTATATGTAATCCGACATAATATATGAATTTTTCTAATATGTTGCAAGCCTAAGTATTTGAAATTTTCATACTATGCCTAGCACATTAATTTCTATTTTCTCACTTACTACGAACGTAGGTTTGCGTACCCTTGGTTCCCGACACATTTTCTTTTCCAGCTTCTTAATGTCGGGACGGATGTATTCTTTCCGGAAATCTTTCACTATAAATTTCGTGTGCACGCTTTCCATTTTTACGACGTTCCCGTAAATAAGAGGAGAATATCAACTTTCTCATTATTTGTATACACCATTGTAACAATACTTAACTGAAAGTTTCGATTAGAGAACTGTCATTTCGATTATTTTGTTTCTCTTTTAAAATGCAAAGGTAACTTGAAGCAAACTTTTTTGATAGTTGTATAATAATAGCTATAAATTTAAAATACTACAATTACAAGCTGTTTGTAGAGTTTCTTTAAATTAATGTTCATAAAAACTCGATAAAAACCCAAGCATAGTGGGTATCAATGGATTCGTAAAAAAGGGCAATTCAATGGACACAAGTCTTATGCACACTAAATCCCAATGTAATATTTTATTCCCTTTAATAATAGAGTGAGGGTGGTAGAGGGGGTGGCTAATGTAAAAAAAATTTAGAAGTTCTTGGTTCGCGTATACACACTAAACCCCAATTTAATTTTTTATTCGCTTAAACAATAGGGTGGGGGTGGTAGAGGGGGTAGCTAACGCCAAAAAATTTTTTTGACGTTTCGACCCTGTTATTAAAGGGGGTTAAAAAGATAAAATGTGATTTAGTGTATACAAATCACATTTTATCTTTTTAACCCCCTTTAATAACAGGGTGGGGGTGGCAATGGAGTGGTAGGGGGGTAGCTAACGCCAAAAAAAATTTTTTAGACGTTTCGTTCTTGTATACACACTAAATCACATTTAAATTTTTTTGACCCCCTTTAATAATAGAGTGGGGGTGGCAATGGAGTGGTAGAGGGGTAGCTAATGCCAAAAAATTTTTTTAGACGTTTCGTTTTTGTATACACACCAAATCACATTTTTTTTACCCCCTTTAATAGGGTGCGGGTGGTAGAAAAAACGCAAAAAATTTTTTTCAGACGTTTCGTTTTTGCATATACACTAAATCACATTTTAAATTTTTTTACAGGGGGCGAGCGTAGGTGCGTCTTTACTATGTACATACTTCGGTATGCGATGTAAAGTAACGTCAGGCGCAGTTAGTATAGTTGGATGGGTGACCATTCCAACGGAAACCGCGTCCTCGCCTCACACATCTTCCAGCGGCTTGTATATGAGTGTATGCGCGGAAGCTATACAACCTTAGGCGAGGGTTGTATAGGAGATATACCATCCTTCGGAGGGGATGTAAAGCCGTCGGTCCCTTGTCTATTAAATGTTAGGCAAGTAAAAGATCCTTACTCTTCTTAAGGGAAGAGGTTCGGCAAAATTCCTGGTTTTGGGTAGCTCGTCTACAGGCGTCGGTGTTAGGCCTCAGTAGCGGAAATAGGCCGATGAAAATTTTTTTTACTACCTTTCATAATAGTGTGGGGGTGATAGTGAGGGGGGTGGCTGATGCCAAAAAAAATTTTGAGACCTTAACTTTTCGTATATGCCTTAAATTGCAATTTTATGGACTCTTACTTGCTTGTTTTGCCTATTTACCCTTATTTACCCCATTTACCCCGAACCCTTCAACGGAATTAGATCAAAATATAATCTAGTTCCAGATCTCGTTATAATTAATACACAAGTGTACCAAATTTCAAGTCAATATCATAAACGGTTCCAGAGTCAACGTGTGCACAAACAAGTTACAGACAGACAAACCGACAGACAGGAAATTTTTTTCGCTCAAATTCAAAATCTCGAGGTTTCATGACATTTTAAGCCTATTTCAAGAAAAAAAAATAGTTTTTTTTGCTTACTTCCACTGGATGTGGAAGTAAAAGTTATAGAGGTGAGCCACTACTTTGTGGCACCCGGTATAGCGGTTCAGTAAATCGGCTATTCATTTTTTGCAAAGTGTGCTAATAAGACTCATTAATTCATCTCAATAGATTCACTTTTTGAAATTTCGGTGTTTTTAAATTATGCTTAAAAATAACTTCATAGAAACTTAAATTATTGTTTTGTTTATCTTGATATCAAATAACTGTTTTTAATGTTCATAAGTGACCGAGTGAGAACGGATATTTATGCTAGATTTCAACGTCGAATGAAAAAGCATATTGATGGACGAATTATTGTGTGCAAGCATTATCGAACAAAAATACGTGTCCTCTCGCATAATTTAGTCTACGCTGATTTTTACGTATTTACGATGTATACTTGGGATACACCTCTGTGCCAAATAAATAATATTTCTCTCAAATTCAAATACCAACACTTACGGCGTAAATTGCAAATTGATTATCTAATTCCAGTATGGCAGTGTGTGTAATAATGACCGACTCTACAACCCATTGAATGATGATAGTGTTAATAGCTAATTTTTTGACACTCAGGGCATAATAAAATTGAATGGGCGAGTACAATGACAGCACGAGGAAAAAAATATTACGTAGTATAAGCGATACCATTTCACCTACAGGAAACGGGAACAAAACATTGTGCACGAGCCAACAGAAACTGAATTGAATAAGATACAATCTGTATCTGTACTCTCATATATAAAGCGTTGTTAAATAATGTGTACACGCGGGAAATTTATAGTGTGTTTCCGTTGAATGCAATATGAAATGTTGTACACTGTAGCGAAACGAAGATGTGATGAGAATTCGCCGTGAAACTCATTGTTTAGTAACTATTCCACATTTTACTTTTAATCGAGCGTAATTGAAGAGAAATGCTTGAAAATATTTTTATCCATCATCCTGAATGACTTTTTTTAAGTATAGATCTAGATTTGTCTTGAATAAAGGAGACGGGTCCGTACAGTTTATAATGGAATCTGAACCACTAAATTCGATCTCTATCTTTTATAAAACCGTAAATATCGCTTGTAGCAAAATAATTACTTATCGTTGCGTTAGGCATCGAATTGCGAACGACATTTATGTATTTGTGGTGCACGAATATTTGGCATTTGAACTATTTAAAATTTCAACGAAAGTACGAGTTGGCGGCGTTGGCGCGTTTGTAATGTTTGTTAGTTAGGGTTCGGAAAGAGGGAAAGGTAAGAGAAAAAAGGGGCAGCCATGTTGCAATTTGGGATCTGGATCTGCATCATTTGTCTCCTGATTTTTATGTGAGTAAGAGCCTCATAAGATCTATGAGATCTTACTCTTTATGTCTTTTGTCTTACTAGCATCAAGTTTTTGACTTGACTTGGAATTTTGTAAGGTATACTTAAAAACCGCCGTGTGACCATTGGGTCGGTAAACTAATGCCCAATTCCATCTGAAGGTTAGGCCATTTTATTTGGAAAAAAAAACTTTGCAAATAGATATACTGCAGAAAACATCTTATGGTTGACTTCTCAGCCAAAATAACAAAAGACTATTAATCTCCGCTTAAAAGTTGATGGTCCAGTAAAAGATATCGAAAACAAAATTTGACAACAATAATTATACCTCGTGTTTATTTCGAGCGCTGACAGCCAAGCTTAGGGAACGTTGTTTCACCAGAAACTATTGTGACAACATTCTGCATTCAATTGTTCATTAATGAGCAAGATTCTAGTACCTATCATCTCATTAGAGGCCTTCTTATATGACCACACCATCAGTTTAATAAACCAGCCCAGCCATATGTTGATAAATTGTACACGACAGTTCTGGTCTCGTCACAATCTTGTGGGTACGTGCATACTGTACCGAACACTCTAAATTTGACAGAACTGCCTTTGCATAAACAACTTGAATCTGGTTGGACCTTCAGCGTAATTTTTTTTAAAAACCGATTTAAAATAGGTTTAAAATGTCGTGAAACGTCGAGATTTTAAATTTGAGAAAAAAAAAATTCCTGTCTGTAACTTTTTTGTGCGCACGTTTACTCTGGAACCGTTTATGATATTGACTTGAAATTTGGTACACTTACACTTATGTATTGTAACGAGATCTGGAACTAGATTATATTTTGATCTAATTCCGTTGAAGGGTTCGGGGGTAAATGGGGTAAATAACGGTAAATAGGCAAAGCAAGCAGATAAGAGTCCATAAAATTCCAATTTAGGGCATGTACGAAGAGTCAAGGTCTCAAATTTTTTTTTGTGCATCAGCCAATACCATCCCCACACTATTATGAAAGGGAGTTAAAAAAAATTAAAATGTGATTTAGTGCGTATCCGAGAACAAATTTTTCTGGCGTTAGCTACCCCTTCTACCACCCCCCCATTGCCACCCTCACACCATTAATAAAGGGAATATGTTGTGTGGGTACAACTAATTAAATGCTCTTCAGAAGGAGTTATTTATTAAACAAAACTTAACAAAAAGTGGTTACGAATCTTAAGTTTAAATATACGACGTGAATTGTTTGAGAACAGAAATAAGACTGACCTGTTTTGCCTGCATTTCGGCGGTCTCTCGTATACCTCTCGAGGATGGGTAAATGAGCGTAATTTCCAAATTACGTTTTTATGGTAGGCTATTGTGTTGGCCATTACTGCCTCCAGCCTGTCGGCATTTTTGCCTTAAAGGTATAACCTTTGTTAGTTTTACGATTATTATGTTTCCGTGCTTAATTGTGGAAAAGTACGCTACAGAGTAAAAAATTAAATTCGGATTTAGCCACCTCTTCTACCACCCCCATTGCCATCCCCACCCTATTATTAAAGGGAGTAAATTGGAATTTAGTATATGTACGAGAACCAAGGGCTCTAACTTTTTTTACATTTGCCACCCCCTCTATAACCCCCACTCTATTATTAAATGGAAGAAAATATTACATTGGGATTTAGTGTGTATAAGACTTGGCTACAAAATCTGGATGTGGAAGTAGTGATTCCTTGGGCAACGGTTTTTATTAGTACAATTCTACATATCGAATAGAATCAATCAAGCGCAAACTGAATAATTAGAATTATTGTACTTCTAACTTAGACCAGTTGTTTTGCGGCATATGTATTTTTACCGCATTTCTAAAGGTGAGGGTCTGTTGATTTTTGTTGTAACTGGGCTCAAGTTTCACACCTGTCTTTTATCATAATTATTCACAATCACCATCTAGTGTGCGAGGGCAAGTTAGCGTCAAGTTGTGGTTAGACTATTATGACAGCAGCGACCTATGCAAGTCGCAGAAGCTTTACCTAGGGCAACGATATAATATATCTCTTCACAGTGTGTAGGTAGGCATGTAGAAGGGTATGGAAATTAAAAACTCGTCATACGTGTTTGATGCATTAGACTGGAGAACGTAATTTCTGAATTTCTTCGTTCGTTCTTATAAACATTTACACGAGGGACGAGCTGGTGTCATACTTTATATAAATAATAATATAAGTATTTATCGCTTCATTTCATTATATTTTCAAGTCATAGCGACATTCAGTTATGTTGCTCTTCCACGTCAGCCGCGAAGTAGAAAGTAACAGCAAACAGTATAGTGGAATGGTGCTCGGAATAGGGTCGTCCCCATATTTTTTTAATTAAATTATGATCTTTTAATATAAATAAAATACACATTACACATTTGGAAAAACGCAAACAACATCCGTTACCCACCGAAATTGCCAGGTACCGGTACCGGGTATCAAACCCAGAACACAGCATAGTCTGACCAAAGCGAAATTATTGCCATATAACGCGCTCTAACAGACTGGGTTACTGTGCCGGTAAACAAAACACTAGAATTTTTACAGTGGTCGTTAAACTTTAAAATTTTGTTATTAACAACAATTTTACAAACAAACACCGACGTAGTTTCCACAAATTAAGAAATAGAGGACCCCAGGAGCAATTAGCTCTGTGAAGTAAGCACTACCACTTTAAAATTTTGAAATCGTTTTGGCCCCATTAATTGTAGCATTTTTGTTGCGAATTTGTTGCGGTGAGAAAAAATTTGTAGCTCTTTATTTAAAAAAAAATAACCCATGGCAATGCTAACTTCACAGTGAAGATATAGCATTTTTACTGCTCACAGAAATCGCTTTAAAAAGTGCGCAAATATTTTCTTATCATAAAAATAATTTGTTGCGAATTTGTTGCACACGATTAATAGCAAAAAATTAATGAAAAACTGTTTTTTCTAATAACTTCTGGTAATACGAAGTTGATAATCAAGATAGCATTAAAACTTATGAAAAATCGCTTTTAATAATAATTTATAAATAAGAACGGTAAAAAAAATTTGTTTAAATATTTTTTAAAAAAGTACCGGAAAAACAGATAGCTTTAAAAAGGTAAGCAATCGCGACTGAGTAATTCCGGGTGTGTCGTATACAAAATCTGCAAGACAAGTAAGGATAAGATAACAGGTTTCAGAAGATTTTGGGAACAAAAAGTGGACTATTGTAATTTATATTGAAAAATAGTAGCAATTTACTCATATAAACAGGCGTTCCATTTTATTGCATACACATTTTACTCAAAAATGAACGAAGGAACGAAAAAGCACAAATCGCAAAAATTCTAAGGTTGGTAAGGGAAAGATTTCTCGAAAATAGTTTATTACGTTGAAATTATATTAGAGAAAACTGTATTTGCAACCAATTTTTTCTCGATACTAAAAATTCGTACACGTCACAAAACAAAGCCTCGAACTGAAAAACACATGAAAAAAATACATTTGCAACGGTTTTTACAGGTGGTAGTGCCAGGTTGCACTGGAAATTCAAAATTTCATTGAATTTTGCAAACAATTTTTTCGCAACAAATTAGGTTTCGGTGCAACAAATTCGTACACGACACGCAAAAACTTGTCGAAGTGAAAAAGTCATGAAAAAAAAATATTTGCAACGGTTTTTACACAAAGTAGTGTCAAGTTACGCAGGAAACCGATAAATTTTTGCAAAAACTTGTTTGACAGCAAATTATGAATCGACGCAGCAAATTTGTACACCACACGCTACAAATCGTCGAAGTGAAAAACACATGAAAAAATGCATTTGCAACTATTTTTGGTGGTAGTAGTGTCAGATTGCCATGGAAATGCAGCGTATTATCAATTGTTGCGAAAATTTGTTTCGTAACAAATTATTACTCGGCACAACAAATTCGTACACCACACGCTATAAATCGCCGAAGTGAAAAGCACATGAAAACATGCATTTGCAACGATTTTTGGAGGTGGTAGTGCCAGGTTATGCTGAAAGTTCAACGTTTTATCGATTTTTGTGAAAACTTGTTTTGCAACAAATTATGTCTCGCTGCAACAAATTCGTATACGAAAAAATGCATTTACAACCATTTTTGTAGGTGATAATGCCAGGTTGTGCTGAATACTCAGCGTTTTATTTTTGCGAAAACTTGTTTCGCAACAGATTGTGACTCGGCGCAGCAAATTTGCATACCACGCGCTATAAATCGTCGAAGTGAAAAACACATGAAAACATGCATTTGCAACGATTTTTGGAGGTGGTAGTGCCAGGTTATGCTGAAAGTTCAACGTTTTATCGATTTTTGTGAAAACTTGTTTTGCAACAAATTATGTCTCGCTGCAACAAATTCGTATACGATACGCAACAAATTCTCTATGTGAAATGCACTCGAAAAAATGCATTTACAACGGTTTTCGGCAGTGGTACTGCCAGGTTGCGCCGTCATAATTTGTTGCCAAACAGGTTTTCGCAAAAATCGATAAAATGTTGAATTTTTTAATGCAACCTGGCACTACCACCTACAAAAATGGTTTCAAATGCATTTTTTCATGCGTTTTTCACTTCAACAATTTGTAGCGTGTGATGTACGAATTTGTTGCGACGAGTAATAATTTGTTGCAAAACAAGTTTTCGCAAAAATCGGTAAAACGGTCAGTTTCCAACGTAACTTGACACTACTTCTTGCAAAAACCGTTGCAAATATTTTTCTTCGTGAGTTTTCACTTCGACAAATTTTTGCGTGTCGTATACGAATTTGTTGCACCAAGATGTAATAATGGAACGCCTGTTTTTTATGAAACTGCTATTACTTTTCAATATAAATTATAGTAGTCCACTTTTTGTTCCAAAAATCTGTTGATACCTGTTATCTTATCCTTACTTGTCTTGCATATTTTGTGTTTCATTTTGTGACACACCCGAAATCGTTCACTTGCGATTGCTCACTTTTTCAAAGTTATCTGTTTTTTTTTTCCGGCTCTTTTAAAAAAAATATTGCGATTTTTCATAAGTTTTAATACTATCTTGATTATCAAGTTCGTATTAACAAAAGTTATTAGAAAGAACATTTTTTTCATGAATTTTTTGCTATTAATCGTGTGCATCAAATTTTCAATAAATTGTTTGTGCACTTTTTAAAGCGATTTCTGTGAGTGGTAATGAATGCTATCTTCACTGTGAAGTTAGCATTACCATGGGTTACTTTTTTAAAATAAAGAGTACAAATTTTTTCTCACCGCAACAAATTTGCAACAAAAAAGTTACACTTAATGGGGCCAAAACGATTTCAAAATTTTAAATTGGTAGTGCTAACTTCACAGAGCTGGAACAATTTTACAAGTAGGATTGCCTACTAAATACTTTGCGTTCTTACCAAATTATAAAACCTCGGTTTTGGTTTCATTTAAAGCTAAACTGTGGCGAAACCGTGAGAGATAACTGATATTTGTTCTAAATCCGGGTTTATTGTATTATATAAAGAATAGGACTAATAAATGTGTATAAGTAAATTTAGTAAATACCAACTCGAATAATATTGAAATACGATCAGATATTTTTTATTATGTGAGTTTAATTTAGCACGATTAATTGTGATCTTTTACAGCAGTAATTGTACCAAGATGTTAATGATGTATGCGTACATCTATTAAAACTCTTTGCAATTAAAGCCTTGTCTTTCATCAATAGTTAAATGTATTTTTTATTGCTAAAACAAACGATATAGCTCAGTATACATTGTTGCATAGCATAGTCATAGATTCCACACGGCAATAGTAGAAGTATATTACGTGCACCAATTTTAATATTCTTCCTAGCCACATTTACATTGTAGTTCCCCGTTGTAGTGTATCATCCAAGCGTCCACAAGCAAGGCAGCAGGGTTTCAGTCAATGGTTTCTTCTTCAGATCGTGTAAACGTGATGTGAAAAAGTAACGAAGCCGTGAGGTCTCCGGGTGTAACGGACGACATTCATGACTGCTGTGCTGTGTACACTTCATTCGATTGCCGTAATCGATTAAACAAGGTGAAAAATACATTCCGAATGGTTCTGTTTTGTCAGTCTGGTTTATTTCAGTAAGAATTTCGCCATGATTTTAAAAACAAACACATTAAAAGTAAATAAAATACGGTTGTAAAACGAGATAAATGATTGAGGCTAATTAAATTGTTTTTGTTTAAGTATTTCACGTCCCATGTTATTTTTTAATAGTGAGTGGATTTTATGCATTATTTAAAATTGTTACAGATATCGGTATTTGAATATATTCCTTTGACGTGAAACCTTAGTAAATGATGATTTAGGGAAAGTACTCTTACGTGTTTACACCCTCCAGTAAACACCCCCAAGCGTAGGTCCAATAATTGCAATACCAATTCACTAACCACTGATTTATTGATCACTAAATTCCTTACAATAGTTGGCCCTTATAATAACCTAATTATAACTTTTATCTACTATAGACAGTACTATAATTCACAACTTGTTACTGTTTTCTTATCTCATCACTTGGCTCATCTCAGAACTGTACTGAACTAACTTCTTATATACTCTACTCCTTGGCGCTTATTCTCAATTCATCCATTTCACTCCAGGCTGTTCCAGACGACTTCTCCTCCCTTCTAGTATACTCTGTGAGAAAGCGCCACCTCTGGACCGACCGGTGAACTATTATCCTGTGGCAGGTAATTAGGCAGGCTTCCTTTTACTCTGCTACTGGGGATTAAACCTCTTTCCGTAAGAGGGCGCGGGCGTGCACATAACAGTACGTTTATGGCCGATAGCCGCGTGGGTTAAGACGCGAGGTGGCAATCGCAATTAATCACATGGGTATCGCGCCACCAGGTTCGAATCCCGGTTCCGGCACTGTCGGAGAAAATGGTTGTATGTCCGCTTTCTTTCAATGTGTAACCCCTTCCGTACAAGTATCTGGCTTCTGGAATTGGGGTTGTCTAATTTCTGTGGTGGTGTTTATTATTATTGGAGGGGCCTGCTTGATAATGTTTGATATAGGATCCACTCAGTCAAGAGGGAACTGTTTGCTACAGGCAATTATAGTCGAGATCAGCGCTTCCCGTCATTCAAAAAACGCAACAAAAACTTTACGACAATTATCGCACTTGGGCCAAGCGGTATACTCTCGTCAAACAAGCCGACGCACATTAAAACTTATAACGGTAAACGAGACAATTTGCGGTCGAGATAGCACAAAGTGCAACGTTATTTTAATAGGTCGTAAAGTTTTTGTTGCGTTTATTGAGTGCCGGGAAGCGCTGATCTCGGTTATACCCATCGTGTAGATGGAAAATTCTGAAAGTACAGTTTGGGGCTTTAGTATCACTAAATAAACTCGAAAGCCCTAAGAAAAATCGAAGTTGCAGAAAGACTTAGATCCGGTTTATCAGTACAGGGTTAACACTTAACTATAGGATAAATGCCAAGCGAAACAATGGATATCTATTGTTTTGTTTTTGTTTTGTTATCCTTTGTTATGAGTTAACCTTGCATTGATAAACCGGCCCTTAGTTCTATAGATTTATTTTTATATATTGATTATCTCCTGTTTCCTATAACCACCCTGTAGTAATGTGCGAAATTGTCTACTTATAAATATTAATGTTAACACAGGTCACATTTGTGTATGACTAGGCGTTTGATAAATGTTGATAATCAGTTATATTGATAAAATCTTGCTTAAAATATGCAATTCATTTATATGCGAGTAAAGAATGAAACAAACTATCGAACTAAAAATTATTTAGCAATGAATTTAAATTAGGGTCATGGACTATTTATTCGCGATATTTTTGTGAAAGGTAACAATTACCACGTTTTACGCTAGTATTCTGTTAAATATCTACTTGTAAATGTAAACAGAAACACAGTATAAAGTTTATAACAAAAAGAATATATTCAGGATTCGTACATGTTATTTGGTTGCGATCTATAGCTAGACTGAAAATATTATATAAACATTAAATAATTTTAAAACACAAGTTCGAGGCCAGGGTCTCTCAATATTTCTGCTTCTCCCAAAAACTGCTGACTACAATTCGGTAAGACACCACCTAACACAGATCAAAATGCATTAAAAACTTTGACTTTTAACAATGAAGTTCAAACCATTTGAAATTATTTATTTACATTTATGCAGGATTGATATAAATCCGGGTTTTTGCAAAATTCATTTGAATTTTTGGGTTTTGTTTTTCCTTTTTTAATCGCCTTATTTAGATTAACGTTCTGGTGGAGTTTAGCATTAGCTATTCCACCACTCAACCAGAACACATGCACATAGACCATTACACAATGACCATTCCCTACGACATTGCCATCTGCCGCAGCTGAGACTCGAACTCAGGAGAGGTACAGTAACTAGCCGTGTTGTCTCTCACACAACCTCGTCTAGTCCACTGCTACCAACTCGGCAACACATGAAAAACACCACTAAACATCCATACCCTAGCCAGAATGCGAACCCGGAATTCCTTAGTTGCAAGCCTAACACGTAAGCGTTGAGCCACTGAGCCGGTTTGATTCTATATAGTCCATATATGATCTGTATATGAAATATCGTGTTTTATTTATGATTCATATGAAGAAACTCATTCGTTGTAGTGATTTAACTTATAATAAGTGTTACGTGTTTACACCCTGTAGTAAACTAGTAAACCCCTCCATACGTAGATCCAATAATTGCAACACGAATTTTCACTAACCAATTCAAATAAATAAGTCTTTATTTCTTATTTTAATTCAAACAAGTACCTCCCCAGAACCCACACCGGGTTCGACCGTGCAACCACTGCGCTAATATGGTGGCAGATTGCAGGGCCGGACGGAGTGGGACTGGTTCGGTTAAAAAGAAAATTAAAACAATTAAACCTAGGCTCCTTCCGTCGCAGACGGATTAAAAAGGTGATAAAATTAGGAACATGTTTAAAGAACAAACAAAACTGATTAAAAACTACATACTAAACACTCGCGCACTGATCACTTTTAATTTCGTATCTGACGCTAGCACCTCAATTTGAACGGGGCGCGCCTTCCGCGAGATACGTCAATGCTGGGCTGCGCATGGCTGGCCTGAACTTTGATTTTTTTTAAATTTGCGTTGTATATGTTTTGATTTTCTAAAAAAATTGTGAAGCGAAATGAATTTAGAGACAAAAATGTACAAATAGAAAATAAGAAAAAACAAACGCGACAAAAAGGTTACAAACAGAAAGGAAGAGGGGGCCAGGAAAGATTTAAAGATACAAAAGGTATGAAATGTCAGTAAAAGTGGATAGGGTGAGCGGAAGTTATAGTTGTTGAAGTTTGGCTACAGGAGTTGCCTGAAAATCGGTAACGTCTGGTAAGGTAAAGGGTGTTTAATCCGAAATGTGTCTTATTACCGGACTATCGCCCAGCTTGAAGGAGTAGAAGTTTTGGGAGATCTGCTGGACGTAATCCGCTATCGGAATTATGTCGTTGCATCGTGCGTATAGGTCTCTGAGGGAGATGTACCTTCCAGAATTTGAAATGATGCGCATACATTTGTGCACCAATTTTTTATTTTGTCTGTTGAGTCTGCTACCCCTGACCATAAGCGGATACAGACTCCTGGACAGGGAATAGACCATCCGTACAGTCTCATTTATGTGGGTGTTAAACGTCAGTCGTTGATCCAGTCTAACCCCCAAGTGTTTCACGCATCTTTTACTTGGAATTTTGTTTCCCCTGATCAAAATGGATGTTATGATTTTATTCTCTGTAAACCGACGCGTGAACATTATCGCCTCGGCCTTCTCAGCGTTCACCCGAATCTTCCACTGGTCGTAATAAGCCGTGGCACGAGCCATGTACGCCTTCAGCAGCATATTCGCTGCTTGGGCGTTGTGTGAATGAGCGTATATGGCTGTTCATCGGCGTACTTGGCCAGATTCGTATTCGGGAACTCTGGAAAACCGGAGACGTACAGGTTGTACAACTTTGGTGACAGGCACGATCCTTGCGGAACTCCCGCGCGAATGTCCCGCCGTGTTGAGAGTTTGTTATTCACTCGAACCTGCAGAATTGTGCCCGTCAAGAACTAGTGAACGAGCTTAATGAAGTAGGTCGAAAAGTTGTAGTGGCGTAGTTTGTAGAGTAACCCCGGGATCCAAACGGTGTCCAACGCCTTCTCAATATCGAGGAGCACCATGGCGGTGTACTTCCCGAGGTTGTATTGCACTTTGACATCGTTAACTATCCTAAGCACCTGTTGTACCGTGCTCCTGCCCTTCCCGAACCCGAACTGAGACTCATCGTCGATGTGAAGCTCCTCCTGAACAGTGTTCAATCTGACCAGGACGACCTTCTCCACCAACTTAGAGGTCGTCGACAGCAACGGGATGGGGGCCTGTAGATGCCGGCGAACTTCGCGTTCTTATTCGGCTTCAATTAACTTCACTAACCACTGATTTATTAATCGCTAAATTACAGTAATTAGTCCTTATAATAACACACTAGTTAGAACTCTCATTGACTATAGACTCACTACTATATTCCACAACTTATTACTGTTCTTTATCTTATCTGATCACTTCTCACCTCAGAACTGTTGGCTCTGCTACTTATATATATATCCGTGGCGCTTATTTTCGATTTATTCCATTTTCTTCCAGATTATTCCAGACTCATTCGAGACATTTCTACTCCTTCCAGTGCATTCTTGCGGCAGCGCCATCCTCTGGGCTGACTGGTGGACTATTGTTTTACTGGTTGCCCATTAGGCAGGCTTCCTTGTACTCGGTCTATTACTAGGGATTAAACCTCTTTCCGTAAGAGGGCGTAGGTGTGCACATAACAATAGTATAAAATAATTAAGTCGAAGAAATGAGCGGTTGTGCGTGAAAACCCTTTTTCTTCTCTATTTGTCTCCTAGAAAAATATCTGGCAATTCTACCAAAACATAAAATTTAATGCGTTATTGAAAAATTCATGAATGCAGCACTTACGACGTCTTTGAAATTTTTAAGTATGGCATTTTATGAATGTATGAACAATTTTTGAGCTCGTAGGTACACTTGGCAACAAACGTTCAGAAGAATAGATATACTTTATTGGTTACAATGAATCAAAGAGAAGAAAACAAACATGTAGTCGAAAAAAAACATTACTACGGATAGTAACAGTTGAGACCTAGTTTTCAGCAAATATTCCACCTAAACAGTTTCACTTATCTAACCTGACGTAATCATTCCTACGTAAACTCCTTACATATACAACCCACCCGTGTTTTTTTTTTTTGTTGAGGGTAGATAAGAATTACCCTATTTTTTAATACCCACCTGCCACCTTTAAATGACTCGCCATTAGTTATGTTTATGTATAATACTAAAACTTTTAAAAAGTTGATATGGTGGCCTAAATTATAATTATTATTTACAATAATATATGTAGAAATGTCAGTTATTTATAAATGAATTTGTGAACTTTTTCGGTAGGTAAGTACACATTTAGGTCAAGGATGTGTGTTAAATACAGAAACTGTATCTTTTGTTGATAATATAAATATGTTTCAAGTGATTCGATATTTTGGTATAAATTAATGTATTTTATTTGCAAAAACGACGGGACTGCTACGTATGAACGAGGCTGGAGTAGGTAACCTTGTGTCGTCACTGTCGTCGTCACTGTCGTCGTCACTTTCTCGATTCGAAGTTCACTTGTTTCGTCTCGGCTCTGAAATTATAGCCTGGTGGAACGGTTATGATATTATAATAAGCATAATGAATTAAATTAATGATTCATTATGAACCACGCCTTCATTTTATCATGCAAACCTGATTTTTTTACAATGTCCGCACGTTATGACCTTTTTATTAATAATATATTTTGGGTCGTAGGAGGTCAGTATTAATTATTCATTAATTTTTTACGTGAGCTTATCTATTGTAAGAATTCAAAGAATAGGACACCACTTAACAAAAAACTGTATTCGTAGAAAATAGTAAGTCTACAATTTGAACCAACCGAACGTCCCCGCTTCCACCGTCAGGGCTTCGGGCACTATTCGGGTCTTGCCGATTGCTGACACTAAGCTATTGAATTTCACAATTGTATTTTTTCAGTATTCATCGCCAACGGATCTCGGAAAAATAAAATTGATTACTGGTTCAGTAGCTTAGCGTGTCAGAACGTGCTGATGGCGAGTATGCTTGGCCAACAGTTGTTTACCGTGAACTGGGTTCGATCCGCAGTTCCGATATTAGACAACTTCCTATGCTCCTTATTAAAAAAAAAACACCGTGCAATTTATTAGTTAATAATTTAATTATACGCATTATATTATTAGGTATGTGAATACAGCATTTTTTATAACAGATGGTATGGAAGTTATAATGAATTAAATATTACATGAGAGGTTGTTTGATATAAATCAAAGATAAAATGTAAACAAAGAAAACTAACGTCATTAAGTGATTCATATATTGCGTTATTATGTATTAGATGTTTAACATTTTTTAATTCGTTTTTTGACCCCAAGAATTATGTATCAGAAGTGCATTTAAGTTAGAAGCTCTCTTGATAAAATAAATTTAAGGTTTTCATGATTCATCTTAAAATCTCAAGCCAGTAATAGAGTCAAAAGTACAGTGGCTATGGTGAATATCATTGTCGTACATGTAATATGTATTGGACGACAATAATTGTACTTTATCTGTTTATCTTATCAATTACTACAAATATCACCACAGTGAGGTGCATCTTTGGATTTTTCGTTAAAATTGTTTATATTTTCCCATCAGTTACACCTACATAATAATAATCCAGGCAAACGTTCATTTTTTTTCTACAAAAATCTCAATTAGGTTGTTCTGGTTTTGAAAAGGGTATTAATTTTAACTTTACCAATATATGTGTGAACTTCCCCCTCAGCAAAGCGTGCAAATTGACAAAATTTTCCACATTCATTAATTGGAACCATTGAATATACTTACAAACTATTATAAAATCATAAATGGTAATATGGTAATGACTTGAGTACATTTTTGCTATAATTAACGGTTTTTTGAGAATCTCCTTCCATTGATTTCCACATCCCTTAATAGCAGTACATCACCATGGGTAAAATTTAAATTTAGGTAATTTATCAATCGAGAATATCGATTATACCTACTGCCCTAGAAGAAATGTATAAATTACAAAGCAAGAAATATGATGAACTGAAATTACTAAATTACCCTCTATCAACAGTGGTTGATGATGCCTTAGCTTAATTTTTCACAAAACATTTTTTAAATCGAATATGAGTTAGGTTAGGTCTCTACTTCAATTATTTCTTAAATTATATTTTTTACAACGGTAATTTTACAGCATTGCAGGAAATTAATTTCAATACAATTTTCAACCGAAATTATGACGCAGCTACATAGGGGGAATCATTTTTAAAAAATATATACGTTGCCAGCATAATTTAAAAGTTTGATTAAATTGTGTGTTGTTAATGTAAACAGCCAAATTTCAAAAAGCCGATCGTTTAGATATTTGGCAATGTAATGTCAAAGTAATATAAAGGAGAAACATTCGCTTGTTTTAAATGATGGGTTGTTCAACGTCATCCTAAAACTACGCGAAACTGCGTTTTGTAGTGTTGACAGTCATATGCTATTTTGTTTGTCGTATTATTTTTAAACTTAGGTTTCCCCCGTATTCTGCAATATTTTACGTGAGTGTCTATACTCTCTTTTACAACTTAAACTACAGCAGTTTCAGTAGCAATAACATTCATTATTCTTGTTATTTGCTATTTTCGGCAAGATTGTATACTATTTTCATCAAGATTGTATACTATCACATTGACAATTGTCGCATCTTTAATTTAAACAAAATAACAAGGAAATTCTATTGCAAAACACGATTCTTGTTACTTGCATACCGGCTCTGAATGATATAGAATATGTTCATTTACTGGCGTAAACTTTCCTATATTTCAGTTAGGCGATTGTGTTCATAATATTTGGAATGTTTAACTTTGTATGAGGCTATTTGTTCCAACGATTGTTATATAAAATAAAACTGTTAATATAATAGTTATCCCAATTTTACATTATATTTATAAAAACGGTTTCTGTTTTTTCTTTAACTTTTACTTTTCAAGAAATTTAATTCATATGCCTTTTATTGTATTAAACTTAGGAAACTCTCGAGTATTCAGTCAAATAAATGATAATAAATCAATTTCAATAAATGGAAATATATAGGTAACAAACATTAAATATAAATTTATAGTGCAATATTTAGTAATACAGTATAAAATAAATTTCACAGTTACCAAACTTACAAAGTGAATAGGCAAATCATATCAGAACATAGAAACAAGTAATATCAAATTTTACATAAAAACTAGGGAAATTAATAATGATATTGAGTTACTACAAACAACTAAATTTTCATCGAATTTTTTACAAAACTAGACAATCACGCAAATAGTTTGTTTATCTTTACATAAAATTGAGATAAATAATCGAAACGTATCTTTGTGGTATGGAATATGGAGAAGAAAATAGCAGCATTTACATTAAGTTTAAAAAACGTGATACAATGGTCAATCTATTTATTTTAAAAAATGCAGATAATGTAAATAGCTTTATTATGAGGAAGTCATAATCATTATAAAAACAAACCAGATTCCTGTTATATACATATTCAAAGGAATTTGTTTCAAGCGATCTGCATTTCCTTTGTCAACACTGAATCGGCATCAAACTAGTAGTCGAGTCATTAAAATGAAAAAGGTAAAGAAGTGATGATAAACATCGTTAACATCACGTTCACGGAAATATTTTCATTCTTTTTTAACTCTGCGTCTGTTATTGATCACATAAGACATAAGACCTATTTCATGTATAAATCACTTCAATATTCTAGCTTTTGATGTTTACTTTTCATCGGTTGAGCAAGTGTTCGATTTTATATTTTTATCATATAACATAACATGTTATGTCTCCATCTTTGCGTTTCCTTTGTGAAAAATAAGTTCCTGAATCAAGGATAATAAAAATTGTCGATGTCAAAGCGTTGCGCTATCTATTTGATGTTAATACTTATATCTAAATCAAATTTTGACAAACAGTACCATTCAATCCTTCCTTTTCACGATCTGTTTTTAAAAATATCTCTTAAAACTTACATAAAATTTCACTTGGTCACTCGATTAATTCGACCTTAGACGGGCTAATCTTCGCGGTTCCCAGGGCTCTGAAACAGTTGTTTTTTAAAATTATTTTTTAAAATTTTATGACCTTATTTATATTAACGTCCTGGTGGAATTTAGCTGCAGGTAATTCCACAATTCAACCAGAATACACGATGACAGAACACGCACTCCATGCAGCATTGCCATCTGCCGCAGCTGCGACTCGAACTTAGGAGTGATACAGCGACTACACGTGTTGCCTCCCGTCTAGTTCGTTGCTATTGAACGCGAGTGGCACTCCGGTAATTTATAAAATAAAAATCTGGAGCGTGGTTAGAGACTCTAGGAGCGCCTCGTGCACTTTCTGTAGTTGGGAAAGTTGGAAGCATTTTTTTTTTATTTTGGTAAGGGTCAATTGTTACACCCTGTGTACAGTAATTTTCTGGAACTTCTTGATCACTTGGTATAGTTGTAAAGGTTGAAAAACACTTTGGTTTAAATTTTCTCTAAATTGGTCAAAGGGAATGACACCCTGAAATGGCTCTTGCACTTCTCGTAATCAGAGAACGCTTTTTCGAAATTTTACTGTTTTGGTCAGGGTCAAAAACTACACACTGTATATGACTTTGATATTACTTGTACGGAAATTAAACAGTTTCCAAAAAGTTTAAACTAAATATTCGATTTAACAAATTGTAAATAAAATTAACAACCAGAAATTTGTCCATCCAATGAATAATGAATAGTTAGTAAGCGAAAAAATAATGAATGAAATAGAAAAATAGCGAATGAAACTGAAAAAATTCACTTGAATGAAAAATACGCGACGGCGAAGGCGTCAGGATATGTTTTACTTGATTGTAGCGAGGAAGCAGTAACAATGACCCAGTTACAGGGAAATTCACTTGCGACGTCGAGGTAGAAAATCAGATACAAAAGAATGTACTAGACAGGGTGGCGTACGAAGTCTACAAATTACATCTAGCGATACACTTTTTTGAAAATTCATCAAAATTCACTCGCGACGGCGACGACGAGGCACTAATTTAACATCAAAATTTATCTAATGCAATTCTTTGAAAATTTACCAAACTATTCACTGACGAAGATGTATAACATTATTAATAGATCACCAGAAACTCACTTGATGAGATGTAAAATCCTCGGCCTTATAATAGGTTCGGTGATATTTCGCTTAGACGGGGCCAGTACCTCGCCGAGACGTGGATCCCAGCTTTTTGTTGCGTTTGGAGTGACCCGTCCAGTCTTTTCACAGAAAACCAAATGTTTTGAACTTGAAACTTTTATGGAAAATAGGGCATTGATATAGGGCGAGGCATCTTTTGAAAAAAGAATTAGAACTCTATCTGAACTGTCTATTGAATTATTTATGATAAATCTAGAACGTAAACAACTGACGTTTGTAGGTGGTCCTGTATGTATCACGAAGGTTTCTATGTCGTGAAATTAGCAATTGCGAAATTTTGTTGCTAATATCGAGGAAGCAGAAGATAGTTTTGATTGATTGCTAGTATTGCGTGACTAACTTCATTGATGTGGAAAGTAATTTTGGGGATCATTGCGAGATGTGGCGGAAAGTAATTTTGATGACAAAAGTTAAATCTTTGGGGCCGCCGAGTTTGATGTTTAACTATTGGAATTAGATAATTTGAAGTAAGGCAAAACAGAATTAAATGTGAATATCAAAAGGAAATTAATAGAATGAAAATAAAATATTATGAATACGGATTTGGAAAGTAGTTTTGATGTGTTTGAAGTTCATGTGGGGCGGTATTTTTGGGACGATGCTTTGTAATAATTTGTTTGTAAACTTGTTATTTTGAAAGTTGGAAAGTTATTATCGACAGTTTAATATAAATTAATATTTTTATTTATATAATAACTCAGCAATGAAGACCGTGTAGTGCAACAAACATATTTCATCAACTATCTAGCGTGTACAGGGTTCGATTCCCAGCTCCGACTTTAACATTAGTTGGCGCGTAATGAGTGCCCTATTCGGTACCAGAATTGGTAGTATTTTATTGGAATTGCATATTTACAAGGGCTTTCAGAAACTTGACTACATGCTCCAATTTCGGTTTCGATTATTTCAAACAATGTTCTCGTCTAATTTACCTGAATATTTTTGTCAATTGCTATTGTTATAGTAATTGCACTACCTTGTTTTGCGTGATTTCACTTTTTTTTTTTAAGCTCAAGTGAATATAAATGTATTTATTTTATGAAATATGAATAGTGTTATTATATACAATGTTATGAGAACTATCCAGAGCGACGCCACTGCAAATCCACCTGCCGTTTGGTTATACCATCTTTGTATATTTAAGCAATGCAAGATACTAGGAGATATCAAGGCGATACCATCATAATGGAACTATGCATCAAAAATAACTTCCCATCAAGATTAGTCCAACTATAACATATCTTAAGACTAGCAATTTTTGCCGAAATACAATTTCCATAAGGTTCCGTTGGGAGTCAGTTGATAACTAACTTTTTGAAAAAGTAATAAAAACGGTTTTTCTACAACTGTCGGAAAAGGCTATGTTTGTGCATTAACGCCAGTTTCTAAAATGAGACATTTTTTCATTGACATAATTTTTTTTGCGTTACCATGACACTTTGCGCATTAGGATGCCAAATATTTTGCACATCAGATACCTATTATTAGGCGAGCGGTACACCCCTAAAAAGATGAATAAAAAAGTCGCATAACCTGCCAAATAAAGTTGCCGGATTGAAACCAGTTGGAATCGATTAGCCACGTTTTAGGGAACAAAAAACCTAAATAAAATTTGTTTATCCGAGTGGCAGGTAATTTGTTATTAACAATAAAATTGCAGAGTAAAAGAAATGAAAAAAATTCACATTTTCCAAGTTAATTGGGCAAAAATAAACACTTTTTGTCTCTTGTAATGTTTTCGAAAAATGCACTGTTTTTGCGTTATATATAGCCGATTTAAGCACGGAAAATGGCCAAAAGTTGACAACTTCAAAAATTCATATCTCGGCTTCTACTGAACTTTTTTTAATGTTTTGGGTCGCAAAATGATCGTTAATACTTATACTTCAACATACTATTTTTTATAATAAAGCAACTTTCCATTTTCATCCTGAAATTTATCATCGAAGTATCGCAATTTTTTCTTGCTTGCGCAGAATAGGTGAAATACTGATCTGCTAATTTTTGCAAATGACGTCAAATGAAATATTTTATTTAAACAATACAGATTTGATGATATATAAATATAAAATATTAATGTAAGACACTATTTTGTAAGAGAATATAATAATAAGTAAATTACCAATTTAATCTTCAATTTTACTTTTGTCGAATATTTCAGTGTCACAATTTATTATTTCTGCGTTTTTACATTTAACTGAACAACTGCAAAGTTCACAACATTTAAAATCTTGTGACAAACAAGAGCAAATTTCTTCATCACTGCAAGGTGCATGACTTTCCGCTGCATAAACAAATGAATTTCTGCAAAAGTTCCATTGCTGAGTCCCCTTCAAAGTAATTAACACTCAATACATTGTTTTGTAACATCCAGCCATATTTAGTAGGATCAAAAGAATTTATATTTTTAGATCTTGACTGTGACCATTCATTTATTTGCCATTTCACTCGCATAATGTGTTGTAACAAAGCAAGCTCCGATGGAGGTATTTTGTCTACTAATATATTTCTAGTTTTAGATACTTTATACCTCAAGTCGTTTATAGATAAATACGAGTCCTTACTTCCAGAACTTTTTTTTCTATCAAATTTTATCAAATTTTTCAGATGCATAAAATATACTCAAAAGTTACCGCATTCAATGCTTCTTGTATAGATAAATTAACAGTATTTGTCAAGTCATCTCTTTCTTTATCAGAAAGTTTAGAAAATCCAGTATAAGCTTTTATTATTTTTTTTCCGGCGGGTGACCTACGGCTCCTGCCGCATCCCGCATCTCAGTTTCCATAATAGTTTGTTCTGTGTATCCTCTTCTGTCAAGTTCCTTTCTGTCATACTCCTCTTAATACTTTCCCACCATCTGGCTCGGGGTCTTCCTCCTTTCCTTCTTCTATTGGGTATGTAATTGAACACTCTCTTGGGGATTCTCTCATTCCCCATTCTCCTCATATGTCCCTACCAGACAAGTTGTCTTTGTTGAATTACTTGGGTTGTTTTTCCTTTTTTGTTCGTTCTCTCTCTTATTTCCTCATTGCTAATGTGTTCTAATCGGGATACCCTGGATGCTCGTCTGAGTGGCTTCGATCCTTTTCCGGTTTCTCTCCGTGAGTGTCCAACATTCTGACCCATAGATGGTGATTGGCTCTACTATCGATTTGTAGATATTGATTTTAGTTCTTAATCCGATTTTAGTGGACCAGAGAGGGTGTTTAGTTTGCGAATTGCTGTTCTCCCTGAATTCACACGATGTGCTATGTTTTCATCGCACGTTCCACCTTCGCTGAAAATACTTCCCAAATACTTGTACGTATCGCTATTTTTAACGGTAATATTATCTAATACTTGGAGATAAAATGATTGGACCCCTGACGCCAAGTATTCGGTTTTTTTTCTATTTATGTTTAATCCCTGCTTTTATTTTGCCAATAGAAAAAAATGAGCTTGTATCACAGCCAGTTAGAGTATGTGTTATAAGTGCTAAACTTTTAACTTTAACACGTATAATCTGTTACACTATCGCTTTTTATGATTATCTTATTAACAATGTTTTAATATATCAAAAAAGAAATTAGCAGATCAGTTCTTCGCCACCTGTGTATTTCACCTATTCTGCGCAAGCAAGAAAAAGTTGCGATACTTCGATGATAAATTTCAGGATGAAAATGAAAAGTTACTTTATTACAAAAATAGTATGTTTAAGTATTACTATTAACGATCATTTTGCGACCCAAAATATTTAAAAAAGTTCAGTAGAAGCCGAGATATGCATTTTTGAAGTTGTCGACTTTTGGCCATTTTCCGTCCTTAAATCGCCTATAACTCAAAAACAGTGCATTTTTAGAAAACATTACAAGAGACAAAAAGTGTTTATTTTTGCCCAATTAATGTGTTTTCAAATGATTTTTTTTCATTTCTTTTACTTTGCAATTTTACTGTTAATAACAAATTACCTGCCACTCGGATAAAAAAAATTTATTTAGGTTTTTTTGTTCCCTAAAACGTAAGTAACTAATCGATTCCAATTGGTTTTAATGCGGCAACTTTATTTGGGAGGTTATGCGACTTTTTTACTAATCTTTTTAGGGGTGCACCGCTAGTCTATATTGCCTATTGTTTATAATTTTTAATACGGAAACATAACCTTTTTTCGACAGCTGTAGAAAAAATATTGTTTGCATCTCGTGTGCGAAATTCTTTGATCCGAAAAATATCGCCAATTTTTGTCGTATGGTGATCAGAAAAAAAACTATAAAAGTTAAATTTTCTGTCAAAAATGTAGAAGGCAATTTTTCCGTCGTTGTATTGTTTGTTATTGAGTAAATTACAGAAATCGTGTTCAAATATTGACGGACATATGCGTAGGGCTTTGAATCGAGTTTAATTGATTCACGTATAATAATATAATCCCTTTATATACAAATTTCTGATTAAATTCCATTCTGTTATTATTCGCAATAACTTGAGCCGATGTTGTACAAAATCAATAAACCATTTGACAAAAAAGTCTGCCAACACGATACGCAAGTGTTTTAATTAAACTCTTAAAACTGAATATAAAACGGAATATGTTTTAAATTGTGATTAGCAAACAAATTTTCTTTCACGTCACGCTTTGTTGGATTATTCAAACTAAATGAATTTGTAACCGGGGTGCATGTTTTTATTTTAGAAATTTTTGACGTCAATAAACATTCTTGTCGTTTATTTTTTTCAATATTTATGTACAAGCCGTTCAAGCTTGTATACAACAGTATTATAAAAATATTGATTGTCTAGTTTTGTTATGAGTTTTTGCGTCAACCACATGGTGCCAAAAAGAAGTCCGACATTGCAATTTAATATTTATATATAAACTTTCTCGTTATTAAAAGAAAAGATTAATTTTTTTATTTTTAAAACGGTTTTGTGTTGTTTTAAAGATATTTGTACTGGCAGCCTTTAAAATCGCAGAAAATTGTTACAAAGGTAACTAAAATTATAATCACAAACATTAAACAATGTCCTTAAAATATAAAACAGAAAAAATTCTCAAGAATATGAAATAATATTTTTCAAAAAAATATTAAAGCAGCGTGTCACTACCACTTTCCAAATTTCTTTGGAGAACATTCTCTCTTGAAATGAGTAATTTAGCTTTCATCTTAATTTTTGTGTCAAAAGATACGCGCACTTGCGTACCATTTCGTTTCCGGCAACGCCCAATAGTCCCAAATGGCAAAAGATAGGCCAAAATATGAAAGTGCATTTCAATTACTATTAAAGTTCGTATGTAGGGGTTTTGGGATCGCTGATTACGCATCTGGCCTTTAAAAAAATAGCGCCTTTAAAATCGCGAACCACTTTATTAAAGAATAATTCTACACTTTCTATTTTTAGAGATTCTTGGGATCACTAAGTATCATTTTAACCTCTTCACAATAAAATTGTGAGAGGTTACTAAAATTGGTTCAAAAACGAAAACTGAGATAACATCAAATCTTTACGTTTTGAGATCCTAGGACCCAAAAAAGTGGTTTTTGAAAAATGTCTGTGTGTGTGTGTGTATGTGTGTCAGCACGATAGCGCCGAAACTACTAAACGGATTTGAATGAAACTTTGCGTGTGCGTTTCTTTAGTGCCCCAGAAGATCTGAAAAGGTTTTGGTTGAGATCGGATTACGTTTAGTGCCATTTTGACGCACAAGTTGTTTATTTTATAATTACTTTCAATTTGCAATGGAACCATTGAAAAGCAGTTAAAATTCTGATTTCAACGATATATCACACTTCCACCCTTTCGATTTGGTTTCCGTGAAAAAAATTAAAAACAAAGCAAATATGGCATAGATCGCATTTCGCATGACATGATCGATGCGCGTAGCCGTTACGTCGTGAAACTCGTCACATCACGTGTCAATTCACGTGTGCGGGTTTCTTCACTGCTCTAGAAGTAGAGCGGATTACGTTTAGCGCCGTTTTTAAATATATATTCAGACAAATCGAAGAATTGAAATACAAATATTCCTCTAAAATCTAGTAAAATTACTGAAATGCTAATGTTTCATTTAACAAAGACAGCCGCGAGCGATCGGATTGCAATGAACAAATTTTGACGATTGTCATTGTCATCGTTTGTCATCCGATAACGTTGGTGTCATGTCATATTAATAAGATTTCGGCATATTTGTAACTTTTAGTGGATTGTCACAAACTTTAAAGGTAGATATAACAATATCAATAATATCATATGCTTTCTGTACCTTCGTTGGTGAATTTATTATAGATTATCACTTTACCAATTTTCAGTTTGTTGCTTTACAAATCTGTAGTATTTAGGATAACTAGACTTTCTTAGTCGTTCAAGTGATGTTAAAGTTGTTAATATCCTAATAGTATATTATTCAATGAGCGATAATGTAGGTAATAACTCGCATAGATGATTGTAAATTCATTAAGTTGAGGGTTTTTTTAGTGCCCCAGAAGATCTGAATAGGTTTTGGATGAGATCGGATTACGTTTAGTGCCGTTTTGTCACACAATTTAATGGTCTTTAATGCCGATTTTATTATTTATTATGTTGTCTTATTATTTACAGATTTTTTCGACATTATGCGCAGTTTCTGAAACATTAAAATATAAAAATCATTTATCGTTATAGATGGCGCTGCAGCCCTTCGTGGGCCTTGGTCTGCTTTAGAACTTCCCTCCAGCTTTCCTTGTCGAGGGCACGCCTTCTCCATTCTCACCTCCAATCACGGTCAGATCTTGTTCCACATTATTTCGGTATAAGTCGACTACAATTTTGCTGGTCATTCAAAAAACGCAACAAACACTTTAAAATACTGTTACTCTCTGCACTATACCGCCGGAAAATTGAATCACTTATAGTTGAGATTAGCGTTTCCGGTACATAAAAAACGCAACAATAACTTTACGACCTCAATAAAATACTAAAACACAATATTTCAGTTCAGTTGCAAAACTCCTCTGACAAATGTGATTATTCCTTCACGTAAGGATGAGCAGTTGAACGTTTTGATTACATTTTAAAAGTGGCCATCACTAACTACACCGCCTCCACCGGCTGCACTGTAATACACCCCAGGTTAATCAAATCCTTATTTTACTATAAGGAACTTAGCCAGACTGCAACCAACAGCTACTCTCCGGGCTATGTGCCCCGCTGAGCGCTGAATTACAAGTTACAAGCATGTCTCGTTAAGTGTAATAACTTTGTATTACCAACAAAACGCTAGTGCTTCGATTGCAACAAACACTATCCGAAAGACTGATCCTTCTTACAGGAGCTCTGCTGAAATTTTTTTAAATGTGACATATCGCAAACGGAATACTTTAAAAATCTATTTCTGTGTCGAGAGAAAATAAATCCGGAATCTCGGTCTGTAATTTGAATTTATCCGTTCTGTATCCTTGAAACGGGGAATTCATCGAATTTGAACTCACTTAAACTTTTGTTTGTGTTACATGCTATCATGAGGCGCGCGTTTGACTCATTCGACGTGATAATAATTATTCTTGGAATTCATCTACTCCCTTGTAGAATACAAAATGCTCGTTAGTCATTGATATCTGAATTACTCAACTGTAAATAATAGCCCATCCTATGAAAAAAATTATAATGAACTATTATGTATTATCTACGGTTATATTATAATGTACACAGGAAAATTAGCAGACATTTCGAGAACAAATAGTCATAATTACTCACTGAATTTGATGTTTTACAGTTTGCTTATTATAGATGATAATGAATGGTGGAATGCATTTACTAGTAGTAGTGAAATTAGCAGAATGTTTTATAGAGAGGGGGTTTTGCAGTTGAGAACAAATTTTGCAACTGAAATATAATAATAATATATAAAAATAAAAATTAGGAAATCCTCTATAAAAATGTTAGTTACTTCCGCGTCCAGCGAAAGTATAGTAACGCAAAAAAATATGTATATTTTTTTGTTGAAATAGGCTTAAAATGTCATGAAACGTCGAGATTTTAAATTTGAGCTAAAAAAAATTCCTGTCGGTCTGTCTGTCTGTCGGTGGTCTGTTATGACTTTTTTTGTGCGCACGTTTATTCTGGAACCATTTATGATATTGACTTGAAATTTGGTAAAGTATAAACGAACTTAATTGAAACCGTATAAAAACTAAAAGCCGGCAAAAACAGTCGGCATCTCTTTATTGTACGTGGGCGGAGGTAAATAGAAATGCTTGTCATAAGAAAATGATAAGATTTTCGGGCGTTATTATATTATCCTCTGTTTCAAATTGTCTCCAGAAAGCCATGATAAATAATAATAATAATAATAATAATAATAATTTATTAGTCCATTTGATCATCAATGTATGATATAGGATAAGTCAGAAAGGAAAGTTTGTAAATACAATATAAAAACACAAGCACAAAGACAGCAATAAATAATTAGTAGAATATAAACATAAAGTATATAGGTAGACTCACAATATTAAATATAAGAATAAATAACATTCAGTCAATTTAAAATAAAAACTGTCCTATCAAAATAGGATCTCGGTCAAAATTTCCTTAAAAAGTACAACACAATTTAAAAACATAAGTACACACGTAATAATAAAGAACATACACATAAAATAATAAATATCACAAAACATCATTTAAGTATTCATTTAAGGAATAATAATTTAATGTGCATTTTGTATTTTATTAACTGAAGATCTTTAACTGAATTTGGTAGCTTATTGTATGCCTTTATTGCCAAGTAGTATGGACTTTTTTCGTATAAAGATAATCTATGATTTGGCACCTCCAGTACCAATTCGTTCCTAGTATTATATGAATGGTTATTATTTAGGGTAGGTATATCCCGTAATTGACTTTTAGCATCTTTTGTTTTAATTAAGTAGCTATAGTTAAAATTAGTGTTTGCAAGATTAAATCTTATAAAAGAGGATTTTTTGTTATTCAAAATAAGCTTATTGTTATTATACCACTCATGTACCCCTTGTATCGTCAATTTAGCTTTATGAACCGCATTATCAGCTTTGATGTCAGAAACAAGTATAGATGTCTGCGAACATTATTGATTGTGCAACATTAAAATCAAAATGTATAATAAGGGCCCTAAAACTGATCCTTGAGGAACACCGTGCGAACTGTTTTCTACCTTGTAGATATGATTTGAACCAATCTAACGGTTTACCTCTAACGCCATACAATTCAAGCTTATTTAACAGTCGTTAGTAAATAATTAAAATATTTTACCTTTTATATAGTAGTAAATATTTATAAATATGAACAATAACTAACTAAATTCCTACGCTTGATATTATAACAGGTATTTACGCACTGCACTGGCACAGACAGCACATCTCATCGACTTCCGTTGAAACGATTTACGAGTTTTTTTATGCTAGTAGGCATGTCCGTTTTATTATCTTTAAACCAGTGCAGTCGTAGATGGTTCATTCAGGCTGATTACATTGCCAGTCTCGGACTCGCCTACACAGTTTCAACTACCACTCGACTCTCGATACCATTGCTAAATATATAGGACAAAATATCAAGTTCAGTGCGCACGGTCCTGTGCTTTAACACTGACCGGTTTCAATTATCCTCGTTTAAAGTATACACTTATGTATTGTAATGAGATCTGGAACTAGATTATATTTTGATCTAATTCCGTTGAAGGGTTTAGGGATAAATAAGGGTAAATAGGTAAAGCAAGCAGGTAAGAGTAAAATTGCAATTTAGGGCATGTACGAAAAGTCGGTCTTAAATTTTTTTATAAAAAGGAGTAAAGAAATTAAAATGTGATTTAGTGTGTATACAAGAACGAAACGTCTCAAAAAATTTTTTTTTGTGTTTGCTACCCCCTCTACCACCCCCATTGCCACCCCCGCCCTATTATTAAAGGGAATAAAAAATTAAATTGGGATTTAGCATGTGTAGTAGAACTAAGGATCTCTAAAATTTATTTTGGCATTAGTTACCCCCTCTACCACCCCCCATTGCCACCCCCAGCCTAATATTTAAGCTAGGGAATAAAAAATTAAATTGGGATTTAGTGTGTATACGAGAACCAAGGGCTTCTAAATTTTTTTTTCTACGTTAGCCACCTCCTCTACCACCCCCACTCTATTATTAAAGTATAAGACTTGGATACAAAATCTGGATGTGTAAGGATGTGATTCCTTGGGCAGCAGTTTTTTTGTACGGTCTGATTTTTTCGAGAATTGTTCAGTTCTGAAGATGCGGCTCGTCAAATTTGAGCTTTATGACAAATTTTACTGCTGTTTGGGTCACATTTTCTACATCAAATATTTCGTGTTTTACCAGGTCCTCCCTTGTCAGCTTAAAATGTCTGTCGACTGGATTATAATGTTGCAGAGTGATCAAACAACGTGTGCAAACATTTTGAATCGGACATTAAATTGACCTTTGTCGCTGATCGAAGAAAGAAATAAATGGTGCAAGCGGTAGTAAAAGTGCACTCAAAAAATAAGAAAATTTTAGTGTTCTTGTAAATGATCCATGATTTAGGAGTCTGAGCGACTTATATTGTCTAAATGGACTGTTAGGACGTTCACTAGATGGGTTCGACTTAAACTATAAAACTTATACTTACTTCGATTTTGCTCAACGGAAATTCACCAAATGGTATCAACTGGAATATGTCTGTGCACTGTCTCACATCTAACACTTTACTTGCTAACACTTCATAATTAACTTGAAAGGGGATGTTGTTAGTAATAACTCGGTAAGATATAATAAAAGAGGCAGGGCCGGCCATAGGCTCAGGCGACTGCCTAGGGCGCCACACGATTAGGGGCGCCAAAGAAATCTCGAGTAGATGATTTAAAAAAACAAAATGTTTTCTGTATCAAGTAATTAGGAAAAAAGTAATTAAAAAATTCTAAAAACTTGCTTTTTTGTAAGTTGTGCTAAAAAGTCAAAAATAAAAAAATGCTAATGTACGAATGCAAGAAAAGCAAGACGTGCGTACTTTGTATGATTATACGCATGATTGTATGTAAGTGGTGGAATCGTTGTTGCGTCATGTGTACATTAAGATGATACATATATTTATTCAAACTAATTCATAATTCATAAATTCAAACTAACCGAATTATGTACCAATTTCTTAAAGCTAACAAAAAGTACCGTTGTACATAGTCTGAAACGTCATGCGTGAAATTCCCGTCTTTATCGCAATTCTCACAATAAAAATTAACTGTGTTGCTTTTAAGGCATTGAATCAGTATTTTTATAAAGCGTATTCTCCCACATTATGAAATCGAATATTATCGATAGCCTAGAAAGCATCTAAAAATCCTTCATGGTGAACAGCCTTGACTGAGCACTTTTTTATCAGTTACTTTCGTAATTTGCATCTAGTCAATTAAGCAATAACTACTGTTAATCATATCGACGTAATAACATAGTTTGCAAACCTTATTTACATTTTACATACCGGGAATAACGATGACTTATGTGTCAAAGGCCATAGCAACAATCGAGTAAATCACCGGATCAAATCTGTGAAGTTAAAAACCTTCCAACTTGACCGAAATATAAACATTTAGATAATTATCGTAAACAATAAGTTTGTGCAACAGACGATTGTTCGTTTTTCTGCTATTTTTCAAGACAAGCAATTAATGAGTAATGAGACAATTAACATTTATAATGGCGCTGTTTTATAAGGTTATTCTTCTATAAATAGTATCGACGTTCTCTGAGAACTGGGGGATTAACAAGTTTGAGAATTACATGCAGTTGTAGAAAATATTCATTCTTCGAAAATGTGAATTGTAAAAATCTACCATTTGCTTCGTAGTTGAAATACTATTTATACTTACACAAATGAATGCCTTTTTGTGTATATTTTGAATATTTAATTGTCATAGGTATGTATAGTCGAGCTCATATTTACGGTGCACTCAAAAAGGCAATAACGTTATGGTCTAATATTATTAATATGTGCTGCTATGATATTGTGAACGATCCATCTTTTCACGTCTGAAGGACTTTTAATACCCTCCCTAAAGTGGATATTATAATGTTCACCTGAAGGGTTCGAAGCGACTGATTTCAGACAGAATAATACAAAAATCTATACTTACTGTTCGTTTTTCTTAACTGCTTCACTGATGGTACCAATTGGACGTCGTAACACTATAAATCTAACACAGTAAATACTAACACTTTCTTAAATTTAAACCTGAAAAGGAATTTTGAAACACAAGAAAAAGACAATTTAAAGTTCAAAAATATATATATTAAATCTTTTAAAAAATCATGTTTTTACAAAACGTTCAAGAAAATGAGTAACAACTATACTCTGGCCCGTGTACAACACAAGGTGAGGAACGGAACGACTTATAATGTAACCAACTACCATCCAATATGCGGTTTATAGCTAATGATTACACAAAAAGATTCAGTAAAAAGTTCAATGTTTATAATTTTGGTGGGCTTTTGCTTGCATGTCTATTCACATATTCAATATTAATTTAGTTCTCTCCTCGGAGCCACGCAACGACTTTGAATTATAGAAGTCGGTTTTCGTTATACTTTCTAAAATTTTGTGGTTGGGGCGACATTACGTCCCTGTGCAGCGACATTTACTACACTTTCTAAAATTACAATCCTTGGTAAGTTTCTGATATTTTTGCATAAAAAACGGGCCCGTAGAGCGAAAATGTGGTTTAATGTATAAAAACTTCTTCCAACGGCGTTTTTACGTGAAGCACGCTTTTCATGCGAAATGTCGGATAAATAGTGCCGGAGTCGGGATTTGAACCCGGTGGCGCGATACAGGTGTGATTAATCGCGATTGCCACCTCAATAAATCAATCAAACAAATTTTATTAAAATTAATACGTAATATTGCCTCCCCGGAGACTACCTTGCGACCGACCGTGCAACCACCGCGCTGTTGACGGTGGCGGGTTGCATGCATGGCCAGGCGGGGCGGCTCTGGTTCGGCTAAAAGAAAATGCGGAGAGAAGTTCTGACTCCTTTTATTGAAAGCAGATTAAAAAGCACCAATATAATTTAAAAGATTTTTAAAATAAAATTTAACAAAGCTTAAAAACTAAACAAAATCGAAGCTGTTGCACCACACTGAACTAATTTTGCTGCTGACACAGGTACCCAAATCTAAAATGGGGAACCTTCATCGAAATGAAGTACATGACGCATGACGTCAGCCACATTTTGTGTAAGCCCACGACTATAGTAAATTTTTATACTAATGGTAATCTTGTTTAATTCTCGTTTAATTCCTTTTAGTTCAAATTTCTTCTTTGATAGTTGGATTTTTCTTTGTTGTTAATCCTTTGTTTAATTAAATTTGCTGAATATGGTAGGTTTTCACTCCTCTGTTCAAATACTTTAATTTGATATCCCACTTGATAGGATTCAACAACTTTTTATTTTTTTTGTTTCGATAAAATAGTACTCAAAATCCGTTATTTTGGTTTTTCTACATATTTATCTACCCAACAGCATTCCCAGGATTATGTAGAATGTGGCAGTATTGTATTTTTTAATGACACTAGTTTATTCGTCCTGCAAAGATCGTGCCTGTCTCCGTAGTTGTACAACTTGTACGTCTCCGATTTCTCAGAGTTCCCGAATACCAAGCTGACCAAGTACTCCGATGACACGGCCATGTACGCGCATTCACATAATGTACAAGCAGCGAATATGCTACTGAAGGCTCACATGAGTCACATGGCCCGTGCTACGGAGTATTACGGTCGGTGGAAAATTCGGGTGAACGCTGAGAAGTCGGAAGCGATAGTCTTCGCGCGTCGCTTCATTGAAAACAGAATATTCACTTCAATTTCGATCCTGGAAAGTCAAATTCCAATTAAAAGATATGTGAAGTACTCGGGGGTCAGATTGGACCAGCGACTGATGTTTAATACGCACATTAATGAGACAGTACGAGCGGTCTACTTGCTGTCCAAGAGTCTGCATCCGCGCTTGGTCAGGGGTAGCAGACTTAACAGACAAAATAAAAAATTGTTGTACACGATGGTGGTGAGGCCGTCCATCACATACGGGGCGCCGCGCCGGTGTGGTGCAGCCATGCAGCATACCGGCTACGACAATGAGAAAACTAAAAGTGCTAGAACACATATTCATGCGTCTCATCTCAAATTCTGGAAGGTACACCTCCCTCAGAGATCTCTACGTACGTTGCAACAACCCCGATAGCGGATTATGTCCAGTATATTATTACGACCTATAGTCGGGAATAGTATACGAGGTCCCAGATCTTACTAATCCTTGTAGTGAGAGTGACAAAATAAAAGAACAAGTAAAAACAAATACAATCTATTATAAAAATCAGTAAGACAGTACACAAAATTTAACGATAAAATATTACGACAAAATAATACAGACAAGTCTAGGGTTTAAGCTTAACGCTATGGAAAAAAAAATGATTAATAAATTGATATCGATTGCGATACCAATTGCTGCTGATTATTAGCTGGTACAGTGACGGTGGTATCATCTGCGAACATTTTAATCAATTCCTTTGAAATGTAAGTAGGTAAAACATTAACATATACCAGAAACAGTAGAGGCCCGAAAGGTGACCCTTGGGGAACAGCAAGTTTTAGATTTTGTATCATTGACATCAATAATCACAATATTTTTCTGCAAACCACAGCTAGATAGCTTATCAATAAAGAAATTAAAAGCCTTTGACAAATCGAACAATAGTGACATCACCAGTTTTCCATTATGTTGTATATCAAACTTTACTATATTGCATTCTAAAATGTTTTCTAGTTGTTTTATTTTTCAATTTTATATTGTTGACTCGTGATAACAGATACAATGGCGCAATTAATACTGAATGTAATAAAAAAAATCAGTAGACTACTACTGTCTACTGATTTTTGTATTAAAGGAGTCCACCTAATATTGTCTGATTCAGTATACCTTGGGCTGTAGGCCTTGTATTATTGATATAGTTGATACAACTGTAGTTAGGCTCCTGTATAAATATGTATTTTGGTAAATAAGTACGCACACACACACATATCTAGAGAGATAATTTATATTATTATACATTTTTTTAATAACTGAACTGTGATAGTGACCTTCCATGGAATGCCAGCGTTGTTTATTCATAAAACTTATCTCTTCATTTTTGTTGTTATAATATGTTGTTTGTATATTGAGTATTTTATTTATTTATTTATCTGCCTTGAGATTACGAGTCGTTATAATATGTAGGTACATTTGTAAAGTTCAAGTAATTTAGAATTGGCCTCAATTAATGAATTAACAGGTTTTTTCCAGAAAAGCAAAAAATATTTTTATTCATCCATTCTTATGTTCATTATGTGGAGAGTTGATCAAAGTTACTTTGAACAATAACTAGTGGTATAGTAACCTCCAGAATTACGGTGCAGATAAAAAAGACAATTAAAAACTTTACAAGCTCATTATTAACGCCAGGGAACCATTTAGTATGATGTCATCAAACAAACCGACGTACATTAAAAACCTGTAAAGGTAAGTGATTCAATTTGCGGGCGAAATAGTGCAGGGAGTAACGGTATTTTAATGAGATCTTGATAGATCGTTAGCCCAATTATCATTTGTCAATTTCTAACCAGACGTAGACCGGTTTCGAACTTTATGTTGTCATCAGTATCCCATAGGTCATGGAACAGACAAATGATAGTGGTGAGGGGCAAGTGAAACCTCTTAGATGGCCAATGCTACTAGTCGTCGGACATCATAGATGTCACTGTGACGTATAGCGACTTGCAAAGCAACTACCAAGAGTGGCGATCTCTAGCCCTAGTAGATTAAACTCCATTTGTTAAATAGGATTTGCAGGAACAACTACTCAGCGAGCAAATACATACGTTTTATAACACCATATCGAATGGTTCAACGGCGTTAATAATGGACTCGTAAAGTTTTTGTTGCTTTTTTTATCTGCAGAGTAAAATTGCAAACGACTATGCCCTATAAACAAATATCGGGAATTTTTTTAAATAAAAAATCTCAGAAGTGTGATATTCACTTTACGAAGATTAAAGTGTTTTAGTTAAATCACTAGAATAATAATTAAATTTTCCAATGCAAGGTAGGAGGAAACAACTTTTAAATAACATTCGTCTTACTGAATAAATTTACCAGATGCATCAGAGGAAATTATTTCTGTCGTGTTTTCTTAGTATTGATAAATCTGCATCAGATTGTTTTGAAAGCATAGAATGCATAAACAACTTGTTAATTGACGATGTAATAAACGCCGTAAAGCCTGCAGTTTTATGTTCCTCACATATTTAGCGTTTGCCATGGAAATAACAATGGGAAATATGAGCAATGTTTCATATTTTACTGTTGTCTGTTAAATCATTTACAGCTTTGTGTGAAAAAAAAACTATATGTCTTGAAATAGATGGCAAAGAAATTAACGCAATTAATGCTTTCTCTCTTTTGAAATTTTTTGGGGGCGGCTTCTTGTATCACTTTTTGAACATCAAATATTTCGAGTCTCAGCAGGTCGGCGGATGATCCCGAAAAATGTGCGACCCAAATTTTTTATACGCGTTGACCAATTCGTTAAAATTTTAAGATACGATCAAACAAGTGATAGATACTTTTTTCATTTTTCTGACTAAAACAGACCAGTAACTTGAAAACCAAATGTCACATTTAAATTAGACAAAAATGGTAATAAAGTAACCCAAGGTTAAAATTATGTGACATTATAAACGTTACAGGTTTTCCGTATATTGTATAGTTGAGATTAGCGGTTCCCGGCACATAAAAAACGCAACAAAAACTTTACGAAATACCATCACTCTTTGTGCTGTCTCGACCGCAAATTGACTCGCTTACCTTTATAGGTTTTTAATGTGCGTCGGGTTGTTTGACGACAGGCATGCCGCATGGCTCGCGGCGATAATAATTATGTCGTAAAGTTTTGCTTGCATTTTTTGAGTGTCGGGAAGTGCTGACTTGGCCTATAAAAGGTTTAATATCTAATGTATGTTTTTCTTTTCTAGGTAAGTAGTTGATGAACACGCAACACGTTGTAATTGGTAAGCAATTATTTGACTATATACGTCCATTTTTTGAACAAAAATCCCAGTAAATCTTCAATGTTGAGGCGAATATGGAAGCTTGTACCTCGATTCCAGTTGTCAAAGAAATAACAGAATTAAAATTAAATGTTAACAGAATTTTACTACTATATGAAACATTTTAATATTTAAACGATGTTTATAAATGCACACATACAGTGTGACCTATTTGAAAGCGGAACACCTTCACGAAATTTTTATTTACTATTCGATTACATTTTGTTTTTTTTTCTTGAAATGTAGAGCTTTGAAAACTGCGCTATACGATAAAGTGCCACATTTCTTTAACAAATACCAAAGCCTAGTGAGTAATTTTTTGAGGGTGAAAAGTCACGAAAGTAATAGCGATTTTTTTATAAAAAAAATTGAGTACACCACTGGATTAACCGCCTTCTAAAATGGACCAGTACAAAATTTCATAAAAAGATATTGGATATTAATAATTCTGTGGTCAAAGTAAAAATTACATTCTTCTTATTATTTTATTTATTATCAAGTAATCCATGGAATAAAAATTGGAAAACAATTAGAAATGTCACAAAAATTGTCTTATCTTACTCGATGTGACACTGAAGTAGTTTGATTTTTTCATCTATAGACAGAGAAAGTATTGAATCGCAAAAGATCCAAATTCTAGATTATACTAGAAATGGACGTTTTGGGGCTACAAAATAACAAATACATCTGAATCGGCATGACGTCTGTGTGTGGATATGTTTTTCTTAATTATGGCTCGGAAATTTTAGAAATAATACCTGGGAGGTTCAAGGAAGATCGATATTGAATATTTGGGAAATCTGTGCAGCAGGAGCGGCTCTAGGGTGTAGGGCAGGAAATAATTTTTCATGGAATCTAAAAGTGTTTCAAATGAAAATTAGACTAGGAACATTTTTGAGTAAAAGCGTTAACAATTTAGCAAGCGGTGCTTTTAGGGGTTTTTGACCCCGCTGAATCCGTAAATGCCTGTTACCAGATCGAAAAATGGACGGCAAGCCCTTTTTCAAGATGGCGGCTATTTTCGAAATACTCCTAATATGAACTTATAGACGGCCGCTGTAGTATCTAGTAGTTTCATTAACTAAACTGCTGGCCACTCGAACTTACATATAGAGAATTTTAGGCAAAATTTAAAGTTCAATATTTTCAACAGGAATGCAAATTTTTGAACGCGGCTTGCAAATTTTAAGAGCTAGTTTTTTTCGGATTAAGCTGCATGACGTATTTTATCGTAGGAACATAAGTTTATTATATACGGGGTGATCAATGAAGTCATGCAAAAAATCAAAAAGTTTGTATGAGTGAAATTTCCGCAAAAAATTTTTTTGGTCATTGCAATATGGTTCGTTACTAAGGTAACATCAATATCTCTAGACGGTTTTGTCAGTGTTTGGATTAAGGCCCTTAGGCCTTGTACACACTACTCAACATAAAATTTGGATACCGAAATTTTTAAAATGCTATAACTTGACATTGGATTGACGGTTCTTGATGATTTTTGCGGATTTGGAATCCTTATTTCACGTAGATTTTCTATGGTCTAAGCATTTTATTTGAGGGTTGAAATTTACACATTATACCGGGTCGATAATAAACAAAAACGTAGGGTACGACGCGCTCTAAGGTTTGGCATTATTTAAGTTTTTGTAAAAATAAATTCTCACCTCAAGTTGTTTTTATTTAATGTTCCTCTCACTGTTATGTCCGAAACTCACACCCCAGTTTGTTGTCTTAAAGAGTCATTCAGTTTTACAGAGTTCTTTGTCCCCCAAGCCCATAATTATGATCGGGTGTAATTTCTACGCGACGCGTCAATTTCAAAGTAGGCATTGGAAAAACAAATTTGTTGCTATGCAATTAAAAACTGTTTACATTATTTTAGAAATAATCTGACACATTTCAATGTTATAATTTTGTAAAGTTTAATTAATATGAGGCGTTTAACCACGGCAGAAAGGGAAAATTGCATTCGACTTCTCAACGAAGGAATGTCAAAACAGCAAATTGCGCACATTTACAATGTCAGCCGAAAGACAATTTATAATTTGATCCGCCGCGTCGAAACTACTGGTGATCATATTTATGGGCATGGGGGTGGACATACAAAAAAAATAAACGAAAGAACCGAAAGAATTTTAATGAGAGAAACTATGCGGAATAGAACAAAGAACTCTAGAAAACTAAATGACTCTTTAAGACAACAAACTGGGGTGAGAGTTTCGGACAGAACAGTGAGAAGAACATTAAATAAAAACAACTTGAGGTGAGATTTTTTTTTTTTAAAACATAACATAATGCCAAACATTTTAAATTATAGAGCCCGTCGCAGAGCAAAATGTGTGCGGTTATTACAACACCATAGAGCGAATAGGCGGGCATGGGCAAATCGGCATGCGAATTGGGGTAATGCAGAGTGGAGCCATTGTTTATTTACTGACGAAACAAGATTTAATTTGTTTCACTCCGATGGCCGAATTTTAGTTTGGAGAAGGCCAAATCAGCGATACTTGGAGGAAAATATGGACCCTCAAGAAGCATTTGGTGGCGGAGGTGTTACAGTGTGGGGAGGTATCATAAGAAATGGTAAAACCGAGCTATTCATTACCAACCAAACCATTAATGCTACTGTTTATCAGGAGGAAATTTTGGAACCTATTGTTCCTTTTGCTCGACATCACGGCCCAGAACTTCTATTGGTGGATGACAACGCTCGACCTCACAGAGCGCGAAGGATCACAGAGTTTTTGCAGGCACAAAACATCAATAGGATGGACTGGCCTGCAAAGTCTCCGGATGTTAATGTCATCGAACACGTTTGGTCTTATTTAAAACTTAAAGTAAGATCTCTTGATGTACCCCCTGAAACCTTAGAAACGCTCAGTGAGGCCATTCGTGAAGAATGGGAGAATATTCCACAAGATTTTATAAATAATCTTGTGGATACTCTACCAAATCGATGTCGGGAAATAATATTACGAGCAGGAGGACCAACAAAATATTAGCTTCTCTTTTTTTAAATTAATGTACCTAATTTTAATTAGGTAATTTTAATTTAAGTTTAAATTAAATTCATTTTTAGTTTTTTAGTTAATTTTTTTTTAATTATTAAAAATTACCAGAATTAGAATTATAATAAATTTTTTAAGAATTGACTTTTGGCCGTTGTTAAGCAATCTGGTACATTGTAGAATATAATGTAATAAACTTGTTCTTGTCGCTACGTTTTTGTTTATTATCGACCCGGTATAATGTGTAAATTTCAACCCTCAAAAAAAATGCTTAGACCATAGAAAATCTACGTGAAATAAGGATTCCAAATCCGCAAAAATCATCAAGAACCGTCAATCCAATGTCAAGTTATAGCATTTTAAAAATTTCGGTATCCAAATTTTATGTTGAGAAGTGTGTACAAGGCCTAAGGGCCTTAATCCAAAAACTGACAAAACCGTCTAGAGATATTGATGTTACCTTAGTAACGAACCATATTGCAACGACCAAAAAAATTTTTTGCGGAAATTTCACTCATACAAACTTTTTGAGTTTTTGCATGACTTCATTGATCACCCCGTATATAATAAACTTTTGTTCCTACGATAAATATACGTCATGCAGCTTAATCCGAAAAAAACTAGCTCTTAAAATTTGCAAGCCGCGTTCAAAAATTTGCATTCCTGTTGAAAATATTGAACTTTAAATTTTGCCTAAAATTCTCTATGTGTAAGTTCGAGTGGCCAGCAGTTTATATTTAATTTTGCAGTTTCTGTAATTCTAAGTTTTTACATGTTTGAATCCCTACCCCACAGTCTTCCTACCCGCGGTTTCTAGTTATGCCATCTTAATGGTACTAAGGAAGTACAGTCAATTTTAATCAAAATCATTAGAAATATTTTAGAAAAAAAATTATTTAATTCTTTAAACTTTAAATCCCAGAGCCTCAGTCCCTGCATTTTCTAGGAGGAATTAGTCATACCCTCTCATACACAATTCATTTAATCAACATCGTTAGAACCGTTTTTTAGAGATAAAAATTATTATTCGCTTTTTTACCAGTATTTATGAATTCACTACTTATATAGTTGAGCCATCTATAATGCTTTGAGGCAGGGCTGTCCTGAATACATGCAAAATTTGAGCAAAATCGGTCCATTAGTTTGGTTTCTAGACGCTACCACGGAGTACAAAGGGCAGGCAGGTGTTTTTTTAAAAAACACTTTTTGGATTTAGGGGACTTGAAAATATAGTTCAAGTAGGAATAAACTGAGACAGAAAAAACGTAACAAAAACTTTAAGACATAATTATTACCGCCGCGGGCCATGGCGCTAAGTTGAAGTGAATAGATCCCAGTAAATATAAAACTCAACAAAAACTTTACAACATAATTATATCGCTGCGGGCCATGGCGCCAAGCCTGACATCAAATAACGACCCGAGACCCGACGCACATTAAAAACCTATAAAGGTAAACGAGTCAATTTGCAAACAGCACTAAAAAAGAGTACCGGTATTTTAATAAGGTCGGAAAGTTTTTGTTGGGTTTCTTGTGTCTCAGAATTTTCCTACTTGAACTATACTTAAATCCACCAAAATTGCGAATATGTAGACGTCACGCATGAATGTAAAATTTTCATAACCGATACAATAGGGTTTTCCCACTAATTTTATTTTAACAGTTTGTGTCGTGAGAATGATATAATAAAACATTTTATTAATTTACAACAATTTACTTTTCTAAAAAGAATTATTTCTAAGAAAATATCGTTAAAACAACTTGCTGATAATTTCACTGCTTTTTAAAACGGACATTTTTACGCGCCAGAATTACGTATTTACCCGGAAAACCAATGAGATTATGGATATAATTAGTTTGTAATAGATTCTAACTGTGTGTTAAAGAAAGCTTTCCCCTAAAACTTCTCATAATTTCAATTTGTAATGCTGGTACTGTGATTGGTCTAAAGCAGTGGACGTGTAAATATTGGCCAATCAGAATCCAGATAAATGCCGCACAAGTTATTCGTGAAAGCGTTGGACGTTAATATTTTGTACTGTAGTTTAGGTTTAACCTTCACCGACATTACACATCAGATGACTAACCTAAAACGTTAAATTCATATTTTTATGTTTGTATTGTTTGGAGTGAAAATATTATTTTATCAGTTTCTGGTTTATGTTTTATTAATTCTACAATCAAAATGGAATCAAGTGGAAGAGGGATATGTTAAAGGTGCCGCTGATAATTTACCTAAAGTAGAAAAAGGCTGAGTGCTGTCAATAAATAGAGGTTATGTTATGTTAACAGAGACCAAGATTAATAAACAATCTTAAACAGAGACAACCTCTGTGATGTTAATTCTGTGATTGGATTTCAGGGTGTTGACGTCACAACTCGCCAATTTATGACTGTTTAAAATGAACCCAATATTTTTCAAACTTCAAGTTTTTTTTTGTTACTATTAGTAAAATTAATAAGATAATAAATATGCCATAAATCATTTTTTTACGTGAGTTAAGTATTTCAGCAATCATTTTTTTTTCTGGGAAAACCCTATTGTTACTAACAGTTAAAGCTATTATGCAGATCTGCGAACGTTCATTTCTCCTCCATATTCGATGTTGGATGTCTTTAAATGCTAACACTGATTCATAATCATAATAGACTACACATTTCGTTGCATCATCTTAAGATAAGTGCATAAATAACACTCAATTAAGAGTGAAATTTAACAATATGGTATTCGTTATTACAATAGCTACTTGAAAGTAAATCTGAGAATTAAAATCCAAGTCGCATATAGATTTAGGCACATTTAATACATAGTAATAAATTTGTCTTATCAGAAAATAGTTCTATATTAGACGTGACACAGTATTAATGCGTTTCTCAATTTGTTTCAAATGTGTGCATTTAGTTGATTTTTTCGTTGTTCGTGAGAAATTTTTCTTTTAAGAGATCGACAATAACAGCCAAACAGCCTCTATGTTTACGTTCTATCGTCATTGATGGCGGTTGGCGGTTCATATGTGCAGTCGGGGGGGGGGGCAGTGTAGTGCCATATTCCCTTATGGGTATTAATAAAAATATTTAAAAAAATCATTGGGAAACACAGGGTCATACGCTTCTCGCCCAGGGGTCTTTCAGGGCAATAGACAAACAAGAGGGGACCATGGGAAAAACACAAGGTTAAACATGTAAGCTAAGCTATAAACTAAGATTTGTTTTTATCAAGAAGGTAATATCATTTATCTCAATTTAATAATATTGCGGATTCTTGAATTTCTCTTTTTTTGTTATCTGCCCCTTTCATTAAAATTTTTGCCGAATCCCACTTTATTCTGGGCTCGTTTTCCCAAGCTTGTACACAAATCTTGAATTTTTCAATTTCATTTGTTCTAATATAATTTTTGTGACTAATTATTTTCCAGTTTCCAGTTAATTTACAGATACTCTTGCGGATTATATTTAATTAATTTTAATAAACCGTGTTTTAGTAATTTTATTCTCTTATTGTTAGACCGACTGCTGTTTTAGTTATGACATTTTAAATGTTAATAAGAGTCATTTAGCGTTAATAAATTTAAACTTCAGCTGCTGTCATTGCCTATCCAATATATTACCTATGTCTGTGGCCTAGTTAGCATGGCGCAATTCCCAATCGACCCAGTAATTCACAGACCCTCTTAATGCACAGTGCACATGTATTTATTAATTTTGTTTTTGAAAAATTGATTTTAAAACAGCTCTGTAATTATTTGATCGTGACTAATTCTATTTTAATGCCTACCGATTAAATATTTATATTTGCTCCGAGCGTTGAATTATGTCAATATTATTTTTTTATCGTGGGTTATTGTTATTTTTAGATCAGGCAAATAATGGAATGTGAATTGTGGAATAATAATAAAAATTGTTTTTAGATAATTCTTTTCCTATGTTTGATGACCCAAATAGTATATTAGGGGCAAGTCCTAAACAAGGTCAACCTTGATCTCAGTTTAATATTGTTGATTGATTTTGTGTTCGATTGATTTAACAATAACATTGTGACATTAGCTTTTGAACCAAGTTCAATGGCAATACATGTTTTTCTTAATAACATTGCAAATGATGTTTTTATTCTGATAACACGAATTAATAACTGATTACTTACTATGAATGTGTTAAGAGTAGAGTCTCATGTTTCAAAAATATTTTGACAGTGCAAATTTACTGAAATTAATAAATTTTATTTTTTTATACATCTACGGCTGTGTATTGATGAAAAATGGGAAACAGAATTGCATAAACGCGTAATAACAAATTCTGTCGCTGTGGCATCTTCGGAGATATTACTTATTTGTTAATATCATTAAAAATAACTTTATTCTTGCCTTACGCGTTATAAACACTTTTAATTAGGTACGTTGGCCAGTACTGTTTCTATAAAAAGTGATTTTATTTTGCTCGTGGGTTGCGGAATAGAATGTAGCTGCTATATTTCAAAATGGGAATGCGACCTGATTTCCCTCTCTCGGTAAAATTACAACTCTTTGTGTAATTCTGGCAATAGAAAAGGCTTTCGAAAGCCTATGACGGCATAAACCATGAAATCTTGCTTCAAAAACTTTGGTGCTATGGTTATTAGCTGTGGTGTGCCTCAAGGATCTGTACTAGGGCCAATTTTATTTTGATATTCAAGGCACTTTTACGCTTTTCGTTGACGATGCTACCATCCTGTGGCACAGTAAAAATGTTAACAGTCCACGAGATATAAATTCAAACATGTAGTTAAAGTTAAGAAATGATGTGATTCTAATTCACTTGAGTTAAATATAAACAAAGCCATTATACTTACTTTCAAGTTTATCTATGCTAATCTTTTCTTGGATTACCAACTTATTGAGAAAAGTTTAATACTAAATTTCTTGCGCTTCATATAGGCACGGAGCTAAAATTTGATGCGCATCACCACATTTCAGATCTAATGCAGCCTCTAAAAGTGTAAAATGCTGTTGCTGCGCTATTGGGATTGTCTGAAGCACTAATGTCACAGCTTTGTCCACATTACTCTAGTTGTTTTTGTATGCAGCTGCCTCAAATTGTCTTTTACATGTTGACCAAGAAGCTTGCCTTTCAAAGGAGGAAGGTTGTCGAAGGCCTGATGATACTATTGCCTGCCCACCTTTTTCTCTCAACTGCCGTTTAAGTCGCTTTACTTCTTCGACCAAATTTACTTTCTCTTCGACGCTAGTAACTTTCTCTTCAATATCACCAACTTTTTCTTTGACTTCACTAACTTCAGTTTCACACTCTATATCCTATTTAATTTCATTTTTGATGTCATCAGTGGCCGACAGGTTAGCGTCTTGTTGCATCTGCATAATGTCTTTCAATTATTCTTTAATTCTTATTTTTTCTGTTGAAGCCGTTTTCTTGTTCTTCATTTTCCTCTTGACGTCGTTTTTCTTGTTCTTTGTCTTCTTGACGACTCCTTTCTTGTTCTTCTTTTTCTTCTTGACGTCTCTGTTCTTGATGTCTCTTCTCCTGGTCTAGCACCATTTTCCTTAATTGTGCGAACATGTCTTGCATTTGTGTTTCAGCAGCCATGCTTCTTGTTTCCATTAAAGTTCTCGAAATGTCACAAATGGGTCTTATTTTATGTCTATATCACTTTCCAATAGACAAAATTTAGCTAACAGTGTTAGTTTCCAAATAGAATATTCTGAAAATTTTCTCACACTATCAAAGATATATTTTGTCTAATGTCTATATCACTTTCCAATTCAAAGCAATTGAATATCTGCAGTAGCTTCCAAACAGAACATTCTCGAGCTTCCTCGAATTCTTCAGAAATTCTGTTGCAATCCCGCTTCTGATGCCAATTATTACGTATTTACAATTCTCAGTAAACACTTCCATGTTCAGATTCAAATAATTGCAACAAGAATTTTCACTAACCCCTACCTTATTCAATACTTAATTACAATAATTAATCGTTATTATAACACACTAAGTGCAACTGTAGATACTAATATAATTCACAACTTATTACTGATCTTATAAAAATATTCCATCTGTTCAGTTGTCCGTCTCGTAACTGGGGTAATTCGTCAGTTGGCCCGGGGATGGCGCCGCTTTACCAGTAGCCACTAGGCAGACCTTTGACCCTGCTACCTGAGATTGATTCGACCGCTTTCCGTTAGAGAGTGGCACATAACATTATACTTATAGCTTTGTCAATAAGAGTATTTCATTCTTAGACGATAAAGCCATATCTTGATTGATAGATTGGTAGAATTTACTTGTGATCACTCTGACATTTGTCGGCGGCTTTGAAGTATATTCCAAATCGGGGCGTCAATTCTCGAATTTCTAGCGATTGATGACGTATGCTACTTTCTTAAAATGTCTATCGTAATCACGCAATATCAATGGACATTTTTAAGAAAATAGAGAGTAGCATACGACATCGATTAGTAGAGATTCGAGAATTGAAGCCCTAACGTGCTAATTTTCCGTCTCACGCCTAGACTGATCATTCTGAATGTGATTCTGGCAATCACTTTTAATTTATTTTTTATTTTAATGCTGTAGTTATTGCTATAGTAAATGATGGATGGTTAATGAGACAAATTGCACTGCGTTATAACATTAACAAAAATTTGGTGTGTAACATTTTAAGAAAGTGGAGAATAAACGGTATGATTTGTAGAAATCCTGGATCAAAGGACAAAGGGTATCCTACTTAGCAAGAAACTAACTATTAATATTTCGTTATTGCACCAATTCTGTTTGGCATAGAATTAAATAACCTTATACAATAGTCATTAGTAATAATATTTTCCCATGCATTATTTACTATTTCCAGTAATTCTTCGGCATTCCGTGGTCTCACACTTCGTTTTTGGATACTTCTTACGAGTAGTCCCCATACTTCTTCCACAGGGTTAAGATCTGGACTATGACTATGACTGGGCCAGTTAAGAACATTGATGTTGTTATCTTGAAACCAGTTAGTTACGGTATGAGCAGTATGTACGGAACAATTGTCTTGTTGAAATATGAACTCATTATTAGGAAATAATTGTGACCCAGAAGGGAGCATGACATTGTCTAAAATCCTAATATACGTTTCACTATTAAATCGTTCCTCAATATGCCACAAAACACCAGAACCCCGTGCCGATATCCAAGCCCACATATTGACGGAAAATCTACCACTTTTATCATTGTTAGATATATATTTCTCATCGAATCGAGTATTCGGTGGGCGGTAAACACGAATACGACCGCTGTGTGTTGACTGGAAAGTTTTTTCGTCTGTAAAGATTACATTGTTCCAAAAATTTACATCATGCGCTAAAAATTCAAGCGCAAATCCTACTCGAGCTTCTTTATGTTCAGCTTTAAGTATGTATTTTTGTGCTGCTGCATGACAGCGTAGCTCCGATTCTCTTACTCGCCAGCGACCAGTACGACTCGATCCAGGAAAATTCGTTGCTTCAGCAGCCTGAATAACTGAGTAAAATGGATTTTCTACTAAAGCATTTACCAATTGCAAATCTTGTTGTTGAGTTGATGTCCTTCGTCGCCCTGATCCAGGATTTCGGCTAATCGTACCGTTTATTCTCCACTTTCTTAAAATGTTACACATCGAATTTTTGTCAATTTTATAACGCAGTGCAATTTGTCTCATTGACCATCCATCTTCTACTTTAGCAATAACTCCAGATTTAACTAAATCGCTTATATGAGGCATATTAGTTTTTTGCACACTTGCAATAAATTATGACAACTAACTGACAATGTCACAAAAATTAAAGTTAGATGTACACAACTAGATTTTAGCAAAATACCGTTATAAGACTTGTCCTATTTTTTTGCTCACGATATAGGGATGTTTTGGAATTAGTTCGATTTCCTATATCTCCCATTAAGCTATGTACATTGTACAGTTACTGACAGAACACCTTGTATAAGTTCACGCCAAGCCAATTGCAAATAATTATTCATCTCCACGTGATACCAACATGGTTAGTGAAACCTGCGTCAATAAAAGATAAGTTTATTTTAAATAATAGTAGTTTTTCAAAATATGCGCTATTTTGAATTTCACTGTTTGTTACATAACAACTGTAATGGATAAGATCTTAGCTTTGATTTCCTTTCAACATAAAAATATAATCACTAAACAAAAAAGTTTTAAACGAAAGTGTAGGGAGTAATGTTTTCGCCCACCTTAAGAGTGACAGCCTACGTCATCATCAATCATTCTTGATTACCCGGTAATAATTCGATGCAGAATGGTTTCAAAAGCATAATTCTTTTCCATGTCATTATTCATTCAAATTAGTTCAAATTCTTTAAGCTGAACTTCGTTTTGTGTTATTCAGTAGTGCATAATGTAACAAGAAAATGTCCCATGAAAATCGGTTCAATAAAATGTTGATATCATTCCAAAATTCAGTAATGGTTAGGAAGTTGAGTACACGCCATCGAGTGCAATGGTCCGCAGAATTTGTTCTTTATTTTGACCTACTTGGCTTGTGTATAACACTGCAATAAGGAAGATGAAATGTGTAATTAGTTACATAAGCAGAAGTAATTGCCGGTCTCATAAGAATGAGAACTCTCGCTGGTTACTTTTACCTTTCCGCAAGCAGCACAATGCAAACAATGAATTCCGTTCTCTTCTGGGTAAAATCTATCTATCTATTATTTGTACGACAGTTCCAGTCATTGTTTTTTGTAGCATTATACCCACTAATTTTAATTTCACGCAATTGAAATTTGCATAGGTTTGTACAGCAACGGCTTGTCGGTGGTGGACAGGTGAGGTAATGCTGTACCATGATGAAATAAACGGTCAGAAACAAGTCGCTATTCCATGTAGAGATCGGTTAAGTTTGCCAGATTAATACATCCTGTTCCCTTATCTAATATTTACATCACCAAATGTACATTATTTCTCGATTCGCCTTGAAATTTAAAACATTTCTCAGATGCCTCTAGTTTCATTTCTGCACTTATATAATTTTATAGTTTTAATTTCAATTTAATTTATTTTTTAATCCTAACTCTCGCCTCCCTATGTGCATTGTATAGCAGTAACTGATCATTGTCCGGTATTTACAGAGCAACCATCAAAATCGTTGGAGCCCTTTTGGAGAAAAGATTAATTAATTTTTTAAACTTTACCTCCTCATAACCTTTTTTGAATCTGGAGGAGCAACAAGTCATACCTTGTTATGCTGATACTGAGGGGGTATCTATGTTTTAAATTTAATTTAATCACAGTGGAAGATGCATGCAAAGTTTGAGCAAAATCGATCTAGTGGCTTGGGTTCTAGGTGCCACCACAAGTACAGACGACACAACTATAGATATATTTTTTAATTCCTTCGAACTGGCTTACGTCATAATTATTATGTTTCTCTTCATTTTTTACCCTTGATTTTTTCAGCAAAGCCTTTTGCCTAATCGAAAATTTAAAATATATGCGGTGAATGGAGGGTGGTAGACGAAAGTACAAAAAATTATTATTTACTGTCGATTTTAGCTTTAATACAACCTCTTGGAGACGATGTAAGTTGAAAACTTTTCACAACACTCTAAAGCTATATTGCCATTCCGATTTTCTTACGGTCCAATCATTTCTCTTTAAATTACTTCCTTAAAAGTAAAACTCATATAAATGCTCGGACAAATGAAAAACTGAAATATAATAAATTCTATATTGAACTTTTTTTTAAATGTGTACAACTGTACAATATGTAAATCAAATTATATAAAATTGACACAAAAATTGCTTTGGTCTCATACCACACATGGTGAGTACGGAGAATCTCATAAGGCATTGTTTCCAACTACCATTCAATAGTTACTTAAAACAATCCACTGGCGCAAAAAATTCTGTAATAAGAGGGTATCATCTTCCACAGCATTATTAATCTGTTTTCACTGTCATCATTTGAACTTTCTAAGGCTTTGCTTTCATTTTATATTTTCTCTTCGTAGTTTTGGAATCTGAGACTTTTTTCTTTTATATATATATATTTATTATAAACTTCATCACTGATAATTTGTTTTTGCCTTTACCTGCAGCAGGTGATGAAAATGTATTTTTTCAATTTGTTTATGCTTCTTATTGTTGTTTATGCTCTTCTTTTATTCTCACCCTTTCTGTTATATCCTCTGCTTCAGATTTCTGAACTCGTTTGCTTTTTGTTCTCAGATCTTTTAATGCTGCTAAGTTTTCTGTTGACTGTGAAGATTAACTTATTGTTAATATCGATTCCTGAAATTTGGTAAAAGGTTCAGGTTCGAAATTCTGAGGAGGTACTAGTAAATTCTTTGACAAGATGTTCCTGTCAGCCATGCGTAAGTAGTGGAACGTGTAGTATAACTGGTAGCAGTGATGTAAATGAAAAAAAAACGTTATATTTTTTTCAGTTTGCGTGTTTTTTTTTGTGAAAAAATACACATAACTTATGTGTATTTTTTCACAAAAAAAACACGCAAACTGAAAAAACTTTGTTTTTTTCAGGAATTGGCTTTTTTCATAATTAAAATAAAAATTCTATTTATGTATACATTACGCATGTATTGTACCTTTTATAATAAAAACATCCATAAAATAATATCAAAGATCAAAATAAACCAAATAAACTGAACTTCTCTCTTGACTTCTAACAAATCGAATAAACTCAACTCCATTTAAAGTTTTAATCCATCAAATAAATGAAAATAGAAAGAAGATAACTAAAAGCGGTACCGACAGTACCGCAAACTGCAACTGTACTGTGTTACTGTATTGTATACTGTACTAAACACTAAACTAGTAACGCAGTCTTAACCCCATTTCAATTTTCACTTATAGTTCTTCTTCCTCGAATTCTTCTAAACCTTCAGAAGAATCTGTGTCGTGCACAGAAAAATGGGATAAATTGGAGCCACATCCACAATTAGACGATTCGTCGTCAGTGTCATCACACTCGTCACTCTCATTGTTCCATTCTATTGCTAGATTGTCGTCTGTTTTGGACGTTGATATCACTCCACTTGTGCTTGTAGTAGGCAAATGCTTGGTAATATTGATATTCGGTGTGTCAGCGTCACTAGTGATGGGAGTACTGGTACTGGTAGTGGCAGCCTTAGTGTTTTGTTCTTCTTCAACACGTTCAGGCAGCTTTAAACTGGCAGTCTTCGTGTTTTGTTCTTTAAGACGTTCACGTTGCAATTTTAAATTATGCCCAATATACACAAGCTTGGCCGCCCTGTCGGTTCTCAGTCTATTCCTTTTAGAGGTATGTATTGCTGCATATGTACTGAAAGTTCTTTCACACGCAGCTGAGGTAGCTGGTAGTTGAAAAAATTTTACTGCTAATATCGACAATTCCGTACTTTTGCATAAACCATTCCACCAAGCAGTCGGTGAAATTTCAGAGGCTGCCAACCACAGAAATTGTTTACTGAAGAATCCTTCCTTTGCTTGGAAACTGGCAAGTTCAGATAGAACCTTTATTTCATTCAAATTAGGTATTGTTTTTGCCGTTTGAAAAATTTGTTCAATGGCATCAGTCTGGAAAGAAATTACTGGTTTTATGAATATTATATTTAATTTACCTATTCAGTTGGACTAAGATCAGAACCTCTAATAGAAGGATCTAACAAATTACAGATCTTATGAACATCACACACAGCAAATTCCTTTCTGTCGGCAATTATCTGTGTTACTTTTGCTTCTTCTTGTTTACTCAATGGGCAAGTCGGCAAAACTTTCTTGAAATGTTCTTCAAGTTGCTGAAAAATTTTGACCACCATCGAAATTCGTGGTTTATCACTTTCAATGAATTTAATTGCACTCTCAATAGGTTTTAGTAACAGAATGAAACCTTCTACCTTGCCCCAGAATGTATCGTCTAGTGCATTTTTCTTTAAGCCCGGGTGCTTCTTGATTAACGTTTGCACAGTATCTTCATCTTCAATTGCAAGAGACATGATAGCTTGTTTATTTGCCTGCACACTTTCAAGACAATAAATTATAGATCCCCATCTTGTCACAACAGGTAATTTTAGTGGCTTTACTCTAAGCGGATTAGCTGTAGCTTTATTTTGTTTTTCTTTAAATACTGAGAGTAGAATATGCGATTGTCTGATCGCTTTTATTAGTGCTACAGTTTCAGCCAGAAACTTGTGTAATGTTGGTTGCTTTTTGGTATCACTGAATATTAAATTTAATGAGTGTGCAAAACAACCGTATGTAAAAAGGAGTGAATTTCCGTCTTCCATGTCTTTTTTTAAAATGGCCCAAGCAGCTTTCATATTTGCGGCATTGTCAGTTACTAGTCCAAAAACCTTTTGCATGCCAATTTTTTGAATCACTATATTAATTTCTTTAGCTATCTTTTCGGCAGTGTGCGACTCCTTTCCTGTTGGTAGGCTCTTGTAGAGTAAAGCAGTCGGTGTCGTCACCACAAAGTTAATAATCGACTCGTTGCGTATATTGCTCCAACCATCGCACATTATGCCAACGGAATCAGAAGCCGCAATTTGTTCATCCACAGAAGCACGAACTTTATCATATTCTCGCTGAAGTAAAGGGCCAGAGATTTCATATCGAGATGGTATTTTTAATGCCGGTCTTATGAAATCAAAATATTGTAGCCAATAATCATTTTCTACAATAGCTAGAGGTGCACCACTACTATAAATTGCTCGAGCCAGGAGCTCATTAGCTCTCAATTGATCTACTGCACTTAGTTTATCAGCAAATGATAAAATTTGTTGCTTAGTGTTAGTGTTGATCTTGCTTAATATAGATCGTGATGGTGCTGCAGAGTAATAGGATTGAACACTAAAAGATGAACTAGCAGAGCCAGAGGGAGCACCGACGTGGCTATTTGAGTTTTCAGACTTCTTATTTTTTAGGTACTTAGTTTTCACTGTCGGCGGACATTTTAAGCACTGAGCTATGTGTTTTGTCATTCTGGTCCCACTTTTAGACAGTTCTTTTGAACAAAACGTACACATTACACGTGCAGTTTTTCCCATTGTTATAAGGTCTTTAAATAAACATGCAACAGGGGTTTTCTTCTTCCCTGACCCCACACGTTTAGGCATAATTGTAATTAAATCTTTTAATGTGTGAACACTACAGACAAAAATCACAACTGCACTGCACTAAACTTAAACTCCAACAAATCAAATTAAAACAAAACTCTGTTATCTCCACGCCACTACAGAGTATTGTATACTTTATACTACAATGCATATGCAGGAACTGACTTGTTTATTACATAACAGCGGCCGCGACCTTCAATGGTTTTTTTTTCATTATAAAAGACACGTTTATTTTCTAGGTTTTTTTAGTTAGAAAAAAAACGGTTTTTTTACATCACTAACTGGTAGATGGCATGTTGAATCTAGTAGATGGTGTGGCGCAGATTTAGTAGATTAGAGATCTCTTCAATGAGAGGCTTATTAACATTTTCTGTTAAATTTGTATCGACCATTGTTCTATGCTGTACTTTAGATTTATTTACCACTCCTCCTTCAAATCTGGCAATTATATTAAGAATGTTACCTATGTAACAAGCCTCTTTAACAGTAGCTTTGTCCAGTTTTTAGACGCGTCTTATGGTCGAGGTCCCGAACATCAAAAGTTTGCAGGATCTTTTGCAATACATTTCCCCCTCTGTGTTCGAGGGTGAGAAAAACAATGGTTTCGAGTTCTGAAATCCTTGCATACTACCCCTGTCAAGGAAAAACCACTCCTATTTCCGGCTTCTCGATCTTGGGCTTGCGAGGGATTTTCGGATCGGGTTTTTTTTGGGTAGTAATAATATACCCAGTTAATTTACACTAGAAAAACGAGGAGAAAAACCGGAGGTGCTATTTTTTCCCTACCCTGACGCTACTACCCCCAACGTATAAAACTACCCCCTCTTCCGTGCTGTCAGTTCTTGGCATGCGGAGATTCGTCGGATCAGGGTTTTTATGGGAATATCAGAGAAACTAACGACTACTAAACCACAGTTGAACTAAGCAGCTCCTGTGGTGAAACTAACCATTACTCAACGACAGTTGACCTAAACAACCCCGGGGGGCTACACATATAGTTTATACAAAAAGAGGTATTTTTATACATCGTGTGTAGTTGCGGGAGTGGGGGAGGGGGAGGGGGGTGAAAAATACCCGTGAGTGATTTCGGGATTTCGGTGTTGCGAGCAGGGTAGTTTCAACCCCCGTGGTTTTCTAAAATTAAATTATTTTATTATTATATTTTAATTAACTGAGCAATGCTGTTTCTTTACTGCGGATGATAGAAACTATTCCAGATATAACAGTTCTAGTCGGAACAAAAAAGGAGAACAGTGTTCTATTTGGAATGGGCAACGTGAAATATATAATTTACTAAAAAAGAATATAAATGCGAATTCTTCGATGGGGTCAAAGTTCCATGTGATGAATTTAAACATTTGGGAATTCCAACGTTTCTCATTTCGTAAGTTCGTTCTAATTAATTTCTTACTTATTCACACATTAAAAATAAATTACTTCTACAAACATAAAAAGCCCAGGTCAGTATTAAAAAAACTGGCTTTCAAATATGAAATATAATCATCGGTGAGCAACACTTAACTCATTGGGGGAACTACCGTTATGTTATCAGAATTAGCAATGCAAATACATTTTAGCTCCGGACGCCTTTAACAGTTCTTATCTAAACATTGAAAAATCATATAAACCACATCCGTGTGTTTTAAAATATCGATGTACTTGCGGATATGACCTTTGCGATAATTAATTTATAGTTAATGAAGCGGCATCACAGTTAGTGTACTGGAAGAATCCTTTATAATTCATTTTTTTATAAACTCCTTTGGAAAAAACCGGATAATACCGTTTCCATTCAATAGTTTACGCTACTGCGAGATGTTAAGTTATATTTTTTATTGCACTTGGTTGAAAATTTGTGTGTCTTGAACTCTTTATAATCGGCAATATTTGCACAGCATTTTGCTTTTCACTTTCCATCCTAATAATCACGTAGCAGAGAGTAAAAAAAATAAGAAAAGTAAATAACTTTTCTCAAATCAAACCAAGAATAGCTAACCAGTCGCAAAGATTTTCCGAAATATCAAGGCAAATAAATTGTATAAACTAATAGATGTCCTTAGTTATCAGATAACTATCCAATATTTTAAATTGTACAGTAATAAACCAAAACTTAGTCTCCAGTAAGTATAGGCAAAAAGCTACTTTTTGTTTTGTTTCTCGAGTCATATCAAAAACAACTATAGTTGGGAAGAAACATATACGAGACTGTTTACATTTCCATAATTAGCACAAAAAGTTGAACTGAAGCGTGCCGCTCAAAGTGCTGCGTTTTTTGCTATACCCACAAACCGACCGGACTCCTAAAGCAAAAACGCGGCACTTTGAGCGACACGCTTCAGTTTAACTTTTTGTGCTAATTATGGAAATGTAAACAGTCTCGTATATGTTTCTTCCCAACATACCTCTTGGAACGCCCATTATAAAGACGGGCGGACCTCTAACGTGAAGTAAAAGTATAAACGAACTTAATTGAAACCGTATAAAAACTAAAAGTCGGCAAAAACAGTCGGCATCTCTTTATTGTACATGGGCGGAGGTAAATAGAAATGCTTGTCATAAGAAAATGATAAGATTTTCGGGCGTTATTATATTATCCTCTGTTTCAAATGGTCTCCAGAAAGCCACGATAAATTAGTAAATAATTAAAATATTTTACCTTTTATATAGTAGTAAATATTTAAAAATATCAACAATAACTAACTAAACTCCTACGCTTGATATTATAACAGGTATTTACGCACTGCACTGGCACAGACAGCACATCTCTAAGTCCGCCGTTGAAACGATTTACGCGTTTTTTTATGCTAGTAGGCCTGTCCGTTTTATTATCTTTAAACCAGTACAGTCGTAGATGGTTCATTCAGGCTGATTACATTGCCAGTCTCGGACTCGCCTGCACAGTTTCAGCTACCATTCGAATCTCGGTACCATTGCTAAATATATAGGACAAAATATCAAGTTCAGTGCGCACGGTCCTGTGCTTTAAAACTGACCAGTTTCAATTATCCTCGTTTAAAGTATACTACTGAACTAAACTCGTCCTTTTGAGAGAGAGTTTAGTCTCCGACGAATTGGATTTTTTTAAAGACTTGAAAGTGGAAACAATGGAAAAATATACCCTCGATGAATAGGCAATTAAGGGAACAAATAAATGATGAATTAAACGAATGAACATAATGTTTCTACTTATATTCAACTCGCTACTGTTAAACCGATTAAAGAACATGGGGAAGATACAGTTAGTTTAACTCATGCAGATGATTTTATTAACTTGTCAGTCCTCTTTAAAAGGGAATATTTGAAAGATTTTCTTGTCCACTGTGTATTATGTTCAAAGGTTTTACATTTCGGCATGACTTATCACAGGATATACCAATTTTCAAGGTTCCACGTAATTTTTGCGGAGTAAAGGTTCAAAATCCAATAGTAAATAATGGTATTAGTATATTTGATGAACGAACATTATATTGACCGGATACTCGCCATGTGATTGGGACTAAAATCGCATATGACATTTTGTTCTACTAAGTAGTATCAATAGGAATGAACAAAACTATCATTTACGTTCTCGATTTCACTTCGCCTACATTTGCATAATGTTTTGGATTTTGATCGTGAACTAAATTGTAATTTTCCTAATCTTAGACGCTAGTAATAATAATAATAATAGCTTTTATTGCCCAACATTAATCCATTTACAGGACAAAAATACAAAAAGAAAAATATATAAGTAGAAAGTAGAAAATACAAAAATATAAAAACAGAAAAATTTCAATGACCATTGAAACATGCATTTGTTTATAATAGTTCAATACATTATGCTTACAAATTATGTCTTATATAAACAACAATTCATCATTGAAGTAATGCACTGCTATCTGTATAAGTTCCTTCAAATTACAAAAATGTATATCACATAAGTGACACAGCTTATTGAAGTTGCTATACATAATATAAACAGGAGATATTTAAATAACATGTTTGTTCTAGATGTGTTGCAATAAAATGTTACATTATGCCTGTCAGAAAATCTTGGCACGGAAAAATTTAATTGATCTAACAGTTAGAATAGAATAGAATAAAGTTTATTTACAATAATAGATAATAAGTATAAATAAATATCAACATAAAAATGTAAATAAACTTAGTACTTCAAAGAAGTGCCATACAGCACTGTATATGAAGAGTAAAAACAAATGTAGACATAAATTTAACAAATATAACCATAAACAAATATAAAAATTACAATGTAATAAGATACTTATATAACACACACACACACACACCATCACACACACACATCTATACATACATACACTTTAAAGTTTATTCACACCAATAATACATTCATGTATACATATCATATATACACATACATGTGCGGAGGTTAGTTTTTGGGAGTAATGAATATACAAGACAAACATTTACATATACTGGAGGACCTTTTTTTAAAAATATTCTTATTAAATCAAAATAATGTATTGAGGTATGGTTTAGGGTTTACTACAAGATGAATTTCTTCCCTAGAGGCTTCTAAAATGTATTGCTTTATTTTTATTTTTGCTTTACTAAAAGTAGAAATGTATTTAATACCAGCAGGTAGTTTGTTATATGCCCGTGCGCTAAGATAAGTGAAACAGCGTTGCCCACAAGTAGTATTAATTTTTGGAGTTCGGATGTTGTTTCTTCGACTTTCTCTCTCTTGTCTGAGTCTTGCACCTTCGTTTATTTTCACATTTGATGTCCACTGATATAATACACACTGTAAGAAAAACAGTAATCTTATATCCATTACGTTGGCATCTTTAAACAATTCATTTGATGGGTAAATGAGTTCTTTATTTAAAATGATTTTTAATAATCTCTTTTGCGAAGAGTCTAGGTGTTTCAAGTGTGTGTCGAGAACTCCTCCCCAGCCTAGAATCCCATATACTAAGTGCGAGTCAACAAGAGAATGGTACAGAATTTTTAATTGTTTTATATCTAAAATATCCCTCATAGTTTTAAACCTATGTATTAATTTTCTTATTTTATTTGAAATATGATCTATATGAAGATTCCATTTGACTTGGGAATCAATAACTATTTCTAAATATTTAATATGAGTGGTAGCGGCTATTTTAAAACTTTGTTCAATTGTAAGTTCTTGAAATGGCGGAGCAGATGCTTGACTTAGATAAAATGGTACATAATACGTTTTCGCTACATTTAGTGTGAGCAATTTGTTATTATTATATATTTTTTAATATTTTTTAGGTCTTCTTCTACTTTGATTTTTAAGTCTGTCCAATTAGCATCTGTGTAAAAAAGGGCGGTATCATCAGCATAACTTATTATTGTAGCGCAGGTTTGTATGTCAAATAAAGAGTTTATGTACATTATGAACAGTATAGGTCCTAGCACTGTTCCTTGCGGCGCGCCACACTCAACAATTTCAGCCTCACTTCTCACATTGTTTATTTCTGTGTACTGTATCCTGTTAGTTAAGTATGATTTAAAAAGGTTCAAACTGCCATTTCTGAAACCTAAATTATTAAGTGTGGACAAAAGTTCAGTGTGGCATACCGTATCAAAAGCTTTGGTTAAATCTATAAAAACTACTAAACTCTTGTCTCTATTATCCAAAGCTTCGTAAATATTACTTAAAAGGCTTGCAATTGCATTCTGAGTACTTTTACCTTTTCTGAAGCCATATTGGAATTTTGATAGCAACTTATATTTTTCTAGGTAATTTACAATTCGAGACTTAATGACTTTTTCAAATATTTTTGCAAGATTGCTTATTAAAGATATCGGTCTATAATTTGTAACCTCCTCCCTGGCACCATTTTTGTAGATGGGTTTTATGACAACCACCTTAAATGCCGATGGACATTCTCCTTCCTCAATTGCTTTATTTATTATAAAGGTCAGAGGAACTGCAATGTATTCTGAAATTTCCTTTAAGTTTAAGTTCAGGTGAATCATTTTGGTTGTGTAAGAACTTATACAAAAATGTGCTTTTTCTTTTCAAGTCGAAACTAACTAAATTGAATCTGACAAGAGAGATGTAAGGTACATCTTTTGCAGGGTATCAACTTTATATGATAAAAACTTAAAAAAATTTCTTTTTACACCCTCTCGACTATTATTTTATAGCTGCTATATAATAAGGATGCCTAATATATATGTGATGAAATTTTAGCATTTAGTTCTCACATTCTTAACTGTTTCTTCCCCATGAAATTGCTTAAGATAAATACCTCAGGGGAGATTTTTCCTGAGTTCAGTTTTCCTCCTCATCCGCCCACTTTTTCTTCACAATCCTTCATCCTTCCCATTAGTTGAAAAATGTCTACAGATGTACAAAATAGATTTTTTTCTTACGGTCAGTCAGTGGCGGATCAAGGCAGTGGGAGTCCTAGGTATACTTTATACGAGGATAATTGAAACTGGTCAGTGTTAAAGCACCGAACCGTGCGCACTGAACTTGATATTTTGTCCTATATATTTAGCAATGGTATCGAGACTCGAATGGTAGTTGAAACTGTGCAGGCGAGTCCGAGACTGGCAATGTAATCAGCCTGAATGAACCATCTACGACTGCACTGGTTTAAAGATAATAAAACGGACAGGCCTACTAGCATAAAAAAACTCGTAAATGTAGTCAACGGTGGACTTGTGCTGTGCTGTTAATGTGCCAGTGCAGTGCGTAAATACCTGTTATATCAAGCCTAGGAGTTTAGTTAGTTATTGTCCATATGTATAAATATTTACTACTATATAAAAGGTAAAATATTTTAATTATTTACTAAGTTACCATGGCTTTCTGGAGACCATTTGAAACAGAGGATAATATAATAACGCCCGAAAATCTTATTATTTTCTTATGACAAGCATTTCTATTTACCTCCGCCTATGTACAATAAAGAGATGCGGACTGTTTTTGCTGGCTTTTAGTTTTTATACGGTTTCAATTAAGTTCGTTTACACTTTACAACTGATTAGAGCCTCTCTCCTAAAATTCTAATGTTTCCTTTCATACTAATTACAGAATAAAATAAAACTAACACAAGTAAAGGTTAATCCCATTATACAGAAAATATAGCAATTATAATTTACGAATAAAAAAAAATAAGGGAAAAAATTAACAACTAAGCATAAGATATTAGTATAGGAACACAAATTCATTTAAAAAAAGATTGTTCGCAAGGACAATCGGACATTGTACACTCGAGCGACGAATAAGGTCTAAACGCCTGGTTTCTTATGCCATTATAGCAGATGCTATATTTTATTTTAGGTCGATTTCTGACGGTAGCGTAAAATTCAATACAATCTTTTTCCGGGACGGGGGGGATCTTTTGTTTAAATACGGAACTGTTCCTTGAAATACGAAACAGGTGTAGTTTTTATACACACGTTTTTTATATATTATAAATTATAATATTTAAGTTAAAGTTTCGTAACTATATTTGTGTACCTGAAAAGAGATCTATGAAAATGAATTAATAGTCGGCGATAGTTCTAATAATAGTGTTATCCTAAAAAACAACCTTTGTTCTGCTGTTTCAAAAAGCCCTGTAGAAATAATGGTACAGACTACTGTCCAACCATATTCGAATTTTAAATTATGTTAAGTTATAAAAACATATACTTGGACCATTACAGATTTATTTACATGGGGTTAGTTAGGTATCTCTATCAGTTTTTCTTGGATTGCAATGAAAGGTAATTGCAGGATAAGCGATTTAAAAATATCCTCTCAGCTATAACAGTGGTTAGCGCGCCTAGCTTTCTCTCTGAGCATACCTAGCGAAGCGGTTTCGAGCCCCATCTACTACAAAGTAACTTTCAAATATAAATTATTCCTAAGAAGTGGTTTGGATCTCACTATAAACTGTAGGGCCCCGTCTTCCCGTCCAAATGATTTGGAAGGCGGTTAAAACATTTATAACAAAGGTGAGTCATGTTGCAAATTTTATCTTCGTGTAACAGCTAAAAGGGTCGAAGTGACCATTTTACCCCTCTATTGTTTTATTTTTTTCTCACTTTTTACCTATCGGTTTGCTTGCGATTTTTACACAAATATTGTTTACATTTTATATTATATTATTTTTATTATATTACTCAAATTCTTCTTTATCTCATTTTACCACACGCTTTACAGCTCAAATTTTTTTAGTCATAGTATACTATTCTTTATGCATTTTAGTTACGGTTAAGTAGAATAGCTGTAGCTAGACTTCGCCTTGCGAATGTATATATGTATTGTATGTAGGTACATCTTTAGAAATAAGGACTTTATTATTATTATTATTTAATGTCATCTACTGACAATTCTGTTTATTTTCTATCATCCCCTGAAGGACTCCCTTTGTAGTACAATCACTACTTTTTAGGTTAAGTTGAGTAGCCTTTTAGCTAGATCTCGCCAAATTTGAAGGTTTTGTGTTTGTAAACTTTTCTTTAAATAAAATTTTATTATTATTATTAATATATTTTCCATAAAATATGTCTGTCTAATAAACCAAGAGCTCCTTGGAAAATGTTTGAGAACCATTTTCGCAAAACACTAAAACATTCGAATATTCGGTGAAGTGGTTAAATAAATTTTCATATTATGAGGCTTTCATAATATCGAAACATTCAAGTATTATACTAACACATTCCGCATACTGACTCACCGTACTTTTCTATCTGTAACAATTTCAATAAATTGTGCAGCGACCTCGATATATCTATTTAATTGCAGTGTGAATGATATAAAAACAAAAGTATTTATTATTATTTTGTTTACGTTCTGTATAATTTATTATTGCATTGCATATGTCACTTGTTGCTTACATTTTTATGTGTATTACATTATTACATGTATTGGAAATTAGTGGAGTCAAATTTGGGGAATGGGAAAAGAAGCAAACCTTATATCCTCTTTACATTCGACGTTTCGACAAACTCTATTGTCTTTTTCGGGACTAATGAGGTGATAGGTTATCAGTCACTAAATTGATATCATTAGAATTGATATAATCGTTCACAGTTAAACAAAAAACATATATATGTATCCAACTTGATATAGGAATATTTTTTAATGTGTTGCAATCCTAAGTATTCGAAATTTTCTGAAGATTTTCATCTAAAAATTTCGAATACTTAGGCTTTCTACATATGAAGAAACATTCATATTGCTTACGTGTTTACAATCTCCAGTAAACACTCCCAAGCGTAGATTCAAATAATTGCAACAAAAACTTTCACTAACCACTACTTTATTTAATACTTAATTACAATAATTAATTGTTATCATAACAGACTAATTACAACTTTAGACACTAATATAATTCACAACTTATTACTGTTCTTTATCTGTTCACTTGTTCATCTAATATAATACTGTACTGAACCGTTCACGTGCGTTGGATCCGCCTCTTGTATGTTCGTGGCAAACGTAATCGAATTCCCTGTCCCATTCCAGACTATTCCGACAACTTCTCGATTTTTCGGGTTAACCATTTTCGAACAATCTCGATCTTTCGGGTTCTGTGGTAATGACCGTTCGCTAGTTATCCCAGAGATGGCGCCGCGCCGTCTTACCGGTAGCCAAACTAGACAGGCTTTCTTTCACCCTGCTACCGGGGATGAATTAAATCTCTCTCTCCGTTACAAGGCTGCACATAACAATATATTGAGTTGTATATATACAATCCCCGTCCCCGTCTAAACGAAATGCTACCGCTCTCAGTGACTTATTGAGTGTTATACTTCTTCGTTGTGTGTAATATATGTTTTTTGTTTAACTGTGAACAATGATATCAATTTTAATGAGTGATAACCTATCACTTCATTAATCCCGAAGAAGACGATAAAGCTTGTCGAAACGTCGATTGTAAAGAGAATATAAGGTTTGCTTCTTTTTTATTTTTCAATTACCGACGAAACACCGAACATACAATTTGTAGATACGAAACTTATGTACTAAAATAGAATGGTAATGTCATTGATACATGAGTTTTACGTCAGTTTCAGTTCTTTAATTAAGGAATTAAAACAGTTTTTCGGGATAAATAAAGAATTATGCTTTTTAAAGTTTCAGAAAGTTGTACTAACACTTCACACGTGTTTTGACTTCTTTAGACCCTTTTCAAGAATGAGAACAATACTAAGTTTGGAATTTGTTTATAATTCATGCAAATACAGGGTGTAATTTGTTTCATGTTATTAAAAAATACTTGTTATGGGGAACGACCAGACAAACAAAAAAGTCTTATATAAATAACATAGGGTCTAAATTCCATAGATTTGGAGAAAAAAATGTTTAAAAAATTAATCAATTGTTAATAAAATTGGTTGAGAACGAGGTTGTGAACTTCTGGAATATTCAGGTAGGCAAAATATTCCAGAATAGAAGTGAAAGTTCAACGAAGTTCAAGTTCAACTCTATTGTATGCTTTGCTGGCTGTACATCTTCCTAATTGGCATTCAAAACTTTAAAGGGCTGCCGCCGAGTGTCGCCGATAAAGTAGCGGCTCCGGTGGCTACCTTTCGTGTTTTACTTTTGCTGTTATATTCCTTCCAATTTAAATTAGCCAATAATATCAGCTAACGTGGACTAAGAACCAATAAAAGTCACTTTAAAAAGTAGAAGGGATAAAATGTCTCAAACTTATTTAAAAAAATCTACTTTAGTTTAGTTCATGTCGGTTACTTGATTACGTACAATCACGCTGTTCTTTTGTCATTGCTTCTGTTCTTTTTCGATTTTTACCACGTTTTTTTGTATCCTTAGAATTAATTTTATTGACTTACTTTAGTGTAACATTATAAAACGCTGTATTTTAAAGTTAATTTTGGACATTATCCAGAGTTCGCGACTTAAATCCAATGGATTTTTATTTTTGGGGCCATCTTAAATCGCTTGTTTAACGTGATCCAATTAACACTTTGGAACAATTATTCTAATTTACCCAATGTGTTGAACGGAGGGCGTTTTATTCAGTGGAAGATGTGTTAACGTATTTGGTCTCGGCAGCATGTATTTTTTTTTTCATTTTTACTTTTGCCTTCGATCATAATAATGAATCTATTAGTCTTGTTGATTACGCTCTTTACTTCATCTACACTGGTAAGTTATCATTTTGTTGCCTGTCACTGTGCAATTTCTTTTCGTGAAAAATTATTTTATTTTGCGCAGTTTTTTTTACATTTATTTAACGTCGGCATATTTCCGCTACTGAGGTATCACCGACGCCTGTAGACGAGCTACCCCCAACCAGGAATTTTGCCGAACCTCTTCCCTTAAGAAGAGTAAGGATCTTTTACTTGCCTAGCATTTAATAGACAAGGGACCGACGGCTTTACATCCCCTCCGAAGGATGGTATATCCCCTATACAACCCTCGCCTAAGGTTGTATAGCTTCCGCGCATACACTGATATACAAGCCGCTGGAAGATGTGTGAGGCGAGGACGCGGTCTTCGTTGGAACGGTCACCCATCCAACTACTAACTCTGGCGCAGTTTTTAAGAACCAAGACGTCGGTACCCTCTGTCTCTTTGTTAATACAAACTCTCAAGAACAAAAACCTTTTTTCGCTTTTATGACCTTTTTTAAAAGTAACTGAAAAACATCATTGATTGTTCCATAAGGTTCTCAAACTTTTTTTTTAGAAACTATTAAAATTATTGACCTAGGTCAGTTTTTTCAAAGTGCTCCTAGAGGAAAGAGATACATAGGTTTTTTGTTTGCCTGGTCGTTCCCCATTACCAGTTTTTTTTAATGACATGAAACTAATGGCACCCTGTATATTGTGATTGCATTAACCTAAAGTTTTATAATTCTGTCTGGGAGATTATTAAATCCTAATATAAAATTCCCAATGTACTATAAACATATGTTAATATGCTACAGTTCCTTGAATTTAATAATTTTCTCTAAAATGTTATAACCCGCGAAAGTCTGCTGTTCTTTTGTTACATTTTTATTAGTTTTTACAGTCTTTATTATATCTAATAGCTCTAATAAATTTGAACTTTTTACCTTTCTTTTTTGAATGCAGCAATCCGATGTTGTTCTACAATGATTATCTTCCATACAATGTGTTGACATGCCCGTATTACACATATTGTTCAATATGAACTTTTTATGTTCCACAAGCCGCTTTTTTAGACTTCGACCAGTTTGACCAATATATATGTAGCATCACAGTTCCTTCGATTTAACTTATACACGCCTGTTTTATCTAATTTTTTCGTTTTGTCCGTTGTTCCGTTATTTCTTAACATTTTCCCTAAATTGTTTTTATTAACAGAGATTGTTTTACACATCTTAATTTAAGTTTGATACTAATTTTGTTACTAACCTTGGGCCTTTTAACTAATACATTTATAAATTTCTGTTTCTTATGAGGAACAGGTATAGAACTCTCTTCGTAAATTCTCCTTTTGTTTATTCATTATTAGCCTATCTATCAAATTTCCTTTTTAAGAGCTTTTATTAAACTTGCAATGTTAGTTAGTTTGTTTATGTCAAATCTTGCAATCAAAATTTCGATTAGCTCTAATTAAGCTAGAGCTTTGAAATTTTGCACATGTATATAAGTCCGGTGACAATACACTTTAACATTTTCATATAAGAAAAAAACAGGATGGCGGCTTCAAGATGGCGGACGAATTTACCGTTTATGTCCGATTCGACTCAAAGTCAATATCTCGGGCTTTTCGAGATCGCCAATTATAAATTTTTGGTCAAAATTTGGAAATTCAAAATGGCGGCGCCAATATGACGGACGACTTTTGTCATTTATGGTTAAAATTATAAAAAAATCTCGAAAAAAATATTTGTAAAAAAAACTTTTATTTGATGTTCTTGGTTTAAGAATTAATATTTCACTTGGTGCCAACGTCGAGTCATTCAACTATTTTGGCATATACTTATGCGTTTTATTACAATATTACCCAGTTTTTGGTATCATTTTAACCTCTCCACAATAAAATTGTGAGAGGTTACTAAAATTGGTTCAAAAACGAAAATTGAGATAACATCAAATCTTTACGTTTTGAGGTCCTAGGAACCCAAAAAATTGGTTTTTGAAAAATGTCTGTGTGTGTGTATGTATGTATGTGTGTATGTGTGTTAGCACGATAGCGCCGAAACTACTGAACGGATTTGAATGAAACTTTGCGTGTGCGTTTCTTTAGTGTCCCAGAAGATCTGAAAAGGTTTTGGTTGAGATCGGATTACGTTTAGTGCCATTTTGACGCAACAAGTTGTTTATTTTATATTTACTTTCAATTTGCAATAGAACCATTGAAAAGCAGTTAAAATTCTGATTTCAACGATATACCATACTTCCACCCTTTCGATTTGGTTTCCGTGAAAAAAATTAGAAACAAAGCAAATATGGCATAGATCGCATTTCGCATGACATGATCGATGCGCGTAGCCGTCACATCGTGAAACTATTCACATCACGCGTCAATTCACGTGTGAGGGTTTCTTCTCTGCTCTAGAAGTAGAGCGGATTACGTTTAATGCCGTTTTTAAATATATATACAGACAAATCGAATAATTAAACTACAAATATTCCTCTAAAATCTAGTAAAATTACTGAAATGCTAATGTTTGATTTAACAAAGACAGCCGCGAGCGATCGGATTGCAATGAGCAAATTTTGATGATTGTCATTGTCATCGTTTGTCATCCGATAACGTTGGTGTCATGTCATGTTAATAAGATTTCGGCACATTTGTAACTTTTAGTGGATTGTCACAAACTTTAAAGGTAGATGTAACAATATCAATATCATATGCTTTCTGTACCTTCGTTGGTGAATTTATTATAGATTATCACTTTACCAATTTTCAGTTTGTTGCTTTACAAATCTGTAGTATTTAGGATAACTAGACTTTCTTAGTCGTTCAAGTGATGTTAAAGTTGTTAATATCCTAATAGTATATTATTCAACGAGCGATAATGTAGGTAATAACTCGCATAGATGATTGTAAATTCATTAAGTTGGGGGTTTTTTAGTGCCCCAGAAGATCTGAAAAGGTTTTGGATGAGATCGGATTACGTTTAGTGCCGTTTTGTTACACAATTTAATGCTCTTTTCGGCTTCAAAGATCCACCGAGTGGGGAGGTTCCAGCCGCTTCCAGTAGCTGCCGATTTATTTTTTGTTTAAATTTTTATGTAAATTCACAGTATACTATTTATATCTCATCAGACCGCAACCAGCAATAGCAATGCCTTCGTGAAATCATATTACTGCTATTTAAATTAGACGTTAGTGCACGTAGAATTTCTCACTCACTTGTGAAGACGCACTGCAAAGGAATGGCTTTTACAGTAATTGCGAAATAGTATGTAATGGTGACTGCACATATCACGAAATAATATTTAATTTAATTATACCAAGCAATAGATTTGCAGCGATGTGTGTTATTATGCTAGCTAATTAATTAATTCCGTTGTTACAGAGAAAGTCAAGTCAAATATTTATGTTGGTCGAGTGTTGAAAATTCGACCTTCTTAATATTTTAACCTTTCAAATAAATATTTGCATTACCAATCTTTTAAATGTGATAATTATTGGTACATGACATCAGTAGTAAAAAATGCACCGGCTTTTTTAAGCCATCTTATAAAAGAGCACTCACGTGAAACATTCTTCTCTCAGAAAGGTTAACACTCCTTGAGATCGGGTCAACTTGACTACTTACTTGCCTAAGCCCGAGACACTTTATTTGTTGCCTTCTGCCTCTTTGTTGTATTTTCCCAGATGAACAGACGGCGCTTTTGACTCGTGAATAATGCTGGGCTAGTTTAAAGTTTTTATGTCTCGAGACTGAATACTTAGTTTTAGGAAGAATGTCAATATCGCTGAGAAGGCGACTTAGGAGTTTATAGTAATCCTGTGTTACTTCTCTATTGTTCTTGAACCTTGTTTAATCGGGTACTTTGAGAGTTTAATTTTTAGGTAATGGTTCACAATATAAATCCCTTTGCATTTATTTGAATACAGACGTTGCAGTGAATTTACATCTTTTTCAACGTCTAAATCTAAAATATGATTTGCATTTGAATTGGCATTTTTTATTTAAAACTAATTAAAAACAGAATATACCTTAAAACTTATTTTTTAGAAAATATGGTACTACTGGACTGTTTTTCTTCTCTTCATGACTTTTGGTTTTTACTTGCTTTTCTTTAACTCAATATAATATTTTACAGTTTTCATCCACAATGTTTGTCTTTAAGTCTTGCATCATTTATTTAACACACTTCCTGACATAATCACTTCATGAAATTTTGCAGTTACCTACTGATATCGTATGGTAATACAGTATTCTATCGTTACTTTTCCGCACGTAGGGGGCGCGGGATGAATATTGATTAAATATCCCATCCAACCGGCACCTCCGGCAAAACGTAGAATACAAAAAATTTCGCCTGATCAGAGACTTCTACGTCCGTTTTTTCGCATACAAATGGTAAGATATTAGTTCCGGTGACATAATGGAATGCCGGTTTATACCTCGGAACCCAGCTCCAATGAATGAATTTACGAAAATTAAAGTATGACTAAAAATTAGAAAATAAAAAAAATATTTTTTTAAAGCGCTTTCTCAAAGTCGTACTAAAAAGTAAAAAATAATTGCAAGAAAAGCAAGGCGTGCGCATGATCCGTACAATCCTCGGTACCATCATACAAAGTGCGCACGCCTTACTTTTCTTGCAATTATTTTTTACTTCTTGGAACGATTTTAAGAAAAGCAAGTTTAACACAAGAATTTTTTTTTTATTCATCGTATGTTAGTGACTGTTTGACTTGTTTAATTAATCGGTATCGTAAAAAAATTCCTGATAATTGTTGCCGATATGTTTAAATAAACGAACTATTATACAATATGCATACAGGGTGTCCCAATAATGCGTCAAAGTCCAATATCGACTTTATTAGAAGACTTTGGAAAATATTTTTTATGGAAGTGGTATAGTGTCAAAAGGCGCACATTTTAAAAATATTTTGAAATATACAGGGTGACTCGTTACAGCGGAGCATCTTCGAGGTATTTTTTTGTATTACAGTTAATTGAAGTCATTTGTTCCCTCATTGAAGAAGTACCTTAAAGTTGACCGGTTTTGAAGCGTTCAGTTTCAGGTTATGATATATTTTTTCAAATCCTGGTTTATAAAGGTTTCGGCCATTTCAAATTCCAATAGATTAAAAATAATAAATCTGCGAATCATCTGTAAATTGATGCAATGAGCAATATTTTAATTTATTAAACATATCGGTGACGTATATGGAAAATAGTAGTGGTCCTAAGATGGACCCTTGAGGGACGCCACTGTCGTCGCTATTTTAGTAACGCAAGAAAAATTTGTTTGTTGAAATATGCTTAAAATGTCATGAAACGTCGAGATTTTAAATTTGAGCGAAAAAGAAATTTTTGTTTGTCGGTCGGTCTGTAACTTTTTTTGTGGGTACGTTTACTTTGGAATCGTTTATGATATTGACTTGAAATTTGGTACATTGATGTATTATAACGAGATCCGGAACTAGATTATATTTTGATATAATTAAATAAGGTAAGAGTCCATAAAATTGCAATTCAAAGTTTCCAAATTTTTTTTAGCATCAGCCACCCCCCACTATCACCCAAAATGCCACCCCCACACTATTATGAAAGGGAGTAAAAAAATTAAAATGATTTAGTGTGTATACAAGAACGAAACGAAAAAATTTTTTTGGCGTTACCTACCCCCTTACCACCGCCAGCCATTGCCACCCCCACCTTATTATTAAAGGGAGTAAAAAATTAAATTGGGATTTAGTGTGTATATGAGAACCAAGGGACTCTAATTTTTTTTTTCATTAGCCGCCCCTCTACCACCCCTATTACCACCCGCGCCCTATTATTAAAGGGAGTAGAAAATTGAATTGAGATTTAGTGTGCGTATGATAATCAAGGGCCTTTAAAATTTATTTTGACATTACCCACCCCCATTGCCACTCCCACCCTATTATTAAAAGGAGTAAAATATTACATTGGGATTTAGTGTGTATACTTGGATACAAAATCTGGATGTGGAAGTAGTGATTCCTTGGGCAGCGTTTTTTATTAATGTTAACACACTGTCTTCTTTCACTGAGATAACTGGATATAAGTGTGATGCATTGCTTGAAAAACCAAAATAATGTAGTTTTGCTAATATCATTTTATGATCCAGCATATCAAAGGCGTTTGAAAAGTTCAGTAGTACCAAGCATGTGCATTTCCCATCATGGCTGGCGCTTCTGTCGTGAGAACGTCGAAGACGCGATAAAGCTGTTGTTCAGCATCGCTCTCGCGAAAAAAAAATGTGGCCATTATTTACTCAAAAAAGTACAATCGATAGTACATTCCATAGCACAAATATGAAGGGCAAATAAAAGGAGTAAAATGCCATGTGTTAGGTAAAGTACCCATTCTGTCACATAGTCCTATTGCTACATTTTTATCAATAATTATGAAACTGTTAAAAGTGAGTACTGATATAACTTTCTGTTTACTGAGGTACATTAATGGCTTTAAAACTAACTTGCATTTCTGTAGAAAATATTTGAGTTTATATTTGCCATATTATGTACCAAACCTAGGTAGATATAATGGTTTTGATGATACCGTAGGTGAATTTATTTAGGTCATATCTTAATTACCACCAGCAACTAGTTTGCATCATATGAATTTTAGACATAATATTCATAAAGATTTACAAATAAATAAATCCTACACTATCACTCATCCATGTTTGAGCATTCATTTACATACAATTCTGTGACGCAAAGAGCAGAATACAATAAGAGGTGTCAGTTTGAGAGAGCGAATAAAATTATACCGAATAATTTCAATTTAAAGGAATAAAATAGTTTTTTCAACTTTTACTCTATTTTAAAACTTACCTACAATATACATGATTAAAAATAAAAGCGTGGGGTATTCGCTAAAAGTTGATTGCCTCTCGCGCTTTTATTTATAGCCGTGTAAATTTGAAACTACGGTAATAGCGGAAACAGCGATTATTTTTTCATTTTTAATGAAAATTTGCTTAAAGAAATAATTTTATTTAAATATCAATATTCTTACGCTTTTCTATGCCAGGTGTAAGAAGACAGAATTTATTACTTTATATCATAAATTTTGCTTATAACCAAAATCTTAGATAGGCCTACAAAAATTTTCTATATTTTTTCAATCGTTGATATTGTTTTGCTAATAATCCAGATTAAAGGATTTTTTTCTCGTAAGAGACAAAACCCGATGTATTTTTTTATATAAATGTATATGATGAATTCAAGCCAAAACTACATACCGCCAAATATCGACACCATTATCGTATTTCCGGTCCGAAAATAGATATCTATAAACCGTGGAAAATACATAAAATTTAATTGTTTCAGATTTGTCTGAAAGTATTAAAATTCTTGTTAATTCATTTTACAGAACGTAACTAAGATTAGTAATTATTAATTCACAACTTGGGTCTGGTTCTAATCTAATCACTCTCCAACTTTAAGTAATTAACACAAAGGCTTTAGTAATTGGTTATATTGGCTTCATTTAAACGAATCAAATCGTACTCCATATGCTTTAAAAATAACATATACATATTTGATGTTTCTATTCTTGATATGTTTTACATTATGTAATCAACCCATCTGGTCTGTATCTGAACAATTGAAGTGCATAATTTAATACAACCAGACTTATTTTCGGATACTTGAAGGTTAAATTAATGTTGATTAGTTTTATTCGGCATACCTGTTTAACGTTACATTGACATAAAAATTGATTATAAATATAGATTAGATGAAACAGGTATTTTAAAATGTTTATTTTTACACAATCAATATGTTAGATGGGCGAAATGTTTGTGGATGGATGAAGTTGCACTGTGGAAAATATGATTTTAAAAAATAAAAAATGCGCTACGTTTTTCATTTAAACAATTGTTATTTGTTTATATGTTGTTCTTTAGGTTTTCGCGGGTGTTAAATGAAGTGTTATTGTACTTCTAAGTGCTCTCCCGCGTCGATGGTCGACTACGCCAGGAGTCACGGTTGTCTAAACAACGTTTCGGCAGAATCTCATTTGCCATCTTCAGGTTCTCACTGAAAGTTGCCTACTGCTGCTCCTCGTTGCCCGAACTGAACGTTCTCCGCGTTGTACGGCTCCTTATATAGGCTGTTGTCTAGGGCGCTCCTGCGCGACTGGCTACGTGTCACTGGTCCCCTACTACTTGTGGGAGGCGTAGCTGGCGCCTGAGCCAACCCGATAAGTTGCCGTAGAATGCCGAGGTTATCTCTGATTGGTCAGCGCTCGGCTGTAACTCCTCGTGATAGCTCCATTTCGGGCAGGTTGCTGTGTTTCTTCACTATTTGCCAATGCTTGAACGTACCTCCTCGTGATTGGTTCGTCCACGGAGGATCGTCGTGTGTTTCCTGTTACGTATCTTCCTACAAGAGCGGGCTTCCAAGAACTGGGTAATCTCTGCGTATCATCTCGTTTATTAAGATTTTGTGGTCTTTTTTCGATCTCTATGGCCTCTCTGGTATCCTTGACCTATAATGCTCGATATTAGCTACTGTTCTGGTGTTGTGTCCTGTGGATTTTATATGCTGTGCTAGGGACGATGTTTTCTCCTCTTTTCGTACTGCATTCATATGTTCTTCCTTTCTTACACTAATACGTCTATTGGTCTGTCCTACGTATGATTTATTGCAATCTTAGCACGGGATTTCGTATACTCCTTGGTTTTCTAGGGTAGTTTTTGATTTTGGATTATTGTTTCTATGTTATGTTTACGTAGAAGTTTGCCAATTTTATCTGTCGTCCCTTTCGCGTAAGGTAGATATGCTTTTGCCACTGGTTTCTCGGATTCCTCTTGGGTTTTTTCTCTGTATGGCCCCTGCGACTTCTGTATTGTGTACCTCGAAAATCCACTTTTCATTAGTGCTTTCTGAATTGATGACATCTCTTCGTTGATATGGTCGACGTCTGCCAACCTCTGAGAATGTGTCACTAGAGTCTTTACTACTGAATTTAATTGTGCTGGATGGTGATGTGATGCCGCATTTAGATATCTGTCCGTGTGAGTGGGTTTTCTGTATACTGTGTGACCTAGTGTCATGTCTTGTTTCATTTTCACTAATACGTCTAAAAAAGGAAGCTTGCCTTCTGTTTCTACCTCCATGGTGAATTTAATCTTATCGGGAATGCTATTCAGGTGGTCTAAGAAACTATTTAGTTATTCTCTTCCATGAGTCCAGATTACGAATGTGTCGTCCACAAATCTCAACCAAAGTTTTGGTTTGAGTGGTGCCGTTTGTATTGCACGAACTACTAGGTCCTCCATGAAGAGATTAGCGATGACTGGAGATAACGGTGAACCCATCGGTGCTCCTTCCGTTTGCTTGTAGCGCTGATCATTGTATATAAAGTACGTGTTGTTTGAACAGTGTTTAGTTAGGCTCAGAATGTGCTCCTCTGGATGATATGATTTTAATCAATTCGAGTGACTCCTCTATTGGTACGTTAGTGAATAGTGATACTACATCGAATCTCACTAGAATATCTTCAGGTTGGACAGTCTCGTTGTTTAGTAACTCGATAAAATGTTGTGCGTTTTTCACATAAGACTTTGCTTTCTCTGCTAGTGGCTGCATCTGTCTAGCCAGATATCTCGTTAACTCCTGTTACGGTGACCCTACAGAGCTAACAATAGGTCTTAATGGGGCTCCTTCCTTATGGATATTGGGTAGGCCATATAATTTGGAACATCTTGAAGATTTCTCTCTCGGTATACTCTGGTTTTTCACTTGATCGTCAATAATCGGTTGGTATGCGGTGTCTTCCAGTAGTTTTTCTATTTTACTGTGGTAGTCCTTGCTATTCATTACTACAGTGGCGTTGCCTTTATCTGCTGGCAACTACTAATCGAAGCATTAGCGTTTTGATGGTAATATAGTCTAGTATACTTTAACTTGGCGTGTGTATGTATGAGTTAATATTTCCGTACGATTTAATTTTCTCCCATATTGTACACAAAGTTAAAGCGATAGTCCAGAAACATTGTCTACGTGGACAATATTTCTGGATTTTTGTGTACAAGAGAAAATAAAATCGTACGGAAATATTAACTCATACATACACACGCCAAGTTAAAGTATACTAAACTATATGCAATTATTACACTTAACGCGCCAGACTTGTAACTTGGAATTCAGCGCTCGGCGAGGCACATAGCCCGGAGAGTAGCTGTTGGTTGCAGTCTGGTTACGTTCCTTATAGTAAAATAAGGATTTTATAGAGGAGTTTGCGACTAAAAAATATTATGTTTTACTAATCTATTGTCGACATTTTGTCGGATGCGCCGCTGTTATTAATATATATTTTATTATATGGTGCTTTTTACAATAAAATAAATTTTTTGAACATTATTTTTTACTTTTTAGTTCGGTTTGCTATTAAAGCGTGTTTTTTAGTTTTTTAAACTATATTTTTTTACACTAACGAGCGGGATTTAGATTATGACTGCCCTTCCGATCGAGTAAAACAAAAAGGAATTTAAAAAAGTTAAGTCGAAATCGGATTCGTCTTCGGCCATTGATGCCACTACAATTTCACTCCCATAGTCCACCTCGAAATTCTCAGGGTGTAAATTGCAAACACGTCGTGTTCTCCAAGTGAAATTTAGTGTATAACAAAGAGGCTATTTCGTACTAATTGTAAAATCTCTTACCATGTTTCTTTTTATCAAAGCTAATAAAAGAAAATTCTTTCTGCTATTGCAATGGATATGTTAGTCAAAAAATGCCGTTTAAAAAACATATTAAACAGGGAAACATGTACCGGGTGCAACATGAACATGGTATACCCCTTTTAAGTTTAAAAATGTTTAACGAATTGGAGGTGCAAGGTAATATGGGAGTTCCGTCAGCGGTTTGTGTGACGGAAATGCATACTGCTAGGGAGATATTTTTATTTAATTTTCTACATTATACTAAAGAGGAGTATTTGCGCGCGTGTATATATTTCGTTTTGTTACAAATATCCCATAAAGTAATTATCTACTATATCAGTTTTATGGTTTGACACAAAGAAAATATGTTGTTCAAAACACTAGATAAGAAAATAAAAACAAGTCTGGTTTGCTGTCTCTGTGATAATTTTGACGATAATTTCAAATTTAAACCGGAACGCCCAGAGTATCGTGTGTCGACGGAAAGTAGGCGTGTTGATTAAAGCTATCAATTAGTAAATAATGTTATGATCATAACTCGGCAATCGGCATTGAGTTTTTATTCATTAAATTTATCTATTTCTGAAATGCATTTTTTAAAATTCAAAGATTGTTTCGACTTCTTTGTAAGATTCTTTTCACATAGTTGTACAACATTAACAGTAATTTTATGTATTTTATTTACTTATTATCCATTCCCGATAGGCCATTTATCCTATAACAGAAGTTTTTTAGTGACGTCGAATTGTGATGTATTTTGTTATAGACGTTACCCTTATAAAAATAGTTTTGGCCGCAGATAAAAGGTATCATTTTGTCTCTCTTTCGTTAATGGCAACTCTTAAACTATAAGGCAGTTCATTTTTGGAATTTTCTAATACATTTAAAAAAAAAATTAACTGATAAGGAGTAAAGTATATTAATAACAAAATAGTTGTTCTAAAATTGACCCTTGAGTACACCTGATGTGGCTAAACCACCAGTACTTTGAACTGCAACTAAGTCTCTCTGTGTTTCACTTTGTGTTAGAAATTTTAGGAAAATAGGAAACAAAAAGTAAAAGTTAATGAAATACTCAGCGATTCAAAAATTATAATCACCCGCGTCCCCAAGGAACTGTTTTAGGACTTATTCTATTTATAATTTATATTAATAGCATTGCAGAAATGAAAGGACTAACAATGACGTTTTTTCTTATGCCGAAGATAGAGCACTGATGTTTCAGGGAAGAACTTGGGAGGAAGTTTATACCAGGGCCGAATTTGGCCGCAAAAGATGGTTTAATGCGAATCTTCTTAAAAGAAACCAAATTTATGACACTGACCTTTTATCGCTAGTGATCAACCTGGAAGATATAAGCTGATTGTCCATAATAGCTCATGTGATTGTCCCTTCATAGATAGGGTACAAGATATACAATATTTAGGGATAATGGCCAACACATATATAGAACATCTCGCAAAAACGCTAAGAAGAGTGACAAATAAATTCTGACACTTAAAATATACATTGACCAAAAAAATTGATTATCACGTACAAAGCTTTGACTTAATCCATTATTAGATACAGAATTATAATCTGGGGTGGTCTATACAATACTACTCTAAGAAATCATCAAGTTATCCAGAATATCATTATAAAGGTAATTTTTAAAAAGAAAAAGCTATATTGCACGGAAATCTTATATGAAGAAGCAAATTTATTTAATATAAGAAAATAATATGCTCACGAATCTATGCTGTGGATGTTCAATATTTGAATACCTACCCTGGAACACAATTATATCACAAGGTGGAATAAAAAATCATTTTTTTCCTAAATCGCATTCGTAATGATTTATTTTTTTCTACGGACCCTATATTTACAATCTTAAAAAACAAAAGTTATTAAGAATAAAAGAAGAACTATATAAGGCGTATTTAAAAAGTTTATAAAAATAAATTACCCTCTTCTCTCGACACTGTTTAAATGACATGTCTGCTTACCTGTTACGTAATAGTTATATTAGATGTTAAATCCTTTAATCCCTCATCTCACTACGTCGGATATCACCAAGTAATCCATTGAATTATCTCATTCTGTTATACTTTTTATTATTATATTCAGTATTCACGTGACCACAATTTCGACTTTGTACGCTAACATTTTGTATAACCAATACAGGCACTCCGTGCTAAGGTGTGCAGAATTCTTTGTGTAATGTCGAAGCTGAATAAATATATTTCTATTCTAAAACCAAGTAACAAATTGGCACTTTATCAAATTGGAAAATGTAAAAAACATGTTTGTGTGTATCTACCCTTACTTTAATATTTTGATAGCGGTTACAATATAGTAATGTATTTGTGCGCTTTGTACAAAATAATATTGTGCATGGATAACTTGTTTGCCTGAATTGGAGGCTTGGGCTTGGTACTCAAATACACTTTTGTTGCCCGTAACGTAAGATGTATGATTAAATTGGATGGAAACTTACTTCAAATCTAATATTTGAAAGTCGTCTTACATGCCATTTAATTTTCACTTTATCGCTGCAACAAATTATAATGATCAAAAACATGAGTATTTTATGATCTAATACACTTGAATTCTTGATAATAAATTAACTTTGTTTATTTTCGATTTATTTTGAATCAAGATGCGAGAACGAATTTTTGATGCCCCAGATGTGGTTCAAATTTCACAACAAACTGTAAGGGCTCGTCTCCCTTTTCATGTCACAAAATTCCAGATTTTTGAAAGGGTTTTCTTTGGTGACCTGGGATTAAGGAAATTCGTACTGATTTTTGTTAATTATTTCACGTACTTATTTCTGTTTATGATTTTGTATTTTAACCTGAAAACAATAGGGTTTTCCCAGAAAAAAAAATTATTGCTGAAATACTTAACTCACGTAAAAAAATGATTTATGGCATATTTATTATCTTATTAATTTTACTAATAGTAACAAAAAAAATAACTTGTGTAAATAACACCCTGAAATCCAATCACAGAGGTTGTCTCTGTTCAAGATTGTTTATTAATCTTGGTCTCTGTTAACATAACATAACCTCTATTTATTGACAGCACTCAGCAATTTTCTACTTTAGGTAAATTATCAGTGGCACCTTTAACATATCCCTCTTCCACTTCATTCCATTTTGATTGTAGAATTAATAAAACATAAACCAGAAACTGATAAAATAATATTAGCACTCGAAACAATACAAACATAAATATATAAATTTAACGTTTTAGGTTAGTCACCTTATGTGTAATGTCGGTGAAGGTTAAACCTAAACTACAGTACAAAATATTAACGTCCGACGCTTTCACGAATAACTTGTGCGGCATTTATCTGGATTCTGATTGGCCAATATTTACACGTCCACTGCTTTAGACCAATCACAGTACAAGCATTACAAATTGAAATTCTGAGAAGTTTTAGAGGAAAGCTTTCTTTAACACACAGTTAGAATCTATTACAATAGTAGTTTGTGCAACAAGAGTGGATATGATAGCCATATCGCACGAGAAAGAAGTTTGAGCACGACGCCGTAGGCGGAGTGCCTCACTCTTTCGAGTGCGATATGGATAATCCACTCGAGTTGTACAGTATACTTTTTCTACGACCGGATTAATAAAAAACTACAAATAATAGTTTTAATCAAATTTTAATATACAAACTTAGCTTCTGCTAAATCTTATGCTCTAGGTGCAAACATTTTATAAAAGCTTCAGTAGCCTAGCGGTTATATGCACGTTTCGAAATGCAAGAGATCATAGGTTCAATCCCCTAGAATCACAGTTTAGGCCTGCCTTGCGCAACCCGTAGTTGAAGCAATTCGCGGATGGCACTTCGTGCAAGTTATGGTGCCAGCGTCAGTGCCAAAATTAAAAATGTGAAGTGAAAGTGCGCATAAACGGCGAAAGCCAAAGTGTTCGTAGTACCATTTTTAATGATAAGCTTTCTTTTTTTAAGCAATGTGTTGTCAGATTACCTATTTTTATTTTAGTATTGTTAAAAAGGAGTTTAGGTGTTTTTTAGTTCGTTCTAATTTTTATACAATTGTTGCTAACGCCAAACCGGTCCCATCTCGGCCCGGCCATGCGACACACCGCTGTGCTATAGCTACTTTTCTTTTTTTTTGTCATAATATATCTCTAAAATTTTGTCTGTATATAATAATTTCAATAAAATTTTAGGTGGCATACCGTTTATCGATTCTTCACTGGAATTACTCATTTTAAATTATTTTCTAGCTCAAACTGCGCGAATACACACTGACAATTACTTTGACAGCTCACGCACTAACTTGAATTTTTTAAAACGAATAGTTGCCTATGCTTAATACACGAACTGTGATTGGTCGATTTCATATCCATCCTAGAACGTATATGACATATATCCGTTCAGTTAACTGGAATGGCCCACTTATCCATTCTACGACTGTACGTAAAAAGCAGCAAATTTACATAAGGGAGTAGAAAAACCAATTATATCCATAATCTCATTGGTTTTCCGGGTAGATACGTAATTCTGGCGCGTAAAAATGCCCGTTTTAAAAAGCAGTGAAATTATCAGCAAGTTGTTTTAACGATATTTTCTTAGAAATAATTCTTATTAGAAAAGTAAATTGTTGTAAATTAATAAAATGTTTTATTATATTATTTTCACGACACAAATTGTTAAAATAAAATTAGTGGGAAAACCCTATTAAAACTAAATGTGCTTTTAAGAAATAATATGCTAGATGGTAAATCAAATGAACTTAATAAAGGCTTAATTTTCACACGACAAAATGGATGCCGTAATCAGTTATTTAAAACAATTAATGTCACAAGAATTTATTAATATTCTATTAATCAACCAGAGAAAGTGCGTCTGTGTTCAAAATATTCATCTGATAATGTCGTATATTATGAAAAGTTCCTTCCTATTCCAATTAGAAATTTTGTGTTCTAAAAATTTTTTTTAAACATTCTAAAATTTTGGATTGTCTAAGAAAATAATTATAAGCAACTTTTTCAAATGGCATTTTCCTTAAAAATGAGAAATAAAAAGTGTTTAGACTCGGAAAAAATTCATATTATTAAATTTTTTTAGCGCTTATATACAGTGAGGTTCATAAGTAACGGATAAATTCATTATCTAAGTAATTAACAATTTATGAATAAAATCCTAAAATACGTCAATTTTTAATTCTAATATGTCATTTTCTTAGCATAATTTTATACCTCCCCCTTCAACCCCCTTGGAGTTACCCTTTTAAAATTTTTAAATGGAACGAGACTGCTCATTTGAAATGGTTTTTAAATCTCTATCCAGCAATATAAGATTATTTGAATTTTGTAGGTTCTTCGTCAAGAAAATTAAATTTAAAAATTTTGAAATGTATTTGAAATGTATACAATCAAATGTTTCCAAAATTGTTTATGTACCAAATATATGCCAAATCTGACTGACTTCAATTTAAATGTATCGTTTTTTTGGTACGCAGGTAGCAAAATACCCAATAAGAAGAAAGAAGTAGAAAGAGGTTTTTTTACATATCAGAAAAAATTAGAATGTCTTTATTTGCTACATCTGTGCAAACTTATGATTCTAGTTATTTATTGTCGATTGTCAAGTTGATCATTATTTAACAATGTGTCTTTCGGTTACCCAAAGAATTGAAATATGACTGTCGCATTTCTGTCGGTTAGTAGAATAGAAAACAAATTTTGTGAATTGGGAAATTTCACAAATATTCCTAAATCTGGTAGGAAGAGCATTTTAGACGATGAAAAAAAATTGGATATTTTGTTAGATATTCAAGATAATCCACATAAACCTACAAGACGAGTTGCTACCGATAATGATGTAAAACGTCCATATTGCGTCTTCTAAAAAATGAAAAATACCACCCATATTACAATTCATTTGGTTCAAGAACTTAATGACGATGACCCTGATTGCCGATTAACTCAGGCGGTATTTGTTTTGGGTTGATCTCAAAATTCAGACATCAATAGCAATGCCGTGATAAGGTAAGAAGTTAAAGACAGGTATTTATTTGAAAGATGAAACGATAAACAATTCATTTCACATGTAATTACCAATGTTAAACGATTGTTTTCTTTTTATAAAGAAAAGAAATATCCAGATGGCGCGAAACCAATTTCTTGGTGTATATGAATAAGGTCCTGTTTCGCTCGAAAATTAGCTGCGAAACCCGACCGGGTTTCTTGACCCCATGCGGAAACCATGTACCCTTAATATAGATTTTGTAAATAATTTTTTAAGTGAACAAAACATTTACTAATTTAAATTAATTTTGCTTAATAATTGATAATAACAATAATTGTAATATTTTTACTTTTTTATTTAATTCATATCATTTTGTCTGATATTTTTTATATTTAAACATACAACTTCATATTTTTTTTTTATATAAAACTAGAGAAATGCCAAAAAAATTGTGAACATTTTACAAATACTTAGAGACAAAAGGAAGCATTAACAGTTTCGCTATTCTAGATTGATGTCTTCGCGTTTTTAATGGCCTCAATTTTTCAGCGAAACTCCGAGTTTGTAACGACAGAGTTGACGTTGATAGATTGCGTTCAATAATTCCTCAACATTATGCGAGATCCCCTTAAATTAGGTCGCTTATGATGTGTTTCTTTAATCATTTCAGCCATCGCAATAGGCACGTTTTTTCATTTTATTGACATTATCTCTGTTACTAATAGTCTATCACCTTCATTCAGGAACATTCCCGTTTTCATTGATTTAATTTTTAACTGTGGCATGAATTAATTATAGGACCTAATGTCAAAGCAAAGAACAGTTGGAGCGTACGGTTTGCAGATAAAAGCGAAGTTTTGTATTACAAAGACTGCGGCTGCTGTTAATTGCAGTACAGGGTACAGGAGCATTTAAAGATAAAAGCCAATGCAGGACTATTTTTCAGGTTATTTAGAATCGATCGCTTATTTTCGCAGTGAAAGGCAAATGCATCATTATTACTATTGGGCGCTGATAAAGAAAACATTTTATCAATGCTCTCGACTCTCTAGAGGCCCCAGTTCAGATCATTCATACTGCGTTACCATATATATTTGCTACTTTTTACAAACATATGTTTTATAATACCCTGCTCTCTAGATAGAATTATAAAATTAGTGATTAGAAATAACTTACAAAATGTAGACAAAACAAATACTCTACTGCTGGTCGGATTTTGTTGTTTTCTGTTAATTGGTAGAAAATTGGCCTTGGAAACTTTACTACCCTATTCGGGTTTTTACTTCTTTCTAGGCTGTAAGCTGCACTCTTTTTTTAGGCCGGCGAGCTAAAAAATAAGCAACTGTTGGAATCGATAGAGTATTGAATTCTAAGAAAAAAAAAGGTTTAATGCAATTTTTCATAAAAGTCGATAGTCACTAATATATAGCGATTGTAATTGCAATTTTATCTACAAAAACAGATACCTCACGCTTTTCAATAAATAACTAGTAAAATATCATATTTAACTAGCCCAGTCACTTTATATATGAACCTCTAAAAAAATCCAACCGAAGATTTTCCAGCGGGGTTCTCTTTATTTTGGCGTCACAAGTAACTTTCTCAAGTATAAAATAGTGGCGCATGCGTTTTGCTCCGAAGTTTTTTCAGCTCAATATCTCGAGAACGATTGGTTCTACGTAAATTTTGTATAGCACCTTTTTTCTGCAGATTTATCTCACGAACAAATTTTATAATAACCAAAATTAACGTAAAACCGATAATTTACGAAACAGTTGAGAAAAACTGACTTTCGTGACCTTTGACCTTCTGTAACTTTTGTAGCCGTCCAGTTAGCTTTATGGACTTCTGAGAAATCATTTGTGACGCCAAAATAAAGAGAATTCCGTTGGAAAATCTTCGGCTGGATTTTTTTAGAGGTTTGGCCTTTTTTGTGTTTAAAGTGACTGTATTATAACGAGATATTTAACGAAACAATGGCAAAAACCAGAATAAATGCTTATAAAATTGCGATGAATTTACTTTTTCACTTGTTTCGGTCCGGTTAGTAGTTTTGCTGAAAGGAAACCTTCAAATTGGCGTCCGAACATTTTGATGATGAAATGTAATGTTAAAATGGTAAAAAGGGCGATTTAATAACATCTTTGTCAAAAATGGTAATGATAAGAATGAAAGCTACTATTGTTATGCTCCGTCCAACCTTAACTTACTACGGTGTTTCACTACGTAATTGATGGTTGGGTCCCGACCAGCCCTCGGAGAAATTTTTGTAATTTAATTATGGACAAATATGTGTTGAATCGAGTCATTGTAGAGTTTATTAACGACTAATTGTTAACAATTATTTCTTGTAAAAATACAGAACATATCATTTATCACATCAACATATCACATATTATTTAACAGTATCCTCCTTATATACAGTAAGCGTCAATAGCAAGTGCGTACGTTAGGCCGCGTTTGTATGCGAAATAAATGGGGCAAACCAACTTGCACGCAAGTGTGGTCCCAGCCTTTATGGGTATTTATTAGTCAGGCAATCACAGTCTCAATATTACTATGTTGTTGTTCGTTGAGGGTGGACGCATGTTCAATTATTCAATTAATCTAAAAATTATAATTATTCTCATACAGTTTATAAAGCGCCGAATGACTCGGTCCTAAGAAGCTCGATAACATAATGTTTTTCACATAAAATACGTTCTTAAAATAAAATAATTTTGATACGAAAAACAAAGAGTTATAATAAATGTTCAAATAGGCCCCCTTCTTGAGCAGAACAATAACCTGATCGGTCATAAAAACTTCTTCTGGCATTTAACAATATATTAGGGGCTAATTTGTTCGAAAGCGTTCTGTTCTCCTAGAAGCCATAAGTTTGAGATTTTATGTAGCCCGATAAAAAGTTATTTGGAGCCAGATCAGGATATCTAGCTGGCCACAAGATGGTTCCCCGTCCCCTCAATAAACGACCTGGAAATGTAATGTTCAGAAAATCCTGAACTGCGTCTCAATCATGAGGACGACAACCATCTTGTTGAAACCAGATTTCGTTAAACCTTCGCCCTACTAGCCGCATAATTTTTGGAATAATGTGCTGCCACAAGTACTTAAGAGCGTTTAGTGTACCATCAATGAAAATGGACCGATCATATGATCTCTCATTATACCACCCCATACATTTAGTTTCTGGGGATACTGAATTTGTAATGCAAAAAATCGATGCAAATTTCCCCGAGACGAATAACGAACGATTGAGGGATTAGATTGTAGATTGTTTTACGGGGTCGTTTGGCTTCGAACAGCCTTACTTCACTTCGACCTAAAAGATCTTTTGTGATTTACCCTACATCTAGTGGTTACCCAGGATTCCCAGACTTTTTACAAAGCTTGTAATTTTCCTGTGAGCTAATTTCCCTATGTCTTCTACCACCTCCACAGTTGCTGTAGCAGAATTCAGAAGATTCTCTTTTATGTCTTCCAGGAAAAACGCACCCATGTTTTCGAAGTTTTTTGTGATTCGAATGATTGTGTTTAGTGAAGGAGAAGGCCTATTTGGATATGACAACCATCCATTTTATTTAATAAACAATATAAAATATTCTACAAAACAAACGTTTATACGCTTCTGCTCAAAGTGGAATAAATGCAAATACCTTCATATAGCATGCGATAAGTCGCAGCCGTCTCGATCGAGCCCTCATTATTTACATTCCTTGGTATCGTGCGATCAATCTGCTTAACACGTGAATATGAAATGTCTAGATACCCATAAGTTCGTCCGTGTACATACTTGACCACTGATGATGCTGTTGACAGCTCAGCCGCTCGCTGCCGGGCCCATCTACTGTGTGAATTTGTACTTTCAATTTGCTTTTGACAATTAATTTCGGAAAAGCTATGCATCGTATAGAAACGTACGATATGTCAAAAGATAGGCTTTGGAGCGTACTATCGATTAATAGTATCGAGCAAGCACGAGCCCTTTCGGTTTTTCTGCTATTGCATGAATAATAGAAATTATTTGATCAAAAATAATTTTTCACAGGTAATTTTTGAATCTAGCGATGACAATCTTAAGACTAAATAAAAGCACTGTAAATACGTACTAGAACTAACACTGAGAAATTCACTAATAAATTTTGGTAGCTGAAGCGAGAAAACACCCGTCCGAGATAACTATAGCAGGGTGCGTTCCAGCTGCCTACCATCATTTTCAAAATTATGGCCTAAACGAACTTATGATATCTTTAAAAATTAATTGATTGAGAAGATAAATTTAGAAGAATACAATTACAAACAGACATGAACAGAAAAATGACGTACAAAAAGCAATAGAAGAATAGGATATAATTAAATAATAAAAGATGTCAAAATTCAATGAAGGTGATCGTTTAAAAGGAAGATATAATAGTGAAAGTTTGGCTATAGATTACCGGATAATGGGCGGCCTTTGGTTTGGTAAGGTATATTTTATTCCATATGGTGCACTATCCCGTCTGATTTGTGTAATGTTTCTTGTAAGGGGACTATCATCCGGTTTGAAAGCATATAATTTTTGAAAATTAGAAATGAGGCGCATAAATATGTGTTCTGAATACGAAGTGTCGTCAATACAATGCACTCGTCGTCCCTGCAGTAGATTTGGCCCAAAAGTATTTCAATATAACTAAATTAGTTAACCATGCAAGCTGGCAATCTACATTTAGTTGCGTTTATTTATATCTGAGTGAAATATTTTTCCCTCGTTCGTCACCTTTAACCTTACACGCCGTCATATAATAACTTTTCATTTTGACGAAAATAATAATTAAATAAAAGCTTAATGTAATATAAAACACCCTTAAATATACGCACTTATATGATTGCGTTTTTCGTAGAAACATCGTTACAAATTGGATTAATTAAATAGTAAGCCGGGAGGCATCGATTTTTTATTTAAATCGCACATGGAATTCATTATTCATAGTTGAAGCGATATTTGCTGACGTCAACACTCATGGGTATGTTACCTGCGATTTACAATATAACAGCATGCCACAGACATTATATGTAAGTGTTGTAATAATATGTAGATGAAATATATTTTCACATGAAACTTTATGACAATTAAAATCAGCGGCGGCAATTCTGTGAACGATCCATGCTTTAGTTATCTGAAGACCTGTTTTGTTACTAAATTTATTAATATAACGTTCACCTGAAAAATCAGTCCATACCACACATGTTGAGGATTAGGGCGATTTTTACTATGCAGTATCTAACTAGGATCCAATGTTTACTTTAAGCAATGGACACACTAATAAGATTCAACTAAAAGTTTAATGTTTACGACTCTGTGATCTTTCCTATATTTATGTTATGTAAATATCATATAAAATTTTGGGCACTCGTAGAGCTTGAGAAATGACTTGAATCGCAAGTGGTTAGAATATTTAATTCATACGTCCCAGCATAATGATACTGAGCAACCCCCTAAGGGCAAACACGACGGAAAACATATAAGTTTACCGCCAAAAACGGTGGCAAAACGTGAAAAATTTACCATCAAGAAATTTGTTGCTCGCGCCAAATCTCCCTTCAGAATTTCTAATACGTAACTTTTAACTCGTCCCCATATTTTATAATATAAAGCATAAGAAGCAGTGTTACACAACGCCGAGTCGTAAAAAAGGTTTTTGTTTGGAAGTACAAGTTTGTTTTTGAAGTAGTTCCTAAATTTACGGTCAGTGAAGCGTAATTCGTTATACTTACATAAATTACAGTCCGTGCAGTGACATTTATTACAGTTGCATGCAAGACTCCGTGGAGCGATTTTTTATGATAATTCTCAAAAGTGAAATTTTCGTAATAGATGTCATTTATTGCAGTTACAACAATTACGTTCATGGATCGAATTTATATGATAGTTTGCAAAATTGAAATTTCTATTGCAGTTAGCAAAATAAAAATTTTGTTGTAAATTGAAAAACTTTCATCCACGGGACATCGTTTATTGCAGTTACAAAAATTTCGTTCGTGGAATGGATTTTTTATAATAGTTTGCAAAAATTGGATTTTCGTTGCAGTTACGCAAAATAAAATTTTGTTATAATTTCAAAAACTTTCATTGTACTTCCACAAAATATCTTCCAACGGTATTTTTACGTGTCGCACTCGGTTTGTGTAGAATATTTCAGTCAGATTTCGTTACAGTTCCGCAACATTCCTTCGAAGGAGATTTTTGCTGATTTCAAGTGTGATGACTTTGGTAGGTTCTTTGGTAGTTCCTGCGTCCAAGAAGTTCAAAAAGATTCACCGAGCCTGTTCGGCCTCATGAGTTTTTAAAGAACTTACGAATTTCTTGAAAGCCAATCTGAACTCCTGTATCCCCCTCTGCCCCCCGTGGTTGTTGGACTTTGAATCCTAGAGGGAAATTTAAATAAATGTATAAGCCATTTCTAATATCGTGTGTGAAAGTAACCTACCTATAATGTAGCCTTTACCTAGGGCTTCGCTTGCCCTTCAGATCGATGAAATAAATAGACTTTCAAAGTAATGCCGGCACGGAAACTCAGTTGGTTAGAGGGTGTTATGTGCCAGACTACTACACCCAAAACTCCCAATATTTTACGAAAGACGGTGACGAAAGGAGACTAGAGACAAACTCACTCATACGCCCTATCCTACTTAGCTACGCCAAGAACTGATGTCTGTTCACAATAAGCGCTTCTCCTTTGCACACAATTGAGTCTGAGTCAAATGGGAAGTGAGTATACTAATCTTGTGAACGATCCATCTTTACACGTCTGAAGGACTTTTATTATACTTTCCAAACTGGATATTAAACGTTCACAAAGAAGGGTTTAAAACGACTGTTTCAGACGAAGAATAATACAAAATCAATTGGACGTCGTAATGTGAACGATCCATGCTTTTGATGGAAGTCTGAAGGACGTATTTTCTGTTCGAAAAACTTAGAAAAATTGAAAAAAATAGGAAAAAGAAAAAATTAATTTTCTTCTTCCTCAACCTTTTCTAAATACTAAATAAAAATATTACGTTCACAAAATTTTTAGGGTTCAAAGTGACTGTTTCAGACGGAGATTAATGGATAAATCATACTTACTGTCGTTTATGCTTAACTGCGGCTCTGATGGTACTAATTGGAAGACGTCGTAACACTATAAATCTAACACTGTCTGTTTTACACTCTCTTAAAATTTAAATCTGAAAGGGAAATTTTGTTAGAAAACACAAGTAAAAGACAATATAAAGTTCAAAAAATGTATATTAAATCTTTAAAAAATTTATGTTTTTTACAACAACTTCTTCAGAGAAAAATGTTAACAAACAATGGTCTGACCCGTGTACAACACATGGTGAGGAACGGGACGATTCATACGGTACCAACTACCATCCAATATGCAGTTTGAAAAGCTAACGATGCACAAAAAGATTCAAGGAACAGTTCATGTAACTGAAATTTTGGTGGGCTTATGCTTGCCTGTCCTTATAAACGTATTTATTAATTCACATAAATTTTGGTCGCTCCTCGGAGCTTAAAATTGCTTGAAGCGTATCTACTTCGTTTGTATTATGCAATAACAAATTTTTACGTTCAGGCAAGGCAGATCCCATGCACGTGTGAGTACATGGTAATAATACTTTTTTGACTCCGAATCACTGAGGAACCGGTTTAGGGCAAACCCCGTCAAAATACATCATTTCCCCGTCAAAGTCGACTGCTAGGAAATGATGGGGGTCCCATGTCGCTAAGGGCTATTTTCGCTATAACTTCCGATATACTTTGAATAGTCGTTGGACTAACTTGTCCTCATATTCAACACTTCGTAAGAGTTGCAGTGCTTGACAACGTGGATTCGTAAAAGGGTTTTTAATCTTTGAAATTTGGAAGTTCAAGTCCAATTTTAGAATACTTTCCAAAATTGGGTGGTCGGGGCGACATTACGTCCCTGTGCAGCGATATTTACTACACTTACCAAATTAACGCTCCTCGAAGAGTTAGCGAAAATTTGGCATAAAAAACGCTCCGAAGAGCAAAATTATATTTCCAAGAATTAAAAACCTCCTCCACGGCGTTTTTACGTGAAGCACGCTTTTCTTACGAAATATTTCCTAAGTCGGATTTTGTTACAACGTCGAAAAGTATATCGGGGTTATAGCGTTCTTTAACACTCCCCTCCTTTCCGTGAATCTTTTTGTGTAACGTTTGGTAAATTGTTTGTTTGAAAATGAAATGGATCATTGGATGTAGTCTCCCATGTGTTGTATTCGGTTATCGTTCAGACCGGCCTATCTGAACGAAACATAGATGCAAATCTAAAAATGGTGATAATTTGAACATATATCGATGCATAGCATTCGATTGAATTATTGAACATTGTGTTTCAAAAAAGGGCATAAAAAAAAGAAAAAAATCGAAAATCCTCAGATTCTCGATGACACAACACAAACACTTTCGACGCACTTATCTTTCTTAGTGTTCTTCCACTAATGCGGGCTTGCGTCTGCTCCTCCTCGTGTCTATGCCTCGTCGATCACCTTCGGTGTCGAACTGCCTTCTGGAACAGCTTAGGTGGTCCTCGGACTGCTTGGCTCCAGCTATACATTGGTTCTGCTCGGTTTATATGAAACAATAAAACAAAATTTTAGTAAAATATTTGTTTACATCCCGTCTGGGGATCTGCGACCGATAACATATCGCCGTCTTTGAGAATGGAACATTGAATTTTGTTGACTTATATTGATTGAAATGGTTTCCGTGTAGTTAAAAATTCTCTTCTTGGGAGAAATCTGCGACCGATATCACATCGTCGTCTTTGAGAATAGGAACACTGAATTTTGTTGACTTATATTGATTGAAATAGTTTTTATTAAAATCTCTTCTTGGGAGAAATCTGCGACAGAATCTGCATCCGTCGGATCGTTGCATCTGCCCCTCCAGCAGACGTGGCGGCATCTCGCCCTTGAGTTGCTAGACTCATCTGAATCGCGCCCTTGCGTCAGAGTCGTCGTCTTTCCATGCCGTGCCAATGGAACATTTGTTTGGACCCTTTGGGTCGGACTCTGCTTACAGATGAATGTTTAATAACATTTGAGGACTTTGAAAAAATCATAAAAAATACCAACTCTGCCGGACACGGTCAGAGTTGCTGCAGTGAATTTTGAAGATTTGTATGGTCGATACAATATCCTCGATGAAAATAACTTGTAAAAAATGCATAAAAAATACCAACTTTTGCCTGACACGACAAAAAGTTGGTATGGAAATTTTGATATAAAATAAACCTAGCACTAAGTTAAAACTTAGCCTAGGTTGAAAAATGTTATAAAAATATGATTGAATCTCCAGAACTGGATTCTGAATCAGAAGTGGAAGCATCTCGTGGCGGTGCATGAATTTGTACAACCGTTTGCTCCGGCGTTGGAGGTTCTGTGGAATCGTCTGAGAACGGGGAATCATTTCCATCGAGTGATGTTCCGCCTGGACTAGCATTTTCTTCATCGGAAGATTCGATTTCCAAGTTGTGCTCCTCTGGCGGGGCTGGTCTCAAATCATCGACATGTACTCTTGTCGTTACATTTCCCTTTTGCACGAGATACACTTCGTCTGAAAACTTCTTCAGAATTCTGGTTGGGCCTGACCAAGACGGCGTGAAGGTATGTACCTTCTTTTTTCTCTTACTCATGACTCTGTCTCCTACTTTGTAGACGATCGGAGTGACGGCCTCTTTCGGCGCATATTTCTGTTTGTAATTTTGTTGGGCCTGACGGGCTTCCTTGATTCGCTCGTATCGTGGAAGCGTTTGTTGCTTGGCTCTTTCTTGCCTCCAGGCATACAAATCCCATTCGCCTCTTTCGGCTGGATCATATCCTAACACGATCATGCTAGGTGTTTGATTTGTAGCGGCGTTCCTACGATTTCTTAATATGTATGTCATTTGATGCACGTAGCGATCCCAAGTGTCGTTTGGCTTTTTGAATAAAAGAGTCTTTAAAATTTTCTTGCATTCCTGAACCCGTCGTTCCACGGGGTTGGACTGTTGGTGATATGCCGGAATTAAATATCGTTCGATACCATTCCTTTCGCAAAATGTGATGTACCATTCGGAATTGAAATGACCACCGTTGTCTGATATTATGACTCGAGGGACTCCGAATCTTGCTACTATTTCTTCGTCGATATATTTGGCTATCGTTCTGCCGTCGACCTGAATGTATGCCTTTGCCTCTATCCATTTACTGAAAACGTCTTCGACGGTAATCATGTATCTGTTTTCGGCGTCTTTAGTCCTCTGCAGCGGGCCAATTACGTCGACGCTCAAGGTTTCAAATGCATTTTGTGGTGCATGACTCCTAAGTGGAGCATTGGGTTGGGCTTGTCTTGTCTTTACAGACTGGCATATCAGACAGTCGTTTATGTATTTGCCTACGATCCTGGCCATATTATTGAAATAGTAGCGTTTCGCTATTTTCCTGAGAGTCTCGTCTCTTCCTGGATGACATGCTTCATCTCGGTCATGATAATGGTAAATCAATTCTTTTATTTTCCTCTTTGGAACTATTAATTTAAAATTTCGATCGCAATCTTTAAAAAGTACATCGTCTTGGACGTGAAAATTTTGCATAAAAATAAGATCCGCATCGGAACGTTGTTCCTGTTGAAATAGATCATTCCAACGGCGGATCTTGTCTTGAATATCTCTTGAACTCAATTGAGCCTGTACGATATCTTCGTATATTTCTGAGTGCGTTAAAACAGAAATACGTTCTGGACACTTATAATTTGGTAGGAACATTCTTTCCTCTTCATCGTCTGTCTCGACATACTGATTTTGTGGGTTACGACTGAGAAAATCTGCTAACAGATTCTCCTTTCCTGGACAGTGTTCAATTTTGAATGCATATTCTTGCAATAGTAATGACCATCGTGTAAATTTTGTTTTGTCGTCCTTATGTTTGTTTAACCAAAGTAACGCCCTGTTGTCCGTCTTCACCAAGAACGGTTTGTCTGCTAAGTACATCTTGTACTTTTTAATATAGTTCACCACCGCCAAGCATTCCAGCTCGTTTATGTGGTAACGTCTCTCTGCTGGAGATAACGTGTTGCTTGCATACGAGATTATGTATTTTTCGCCGTTGTCGCCTAATTGATATAAGACGGCCGAAAGGCCTTGGAGGGATGCATCTGTTTGCAAAATGAATTGACGTGAAAAATCCGGCCGATGGAGTTCCAGCGGTCCGGATAATAATTCTTTTAATTTTCTAAACGCTTCATCGCATGTATGGTTCCAGTGAAAACGATTTTCCTTCGAAAGAAGTTTCGTTAGTGGCTTCGTGATCATCGCCACATTTGGTAGATATTCTCGTACCCAGTTGCAAAGCCCTAGGAAACTTTGTAGCTGCCTTTTTGTAGCTGGAACGGGATAATTTTGAATTTGTAAGACATGTTTTTCTAATGGTTGGGAAGTATCGGTTCTAATTGTATGGCCTAAATATTGAATTTCATTCGTCGCTATTACACACTTTTCCGGTGACACTTTCAGATTGTGCAGACGTAGTCTTTCAAAGACTAATCTCAAGTGGGACATATGCTCCTTCACGTTTACGCTGTAAACGATTATATCATCTAAATACACTTTACAGAAATGGTGCAGGTAACCCGTTAAAACGTCCTTTGCCATGAATTTCTGAAAGGTACAGGGAGCTGTCTTGAGTCCGAAAGGCATGACATTGAATCTGTAAGCTGCCCCATCAGGAGTGGTAAAAGTCGAAAAATCTTTTGATGCTTCATCTAGCGGTATTTGCCAATATCCACTTTTTAAATCCAACACAGAAAAAATCTTCGAATTTCCTAAATCTTTAATACTTTCGTGTATTTTGGGTAAGACGGAAGCCTCGTCTTCGGTCATTTCATTCAAATGGCGATAGTCGATGCAAAATCGTGGTTTCTTGTCGGAGCGTTTTATTATCACTGGTGGTGAACTATATTGGGCAGTGCTAGGTTCGATGACGCCAGCTTTTAACATCTCTTCGATTTGGTCATACATAATTTTCTTTGTACTCGGAGACATCGGATATGGTCTGATATTAAATGGTTTTGTGTCTTTTACTGTAATTTTGTGTTTCACAGTCACTGTGGTTGCTTGAGTCGGTTCCGCAGTGAACAGATCGACAAATTCTTCGAACAGCGGCCGTAGAAATTTGTCATTAATAACAAGCTCTTCAGGAAGCTTTGCTTGCTGTCTCTCCCTCTGAGAAGCTTGATTCCAGAAGACGGTAATACGCTCTTCTGTGCCGGCATATAGGCATTTTCTGCCATAATCATATGCGACATTGTTCATATATAAGAATGGTGATCCTAATATTATCGTTTCGTTCAAATTTTTGATTACTTGAAAATCAATTTCAAAAGAGGTGCCTGAAATTATTACTTGTAATTTTGTCGTGCCAAGAGAGTCCACCATTCGATCTCCGCACGCCATAGCAAATGATCGACGTGTCGTGAGATTTTTAAAATTATCCAACATCCTCGGATGGATAACGTTTCGCGTCGAGCCTGAATCGATCAGTGCGTCGACCGCATGTTCATTAATTTGAACTTTTATACGAGGCAAAGGGAACGCTTCGCTCATATAATTTATTGACTCTCTTGTCTTGTGCAGAGGAGCGTCGTAGTGGTCATGAGTATCGGAAAAAATTACTGGACATTGCTGCCGCCTTGGTTCGGCCGTTGTGCCGGGGATCTTGCAGATGGACCCTGGCCTGGGTCTCTGGCCCCTCGAAAGTTTCCCGGTCTCCTGCTGAGATGCGGGTTATTCGGGCATTGGCTATGGAAGTGCCACTGTACTGTGTCTGTACAGTATCGGCACGGGGTTGCCGGTCGGTCGGGTACTCGGAATTTCCCCGATCCGCCATTAAAATTGGTTTGCCTGCGGTCAGGATTCACTGATCCGCTTGATAAATTAGGCATAAAAAAAGGACGACCAGGCGCTCTGCCTGGACCGTCCTGTCGAGATACGTCCTCTCGGAAATGCACCCTCGGTGCTGTCGGAGTTGGGCTTCCATTGCTCCTTATACTTGAATTTTGTTGACTGATGTGTCCCGGCTCTCGATAGTAAGACGCGCGGGACAGACGTTGATCAATAAGCTGGATTAGCGACGTCTGTTCGTCAGCTGAATCCCGCTCGACGTTAGTAGCTGCTGCTATTAACATCTCTGTGTTTGAAATTAGGTTGCTTCTCAAGCGTGACCTAATTTCTGGACGCAGTTGGTCCATGATGACCCGAGCTCTGATGGCTTCGGATTTAAAGGGATCAATACGATCGAAAAGACAGGTTTTCCTTGTGATAAACACTGCCGTGTCGTCTAAAGACGTTTGCTTGACGGCATACAGTTGAGCAATAGCTCGTGACTGTATGTCGGGAGAATTAAATCTCGTAAGGAATCTTTCCTTGAATAAGGCATACGAAGTAGTCAACGTCCTAAATTGTTCGGACCATCGTTGAGCTTCGCCCTTGAGTTGGCCGGTTACGTTATGGAGGCGATCATAGTCGTGGCTTATGCGAGCTCTGTCGAAATATTCCTCCATAATTTTCAGAAATGCTTCTGGATCTTCATGATCAAGCCCATGGAACGTCACGTTCGGACATCTTTGTCTCTCATGGGGCGTACAGGTCGACACGTTCTGTATCGCCTGCACGAAGCCCTCTGCCATTTTCAGAAACATACTTTCCATCGAAGCAGTTTGTGGCTGTGAAGCTGATAAATTAACATTATCTCCCTCCGGAAACAGTCGCTGTGGTTCTATCCCTCTAGAACCGTCGTCGACGAGCGGTGCGGTGACTCGCTCATAAAATTCTCTTGGGGTCGACCCCTCGGAGTCTTCCGCCATGAATGAGAAAGGATTTGTTGGGTTTGGGGACGGCATGGTCCCTGCTCGGGCGCCATGTGAACGATCCATGCTTTTGATGGAAGTCTGAAGGACGTATTTTCTGTTCGAAAAACTTAGAAAAATTGAAAAAAATAGGAAAAAGAAAAAATTAATTTTCTTCTTCCTCAACCTTTTCTAAATACTAAATAAAAATATTACGTTCACAAAATTTTTAGGGTTCAAAGTGACTGTTTCAGACGGAGATTAATGGATAAATCATACTTACTGTCGTTTATGCTTAACTGCGGCTCTGATGGTACTAATTGGAAGACGTCGTAACACTATAAATCTAACACTGTCTGTTTTACACTCTCTTAAAATTTAAATCTGAAAGGGAAATTTTGTTAGAAAACACAAGTAAAAGACAATATAAAGTTCAAAAAATGTATATTAAATCTTTAAAAAATTTATGTTTTTTACAACAACTTCTTCAGAGAAAAATGTTAACAAACAATGGTCTGACCCGTGTACAACACATGGTGAGGAACGGGACGATTCATACGGTACCAACTACCATCCAATATGCAGTTTGAAAAGCTAACGATGCACAAAAAGATTCAAGGAACAGTTCATGTAACTGAAATTTTGGTGGGCTTATGCTTGCCTGTCCTTATAAACGTATTTATTAATTCACATAAATTTTGGTCGCTCCTCGGAGCTTAAAATTGCTTGAAGCGTATCTACTTCGTTTGTATTATGCAATAACAAATTTTTACGTTCAGGCAAGGCAGATCCCATGCACGTGTGAGTACATGGTAATAATACTTTTTTGACTCCGAATCACTGAGGAACCGGTTTAGGGCAAACCCCGTCAAAATACATCATTTCCCCGTCAAAGTCGACTGCTAGGAAATGATGGGGGTCCCATGTCGCTAAGGGCTATTTTCGCTATAACTTCCGATATACTTTGAATAGTCGTTGGACTAACTTGTCCTCATATTCAACACTTCGTAAGAGTTGCAGTGCTTGACAACGTGGATTCGTAAAAGGGTTTTTAATCTTTGAAATTTGGAAGTTCAAGTCCAATTTTAGAATACTTTCCAAAATTGGGTGGTCGGGGCGACATTACGTCCCTGTGCAGCGACATTTACTACACTTACCAAATTAACGCTCCTCGAAGAGTTAGCGAAAATTTGGCATAAAAAACGCTCCGAAGAGCAAAATTATATTTCCAAGAATTAAAAACCTCCTCCACGGCGTTTTTACGTGAAGCACGCTTTTCTTACGAAATATTTCCTAAGTCGGATTTTGTTACAACGTCGAAAAGTATATCGGGGTTATAGCGTTCTTTAACAGTAACACTATAAATCTAACACAGTAAATACTAACACTTTCTTAAATTTGAACCTGAAAAGGAATTTTCAAAATACAAGAAAAAGTTCAAAAATATATATTAAATCTTTAAAAAAAATTATGTTTTACAAAAACGTTCAAGAAAAATGTATTGACAAACTATAGTCTGGCCCGTACAACACATAGTCAGGAACGGAACGACTCATAGTGTACCAACTACCATCCAATGTGCTGTTTACAACTAATGATTACACAAAAAGATTCAAGAAAAGTTCAATGTTTATTTTTTGCTTGCCTGTCTATTTACGTATTATCAGTTCAATATTAATTTAGTTCTCTCCTCGGAGCTTAAAAATGCTTGTATCGCAACGACTTTGAATTATATTGTGGCACTTATAAATTCATACGTTCAGGCAAGGCGGTCCCATGCACATCTGACAATATGGTAACTATACTTTTCTGACACAGAATCACTGAGGAACCGGTTTAGAGCAAATACCGTAAAAACCCATAATTTTCCCGTCAAAATCGACTGCTAGAAAATGATCCCTCGACGCTAAGGGCTATTTTCGCTAAAACTCTCGAAATACTTTACTGGAGACTGGATAACTTGTCCTCATATTTAACGCAACGCATGAGTTGCAGTGCTGCGCAACGTGGATTCGTGAAAGGGTTTTTATTTTCAAAATTTCCGAAGTTAGTCGGTTTTCGTTATACTTCCTAAATTTTGTGGTCGGGGCAACATTACGTCCCCGTGCAGCGATATTTAGTATGCTTTCTAAAATTACACTCCTTGGTGAGTTTCTGATATTTTGGCATAAAAAACGGCGTTTTTACGTGAACGGTAAAATTGTTACTTTCAGCATTAATTAGCGGCTAATTAACGACAAATAATAGGTCTATGGATTTTTTAATTCTGCAAGGGTTTTGCTGATTCTTAAAAAATATTTTTTTTACCGCCCTAATTTTTGTTTTTTTAAAATTTAATTTTCACCATTCACTTACGGTTAAAAAACGGTAAATTCTGAGCTACTTACTTTTAATAAAAATATATTTTTGGTAGATGTTCTGCTAACTTCCATGTGAAGTTAGCAGAACACCCAAAAATGTTTTCAAAATTAACAACGCTAATATTGTTACTTTCACGATTAATTAGCGGTAAATAATAGGCCTATAGTTTTTTTAATTCTTCAAATTTGTTCTGCTAAGTTCACACAAATGATTTTGAATAACGATTAATATTCTTATTATTATTATTATACCTCAATAGTAATCTTGAATTCCCTTAGCTTTATTCTCCAATGGAACTTTACTTTTTGGATTAAGAAATAATGATATGTATTTTTAATTAATCTAATAGTGGTTTCCTACTAGGTGGGAAGTATCGAACAATCCTTTTTACGATATGACTGAGGATATTTTTAAAATTTATATTTACAAAAAACAATTTAATAAAAATCTCTTACACTAATTAATTGTCGAATAAAAATCCCGTACACTAATTAATTTTCGTTCTCTTTTGTTTCAGATTTAGTCCATTGTACAAACGAACCCAACGTATCAATTCCACAGTTAGCAAATTTACTTATAGAAAGATCCCAAAACACGAATTGGGTCGTTGTATATAAAGCTCTGGTAACAGTTCACCACATGATGTGTTACGGAAATGAAGTAAGTAAACAGTAACGATTTAATTGTGTATGATGTGTTATGTGGCATTATTGTAGTACTGAGTATTTGGATGGTATTATTATTGTTCATTTCTAATTGGAACTTATGATTATGATATGTAATTAGTTGTTACTTGTCTTGTTATGGATCGATCAATTTCTAGAATGGAGAGAGGTGGCATTTATTATTCATTTTATGGGGCGTTTGGAATACGATAAATATATGCATGTTCCATTCAAAATAATTTTGAATGTGGATAGTCTGTATAAAATCTAAATTTGGAACTTCCTATGTAATACTTACTTAATAAAAATATAAATATAATTTTTTCACTTTCAGTTTCATCGGAAGTGACACTAACTTTTGATTTTCAAATGGAACACCCTGTACATTATTGCAGTTTTCTGAATCCAGTGATACCACAATAAAAACACCGGTAAACCAACAAATCTAAATATTTCATTGGTTTTCAAAGCCATCTTAGTTACTTCTTGCTATTTAATTACAACCGAGAGGCGGTTCACTGTATAAAATTCTATGCACCATATTACTGTTGGTATTATATTACCGAAAATACCGAAATATCACCGTCAATTTCGAAATATTATCGACAATATCGAAATATTGCTACATTATTCGCAAAGAACAGATAAAAAATACTGACTTCGATACTGATTTTTAATTAACTCGGATTAATTTCAATAAACTGTACTTATATGAATATTTACCTACGAGACTACTTACAAATACTATTTGCGAAATTGAATTAAGATGAATAATTGTTTTATAATGTGGAATGGTACATAAAAACAAGGAATAAAATAAAATATTTTTAATATATCTATTATGCGAGTAGATATTTCAAAATAATTTGAAAATAACAATACAATTCTCAGTAAACTGCAAATAAGGAATAAACATCAAAATATCGAACATAAAAAATATATACTTTTCGAAGGTATTTCGAAGATATGGAATTATTAAAAAATAAAATGTTTTTCGTATATGAAAATTTTCGTATTCATGTATTTTATCATATTGTAGAAGAGGGTGGAGTGAAAAACATCTTCTTTTCAATTTTTGTGTAGATCTTGTTGCAGATAAATGCCATTTGGGCTCAAAATTATGCGAAAAAAATTGCAACTCGATAGAAGAATATTTTAAGGGTTCACAACTATCTTGATAATGAGGAAAAAGATCGATTTTCGAATTATTAAAATTTTCCCAATTGACAATTATAATTTTTTGATGGCTTCTTGCCGATGTTAAAACGTATACAAATGTTTTTCAAATAAAACATTTAGTTTAGTACAAATGTGCTTCTAGATGGCAGAATATTAAAACATAATATTTGTAGTCGCAAACTCCTCTATAAAATCCTTATTTTATTATAAGGAACGTAACCAGACTGCAACCAACAGCTACTCTCCGGGCTATGTGCCCCGCCGAGCGCTGAATTACAAGTTACAATCCTGGCGCGTTAAGTGTAATAATGGCATATTCGAATAATAATAATTGCATATCGAAGCAATAGCGTTCTATTGGTTACGTCTGAATCTGTATTAATAAAATCTTCCTCCGAGTCTTCCTTGAAATTTTCTAGATCGGAACTGTCGTCAAGATGTACTTGTTTCTGAAAACTTAAACTGGCAATATTTTTTTTACATACTGTTGGGAGTGTTTTTAGTTTCATCACGGAAAACTCGCGATTTTCATTATCCAAATAATCACGTTCACCAGATTATTGTTTATTTTTGTTAATTGTACATAGAGGAAAGTAACTTTTCAAGTTTTAGTACTTCTCAAGGATCTTAGCTTCGCATTTGAGTTTACCGATATTACCAAAATTATCAACATATTACTGATAATACTAAAAGACTACTGGCAGGCTGTACACCATATTACCGGAGTGAGCGATTACAACAAAATTATATTTTCTTCTTAGCTGTAATTTTGATTGTATTTATCGCACATTCTAATAAGGCATATGAATAAATTCCTTATTAATAGTACTAATAAATGGTACCAATATGATGGCTCACACTTCATAACAGCAGATGATTGGAACGCTAAAAATATTGCATGAGGATCCAGATTGACCACCCCAAAAGACAGGAATCTTATGAAAGTTATAGAGCAAGGTAATCTTAACATCTTATCAACCGGGGAACCAACTTACTGGCCTACAAATTTAAATAAAATTTCTGATTTACTAGACTTTGCTTTACTAAAGGAATATCAGACATAAATAGTTCTATAGAATCTAGCCAAAATCTAAACTCTGAGTCTCTGACCATAGCCCTATTATAATCGCCCTAAGTACAAGTGTAATTTGGAAAGAGGCACCTCCTAGATTATGCATCAAAGACACTAACTGGAAACAGTTCCAAAATCACATTAACGAACACATTAGATTAGACATGCGATTAAAAGATAACCAAGATATTGAAGAAGCCATCCAATATCTAACAAAATTGATTCAAGATGCATCTTGGAAAGCTACTAACACAAATAAGTAAAAGGAAACCGTAATATCCCACTACATATCAAGGAACTTGTCCACCACAAACGCAGAGCCCGTCACAGATGGAAACTTACCAGGAACCCAATAGATAAACCACATCTAAACAGACTGACACATAAGTTCAGCAATACAAGCAGCTAAAAACTAAGAATTTAGATAATATATTTCCAACCTTTCCCCTGAGGACCATTCATTATGGAAAGTGACAAAGAAATTTAAAAGACCAACAGTTTACTATTCCACCGATTAGGAAATCTAACTGAGCCTAGGCTAGGTCAAATATAGAAAAGGCAAACGAATTTGCAAAATACCTTGCCAGCGTATTTACTACACTCCAAATTGACAACAACGACGATGAAAAAATTAAAAATTACTTAAATGCTCCATGCCAGTTATCACCTCCAACAAACTCCTTTTCACCAACGGAAATTCGCAAAGAAATAAGGCTACTTAATCCATACAAAGCACCAGGATAGGATCTAATAGTTGGGGAAGTATTAAAGAATCTCCCAAGAAATGCAATTGTTCTAATAACAAATATTAATAATAGCATGTTGCGTTTATGCTACATTCCCATTCAGTGGAAATATGCGCAAATCATTATGATTACAAAGCCTGGCAAACCCCCAACTTATATAGACCAATCAGCCTATTACCTATTTTTGTCCAAGATATTTGAAAACTCATCCTTAATAAAATAGAAGTGACAGCATCCACAAACAATTTAATTCCCGGTCTCCGGTTTGGATTCAGACATAAGCATTCTACCATACAAGAATCGTAAATAAAATCAAACAATGCTTTGGAGAGAAAAAAAAATGTGTGCCTCAGTCTTTCTTGACATACAACAGGCCTTTGACAAAGTCTGGCACGAGGGATTATTGTACAAACTGAAAATGAACTATCTGATCAACTGTACCTAATATTAAAATCCTACTTAAGTGATCGCTACTTCCAAATTAAATTCGATGAGGTTCTTATCTGATTATCATATCATAAAATACCACAGAGCAGTGTTCTGGGGCCCTAATCGGTCCATACTTTTTCGTTAACGCTATAAATGGGCCAAGATATCTACAATTTTTACAAAATATCTAATCCCTATTTTAGTGATCTTATTTCCGAGCAGAAACATTTGTACTGATGAAAACTTATAGTATCAGCAAGTCGGTGCACCTCCGCATTATGTATTAGTTGTTGGAAGATATCTCGATCAAATATTTCCAAATAGGTGTATTGGAAGTCGTGGTAGTGTTAAATGGCCACCAGTGTCACCGGATCTTAGCCCGTTAGATTTTTCTCACCTAAAAAACATAATGTACAAATATGGCAACCTGGCAATATTGAAGAATTAAAAATAAAATTAGATTAAAATGTAACATTTCTCAAGAAATTATAAATAAAATTCAGCAAGGATTCATGGATCTTTTGGGATACTGTCGAGCACAAGAAGGTCTTCAATTTGAACATTTGATTTATTAATTCTTTGTTATATTTACTGTCCATTTGCTATTCGATTGTAAAATATCAGAATAGAACAAGAATTATTTAACTTCCAAAAATAATGTTCTCAAATGTCTGTAGCTCCAAAATGCTACATGCTATAGCTCCAAAGAACTCTAGACTCTGACTAGTATGGGTCTTTGAAATCAGCTTTTGAAGAGAAAAAATTAAAAATATACGGGGTGGAGTGTTCCATTTAAAAAAAGAAGATGGCGTAATAACCGAAACAGCGATGACATCATAGCTAAAAAAAATTTAGAGCAAAAGATGTGAAATTCAAAATAAAAATCAACTTGTTCGAGGATTTTTGCAAAATACTCAGAAATAATGAATACTTTATGTACACACTATATCACAATGTGTAGTCCGTTTTAGGATTTTCAAATTTTACTTTACTGGTTTTAAACCCAGTACAATCTGCTTAAGTTTGCAAGGGTTGGTCCAGGCCATATCAATTTCACCGCAAATCCTCTTTGGCAGGCTAATAATATTAATTACTTTGATCATTATAATGGAAGATGTTAATTTTCACTTCTTCTTTGTTCCAGAGATTCACACAATTTTTAGCGTCTAGTAACAGCACCTTTCAGTTAAGCAATTTCCTAGATAAAAGCGGAGTTCAAGGTAAGAATTTATCGATTATTGGTTAGATAACAGTTTGATAATAATAACACTATATTGCCAATGTATTCGTTGAATCAGCACATCGCTGTTCTCCACTTATTGATTTGGATATAATCACGTTTTCGTGAAAGTGTTTTTTATTAACTTGTATTAATTGTTACTTAATAATACCTAATTTATAAATATATAAGAACTGCATTCAATTAAATACAGCATATTATATTAAAACATGGCATGTTTTCACTGTTTATTATATAACTTTACATATTTTAATGTTTTGCAACGTTGTCCGTTACGTGTTCTTTAATTTTAACACAAGTCTTACTTTTGAAGCAGAAAGGTTACTTCTAAACCTTGACTTGAAAACAATATTTTTTATATCGAATAAGTATAATTTATACTTAGATAATACACCTTTCAGTTTGCGCATTATATTGATTTTTTTAATTAAAGAAGTTTCAATTGATTTCTTTTCACATTTTAAATATTTGTAAACAAAGAGGCACTGAAATGATTATAGTGATAGCAGCGTAGGGCAAAAAAGCTGCAACTAATTTTATTATAAGGAGCGCGGCTTTGAACATTAATTAATTATTCGTGAAGTCAAAACCGGGGTCCCTCTGGAAAGTTATCCAGAAAACATACAATGTGACGACCCATTTGTTTTGGAGGCACCCTGTGAAATCTTTATTTAATGTGCGATTTTCACGGTTTTTTTTTTAATTGTGGACCTGTTGAACTACATTTTTGAAGCAAAATACACCAAATTCCTACAAAATCCAAGGTCCTTTTTTTTACCCCGGAAGATTTTTTTCACAAAACATTTTTAAGTGCCAGATAAATAAATATATTGTGAAAAAAATCCTCCGAGGTAAAAAAAAGTTATGCAAAACTACAAGTATGTATGTGACCCTATTCTGCCATATAAACAATCATTTGCATAACTTTCGCAATTTTCTTTCGACAAAGTATATCAAAGAAAATATCAACTATTTGCAATGTTCCGGTCATCGTAACAGGGTGCAAACCTGACAGAAAATGTCTAATAATTATTAAAATATTCTGCAAAATTTGTATAAACTTCGGATTTTTTTTTCAAAAAGATTACAAATTTACGTTTTTTTTTTGTTAATTTAACAATGTTCCGGGGGGGCGGAAAAGGGTGCAAAACCGGATTTGTTATTTTTTTACCTTCTCCAATGTTGTCTCAAAATTTGAAAACTTTTGCAGTTTTTCATATCTTTTTTACTCTGATGACTGGCGTATAATGCGTTCCAAAACTCGTTCCCAAGAAAATTTAAAAACACATTCGCATTCACATTACCTTGAAAGAAGGAAGGACCAATTATTTTGCCATTTATTACTCCAGTCTTTGCCTTTATAGCGAATTTTGGATTTTCAGCTGACCAGAGATGACAATTTTAACATCCCATTTGTGGTAAATGTGGCTTCAAATTTCATAAAAATGAAAAAAAAAATCGGCAACTGCTGAAAGCGGCTTGAACCTCCCCACCCGGTAGATCTTGAAAGCCGAAAGGAGCACCAAATTGTGTGTTCCAATTCAAAAGCCTTGAAAAACATGACTGTAGCAACAAGAAGTTATTATCATTTTTTTAATAACAAAAATGAACAAGAATATTTGATTTTAATTTTTTTTTTATTAGAAATTAATTAAATTAGTCCAGTCTGTATGATTTGTTTTGTTCTCGTATCAGGTAAAAGTGGACTGTAATTAATAGTTTCTTGCTGGTGTGCACCTTTTATTTTAATATATTTCAACAATAACAACGTAACTGTGTATTCTCTAATGACACCAAAGGGTATGAATGAATGATTGTAATGAACATAAAAATATGGAGTAGCTTGACATTTAGCTTCTCTCTCATGCATCGCACATGCGCAGCACAAGCTCCTTTAGGCGGTAACCCCACCATTTATTCAAATTATAACTTAACACAGTCAATGAATATATTGTAGAGTGCATGGAATATGCCAGACTTTTTGACTTCAGGACTTTGTTAGAAGTAGTTAGTAGTCGACGTCAGGAGTCGGGATTTTTTAGGGTTTTTGCTCTTTTTTACCAGAGCACCAATCTGTTTTCGAGGTCGCTGAACACGATGGTGGGGGTCCCGCAATTTTTTTCCTCGGCAACCCCTTCAAATTGGCCAAAAACCACCCCCAAAGTGCCCTTTTCCGTGAACCCGTTTATTTTCCCCAGTTTTTCGACTAACTGTTATTCCCTCGAAAAAAATTGATATTTTACAGTAGGTGTTTCTGAGAGGAAGGTGGCAGGTGACCACGTTTTGTAACCATCCCCGGGGGTGTTGTCACCCTTCAAAGGGATGGAATTTTTTTTTGAAAAAAAATATATATATATATACTTTGTAGGGGGCGTTTCTTTGAGGAAAGTGGTAGGTGACCAGAATTGTGTAACCACCACCGTGGGGTTATTTTCACTCTTCAAAGGGGTGGATATTTGATTTTTTTTTTTAAACAAATTATGTTGTAGGATGTGTTTCTTTAAGGAAGGTGGCAGGTGACCGGGGTTGTTTTCATCCTTCGAAGGGGTGGGAAAAAATAATATTTTGTAGTAGGCGTGTACCACCTTCCTCAATGAAACGCCTCCTACAATATATTATGTTTTTCCCAAAAAAACTATTTTTTTCCACCCCTATGAAGGGTAAAAACAACCCCCGGAGATGGTTACACAACCGTGGTCACCTGCTTCCTTCCTCACAGAAACACCTCCTATAAAATATAAATTTTTTCCACAAAAAAAATATCAATTTTCCAACCCCCAGAGGGGAGGAAGCCTGGTGTAGGGGTGGCTGAGGTCAAATCCCTCGAGGGACCTTCCGTTCTACTGGAGGGAATAACATTTAGTCGAAAAACTGGAGAATATAAACTGGTTCACGGAAAAGGGCACTTTGGGGGTGGTTTTTGGTCAATTTGAAGGGGTTGCCGAGGAAAAAATTGCGGGACCCCCACCATCGTGTTCAGCGACCTCGAAAACGGGGGGGGTCTCTAAATTGGCGCTCTGGCAAATAAGGTACCCCTTTCGACTGCTGACCTCGACTGTAGTAAGCAAACATACTAAAAGTCCCCGCCCCTGGGAGGTGAGGTTACGGTGGGAGGCGAGGAGAAGGTCCCATTTTTGGATTTTTCGATTATATCTCGGAAACGGTTGACTCTAGAAAAAATATGTTCTAAATAAAAATGAAAGCTAATTAAATTTCCGATTTTGTTTCCATACATATTTGTCGAATTTCCAACGGTTTTCGAGATATACGTTATTGAAAATCGTTAATTTTCGAAGAAATCATTTTTACCCAACTCTCTTTGTCAAACATTTGCTTCTAATGCCTCCCACGATCGTTTCTCAGAAAAACTGACACGAAGTTGTAGAGCATTAAATTTCTTTCACATTGATATACACTTTTGGTACTTTATCTTCAACCATTCAAAAGTTTTAGAATTTCTAACATGTACGCTCAATTTGGGTGTTCTTTTAGAAATGAGTATGTTGACGCTACCATGATGATTAAGAACATTTTAACAATAGAAATAAGGTAGTTGCAATTGACACACAACACTTTTTTCATAATTGTAGCTTTTATTATATTATATAATGAAAGTATTTACATGGACTTAAAAATGAAAAAATAAGCATTCAAGGTGACATCTTGGTTTTTTTGGGGCGGAAGGTTCGAGGCTCATTCATTTTCGTCAGCAGTGGAGACGTTGTCCAAAGAGATTGGTAGTGTATCAATGTCATCGTCGTCGCCTTCTTCCTAAATTAATATTCCGACTCCGTTGTTCCAACTTTCCTTGCAATTCGGGCATGCGACAGAGCAGTTGAACGATGCTTTTCTACAACCACACCTGCCACTGTCACATCCGTGCATCGGAAAAAAATCATCTTCGAGATTTCGTCAGAAGCGGCATCCAACTTTGACAGTTTCGGAACTAGTTGATCATTCCTCCTCTCCCAACCCCAATTCGGCTCCCCACCAGTAGGTTCCACCCTAACCACAGGTGTACTTGGCGGTACCACAGTAGAGAATGGACCAGTACTCTCACTCCTCGGCAGTTCCTTTGATATTTGTTGTACTCAATTTTATTTATTATTATTCCACTGCGCATCCACTATGTCCATCCTACGCGCATTTGCATGTACACTGCACGAGTAAACAATAAACATCAACCCTACTTTACATCACTCCTGTCCACTGCGCATCAAATAATTTAAGCCCAGGAGCATGCTTGCGCACTGTAAATCTTATCCAACTGTTCCGGCCGAGTGGGAGTACTGATCTATTCCCTAGTGTGGTGGTACGTCCGGAATGCATGCTGCTTAACAGCTCCTTCAGTTGGAGGGAGAGTTGAGAGATCAGGCTTCATGTTTGCAGCTGCTTTGACAAATGATTTGTAGCGGAACTCGTTGAGGGATATTTCTGTGACTGGAACGCCATACCATGAGAGAGTACTTATGATCCCAGCTGTCTCAATGAAGTCAAGGAAAGAAGAACCAATGAAGTCAAGGAAAGAAGAACCGCTGGCAAATACCTCAGCAGCAAAAAAAATAAATTATTAAGGTTATATATTAAGTTATAAGGGAACAAACTTGCAAATAGCTGTACAGACGTTTTAATAATACTAAGTAGTTAATAATAACTAACTTTTCAAAAATTATCGATTTTCATCGACGTACCTATAACTCGAAAACCGTTGGAAATTCCAGAGATATGTATGGACATAATTGTAAAGGAAATTTAATTAGGTTTCATTTTTTGAAAATGGGCGTACATGTTAGAAATTCAATAACTTTTGATTGGTTGAAGATAAAGTAGCAAAAGTGTATATTAAAGTGAAGGAAAATTAATGCTCTACAACTTCATCTTTTCTGAGAAACGATCGTGGAAGGCACTAGAAGCAAATGTTAGGTAAAAATGATTATCGATTTTCAATAACGTATATCCCGAAAACCGTTGGAAATTCGACAAATAAGTATAGAAACAATTTTATCGGAAATTTAATTGGCTTTCATTTTTATTTAGAACATATTTTTTCTAGAGTCCACCGTTTCCGAGATATAATCGAAAAACCCAAAAATTGGACCTTCCCCCCTCTCCCACCGTAAGCTCACCTCCCAGGGACGAGGACTTTTAGTATGTTTCCCTACTAATTACTCCTAAGGAAGTCGTGAAGTCAAAAAGTCTCGCATATTCCATGTACTCTACACCCCCCTTTTGAGCACTTATTGACTGGAGTATATTTGTATGTCCTATTTTTTAAAATTATTCAACGCTCTAATAGGTATTATTAAGTAACTGTTGATAATTTAAATATAAATTGTTTTTTTTGTAAATAAAAAATAATCATGTTTGTTTTTCTTTTGATTTCATTAGGAATCCTAAGTATTAGGGCCGGTAAGTGGTTTTGAACACAAGTAGGGTTTAGCTTTGCACTATTTAGATAGTTCTTTTTAGAAATTGGTTTTGATGCACCTGAAAAAGTTTTAAAAATATTCGTGGCCTCTCGGAACCTTTGTACTTGAAAAAATTCCAAACGAAGCAAAATATGATCGACTCGATAGATATGTTAAATCAATTATCGAATGAGTTATTTATTATAAAGTGAACCTTATGCGACAACCTGATAAAATACTTTTTTTGTAAGTTTTAGATTTGGATGTTGAACGTACGAAAGCGTGTAAAGTTCTGCTATTCATATTTTTTTCTAACTTGGAATTCACAGCTACATTGATTAATTCACGTTAAGTCGGAATTCATATTACGATTAATTGTTTGCACCCCAGTACCCAATAGTGTGACAAATACCGTAAAGGAAGTTAGCGCACATTTCAGTACATCTGTCGCGTCGCTGTCGTTCAGTCTATTATCAATACAGAGTTAACGCTTAACTAGAGGATACCTGTCCAACGAATCAATGGGTATGTTTTGTTTGACATTTATCCTTTGGTTACGAGTTAACCTTGTATTGATAAACCGGCCCTAAAGATATCTAACAGTTAATGAACTTCGCAACCTATAAAATACGCTGTGTTAAAATTCGTTAATTGAATCAAATGGTATTACCTTGAAACGCTGAACATCGTTTTTCAAATCGATGAAATCCTTGAAGAAAACGATTGTTTAATATTCTTTTTTTCAAATATTACAAATATATCACATTGTAAAAGAAGGTTTTTCCTTAATTACAAAAATTAGGGAATTTTATTAGATATTGAGAGCGCTTATAAATCAATGAAAATTTCAGTTAATTTTAATAATCGTTCATACTCATTTTTTTGTATTGATTTTCCGCTTTTAATTAGGTAAGGCTTGGTACACAAATCTCTTCCTAACTGAACAAAATGTAATTTGTTCTGTTGGGTGAACATGCCTGCTTGGTGCCGTCCCAATAGAAGCCTTTTGTAAACCGCGCTTGTCCGTGAAAATATGTTTGATTTAAAATATTTAAAAACAAGTCTCAGATTTAGTGATTATTTATAATTGCATTTGTGACCACTAAAAGGTTTTAATTAATTTTCGTTAAAAATTAATTTAAAGACTATTTGTTTGATAGGACCGTCTGTGATTTAAATTGTTTATTTTACTCAGCGCATAGTTGGAAACTTTTAATTGGTTTTGTTTAATTAATCCTGTTTGTTTAGATTTGTTTAGTTAATTCTGATTAGTTAATTTTTATATTCACCGTGGTATATATTATTCTGATATATCCATTTACTTCAAATATTTTTGCTTCTCTTTGACTTGTACATATTATTTGAATATATTTTATTATCTTATTTATACATTGTGCCTTTTATTTTGAGATCTTTCTCTAATAATATTTGCGTGATTATATTTTGTTCATGTTTTAAAAGCTATTCCAGTTGCCCATTTTTCTGTAAAACACAGTCTAAGCATTTAAACCTCTGAAGATATCGCCTTCATTTGGCTGCATGGTTCATGACCTAAAGCAAAAAAAATATCGCCTTCATTGACGCTGCCTTGTAATCTATTATACTGGAAAATGTGTGTTTCGGCATTGAAATTAAGAGTTCTCCGGAATGTATTGGTCATCCATGCTTCCAATTTTAATTGTAAATGACTTCACGTCAACAAAATGACGCAGCCGAATGTACGGTGTGCTTGGAAAGAGAGATAGAGATGTAATAGAATATGACATTGTACAAATTTATTATACCTAATCTTTAAATCTCTGTTTATTCCTGAGGACATTGGGGCTAATTTTATTTTAGTTCTACAAAAGGGAAAATGTTTATTTTAATAATACCTATGTGGGATGATAAAAATTATTTTTGCAAATCGAAAATAGAAGAAAGAAATTATATTTTTTTATATATACTTTCTTTCTCTCATCATCCCACATTGTAAGATGTTTTTAATTTCTTTTAGTGAAATTCGCTTTTTAAAATAATGATTTATATGAGAGTATATCGAAGCGTCTTGCCGGCTTATATCCGGAGCGCTCTTAAGACTGATGCCCTGTATCTTAGAAAACCAGATTGGGATGTTATAGAGTTACACGTACAAAAATCCCCTGAATAATCAGTTCCTGTAGTTTCACGGGTTAAAGCTGACACTGTCGGATCTGCACATTTTAATCGGGTGATTTTTTTAATCTGAAACTTTCAAATATCTCGAATAATATTCACTCTAGGAAAAAAGTGTCCACAATCAAAATTTTATTATTCCGCGGGGGAAATACATCTCCCTCCTCCTTGTAGGTCGGGCGGGAGGTAACTTCGAAATCTTAAGTAGGAACCCCTATTTTTATTGATGATTCGGATTCTACTGCTAAAAATACGTAGGATTTGTCTGAAACACTTTTTTCGATTTACGACAGATGGCACTGTAATCTACAAAATTCAATTTTTTCGATTTCTCCTACTGAGAATCTATGCATACGATTCTGCAATACATTTGCAGAAATGCCATGTTTTTTATTGTAAATAATCAAAATTTTTTCGTCAAAAAAGTTTAATTATTTTTCAAATTGCGAATTACTGGGAAATTCTTACCTGTGAAAATGTAACTGGCTGGTGAATAAACTACTTCTAGCGTAACCCAGGAACAACGACGTGGACCTAGTAGTTTCCTGTTCCCTTCGGGGTGCCTGATTAACGTGGGTCCCCTCTCACTTATCAGTTTGCTTGATTTATGTGAGTCCAATCGCCTCTCACTTATCAGAGTTTTTGATTTACATGAGTCCCTACGCCTCATCCATCATTTCTCAATTAAAGTAAGTGCTCAGAATGATAAGTGCTCAGAATGGTGGCCCTCGACCTCAATGCACTTATTAATCCGCATTTGAAATGACTGTACACAACAGAGAAGTGGGTCTGCTTGAATGTCGGCACAAGCATTTCTGATCCGCTCAATTATATTCCCACGTGTTGTTGGTACTTGTTTGTAAACTTCATCTCTGAGAGAGCCCCATAAAAAGAAATTTGACGAAGTAAGATCTGGTGATCTAGGTGGCCAATTTACCGGACCAGCTCTACCAGTCCAGCGACCATTGAAATCACGATCAAGTACTTCACGTGCTACCACCGAATAGTGTGCTGGTGAACACGCATGAGTTCTCGATTTGGCAAAATAAAAAAGTATCGGTAGAGCGTTGAGATTTAGAGCTTGATAGAGACCCTGAAAGCCCTTTGTGTACTTAATTTCTGAATTCGAAAAGTGTGGGGGGTCACTCATAAAACGTTGTATAGGGTCAAATGCTACATCCTGTATAAGCCGTGGAGTTGATTGATGCACGTGAAATAGGTTGTTTGTCACTGTGGTTTAATTTACTGTCTATAGCAGGGTCCAAAGCTTCAGCCTTTATATAGATACTTCCTTGAATTAAAACATTTAGTTTTTAAAACGAACAAGAATAATTTATTTAATAAATGAACAAAGCTTTAAAACGGTTGAACTTAAATATTTAATTCACAAAGTTATAAAACGAAACTTTTCGAACCCTGAAATTCCGTTTTTTGAAATAATAAAATTTAAATGTAAAAAATGTATTAACATGATTTTTATAAAGTCTGAAAAAATTCACTTTTATGTTAGATGTGCGAAGGCAGAATATAATTGATTTAAAAACTTTTTTTTAGTTTGTTATAACCAAGGAAGCAGCTGTAGTGGCTCGTTCGCGGCGCACGTATCGAACTAAACTTGTTCATGCTCTTCGTGCTCGGCTTTTAATATAGTTTGTCGGGGACTCGGCGTACAGAGGTCTGGAAATGTCCCCGTCCATTCCGTGCGGGCACGATTGCGCAATATTGCATCAGAAAATGTAAAAATGAAAAATTTGGATATGAAAAATATACGGCAATCTCGACATTAAAATGGGAAAATCTTAGAAATTGATTACAGTCGAGACGAATATGTTGCATGAAAAATTAGGCGGCTGCAATTGTTCGTTTTTGGATTTTAAGAGTTTCATTGAGTAACCTATTTTAAAGGAATGATTACACCATTGCATACCCGATTAGAGTTTTTTATAACCAACTCTTGCTGTTTTCTTGTCACCCCATCATTGTTTTTGACAGAAAAATTTTTTGGTAAATTTTAACATTGGAAACTTCAGACACATTAGCTTTGCGTGTTGCGTCTACAACAGTGCCTCTGTCAAATCTGGAAACAATTTTAATCTGTCATGGAAAACCTGGAAGAGTCAGGGTATTTGATTTTGAGAAATTGCTATGAACTCTGAAGTAGTACTTCAGTAAAATAAACGCAGAATTAATAATATTCATAAATAAAAAAAATATAGCGTCATTAATCATTAAAATTATGTGAAATCGCCTTGACGGTTTGTCAATTCCGACTTAACAATGTTGAATTCCAAGGTATACAGTATACAATACAGTTGTGTATTCCAAATTACAAGATGCTCGAAAAAATTAATAGCTCGACCCCTATACGCTTTTGTATTTACGCTATCGAAATTAAATTAAACCAATAGGTATTTAACAGTGAATTACAAATCTCTGTTAAAATAATTTTGTAGGTAGCGGAGTAATTGGGCATTTTAAAATTATTTATTATTAACAGACGATTCTAATGGCACGAATCTATCAATAATTTTTTGTGCCGATGTTTATTCAATTAATTTATGTTTTGATCATTTCTCATTGAAATTAAAAACGAAAACGTGTCCATAACCCGCTTAAATTTGTAAATATTTGTTTTCATCAACATCATTTTTAACCAGTATTGAATTTAAAACACTGTCCATTGTCTGGTAATCATGTTAAACAAATTGTTGAATTACTAATATTTTTAAAACTTTCGTTTGCTCATTTTGTATGCTTTGTGTGTAGCGTGTTTGATATTCATATGCCATGACATTCTATTATTCATGTCGTTGTGTTTCCAGCAAAGTCTTGTATCTGTCCACTATATAGTCATATTTCTATTTAATTATTTATAAACAAAAGTATTATGTCATAATGTGTGAAAAGGTTGCTTTTCAGATAATCCTTTTTTATTGGGGGTGTTGACATTTTATACATATAGTACGATCGATTTAGATTTTCTTTGAACACTTTTGTCATAATTTTCATTTAGTTCATTCATTATACTAAATGTCGTAAAGTAAACGACTTTTGCCTCTAAATAGACCGTACTGATAGCAGAATACGAATCATAAGTAATTCATAGATATATTTAAACATAAAAAAATCGTTGCAGCTTACCCATAGCTATAGGAAAAATATGAACATGTATTTTTTTTGCAATACCTGTACGGTAAGTTACGAAGGCGTGGAGGGGCCAATAATAATTTTCACAAGTTTCAACCAAAATTCATTTTAAAACATAAAATTTTATTCGCAAACTCCTCTATAAAATCCTTGTTTTACTATAAGGAACGTAACCAGACTCCAACCAACAGCTACTCTCCGGGCTATGTGCCCCACCGCGCGCTGTATTACGAGTTACAAGCCTGGCGCATTAAGTGTAATAATTGCCAGGCTTGTAACTGGTACTTCCGCGCTCGGCGGGACATATAGCCCGGAGAGTAGCTGTTGGTTGCAGTCTGGTTACGTTCCTTATAGTAAAATAAGGATTTTATAGAGAGGTTTGCGATCTAAATATTATGTTTTAATGTTCTGCCCTTTAGAAGCACACTTAAAATTCATTTTGTTACAATTTTAACTAAACGATTGTACAATAAGTTCGATCTACAATTGTAACTTCGACCTACAATTGCAACTTCGACCTATAATTGTAGATAAATCAGTGTTTATATCGGAGCTGGTACTCCCCATCACTTTTTGTGACGTCATAGGAGGAAAATCCAGGGGCGGCGGGTGGATAATTAGAGGGGAGAAGTAATGATTAGTGTGGTGGGGGATCAAGAACAGGCATTCCTTCAAAGTCAACAGATTCCATTATGTGGGTGGTCTGTTCAAGATCAAGAACCGGAATTTCTTCGAGGTCGAGTGACGCATTCATATGTTACGAATCAAGGTCAAGTGGGACGGGATCGACTTCAAAGATCGAACGTCGAACAAGGTTAACTGGTGGGAGGTAATTTATATATAATACTGCGAGGTTTCGTGGGAGTGATGGGTAAATTTGAGGTCCGTCTGTCTGCCCGACCATCCGTCTGCCTGTTCGTCTGCCAGTTCGACTGTTGCCCAGGGTCCGGTGTTTATAGCTTCATGGTGAGTATCAAATTAATCGTCTCAATGTATAGAATAATGATTTATCAAGATTTTCCCACGAAGGTTAAAAAAAATACACTTCAAGTAATGTATTTCAATTTAAAGTGTAAAACTCTGTTTACGATCAAAATACACCAGAATCGAGAGGAAAATAACAACTTCCGGTTTCTACGTCCGGTCTTCCGAAATATGCGATGTTGGGGATCAAATTAATGGTTTCGATCTATAGAATAACATTTTATAAAAAATTTCGTTCTAAAGGTAAGAAAATGGTATTTACTGTAAGATATTTCTCTACAACAATGAAAACTATGGTATCATGTTTGATTACGTCGCTCTACCTTGAAGGAGTTCCGTTCCTGGATCCCCCACCATTTGACCGTTAACGGACCGCTCGCTGTCCGTACACCTGTTGACCTTGAAAAAATACCGGTTCTGGATCTCCTCCGCACCACTCGAATTTGAACGGACCACCCACCTAATTAAACCCCTGTTGACCTTGAAGGAATACATGTTCTAGATCTCCCCCACCATACTGATTACCCCCTTCTCTCTAATTATCCACCCGTGCCCCTATGACGCCAGAAAAAGAAGAGGGGGTGTACCAGCTCCGGTATAAACACCTTACTAACTGATTTATCTACAATTGTAGGTCAAAGCTACAATTAAGTTGCAATTTAGGTCGAAGGTATACTTAATTCAAGTAGGAATAAACTGAGACAAAAAAAACGAAACAAAAACTTTACGACATAATTATTATCGCCGCGGGCCATGGCGCTAAGTTGAAGTAAATAGATCCCCGTAACTACAAAAGTAACTATTTTAAAAAATCTTTGAGTGAAATTAGCGGGGAAATTAGTCCAATAGAAATACATTTCTCACGAAATTTATAATTTTTTTATTTCATTAGTTATTATACAATCAAGGACCTTTGATAATATTTTTTTATGATAATGTCTGAGTTTTATTGTTATTTAATGTAGTTGACAGATATGTGATGTAATGATAAATTTAGCTTAAAAAATGATAAGTAATGCGTTGTTGATGAGAGATTTAATGTTTCATGGAAAATTTGGTTTGGACATTTACAACTTTATTTCGCTTTAAAACGGGGTTCAACATTTAAACAAATAAGTGAAATACAAATCTCAACATTAATATTTTATAATCATTTTTTTGTACACAATAAACAAAACGTTCATTATTTCTTTATTTTTAAAGATATCGATTTGAAATTTTGAGAACGTGTGTACTGTATTAAGTGTCAAGTTAAACCAAAAGTAACGTTACCTTTTTTAAATGGCACACCTAATTCTCGATTTTTTTATTTTATTTAAGCATATTTCGTTTAAAAATGTTAAATTACATCATTACAACAACCACTTTATTTTTAAAATAAATTTTATGGCCTAATTAACAACTTCTGGCGCACTCACAGTTCATGGCCAACTAGAGAAAATAAAACAAACGGCTGTATCTTTCTTATTTTCAACCGACTTTAAATCTAAGAAAACAACAGATTGCACTAGAATATCGAGAAAAAAATGAGGTTGCTATAAAGAAAATTATTAATGACTTAATTTTCGGTTAGCTCGGATGTCAAAAATTTCGAAATATATGTAAAAATTGATATCAATGGTCCACATTCCAAAAAAATTATATCGATACCTTCATAAATTAAAAAATAAGCTCCTCGATAAGCTCCCAGTATATAAATAATATAGAAAATAGCTAAAGCTGTGAATTACTTATGACTTGTATATGTTTTTCTTTCTAAAGTCTATAAATTCTTCGTTTTTTTCTGCTCGGGCTTTTTTTCCAAAAATTGCACACAAATATGATACTAACTTTTTAATGTAACAGGTTTTTTCTTTTTTAGGATATGACATGTCTCCGTTTATTAGAAGATACGCAAGATATTTGAATGAAAAGGCACTCTCGTATAGAACAGTAGCATTTGACTTTTGTAAAGTTAAAAGAGGGTAATACGAATTTTATTATATTAAGAGTTATAACAACAGATACCGACCGACCGACGGTAGAAATATTAATATATTCTGTGGTCGAGACGATTTATTTTCATTTTCTCCGTATACGGGATATATGGGATTGTCTTGAAATGTTATTTAAATAGTTCGGCTAGGTAGAAGTTGTAGAATAATATGTTGAACAGGATCTACCCTGAGAACACCTTTTTTGAAAGAATTTATATACTTACTTGATATATTAAAAACTTTATAACAAATTATAAAGTCGAATATTCGATTCTTAATCTTCTAGCTGGAGGTGAGGATTAGGACGACTTTTACAATGCCGTTTCCAACTACCATCCAATGATTTGAAAAATTTAATGTTTACGACATTGTGAGCTTTTAAGCTATTTGGTCAATATCATATAAAATTTTGGGCACTCGTTATAGAGCTTGAAATACTTGAATCGCAACAGATTAGAATATTATGTTCATACGTTTAGGTAAGGCAGTCCCATGCACTATGTACATGGTGGTAATAAAGCGACATGGACTCCGAATCACTGAGAAACCCCAAGTGGGCAATTACGATGGAAACGGATAAGTTTACAGCCAAAAACGATTGTTAAGTATATATAAAAAAATATACAAAAAAATGTTGTCGCCTCCGAAAAATCTCCCTTCACAATTTTAATACGACACTTTGAACTCGTCCTCATAGTCCATACCGAGTCCATACCATGCAAGAGAAGCAGTACTACACGACGTCGCGTCGGTTTGTAATAAAAAATAGTTCCAAATAGGGATCATCCATAAATTACGTCACACGAATTTCATGATTTTTGGATGGAGCCCCCCCCCCCCGTCCTTGTCACAGGTGGTCACATTTGTGTGACCCCCTCCCCTCCCCTGGTGTGACGTCACATATTTTGCAATTTTAAATTTAGAAATTATTGAATTAAAAAAGCACTTCCAAAAATTATTTATGTATTTCTATTAAAAATCGTTTTTCATAAAATCAACAATAAATCAAACATTTTAGAAATTTTACAAAACATAACAAATCAAATGAACGAAACAAAATTTAATCATCCTGTGTTCATGGACTTTGATACCCATTCCTTTGTATTATTTATAACTGGCATAGCAGTCACTTCGTTCTCGAGTTGGATAATGTTAGGAACATTCGATGTGTCAACATCTTCATCCAATCATATAGCATCGGCATCGTTTAATATCAAACAAAGAACTCCTCTGGCACGTCTATCAACAATTCTTTGAGGACGAATCTCTCTGATATTCGACAAAAGAGGGAGAGAAAATGTGCCTTAAAAAGTAAATCGTTTAAAAAAAGATGTTCCGGAGGGTCGGTATTGAGCAGAATATACTTCCAATACTTCTACCCATGATACCCATTATGAAAATTCATAGTAATGTTACTTCTGCCTAACCGAGCTTCTTATATTATATTACTTTGATAAAATTCGCCTTTTCAGACAATTCCATTCAAAACCTTATTTGATTCCACTAATATTCCAACTTATTTCTCAACCAGTTGATTATGTAATTTTAATTGAGTACACATTTACTTAAACTAGTCGCAAAAGTAATTGCGCCGAGGCATGCACTTGAAATATTTAGTTCAGCAACTCAGTCGTTCAATTTTAACAGCGCGTTACGGTCTAGTATTATTAATATGTACATTCTAATACATACGAATTTTAAGTTCGGCTCTGTAATATTTCATTTGTAAATTGACTAGCTTACCTTTATAGGTTTTTAACGTGCGTTATCTTGTTTGATGACAACATGCCGCATGGTCCAACGGCGATAATAATCAGGAAAATGTGTTTTTTGAGTACCCAGTAAATGTGTACTCGACATAATCCCTTAATAGACCGTTATACCGCTGCAAAAATGTCTCTCACTAGCTTTTTCCCTGTCTATTTGCCAATAGGCGCAGGCGGGAGGAAGTAGGAGTCATAGGTGGGGGCGATCGGAACGGTCATATTTCTTCTTAAATTCGAATTTTAATTTGACATCGGATGTTTCAAGGGCCTTTTTGCTGTCTATGTGATAAATGATTTCATATGTCCTGACAATTCCAATAACAAACACCCTTGATAAAAATTTCGGTGGTCATATCTGGCGCTCAGGTCCAATTTTCGAAGTTTCCGAAAATTTGACAGAAAAAAAGCCTTTTAAACAAAATTAAAATTCGAATTTAATAAGAAACATGACCGCTCCGATTGCCCCCACTTATGATCCCTACTTCGCCCCTCCTCCTGCATCTATTAAACTATACAACAAAATTCCAAACTGTATTAAATGTGAAATCATTCAAAAGAAAAATGATTAATTATTTAAGTGATATGGGTTTCTGTAGAAGACTATTTAAATTTGTAGAATCTAAATAGTTTTTAATTTTATTGTGTAATTTTGTATTTTATACGTTTTTTGTATGTACCTAATTATTAAGCTTCAGCAGCAATTGCTATTGAAGCCATGACTTTTATTTCTGACTAGTCCTATACCTTTCTGTGTGGTTTTTTGGACAACAAACATCATTATTATTATTGGCAAATAGACAGCAAAACAGCTAGAGAGAGACATTTTTGCTCTGGTATCATGGTCTATATAACTTGATACACGATAACCTATGGCAAACAGGTTTCTTTGAGAATCTATTAGTATATCACCTGTTTTTCTTGCAGCATTATCACAGTCCTCATAGTTATGATGCTTCTGATTGAATTTACGGCTTTGACAACTTTTTGAATTATTGTTCTACTGCGACTATTACAGTATAATATGCAAATGATACTTAATGTACAAAGAATGACCAAATATTAAGTCTAACAACCCTTCTTATAATATACAGGTTATCCGGAAATACCTGTTACAAACGTTTGGAGCAGATTTTACTTACAAAAATACGAAAAAAGTTGATATTGACATATATTTGCAAATGTTCCCTAATGGAACTGCAACCCTTTGAAGATGGTACGCGAAAACTGCTTTTATTCCACTATTTTCAATACGTTTGACTAAAAAAATATTAAAATATTAATTCTATTAAAGCTTCATAAAGAAATAATGCCCAATCATTCTGTTTTAACTTGAACCAAGATGTTTTATTCAAAACGTGTTTCCAACTCAAATGTTACCACATCCAAATCATAAAATCGATTTTTCTCGCAAACGATTGGTTTTACGCTTAGACCATTCAATGTACCGCTTATGCTCTAATGGACTGCTCTTTCATACAGTACGGGGATCGCTACTAGGCGGATAGGAAAATCTTATACACTTATGTATATGTGCAATATGGGTGAGAAAGAATTGTCGATGTTTTGGATTTATTTATTATTTACTAGAATCCGTTGGGCTTATGGCACAGGTAACCTTACGAGATTTAAGTATTATTGCACTCAAAATAATAACCTGTTAAAATGGATATTTATTTAACAGCAGAGAAAGTACAAATAATTAAATTGTACTACGGTGGGTATTCACTGCGTGATACAATAAATTTACGTACGGAAATCGACTTACTCACACTTATTTTGAGAAAGATACTTTTGTTTATTTTGGTTATTTGTTGACCACCATAATTAATTCTAACAAATTAATATTTTAGAATGACGTGGTAATTATTTACCTTATTTGATGACTGGTCACCTGCACCTTCCACTTTAAATACATTTACGTTACATACTAACTGCAGCAGATCGACCAGCTGTCATGCCTATACCCTAGCATCCATTTCATATCAGCTCTTGATTCTAACCCATATTGCACATGTACATAAGTGTATAGGATTTTCCTATACGCCTAGTAGGGATCCCCGCACTGTATACCTTCCAATGCACTGAAAATATTACAACATATAGACGAAGCACACAATATGGTTTGTTCCTTTCTTCCTGAAATTCTTCACCGAGCTTGTGCCCAATTCAAAATACACAACACAGCACACTATGGACCCTCATACTAATTTTGTTGTTAAAATACACTATAGAAAATAAATATAAATTAATTTATTATTATACGAAATACACCAACATACTTCTTGACTTCATTCATGATGTGAACGATTCATCTTTTGGAGTCTGAAGGACTTTATATATATTTCAAAAATGAATGTTAACGTTCACAAAATTAGGGTTCAAGATGACTGTTTCAGACGGAGAATAATATGAAAATTTATACTTACTGTTCGTTTTTGCTTAACTGCTGCTCTGATGGTATCTATTGGAGGTCGTAACACTATAAACCTAACACTGGATGTACTAACACTTTCTTAAAATTATACCTGAATGGGAATTTTGTTAGAAAACACAATTAAACACAATAACACACACAATATAAAGTTCAAAAATATATATTGAATCTCTTCCAAAATTTATGTTTTTACAACAACTTTTAAGAAATATGTTTAACAAACACTAGTCTGGCCCGTGCACAACACATGGTGAGGAACAGAACGATTTATAATGTACCAACTACCATCCAATATGCAGTTTTGTGAGCTTTGAAAATGCTTGAATCGCAACGACTTTGAATTATATTTGGGCAATTACAATTTCATACGTTCAGGCAAGGCGGTCCCATGCACATATGAGTACATGGTAAAGATACTTTTCTGACACCGAATCACTGAGGAACCGGTTTAGGGCAAATCCTGTTAAAACTCATCATTTTCCCGTCAAAATCGACTGCTAGGAAATGATAGGGGTCCCATGTCGCTAAAGGCTATTTTCGCTAAAACTCACGATATACTTTGAATAGAAGCTGGATTAACTTGTCCTCATATTTAAGACCTCGCATGATTTGCAGTGCTTAACAACGTGGATTCGTAAAAGGGTTTTTAATTTTGAAATTTCCGAAATTAAAGTCAAATTTTGTTATACTTTCTAAATTTTAGTGGTCGGGGCGACATTACGTCCCTGTGCAGCGACATTTACTACACTTTCTAAAACGACGCTCCTTGAGGAGTTATTGGAATTTTTGCATAAAAATCGCTCTGTAGAGCGAAAATATGATTAAGAATATTAAAAACCTCTTCCACAATATTTTTACGTGAAGCACGCTTTTCATGCAAAATATTTCCTAAGTTGGATTTTATTACAACGTCGAAAAGTGTACCGAGGGTTTTACCATGTTCTTTCACAATGACACCATAATTGAGGTTACAATAACATTGATGCCAAGAGCCATAACATTTAGTTTCTTTTAGGAACATTTTAAAATATGTCATTTGGATATTATTAAAATGATTGGCGAAACTCTATCATCCCAATTCTTTTTCGTTATCAATCTATGAATCTGTACAAAAGTACCAGTACCGCTGAAGCTGCAGATTATTTATCAAATTTCATTAAAATATGAATGACCATCGTCAGTTGAAGAATATGCGTAAATTCGGCAACTTGGTTAGGACTCGACCAAAGCTTATTACGGCATACTATTTTCTCCTAAAAAGAGAGCGCCCTCCCCCCCCCCCTGCTATATTTTTTAAAACAATGTGACAACGGCTTATATCAGTATGCATACGAAGCCCGAGGGTTTCGTGAAACTAAACAAAAAATCAGTTTTCGTGTACCACCCTCAATTGACTACAACTTCATTAGGTTATATGTCTATATGAACTTTCTTACATGTAAAATCATAAGTTTGTAACCGGTATTTCTGAATGCCCTGTCTTGCTTTGGCCTACTTTTCAGGATTTAGCCCCACTATGCAGCAGCAGTCTTCGTCATTCTAAAATCTATAATTTGAAAACTTGTTCGTATTTTTAATTGTGTTATTACCATCCATTTGGAAAAATATTTGTATATAATTTAAGTTATAATTCCAATTTTTTAAATTTTCGTTACAGGAAAGATGATGGAATGTTAAGAACAATGAATGCTGATAAATTATTGAAAACTCTGCCTGTACTGCAAAGCCAATTAGACGCCCTTCTAGAATTCGACTGCTCCGCCAATGACTTAACCAACGGCGTTATCAATATGTCTTTCATGTTATTATTTAGAGATTTAATTAGACTTTTTGCCTGTTATAATGATGGTATAATTAATTTATTAGGTGAGATTCTCTCAAGCCCACTTATTTCATTATTTCTAAATTTCCACTATTCTTTCTACAGAAAAATATTTTGATATGAACAAGAAACAATGCAAAGAAGCCTTAGATATATATAAGAAATTTTTGATAAGGATGGATAGGGTAGCGGAATTTTTAAAAGTAGCAGAGGTAACTGCCTAGTTAGGAATATATACAGTTTAAATTAATTTGAAATACATTTTCAGAATGTTGGAATAGATAAAGGCGATATACCGGATCTCACGAAGGCTCCTAGCAGTTTACTGGATGCTTTGGAGCAACATTTGAATCATGTCGAAGGAAAGAAATCATCATCTACTAGTTCCTCACAGTCCCAAAGGTACGTTTAAATATTTACAATATGCTGATATGATGAAGTATAATCAATCTTCAAGATTTCTTTGAATATTTACGTGTCAGATTATGAAGATTACGAAAATTAGGATCTTTCCATTCCATTAGTCTGTCTGTTGGCATTATATTTAAAAAAACTATTTGATGGCAGAAAAATAAGTTGCCAATAACGAAATCTGATATTCGTAACATTCAAACAAAAAAATATAGACCTCCATGGCTCACTGATAATATCAGATTGATGATGAAGCTTCGCGATAAAGCATTAGCCAAATTTAAAAAAACAAAAAATCCACACCACTGGGATTACTACAAAAATTTAAAAAACATCACTACTAATGCAGTCAGAAGCGAGAAAAAAGGATCTTTAGAGTACTGTCTCCAACATTATGGTAGTAATGGTAAAGTTATCTCAATAACCCAGACTTAATTAATGATCATTTTCTTCTGCCCTCTGCTAATGTTACTGCTCCGGATCCTAATTTAATTAGTTTTTATAACAATAATCTTAAATAAAATTTTAACTCTCTTTTTTCTTTCAGTGCCGTTGATGAGACTGTCGTTTATAAATATTTGTTAGAAATAAAATCCTCCGCTACCGGAGCAGATAAAATTAATATTCATATGTTACTTCTTTGTTGTCCTTATATATTACCTTTTATTTCACATATTATTAATACTTGTCTTATTGAAGGTGTTTTCCCTGATTCATGGAAACTTTCTAATATTTTGCCTTTACCTAAAAAAAAATCTATAACTAGCTTAAACGAACTCTGCCCCATTTCAATTTTGTCAATTTTGTCGAAAGTATTAGAGAAAGTTATGAAATTTCAAATTTGCTCACATATTAATGAGTACAATGTTTTTCCGGCAAGGCAATCTGGTTTCAGGCCAGGACATAGCTGTACCACAATTTTATTAGAGGTTACAGATGATTTATTCAGAGATATTGATAACAACAAGACTGCGGCATTAATATTACTTGACTACTCGAAAGCTTTCGATACCATTAATCATGAGATATTACTGTCAATCTTGCATTTCATAGGATGCTCTGAATCTTCTTTAAAACCTTTTGAAAGTTATCTTCTTAATCGTAAGCAGTGTGTGGTCACTAGGAATGGTATTTCTGCCTTAAAGCCAATTAGGTGCGGGGTACCTCAGGTCCCGTTTCGTTCGCTTTATACACGTGATTTTATCAAATGTATAAATCATGGCAAGACTTATTTATATGCCGATGATACTCAAATTAAATATTCTTTTGACCATCGTGACTATCTCTTAGCCAATGACATGATTAATCAGGAACTCAAGCGTCTTGTCGCCGTATCTAGTGCTCATCAACTTAAAATCAACCCGCTTAAATCTACTGTACTAATCTTTGGTAAATTTCGTCACTCTATTCAAGATCGGTTGAAAATTACTATTAATGACAATGTGTTGCCTTGTATTAAAGTAGCAAGAAATTTAGGTCTAGAGCTTGACACTGATTTGCGCTTTAAAAATCATATTATTAAATATTTAAAGAGGGCATATAGTAATCTGAAAATGTTATTCCCGAATCGCCATATTATTCCACGTGCTTCTAAAATCTTATTATCAGACACGTTAGTCCTAAGTCATTTTAACTTTTGCGATGTTGTTTATGGTCCGTGCCTTGTCTGCGAAGACACAAATAGAATTCAACGTATTCAAAAGTCTTGCTTAAGATTTATATTTGACATTCGCAAATTTGATAGAATTTCACATAAATTAAAAGATACCAACTGGCTAGATACTCGACGGGAATTGCATTCGGCCACTCTCTACCATAATATCATCTGGTACAAAACCCCTCCATATATCTTTCAGAAAGTTACTTATAGAAGCGATATTCATAATGTTAATGTTCGTTTTCGTGGATTGATCTCACCTCCGGCTCATCGAACTGATATATTTAAAAGGTCATTCTCTTACTCTAATCTAAAATCATTATCTTTATGTCAATTTAAAAGATCTTACAAGAAATTGTTGTATGAAAGATTTACTTGAATTCTTTACTTTCTTTTTTTCAATTTTACGTATTTGTTTATTATTGGAGTGTTACTCATTTTTATCTATTTATTTACTTTGTAATACTCAGATTTTGTTTTTTTCTTCTCTTTGAAAATTTTATTACTTAGGCTATGTAGGTACTTTTATTTCGAGTGCTGGCACTTTGTATCAGTTTTACTGTCTGCCAGCCCTCTTTTGTAGTTTATAACTTATATCTCTTTTTCTTGTGGTTATCTAGATATTATTATAAATTGCAAATAAATTCTTTATTATATTATTATTATTATATACAAATGACACACAGATTAGATGTCTAGAACGGTACACCCTGATTTGTAGTAGAATATTTCATGTAATTATAAAAAAAATTTCTTTGTCATTACAAAACTTGGCTTCCTTGCAACTTTCTTCTTTCATTGCAATCTATTTGTAAATAGTTACTATTAATGACCTACATTCAATGCAAATTCTTTTAAAGAATTTCATTTTCGTTTTTAATTAAAATTGCAAATATGTACGATTGGTAATAATATTCTAGTAAAACATTGCAGATTATTGTGTTTTATATAATAACAATTGTCAGATTAGGGGAAAGCAAAGTAATAATAATACTAGATTGGACACACTTTTCTTGGTAGCGTATATTTACAATTTAAAAGTGGTGTAAAATAATGAAATAGTCTAAAATTGCTTTTATGGATTGTAATGAAAAGGTGTTAAAAGTATGTCCATACTCTATATTATTGTTCTAAAATTTATGAATCAGTTACTATTTGAAAAATTTTCCATGTGCATATTAGTAAATTCTCAACTGATTAATAAAAACAGAAATCATTGTGGCTGAGCCGTGAATTCTGAATTAAGCAGTTATCACACTATGGTGTTTGTTTTTATGTTTCCTGTAATCTTTTTTATAAAAAGTAAGTGCAAAGTAAACGTTTAGCCATACTACAGTAAATCTGCCGTAATAAAATGGGGTAGATCGAAAAAATTGCGTATAGGCTGAATTTTTGATATGTTGTTACTGATGGTCAGAAAGATAAAATCCCAAGTTGGCGTATCCTCACCTGTTTCGGAATCGGCGCCATATTGAAAATTTTTTTGAATCGATTTCTCACGATTCCTGTTGGTTGGAGGAAACAAGATGTAAGGACAAATTGCAGAGCTCTAAATTTGCATTATTTTTTGCCCATGGCCAAACTCTCTGTAGTTAGTTTCCCAAAAGATAGATGGCTCCAAAGTATCCAAAAATCCGTATTTGAACCTTCAAAAATTGATTTAAACCGAAGAATATTTCGTAAAACTTGTAGATCTCGAGAAAATCATCATCATTAGCATGGATATGCAATTCTGCATAATCATGTTTTTTGCAATTAATTTGTAGAATCTAAACATTAAAATGTTTCTTATCTCTTAAATGAAATAAAAACCTTTTTCTTTTCATTCTATACCATCATTTTTGGAAGTTTACTAAAAAATTTATGAGCAGGCGTTGAGGTATTGGAAAATGAAAGTTGAGATTAAAAAAAAATTCATACTTGGCTTTGGATAGAGGGCATCAGGCAAATTTTGTTGGATATGTCTACGCGTATGGCCCAGCTTTCTTTAGTCTTACATCCCACCCCCTTATGTTTAAGGTGTGTGCACTTAAGGATAAAAAAAATCTATTTAGAACAAATAAAAAATTTAAACAATTTACTACCCAAAGCTTCTTGTCATAAGGTAAAAAATCATGTCTCATTTTTTAACTTTTATTGACTTAGTAAAGAAAAACAAGAATAAATAACTAAGATATGAAATAAAAATGAAACGGAATAATATTTGAAGAATTCAAGATCACAAAGTCTGACAGAAAAATAAAAAGTGCTGTCATCAAGATTATCTTTCCAAACTATATTCATCGTTTTTATTCTTTAAATTGAATAGAAAATAGATAAATGTGCCAGTGCGCATGAAAGGGGCCCATATGTCGGCTTGTAGTATACGAGATATTGAGAATTTCATTAATGTACTTATGTCAAAAAGGTCGATTTTAAGCTAATAAATCTATTGATTCAAAACATCATTTCTTGAAATGAGTAGATTTTATGCTGTTTTATTGGATGTTGTTCTGTATCAGTTAGAATAAACGAATATGAAATTTGGGAATTCTATGTTGTCTGTCATGCATTAAACCTTCAGAGTATGAGTAAATCAACTCCCAACATGTGAGCCCTTTTTCTGTGCACTGATGCAAATATGTATAATTTATGCTGAATTATACTCACCTTCGAGGCTATTTAGTCGATCAAATAATAATTATTAAAATATGCAAGCTCATAAATTTCTTGTAGGCCAAAAATATATGAATATTTGTTACTCTAAATGTAAAAAACATATTTATAAAACTATACTACCATATAATAATTAACCTTCTGATTTCTTGATGTTCTTGGTTAATGTCACATAGTTTACAATACAATGAATATAATTACATAATTACGATTAACATAACCAGTTTATTAATTGCCCTTTTCTTTGTTGCAGCAGCAGTAACCAAAAGAACATCAAATCAGGCGTCTCAGCCCTTTCATCCACAAGCAATGCCTTTGGTAATGTCGTAGCTAATGGCCGTTTTGACACACCTCCAAATGGTATAGATGAAAACTTAAAACTACAAATTCTAGCTGAAGAGGAAGCAGCCATGAATCAGTTCAAGGTTAGTTTAATACATACTTGAAATTTTAAATTAGATAGGATTAGATAATACCAAGCTATTCTGTGAATAACAAATTTTCTGGTGAAAGTAAAATAATGGAATAGATAAAAAATATCACATGCTCTGTTAAATATTAATACTGTAACGTGTTTACACCCTGCGATAAACACCCTGTAGGTTCGATAAATTGCAACAACAATTTTCACAAACCACTACTTTATTAATCACTTAAATTACAATAATTAATCCTTAAAAGTAACACAACTAATAATAACTTTAACATAAATTCACTACTTTAAATCACAACTTGTTACTGTTCTTTATTTCATCTGATCACTTGTCATCTCATATCTAACTCTCCTCTGCCTGCTCAACTTCACTTCTTATATATACAAATCTCTTTGTAGAACCTTCTCGAATATTGTGGCAATTTCTACAGTTTTCTAGGCGCTAAATGGCGGTTTGTTAGTTGGCCCAGAGATGGCGCCACCCTACCAGCCGTCAATTAAATAACGGGTATCCCTTCACTTTGACCAGGGACTAATTACATCTCTCTCCATTAGAGGACAGCACAACAATACCTACTCAGAAAATCCAGATTTTAAGCAGGGGCGATTAAAATTAGAGATATTGTCAGATTGTGATGGATCTTAAGTCATGGTCAGTAAAAAGTTGAAAATACGTCGATGTTCATGCATGTTTAAATGTGCTAGCAGTCGACCCTCGCTGTTTACATAGAATGATGCCAAGGTCAACTGTAGTTTGCACCTGATTGGTGCACTCAGATGATGTATTGTTAGTTGGCATCTCCATCATCAGTCCTGAACTGTAAGCTTGTAAAACAAGAGAAACAGATCAATCTTCCTAAGCAGATCAGAAACTGATCATCGACATCCATCTGGACCACAATCTCTAAGACATACGCCCAGATTTTTAAAAATTAAATATTCATGTGTTTTTAATAGAGACTACACCTCAGGTAGTATGACTATCAGTGGCAAAATCAGTAGTATATGAACAAATCAGTAGTTTGACGTGTAAAAATGATACAATATGAATTAGATATCTTACTTAATCCTTTTGACAAATGATTTTTGTACTGTCTAAAATTAGATTAGTGCTAAACATTTCATGAAAATACACTATTGCATTTTAAACTTTTTTTTCAATCATAATCTCCTAAAATCCTTATTTATCCTTTAAGTAGGAATTAGTCTTTCGGCCGGTGTTTGTTGTAATCGAGCCTTAGCGTTCTGTTGGTAATATGCAATTATTACACTGAACGCGCCAGCTTGTAATTTATAATTCAGTGCTCGGCGGGGCACATAGCCCGGAGAGTAACTGTTGGTTGCTGTCTGGTTATGTTCCTTATAGTAAAATAAGGATTTTACAGAGGAGATTATGACTGAAATATTACATTTCTTTTTAGTGTGTTTAATGCTTCCACTTCATGCCTTGTAATCTCGTTTCCCTTTTGTTTCTTTACGTTTGATATTCGTGCCCAAAGACGTGCTCCTACCAGTTGATGGTTGGAGTTGACGTTAGCTCCTCTGAATACTTTGATATTCATTATGTATTTTCCATTTGGAGAGGTCCATTTATGGATGTCCTAATGTTGGAAACGAGTACTTGATGTGACCGTGCCTAGCTTATGTGATAAGGGCTATGTTTTCCTATCATAGGCATAAATATTGGCTCTTTGACTACCTTTGCATTCATGTCGTCAATAATAATTTTAATGTCATGGTTAGGGCATGATCTGTATGTGTTTTCAAGCTCTTCATAAAAAGCTCCCTTAATGTAATCTGCTTTGTCTTAGGTAGTGGTCGTTGATTATTGATTATACTATAATTGAAGAATTTTCTCAAACTGTCTCGAAGCCTATTACTAGTGCCTTAAGTTTTTTCCCTGTTACAAATCCAACACCCAGTATGTGCTAGCTTTTATTGCAGTTGTATATTGAATAATTCATTAAGGACGGAAATGAGAGATCTAAGTGCACCCGCTTGGTACAGAGTTCGTATATTCCAAGTGGAGAGATCTAAATCATATTTTTCGATTGCCTGGTCATTGTCTTAGGATCTGTCTGGTTTGCTGCACTTGAGTTTCCCTAACAAATGTTGTTTTCCAGGAATGGGAAGCTAGACCATAGCCCAACCCCCTTTTTGGAGAGCCATTTCTCCATTCCTTGTTTGCCCTGACCTGATCTTCAGCTGGGATTGGTTACCCAATCTTCCATCGGGTTGCTCAGGTTTTCAGGGTTCACTGCTAGGAGGTGAGGATAGGAATTGGGCTGGAGAGGCTATGCGATGCTAACTGAAATTAGGGTGTGGTACGCATACCCTCCCTTTTTAGATACTTTTATAAATTTTAGTGCCACACAAATAAATTAATACACTTATTTGAATACAGCAATATTTTGTAATTAATACTCGCAAATTCAAAATAGCCTTCAGACATACAAAGATAAACTTCTGCCATCAGGAAGACATGAATTACCATCGTCTAACATCAAATTTGGTACTAAAAGAATATGCAATCAGCAGATTTAAAAGTTCTAAAGGGAAGTTTTATATTATTACCAGTCATTTTTACCTGCCAATTTGCAAGACATAGCAGGTAATCAACATCATAGTGTGAACAGAAAATAAAATTAATTAGCTCAAACATCTGATATAGATCCTTTTATTTAAAATCTTATTAGTTGTATCTGGCTACACATATATTTTCCTTTTAATATTACGTGTACTATACTAATCTAATAATAAACTGTTTTTTTTTTCTTTTTAGTCGAAAGTTTCTCCATCGGCAGTGAATAACCCTTTCCTTAGTAATTCGTCATCTTCCACAACAGTCTCTTCTCAGGCCACGTCCACACCGGCGGTTGATTTGTTTGCACCTGATATAGAACGGACTGCTGCAGTAAAAGCCTCTGATGATCTGTTGCAGCTCTCAAATCCATTTTCTGATGCTTTTGCTCAGCCACAGCCTATTGGTATCCAATCACCTTTCTTACCTCAACAAAATAATATATGGATGGCAAATGGAAATGGTAAGTTAAAAGGGATATTTTGAATAAAATAAGAAACACAGAGCAGTGATGTAAATATACGTTTTAAAATTTTACCATATCTATTATAAAATTGAATTTTCATTATTTGATATAAAATTTGATCAGGATATGAAAGCACGATTTTACTGATAAGCATTATTTAAAAAAAAAAAATTCTGACAAAACTATAAAGTCACTCGTGTGTGTCTGTGTGCAATTCTATTAATAAATTGATTTAATTTTTGATGTTTCAGCTTCTTGAATTTAATTTGAAAATTGTTATTTTTATTTTATAATTTTATCTGACAGATATTGTAGCCCAATGGCTCTACAAAATTTATTTGTTTTCAAGGTTATGGAGCTGTCAGTCCAGTAGCTAACCCTGTGATATCAAACGGAACTTTTGTGTCTGAAAATAATTTTGCATCTGTTTTCGGAAATACTGAGACTAAAGGTAGGTGCCTCTTTGTTGTGTTCATCTTAAAATTTGTATTCACTAATCATGTTAATTACACCTCTATTATAGATCGAGCTTCCTTCTGTGTAAATTTTCGGCATGTTAGTGTTGCACAAAAGTTTTTTGTCAGCACAAACACCTCTCCGCTTTCCTCACACTGATCTATTTCAGACAGTTTATTGGTTTATTCGCTTATTCTGTTAGTATATAATTTATTAGTGAACCCATCAGGTTCAATTTATCATTAAGATCTTTCTCACAATAAAAACCAACAAGTTTTGTCATCTAATAAACACCCATTTTGTCAAACATAATATTTTTAGTCGCAAACTCCTCTATAAAATCCTTATTTTACTATAAGGAACGTAACCAGACTGCAACCAACAGCTACTCTCCGGGCTATGTGCCCCGCCGAGCGGTGAATTACAAGTAACAACTCTGGCGCGTTAAGTGTAATAATTGCATATTACCATCAAAACGCTAATGCTTCGATTGTAACAAACACCAGCTGAAAGACTGATCCTACATAAAGAAGCTCTCTTGCCAGCCGTCACACACCACTTGCAGACGCAGTTTCGAGCTGTTGGCTCTCGTCAGTGCAAGGTAGGCATGTGACGACCGGCACGAGGATCCTTTGACTATTTGGTACATCCCGGTATTTTTAAAAATAAATAGCCTGACTGGGCTTTATTTTTATTTATTTTTCGATTGCAACAGACACTGGACCGCTAGATGGCGCCTGCTGACTATTTTACATGTCGCTATTGTAAAAATACCGGGATGTACCAAATAGTTAAAGGATCCTCGTGCCAGTCGTCACATGCCTACCTTGCACTGACGAGAGCCAACAGCTCGAAACTGTAGTCTGCAAGTGGTGTGTGACCGCTGGCAAGAGATCTCCTCTATGTAGGATCAGTCTTTCGGCTGGTGTTTGTTGCAATCGAAGCATTAGCGTTTTGATGGTAATATGCAATTATTACACTTAACACGCCAGACTTGTAACTTGTAATTCTCCGCTCGGTGGGGCACATAGCCCGGAGAGTAGCTGTTGGTTGCAGTCTGGTTACGTTCCTTATAGTAAAATAAGGATTTTATAGAGGAGTTTGCGACTAAAAATATTATGTTTAATATTCCGCCCTCTAAAAGCACATTTGAACTATGCTAAGCCCAGTCAGGCTATTTATTTTTCGATTGCAATAGACACTGGACCGCTAGATGGTGCCTGCCCTCTAAAAGCACATTTGAACTACCCATTTTGTTGTTTGGTAATTTTGCATTACCGCATTCGAAACTTATATTCAGATATACAAACTAATTAGTCTTGTTTTCATCATAATTATTGGCCTATAAATGATAAATCGGAAGTAAAAGGGTTGTATTACATAAATGTATTTCGAGGCCTTCAACATTTAACTACAATTACACAATATGTTACCTCCTTTCTCTGATTATTTATTTTTGGGAAAGAATTGAGGCAACATATGTGGACGACTAGCTGGTTTAAGTCGGAGCAAAGAGCCGTGGATCCAGAGTATTCGTAAGAGTGGAGAAACTTACCCTTTTTGAAGTGTACAGCATAAATGACAGATTTCTGTTTATTTCGAGAAAAGGAGACGAAGAAAAATTGATGTTAAATTGGGCACCATCTATACTGAAAATAAGTAGAATTGTCTCTTTTTCTCGAATAACCAGTCTACTATAGGTCAGGCTGAAATTGTTTGTAAGAGAAATAAAAAGATAGTTTAAAATGAATGATAAAATATATTACATGGATGGATAAATCGGTTTGTATAATGTGACATTTTCAAGTTACTTAGTAATATCGGCTAACAAAGACTAATTAAAATTTAAAAGAAAATATGTAACAAATTTATACCAGGATCCTAGATTCTGGGATTGAGTATTCTTGAGGTGAATGATTCTGGAACAGCAATTCAGGCCCACAATTGTCTCTTGCAAAAATGAAGTCTAAAGGTTTTCTTGGCATTTTAGTTTTCAATTAAGTGAAGTTTAAAAATTGTGGAAAAATTGTCCGACTATATAAATTTATAATTGATATAAATTTGTGAGAAGCTCAAATTTTTAATATAAAATATAAAGCTTAAATAGTAAGCATAAGCATAAAATATATAAAACTGAATTTTGAGTTTGAAATATATATAGCTGCCTTTTGGGTTTGAAGACTATCAAATTTTCAATATGAAGAAAATATACAGAAGCTTGAACTTTCTGTCTGCAGAAGATATACATAAGGTACACAGAATATGTAGAACATGCAGAAGGTATGCATAAGCTGATTCATAAACTATAAATTGCCAAAAAAAAAAAAAAAATGAAAAAGAAAAAAAATATTTTATAACTGTGGTACATATAATATTTTAATTACTTATTAAATTAAAAGGAATTGAATTTGAATTTAAATTTATTTAAAAAAAAAATTGAAATTACATCGAAGACAAAAATTGAAGATTACTGAAATTTTAAATTACTAATAAATGTAATTTACCTGGATGTTAAATACTTGTTAACGCGAATATAAGAATGTAATATTAATTACTGAAGTCCACAGTTAAGTTTTATATACGTTCGAATCAGTACAAAAGCTACAGGCAAAATGATTTCTTGGTGAATTTTACTAATAAGGTAAACTTCATTTGTCCCACTTTCTGCAAAATAATGCCACCACACAAACTTGAAAAAGATATTTTTACTACTTAAATGGAAAGCTGTAAAATATAGGAATGGTACAGGTATCGCCATCTGTCAATTGTTGAGTTAAGCGCAACAACCTGCCGGCCTTCTTGAGAAGATTTCCTTACTCAAGGAAATTACAGAATCGATAAAAGGAATCTATAATACCACATACCACAGCTGATTTAGATTGCAATTTGTAATTTCTATTCATAACCAAAAATATGAACTGCCGTAATAAATAGTAAAACGTATTGTGAGAATTCAGTAAATATATTAGATCTTATGGGATATACTATATAACACGTTAATTAGAAAGTTAAAGGTAAGGAAGGTAACCACATGTACTCACATTAAACAAAATATAGAAATTGAAATATAGGTATATGAATGTAAATAAATATTTTGTAGACAGTTGTTTCCTGAGATGCTGTAACAGAATAGAACAAATACATAAGTTAATGTTAAACAAAAATATAACTGGGTTCCTAAGATATTAAAATATGTATATAAAACAATGTGAAATGATTTAACAGTTATACAAAGAAAATTCTGTTAGTTGAAAACAGTTTCACTTACAAAAAATGAATGCTACACGGATCGTGCTAAATATAAATAAAATACTAGTTATTATATAAAATTGTGAAATGGACATAGGCCATGTAACAATTATCATATATTTTGAGCTATGGAGTAATTTATGCTGATTCTGTTTATACAAAGGACGACAAGATACATCTGTAAGATTATAAACACGTACATGTTCATATCCCATTTCAAGCGAAGTCATTCATTTGAAATAATAAGTGAATTAAGCACTGAAATGTTTTTGAATGCCCTCAAATGATTTATTACAAAACAGGGTTTTTGTACGTATATTTATTTTGATCATGTGACCAACTTCACATGTGCCAATTTTTGCAACAGTACGTGATCACAAAATACAATGGCATTTCCATTGCTGCTCAATCTCCTAGTTTCGGTGGTCTGGGGGAGGCAGCAGTTAAGGTATTAAACCATCATGTTCAGTGTACATTGAATAAGTTTTGAAGAATATTAGGTACATAAAGTCGAGGCAAGAATTCAAGCGATGCACGTCACGAGTGATCTCATTAAAGAAATTTTAATACTAACATAATTTTTAATCATTAATTACATTAAAAAGAGTAATTCTTGACACCCAGTTATTAAGCTTTTTTGAGAAATAGGTACAGTTTATTGGGGCTTCATGATTCTTAGCAGTATTGTCTTATTTATCGATCTGTGACGTGCATCGCTTGAATTCTTGCCTCGACTATATTTTTAATTCAAGGCTAAGTTTCTTGAACTCCATTATCTCCAATTTCTAACAATTTTGATGACCTTGAGGCTCCACTCCAGACAAGGCTTTAAACATAAATCCTGAACTGAATATCAAAACCACAGAAATCAGTCTTACTGCTTGCTATATAACATTTCTGAATCAAATGGAAAAGGGAATATCTTTCACATTGCCTGGTTCTTAGATTCGAACAAAAATCAGTTCCATTCCATGTATAAAACTAAATTATAGTTCATCCTAGGACCAATAATATCGTTCGTATTGTGAGTGTGAAAACCAATGCAGCATTGTGAAAGGTGCAGCCATCAGGCAGGTGTGTGTTCTACCCATTGGACATAACTTTCATTTAAAACATTTTTATCCACCTCCCATTTTTGTTAAAAAGAATATTTCAAAGGTTGCGATATGTTCCGTTAAAAGTGACCCTTTATAGCAACGGGTAGTATAAAACATTGACTCAAAGCCAATAAAAATAAAATGGAAAAATATATATTTTCCTCGGCGACGAATTTAAATTTTATGAATCAGCGGTTATTTGGCGTCGATAACTGTGACGTCATCCGTCATTATTTGTGTACAGTTTGCTCAGTCTACTTCAGTTTCTTATTTGTGTTGTTATTATTTGATTAATGAGCCAGTGAGTAACATAATAATGAATTACAAATAATATTTTATTGTGCCTAAAATCACGAATGTTGTCGCCTTACGTCATCAATTTATGTACTTATCAACGACATGAGATTTTTCTATCTTTGCAAATAATACAAAGGACATAGGATGTGAATAACAGAAAGTCACGTCTGCTGAGGCTACAGAAGTTCCGAGCGTAAAGTTGCGGTTTACAAATAATATTACAAGCGTTAGTCATAGCCGCGACCAATATTAAGCATTCTGTCAACTCAGTAGCGTGCGTTGTATAAAAGACCGAATGCAATAGCCAGAGACATGGCGGTGAAATTAAATGAGTGCTTTAATCAGGAAAAACGTAACGAATGTTCCCTTTTACCCTTCCACGTAATCCATGATGTGAATTGTAAAATTAAACGAGACAATGGCTGTTAAAATTCATTGAATTGCATGCTATTATTATCCAGATATTTTCATTATAAAATACTTGTTTTTCTCATACGTTCCATGCGTGCCATTCTGTGTAACCTTAAGTTGATTTGATATGGAAATTAAAGAATGATGGCGTGAACGACAACACATGATTTGAACTGTAAATGTACCACTATAAAAACTACCAATAAAGTATATTCTTTAATGTTCCAAGGCATTCCAAAGTTAGACAAAAATGATGTACCGCTATGAAACGTGACACTAAGAAAAACGCCAAATTAGCAAACTTTAAAAAAAAACATTTATTTTTAACACGAATAAATAAAAATGTTATTTCTTGTAAAATTTGACATATTATGTTCCTTACAATACACGAAAATCAAACAAATGAATCCGACGAGGATTTGGATTACACATTTGTTTGTAACAAGCAGTTAAAAAGTATTCCGACAGTTCGAAATTCTGAGTGCGCTCATAACTTCAATTACGAATTTATTTCGATTTGTCAAAATTACACAACATCAAACACAAAAATGAAAACTAGGAAAGTTTATAAAATCAGTATTCTTCCCAAGAAACGCTGTCATTTTTTGAGTTTCATTTATTATATTCTCAGCGTATATAGAAATCCATGCGTTTTAGACTTTTGCTGTCAAATTCGTGCCCTACGAAAATAGTTTTTCTTATTGTCTTTATTTGGATGGCTTGATTAACACTTGGTAGTTACGCCATGATAAACCTGGAGGAGTTCGTGAAAACCGCGTCGGAAAGTCACGGAAACTGTAGATTCGCGATTAACTTAGTTTTTATGGCCCAAACGAGAACAGCACCTATTATAAAAGTTGTACATCTGTAAATTCTGTGGCAATGTCCACAAGCTGTTGCACAACTAAGCCCTACTTTCATACAGCTGCATTTTCCTGGACAACCCTTCATACAGTTGCAAAAAAATTAATTTAACAATATGTTTGGTGCTGGTGGTAACTACGTTGGTACTTGCTGCAAAATATCATTCTTCCTAATCCAGCCCCACTGGTCAGGATCAATGTCTTTTCCCAGCCATGTTTGAACTTGACAATACACTCTACTAATGCTGTTGAGCTGCAGAATATGTTGGAGGAAGTGATGATAATTTTACAGCTGTTGAAAGTTTTGTAGATTTGGCAAATGTTAAATATCAGTAATTGTCTATGGAAGTTTCCATTTTGGGAGCACCATATATTGCAAGAATAATCTTCATTCCATTACAAATTAGTTCGTCTGAAGGGCAATTTTCTTGCGTGAACACTTGAGTTTTCCCTGTTTTCCTGTCAAGGCGTGCAAAAACAAAATATGCTTTGACCAATTTGGATATTTGTCCAAGCTGGCAGTAGAATAATGTTTTGTTTCAACTTTGCCTTTTCCTGGTTTTTGAAAATTATATTACTGTTAGAAGCTATGTGCATGTGCTGAAATGAAATGACCAACAAGTCAATATCTTCTCCAACGATGGCCGGGTGTTTTGAGTTGATTGTTGAATTGCTATCTCAACAATGAGAACATCGGCATCATCCCTGGACTTGTTTGACTCCAATGTTGGCATTATTTAAAAGTTTCATAAGCCTTTCAATTAACTACTTTCTATTCAAGCTATTAGCTAGGAACTTCTCCTTGTTCATCTGCACTTCCATGGTCGTATCTCCAAAACGTTTAGGCATACAAAAAGAATGTATAGGACCTTTAAGGTAGAGAATTTACAGATGTACAATTTTTATAATAGGTGTTGCTCCCGTTTGGGCCATAAAAACTGAGTTAATCGCGAATCCGCTGTTTCCGCGACCTTCCGTCCTGGTTTCACGAAATCCTGCAGGTGTATCCTGGTGTAACTATACCAAGTGTCATTCACGACGTCCAAATGAACACAATAAAAATAATTTTTTTTTGTAGGGCACGAATTTAGCACATAGGTCAATTTTACAGCTAAAACACCTGGAGTATAGTACGCATTATGGAAAAATAATAAATCTATGTATATTCAAAATTCATGCATCTTCCTCATTGTTGAACTATAGGTAGTTTATATTTATATATATAACCCTGTTGGGTTTATAGCAGAACCCTTCTGGGAGTTTATTTATTTTGATAGTAACAACAAATATTAGTTAAGTGTAATAGATGCTAAACCCAAATAATACTAACAGCTGATTTATGTATCAACTAATTTACACAAAATAACTAATCCTTATAACTACACGACCAATTGTTTGTTCTCGCTATATATTTCACTACTTTGGCTGCTTTGTTCATTTTCCAGTATTTGACTGACCCGGGTGCACCAGTTCTGCTCTTTGATACCTCTGAACTGGCATTCTGCAATGTACTCCACATTTCCGTAAAGTCATTGACAAAACTAGCAACTTAAGAATTAGTGGCGCCATCTCTGGGCCGATTACCGAACCATCACTCCAATAGTGTGAGTTTACACAATCTTCTATTAGAGAAAGAGGATATACTACAGACTTCTCTCAAACGGGACAATGACTTGTCAATACTTTGCAATCTGAAAATCCCAGTACCTTCTAGATCACACTCCTGACTGATGGCCGTTATTGCAGTTTTAAACTAATAATTTTTTTTTTATTAATGAACATTAAAGTAACCATGAATGTTTTATATCAGCCTGCTGAGAGTTCTGACTCATCAAATGAACAAACCTAGCTACCTTATAATAGAACTGATAGTTAATTAATTTGACCAGATAAACGAGTCGAATCATTTACATGTGGATTATGATTAGATGCAGGCAGATTATTTTTAAAAGAGATTCTATAATCATTGGAAATATAGCTACTATTATTGTAGTCAGAACGTTAAGATATTAACAATTTAAAAAGCCTCATTTTTTTCGCTATAAATTATTTACATATTTACATTTATGCTCAAATTAACCAGAATGTAATGCATAAATTATTTACACTTAAATTAATTTTAAAACAGCTGCTTTTAGGAATCCTTTAAACTAAAAGAACACTTAATAAATAAAAAATTAAATTAATGTAATGTTAGAAATTTGCTTTCATCGAAAACAAATATTCTGTGTATATATTTAACAAATCCAAACTCATTGCTTGTTACTTATCTCTCATTTTACTGTTAAGTGTAACTAATGGCGCTTTCTGTTTTTCCGCAAGCTGCCGAAGAGACAAACGTTTCCTTTAATCCTTTCCTCGTAGAAGACACGACACCTTCTCTCCTAGACATGAACTCTCCCACAAAATCCACTGACACTCCAATTCTCAAAGTTCTCGATTTCTTTCAGAAACAAAGCATATCAGACATTCCTATTGCCAATCATATTGACAAAACTGAAAGTCCTAAAAATGATTGAATTTGTTTCTCCTTAACTCTGTTCTTTGACCAGAGTTTTTTGTTTCTTAGACTCATTTTTACCCTTATACTTGACAATAATTTTGTATGTAGCGACTTAGTTTTCCTAAACGATGATATAATGACAAAGTCTGTGTTCTCTGGTGGACTGACCGTAGTTACACGTTTTATAGAGCAACTTTCAGGTGAATTTCTGTGTAATCTTTTGTGTGTTGTAAAGCTTTTGTTGTTAAAATTTTGTTGGTTTAAGTATTTTATGATGTTCCTGCATACATGTATATATTTTAATTGGTGCATGTTGAATTGCTTTTATGTGTATTTAGTTGCATCGATGGAAAGTTTCATTTGTATAAATTTACTTGTGAAGCTTTGAATGAAATTTAAATACATGAAATTTTCTATCATCAAATGAGTTGTTTTAAAAACCGTATCCTTTTTAATAGCAATAAGAGTTAGAAAATAAATTAAGAATTCAACCATTATTATGAGATACAGAGCGTTTTTGAAATACATGCATATATTTTAATCCATGGGTACGTATGTAATGCGAGAGCTAATACCAGTTTTTACATTTAAAATTAAAAAAAAAAGTCAAGTAAACTCACCTTTATCCCTCCCGTCCTGAAGGCCCGAACGTAAGTTATTCACTGGTATTACAACTGAGATTAGAGTATTGCCAAGTGTGCACAAAATGTCAAATTATACGTAAAAGTGAAAATGAAGATACAAGTTGATACTTTATATAGTTCAAGTTCAATCCACTTTAGAAAACACATTAGCGGTACTCCTTAACTAAATGTTACACGGATGACACAAAGGTTTTGTTTCATCAGAGATGCAAATTAACCATTAGTGGTGGAGTATACAAGACGGATGCGTATTTTCCGTAAATAACAAAGCGCAATGTAAAAAAAAATCATTACCAAAGTGAGAGCTGTAAACATACATTAATAACCCAGTCATTAGAGTAAAAAAAGTACGAAATTTTCAAATTTTGAGACAACATTGGAGAAGATAAAAAAATAATAAATCCGGTTTCGTATCCTTTTCCGTCCCCCGGAACATTGTTAAATTAACAAAATACGTTAATTTGTAATAACTTTTTGAAAAAATTCCGAAGTTTATGCAAACCTTGGAGAACATTTTAATAATTATTAGAAGACATCTTTTATCAAGTTTGCACCCTCCTACGATGACCGGAACATTGCAAATAATTGTTACTTACTTTGATATATTTTGTCGAAAAAAAATTATGAAAGTTATGCAAATGATTGTTTATACAGCAGAATAGGGTCACATACCCGCTTGTAGTTTTGCATAAATTTTTTTACCCCGGAAGATTTTTTTCACAATATTTTTATCCGGCACGGCCGTGGCAGCAAAAAATATTGCTATTTGCAATGTTCCGGTCATCTTAGCAGGGTGCAAATTTGATAGAAGACATCTAATAATTATTAAAATGTACGCCAAGGTTTGCATAAACTTCGGAATTTGTTTCAAAAAGTTATTACAATTTACGTTTTTTTATTAATTTAATAATGTTCTTGGGGGCGGAAAAGGGTGCAAAACTGGATTTGTAATTTTTTTACCTTCTCCAATGTTGTCTCAAAATTTAGAAAGTAAACTTGCAATTTTTGTCGAACTTTCCATTATCTAAATCCGTGGTGACTGGCCTATCTGGTTGTTTTACCAACTGGTAGTACTAGCTCAATTGCAGACGAATAAGTTCAAAGTTACTGGTTTGTTGACCTCCAGTATAAACAGTACTCATTGGCATACCGATATTTGTTTTAAATTTTTCAAAATTTAATTTCTCTATTTTTTTGTGCATTTTGATAAATATGTGGGCGTATCTTAGGAAGATGTGAGTAATCATAGATTTGAATATATGCATGTATTTTTGACACACCCTATATATGTGCGTTATGTAGTGGTGCTATCCAAAATTTCCTAGAATTTGTACATAAGAAATATATTTGTGCTAATTATCACTCTGCCCTTTAAAATAGCTTCTTTGGATTTTTCTACAGTATTACCAATGTTTTTGTCTATAATTCAAAATATCCTTTGAAGTCTGCAGGTGTTAGCATGTTGAAGCACTCCATATGATTTGGCTTAGATTTCTCTAACCATGCTGATGACACGTCCCTTGAGGAAAAATCATAGGGACATGATTTAAGCATTGTACATGTTTCTGATGTCCTTTTGACGAGTTTGAAGCAGGATTTATTTGGGAGTGTGTGTGCTTATTTAACTTCCACCTTGCACACTGACCCACAGAGATGTTGCTTGCATTATCTAGCAGGAATAACATAAACAATTTTCTTTATAATTATTCTCAGAACTTTTGAGTAGCACCTCATACAATAGTCACATGCTTTATTTATTCCTTATTTAATTAAGTAAAAAAAGCCTATGCAATTTTATTACATATATTTAATTACTTAATAATCATCATAGTATATGAAGGTCGTTTTATTCAAATCAATTTTTCTTCTGTTCTGTGTGCCTCTTTCTGAACATGTAATATTATGTATATATTTAACTTGGTAATGACTTTTGGCATTTCTTTTATTCCATTATGGTAGTTAATCAAATATACCAGAAAATGCATATAAACAAATTTTGATCATAAACACCAGCATTCTGAACATTGAGCTTGAATATTATATATGTTTCGTTAATCAGATTGGCATCACCTGTTGGCAATTAAAATTCTGTTTTAACATCTACAGGTGTGTGACATACTAGACCCAGTTACCCTCATTTTGACACTTTGACACTGAATCTGACATACAAGCTAATCCTCAAATAAATAGTTCAAAATGAGTTATTTTTTGAGGTTAGGCAGAAATTGGGGCAGCGCCAATTTGGATCTTGGACACCATTTCAGTGCATCAAAATACATATGGAAAACCATGTCTAGTCTATTGCGCAAAAACTGGTTAGAGTGTGTGTGCCTGTTCATGGACGTACACAAAAAATATTTTTGTGCAACGGACTAGGTCAGGTTTTCTCTATGCATTTTGACACGGTGAAACCTGAATCTGACGACTATATTGGCTCATCACATCCGAATTTCTTTTCAACTTCAAATAGCTTAAAATTAAATTATTTTGAGCTATTTGTTATTAGATTAGAATGAAATTGGGACATGATGAGTCAATTTGGATGTGAAATTCAGTTACAATGTATCAAAATACATAGGAGGAACCAGATTTAGTCTGTTACACAAAAACTATTTTTTGTTTGGATACTTGTATAATCTAATGATGCCATTTTAGTTTTTGATACTTATTCCCAAATACTTTTTGAAGAGATCTCAACCGCTTTGCAGGAAAAGATGTCTATTCTTAGATCATTGAATGTGCAGTTATGCTCCAATGGACTGGCATTACATTAGCAAAAATTTTTTTTATGTTATAAAAGATATAAAATTTCAACTATCTTTTTCCATGTGGAAATAGTATGTTGTCATAAATTTTGGTCAGTTATAACCAAGTTGCCAAATTTACACATATTCTTCAACTGATAATTGACATTCATATTTTAATGAAATTTGTATAAATAATCTGCAGCTTCAGCGGTACTTTTATACAGATTTATAGATTGATAACGGAAAACAATCGGGATGATAGAGTTTCGACAATCATTTTAATAATATCCAAATGACATGCATGCTTTAAAATGTGCGTAAAACAAATTAAATATTATGGCTCTTGGCATCAATGTTATTATAAGCTCAATTTATGGTCTGTTATGAATAAACAGTGTTGCCAATTAGCGTGTAATTTGAAATATTTAACAATCCTCCTAATTTTAGTATATTCACGGCTTTCCGACCAATAGCCACAGCCACTGCTTTACTGAAATACCGTGACTATCTATTGTTAATAAATGGAACTAAACATGTTTTTCTTTTTTGATTGATAAATTGAACGCAATCTGTTAGTCGATAATCTACATAACATCTGACACGGCAGTTTTCGTTATTCGTCACTGTTTTTTTTATTTATTTTCTATTGGGTGGCATCACTGCTTTCAATTGTGTTTCCTCTAACCCTAAAAATTTATTGTTGGTACATGTCAGAATATACTATTTACTATTTTACTTAGGCTACATTTGATGGTTGACTGATGTGGTCCGCCCACTGTGGTCGAACCCAACTTGCGATCGAACGCGTCAGAGCATTTGAAGTATTTGTTTGATCTCCATAAACAATAATAAACATAGACATTATCCTTAACCTCAAAAACTGGTATTTCATTTATGTCATGTCAACATTTTCCACGATTTACCATGATTAGTTCGTTGAATTTCGTATTCGCTCAATCGAACCTTAAATTTTACTACAGTATGATGTATAATTTCCACAAATGTAAATTGTTCTTCGCTTATCTCAGACGCCATTTTAGCAAGGACATTCAGAATGGTTCTGACCACACAAGTCAGACTTTAAAATGTGACTACATCGACCACTCAGCTGATCAAGTCGGACCATGCGGTCCGAGCGCTTTTACCAGTCCGACCGTGGTTAAACCCGCCTATCGAATGTAGCCTTACATTTACTTTATTTTGGTCATGTGGCACGTGAGTTGACCTGAAGCTGTGAGTGTTTTTTTATTGTTCCTTTATTCTTCATCGTTTTTTATCTTTGTCACTTTACATTGTTTGTTTGACCTATCTCCCCAAATTATACATAAAAAAATTATACCTACTTCTTGCTTTTACAAGATATTGAATTGTGTGTAACAATCATGCATTTGTGTAAATAAAAGCGTGTAATTTCAACCAGATTATCGTGTACGTTCACAAATTCAGATTGACAACACTGTGAATGAAGTCAAGAAGTCGTCATGACATTTTCAACATGTTGGTGTATTTCATGTAATAGTAAATTAATTTATATTTATTTTTTATGGCGTATTTTAACAAAATTAGTAAGAGGGTTCATTGTGCGATGTGCTGTTTAATTAAATTGGGCACAAGTATGGCATTTCCGTAAGAAAGGAAAATATTATGCGCTTCTCTAATGTTATAATATTTTCAGCTCATTGGAAGGTATACGAATGTGCAGTCCATTAGAGTTTAAGCGGCACATTGAATGGTCTAATAGTCTACTCAGAAATTTTATGACTTTAATATCTATATTAGTTTCTCACACTTTAAATTAATTTTGCTTCTGTTTATGGTGAAGATAAAAAAGCAGTCCCCTGTGAAACATTTGTGCACTCTGAATATTTCTCATATTATAATTCAAATAATAACACTTTTCGAAATGTGAACAATTAATTATATGAAAATAGTATTATTGGGTTGATAACAACTGTCTGCATTTCTTCTGGAGGCCAAATAACATTAAGAAACACTTTCCTTGGTTATTATCACTAATTTATTATAACTTACAAGATATTACAGTTTCAGCACATTATCCTGTCATTTGTAAGTGGTTAATTACAATGCACAGATTTAGAAAGGAAAGATATAAACTAATGTTTTAACAACGAACATAACAAGATTGAAATTATGCAAATGAGTTTTTAAGAGATCAAAACTTGAATACTTTGGAGCGGCTAAATTGGTATACTTTTATCTGATCATCTAGTGGGGTACTATCGGCAATTTAAAGCTTTTTTGGCTCGTCTCTAAAATATAATCTGCAAAATATGAATATGTTTTTTGAAATTCAGAAGAACGGAGGTATTTTTTGTACCTAGTTTCGAATGAAAGGACCAGTTAGGTATAAGTCGTTACATACTAGGTTACAAACTTCTGATTTTTTAATTGAATAGTTTTATCCTTAGCCTTGTACAATGTATCTAATAATTTAGAGGCTTCAGTTTATTTTTATGATTTTTTTCGGAAATGCTGCCACAATATGAGAGGATCTTTCATATATCAATATATATATAAACCAGATTTATTTAAATTAGATTTTTTATTATTCTTTCTTGAAAACCATTATTTATTGTCTTTATGACTTCTAATTCAATTTTTAAATGTTAAGAGTAATGATAAAATCTCTATATGGTGATATGGGATAGGTGATAAATAATAAATTATATAATATTAAAAATGAAATTAATCAATTAAAAATAAAAATCAGCAGTCTTCTACATAGGTCAAAGTGGTTGTTGATTTGAAACTAGGTAAGGAACACCTACAGTCTTGTCAATATCAAAAAACGGATTCAATCTTTGCAAACCATGTTTTAGAAACAAGACATAATTTTCTCTTTGTAAACGATATAAATGAAAGAGAAAAGCTTTGAATTAATAACATCTCGTTGGTAAAATAACAATGCAAATACCAATTAGCCATCAACTATGCTTATTAATTAAGTATACTTTGTAAGAACCAAGTAAAATACATATATTTTTATTCGAAGGGTGTGTGTTCTTCTAGAAATGTTAAAATTTCTTGCATTGTACTTTCTGGATATTTAAATCTGGAAGAGTTAATGGAATCCTTGATGGTTGGATTACTTCCAAGCTATGTTGCATGGTTGCAAATTTTGTAAATAATACTTTTTATTTATTATGAGTTGGTTGTATTTTGGTTTTATAACACGGTGTAGTGTATTAGGTGATGCGACAAGACCCGTACGAATGGCTTCGTAAGTGTTTAGTTGTGTGTAATACAATAGATGGCAGGACAAATAAAGTCTCGTCGTTAGTTACGCATAGAGATATTAGAAATATAGGTTACATACATACCATAGTTAATGCTCTGTAGATTTGTTTTATTTATATTTAAAGAGCCTTTTAGTCCGTTCTTTTTGTCTTAGTTTTGCCGTTTAGTTCTTTGTAAATGCAACACTACATGCATCAAAGGAAATCCATCTATCTGTGCCTAGGTAATTGCAGGGGTATATTCCGGGCATCATCTACTGAATTAAATAGAAACCAAGCACTTATGAAGCAGTCGATTAACATGGCAAGTGCCACGTGTCCGACCACCTAACATACTACACTGTCCCAGGTAGATCATAATATTGGCTGGATCGTGGTTCAATATTGGATCAATACAGATACATTGAAATTGTAACAAAAATATTGAACTAATATAATATACACTGGTATTAAAATATCGGCATGCCTATGTTGGTAGTATATTGATTTAACACATTCCAATCCAGATATACGCAGACAATATTGATAAATAACTATTAATATTAATTTTGCAACATTGAAGAGTCTATATTCCCATTATATTGTTATTACATTTTTTGATAATATTGTACAAAAAATATCGATTGATAAAGATAAATATTGATTCTAAAATATTTGAAAACTCATATTGAACTCATATTTGTCAACTATGTGTAAAATTATATTGTTTACGGAATGTTTTGTAATACCAATAAATATTTTCCAATATTGGAAAGTGTATATGTTATTATGTTGTTATTGAACTTTTTAGTAATATTGCACAACAAACATTGACTGATAAAGACAAATATTAATTTTAAAATATCAGGATATTCATATTGAGATTATATTGTTAAACTCTCTTTCAGATAATATTATTTAACCGATTTACATCTATATTGGATAGTCATGCTGTGCCTAGGCTGATTGCAATGAGTTGCATAGATGCCGCTCCTTGCAATATGCTTGTACAAACGTACAATTTCTGACTTAGGGTCTCCAGGCAATGTGATTCAATAATAACAAAGAGAAATTCACTGTGGTCATGCTCACCTAATCTGTACTAACAAAGGCCCAAGATGCCTTACAGATGATGTAGTTGTACCTACCATACACAGGTTAAATATTTCGGCTGGAGGTTTTACTACTATCACTTCTAGATTTTGTTAGTGAGGTTCTTAAAATAATAATAATTATTCAAAAATTATACTTTATGAAAATTACAAGAAATAGCTTTACCATCTTTGGGCATTAGGCTAAATTTTCATTAAATATTGGGCCAATATATGATTTCAAATAATAATTTATATTGGAATAAAATATGATATGATATGATTTATGACCAATATTAAGTCCATTTACAAAAATGTTCACATTTTTTTATTGGTTCAATGTTGCGTTTTTTGCATTGAGCCAACATTTTTGTAATATTAAACCAATATTGGTTCAATATTAGTGTTCTACCTGGGGCGTTTTATAATAGTTCAAAGTAGTTCATTGGAAGGATTGTGAAGGGAATTTTCAGGGTGTTAAATTTTTGTAATGATTCTGAAGGATGATGTTTCTGCTACTTGAATATTTTTCAGTATACTGATTTTTTGAAATTTAGATATAAAATGTGGGCATATTCTAATATAGATCTGCAATATCTTGCTTGCGTCAAAGCGCTTATACCTTTATTTTTATATGTTAAAAATCTAAACTGTTCAAGATGTATTTTTGGGAGTAAAATCGAGAATTAGTAATTGCGATTTTGAAAGATCCATTTGTTAAATCAACTCTGTACTATGAATTAAAGTTTGTGCTTTTTCTGTAGTAGTTGTTAGATTTCTATTGATTTGTTTGGCTTTTTTTTGTATATTTGAGGTTAGAATTGCTAGTGAATGAATTGTTGAACTTTTTTCTTTAAATCCATACTGCAGTACCGGTAGTTTTTCTTTGAGAAGTTCGTTCAATTTGTTCCTTATTATTTTTCAAATAACTTGTCCAAAAATGGGTCTATAATTGGCAGGATTTTTTTCTGGTTAGTGTTTGGTTTGAATCAAGGTTTGAATATAGTGACTATCTGCCCTTTTTCCAATTGCTGTGAATATCGCTGTTACTCATATAGTATCGAATATTTTTAAAATGTATTTGAATACTTTGTTATATAATTGTTTTAATATTCTTCGTAATATGTTATCACAGCCAGGTGCTTTTTTGAGACTATGATTTCCTCAAATGTTCATCCAAGTGATATTTCTCATAATTGAAGCATATATTGAAATGTTCATTGTTTCATTTTTTTACAAATTTTGATTCCTTGAAAACTCACACGATTTTAGTCTTGTTAAAGTGCGGCTTCTATCTATACTAATATAGGGGGCCGCTATAAAATCAGACAGTTAAAACAGAAATACCAAATAACTTTTTATACTCCAATTTTGAGAATTCTATCAAGAAAAATGACTGCCAAAATTAAAGCATGACTGAGGAGATCTAAAAACGTTATCTTTTGTCTTTGACGATGGAACCTTAATGTGCCACATCCAAGATCAGTTGTTTTTTCTTGGTCTATTTTAAATAAAATTTATAAAAGCGTTTTTGACAATTTTTATATATGCAGATTAACTCACGTATCCATTATTATTGTTGATTCATTTGTTTCTTTTTATTTCAGCCAGCAATTTCGATGCCCTTGGGGGAGTACTACAACCAATGAATGCAACAGGGCAGACCAACAATACATCATCGTCAAGCAATAATAACATAAACAACAATAACCAGCAGCCAGCTAATAACGGATTGCTGACCGGTGATTTAGAATCAAGTCTTGCTTCACTTGCTGAAAACCTCACGATAAACAATAGAACACCACCAATCAAGTAAGTTGACGATAGTCATTTTAAATTGTGCAACAATAATATTTTGAATTTTCAGCCCTTTTTTAAACTGGTAGTTGTTTCTATCATTTTAATGGCAGATATTAGAAGTTTTTGGTTCACATATCAAAATTGGCTTGTATTGCAATTTCAACTGTTGAATGAAATTTTTGCACAGAAAGATGGTAAATTATGAAAAGATATTGTTGTACTTTGATTACTGAATGTCGAAATTTATATTGCTAAAATTGAACTATCACATGGAATTACGAATATTTGAGGGGAACTTCACATGGTATTTTTATATAGTTTTGAAGAGTCTGAGTCTCTTTTTAGTTTCACCTTACATTTAGAGCCAACCACTGTTCATCAGAAATTCTTTAATTTTTCAACTGTTAGGGTTAATCGAACCCAGAGCAAGACAATAAGCGAGTCCTAAGATAATGCCTTGGCGCACTTTAACTAAAGTTAATCCAGTTGTTTTAACCAACTCAGGGACAAACTGATGTAATTTCACGTTGTATTTCGATGCAAACATTTAAGGGAAATCCTTGTTGGGTAACTGAAGTACAACTGATTATTGAACTGTTTTGTGATTTAGTGGGAACAACAAAGTTTTAAGCTGTCAACAATCTAGCATTTTTATATCAATGATTAAAATTTATTAAATTACTGTTAATTATAATTCTTCTATTATTGCAAAATAGTATCTTGTTTATATAGTAAAACCGTTTTTTTTTAATCAATGAATTGAATTTACTATTGTTCTTCTATTGTGGTATTTTAAAAATTGAGAATGAGAGAAAAATTTAAAAAATTAATATCGTTTTTATGGATGTTTCCGTTACGTCATCATTCTTTAATTTCCAAAACAAATCAACTCAAGGTCACACAGAATGTCACGCATGGGCGCATCAATATTTACAAAACACAAGTATTTTCTAATGAAAATATATGGACAGTAATGCAGTACAATGAATTTTAACATTCGTCGCCGCATATAATTTTACAATTTACCTTATGAATTTCTTGCAAAGGTAAAAGGAAACATCCGTTACGTTTTCCCTGATTAAAGTACTCATTTAATTTCACCACTATGTCTTTGGCAACTGTATTTAATCTTTTATACACTGCATGCTACTGAATTGATAGGGAACTGATAAAATGCTGAACGATGATTGTGGCTACGACTAACACGTGTAATATTCATTTGTAAAATGCATCGTTACTATCGGAACTTCTGTCGTAGCCTCAGCAGATGTGACTTTCTGTTATTCACATCCTATGCGATTTGTATTTGCAAAGATAGAAAAATCGTATGTTGTTGATAGGTACATAAATTGATGAGGTAAACGACAAACATTCGTGACTTCGACTATATGTATACAGGGTGTTGCATCATGAGAGGGACATAGCTTAATAGGAGGTAGAGAACATCAGTGGTAACCGGAACCTCCCATAGAAATGTCTCATTGGGCCTTCATTACGAAGTTACAGGGTGTTAAATAATTTTTGGCCAAACCTGTTTTTTGTCATAAACTTTGACAGGGAATGAAATAACGGATTCATATTTGGTACAGCTAATGTACTAACGAGCCCCAAGAGGTACATGTATAAAAAAAATATATATCCAGGTCCGGACTCACTATAATTTATGTTTATTTGCATCAATAAAACATCACCCTGTATATATTTTTTTGAAATTTCGATACGATATTCGAAAAGAGCAAGAAAAAACAAACAAAATGGCCTATTTCATTTTTTTGTTATACCTTCGTGGTTATTTAAATACGTTGTTAAATGTGCAAGAAAATGGATTACAGAACCCTATTAAATGAGAGGCACGTGAAATAAATAGTTTTATAACTAAAATTTGCAAAAATTCTATTGAGCCTAGGTGGTCTGGGTGAATCCTAATTCCGGCACGTTTTAAAGGTCCATTTTGGTAAAAAACTGTGGTCCTAATAAGTAATCGGGTATGAAATAACAAAATTTTTAATCAATCACAGTAGGCTTGTTCAAAGTGACAGATAATAAAAAGAAATCTCCTAAACAGTTGAATAATTGTTTGTTAGTAATTTAATGTGTCAATAATCCGCATTTAGTTAGTGGAAACTTGTGAAAATATTTTAACTATGCCAGTAAAATTTACAAACGTGGAATATGCTGATATAATATTCATCTATGGTTTCTGTAATGGAAATGGTAGGTCGGCGGAAAGAGAATATCGGCTGCGTTTTCCTGGTCGTCGATGCCCTAATCATAAAATCTTTAGTACGGTGTTCCAGTATGCAAGACAACACGGAAAGTTTCCTACTTCTGCAGTTGTGGAGCGTGTTTTACAACAAGGTGTGCAGGAACAAAACAATATTATAAACGTAGTTCAAGAAAACCCAAATATGAGCACTAGACGAATCAGTTTGGCAACTGGTATTCCTCATTGGCGAGTATGGAGAACCCTAAAAAGAGAACGTTACCATCCATATCATATCCAGCAGGTACAGCGTCTCCAACAAGGCGACGATATCCCCCGCCTGGCATTTTGTCATTGGTTGTCTAACCATCGCCCAGTCATTTACAGAACCTTATTTACGGATGAGGCACAATTTACAAGGGATGGAGTAAACAATTCACGAAATAATCATAAATGGGCACAGGAAAACCCACATGCGGTACGCCAACGCCGTTCGCAACACAGGTTTTCTGTAAATGTTTGGGTCGGACTTGTGAATAGACATTTGATAGGGCCACATTTTTTTGAAGAAAGATTGAATGGTGAAATTTACTTTGATTTTCTTTAAAACATTTTACCGAATATGTTAGAAAATATCGGTATAAGAGGCATGTTGTTTCAGCATGATGGGGCCCCACCACATTTTAACCTTCAAGTAAGAGAACACTTAAACAATGTGTATCCTAATAGATGGATTGGACGCGGGGGTCCACATGAATGGCCACCAAGATCTCCTGATTGTAACCCTTGTGATTACTTTTTATGGGGCCACTTAAAAAACGAGGTTTATAGCATTGAAATTGAAAGTAGACAACATTTAATCCAGCGCATCGTTACAACCTGCGACGAAATACGGAATAATCCAGAAATGATACGTCGAGCAATTGGTGACCTTTCTAAACGCGCAAGAAAATGCACAGAATGTGGGGGAGGACATTTTGAAAATTTACTTTAGTGTCAATTACGTTTTATTTTTAAACACATTTAGTTATTGTTTTGTTATTTATTGTTAATTGAATGGAAAATATTTTATTTATTTAGATTTTAGTTTGTTCTCTTTTCCAATTTTTATTAAGTATAAAATGTTGATGATTTTCTTGATCAAAGTAACTGGTTGCTTAGGCCTAAATGGTTTAAATTATCTGTCATTTTTATTCTTTGAACAAGCCTACTGTGATTGATTAAAAATTTTATTATTCCATACCCGATTACTTATTAGGACCACAGTTTTTTACCAAAATGGACCTTTAAAACGTGCCGGAATTAAGATTCACCCAGACCACCTAGGCTCAATAGAATTTTTGCAAATTTTAGTTATAAAACTATTTATTTCACGTGCCTCTCATTTAATAGGGTTCTGTAATCCATTTTCTTGCACATTTAACAACGTATTTAAATAACCACGAAGGTGTAACAAAAAAATGAAATAGGCCATTTTGTTTGTTTTATCTTGCTCTTTTCGAATATCGTATCGAAATTTCAAAAAAATATATACAGGGTGATGTTTTATTGATGCAAAGAAGAAACATAAATTATAGTGAGTCCGGACCTGGATATATTTTTTTTTATACATGTACCTCTTGGGGCTCGTTAGTACATTAGCCGTACCAAATATGAATCCGTTATTTCATTCCCTGTCAAAGTTATGACAAAAAACAGGTTTGGCCAAAAATTATTTAACACCCTGTAACTTCGTAATGAAGGCCCAATGAGGCATTTCTATGGGAGGTTCCGGTTACCACTGATGTTCTCTACCTCCTATTAAGCTATGTCCCTCTCATGATGCAACACCCTGTATATGTATTTATTGTTATTCCCAAAAGATACAAGAAAATGAGGAAAGCTAAAATCGTGATTTTTTTTTTTTTTAAGTCAAGTACTGACTAATGATGGGGACAAAATAGACCCGAAAAAAATTAAGAAACCAACTGTCTAGATGGGTTAGGGACCTAATCGTACATCACCAAAATGATAGTTCACATCCTCTGTGCTCTGTAATCGGTAACATATCCTTAAGGGGACAGATGATGTGATGTTACCAGATGACATTTTTTCTACTTCTGTGCAATATCTGGTTTAATTCGATCATATTCAAATCAATGTGTTTGCTATTTTGTTGTAATATTGAGGTTACAAATACATCTTACACTGTTTTCTGCTCCCAAAATGTGACCCTAGCGACAGCCCATATTACTAATACCTTATTTTCAATGTAGAATCTTATTCCCTTGGTAACCTATTGAGTCTTTAAGAAACCATTTGAAACATACAATCCACACCTAATTAATAAAACTGGACAACACAATATTATTGCAGGTTTTGCTTAATCTTTATCCAGCACAGCATTCCCATTACCATACCCTTCAGAATTGTCTCTTCTTGGTGCAATATAAGTACCATTTTAATTAATTCCCACTAAATTATCGAATTGCAGATTGGGTTTGTGTAAATATATACTTTATTTTATTAGGGGTGTCCAATGGAACTCTCCAAAAAATGGTTCGAAACAAGGCAGCAACTGGACTCCACAGCCCATATCAGCTACCACCGGTGCGGGGTACAAGCCAATGAATCAATCAATGGGCAGTTCGCCTTTTAGTAGTATGACAGCCACTCCCATGCAGCCACAAATGTACCCGCAACCCATATTGGTAAGTTGTTTTTTGTTATGGTACAAATGTTAAATCACTAAAGTGTCTTAAGAATATAATTATTTGCGTTAATTTTGTTAATTGCCCAAAGTATGGTAATCGTCTGAATCCACCACTGGTTTTAACATTGTTCATCGCTGCTGCTTCCCAATCATTATAAATCAATTGACAATTTTATAATATTTTTTTTCTTCCTCTTTATTATAATTAAAATATAGTCATATGCAAATTACAAATTAGGACATTTTATTTTAAACTTATTTATTTTTTAACATTGATGATCAAGATATTTTGGAAACTTAATTTTATTTTTTCTTATGCTGAATCTTTCAAAGTTTCAGTTTTATTTGATTTTTACTAAATATATATATATAAATGGCTTAGAGCAAATATTAGCCAGAGTCTTGATCTGCTGGAATAAAGTGAGATATTTTGTACAGTACAAACAATTTATGCGGTGTGCCCGATTTTCAGGCCTGCCATATTAAAATTCGACATTATCTTTGTTTTTCTTAAGGGGTTTTGACTTTTCTTTTAAAAAATTTGCTGAATATCACATTCAAATGTTTGAGTTTCCGGCAAAACATATGATTATATGTTTTGTTAACAATTAAAGTTGCTACAATATGAGCCCTATACCACCTTACTAGGTTGAATATTTTGTGAGGTACTTTTTAAATTTTGACACCAACTATACCCCAACGGTAGGGTGAACAAAAAAAAGGGCCAATATCTGTACATTTCAAATTAAATTTGCTACAACTTAGATGAAAAAGTTTTAAAACGGAATTATAATATTCATTTTTAGACACTTGAAATTAACTTAAAGTAGATTTGTAACATTTCAACAATGAATTAACTCGTATTTTGAAACTTGAAAAATTCACGTTTTTGGCGAAGGTGACGATTATAATAATTTGATAAATTCACTTATATTAGATGCACGAAGGTAGAATAGATTTATCATTTTTTACTTGGAGCTGCTAAGGAAGAATTCGCTGATAGGTTCAAAAACGCGTACCGGAATTGACTTGCCTGAGACTCGCCGCGCGCGGCCTTTTATGCTATGGTTGTGTTAATCGTGTACCGCGAGTCTCGCACGATCGTTTTTTTTTTGTAATCTGGAAAGCTACCGCCCATTCCGTGTGGGCACAGTCTAAAGCTGGTTACGTCCCCACCCATACCGTGCAGGCACTAACTGTGCAATAACTGAAATTGATTAAAATTTTAACTGAAAGTAATGTGGTTGTTTCGGTTTTATAATTTGAAATCTTTTGCTGTTTAAATGAAATTTTGGTCAGTTATTATTTTGAGAAGTTTAAGCTGTAAAATGGGCGTATTGAATGTTTTGACGTTATTTTGGGCATCTTTGGGAATTATCAGATTGTAGTGAATTTTTGGATACTTTTTTTTTTCTATTTTGACAAGGAGAGCTGAAAGACGGATTTAATTGTCAAATTTTGATATTTTTTTCGAGTAAATTTTTTAATGATAAGTATAGTATATATTATAACATGGGCTGATATTGTAGCAATTTTAATTGTTAATAAAACATATTTCACATATTTTGCCGGAAACTCAATCGTTTGTGCTATAATCAGCAATTTTTTAAAGTAAAGTCAAAAACCGTTAATGAAATCAAACATGACGAGCCTGAAAATCGAGCACCATCCCATAAATTATTTTATAAGAAATATGCAAAATGTGCCGCATTAATCCAGCAGGTCACATTTTCACTAAGCTACCTCACTAAATAGAACGAGGCAATGTTAAGCATTTTGAAGCTCATATGATTATCACTAAACAAACTGAATCGCTAGAGCTATCTTTACACATAATCACTATTAAAATTGTTTCCCCTCTTTTTCTTAGGGTATGCGCCCGATGACAGCCAACCACACTGTTATGGCTCCTATGGGAGCAGTGAATCCCACGTCCAACCAAATGGGGCAGTCACTCTTGTTCCATTGAGGGAAATTATTTAGTATTTGTATGAATGTATGTATGCCATCTTATAAATGTATATATTATTTTTTTTGTCAAGTGTAACAATCAAGGGTACAATAATAGTTATAGTAATGCAATTCTGTACATATCCAATACGATTTAAAAGAAGAATGTGATTATTTTCAAGTTTTATATAGCAGTAGTGGTTTTATTTGAATTTTTCACTGAAATTAGGCCTTACTTCTTTCGCTGCCTTATGTTTATATCATCTTATTATTATATAGCTTTACTGATTCAATTATTGTTAGCATCTTTTTATACCTTAGGGGCATGCTGTGTTGACGGTTTGCACATTTTACAAAAAACGTTTGTAGGCATGATAGGAAAAATTTGTTTATACAGGCCAATGTTTGGCATTGTTTTTTTTGCATAAAAAGGTTAGATTTATATGTAGTTTTGTTCTATCGTATATCATTTATTATTTTAACGGTGCCTCAAAAACGCAATTTTAAAGTGAAGTGAAACAGAATGATTGCCAGACATAATATTTATGTCACCTGTAAAGTTTATGCCATAACGTCATATAAATACTAGGAAAATAAATACATTTAGTGAGTATCAAATACTCTGTATAAATTGTGGCTACAGTAAATGTCCCCTGATAAATAGATGCTGTTCTATAAAATCTAAGTAAGTCGTTATCCTGTTAGTGTACCTACTATTATATTTATTTATCCTGCAAAATTTATTTATATATTATATAAGAGTTGAATGCCAATTATAAATGTTATACATGCTTTAAATTTATAATATGAAATGAAGGCATTACCAAGAACCCCGGTTGGTTCTAAAAATGTACGACTTAACTGTTATTAAAAATCATCAGTGTTTTTTTCTCTATTTTCTCAATAATGTATGCACAAAGTTATGTCTGAATAAATTATCATTTGAATAACAATTACTGTTCATATCAGTTGTTAACATGTAGTGTGTAGTAAATGAGCATCATATTTATTGTACATAATATGCACTAAGAATTTGTTGTAAGTTAACAGTATATTGTTCAACGAGTATATAATGATGGCTCTTATTCACAAAGGTTGAAGTATACGACACAAGCTGCAGGCGACAGTCGTAAATCACCAGAGTGATCATATGCGAGTAGAATAACTAAACTTTGTCCACGACTATTAAACATTTGTATTGTTACTATGGAATTTATGAATAGATAATTTTATTTAACGTTTCAGAAACAGGCCCTTGTTTATCATACAGTTTGGTTTTAAATTTTATTGACTAGGCCATTATGTGTCAAAAGAGCGGCTGGTCATAAATTAACTTTAAACGTCAACGTTGTTTACATTCTACATATTGCTGAAAGTGGTTCAGTTTCGTAACCTCAAAATAGTACTCAACACATTGCACAATTGCAACTATGACAGTTAACAAATAATTCTAGTAAAAAGTTACGAGTTGCACTTAAATTGAAAGGTGCACATGCCAGTAGTGATTAATGATTAATCACTGCTAGCAGTTTACTGTGTAATTGGTATATTGTAAAACAGTCATGGACAAATTATTTTACACGTTGGTAGCTGCCTCAGTCTATGAGACTCGGATGCCACTATCAGGATTTTTAAGTTGAGTGTTCTGCCCATAGCGCCACAGTGAGACTGAGTATAGTGTAAAACTCTCGACCAATGTGAATGGACATTTTGCTTTGTTTAATCTATAGACATAAAACCACCTCATACTCCACTGAGACGTCTGACTACAAATGAAGGTGAGAGATATTGTGGGGTCTATTCTTTCTTTGTCAGACAGCTTTGTAAGAGTAGGCGAAATGTCCAAAAGGGAGGCGCAAGATTTTCCTTATTGCAACGCCAGCCATTAATTTCTTGGTCGTTGACTTTTAAATTACTTGTGAAAAAATACATCTTCCGCTTGTCCAGTTCGTAATGTACAAATACAATAATAGAGAATCATTGTCAAGTTTTTAAACTGGGTTATTTTGTTTAGGAAACTCCTTTGGATTAGGTTCCAACATCAAAACACGAGTATTTTTATAAAAAAATATTAGGTACTTCACATCTCTCATAGTAATGAATAAACAAGTATTTCGAATCTTCCACGCTACTACTGAAATCATTAAAACTATTTTAATAATGCTTAGATGATGCTAACATGGTCGGTGCATCGTGTATAGTATTTGAGTGTATAGTAAACCTCCAAAATTACAGTGCAGATAAAAAAGACAATAAAAACTTTACGAGCTCATTGTTAAGGGCGGTGAACCATTCGGTATGGTGTCATCAAATAAGCCGATGTACATTAAAAACCTATAGAGGCAAGTGATTCAACGAAATAGTACAGAGAGTAACGGTATTTTAATTAGGTCGTAAAGTTTTTATTGCGTTTTTTATCTACATGGTAAAATTGCAAACGACTATACAGTTCAAGTGTTTTGATGTTTGCAGAAACTTCTTCTTTATATTATTTTATCTCACATATGCCTCCCTGCCAATTTGACGATTAAACAAATAGTGGAGTGCCGTTAGGTTTATGCAACACCTTCTGGAATGGGTTCTATACATTATATATAACAAAGTTTACCACTTCAAAGTAGCCGCCATCCCCTAAGGGGTACAAAAAAAGAAATAAAAAACCAATCACTGAATCTGATGAGAATCAAATTTTAAACAAAAGAGGCAGTACACAATTTTTTATAAGAGTTAATATTTTCCAAGTTATAACAATTTGAAGATTGCGATTTTTACATTGAGAAGTTTCGATATGTTTTTTTTTTATAAATAACATGAAAAGTATTATATTTAATGGAAAGTAAGGCACATAAGAGAAATATAAAGTAACAAATATTTTGTTTTTTCTTTTTTCTATGCGACGAGAAGTTCTAAAGATATGGGAATTTGAAGATGGTGTTCAAACTTCTGTAAGTCGAGATGTAATGTTTAAATCTCATATATCTCAAAAAGAATAAGCCTGAAGTTTAAAATGAATATGATGAATATTAAAGGTAATGAAATATCCGTAAAAATGAATTTTTCTCTGTTCCTATAGTTTTAAAAATAACTAAGTGTTAATTGTTCACGATCTCCAGTAAATGCTTCCGAGCGTAGATTCAAATAATTGCAACAAGAATTTTCACTAACCACTACTTAATTATAAAAATTGTTTGTTATCATAACACACCAATTATAACATTACTATAGACACTAATAAAATTCGCAACTTATTACTGTTCTTTATTTTATCTGTGCACTTGTTCATCTAATATAAAACTGCTTCCGTGCACGGAATCCACTCCTTATATGTCCGTGACGCTTTCGTCTCGATCTGTTCAGTCCGTGACTTAAGATTTTTCTAGTCCAACTAGTACATTCCACTGTTTTCTCGTATCTGTGGTAATGTTAGTTCGCCAGTTAGTCCAAATATGGCGCCGCTTTACTGGTAGCCAACTAGGCAGGCCCCCTTCACTTTGCTACCTGGGGTTGATTAAACTTCCCTCCGTTAGAGGGCATTTTAAAATGGAGCAATATTCCACTATATTACTGGAGAAATTCCTGTTTTGTTTTTTTTTTCAAATAACTCGAGAATGATTTCATTAAACAAAAAAATTATGGTACAAAAATTATTTATCATTTCGTAAACTTTATTTTAATACTCATCGTTTTTTCATATAATATGGGAACGGTAGCTCTGTGGTTAGCCCGTCTAGCTTTCTCTCTGGGCGTAATTAGCGAAGTGGGTGAGCCCCACCTACTGCGAAGTAATTTACAATTATAAATTACCCCCAAGAAGCGGTTCAGATCCCACTATAAACTGTAAGACCCTGCCTCCTTATCAAATCTAGATCCCCTAGAGTTGAGAGGGTCATTTCAGGTGGTATGGAAAGTGGTTTTGAATACAAGAGGTTTTTCAGTTATTTGCAAAAAGAAGAATTTTCCAGCAAAATCATGAAACTTTGTTTTGAATCGAAGTATAATATTTAATAAAATGGTTCTTTAAAAATCTCCAACAATTTGAATGTGTTAGAGATACCAATCTAGATTTTTTAAATTTTTATTCTACGGTCAATGGCAGCAGGAAAATTTTATAATTTCCTTTTAAAAAGTTGCGAGACACTCATAATTTCTTTACTCATAACTTCATCCTTTTTAAAACTGTAGGAGCAGACAAAAAACTATTTTAAAGGGAGTACCAAGACCTTCAATTTTTATCACATACATTTATAATGTTTGACTTTCTGTTTTTGAGATATTTAAGATTTAACATTATATCGCGATTTACAAATGTTCGAGCGCCATCAGTAAACTACCATACCTTTAGAACTACTCATTAAAAACAAACATAATATACAAGTTTCTCTTTTGTGCTATAACACTTTTCCCATTAAAAATAATTTTTGAGTCATTTACGAAAAACCGTCTTAAGTATCAGTTTTTCAATGCTCAAATCGTTGTATATTGTAAAATGTCAATGTAGAAAATTGTATACCACCTTTTTTGTTAAAAATTTGATTTTCTGTCTAATTCACCCACTGAACTCTATTACAGTAAATGGAATGCCAATGCCCACAAAAATTTCTACGAACAATTGAATATCGCGCAAATATGGCGGCCACATAGTAGAGCGCAATCGCACTATGAAATACGTCAGGGCCGGCCTTATTTTTATTGCGTATTTCATATTTTTAATTTTTTTTAGAAATCGCATAAATAAATATAACAAATTATTTGCCTTGATAGTTATAAAAAAAATAAAAGTTATTGTTATATCCAAAACAATCATTTTATTTTAAATTTCTTGTAGCACATGTCGAATATGTATGATCATAAGTTCAATATATAGTTCACAAAAAACAGTCATATGTTTTCTATCTCTGGGCTCGAAATATGATTTTAAAATTAATAAAAGCTAAAATTGAGGCCTGAGAAAAACCTATACTTTTTTTCTACGGTCAATCAGTAAATATATGAGTAGATACTAGTGAATTTTTATTGAAAACTAAAATCATGCATTTTATATTCACATGTTTGAATTGACAAATGAAATGAAGAAAAGGTAATAATTAACTATTTTCAAATACTTGGTGTGGTATTATTATTTGAATTTCAAGATAACTTACCTTTTTTGTTTAAGATCAAATGCTTTGATATATAAGTGATAGATTGTTTTACTCGTTTATTTATAAAAATATGACATACTCATGAGACAATGAATTGTAAAAGAATATGTAAAGGTATTTACGTAAAATTTCCTTCCCTATTTGCAAAAGAAAATTAAAATATAATGTCCATTTATATTTTGACTAAAAGTATGTGGTTTTATCCCCGGTAGTAGTGTACATATACCAAATGTTTACTTGCTACATTAAATAATTTTTCTGACAAAGTAACTGAATAACTAAAATTCGTAATATACTTCATCTGAAACGTGGAAAATCTGATAAAATCTTGTACTGTACTTTTGACAAATACAATGTAAACATGAACCAAGGGAAGCAACAATTTTCTTAACTTTTGTTAAGTATTTTGCACTGAACTCTATTGCTTTATTTTCCTTGATTTATTTAACATCTGTCTATTTCTGCTACCAAGGGCAAGAACCAATACCAGGAGACAAGCTACCCTCAAACTGGAAATTTTGCCAAACCTCTATCAAAGAGTAGGGATTTTTTTTGCTTGCCAAGTATTTAATGGATAGGGGATTAACTGTTTTACATATCCTCCCAAAGATGGTATATCCACTACACAATTCCCATCAAGAATTAAATAGCATTTGTTAATACACTGAAATACAAGCCGCTAGAAGGTGAGTCAAGATTGCTGCGTTTCTCTGAAAGTCACCCATTCAAGCACTAACTGCGGCTCCTCTTGCTTTATATTTAGTATCGCAGTATAATGCCATAAAGACAGAGCTGCGCTCGTCCTTAACTGTTTTGCTATAATAGATTTCAGTGGTATCTTGCCATGGTGTGCAAAAAATATTTAAAAATTTTAATGAATGAAACCTCTGCGTAAAAATAGCAGAACTTGGTTTTTGAATATTACAAAATGTCTCGCTAGTAAAATATATAAATTAAAACAACATTTTTAAATAAATTATTACATAATTAAAAATATAAATTAACACAGTTATAAAATTTGCAGGAAATTCTCTTTTTATTCACAAAACGCTTTGTTATACGTCAAACATTGTCATTCTGTTTGTATTTCCATAAACATTTGGCACATATTTGCATTATTTTTAACCGACTGCGCTAAGCAAAGGAGGGTAATGTGTTCCTTATTTATTTCACATAATACACAAATAATTGAGATGCCTTGCTGCCGCACTCTATTAAACTTACTAGTAATATACTTGAGTGTTCCTATTGTCAACTTTACCACGTTGGCTGACTGGACTCACATTTCACAGTTTGAACTTGCTTGTTTCATAAAATTGTAATATTAATTTATAAAAAGTATGATAGCGTTATGTGTTTTCAAAAAGATCTTGAAATCAGTATTATTATCCCGAATATGTTGGATACGTATTTATATTAATACTATTTAGGTAACAATTCACAAATAATAAACTTAAAAATCGCAGCAATGAAAAAATGTGAGGTTGGAATATTTTGCATCCTGGTATCTTGGGAAGTATATATAGCCCATTTTTAATAAAAATTCGTGTTTAAGTAGGCAAAAGTACTCATTTTAAAAGAAAAAAATCCAAAATCGGACTGTCTTGCCAATATTTAGATGGTAGCTTATTTTAATACAACAGACAAAAGTTGAGAAGGTATACTTACTTAAAATATAACGAACCCGGGATTTCGCCCCGGTTCTTACAAAATAGTAACATACAAGTGCGCACCATATTGTTTTAATTAAGATACACACTGTTTATAAGTCACAAAATTAAATACAAAATAACCAATATATCTCACAACTTTTCGCAAACGAAAGGATAAAATCACGAAGACCGACTCTGTAATTCGCATTCAATTTAAAACCTACGCTTTAGAAACAAATAAAACACAAACTTGCGTCAGCGCATAACTTCCGTACACAGCTGTTTGAGTCAAGTTCCGACATACTTTTAACCTTAGATTTCCTACTGCGTCGGCGCTTGTCTATGCACTTTGAATCGCATGATTATCACATTTTGTTTACGCGCATATGCCTATAATGGCGTTCCATTTACTGTAATAGAGTTCAGTGGATTCACCGTTTAGCTTTTTATTTTTTTGTTCGCCCCCTAGGAGAGGTGAGAACTATCATCATTATGGAGTCTGTATCTTTGTCTGTCATTTAACCATACAAATAGTCCGAGCTGACACCAATGCTACATATCAGTAAGTGAAAAAACTGAAAAGGCTGGGCGATATCTATTTTGCTTGATGGATATTTCGAAGTAGCTCATACCAACCATTTTGATAAAAAAAACTTTGGAGAAGGCGTAACTTTTCATTTTAGCGACTTAAATTTGAAGAATTAGAGGCTTTATCACAATGAAATATTTATTTCCTTGACAAGTTATGTTTCATGTGATAACTACATTACATCATGAAATTTGTAGCTGCGATATATGACTAGTTTGTTATTTTCTATTTTTTACTCTTACAAGGAGGGGACCTTACAGCTGGGGTAGTCAATTTCGATCTTTTTTTTTTAAACTAGAGCATAAATTAAAAAATGCATCTTACTCTGTTATAGTTGGAATGGACCTTTGTTTTTTAGTTATTAAATTTTGAAAATATAAGTACACCACCTAAATATCAAGAAGTACTTCGTATCAATAAGAAAGTTTGTAGGCCAGTGTATAAAACGTCCGCCCCATGTCCGCAGTACTTCTCATTGCGGTTGCAGGGACTGACTCTGGGGAGGAATTTTAATGTGAATGAAGTTTTTTCTTTGGATTTACAAAAATGTTAACACGATACCTTGATTGTTGAATCAAAAAGACTTTATTATTTAAACAAAAAGATAATCGGCAATGAACATAGACATAAGAATAGAAACCAACTCATTTGAACCTAAATCCACCGGGTTATAGGCAAATGTCTATATACTAACCTACTAACCTTACTTGATGAAATGAAATTCTTCTTGATGCTTTAACACTAAAAATGTAAAGTGTTTATATTTTCATTTAGAACCCCAAAACAAAGGCCCATTTGAGCAAATAGAGCAAGATTTATTTTTTTATTTATGCTTTAATTTACAAATAAAAAAAGATTGAAATGAGAGACTCTCAGATGTAAGGTTCCCTTTTTAACATAATTTAAACAAATATTAATATCCAATTTTTTTAAATATCATATATGGTACAATTTAAATGTGTATGGTTAATACTTTCTGTGTGAAATGCGGATTTTGTTCGACTTAAACTGGATTTTATAGAGTCAAAGGTAAATAATGACCTTTGTACATGAAAGAAAAGGAAAAAATACAATTGCAGAAAACATACAAAAAATAAAATCAAAACTCTTTACATTAATCAGTGGGTGCATCTAGAGAACACAGCCAAAATTGTTGGTTATGTGCAAATGATCAGCGGTTGCTCAATCTAGCCAGCAAGTTTTTATGCGGTCTCTAGTCTGCAAGTCTTTATAATAAGTCTTATTCTTCTTATTATCTGATAAATATGGACACATTAATAGTACATGCAATTGCCCACATATTATACATCTTAAGCGACCAGCATTTTCTTGCCTGGTGTCCTATTTTAAGGCAATGAAAACATGCTTTTTTTCTTATTGAGAACATTTTCACTTTCATCAAGAGTAATTTTTTGAGCTTTATAACATGAATCACATCCACATGCGATCCCAAACAAAAAATGCATTTGGTAACATTGGTATTTATCAAACGTGCTACTGTTACTGTAGAAGAGGGGAGATTTTTCAGTGATTTTTTCTTGTTATATTCATCATTAAATTTCAACTGCAAATTATTAAAATTCACCAATACGCCAAAACCCTCACTTGCTAAACAAATTCTTTGTTCATTTTCGACCTCAGTTAAGTCTAATTTCTAAATTGGAATCTTCATTTAAAAACTGTTTCGCACTTGTTTTATCACAAATATATGAACTAAAGGATGAGCGCTACCATGTTCTTAGGAGATCTTGTGGTAAACAGGATTTTATTAAAGGAAACAACATTGCTGCGTATTTATCTGCTGTTATACCTAATGTGTCAACCCTTAATTGTATCTCAATTTGATCATAGAGCAGAGAGATTTCTAACTTTTCATGAACTATAGTGTTCCTTAAAACTAGCTTTAATAATTCCCTCACATATTCAATTTGTATATCGTCTCTTCTAAATCTTGCTTTCATGCAATTAATTATTTTTTCATAATTTTCCCCTATTACAGGGAAACTCTACAAGTTGACGTGCCCTACTTCCAGGAACCATAGCTTGAACTAAGTATTCAATTTTGTCACTATCATTGATGCATGGATCCTCGTGAATTTTTTTGAACTAGGACCAGAAAGCTAACCATCCTCTTTTATTGCCAACATAGTGCTTAAATTCATCTGCAGAAGCTTAAATTTAAATTTACCTGTTGGTACTTCCTCACCTGCATCACATTCTGTTGCCACTGACACTGCATCATCTGCAATCTTTGGTTCAAGAACTTTTGCACATCTCAAACGTAACTCGGTAAACCTTTTTATGTAGGCATCGCATGTTTCCCTCTTGATAATAATCTGTTTTTCTGTACCACTTCTCAAGACACACTCATACACCTCACTGTCACAGTTACGCAGTTCATCAAATTTTGGCTTTAAACATTCCCAGGAAACTTCAATGTTTCTGTATATAAGCAGCTCATCTTTCAAAAGTGAATCAAGTTCATTGGCAGCTTTTGATAAACTAGCATGAAGCACCCTTCTATGCTGTTTCTTTGCTTCAGTGTCAATAGCTATTGCACAACCTTATACAAGTTAAGAGTTTAAAGGAGTTTTTTCATACAGCACAGTCATAGATAAAACACCAAAGGTAACTGCCACCTTTGAATTACTTTCCAGTTCTGTCACAGTCGCCACTAATACGACATAGCGGTTACCTTGTCATCGGCACGACAGTTTTCATTTCGTTTTGGTAGTCCTCCCTTATATCTGACTGATATAGTATTATACTTACAATATTTATATTATACTTAAAAAGAAGAACATTTTTATTTGGCAGTACAATTTTTTTTCTTCGTTAATTAAACGAATTTACCTTCGATATAATATTCGGTTGCAGTAAAATGATTATTTTAATGTTGCCTTTAAAATAGGGAACGTAAGAATGATTACATTGTTGTTTCGTTCGAAGAAGGCCCTCTTAGTCTTGATAAACATTATAGTTTATGAATGGAAAGTACAAAAAATGATTGAAATGTTCAAAATGCACTATGGGGACAACATATATTTGTGCTTGTATACGGAGCAGCTTAAAATTTGAAAGTCTAATATTACATGTATTTCTGTAATATTGCATGTATTTCCAATTATAGAAGCAAAATCCATTTCACATAGAAATATTTTTAAAAACGGTATATACATATTTTGGATATTCATTTTATTCATTGAAAAATATATGAAAGTAAAAATGTTGTATAAACATATCAACAACATTCAAACATAAATGTTACAGACGAAATAATAATAAGTTTATTATTGAATGAGTAATAATAATATACTTATTTTATATTATAATTTATATGAAGAGGACAAATTTCAGTTCATTGTAGCCCCGTCCCACACAAGGCTCTTCTAGAGCCTTCCGAGATAAAGGGGGTCGTCATTAGTTGTGGTGTATTTATTTTATTTTTTTATTATTCGAGTGTTTGTCTTTGATTATTCTTTAATATGAAGTTAAAATTTTGTTGCTGTATAATTCCTTTTCTATAATTTCTATGTTCTCTTTATTTGTGATTAGATATTTATCTGAATGAATATGTTGAATGTTAAAAATATAGCGATAGTAGAATTAAAAATACATCCTTGGGCACACTACCCCTTTAGTCGATCAGGTCTTTTTTTAAGTAGAAGAAATTACGCAATTAATAAACATATCAGATGTAATATGGAAAGTGTAATGGTTTTCTTAAGAAGATCAAATGATAACAATATTTCTATCGTGTTATGGCTGTTGAGTTCTGCACTCTGCTGCCACACTCAAGAAGTTATTATTTTTGATGTGATCGTATTTGTTGTGCAAGTTTAATTAAACGTTAGTTAACCAATATTAATCTTGATATTGATTTTGTTGATGTAGGTAATTTAATTTTAGCACTGATAAACCACATTTATTGGGAATGTGAGACAATAAAAAACTGTAAAAAGTGGTCCATTTTAAAAATAGAAGTAAATAGGATTATTATTGTTACATAAAAGCCACTTGAGATTGGTAACTGAAAATGATTAGACTATTATATATTTTTAAGTACTTTTAATTATTATTCTATTGCCATATAGAAATTTGAAGCAAAGCGATTTCCAGTTGGAGTTTCTTTTGGTATAATTTTTTATAACTATATTGCTAGTTGGAAATTATTATTGGAAATTCTGATACATTCGCTTAGCTTTAAGGAGAAATATTTAGCACCAATATTGTGTAGCACTTATAGTACACATTGTTTTTGCTCATGGAATATTTGATAAGATGAGCGGTTTATTTTTAAAATCTTTGCAATTTGTGTACAGTCCATCTTCACGATTTTCATATACTTTACGTTTTTATCTCCTTATTGATGTATTAATAATTAGTGCATTTTATTAAATCAGCTTCTGTAATAGAGGACTTTGTTAATCTTAAGTGTATTATAATAAAATTTATTATGACAAATCTTGTTTTATTTGAAGATACATTTCCTTCATATTATATAATATATACCCTAAAATATTACTTTAAATAAATTAATAACACGCAAAATTCTCCAGTCTCGTATTTATTTAATTTATTCTCCAACCTAGCTACTCCCAAGCAGCACAATTGTATTTAGTAATTTAGAGCTACAAAAGCCTGAAGTAGTTGATGTAATGTGATTGCAACCACTATCTTCAACTTTGAATGCATATGGATTTTGCAGTAATTTATTAAGTCATACTTAGGTGATATTTCCTAAAGAAATTCCTGACAAGCCATATTGACTCTGGTGTAATTTACAAGAAATATTTACATTATTATTCCTTAAAATTTAAGCATAAAGTTAAAGCACATGTTGAAGTCTTATCAGTAAGAAAATGTTACATAATTTTTTGATTGAATTATTACCTGTAGTCTCTAACTTTTGTGTGAATAACAACTGGGCAGCTTTATCGATCTTTAACATAAGTAGGTATAACCTAAATTTTGTCTCGTCTTTTTGTCTAGTTCCAATTTTAGGCATAATTTACGTTAATTAACACGCTTTTATTAGGTTTTACCTGTATGTTTGTTTTTTGTTTATTTGTAAAGGAATCTTTGAACGTGATTCTCACCCACTTCAAAACGTCAGATTAAACTGAAACTTTGCACAATTATCAAGGACCGATGACAATATAATAATTTGCCAATTTGTCCTAATGTTCTTACCAGGATCATCAGGATAAAATAAAATTTAAAAAAATGACCAGTCTATTGTCGAGATTTTGGCGGAGGAGCCGTTGTCAGAGAAACGTGCCGAGGGATGAATGGCAAGAGGGTGTCTAGAAAAAAATTAAAAAACACGCTTTAATAGCAAACCGAACTAAAAAGTAAAATTTTAATTTTTTTGGAAATTTTCCATTACATTGATGGTTAAATAAGTTACAAAAGTAGTTCACATAAATTTTTTTCAAAAACAAGGAGTTAAAAAAAAGATAGGACTGAATTAAATTTTATTATGTTTCGGCTTGCCTAAAAAATAGTAATGACGTTGAGAAAAATAATATTTTTATACCGAATGCTCAAAAATTACAAAAACTTAAAACTCTGTAAGAGTAAACTGGTTCTATTTTTTTATTTTGAAACAAAATGTGAAATGAAAAAGTTGATTGCCTGATCCTTCTTTTTCCAAAATTTCATTTGAATATTGCAATGTTTTCATAATAAGTGAATTTTTAATAAGAGACTTCAGTTATTGTAATTTTTTTTTTATTTTGATAAATAGAAATTTGGAATCATATTTTAGGAACATCCTGTATAATTCCTGTAATGTTCTATGATATATTTGCATTAAAAACTTATGTTTACATTGTTAACTGCCGAGCAAAGAATTTTTTTAGTAGAGTGTTATGGAAACGGTAAAAGCTTATATACCGTTACGTTCTTCAACGATTCAGTGAGACATTTCCCAATGTATATGTTTAGAGAATGGCAATTCATAAATTGATCAGAAAATTTTAAAAAACTGGTTCGGTGATGTAGGTAAAGAAAGAGAACAAAATGTATGATACGCCACAATATTAGTGTTGGCATCTGTTGCTGAAAATAACCAACTTTCGTTAAGAAATCCAGCCCGGCATTTGGAGGTTGTTAAAAAAACTTGCATCCAAAACATTTAGAAAGAAAATAAAATATTTCCATACAAACCACATTTTATCCATACTTTAGAAGCAGGAGATGAAGCAAAACGACTAGATTTCTGGTGATGGGTTGGAAATGAAATTTTAAGTGGCAATACGAATTTTTATAAATTTATCATGTTCTTTGACGTGTCAACATTTTCAATAAATGAGACTGTAGCTTCACATGTTAGGAAAGACCAACCACGAATTTAGAATTTCTATCGGAAGGTAATATTTAACAAGATATCTGATGTGCTAGGGCCATACTTTTTTGAAAATATGTGTAATAGTATCTCTTGTTTACATATACTTAATACATTCTTTTCTGATCAGTTAGAAGACTTGCTGTTGGTCCAGTTTTGTGGCCCCCAAGAAGTCCAGGTTTGATAATTGTGGATACGTTTCTTTGGGGGCGTCTAAAACAAATTACCTCCGACAATCCATGGATAACAATGTTGGAATTCTGAAGCAGCACACGTATGCAGCTGTGCACTCAATTCCCATTGAGGAAGTTAGAAGCAGTTTTCACAACATTCGGTAACAATTGGAAAGTGATAATTTGAAACAAGTTTTTTATTTCACATTTTGTTCCAAAGTAGGACCAACCTTACGGAATTTTAAGTTTTTGTAATTTTCCTTAACATCATTACTATTTTTTAGGCAAGTAAAAACTTTTATAGAGAATAACATTTTTTCGAAAAGTTAAAAATTTTAGCCGTTACACCCATTGTAAACCCCATCCACGGACATACTGTAGATCTGATCGTGATGGCCTTACAAGTAACAAAGCATGTGGAGGTGGTGTTATTATAGCGACACATAGTAATCTTAAAATCAAAGTACTTCCCAATGTGGCTCATAATAGAGCCCTGTATACATAATATGTTATAATACGGCATCAGTAACAATATAAGTAGATAATCAGTTTAATCCGTTGGGATATGTACCAATAATCTTGATTTGTATGTAATTTCTTATAATTCATTCTTTAATTTGGGTTTGGACTGTATATACAACGTATTTCATTGGGAATGCAATTATATATTTTCGTCCCAAGGTAACAACTAGATCGCTGGCCTGTACTTGTATGCAATAGTAATGTGGGTAATTCACGAGTTTGTTTTTGTTGAAGTTAAGTACGATATTTCTCGCTAATTAAGTTTTTTGACATAATATAGACTTTTTTTAAATTAAATGGCGACATTTCCATGTCTATTAGTTCAGCTGTCAGCAGATGCCTAATGCCTAATAAAAAAGCACTCACTGCTTGTTTTGCCAACATATGTGGAATTCTACAAAATATGGGGAATTTTAAAATATGTTTGCAATTTGTGTGAAAATTCTAGTTTTGTGGAAAAATGTGCTTTTCACCTAAAGTTTTATTACATATATTTTTTTCATTTATTCTTTCTTAATGAATAACCTTCATTACGAAAGGAAGAATAAGTTAAAAAAAATGTAATGAAGCTTGAGTTATTGAGAAAAAAATATATAATTGTCATTGGCAGTACTGCAGTACTGAAAGTACTACGGTGTGGGGAATTGTATTTATTTATTTCACCACACGAGTGCACAGTGGGAAAGGTTCAAATGACATTGGCAGCACATCTCATCGGTATCTAGACAAATGAAATTAATGGCATAAAGAAATTTCAATAATTTCAGTTGTTAAAAATACAACATCGAGTTTTCAAACATCACATAAAAATTGCAAAATATACATTAAGAATAACACGTGTCGGCATGTTGTCCGATAATAGCTATTTTTATTTAATCAAATATCGTCATAATTATTATAATAATAAGAAATAAAATGATTGACCAGAAAAGAACTATGAAATTATTACGGTGAAATCATTCAGTGGACAACACTGGTATCAAGGAAATAGAAGAGCAGGAAATTCAAAATTAATTCTAAATTATTGAATGTCATTAATGTAGTAGATGTTTTATAGTTCAAATATTTTACATTTGTTTAGGCGAGGAAATATAACACAAAAATATCCCCAGCCTTCAATTTTTTTTGCGGTAAGTCGGATTGATATGAGGTTTTTTGCATTCGCTTCGTTAACTCGTCTAGAAACTTTGTGACATATTTTGGTCTTGCACTTTTTTGAAATTGCATTGCTGCATCGAAAAGTGCATTCTTATAAGTGCATCTTTTCAAGTGATGGAGAAAAAATTCATATTTTCCACAAAAAACACCCGAATTATGCGAATTTCAGTATCCGGGGGTTTTTTGAGTCGCTGGACTTGAATATGATGCTGAAATGAGTCCCCTGTGCACCTGGATGCCAGGACTGCACCAGGAACGTCATCATTTGGAGTTCCATGTAAACTCATGGAAAATCGATCGAAACTCGTTACCCGGGGGTTTTTCGGATCGCTCGTCCCAAATCTGACATCGGCGACCTCCCCCGGAGGATCTGGTGCGCGTGACCTGGCTAATAACATCATCTCCTGGAGTTTTACTGAAATTTAAGATATTTACGATATTTAGAATAAACTCTAAAATTAAGAAAAGTTTCTTTGATAACTTAATGTATTTGTAAAAAGAAATATAAAGTTCAGATATTTTTTAAATTGTGCCTGCATATATTTGTACCCATACCTTTCATTTTCCCCATACCTCGAATAGTTTCAATTGAATCAACTATTCCAACTCTAGTGATAAAGTAGGTTCATTGAAAAAGAGAGGACATGCCCATTTTACGTAAGTTTTGTATAAGAATTTCATGATAATTATTAGTTATTACTTGGAACTTCCTTACTTTAAAAGAGGTTGCCCCTTTCAAATTCGAGACGAACGACCCGAGAAACCCCCGGGCAACGAGTTTTGATCGATTTGATAAGTAATTTCAGTAAAACTCCAGGAGACGCCGTTATTAGTCAGCACATGCGCACCAGGTTCTCCGGGGGAAGTTGCCGATGTCAGAGTAGGAACGAGCGACCCGAAAAACCCCCGGGTAACGAGTTTCGATCGATTTGATAAGTAATTTCAGTAAAACTCCAGGAGATGACCTTATTGGCCAGGTCACGTGCACCAGGTCCTCCGGGGGAGGCTCCCGATGTCAGATTCGGGACGAGCGACCCGAAAAACCCCCGGGTAATGAGTTTTGATCAATTTTCCATGAATTTACAGGAAACTCCAGGTGACGACGTTCCTGGTGCCGTCCTGACCTCCAGGTGCACAGGGGGCTCATTTGGACATCATATTCAGGTTCAGCAACTCAAAAAATCCCTGGGTACTGAAATTCGTATGATTTAGGTGTTTTTTGTGGAAGATATGAATTTTTTCTTCATCACTTGAAAAGATGCACTTATTAGAATGCACTTTTCGATGCAGTAATGCAATTTCAAAAAAGTGCAAGATCAAAATATGGCACAAAGTTCCTAGGCGAGTTAACGAAACGAATGCAAAAAACCCCATCTCAATCCGACTTACTGCAAAAAAAAAAATTGAAGGTTGACTGCTATATTATCGATATATCGATTGGATTTTTCAAAACTCAGAATATAAATAAAACTTCAAAACCTAATACAGGCAACTACTAAAAACGTAAATTCTGAACTTTCCCAAATAAATGTCCAGCTATGGAAATTTTGAGAATGTTCAGACCAAATAATGGCCCAAAAATATGCATCCCTGCAATATTGTGTACTATCTATTATCTGGGGTGCCAAACCCTCCATTCTTTTGAATCTATAATAAGCATGTGTTCTTTAATATTCATTGGTCATAGAACATATGAATGTGCCACAATTACAAAACTGGCTGTGGTTCAACACTTACGTGTTAAGCTTGCAACCAAGGGGTCTCGGGTCGCCACGCCACTAAACATCCATGCCCTAGCCGGGATTCCGGCTAGGGTATGGATGTTTAGTGGCGTTTTCCATGTGTTACCGAGTTGGTAGCAGTGGACTAGACGAGGTTGTGTGAGGGGCAACACAGCTAGTCACTGTACCACTTCTGAGTTCGAGTCTCAGCTGGGGCAGATGGCAATGTTGTAGGGTAGGGAATGGTCGTTGTATAAATGTCATAATTGTCTATGTGTATGTGTCCTGGTTGAGTGGTCGAATAGTTAAAGTGCTAAAAACTCCGCCAGGACGTTAATCTAAATAAGGCGATGAAAAACAAATCTGTCTTGAATGTCACTTTTTTAAAACTAATATTTTGAGTATTTTTTTTCTCAATTATTAATTAAATAACAAATCAAGAGATGACTCTAGCATCGATTTACGTTCTTTATTCAAATTTAGCATTTTTTATTGCAATTTGCGTGCGCCAAGTGTAATTTACGAACGCAAATAATCTTTTGACATACGCAAAAGTCATTTGGTAACAGAAGAATAGGCAAACAGCTATTTCCCAACCGAAACAACGAGCACTAAAATTAGTACTGTTCCGTGTTTACACCCTCCAGTAAACACGCCGAACGTAGGTTCAATGAATTGCAACAATAACTCTCACTAACCACTGATTTATTTATCACTAAATTACAATAATTGGTCCTTATAATAAAACACTAATTATAACTTCTAATCTACTATATATTCACTACTATAATTCACAACTTGTTACTGTTCGTTATCTTATCTGATCACTTTGCTCGTCTAATACATAACTGAGCTCCATGCGTTGGATTCGCTTCTTATATATCCTTGGCGCTTATTCTCACTTCGTACATTTTCCTCCCGATCGTTCCCGACAACTTCTTGATCCTTCCACTCTGTCATTCTCGATGTTTCTACCGTTTTCTACCCATCCATGGTAATGGTAGTTCGCCAGTTGACCCAGAGATGGCGCCATTTTACTGGTAGCTAATTAAACAGGTCTCTTCTTACTCTGCTACTAGGGATTATACCTCTCCTCGAAAGTAGGCGTAGGCGTGGACATAAGAGTACTTATTCCGCATGAGTAATAAAAAATACCTTACAATCTTCCAATTTCTATCTCATAGGGTTAACACAGACTATCTAAATAAATCAGACGTCCTTTTTAAGAACTTTTTTTTTTAAATTTATTTGTTTTCAAAAACTAATGGGATAAAGATTTTTTTTAAATACTCTTTTAGAAAATGTTTCATCTTGCTTTCGTTATTAGTTTGTCAGTGATTTTAACTGTTAACTCTGTATACAGACAATTTCTATGGTAGTGCGTCAAGATAAAAAAAGGATTGTTTATCTAATAGTAAATCCGCTTTAGCCAAATGATCCGGAGAATAGGCACCATAACGATAATACCATATGAATTAAACTGAAAAGAATCCTTGGAGAAAAGGGGCTTCAAAAAATCGTATTTAAAAAGCACCATCGCACGCTAAGTAACAATTAAGGCTTATATCCTTTCCTATATAAGAAGCGGCTTGAGCAGGATATCTGTGAAGGATCCAGACTATTTTTATACTCCTTTTCATTAAGGAATAAATAATTGGATGATTAGAAAAATTACGCGACTTTTACCTCATATAATTCTTTTCTCTCTGTTAATTGTCACTCGACGCAAATAGGAAAAGGCAGCGAAACATTTTTCATGTCGTTTTGTGTCATCCAATATAATTTTTCAAGTATCTATCCCTCACGTTATTTGTAATAGTACGGCAGCCCGTAACCAAAATTTTCGACTTCTCACCTAATGGAAACTTCCTGTGCCAAGTTCATTTCTTTGAACAAGAATGAAAAAGTTCAAGGCAACGAAAATTTTTAGTGTCGAAAGGGTTTTAATGTATCCTTCAAGATGTAAAAAATAACTGGTCACCTGAGTAATCACCGTCTGTTTACTATTTCTTGGTGTTGATATGCATAGTTTGAGGAAAAAATGAAAACGGAAGATGTAAAGGGTTAAATACTGAAAACTGGGAACAGGTGGAAATTCCTGTCGTCGCCTAATCTCAGTTCCGACAATTCTCGTCTATTTCTAAAGGTTTTCTACGACAAAAAAAATAAAAACGGACGTTTTAATCGTTGCATATCCCAGTACTTGCATTTCAATTGTGCATATTTTTTTAGGCTAATTTTGTTACTCCCTAATGTCCGTTCTCTAATGGAAATGATGCTTTATATCAAAGAACATGTATGAAAAATATGCACTTGATATGTTGAAAAAATCATTTTCCGTCGTAATTCAGTAATAAGAGCGCACAATTTCATATGGCAATACAGTTGAGTAAAACTTCTCTCCCTATGTTTTTCTGGGGCGCTTAATCGAATGCTAATAGTCTCAGTACCCCCCACCCACCGGACGCACCCCTACGAGCAGAAAAGCAGCCCTGAAACGAGAGTTTTATAAATGTCGAAGTACAAACTGATTTTTCGATGTCAGTACCGAACGCGGAATCATTTTTTCAACTAAGAAGAAACCGATTCGCGGTTTGATATTCATAAAAATTCCGGTTTATTAGACTTTTTTGCCAATAGGGGTGTCATCGGTTGGTGAAGGAAACTTTTGATTGGAAATTTTTTTTGGGGTTCTACTCTTGTTAGAAAACTGAAAAACACCGTCAGAAACAGGTAATGGTATACTATCTTGAACCTCCTACGCCGCGATTGTCGGTTGTAGATGCAAAAACGGCCGCTTGTATGTACTCCTGCTTTAATTGCAATGAGAAATTACAGGTTGAGGGCATACATGAGGAATAAACAAGAGCTTTTTCGTATAAAATATAAAAATTATCAGTTTTATTCATACAATCGAATTCATTTTAATCGTTCTCCTCTGACGAGTTTTCTTCAATATCGACTTCAGTATCTGTCTCGTCTCCATAATTCTTCACCTTCTTCCCAAGGTCTGAAATTGATGAGATATAGATTAATGAGTAGGCATAAATAAAAAATATTTTCCCGTAATTCTTACCTGTGGACAGATCTGTTGTAGAACTAGGTATCTATTATAAGATCAGCGCATAGAGAAAGTCGGTCACCCTCAAATCATTTGAATGCGTATTTCCCGTTTTTCTCGATCTATCCGGCGTCAATTGGTAATAGGTTGCTCGGTCGGCGCAAATGAGCCCCAGCTCATATCTTAGCAATATATCTGGTTCACAATAAATGTTGTCGAAGCTCCCATTTGCAAGGTGGCAGTAAATATAGTATGAACGGAACAATTGTCTTGTTGAAATATGAATTCATTATTAGGAAATAATTGTGACACGGAAGGGAGCATAATATTGTCTAAAACCCTAATATACGTTTCACTATTAAATCGTTCCTCAATATGCCACAAAACACCAGGACCACGTGCCGATATCCAATCTCACATATTGACGGAAAATCTACCACTTTTATCATTGTTAGATATATCTTTCTCATCGAATCGAGTATTCGGAGGGCGGTAAACACGAATACGACCGCTGTGTGTTGACTGGAAAATTTTTCGTCTGTAAATATTACATTGTTCCAAAAATTTACATCATGCGCTAAAAATTCAAGCGCAAATCTTACTCGAGCTTTTTTATCTTCAGCTTTAAGGAAGTATTTCTATGCTGCTGCATACAGCGTAGTTCCGATTCTCTTACTGGCCGGCGACCAGTACTACTCGATCCAGGAAAATTCGTTTCTTTAGTAGCTCGAGTAAAATGGATTTTCTATTAAAGCATTTACCAATTGCAAATCTTGTTGTTGAGTTGATATCTTTCGTCGCCCTGATCCAGGATTTCTACTAATCGTACCATTTATTCTCCACTTTCTTAAAATGTTACACACCGAATTTTTGTCAATATTATAATGCAGTGCAATTTGTCTCATTGACCATCCATCTTCCGCTTTAGCAATAACTCCAGATTTAACTAAATCGCTTATATGAGGCATATTAGTTTTTTTGCAATGTCACAAAAATTAAAGTTAGATGTACACAACTAGATTTTAGCAAAATACTGTTATAAGACTTGTCTTATTTTTTTTGCTCACGACCGTACAGAGTCTTATTGTAATGAAAATTGGATGGTAATATATAGTCAGCTGAAGCAAATATTTTATTATTTGTTTAAATAAATAGATCAGTAAATGTAAAAGATTTATTAAAAAATCATATATTCATATTAATCCAATCCATATGTGTTTATGGGAAACAAAATTCTACGTTGATCTTGTTCTTTGGAGTATCGATGGGGAAACTGAATGTGAGTACAAATTCAAAAGTGTGTCACTTTTAGATGTAAATGCCGTCCGCCATGTAAAAAATTGATTGAACGTTTTTGTGCTCAAATAACTTGGCTTCAGTCCAAAATTTAAAAAACTACTGTAAACAACGTTATTTATTAAAACAGTTACTTTTGTATAACTATTAAGATTGTGTAACTTAGTATTTTCCTCGTTTTCAAAGCCAAATAATTCTTCGGTCGTAGAATATAGACAACCTTGCCCGTTACAATTTGCACACATCAAGGAGCAGCGTAGTCCAACTTTAACACTGCTGCATCTTTTTGCGCAGCCCATTTTGCAGCTGCACGATATTAAAATTGAGGATCGACGAAAGTGCCGATGCTTCAATTATTAAGCTGACTCACTAGCTTATTAAATGAAGCAAATCTTTGTTTATTCAAAGTAGTTTCTTTCCGAAGTGCCTTATGCAACACCAGGATCATACTTCTTCTTTACTTAACAATTCATTGTTGAACGAATTGACGACATCGTCTAAGCCTCTTCTATTCTTCAACAAGTTTACCGTCTGTGTCTTGCCCTATCAAAGAAATGCTGATGTGTCCCTTCCTATAAACGCATGAGCGAAAAATATAAATTCTTTATAATTAGGCAAAATAATCTAAGTGTGAATTGCAAGGACTGTAGCAATACTCCATTATGTTTCCCTGGGGTTCTCTCCAATCGGATATCTTCGTCATCAGAGGCAAGTATCGTGAGGAGCACCAGAAGATCAATATCTTGTCCGATGATATTATTAGCCGTTACTCGAGTCCGAGTATAGAAATGTTACAGTCGATAAATTGTGTACAATAAAAAACAAGTAAAAGGTGTAGTCTATTGTAATTTCCATTCATCTACGGTGCACACGACTATGGCTATAGAGGCCAATTCGGGAGAGCACATGTCGACCGCAATCAGGACAAACATAGACCTGGTTAGGTCTTGGATTCGGCCTTCTTGCAGCAACATTTCCTTGATAGCTGGCCACAACCCCTCGCCATTCGGTTCTGTCCGCTGCAAGTTGTTCCCATTGCTCGTCTGCAATACCGCAGGATTTTAAATTTTCATGGAGAGCGTCTTTGAACCTCTTTCGTTGACCGCCACGCTTTCTTCTACCGCTTAGTAATTCACCATAAAGTGTACATTTAGGAAGGCGGTTATCATGCATACGATGAACGTGACCTGCCCATCTTAGGCGTGCTCTTGAAATAAGCACCTCAATTGGAAGGCTGTTTGCTCTCCTGAGTACTTCCACGTTTGATATGTGATGGAACCAACGGATTTTCATCATACTTCTGAGGTGTCTTTGCTGAAAACGTTCTAATTCTTTCACATGACGACGGTAAGTGACCCAGCTTTCACATCCATATAGCAGTGTTGGAATGGCAACTGCTCTGTAGACAGCCATTTTCGTTGACAAAGCAAGGTCGTGGTTGTCAAATACTCTCTCTCTAAGTCCCCAGAATGCTCTAGATGCAGCGTTAATTCTATTGCGAATCTCGCTGTCCATGTTTGCTTTGTCATTAACAACGTTGCCTAAGTAATTGAACTGATCCACCACTTCAAGAGAATTTCCGTTACGTGTAATGTCTATTTGGTTCACTTGATGAGGAGTTGACATAATCTTAGTCTTTCCAATGTTGATTTTAAGTCCCAAAGAATCATAGCTTTGGGCATACACATCTAAAAGTTCTTGAAGCTCTTCCGGCGTAGAGGCTAAAAGTGCACAGTCATCCGCATACTGGAGATCACAAATGAATCGTGTGCGTGTCTTCGTGAAAGCTCTAAAGCGCCCTATGTTAAAGAGACCGCCATCAAAACGGTATCTGAGACCTATTCCTCTGACTGTCAGTTTGTTGTCAACAATAATTGTTAGAGCAGTGGTAAACAAATTAAAGAGTAGGGGTGCCAGGACACATCCCTGCCTAACTCCAGTGAGAGTTTGGAAAGGTTCGGTTGCCTCATTATTATACATAACCTGAGCGTTGTTGTTTGTATGTAGACTGCGACATACTTCCACAAATTTTCTAGGGATACCTAAGCGGAACATAATTTTCCAGAGCACTTCCCTGTCCACCGAGTCAAACGCCTTGGTTAAATCAATGAAGGCCATGTAAATTTCTCCTTGATGTTCGAGTGCTTTTTCTTGAAGCTGTTTAAGTGTGAAGATTAAATCCGATGTGCCTCGATTTGGTCTAAAGCCACTCTGTGTTTCAGGAAGTAACTTTTCCATAACAGGTGTTAGCCTATTTGCCATCGCTTTAGTGAGTATCTTCCCTCCAACAGCCAGGAGAGCTATACCCCTGTAATTTCCACAGTCCGCAGCGCTCCCTTTGTTTTTGAAGAGGTTGATTAAAAGTGTATCACGAAACTCCTGCGGAGCTTGACCACTTTCCCACACGACATCAAACAGTTTTTTGAGGTAGGGTATGAGCTCTGACGACACAGCTTTAAAGATCTCAGCTGGGAGTGAGTCGGCGCCGGGAGATTTGTTATTTTTTAGCTGCCCAATAGCGGTTAAGATCTCTTCCGTTGTTAGTGGTTTATCTAAGTCTTCGAAGGTGTCATATTGAGGGATAAGATTTATAATATCGTGATCGGCTTGACTTTGCTGGTTAAGAATGCTAGAGTAGTGTTCTTTCCATCGGGCTCTTATTTCCTGGTCTTCTTTGAGGAGATTTCCATTTAAATCTTTAATAGGGCACATATTTTTCCGACTGGGGCTGTACACTGCTTTTACTCCTTGAAAGAAATTTCTGTAGTCGTGTGAATCGGCGTACCTTTGAATTTCTCTGGCCTTGCTTGCCCACCACTCGTTCTTTATTCTTCTGATTTCGCGTTGCGTTTCATACTTAGATTGGGTAAAAGCTTCTGCTTTTGATGAGTCGTTGGGGTGGTTGATAGCGTTTTGGAAGGCAGTATGTTTGCGGTCAAGAAGTTCTTGTATAAAAGCTTCATTATCATTGAACCAGTCCTCCTGTTTTTTACTTGCTGCAGTGCCAAGAATTTCCTCACTCGCACTTTTTAAACTGTCTTTAATTTGTGTCCAGGTAGCAGCGACATCTACAGAATTTTGCTTTAGCTGTTCGACGGTTTGTTGGTCACGCAATTTACTAATACAGAGACGGAGTCTACGTTTTACTTGAGTTCTTCGGTGTTTGGGTCTCATAACAATTTTCATTTTAGAGACAACAGGACGATGATCGGTCCAACATTCGCTATCAATGCGCGCCTTTGTAATTTGGACGTCCTTGAGATGCTTCCTACGTACGATAACATAGTCCAGTAGATGCCAGTGACCTGATCTGGGGTGACACCAGGTGCCTTTAAATTTATCCTTTTGTCGGAAAATGGTGTTTGTTATAACTAGATCATGTTCGGCGCATTTAGTTAGGAGTAGTTGACCGTTATCGTTCATGTTGCCCAAACCGTTCTTGCATATGATGCCTGGCCAGGTGTCTGCATCTCTCCCTACTCTAGCGTTAAAATCGCCAAGAATAACGAGTCGTTCCGTTTTAGGTATTCTACAGAGGGTTTCTTCCAGCTGTTGATAGAAGCTTTCCTTGGTTTCGTGACTTGCATCCAGGAGCGTAGGCGGTTATTAGATTTACCGCGTTGCCATCTGATAGCTCATAGCGTAGCAGCATTAGACGCTCGGATAGGCCTTGTGGTACTTGTGTTAAGTTGCATACAAGTTGATTCCGAACGGCAAATCCTACTCCATGTTGTCTTCTTGAATTGGTGGGAAGACCTTTCCAATAGAAGGTGTAGTACTTTTCTGTGAGAGAGCCTTCGTCCAAAAATCGAGTTTCGCTGAGAGCTGCAGCGTCAACATTGAGTCGGTGAAGTTCTCCATCTATTAGAGCAGTTCTTCTTTCAGGCCGATCGGTGCGAGTGCTGTCGTTCAAAGTACGAACATTCCAAGCGCCGTAGATGAAAGAATTAGTTTTGTTGGATTTAACTTGTCGGTGTTTTTTCGACATTCGATGAGGTGTCCCTGTGGGCACCCTCCCCCGGAGATCCGATCGGGAGGGTATTTTACCTCCGGATGATTTTGTCCCACTTGAACGCTCCATCATTTTTTTAAAGCCTTAATCGACTGAAAACGAAGCTGCATTTGAAGTTTTAGCTGGAGCAGGTATGCAACTGACCAGCTCGGTTGCGGAAGGCGAGTGGTGTGGTCCCATGGCACAGAAGGAGACTGCGACGATGGGGTAACCAAACGATTCCAAAAGCAACCTTTGTGTGCGGTGGGTTATTTTTACCGCACTCTTCGTGAGAAGGTGGATGGGCTCACGGCAAAAGGTAAGGGTTATTCCGCCTTTACTCGGTCGTTAGAGCCTCGTTAGTGAAAACAGGGTGCACCAAGTTCAAATTGAACTCATCGCGAAGGTGAGGTTAACAATTGAGTAAGAGAGGCTATAACTTGCGCTTCACTACCCCATTACACCCCCGATGATAACTAAGTATATTTCAATTCAAGATTCAGCGCATATAACTAGTGATTAGCTCGTGATCGCCTAAAGGCTTACTGGATTCTACACTGCAGTGCTATTGTTCAAATGGCCATAAACTGCTAGTACTAGTTGCAGTAATAGCCTATCCTCATTGCGGCCCTGGAAGAAAATAACATTCACGTGCTATTGTTTACATTTACTGAATCTCGGATTGGAATATACTTTACATTATCATCTCGGTTATCATGCTGATAGCTGTTTCAATAATTGGCAAATCAGTATCATTATCTGCCATATTTGTGTTAATTCCTTCATACTGAAGCCTTTCCTTCAGCGTTGACATATAAGTAGCTCTTTATTGGCGAGGTTGCTAAGGATGTTTCTTTAGCACTCGGAGGCTTATTTTCGTCAAAGGTAAACTTTGCCCATTCCAGAGTTTTCTCTTTTATTCCAGTCTGTCATTCGGGAGGGATGATTCCAACACTTTCTAGTTTATACGTGGTAACGGCACCATCTGCGGGCCAACTGGCGAATTACAGTTTTATTGGTAGCTAACTAGGCAGGCTTCTTTTTAATCTGCTATTAGAGATTAAACCTATCTTCGTGAGAGGGCGCGTTCACATAGCAATATTTTTGAATAAAATGTATACGTACTCTTTGTAGACATCTGTAAATAACGCTTCTTGAGACCGTACCGCACGTTGAATTAAGGTGCCTCCATCGATAATGATTTCAGGTAAAGCAGATTATTTTTTAGAGAAAAATGAGCTGCACAATTTTCTTTTCTATCATTTTTCGAATGAAACTGTCTGTTTTAGAAATATTTTCAGCAAAAAAACGGACGGCATCTAGTTTTTTACATTACGAAAGAGATTATCTAATTTTGAAGTTCAAAATTAGATAATCTCTTTCGTAATTGCAAGAAAACTAACAGGGTTAACCCCGTCCCGTAGCTTACATAACCTTTCGCCGGAGTAACGGTTTTCAAGATAAATTATAAAACTACCCTAAAGTCCACTTTGGGGATGACTTTCACCATAAAGGGTATATTCCATCAACGATTAGACTGGGGACATTTTTGACCCACATTCGCAAACCTTTTAAGACGTTATTGCCAAAATTTAAAAGGTATATAATATTTTTCTCTTATTTTTCATGCAATTTGACTGGAGTATAATATCCCAAATTTTGATTTATTGCTGTGAACAATTTTTTAAGTGGCCGGACTCCAAATATATCGTATATACTTAGTTTGGAAAAATTCTATCTGTCTATTTTACTTAGTTCTAGCAGGAAGAACCATTATCCGCATGTACGTCACTCTGTTGCTATCTCCTTAATCTTACGATAACTTACACAGACTTGGCTTGAAATCTCTTGATACTAACCTCATATGGCGAGAGAACTAATAAATGGATAGGGTGAGATTTAACTACCAAACTTCATTAAACTAATGACTATAATGCATTAGTTGGTATCCCTTGCTCTATAAAATCAAAGGGTGGAACCATCAGACCATCCAACCTAATAAATATGGCCTTTAGTATTCGCTTAACGAGCTGCTGCTACATTACAGGGCAAGGTGTTATAGAAATTTGTCTGTTATAAAGTTTAAGCTTACATCCAGTAAATTCTAAATAGCAAATGTTCAATTTAGTAAATCTGTAGTCCATTATGCTGATATGTAAATAACTTGAAATAGTAGAGAGCACGGCTGAGCAAAATGTGTCACTCTGTGGAGCTTTTGATAGTAAAATATGCGATCGGTTTTATTTGATAGCTTATAATTAATTATGTTTATGTGTACAGTTGGACAAAAATTGGCCTGGGAGTAAGGGCGTTATTCAAAATTTTCGAGATATTGATACTGAACGATTGTTACAAGTATAGTAAATATTTTGGAACAAAAATTATCGAAAAGTCTGTAGCGGTTGCTCAAAAAAAAAATTAATAAGAGAAAAAGCCTTGACGCTTATGGCAATTTAAAACTTTGAACGTCTGTATCTCGCTTCGGGAACCTTAATAAATTGTAATTTTTCGTTGCATTTTAGCGTTCCTCAACCAATACTTAGAAAACGAAGACTTAAGTCTTACAATATTGTCGACTAGAGTTTCCTGCTTACAACGGTATAACTTATAATTTTTATACGTAAGATAGCTTAGGAAAATTAATACATGCTCATCTATTTACATTGCGGCAGCCGACAGTCGACCTCCTTCCTTTACGTTTCGCGTATCACGCGATCCAGTTGCCTATGTGCCTGTGTGAAGTGTGAATAAGACAGAACTTAACAATTATCGTAACTTGCGTCTTATTGTTTTTGTATTATCGTTGTTTTAACAACAATACCATTGCAAATGTAATAGCAATAATACAGGTATTAAAAAGCCATAATTATAATTTCTAGTTATTGTGACGCTACAAATTGTAAAAATATGATAGATAAATGTGGCACAATTTTTAACAAAATTCTGAGGTAAAACAAACAACACAAGATGTGATTATATTCATTATGCAGAAAGGCACTTACTCTTAGTAAAATTTTATATTTTTTTAATTTCCGATTACCTTGCATTTTAAATCTTAATCCAAAGAATGGCTAAGAACTTTTCAGAATAAGCAGTAATTTTTCTGGAGGATGACTTTTCATAAATACTAATAGACATTATCTAATAACTAATGAGGGGAAATCTTTTGTTTTGAGAATGTGCAAAAATTATTTTTACAAAGTGATAAAATTTGCATGTAAGTAGTTTCATGATTTTCAGAGGGAACTAAAAGGGGCCTCCCTTTGAATGCCGAATGAAACCCTCGGGAATATATTTTCTGAAATTAGTTAAGTCCAAATTTCTGAATCTTTCAAACTCCGGAATGTTGTTCATACCTAATTTAATATTATTAACAATATGATACAGAACAGAATATTCAAAAAATTCTGTAAATATTGAATTATCATCTTGCTTGGAAGTCTCTATATACGAATGGAGAATTTCATCTTTTCATGAACATTTCGAGGACAATACAACGTCTGATCCATTAGCCTTTGTAGACTTGATAATTTGAAGTTCATCACTGAAATGTATCTTTAATTTTTTAATTAATTGTTTTTTTGATAAATTTCCTCCGAGATCTGTACATCTAGCATATATTGACGAAACAGAGTATCCCTTTTGCTTCACAAATCCAGTACTCAATTTTTTATAAAACAATTCAGGACTGTCAAAACTTTGGCCTCTCTTGATCCTCTAATAGCAATCGTTAATTCAATTAGTACAATACCAGTTGAAATCTTTTTATGAATCTCAAACTGATTTTCAGTTGCTGCCAATAAAGTATTGTCTTCCGCGAGCATTAGAGGCCACCCTGCAATATTATAGAAGTTTTCATACATCCATTAATTTGAGATAGTTTTACTTTAGATTTTGCAGAATTTTATTCTGATTGTTTATTCTAAGTAACTGATGGAAATTGATAATTTTTGAGAAAAAGACAAATATGTAATTTAAATAAGATATTAATTGATTTATTATTTCTGAACAAAGTAATTATAGCATTGCCTAAGGCATTTGTGTTTCTCTTGGAACAATATTTTCATACAAATTCTCAAATATAAGAAAATTAGAGAATCTGCGTAACTTGATATAAAGTTTTGCTATATTTATAACTGGCGCATTCGCCAAAACCAAAAAACACGTTTGTTTCCATACTCCGCGTTATTTTACGTATAATATAGCATTATTAGCTAGGAGTCACTAAAATAAACAACACTAACGTAGTACAAAATGATAATACCGCAGTGAATTAAGGTATTGGAACAAATGAGGCCTTATAACACGGAATGTATGACTAAGAGATGTTGAAGACAGCGTATCAGTCGCCCAAGTAAATGGCATTTGACGTTGCCATCTCGTCCATGAGTTTTGCGCCCGTTTTGTTAGCAATTTATTATATTTTTTAGTGGTATTAGCTTTAATTTTACGGATGCATGTTTCCCTCAAATTTGCCAGAATATGTTTTGATTCATCCTGTGTACCTAAGTATAAATCCGAAAAGGATATCGATATATTAAAAGCTGTTACAAAAATTAAAGAAGGGCTAACACAAGAACATAATTAATATTTTAGTGTAGTCTTATATTTAGTCAAAAAACAAATTTCGTTTCCTACTGTAACTAAGTTACCCTTTTAAGTAAAAACTAAATGAAGATTCGTGGAGCATCGATAGCTTTTATAAAAGAAACAAACATGAAATGTGCATGTTAATACATAATATATAGGAGAATTTCATTTAATATGCATATTGTTGTTTCTGTAATTAATGCCTGTATTCTGATTTATCTTATTGGCCACTATTGCAACTTCCCTTAACCAGACCAATCCCTGGGCGTGAAAAATACGTATCCTTGCCCCTATTTTTAGAAATAATTGACACTATACCGAGGAATTAATAAACTGGGATGGATGATAATATTCATTTCTCCCCCACCCTTCACCAATCACCCCTAATTTGGGGGTGCCTGATGGAGAATGGAGGATGAGTATTGATATCATGTTTAGCGCCTCGTCGTCGAATACGAGAAAAAAACATTTTCCACTGTTTTGTATTTTTCTGTCGATTTCAATGTTAGGGGTGGTGGTAGTTTCAACTTCGAGGTTGATGGTATATCTCGTCACTCAACTCCCTTTACAATATCGAAATCCCCTTAAAAGGTCCCGATCCAACGACTCCCCACATGCCCACTATCAATAAATATTGAAAGTTTTAGGGGTGGTTGGTGGAGGAGAAACTAATATTACCATGATTTTTTTGGGAATATTTTGGTATTAGGGGAGGGGTTAGTTTCAATCCCAGGGGTGGATAAGATGTTGTATGTTTAAATTTCATACGGCTTACCAGAATCCTGTCCAAAAAACCGATCCGCATGCCTACGATGAAAAAAACGCGAAATAGGGGTGGTTTTTCGAATGTAGAGGTAGTTGCTGAGAGGTGCGAAATTTAAAAATATCACCATCGTATTCAGCGTCGTCGGGGGAACCCATGTTTCATCCCTCGCACAGAGTGTGTTTTAACATTTTTTGCAAGTTTTTCATGGAGTGTATCGATGTAAATAAAGGAGAAAATTCTCTGATGTACGTTAGATTTCGGATTATTTGACGATTTCCCCTTTGGTAAAAATTATACTGTAGCTAAAATATTTCAGTTTTGAGTTTTTTGTCCTATTTTAGAATGAAGTTGCGAAATATTCATCTAAATGATAAAATAAGTGGTTATTTATTTATTTTTTTATTTTTAGTATATCTAAATAACAGATAACCAGTTACAGTGTAGGGAAATTATTTTAGTAACACACTAAAAGTACAAATATTATGTACAGATATGCTGTACATCACTGGTATGTATAGCAGTGATAAGCAGAAAAAAATACAATTACTATACAAATACTAATAATACTGCTTAATACTAAGCTGACCATATACAGATAAAAAAGTGTTCCATTGAGGCAAGACTACAATTAAATATATCAAGTTCATTTTGTAACGAGTCATAATTTTTACACTTAAAATGTATAAATGAAACTTTCAATAAATTAGTCTTGGGAATAATAACACAAAATGTTTCACGATTTCTACTTTCTATACGAGGTATACGAAAACACAGTTGCTCCAAAATAACCGGACAATTAAGGATATTGTAAATAATTTCATATAGGAATATTATACATTGCGCCATCCTTCTGTTTTGTAGACTCAACATGTTAAAACTTTCTAACATAATGCTTTGTGAGTAACCAAATTGTAGGATAACTGCCATCTTCATATTAAACTATTTTAATGTGTTGTGCAGTTTAAAAATTTGAAATAAATATTTAAATGTGCTAGTAATATATTGTAAATTATTATTTCAGAATAAAGTGGAGGGCCATTTCTTGTTCTGGCATAATTATATGTTATTTATTTATTTTTATTAAGAAATGATCTTGCTGTCCTGTCAGTTAATCATTGTCACTTTGTGTGTTTGGAAAATTGTTATTTTTATGAATTAATATAGAAAGTCTGTAAATATATAAATTGGTTAAATATTTTCATCCTCTTAAAATAATACTTATAGGATTGTCTAGGGGATAAACCACATAAAACTACTCTAATTGCTTTTTTGCAAAAAATTATGGTTCAGAACTGCCATTTCCATCCCAAAGTTCAATTCCGTATTGTGGCAAATTCTGAAAGTATGCAAAAATCGCTCTATACATATTAGGCAACTGCAATAAGTAAGAATGTAATATTTAAAATAACATGGTTTAGTGTTCTGATGGTATGATTTTTTAAATAATATATTTAGTTAAAAAAATTAAATAATTATGATTTCTCCCCTTTTTTATTACTTAATTAAATGAATCAAAAATATGTTTAGTTCATTCTATCAATAGAAATAAACGGAAAACGTATCCGCCCATTCCTTGTAATATCTGTACAAACATGGTCCTCATATTTTTTCTATAAATAGATTAGGGAATCGTAAAAAACCTTTCTACTAATATTATTCCAGCAAACAATAAAAGCAAAGATTGCCTCAACCCTTACTTTGGACGAAATTATTTGCAGAATGTGAGGAGTTATAACAGTCGTATTTCTTAATCGTAATTTGCTTTGATTTATTTTATTTGATTTAAGTAATATTCAATAAAAACAGTAAAACTCCACGTTACTATAGCTTCATGTCGGCGTCGTTTCAAAATTTTAAGGTAAGATAAATTTTGGATATTGCATGAATAACTATGTGCATATAGAATCATTATTCGATGTGACGGAAACTAAAATAACAATTAGAGGAATGCATTATTTAGAAATTATTCAAGCAAAACTTCCACACTGATAAAAAGAAAATTAGTAAGTACTGATGAGAATTAATAAGTTCGAAACCGGTCTATATCTGGTCAGGGAATTGACAAATGACATTGGCTACCAAATGATTTGTAAGGTATAATACAATGCAGGTCGGGGTATTTGCCCGCTGAGTAGTTCTTTCCTGCAAATCATATATAATAACAATATAGGTTAAGTCCACCAAGGGCTGAAGGTCGCCGCTCTCGGTACTTGCAAAATAGCAAGTCGCTATACGCCATGGAGACATTTATGATGTCTGGTGTATAGTAGCATTTGATTACATGAGGGGATTCATTTACCTCTCACTACTACACCATTTACATTAGTTTGTATAAAACTAGCAGGTTGACCACTGTCATTTGTCTGTTCCATGACCTATGGCATACTGATGAGAACTAATAAGTTCGAAACCGGTCTATGTCTGGTCAGGGAATTGACAAATGACATTGGCTACCAAATGATTTGTAAGGTGTAATTCAATGCAGATCGTGGTATTTGCCCGCTGAGTAGTTGTTTCCTGCAAATCATATATATATATATATATATATATGGTATAGTGGAGAGGTAAGTAAATCCTCTCATGTGGTCTAATGCTACTATACACCAGACATCATAGATGTCTCCATGGTGCATAGCGACTTGCCATTTTGCAAGTACCGAGAGCGGCGACCTTCAGCCCTTGGTGGACTTAACCTATATACTGTTATTATACATGATTTGCAGGAAACAACTACTCAGCGGGCAAATACCCCGACCTGCATTGAATTATACCTTACAAATCATGAAAAATTGGTAGCCAATGTCATTTGTCAACTCCCTGACCGGACATAGACCGGTTTCGAACTTATTAGTTCTCATCAGTATGCCATAGGTCATGGAGCAGACAAATGACAGTGGCCAACCTGCTAGTCTTATACAGACTAATGTAAATGGTATAGTGGTGAGAGGTAAGTAAATCCTCTCATGTGGTCTAATGCTACTATACACCAGACATCATAGATGTCTCCATGGTGCATAGCGACTTGCCATTTTGCAAGTACCGAGAGCGGCGACCTTCAGCCCTTGGTGGACTTAACCTATATACTGTTATTATACATGATTTGCAGGAAACAACTACTCAGCGGGCAAATACCCCGACCTGCATTGAATTATACCTTACAAATCATGAAAAATTGGTAGCCAATGTCATTTGTCAACTACCTGACCAGACATAGACCGGTTTCGAACTTATTAGTTCTCATCAGTATGCCATAGGTCATGGAGCAGACAAATGACAGTGGCCAACCTGCTAGTCTTATACAGACTAATGTAAATGGTATAGTGGTGAGAGGTAAGTGACTAGCAGGTTGGCCACTGTCATTTGTCTGCTCCATGACCTATGGCATACTGATGAGAACTAATAAGTTCGAAACCGGTCTATGTCTGGTCAGGGAGTTGACAAATGACATTGGCTACCAATTTTTCATGATTTGTAAGGTATAATTCAATGCAGGTCGGGGTATTTGCCCGCTGAGTAGTTGTTTCCTGCAAATCATGTATAATAACAGTGTATAGGTTAAGTCCACCAAGGGCTGAAGGTCGCCGCTCTCGGTACTTGCAAAATGGCAAGTCGCTATGCACCATGGAGACATCTATGATGTCTGGTGTATAGTAGCATTAGACCGCATGAGAGGATTTACTTACCTCTCACCACTATACCATTTACATTAGTCTGTATAAGACTAGCAGGTTGGCCACTGTCATTTGTCTACTCCATGACCTATGGCATACTGATGAGAACTAATAAGTTCGAAACCGGTCTATGTCTGGTCAGGTAGTTGACAAATGACATTGGCTACCAATTTTTCATGATTTGTAAGGTATAATTCAATGCAGGTCGGGGTATTTGCCCGCTGTATCATGTATAATAACAATATATATATATATATATATATATATATATATATATATATATATATATATATATATATATATATGTTATATTAGAAATATACTATGATATATAATATTATCGAGACAGGCTTAACCTTCTCAAACATATCGTATTACATACTGCGTAACAGCTCTTCTCAATAACCGCTCACGCTGCATGAGCATTGTATTTCAATTCTAAGTAATCCTGATTGTGCTGAATCAGCAACACTGTTTCCTTTGTTCTCAAAACATTATAAATATTACCAACAACCTTTTTGTAATCAGTCTTATACTCACTTTCGAATAAACCTCATCTAAATTATTATTGTATTTTTCTAAAGAGTCAAAGTTGACTCCAGTGTTAAACTAAATAAATCTTTTTAAAAAGTTAATCAAGTAATCCACTATCTAACATTGGCGCAGTCGTGGCGGGTCTGAAAAACACACAGTTCGGGAGCCTAACCAGTAGCAAACATATCCGAGGGAACAAGGAGTCCATCTGAAAAAGGTGCCTAACCGGACGAAAAGAGCTTCTGGAACAAGGAGAACTTCTTAGCTGTAGTGGTGGATCCCAATCCTTTGTTCAGAAGAACCTACATTATTCTCAAACGCACAGAAGCGAAACAATAATAATTATCAAGAAATACAAGCAAAGCAACATTTCAAATCAACACGATTCAACAATTAGCAAGTAAGAATTTCATCCCGTCCCATCGTTGGTGTCTTCGGCATCAAAGGCAACCCTGTGGAAGGAACACCCAGTGACGCCCCTGGCAGAGAGAGACCTTTGGTGAAGCTAAGCTCACGAAGTCGCATTCAACTGGACCACGAGGAATGAAAAATTTAGGGTAAGTCATTTTTGAATCGTCTCGCAATTATTGATTTTCAACGACATAATTTTACATTATATTTTATTAAAATACATTGCATTACTACATACAGTTCTAATATCTAAAATAGTAATTTTATTTAAACTCGAAACAAAATATCTTGATTATAATTGTGTGACCTATATAAATAACCGTAATCATACACTGTTCCTATCGTAACATTATTTTTATGGTAATATCATATACTCTTTAAGCGCGAATTTATCTAATTAACTGTAATCACATACCATTTTTATCTTAACATTATTTTTATCATAATATCATATATCATATAAAGGTTAAGTTTACGCCTTACTTGACTGTGAAATAAAATAAAACCCACATGTTCTATACTGTTTAAATGCACATTAGTATATAAAATTTCAGTGACATTATTCCCAACTAAAAACACTTTTTAAATTAATCCAATTATCCTTGTAATTAAATTTTGAAATATTATAAAATAAACAGCACATTGTTTTACATATAATAAAAAATTGCCAATTATCAGTAGCGTACTAGCTCAAATTGAAAAGGTGTTTTTAATTATTCGATTATCTAAATAATATAAATAAAATGGCTACAAACGTAAGCAATTCCAATGCAAACAATTCAATCACGGCGAACGAAACAATAAATATTGAACCTTATAGGTTAAGCGAAATATTTTCCATAGTGCCCGAATTTGACGGCAACCCCATATTCTTGCAAACATTTATTTCAGCTTGCATAACCGCTCAGGGTATCGCTGTTGATGATCAGCGCGTCTTATTAACGCTTCACATAAAAAATAAATTACGCGGAAAAGCCGCAGAATTGATAAATTCACGAAACCCCGTCACTTGGGCGGAAATAAAAAATTTGCTCGAATCACATTTTGGTGACTCTCGTGACTTGACAGCCTTGATACAAGACTTGCAAACAATTCGTCAATTACCCAACGAAACAGCTTTAATATTTGTGTCCAGGTTACAAACACATAATGCAAAAATGCACGCGGCAATACAAAAACAAAGTTTAACTTTAGAGGAAAAAACCGCGCAATCCACTTTAATAGAAAATATGACGTTAACTACTCTTCTCACTGGACTCGAACCAAAATTAGGTCAAATTATTAGGGCTGGTAACCCCGGCAATATGCTAGATGCAATAAATCGCATCAAACGAGAATTACAATTATCGTATTTCGAATCTCAAAAATTTGGAAATAGAACTTTAAACAAAAATCCCGTTCAAAATCAGCAAAGACGCCCAAATCTCCCACCATTTTGTACATTCTGCAAAAGGAATGGACACAGCTTTAACGAATGCCGCGCGAGGCAAAACCACCAATTTTCACACCCCAATTTCACACCAAACGCCTATTCCAATCAGGCACAAGTTCCTAGACAGCACTTCCAGAGTTTACCTAACCAAACAAATTTTAGACCACAGAATTTCCAAAATTTGCCTAATCAACAACGTAATTATCCACAACAAAACAGGCCCTTAGCTATCAGGCCAAATCCTAACTTCCAGCAGCAGAGACCTTCTGCCATACAACCGAACCCGAATTTTAATCGATTCAATCAACAAAAAACACATCACTTAAATCAAGAACCTTATGATAATTACTCAGATTACCCAAACCAATACGAAGATTACTCTGCAAATCAGTCCGTAAATTATTCTCCTGATTATCAATCTCAAAATAACGATGACTACGATTTTCAAAATGGACAATACGAGAATTATACTGCTAATTCTCAATCTCAACAGCACGAGGATTATACTGCTAATCCTCCGGATTTTTGCATAGGCCCGGAGTATTCCACGAATACTCCAACACAAACGGACGAACTAGACCAAATTTCTCGCCAAGTCCAAGCGATGAATCTCAAAGACAATTCCGACCCACATTCGAACCCTCAAGAGCAATGTTTCATGTAAATTCACCATCTAACCCTCCATTTCAAGTAAGTTCGGCAAACCTGTATTTCATGAAAGACCCAACAAATAAATTTAATATTCTAATCAATTTAAGTGCAGATATTTCCATTTTCAAACCCAAAGCAACAGGAAATTATAATCAAAGACGTCCCGAAAATTTAAATATACAAGCAATAGGTCAAAAAATTAATATCACCGAATCTGTTCTCATACCATTCAATTCTAACGACCCATACGGAGTTTATGTACACGATTTAGATACAGACTTTGATGGCTTCGTAGGTAGCGACTTTCTAGAACATTACGAATGCATTATAGACTTCAAAAATAATCAACTAATTACTAATTTTAAAAATATACCATTATTTAAAGTTAACGATTATTTACCTTTACAACAAGTCACAAATTCATACAAAAATATTAACAATCACATTTCAGGCAACATCATTAATCAAAATCCTATTTTTTTCGAACCAGACATTGAAGAAATATTTGAATTTTATTGTGACACTGACGCTATACCGCTAGCCCAGGAACAAGAAAAAATACGCCTACCTAACACCTCTGCAAAGACAAACGTACAAAGTGAATTTTTCGAGACAACATCTAATGTAAATTATCAAAAATCAGACTCCTATCAAACAGATAAAATTCCTAAACTTTTAGACATATCCTGTGAAAACAAAAATCAAAATTCTACTTTTACCGAATCACGTATCAAAAGAATATTTAAAAGTAAAGTACAAGAAACAGAAAAAACTTCAAATGTAACCCCTAACGTTAACCCACAAAAAATAAACCTTTCGAAAACAAAATCATGCCGTATAGATAAATCTAAATTGGTAAAGTTAAATTTAAACATTTCAAAAAATAATTCGAAACAGATAAAACCAAAAACATTAAACAAAAAAATGTCTATTTCGCAAACATTATTTAACATTAGTAATAAAATACTCAGGAAATCTAAAATTCGAAAGACAAACAAGGTAAAGAACAATTCAAGAAACACGCATACAATCCTGCGTAATCAAAACAATAGAAAAATCTATACACCCCACACAATCAGGAAAATGTACCGACAAAATCCATTTGTGTCTCCTGAAAAAACAATTCCAAAAATCGTTGAATTTTCAAACTTAAAATTTGAACCAGTCCAAAAATTCAAATCTATATTTAAACTTAATTGATAACAATAATACCAATTCTCGTCTCAACCATATGCCGACCCTGCGAAATAAAACACTTACACAAAAACTTGCAACCCAGAATAATTTTCAAAATTATCTCACAAATTTTTAGTCACCTAATCGAAATCTTTTACAATATTATTACACAAAAACAGTTTATATTAAAGATATTCTCCACTTTTCTCAAATTTTTCTAAATTAATATTACTAGAAAATCTTTAAAAAATAATTGTACGATATATCAACTAACTGCATAGATCAATTATTGATCAAAAACACTTCTTATGTAAATAATTTTATTCCTTTCCTCTATTACTAGGATATTTCGACATTTCTTCTCCTGTAATAAATTCTACAAAACCTTAATCATAAGGAAATACTTTTGTTCATTTAAATAAATGCACATAAAATATTTACATTTAATTCGAAGAAATTCATAATAATAGTACTACTTTGATAACAGTGCCTTGAACTTTTGCACAGGAGCACGTCTTGTATGTTTATGAACTTAAACATTTTAACAAGAAATGCCTGATATCCAACACCTCAATATTGCATTGTACTCATTATGATGTTTCATTACACCAACATAAATGCCTTACAAGCACAAGTAATAACAGCTGTTAATTAATAGCAAAGACAGAAATTTAAATAATATACATTAAGAAATTTTCAAACTTTAAATTAGAACCTAAATTCAGAATAACATACCTTTTCAAATAAAAAAAATTTAATTACTCGAAAATCCTGAAAATTCACAAATATACAAAAGAAATTTCAGGAACTGAAAAATCAATCTTTCTTCAAAAATGTTCAGAATTAAATTTGTATGACCCTATGTACAAACGAACAAATTGCCCAAGAATTTGACACATTTTCTTGACTTTACAAAACGAAATCTTTAATAGATTACTCTAAAATACAAATTACAAACAAACCCTACACCTTACACCATTTGACAACTTTTATACTTACACGAGACAAAACTTCTAGTAAATTTCGAAAACAAAACGTAAAACTACAAATTTCACACAACTACTATATCGAAAAATTGTGAACTTACTTCCACACAATAATTTCACTAAAACATCTCCCTCTAAAAAGAAAACTACGAAATTATTCTGTAGTTTAGTAATAACAAAACCAACATTAACTCAAAAACACAGACGGACAGAATTATTTCTCTTTAGGATCAATGTTAAGACATTTATTCTCAACATTATTTTAAAACTAAAAAATTTAGAGATTTCAAAAGAAAATATAAAAAATAATACCTCAAAATTTCGAATACTTATACTAGACCAATATACAAATTTATCATTATATTTTAATTCTTCAACTACTAATCAGAACCTATCAAGAACACCTGATAAATAAGGTTCCGTTTATAAAAATAGGTTACATCAAAAACAAATATAATTGGCAAGAACTAACAAACCACGCCAAAAGTTTTATAAAAACCGCAAAATTTGTCGAAAACCAAATCGCAAGGATCCTAACAATCCTTTGGTAATCACAAAAACCCCAAAAGCACCGTTCGACAAATCGACCCATTTCAATTCTCACACAAAACATACACTGACACCTACAAAAAAATTGACAAATTCACACAGCTTACACTGTCCTACACAAGATTGCAAAATCAATCGTAAACATCCTTATGTTACAATTTCGACACTATAATCATGTAACAGGAACATTTACATTCTCTCATTCCCTGACCAACTTCTTAAAATAAAAAGAAATTATTTTCTCGTAACATTTACATAGAATTATTATCCGAAACGTACATCACCCTAATTCTGACAAGTAGTAACCATTTCACGAATCTAATTTCAAACAATTATTCCTTCAAAAATCTCATTTATAATTTTCCGAATAATTCCATCAGTCAATCTCTTCATTATCTCAGAAATATAATGCGCATAGACTTATGACAATCATTTATGTTCGCATTATAAACTAATAAGTGAATCCTCTTATTCTTATATTGACAACTCCATATCAAATAAACACGCGGTAACTACCCATCTTCAACGCTACTCCAGAAATTGAAATTCTGTAAGTTTAATTTTCCCACTCAGAAAAATTTGTCATACAATAAAAATACCCCGAAGTTTTCTAACATTCAGGTAGTTCAGTCCACCCTATGAAACTCAATCTAAAGCCCTATGTAATCAAGAGAAATGAATGCTTAATTAAATATGATATTAACAATAAATGACAGTAATAAAATCGATAATAATTCATTTTTCTCAACCCACACATTATTCTCGCAATACCCTTCTAAGCTGTGTTTCACAACAGCAACCCCTCATGGTTATTTTCCAAGTGTACAACCCTGTTAAAACTATTCCACATACGAATAGCAACTATTGTGACATACATTCGAAACGAAATATTAAAATATTGCGATAATACATTATAAATATGATTATTATCCCAATAATATACCCGACTACATGACGATCATACAGGAAACTAAATTCATGATTGGTACACTATTTTAACAAATAGCGTGTATTAATTAGCTTACGAGACGAAAACAAAAGAAATGTTAAAAATCGTTTCGATAACCACGTTTCAAAAATTCAACAAATACCAAACTGACAATAACACCTATTTCTAAAAATTATCTCAGATGACAAAATAAATTGCAAAACAATTTAATGACAACGGTACTTTCAAAAAGTAATGTTCTTTTCAAAATTAATTATTTCAATCAACTCGAAAACCTAATTTAAAACCAAATATCTGTTACAACTTCAGTAACAAAAAATTTCAACGCAACTATTCAAAAATTGCAAGTTGACAAGGAAACTTTCAACAAAGATATTAAAGAAATCGAAACTTCAATTTTAGACATGACTAAGGACATAGAAAACGTCCATGCAAAACTGAAATTTATCGAAATCTGCGAACAACTTATGGCAAGTTATTTATTTATCGAGGATAACCTAAATGACATCTTAAATTCCATCACTTTCGCGAGGCTTAAAATAATTCACACGTCAATTATAAATCCAAAAGACTTAGTAAATTCTCTACAGGAAATTTCGCAAAACCTACAAAGGAACAATTTACCGCTTCCAATCAAACTATCAAAGGTTGTACAGTACTTAGACATTATAGAACTAAAAGCTTTTTCAAACAAATTCGGATCTAATATTTGTGTTAGACATACCTTTAATAGACCCTCAAACATATTCAGTATTTCAATTATACCCTATTCCTATTTTGGATAATAGAACTGGTTTATATCATGTATTATCAACTTCTCAAAAATATATCGCGAGAGATGATGATTCATTAATGTACATACCTATCTCGAACCTTGAAGAATGCAAACCACTTTATTTCAACACCAAATTATGTCCAAATTTATTTGCATATCCTATTGACAACAATGCCATATGCGAAGCCCGTCTCTTCAAGAACCTCAAAACTCTGCCAGAAAACTGCCAGACGTCATTTATCATCAGCCAAGGCTACAACGTCCAAAAAATAGACGAAAACACATGGTTAGTTATTAACGCAGAACCTCTACAAACAACCATCAACTGTCCAGAAAGAAATTCAAAAACTGAAGTCATCTACAAAAATTCAATAGTAAAATTACAACCAAATTGTTACGCCTTCATAGGCATCACAAAAATTCAAGCCAGTACCAATGAAGTAACCGATGTAAAAGACGACACTCATCCAATCCAAATTCCATTTGAATGTTGTAAACATATTCCAGACAAAATCCGAGCTCCAAATCTTAAACCACTAAAATTAAACAATCTCAATACGGAAGACCTCGAAGTTGCCAAACACAAGTTGGACCAATACTCCAGAGATTTAGATGATTTGATCAACGAACCCTTTATAACAAAACACATATCCTGGTTCACCTATTTTATCATTGTGCTAATATTTGGACTGTTATTTCTGTACCTATTTTGTAAGTGCAGAACAAAAAGACGAAGACTAGCCATCGATGTTTCTGCATCACCCCCATCTCCACCGAGGCCTAGCAAACCCTACAGGACATTTGCTAACCTATTTCCTTCACGAAGACGACCTACCTTAAGAAGAGAAGACAACGAAGCCGAAGACATAGAACTTACATAAAGACAAACTGTTTTGTGCCTTTTTACTGACTTTCAGTGCTGGACTCTTCAGTGAATTTTATTTCATTTGTTTAATCATCATATTTCATTATTTTTCTATCATTTGTTAATTTCAATTTTATTAACATTTTTACGTCATTTTCATTCAAACCCATCATGCTTATATTTTATGCTTTCACAGTAAAGCTATATTTTAACCTTAGGAATATTTTATCCTATTTTACAATTCAAACCTAGTATGTTTGTATTTTACGCTTTCTTGCCAAAGCTATATTTTAACTCTAACATTTTTATGTTATTTTATTTTATGAATCAAGCTTATTGTGCTTGCATCTCATATTCTAGACGCTAAGGTTATATTCTGTGTTTTAAACCTTACGATTTAACATTTTTGTATCTTTTATATTTTTTTCCAAATTGTACCATTACCTTTTATATGCATTTTATATTCATTTCAAAAGTTGCTGCATAAAACACCAACTTTTTTTATAAGGGGGAAGCTGTTATATTAGAAATATACTATGATATATAATATTATCGAGACAGGCTTAACCTTCTCAAACATATCGTATTACATACTGCGTAACAGCTCTTCTCAATAACCGCTCACGCTGCATGAGCATTGTATTTCAATTCTAAGTAATCCTGATTGTGCTGAATCAGCAACACTGTTTCCTTTGTTCTCAAAACATTATAAATATTACCAACAACCTTTTTGTAATCAGTCTTATACTCACTTTCGAATAAACCTCATCTAAATTATTATTGTATTTTTCTAAAGAGTCAAAGTTGACTCCAGTGTTAAACTAAATAAATCTTTTTAAAAAGTTAATCAAGTAATCCACTATCTAACATATATATATATAATACAATCTCAGAGAGGCAAAATTGGCTGTATGCGTAATTTTCCTATAATATATAGATAGGTAAGTATGTAATTAAATAATAGATCGATAAAGAAATATGTCAAGGCGATAAGTCGAGAAATTTTCTTACCAATCTTGAACCTTCAAGTGGACTTGCTTCAGGCCTTTGGGATGGCTTCGTGAGGACCCCCTATTATGAACTTCAACTGGATTATCTCCACGCTAACTACACTACACGATAGTACAACAACGATAATAATTCTACTGAACATATTGTTTAAAAAAAAGTTAAGTTTAAACAATAACTGCAGAGCGAAAAAGGCGAATATCGTTACATAGGTCACACATGCAGAAATTAGCTCGAGGAACACAAGAACAAAATAAAATGATTAAATGACGTAAATGTTTTTTTTTTCTTAACCGCCTCTCAAGTTACCGAAGTAACTCCCAAGAAGACCTCAAGGATCTTGTGCTAGGTAAAGAGAGACGAGGCCCTACAGTTTAATGTGGACTCCGAACCACTCTTGGGGCAATTTTTTTAATGAAAAATTGTTTTGCCTTGCGGGAATCGAACCCACTTCGCTAGGCAACTGAGTTTGCTTGCCAGACGCTTTAACACACTGAGCTACCGTCCCCCAAATGACAGAACTAAAACGTAACCAAAGCACACTTTTCAATAAACACACTTTGTTTCATTAAATTTTAATTTGTCTTTCAAAAAATTATTGAAATGTTTAACAGCATTTTTCTCGAAAACGGTTGGAGTTAAATCCTACCAAGTGTACCTTTTATACGTGGAAATGACGCCCTCATCAGATTTTCTGGTCAGAAGTACCACAACGTTTCGTAAAAATAAAATATGAAAAAAATTCATCATCAGATGCAGGTCCTGGTTATATGCTCATATTTTCGCCCAAAGAATCTACCCCTGAACTATGGTCTATTATTAAAGGTCCACCCTGTGTATGTATGTTTTAAATTTTTAATATACGTCTATGAATATTTGTATTATGTAACTTTATTAGCTTTAATTTTATTCCATATATTTATATTTTATATTATCTGTAGACTAGTAATCTCTGAATTGCCACAAATGTAACCTTATATGTAAAGTGGTCAAATAAAGATATCTATCTATCTATATCAAAGATATTTTACAATTTTTTAATATATATGACTTTTCCGTATACAAAATGCATTTAATTTTTATTTTTGTTTGTTTCATAGATATTCAAATGACTAAAAATAATTGAAATTTGATATGGACGAGCGAATCTATTAGACACCTATTTCTATTAAATTTTACCAAAATCCAAAGTATTTCTTTTACATAAATTCTTCCTTTTCACAAAAAAATTTCAATATTCATAATTTTTTGTAATATAATTAAGAGTTTAATTTAGGCGCAACGACTTTAACTATTTGCTTTTCTTTAACTCACAATGTAGTTTTTTCAGTTTTCATAATGTTCGTCAAATCTTGCATCCACTATTTAACACACTTCCTGACATAATCTATTGATGCTGATGATACTGCACAGTTACTAAGAACGGATGACAATACAGTATTCCACCGTTACTTTTGCAAATATCTGCACGTAGGGGGCGCGGAGGTGAAAATTGATTAAATATACTATCCAAACGGCACCTCCGGCAAAACGTATAATACAAAAGGTGGTATTTTTTTTCTTCCTTTTTTGCCTGATCAGAAATTGGAAAATTTTAAACTCGGTGACATAATGGAATGCCATAAATTGGTTCTATACGTTATAAATAACTAAATTATTATTAATCATGTATATAATCGTACAAAGTGCGCACGCTTTTCTTGCAATTATTTTTTACTTGTTAGTACTTACGACTTTAAGAAAAACAACAACAAAAAAACTTTTATACTTTTTTATTTGTTATTTTATTAGAAATAATTTTTAAATTTTTTACCCGTGGTTCGACTAATACAACGCTAGATATTGTCGTTAACATAAATATCCTATTTTGCAATAAAAATATTTTCACAGAAAATTAAACCACGAATAGTTTGTTTCCAAAATTAATTGTCCGTGTAGAATCGAATTGAAAAAAAGAAAATACCTGAAGAAACTTTATTTGCACTCTGCTAATAAATAATGTAAGTTTGCCGCTATATTTTATCATCGTCGTCGTAGAAAGTTGGAGTAAGAATATAAACTTTCTCGAGTATCTTCTAATAGATATAAAAATAATTCAAGGGCCCAGTGAACTAACACGTGAGCCTTTGAAACTCGTCTTACGGCTAATCCGCTCAATGACCGGGCGAGTGCCAAAAAATCAGCGTAAAGATCTTAATAACTGAAACGGCTCCCAGAAGAACCTCGCCGTGCGGTTCCCGATCCAACAGTATGCCGCCGCGACGTCGTCCCTTTCAGCACAGCCCCCTAGTGACCGGCGCGCCTCAGCGTTCCAACGTCGACGTCTAATCGATATTATAGTCTGACACAAGTCTGTACTACATACATTACAACTTAACCATTTGTTATATATTACGAGAACGAGAACTAGAACTGTGTTACTATGATTTGAGGGAAAACCTCATGAGTTTTGGCGTGCTTTTCATTTGATTTCTTCCAAGGTTTCATACAATATTCCCGAGTTTCTCACGGTGAAATTTGAACTAGAGTGTGGACCATTTATATCACGATCATGGTTTACGATGTCGGAGTGGGGATTGAACCCTAAATTAGCCCTTTGGCGTTTGACAGTTCAACGTACGTGTAATAACTAATAATAACTAGCAAATATAGTAATTGATTGTGTTTAAATATTGACTTAGTGAGTTTGTCGTGTGTAAACATCGCATTTATTTAACCTAAAAACTGAATTTTATTGGAGGAATTTTATGGTCTGGATTTTTAGGTTATAGTGGTTATTTTTAGAGCGATTGCAAGAGATTTTTAGTATTGTTTGGACGTTGTGAGAATGAAACATCAGTGATCGATCTGAGGGTGCCGTTTGGTATTTGAAACTGAAATCCCACAGGTGAGTAATTTAGTATTTCTTTTTGCCAATTTTATTTCCTTAATTTATTCTTACAAACCGCTGATGATCGGGGTTAATAAAAGTGCGATCGAATATTGAAAATGTTAATTTAAAAAATTAACATTAGATTTTGTTAAGGGTGCAAAAAGCTTAACATTTTTTTGGTTAATTAAATGAAAATGTGTGAAAATAGTTGCGGAGAATCTGTAATTCTGAAAATCACATACTATTAATCTTTCAGAGTAAGTATGCGAACAAACTTTTGTGTTTATTTAAGATTTTGAATTCGATAGTAAAAAAATTTAAGCCTTGTTAAAATACCACATGTTCAATAGAGGTGAAATTGTATTTTTTCGAAAATTGAAAAGGTTTCTACAGAATGTCGGCGAAATAACGTACACTATGCCGTCAGTATTCAGTTATTACAAATTTCAAAGAATTATCTGTTATCATTTTGGTTTAGCTGTTTGTTGACTTTTACATACACTTTATTTCTGTTATTATTGAAAATAGAAAAAAGTCTCGTATAAGAGTTGTAGGATCTAACTATATTTTATGGAAACGTGATAAAAAACAATATCATATATATGTCACGTGATACGAAATAATTAAATAAATAAATAAATATACATATATATATATATATATATATATATATATATATATATATATATATATATATATATATATATATATATATATGAAAAATACTAGGTTCTCGGGTTGAACCGCGTCTGAGATTGTTAATGTCTCGACGTTTCGGCTCCCGTTTTGGAGTCATTTTCAAGAGAAAAAGTGGGTCAAGTAAAAAATTGTCAAAGAAAATAATGCTAGGAGTTCGTGGAACTGGTTCGATTCCGGGGTCTCAATCTGCCTACTCTCCAGATCTCACCACGATCCGTCTCTAAGGCCTCAACCTGCCTACTCCTTAGAGCGAACTCGCTGGCAGTATCGGACGAAGTGTTATTTATACGAAAGCTGTCTGTGGGTGGGAGAGTGGTGGGGGTTGAGGGTCTGTTGATGGAGGCATTATGAGGTGTGGATGAATATTGTGGGGCTAGCCTGGAGATCAATGATTTCCAAGCGACTGGAAGACGATGACCGTCATCCCTTTTGTTTAGACAATTGGGACGTTTTTCAATCTCAATTGCTTCGCGGATGATTCGCGGTTTCTGGAAAAATGATGGTGCTATGGTTTTGGTGTTCTCGAAGTCTATATTATGGCCTGTTAGAAGGCGGTGTTGGGCAAGTGATGATGTGGGATCGGATTTTCTAACTGCAAGACGATGTTCATATATTCTATTGTTAATCCGTCTGTTGGTTTGCCCAATGTAGGTTTGGGGACAGTTTGAGCAAGGTATTTCGTATACACCGTGGAAGTCATTAGGTATTTGGTCTTTTGGGGTTCTGATTAAATTGGAAATTGTTTGGTGTGTTGTGAATATGGTTTTTATGTTATTGGATTTCAGGACTTTTGAAATTTTGTCTGTGACACCTTTGATGTAGGGTAGGAAAGCTTTTTGCTGAGGAAGAGTTTCTGTCTGTGGAATTTGGGAAGGATTTTGTGCTTTGTGTATGGATCGCGTTATATGCCCTTTGTCGTAACCGTTTTGTAGAAGTGCTTCTTGTAATGTTTGTAGTTCGGATTGTCTGTTAGTCTGAGGTATCTGGTTACAAGAGTGTTGACAACGGATCCCTCAGACTAACAGATAATCACAACAGACAATCCGAACTACAAACATTACAAGAAGCACTTCTACAAAACAGTTACGACAAAGGGCATATAACGCGATCCATACACAAAGCACAAAATCCTTCCCAAATTCAACAGACAGAAACTCTTCCTCAGCAAAAAGCTTTCCTACCCTACATCAAAGGTGTCACAGACAAAATTTCAAAAGTCCTGAAATCCAATAACATAAAAACCATATTCACAACACACCAAACAATTTTCATATAATTTTTCATATATATATATATATATATACATACAGGGTGTCTCACCGGGAACTGAATCGATCGATATAGAGAAAAGTACGCATCAGAAAATTTTGAAAATTTAGATAATTATTAATGTCGGTGTGGCTAATCCAACTAAAATAATTACAAGCAGCTGGAACTTCCGTTTATACCGGAAGTCGATACCAACTTGCTTGCTTATTTCAAATAGAACACCCTATATATTTTAGGGTTTTAGAAAAGAGCATAAAATTCTGAGTCGAAAATATGTAGCATATCCTATACCTAAACCTAGCCGTTTCAGAGATATTTGACATTTTATAGAAAATTTGACATTTGACAATTTTCCAGTATGCGTTTTACAGTGTTTGGTGACGGTTTCCGTTTTTCTGGATATCGAGTAGCAAATGTGCTGCAAGTTCTTGATATTACTTTATCACATTCTCCATAAATAATAAACAAATTTAAAAAGCTTTTGTTGGTATAATTTAAACGTGCTGGCATTTTTTGACATGAGATAATGACTGATTGTTTCTAATCATGGCTATTTTGATGAAATGATTACAACATTTCATGAATTTCTAATATAATCGCAAATATTTCAAATAGTTGTAACTTTAACCCCCACAGTGCTAATATCAGAAAAAAGGAAATTCAATTTTAGACAACTTGACCTAAAAAAATACAGGGTGTTCTATTTGACCTAAATAAGTTTTCGCGGGTTGAAGTTGACAAAATGTAACGCGAAAAACGGAACACTTGGTATGATATTATTGAATTTATTTTACTTGTAGAGCGTAGTTCTCCTTGTGTTCTTTTTACGTGTCAAGAAGCAAATGAGGATCTTTTACACGAAGAAAGTTATAACGGTTCTTGCAAACCGTTGCATCTGTCAAATTTTCTATAAATTGTCAAATATCTCTGAAACGGCTGGGTTTAGGTATAGGATATGGTACATATCTTCGACTGAGAATTGTATGCTCTTTTCGAAAACCCTAAAACATATAGGGTGTTCTATTTGAAATACTTTTCTCTATATCGATCGATTCAGTATATATATTTTAAATGGAACACCCGATATATTATTGCATTTTCGAGAAGCCCTTTTTCTCCTGATTTCAAATATATATATTGTATAGGTCTATCTTAAATACTTTTTGACATTTTTGACATTCAAAATGCATATGAGCTGCTTTATTGCAAGAAGAGTGAGTGAGCCATGCATGTCAAAACACAAGTAAAACAAAAATAACAAGTAGGCCACGAAAATAACTATTTTATTCTTTAGTCAACAATTTTTTGACATTTTAAACCGCCATTATTAATATTTATTTAATCAAAATGGATTATAGTGGGGCTGAAAAGATCGAAATATTTTCCCTTTATGTGAAAAATATTAAAAATAAGTGTGCCGCAAGCAGAGAATACATGATGTTGAATCCGAATCTAGCGATTCCTAGTGTAAACACATTTTTGGATGTTTATGGTCATGTAAACAGCGCCCATAGTTTTTCAAGAAAACGACGTAACCTTACAGCAAAGGAGGAAGAAGATCTAGATATATTGTTATATTTTGAAGGTAAAAAAATAATTTATTATAAAAATAGATCGTTACCTTATTTTAACATTGGTTTTAGAAAATTCGGTTAATAGTTTATTAAATGCTTCTCCTGAAATGGAAAAAAGTTATTCCAATATTCAAAGAACTTTGAAAAAGCATTAATATAGGCCTTAAAAAATATTTCCCGTCCACGATCTGTCAGATCGTGCTCGTCGATCGAATTAGATGAAAATTCTAATTTTAGAAATTGTGTGGACAGATGATCAAATTTTTCCATGGCGCGGCGGCGGGAGTTATTAATAGAAAAAACAGACGTTCCTGGGAGAATAAAAACCAAAGATGTAGGAAGGTCAAGCAAATAAAAAAATCGGGTAGAAACTCAATCCACGTTTAATATGGAATTTTTCAAAACAAACTAGTTGGGCGAGTGTCGAATTTTGCCGCCAAAATAATGTTTCAAATTATATAATGAATTTGCATGCAACTTTTCATTTGCACTTTTCTCAAAACTTGTTGTACTTAGAGACTTGAAACAAGTATACCCTTTTAACACATTATACATAGCGTACGTAGTGCCCTCTAGGAGCTAGACGAAAATTGAAGATGTGTTATGATTTTCCACCACAAATAACCCCTACCCACCAATTTTCATGATAAAATGTTAAATAATCATTAAATTACAAAGTAAAATAAAAAATTTAATTTTAACTCTAACACCCTGTCTTTTTTAACCTAGAAACATTTTGTTAAGGCATTATTGGTTAAATCTTAATATTTAGACTCCTACTATTTACAGTTAAATATCGTAAGTACCATTACTTATGAATCATCCTGTAGAATGAAATTCTCCTATGACAATCAAATTTTAATACGAATTTCTCCCAAAATATAAAATAGAAGCTAATTTTGTCGAAGCATCTCGCTAAATGTGAAGTCAGCAATTCATAAAAATGTTTCTATCAACAAATGGAAGTGCGTGAAAATGACAACTTTGAGAAATAGTAACGGATATACACATACACAAGGTGGGGCAATAGTGCGTCAGACCTCGATATCTCGAGTTCTACGATAGCTAGAAATTTTTTAAAAAATTGCAAGTAAACTAGATAAAAAAGTCTATAGCTGGAAATTATTTTCTAACATACAGAGCGAGCCAAGACAAAATTACAGGACCAAGTGCCTTTTTTTTTAAAATAGAATGCTATGTATATCAGTACATTTTTTGAAGCCTCTTTCTAGGCTCTATTCATTCCTATATTAGCATTGAATATCTCCCAACCACTTGGATGTAATGAATTTCTTTGTTGAAATAATGCAACCTGCAGATGGATATTATAAAAATCACCACAGTCACAATTATGGGTTTTAAGAAAAACTTATGTGAATACCAGTTACGAGACATTTAAATTAATGTTTTTCAATCATTTTCCTTTCCTAAAAATGTACAGGGCGCCCAAAAATTATTGTTCAATTAAGAATATTTTAAATTGAATTTTCTCAATTTTTTTATATATATTTTTCAACGATGTGATGTAGAAATCAAAAACGAAAATTTTTTGTAAGTACTTCCCTAGGGCTAATTGCAACCAATTTCGTTTTATTGAGCAATAATTACAAAATTCAAAAGTAAACTTAAAAATAGAGGTTTCTTCAAATAACCCAGTAGAAAAAATTATAATAAATGTTCCACATGTTGCCCATTTTGATTGACACACATCTCTATGAGCTTTTGAAATGAGGTTCCCACTGTTCCTAAAACTGCCGGTGTGATAGATGTAAAGGCAGTTATTATTCTTTCCTTCACATTTTGTACTGTTGTTGGTGTCTCTATAAACAATTTCCTTCACGTATCCTCATAAAAAGAAATCCATTTTTGTAAGATCTGGGGATCTAGCAGGCCATTTAGTGGATCCATTTATTCAAATCCATCGATTAGGGTAGGTATTCTTTAAGTGGTCTCTAATTGCATTTAAATAATGTGGTGGAGCACCGTATTTCCGAAGCCACATCCTATTTCGAATTCTTTCAGGGAGATATACCAATAAATGTAGAAGATAGTTTTTCAAAAAATAAAGATAAATAGCGCCAGTCACTGTACCATCAAAGAAATGTGGCCCTATTACATGTTCTCCAATAATTCCTCCCCAAACGTTTATAGACCATCTGTGTTGGTTATCAACTTGCATAAAAAAGTAAGGATTTTCTGAAGCATAATAATGGAAATTGTGCCTATTAACAAATCCATTTTTATGAAAAGTTTCCTCATCACCGAATAAAACAGTATTGAAGAAGTTGACATCATATTGCATTTCACCTCTGGCCCAATTACAAAATTGTAGGCACTTTTGAAAATCGTCATCAGATAATTCCCGGTGCATTTGAATATGATGCGCATGCAACTTATTTGTTTTTAAGATTCGACCCACAGACCGTCTACTTATTTCTACTAATGAGCTCACTTCTTTGACTAACATGGAGATTCTCAACCGTTGCCAGCACCATAGAAAACTCATTTTATTCGTTCACAACACGTTTTATTCTTTCACCTTTTTTATATTTGACATTTTCAGTTTCCAGAAATCTATCGAGAAGGTTTTGGAAACTGCTAACATCAGGAATCCTTCTTTCAGGATAACGTTGGTAATAAATTCTATTGGCAAGTAAACAATTTCTGTCTGACGCCCAAAACAAAAGTCATGTCTACAAGTTCCACTTTATTAAAATTCATATTATAAAATTCCAAATATTTTAAATTCAATACAAATTGTAACGACCGATAATTGTGATAAATGCTCCTTTGTAGATGACAATTTATACCAAACTTAGGTTTTATTGCTTGTCGAATAACGAAAACAGCAAAAAAAATGTACAAAAAAATGTTTTTTTGTACATTTTGTACAGTAAAGGACCGGCTAACTACTATTTACTCATTTCAATGGGTTGGAAGAAATGGTCCCACTAAATGGCCTCATTTCAAAATTGGATAAAGACATGTTGTCAGTCAAAATGGGCAACACGTCGAACACCCATTATAAATTTTTCTAATGAATTATGTGAGGGAACCTCTTATTTTTTTAAAGTTTATTCTTGAATTTGACACTTATTTATTTATAAAACGAAAATGGTTGCAACTAGTCATAAGGAAGTACTTTTCATTTTTACATCACATCGTTGAAAAATATACAGGGTGTTCCATTTGGAAAAAAATGAGAAAATTCAATTTAAAATGTTCTTAATTGAAAAATAATTTTTGGCCACCCTGTACATTTTTAGGAAATGAAAACATTAATTAGATGTCTCGTAACTGGAATTCACATAATTTTTCCTTAAAACCCATAATTGTGAATGTGGTGATTTTTTTAATATCCATCTGCAGATTGCATTATTTCAACAAAAAAATTCATTACATCCAAGTGGTTGGGAATGTAGGAATTAATAGAGCCCAGAAAGAGGCTTAAAAAAATGTACTGATATACAGGGTTACTGGTAATTCGATACATTCCTTTGGAGATGTGATGGGACATGAGCTAAGGAGTAAATCTAGCCCTAACATATATTATGCAAAACTCAATAGTTTTTGAGATATTTCAATTTTTTTGTTTTTCTCAAAAAAATAGATCTTAATGTCTTAAAAGTTAATTTCCGAAAAATCTACTTGACATTTTTAAATTTTTTTTACTGGATTACTTGTCCAATATCATAGATATCCATTTGGAATGAAAAATATCCGGAAACATTTCGATCATGTGAACATTTAAAATAAAAACTTGTAAAATTTTTTTTTTTTAAATCAGTTATGAAATTTACCTATTAGGTTTTTTCAAAAAAATATTAATGTAGCATGCGTACAAATTATTATAAAAACTTCCTTATTTCAATAGCTATCTAACTAGGTAGAAATGTTTAATGTACCCTTGATAGTTCTAATAAAAAATTACTAAAGATAATGCTGGTGGCGGAATTTATTAAACGACTAATCGTTCATTTTCATTTAAGTCAGTCAGTCCCTTAAGTTTGTTGGTCTTGTTAAATTAGTTATCGAAGATTTTGATTTTGCTCGTAGTTGTTGTTATTAGTTGTTGTTATTGTATTTTCTGTGCCATGGCCGCGTATGCCAACGCAGAATAGGCTGATATCTTGTTTGTCTATGGATACTGTGGCGGCAACGCTGCTGAAGCTCGCCGAGAATATGGTCTTTGGTACCCTAACCGCCGCTTACCAAATGCACGTGTATTCAGTACGGCATATCGAAATATCGCTGAAACTGGCTTCGTGAAATGTAGAAGAAGTGACGCTGGTGCTCCTCCCGTTTATTAACCAGATGATGAGGAAGAAATATTGAGGTATTTTGAGGAAAACCCAACTATTTCAACTAATAAAGTCGCAAGACTAACCGGAGCGTCACAATGGAAAGTTTGGTCTACGATACGTAGAGTTGGATGTCATCTTTACCACTATACCCCTGTTCAAGGCTTGGGGGAAGGTGATCCTGGAAGGAGAGTGGAATTCTGCCGCTTTATGTTAAATTCAGATGCAGAAAGTGCAAATTTTTTAACAAGCATTTTATGGACGGACGAGTCGAAATTTAATCGCGAGGGTATAACAAATTTTCACAACCTACATTATTGGGCACAGGAAAATCCCAAGTTAACACGTGAAACTAGTTTCCAAATGAAGTTTTCTATTAATGTGTGGATGGGAGTCATTGGCCACTATTTAATAGGGCCACACTTTCTTCCTCAAAATTTAAACGGGGAAATCTATGATATTTTTTTAAGAAATGATCTGGCGGTAATTTTAGAAGATGTTCCTCTCGCCGTCAGACAACGAATGATGTTTCAGAACGACGGTTGTCCAGCACATTATCGGCTGACAGTACGACAGTTACTTGATCAACGTTTCCCTAACCGTTGGATTGGAAGAGCGGGCCCAATACCTTGGCCAGCGCGAAGCCCTGACTTAACACCCCTTGATTATTACGTATGGGGTCATATGAAGGAGATGGTCTATGCCACATCAGTCAATACTATTGAAAATTAGACAAAGGATAGTCGATGCTGCCCAATACATAAGGCATAATCTGACAACCAGAGTAACAAGGACGGAAATAAGAAGACGCTGCCGTGTCTGTATACGGAATAGGGGCTCCCATTTTGAACAAGATATATAAAAATAAAGTAGAACTTTGAAATTAATGAAGAATTAAACTCTACTTTTAAAATGTTTTTTACTGTTTATCTAAAAATAAAATTCGTACTACTTGTGTTATTTTTACTAGTATTTTCTTAGAACTATTAAGGGTACATTGAACATTTGTACCTTGTTAGATAGCTATTGAAATAAGGCAGTTTTTATAATAATTTATACGCGTGTTACGTTAATATTTTTTTGAATAAACCTAATAGGTACATTTCATAGGTGATTTAAAAAAAAAAATGTTTAAAGTTTTTATTTCAGATGTTCACATGATCGAAATGTTTCCAGATATTTTTCATTCCAAACGGATATCTATAATATTGGACAAGTAATCCAGTAAAAAAAAAATTAAAAATGTCAAATAGATTTTTCGAAAATTAACTTTTAGGGCATTAAGATCTACTTTTTGAGAAAAACAAAAAAAAATTAAATATCTCAAAAACTATTGAGTTTTGCATAATATATGTTAGGGCTAAATTTACTTCTTAGATCATGCCCCATCACATCTCCAAAGGAATGTATCGAATTACCAGTAACCCTGTATATAGCATTCTATTTTTAAAAAAGGCACTTGGTCCTGTAATTTCGTCTTGGCTCGCCCTGTATGTTCGAAAATAATTTCTAGTTATAGAATTTTTTATTTGGTTCACTTGCAATTTTTCAAAAATTTCTAGCTATCGTGGAACTGGAGATAACGAGGTCCGACGCACTACTGCCCCACCCTGTATACATCTACATCGAAACCTTAGTCACAGTAGGGTAAAAATAGCAACAGCTTTGCCTAACTTTTGGGATTCAGGAATCGATATTGCGTAGGCCTATATGATGATAATATTTTCAGTCATCTAAGATATAAAACAAATCAAATAAGTAAATAATATCACGTTTCCACATTGCCTTACCTCACACCTACAGCTTTACTACCCACAACTAAAAGAAGATGTCACGACACGTTTGAGAAAAAACATAAAAATCACTCGTAAATAGAAATTCAATAACTTAACTTTTTTTGTTGTTTTAAGGTTTCATTCTCATATTAATTATTGGTAGTTCTTTACTCCTTCAAATATTTAATTCATATTCAAATAGCAAAGAGGCATATAAGCCATCATTTAAATAATTCCTTACTGTACTATAAACTAATGAAGTCGATCGGATCGTGAGAAAGACTTTGTGTTTACTTATGTACTTTTGTTATTTACATTTTACTACAAGCTATACGCATTAACAAGGTTCATTATTAGTGAATAATTTTCTGTACTAGCTACTTATGCTTTTTTATTTTCCAGTAAAAGACAGTAATAATGATTAAATACCGGTAGCATGTTTCATGGTATTAAGATGATTCTTTATTAGCATAATGCCTGTAAGAGATAAGATACAACTAAAAAAGGATTTAATTAAAATCGTCTTCGGCCACAAAGAAAGGTGACCGCTTCTTCGGTACATATAAATTATATATTATTTACATTAAATCTATAAATATTCCTTTTGCGAATCATAGAACCACCTTACCCATTTATTACGTTTAAAACATGTTTAAGAAAAGTTTCTCAGTTTGATCTGTATCTAGAGTTTATGTATATGTTCCTTCCGAACTTGAGAGCTATTAGAGATGAAATTTTTTATACGTTTGTTTTGTGCTGTCTGGTAATAGATCAGTCAAGGAAACATAATTTGAAAAACTTTGAAGGTTTAAGAAGATGTTTATTTAAATTTTCCGATAATCGCCTTAGTTTTTCAGGATCTCAATAGTGATGTATGCTGTGTAGGGAAGGGGCTTCAAAATTTTTTAAGATAGCTGTGTAAAAAACTTTCGGCAACATTTTTGGATCAGCTTGTCAATAGGGTTAAAGGCTCCTTTAGGAAAGGGAGGTGATTGGTAGTTCTCATACTGGGAGTGCCAATGATTGCGTGAAAGGTTTAATCTCATTCAAATGAGAGTGAACAGTGAAGATATACTTAATTGTACTTCGACTACCATCCCTTCTTAACCTAATACTGTCGAATTAGTATGGGCAAAGATAAACAAATTTAACATCATTTTTAAATAATACATTATTTCAAAATACCTCGATGTAATGTGTATTATTTCAGTATGCCCAATACAACACATTGATAAGTAGTTGTCGAAAAATATTTCCTGGCTTAGACTACAGCATAGATGAGCATAGCCTAATGAAATAATGGAAGCCAGACCCGTGGCCAGGTGTAATAAGTCTACGTCATACTGATGAGAGTAAAAAAACTTGAAACAGATCTGTGGGTACCTGCCGATGCGGTACATACATCCTAATTCAATACAGCCCTTTCCGACGTTTATTGTAAGTATTTTACGAGTGTCTCTTTAGACCAGGGCCAATCCTGTTTAAGGTAACAAAAATTCTTAGCAGTATACGAATGGTCGGAGAATGTAGTTAATGGTGTAAATAATTTTAAAAAATTCGTCCAGACTGAGTAAAAGTTCTGGAAGGGGGGTTGGGGTGGTAATATATACGTTTTTAGGGGTTGGTACTTGTTTTTTGCGATTTGCGGCTAAACTATGCACCCTATCGAAAAATATTGAATGTAAAAGTTGTAGATAATGAAAAAATCTAAGACTTTCTAATTGATGATTATTGACCATAACCTCAAAATTATCGAGAAAAATGCAAAAAACCGTTTTTTCGGTTTTTAATTTATAACTGTCGCAAATTTTTTTATATTTTCATGAAAATCAGTGAAAATGTTCTTTTTTGTGTTTTAAACAAGCCCAAATTTTTTCAAAGAGAAATATTTAATTTTCGATGTTCTATGAAGAAAATAAAAAAAAAACTAATTTTCAATCGAAAAATTTGGTTAGCAAATTTTCGATGAATGAACTTTACTAGTGCTCATTGTTTTCGTTGAAATCTAAACTTTAATATAGAATTAAAATATAATATTGTTTATATACAAAAATATCGTTAAAAAAACGAAAAACCGAAAAAGCTACTTTTTAAAAGTCGAGCTTTCGGTGAAAATCATGAATTTCTCTTTCTTTATTGTAAATAAACGTTTACATTCACAAAAAGCGTCCATTCTCATACAATACTATGTTATACAAGTAATGTACATGTACCTAACTATTCTCCGCTTTCAAAGTCCCGAAAACATTATTTAAACTGCAATTAAATAGGTAAATATTCAAAAAACACAAAGGCTGTGAACTGAGAAAATTTGTTAATTATTTCTTGTGATTCGTAAGTATTTACAAATTATCACGTCAGTCTTATATTTGATTATAAAATACAAAAATTAAAAGTAAAATAATTTTATTGAAATCTTTTCTCCTTCGTGGGCAATTCTTCATCGCCAGAATCGATCAAACTTTCGATTTCTTCACGTTCATTTTCTATATCTTCAATTTCTTGGAGCTCTTCTGGATTGTCCAGTTCAGTATCATCATTTTTAATATTATTTATTAGACAGTGGGTACTGTCTTCGTCTTCGATGTCCTCGGGATTACAATTTTTTTCGTACAACGATTTTTCGGCATTAGAACATTTATCAGAACCGTGACAATTTGAGCACAAATTTGTGCACTTTAAGCCCGTGCTCGCGACACCCACATTTGTTATTACCGCATCCTGTTTCGCAGCTGCAGCAGATAATTTTCAATAAATTTTCACGAATTAATTCTTGTTCTGTAAATATAGGTACGATGCCATTAACGTGATGTTTCCATCCTCAATCTGTAGCTGTTAATTGATTACCAAGCCAACTTTGTATTTGAAAATACACCCTGTAACAATGTTGCTCAGCTGCCCCTTCAGTTGGAGGTAATTTTTTCAAATGAAATGAGGATTTAGCAGTAGCCGTGCGGTAGTGTTCAAATCTTAAACCGTGTAGAGATGTATATTACTTTTGTAAATAGAAGTTATTATTTTTTATCCATTTTTGGTAGTCGTTTGTTTGTCTACATTTGTATTGTAAAAAATTTCTGCAAGATTAGGTATAAATGTTTATCGTCCAATAATGATTTTATAATTATTTTTTTCCTTTCCCAGTAAAACTGGAAGTTGTATCGCAGCCAGAAAAACAATGCAAAAATGCTACAATATGTTTATGTGATTTATGTTTAAAACTATTAGAGGTGTAATAAGTATCATTAATATTTCCTGCATCGGGTTTGTGGAAATAGATATTCAATTCATGTGAACTGAATTGATTTAAAAGAACTAAAAGATCTATGTCTTGACCAACAACTACCACTATTTTATCGGAGTTTTTTGCTACTTCAAGGGATGTATTGATAATTAGGAAATCTGCATCTTCTTCGGCTTGTTTGCAGACAAAATTGTTTAACATTCCCATTGCAGTTTAAACAATGTTTTCGAGACTTTGAAAGTCGAGAATAATTAGGTACATGTAAATTACTTGTATAACATAGTATTGTATGAGAATTAATGCTTTTTATGAATGTAAACGTTTATTTACAATAAAAAAAAAGAAATTCATGATTTTCACCGAAAACTCAGCACTAGTAGCACTAGTAAAGTTCATTAATCGAAAATTTGCCAACCAAATTTTTCGATTGAAAATTGGGTCTTTTTTTTATTTTCTTCATAAAACATCGAAAATTAAATATTTCGCTTTGAAAAAATTTGGGCTTGTTTAAAACACAAAAAAGAACATTTTCATCAATTTTCATGAACATATTTTTGCGATAGTTATAAATTAAAAACCGAAAAAACGGTTTTTTGCATTTTTATCGATAATTTTGAGGTTATGGTCAATAATGATTAATCAGAAAGTTTTAGATTTTTTCATTATCTGCAACTTTTATATTCAACATTTTTCGATAGGATGCATAGTTTAGCCGCAAATCGCAAAAAACGAGTACCAACCCCTAAAAACGAATATATTACCACCCCAACCCCCCTTCCAGAACTTTTACTCAGTCTGGACGATTTTTCCTTAATTATTTACACCATTAACTACATTTTCCGACCATTCGTATACTGCTAAGAATTTATCGTCTATTACGATATTTTAAACGGTTTGACCCTGGTCTACTTGTGATTATGCAATTCAAAACCTAATTCGATGTCACACGGTAGGCACTGCAATAAATATTACCTGAGAATATTTTTTTTCATGTTACCAAAGGCTTAAGATCGGTTTATATAATATTAGATTGAAACCATTCATTTTGTCATCAAAATAGCGGTGCAAATAACAAGTGTTTTGTTCGAAATAATTTATTTTAAAATAATACAAAACATATTAAAAAATTAAGTAAAATGTAGTAAATGTTCCCTCCTTGACATTTTCTGGCTCGGTCAATAGTATTTTGCATAGCATTTCGCAACATAGCAGAAGTTATACCTACAAAAACTTCGTAGATATGATTTTGTAAAATTTCAAGTGTTTGAGGGGGTGTATCATCTTGTTGAAAATACATTTGTTCTGCAACTACAAGTGGTAAGTCCATCAACATATCTTCAATATCATTTTATAGGTAAATTTCTCTCCCCTGTCAAAGGTCCTTGAAAGAAAATAGGTTCAATAATTCTTGTTCCAATCATCCCAGCCCACACATTTACTCCTGGAAATTACCGTGCCTAATTAAATGTTGATTTTACTGCGCCCAATATCTATTGTTTTGTTTATAAATCTTATAGTCTGGTGTATATTTACTGGGCAGTCGAAAACACTAAAACTTTACGACCTCATTAAAATACCGTTACTCTCTGTACTATTTCACCTGCAAATTGAATCACTTATCTTATAGGTTTTTAATGTACGTCGGCTTGTTTGACAAGACCATGCCGAATGGTTCAGCGGCTTTAATAATTAAGTCGTAAAGTTTTTGTTGCGTTTTTTGACTGCCCAGTAAATATACATCCGACTATACCTTGAGACTCATAGGGACTAAGCCCCCCAATGTTACGCTACTGAAATATAGCAGTAGTTGTAGTTATTTTATTGTGGTATGTGGTGTCACCAACATAGATTAGATAATGTTTAAAATTTTGATAAACTTTGAAAGGTTTTGTTGATACCTAGCAAGATACTAACCAATTAAATTGAATTCTTTCATATCAAGATATTCATTTAACTATTATAATACTGTTCATACTGAAAACCAGATGATTATCGTTCAATCATTATTAACAAAATATCATTGCGTGTTTACGACAATAAATTATTAAAGCAGCCAGAGTCTTTCTAATTTGCATATATGCCTTATAGGTGAGTCCGCGGTGTAATATTATACATTAAATAAAATGTGATAAAAATAACCTTCCCGACTTATCACTAATGAGAATTTATAGTAATAATTAAATCAGTCCTAATGACAAATTTCGTTTTCGTTTTTAAATATTTGTATTAATTATGATTTATTTTTTCTTTAGCTTTTTAAAATGGTATTGAAATTGGCTCTTTTAATTTTAGGCTTATATACTGTCTGGTAGTTTTAAATTCACTTAATTACCTACTAATTACACATAAATTTAAAATGATTATTTAACCTGTATATTTTAAGAACCGACTTGGCTTTTGGCATTTTTTATATGTTGCCGAGATGGTAGCAGCAGATGAAACTGTGGTTGTGTGAGAGACGACACGGTTAGCTGCTGTTGTCTCTCTTGAGATCGAGTCACAGTAGCGGCAGAAGGTAATCTCGTAGGATGTGATTGTTGTGTAGTTGTGTATGTGCATGTCTCTTGATTAGTCCAGCAGCGAACATATATATATATATATATATATATATATATATATATATATATATATATATATATATATATATATATATATATATATTGTTATAGAACTCACTATACTCACATGTGGTAGTTATTCATGTTCATTTTGTTATATCTATTTTAATCATGGTTTTAATCCTTAATTTTAAATAATCAGTAATTGTTTACCTTAAATTGTGTACCTGTAGAGGAATTTTTGTATGAATTTGTCTACATTAAGTTAAAAATACGACTATTTTATAATACATGTGACCTTAACTTTTAACCTCAAGTTAATGTCTTGATAAAGGGAATAAATAATTTCCGAAAGCTTGACAAAGAAGTGCCAGGAATGAGAGTAATAAAAAATAATGCACAGTGCAAAACTAGCAGCACATCTTTCGGCATGTCAGTCGGTCGCAATCGGACCAATTAGTTCAACGAGTTTCGGATTTCTGCTACCATGACCGTGCTATGGCAGTAGAGAAAGAACAATGCCAAGCGGATACGCGTGGCAAATGACATTATGAAATTTATTAATCGAGAAAATATTGATAAACATAGAATTTGGAAAATAATTCCATCACCGGCGTTTTTTTTACTTACAATATTTTTCTTTTCTGCTCAGGAAGCGGCGGAACGGATTGATATGTCAAACTGTTGGGGTCGAGGAAAACTTTACGACCTCATTAAAATACCGGTACTCTTTTTAGTGCTGTTCGCAAATTGACTCGCTTACTTTATAGGTTTTTAATGTGCGTCGGGAATGTTTAATGTCAGGCTTGGCACCATGGCCCGCGGCGATAATAGTTATGTCGTAAAGTTTTTGTTGCGTTTTTTCTGTCTCGGGAACTTATAACTTGAACTATAACTGCTGTACTGTGACTTATTCAGTCGGCGAGTCCGTCATTGGATAATGCAGGCGTGCGTCCTAAAAGGAATCACTACTTTTACATGCTGCTTTCTAGACCCAAAACTGTTCGGATTTGTTATTTAAATAGAAAAATGCCTATATGTATATACTAATTAGGTACACATTACAAAGAATAATGAATATAACTATTAGTTTAACAATACGGGTAAAGTAGTTCCGTAAAAGAAATAATTTATTGTTACGTGTTTACACCCTGTAGTAAATACTTCCAAGTGTAGGTTCAATAATTGCAACACGAATTTTCACTAAGCACTGTTTTATTAATGACTAAATTACATTAATTAGTCCTCATAATAACGTCCTAGTTATAACTTTCATCTGCTATAGACTCACTACTATAATTCACAACTTATTATCTGAACATTTGTCTTCTCTCAGAACTGTACTGAACTGACCCCAGCGCATTGGCTCTGCTACTTATATATCCGTGGCTCTTATTCTCGATACATACCATTTAACTCCAGGCTATTCCAGACTGTCGTTCGGGATGATTCTAGCTTATCCGTGATAATGGCGCCATCTCTGGCCAACTGGTGAACTACAGTTTTACTGGTAGTTAATTAGGCAGGTCTCTTCACTCTGCTACTAGGAATTAAACCCCTCTCCGTAAGAGGGCGGCATATAACATTAACTATATACTCTAATATAAATACGATTTTATGATTCGAATTTTAGGATAATATTATACAGTATGATTAATAAAGAAAATAATGCGTTTAAAATAAAGGAAACATAGACAGTTTTCCTTAATTAAATTTCTTCGTTACATCGTAACAATAAAATAAAAATTTCATATTCGATACATTGCAGAAGGCGGTGGTGAAAACTTATGGTATTCAATTTATAATCCAAGTTTAGGGTATATACCATTGCATTTGTTTTTTTACCTACGTATAAATAGGAGGCCACTAAAAAGGGTAATTTTATGCAAGAAGTTAAACCGCCTTCAAACAAAATGACTAATGATTAAGCAATACAATTTTGCCGAGTCGTCCTGAACTTGTTAGCTAATATTGATATTAGGTAATAAGTTCAAATTATGTGAACTCGTTCAGTTACTCGTACTTGGACCGGACGATTTCACAAAATTTTGTTTTACAATTTTTAGCAACTTTGAAGGCATAGTGTCATCACTTAATACCAACATCATATCGTTTGTGCAAGAATAAAGAGATTTATTTTTTCATTTTTATTATATAATAATAGTACAATTTATGTATTATTATTAAATAAAGAAATAGTTTTATTTTAAATAAGGCTTAATACACTATTGGCAAAAAGGCAACAGAAATCAGTAAAAGTATTTATACAAAACCTCCCTATTTAATCACTCAATCACTGGGTATTTTGCTATTTTCATCACTTTGTTCCTTCACTGCACTTTACAATATTTAAATGACTGGGGTGCACCGGTTTAGACAGGCATTCGGTATTCCTTCGATTCTGCTCTAATAATACGGTTTTAGCACCAAACCGCAAAACTAGCTTTTCTAGAACCAGTAGCGCTATCTCTGGGCTGATTGCCGAATCACCATTCTACCAGTATGAGTTTCCCACGCACTTACTATGTGAAGGCATACTACAGACTTCTGTATACTTGTGATAGTATATTCTTACACCATTATATGATTAAGTATTTTTTAGAGTGCTCATCCTGTATATTATGCACAAAATCTGTTACAAGTTTCTTCCTGGGTAATTGTGTTAACTAGTAAATATTTTGTTTCCGTTAAATAATCACAAGCTGACAAAATTTTGAACCAGAAAAGAGACTATACTTTTTTTGAAGGTTTTTCACGCGCTGAATCCGAAACCGTCCTCAGAATTGCTCCATCACACCACGTTTTCGAGAGACTCTAACCTAAATGTGAAAAAAAAAAAACAGTTTCTTCGCTATATTTGAGGTTATGTTACATCATGAGGTAATTTTTTCTTCAGAACGGCATCTGAAAGTACTACTCTTCCCCTTCAAAATCCATTTTGAATTTTTCTAGCTCTCCAAGAAATCGCTAATTGAAATTTATGAGTTTGGCAAATCACTGGGTATTCGGAAATTGAGTAGCATCAGGTGGAAACTTCATAAGACAGAGATATCTAATTAGAAACACCTAAAATTCCACCTTATTGTAAAATTTAACTCATGAATGTTAAACAAAATATATGAGCCAACGCAAAGTGAATAAATTCTTACAAAAATAATTAATGTGTAGTAAAGTAAAAATACCTACTACGAGTATTTCACTGTTTCCTATAAAAAGGAATCGATTAATTGCCATCAATCAAGGTGCACAATGTGTGTTTCCAAATCAATTGAAACTGTCATATACTTTGCGATATACTACGTCTTCAATCTGAAAACGCCAGCAGGCAGATTAATCCTAAAGAAAAGACTACAGTGCAGGGCTGTTGTGCATCGCTAGCCGTAGACCAGTTTTGACCTTGTTAGCTCTCATCAGTACGACATAGGCTGAGTTTTTCGCCAACTCTGATTGCAATAAGTCGCCACCAGATGGAGCTACTCGACAAGTTGCGGACACGTCTTGTCTGTAATTTGATGACTAGAGGAACAATGAAGTGTTGTTGTGCATTCGCCTATATCGTACTGATGAGAACTAACAAGCTCGAAACTAGTCTACGGCTGGCAATACGGGCTTATTGCAATCTGATTTTATTTTTAGTTTTCCGATTGAAGACGTAGTATGTCGCCAGATATAGGATATTATTTTCAATTGATTTGGAAACGCATATTGTGCACCTTGATTGGTGGCAATGAATCGATTTCATTTCATAGGAAACAGTGGAATACTCGACTCTCGTAGTAGGTATTTTTACTTTACTACACATTTATTATTTTTGACATAAGCATTAGAATATATTCATTTTCATTCATTGAAATTAATAATAATGGATGTTTAACGTGACATGACTTTTCACCGGACTACCTAAATTACATTAATATCTGCGGTATTTGAATGTTTCTGAAGGGTATAATTTCAGGGTATTTAACGTGGAGTTTTTTCACTTCTAGTTCTCGAAAACCTGACATGATGGAGCAACTCTGAGAGCGGATTCGGGTTCAGCGCTTAATTTTTGCAATCTAAGTAATCTGAAAGTTGAGAGTCAGTGAAAATACTAAAGAGTTTTTTACGGTCACAATAATATTGCCATTCGGTAGAGAAGTAAAAATGTGTTTGAGTACCTTTGAGTCCTCTAGATTAAGTTAATCCCAAAGTAGAGCAAATATATAATTTTTGTGCTAGTAGCAACTATGCGTTATTCACATGATTTAAGAGAAAGACCTCAAAACAATATGAAAAATGCGTTTTGTGGTATGCGGCTACATATTTTATGATAATATGTCATTAAATACAAGCAATAATAATTATTGTAAACAATGTCAGATGACTTTTATTTAAAATTTTATGTTTATACTAACTGTGTTTATTGCTGGTAGCCGGCAAGACTCCACATTAGTATTTACTTGAACTCCGAACTTTAAATGCTCATCGTACGCAATTAATTTAATTTTTTACGCTGATAAACTAAACGGAGACCAGAATGTTCTTTAATTAATTCCGATGAAGTCATTTGCTACTGCAGACAAGTCGATTGCCCGCCCTGGACTTCGATTCTCTTCTTACAACTGCCTTATCTTGTAAATAGAAAGAAGTAGTAGAAAATTTCTTAATTGGTGTCTGTTGTTGATGACAAGTAACGTCGTAAAATAAATTCAAATAGGAAAAAATATATTCCTATTTAATATAAATCAGAGAATTCAATTTCAGTAATTGGTATAATACTGCTACCACAAATTTCAAAGTTCTTTCCTAAAAAAGCAATGTTTGTATCTTATTAAATAGCATAAAATATTAATCAAGGAATACAGGGTTGGGCAAATGTGTGGAAACACCTGATTTCTCGCTAACCTATAATTTCGAATAAAATATACAACAAAAGTTTTTGTAGTATTTTTATTCTATTCAGTGACGTACTTTGATTTCCAACAGCTACCCTATTTTTCGAGATATGACGTCATCGGTTGTTTTTCAAATGGATCACCCTGTATATTTGTACATTTTCAGATAGATATTTTTTTAACAATTATAATGATATAAGGTTTGGTGGGTGTACGACTAATGGTTTTCTAAATATTAAATAAAATAATAAAATAAAGAATAATAATATTTCTTACTTAATAAAAATTAAATTTGTTATTACAAAATATTGAGCACTTTAACATTGAGAAGGAAAGAAAATATTCAAAATAAATGTTTAAATTAGAGACTTTCAGCAGCCTGACAATATCCTAATCGAGCAACTAAGGTTCTTAAGGAGTTCTGAATAGCATGCTGTAATATTTCTTGAACAGCCATCCTAATTCGGTCTTCTAACTCTTCTAACAACTGAGGTTTGGTCTTATAGACAGCGGATTTTAAATGGCCCCAAAGAAAATAGTCTAAAGGATTTAAATCTGGCAATCGCCGTGGCCAATATGTCCTCTTCGACCTACTCATCTCTGTGGAAATATTTCATTTAGGTATACTAACTCACCAACTTCAAAAATGAGACGGAGTCCCATCCTGCTGATACCAAATTTCATTTGAGAGTCGCTCAGGATTTGCCTGGTTTGGAAATAAACGATTTATTTCTGGAACAATTTGCTTGCGCAAAAGTTGTAAAAAAAGAATATTTATTTATTATTATTATTATAATTAAAATGTAAACAGCCTTCTCTTTATTTTATTATCTTATTTAATATTTAGAAAGCCACACCCACCAAACTCTATATCATTATAATTGATGAAAAATTGTCTATCTGAAAATGTACAAATATACAGGGTGATCCATTAAAAAACTACCGATGACGTCATATCTCGAAAAAATACGGTAGCTGTTGAAAATCAAAGTACGTCACTGAATAGAATATAAATATTACAAAAACTTTTTTTTATACAAAATTATAGGTTAGCGAGAAATCAGATGTTTCCACACATTTACCCAACCCTGTATATTTGACACCAATATGAAGAATTTTCACTATGGAACATCAAAATAAATAAAATTTGTTGAATCTAAAAAAATATATATTTCCTAAATGTTTGTCCTGGGATAATCAGTTTAGTGATTTACTGCTCGAAAATGCCTCGATATTTTCTCATTTCAGTAAAATTAAATCCTTTTAAACACACATCGGACAAGTTCAAATAAGTATATTTTTCAATAGGCCCACTTTGAAAAATCGTACCGAATCCTTCTGCCTACTCTCTAAAAGGACTACCTGTACTTCCGTAGATACTAGATATATTTTTTTTTCTCAAAAACGGTACAAAACAGACAAATGATCTGCATGCCATTCGATAAGGCATATTTTTGCATAAAATTGTTTTAATATCCACTATTGTTAAGTGCACACCACTGCATCATAAAAAATTTGAGAACGGCCCCGAGACGCCGCGAATGATAGACATCGAGTACATTCGACGCGGGTATACGGGCTGTCCATTTTATCAGGGCCCTCGAAAATATCTCACTTAATATCGGCCGTCCAAAAAAAAATATTTTGTCGAAAATTGTGCCGATTTATATAACCTACAAAATGGTTTAAAGACATTTGAAATCCATGGCCTACTTTAAGAATTATGGCGGAACGCTGTTAAAAAAATTATTTTGAAACGGGCGGGAAATGGCGCCATTAAATAGAGTAATTTCCTCCCTTTTCAACGATATATCACATGCCGTTTATTCATTGGTACTACGTTACTAATTATAAAAAAAAAATGTTAAACCAATAATTTTTTTTTAACAAGCATTATACTTGCCGTGGAGAAGTATGATTAAATAAAACGATAAAATAATTCAATAAGTTTTTCAAATCTTTGCTATAATAAAACATTAACAGAATTAAGAAGAATAAAGTAAATTCAGGTAACAAAAACAAATTAATAATAAAGAGAATATAGCACACAGAATATTAATATTTATCTAATCCTCAAAATAATTTTTAAGATATCATAACAAGTGTTCATTCTATGCACAATCGAGCGCGGCGAGGCACTGCATTTAAAACATTACTCAGCATTTCGGGGGTAACTGTAATGCATGCCTGTTGAATTCGAGTTTTTAGGTCCTCTACATTTTGCGGTGTCGTCGAAAACACCTTAGATAATATACCCCCATAGAAGCAAATCCATTAGGGTTATATCTGGAGAACGAGGGGGCCATCGAATAAATCCATTGGTACCTATCCAATGTTGAGGCAAAATTTCGTCTAAATAATCTAGGCAAATCTGGGAATTGTGGGGAGGAGCTCCAGCTTGTTGAAAATATTGAAAGTTGTGTCGATTCTCTAAAGGTAGGTCATCTAAGAATTTGTTAAATTCATTTCTCAAAAAGTTTAGGTACCTTTGGCCACTGAGGTGACCATCATAAAAATAAGAACCTATTAAATTGGTGTCTAAAACACCTATCCACACCTTTTTGAAAAACGATTTTGAAACCCAGTCGGTCTATGATAGTGTGTATTTTCAGAAGTCCATTTGTAATGAATATTGCGATTGAAAAATCTATTATTGGAAAAATTTGCCTCATCGGACCAAAGTATTTTACTACATATTAATGTATCGGCACGCTTCTTTTCCAACAGCCACCTACAAAAAGTCGTCCTCCTTGGTTTGTCCCCCGCTTGTAAATTGTGAACTTTTTTGGCTTTATAACACCGGTAACCATTTTTCTTTAAAAATTTTCTAGCACTTGTTTTATTTATATGACAAGCAATTTGAATTTCTCTTAATAATGTTTCCTTAATTTTCTGTATTTTTATTTCTTACATAATTAATAACTCGGTTTACTTTATTTACATTATCAGTAACACTGTTCAACCTTGTCTTCTTCTTTAAAAATGAACCATTATTTTTCAGTTTCGTAGCTAATTTTCTGAACAGAGTTTTATTCGGTTGTAGTGCTTGTGGAAATCTGTTTCTATATTCTACTTGAGCTAATCCAGAGTTAAAATTGCATTGGCAATATGTAATGAACATATTATAACGATCAATGTGAGTGAAAATCATTTTTGAAAATTTTAAATTCTTAAGCGAGTGTGATTGAGTGCGAGTTTAAGTATTAACTGAGATGATCTGTCAAAAAATTAAATTGTCAAGTTTGTTCATAGCCAACTATTTTAAAATAATTGAAATAATAGTGAAATCATGAAATACAAACAAATGGATATTATACTTAAATTAATTGGTAAAGACATTTTAACTTTCTGAGCATGGAGGACCTCTATACATTGGCATAACTGCGAATACTCTTTCCCTAATTGCTCCATGTTGCTTTCTTGATTATTATTTTGTTTTTGTTACCTGAATTTACTTTATTCTTCTTAATTGTGATATTTGGCCTAGACGTTTTCCGCATTTTCGATATTTTCCGCCATAACTCTTAAAGTAGGCAATGGATTTCAAATGTATTTAAACTATTTTGTAGGTTATATAAATCGGCACAATTTTCGTAAAAATAATTTTTTTTGGACGACCGATATTAAGTGAGATATTCTCGAGGGCCCTGATAAAATGGACAGCCTGTAGAATGGATCCAAGCGCACTGACAGTTTGGTAATAGATGAGCAAGTGATAAGATGAAATAAGAAATTGTATCAAGGTGTGATTTATAGTAGTGAATTTATGTTAGATTAAAGTATAATTAGTTGTGTTATTTTTAAGGATTAATTATTGTAATTTTAAGTGACTAATAAATCAGTGGTTTGTGAAGATTCTTGTTGCAATTTATTGAACCTACATACAGAGTGTTTACTGGAGATGTAAACATTTTCTCTTATGAAAGGCCTAAAACCACCAAAGGGGTGAAAAAGCTGAACGTGAAATTGCGTTAAGATCTTATTTAATAACTTATTATTCTTCCTTCAAACTACGGGAAATATTAATTGTATACACTTTAAAAATTATTACACACTATTTGTAGTACTATTTTTTATATAAAATCATTTAGCAGAAAATATAAGAAGAGTTTTCAAGCTACAAATTCTTAGCCTGCACTTAAACAATAATATCCGCTGAATAGTGTAACTTTTAAATGCAATTTATTTAAATAAAGCCACCAGTGGCGTGCATAAAAAAGTAAATTGCATTAGTACCTATTTCTAATAATGGTATATTGAAAAATCAATATTCCTATATTTCTTATTCTATAAAGAATTATAGACCAACAACCCTACGCTAGTTCCTGGTCCTGGCGGTGGGGGTGTTGTATAAGCCTATTTTTCACAAATCAATATCGTTACACTGAGAGGATCATTTAATTGAGATAAATAAATTTTATTATCCCCAACTAAATGATTTACTTGTATTTGCCGATTAAACATTTAGTTGGGGATACTAAAGCATTTATGAAAACTAAATATTCCGTATTGTCAAATAAATTCAAATACTCACAAGTAAGAAATATATTGTTCTGAAAAATAAAGATTTATTTCTCATAAACAAAGCTTCTTACAAAAGTTTCATTGGTTTATTCGTAATTAACAAAATTTGTTTCATATAAATAAATTTGCCTTTCAATGTATGTGTAATAAAAAAATATTTCTTTCTTAACAAAAGTCATTTTTACTGAGTACTCTCTAATTTTGTCTTTTGACGCTTGAAGAAAAATTCCTTTTGTTTGCTTATAGTTAAATTAGAAAACACCGTTATCATATTTAGTCAGCTGGCGAAGAAAAACAAATTATGACAAAAACAAAAATCAATTCAATTAAATGTCTAATAGTTTATTTATAATAAATATCAAGTTCTACAAGAAAATTTAATTTGATTCAGTATTTTTAAAATAAAATAAGAACTTACTGGTAGCTTTCTATCATTAATATAAGATTTCTGCATAAGCACATCGATAAAGAAGATGTAAATAAAACCATGGACAACTAACTGATTCCTTATTTATCACCTGCGTATATAAACCCATTTACTTCAGATCTTTCAATAGATTATTAATGACATTAAGTGATCGGATACATTAATTTTTACTATATGAAGACACAAATAGATTTTATACGTATTTCTATCAACACAGTTAATTGCCGAGTTCGTTGTGCCTCAAGCTTTTATTTCCTCCCCGTTATTTATATGTGGTAGACTGTGAGCTCTGATTTAGAATATAAAAACCATGTTTCTATTTTGTTTAGCGATATAGTAATATATAAATATATTGATTTGACACCTATTAATATATATACTTTTTATACATTCTAAAATCTGTGTGGTAAGAACTAGTAATACATCATTCTACTAGAAAGTTTTCTTGCTTTAAGACAAAATATTGGGTTTCTCTGCAATAATCATTCTCTTAGTAATACTTCAATTAGTTACATTTTATTACTTAAACTAGAACTAGTATAATACCTGCTCATATTTACCAGATACTTACCGAAAATCGACATCTCAACCGAGTTAAGAATTGAAACATTCGTGGACGTATTGTATTATAAATATTGAATGGCACCGGAATCAGTCAATGAGACTGCTGATAAAATGTTTATTAGACTTCTCTACCTAACGTTAGAATATGTGTAAACTAAATAAATTTTAAATTATAACATAATGATACTTTTCCTGCATTTCTGAATTTTTCTAGTCCATTCTTTAGATCCTCATATTTTTGTTGACAGCTTTAGTAGGTATAATTAATATTTACATCCATGATGCAAGTACCTAATGATGGTAGGACATTATGACCCGTCGCCATCTACAGTATATATAAGTTTTAATTCTGTTGGAAAGAACTGTGTATATTTCAATATTTTACGTTATGAGGAAGCAATTATTACTGCAATTGAAAGAACACATACTTTGTGAATGCAAGATGTTAGTCCGCACTAGGCTAAAATTCCTAGAACAGGCGGAATTAACGGCGGAAGACATAGGGAAATTAGCCCCAGGAAAATCACAAGCTTCGTAAAAAGTCTGGGAATCCTGGGATAACCACTAGATGTAGGGTAAATCACAAAAGATCTTTTAGGTCGAAGTGAAGTAAGGCTGTTCGAAGCCAAACGACCCCATAAAACAATCTACAAGCAATTATTGCATGTAATATTACAAAATATACGTTTGTTAATGCAAATAAAACATTGCAAAATTCAGCCTCGGCTCCTAGCTGCCATAGCTACTACTCTCACTATACAATTACAATTTACCACACCATTTCCAATAAAGTTACATAACAGTACAGTAAACGCCACGAGTGTTGGCGAGCGGTGGGGACTGTAGGGGAATATAGTCGACCTATCGTAGAACGACACAGACCGTTGGCACTATTTAGAATTTATACTACACCAATTAGAATAGCGATGCGTACGTTAGGTTCAAGGATTGTTAACTACAAAGGATAGCTTACCTACACCGATTTATTTCCCCAAGGCCATACGCGATTAACAAGTTGTGACGTCGACAACAGTCCCGGTGTGCCAGTGGCTTGCACCAGCGGTCCTTTTTAAAATAGATACATTTTGTGGGATGCTGTTTTATTTTTATTTTTTTAGCTAAATACATCTCAATATTTTTTTTATGAACGGTAAATTAAAAATTCCTAGTTTTCTTCTAACACAGTTATAATATACATATGTATAGAAAAAAACCAAAACACAAATATGGCGTGCCTATTATATCGCAGCAGTAGAGCCCAACTACCGTCGCACCGAGAAATGGATTGCTTAATACGTCACTGACAGTCCAAACAGAGTGAGGAGTGGGCAAATTTACTCTTATGGAGATGAGCAATACTTTATAGTTAACAGTCCTTGCACTAGGTCTATTATACTAACTACTCTCTACATACAGGTTTCCCTTTGCCCGCCATCACTCGTGGCGTTTACAGTACTGCATTTATAAATTATGTGTACTATGTATCGGGCCAACAATTATTTAGTTCATGGCAAAAATAATGTATAAACACTTTTTACATCACTTGAAAAAATGTCATTTTGTTACAGTCTCAATGTACAATGAAGTAATACCAAATACATAATACTAGAAGAGCACATAAAAGACACATAACCATTGATTTGCCATTACAAGACGGAAACATATTGATTAGATAGTACTTTGTGTTTAAATGCCTCATTTATATTTACTTCCTGGCGGAGTTTAACTCTAGTAACTACTCTACCACTCAACCAGAACGGAGAAATAAACTCTGACAATTCAATTCGACCTTTGAAGAAAAAATAACATGTTATATACGGAATAAAATGATTTTTTGTGTCTCAACTGTTCTTCATCCTCGATAAAAAAAATTACACTTTTATGATATACCTACTATTTATTAGTGTACAGCTGGCTTTGCATGACGAATTTACAGATGCAAATATTGTATCATCCGGTATTCTTGGCAATGAAATCGACAAACAAAAGCCTTTAATTTCACTTTTGTGCATATCCCCATTCAAATTTTGAATATTATAATGGAAATAATTCGGATAAATAGCAAAGAGGGGATTTCTAAAGAAGTGCGGATATAGTGAAACGTGCTATATATAATGTCAGTGTAAAATTTTGTTTTCCTTTTTTTTATCAATATTCTTAAGAATATTAAATAAAAGTAAATGAACAAGCACATCATTCGTTTTGAATATTTTTAAAAGCTTTTATAATAAAATTAAAAGTTTTCTGGAATCCTTTCATGGAGTGTCAACGAAACGTCAACTTTGACAAAATGTTAAATTTTGACATATACTATAACATGTATCACCTTACTGCATGCACACGTGTGGTAAGGTAGTAGTTACTTCATGCAAATTAGTGCGGTAACTGGCTTCTACCGCATGGTTGTAGAAACAATAGTTTAATACAAGATCAAAGCACTTCGAGGTTTGAATCCGGGGACTTCACTACTTTCATCGACATAACGGGAGAGATTAAAATTATGCACCTCCCAAATATTTGTAAAAATGACGACGGACAAAGTACCAAGAGGAAAAACATAATCCTACCTAAGCCAAACTACCAAAGACAAGCAGCAAATGTAAACTTATCTACAAATAAAGATATTAGGAAGAAAAAAATCTGTTACTAACTGATGAGAGAAATATTAACTGGCAAATCAGAAAATTAGTGAACCCGAGATATTATGATATACAATCGATAACAAAACCGGGAGCATCACTGCATCAGATAATGGAAAATATTGTACCATTAACTAATAATTTTAATCTGGAAGACTTTGTAATCATAATAGGTGGATTAAACGATATAGAAAATTACAAGATACCTTCATTTCGTTCAATATGCAATAAGCTTAAGGCCTGTTCTCATACAAACATATTATTTGCATCAGTTCCTTATGTTCACAATGAAAGAACCGGGAGAAATAAGCATATCATACAGTACAATACAAAACTGAATCAATTCTTAACTAAATTTAACAATTATACAGAGGGATTAGTTAGTTATTTAGAAATCAATGCTAGAAATTCCAGTAAATTTAATGGACGAATGGTGGCCTCTCTTATGTTAAGGGCTATATATTCCGCACCATACAGGAACAAAAATAAAAATATAATGTTCGTTAAAATAAATGAAGATGCTGTTTTAAACTGGAATGATCAAGAGTGGTTTTTACCTAATGGAACATCTGAATCTTTAACTGATATTAGAATCTCAACAAATAACACAGTGATACCCGAAGTTACAGGAAAAAATAGTGAGGAATCCGAGATGTCAAATTGTCGTAATAAAATTTCAAACAGTAATTTTTTAGAGGTAAAGTTAGATCAAATAGTAATAACATAGTACATCAAAATGTGCAATGCTTGAGTAACAAAATTTTAGAGATAGAATTATTTTTAAAGAGTATAAATTGTGATATTTTTTGTGTCTCTGAAAGTTGGGCAAAAAAAAACCAACTTCAGTCTTTAAATATCAATGGATATTATTTAGGAAGCTACTTCTGTAGAGACAATTTTAAAAATGGTGGTGTAGGCATTTATGTAAAAAACGATTTGAAATGTGTAAATCTTGATTATGTAAATAATCTTTCTATAGAAAAAGATTTTGAATGTACAGCCTTAAAATGCACGGTAAAGGAAAATGAATCTTTTTTAATTTTGTCAATTTATAGAAGCCCGGATGGAAATATACCCATTTTTTTAGACAAGTTAAACACAGTACTAAACTTACTGTTAAAAAATCATAAACAACATAATATAATAATGTGTGGCGATTTTAACATAAATTTTCTTTTGCCTTCTAAAAATCACACAGACCTTTTGGGCATTTTAAATTCATATTGTATCAGACCTACCATAAAGGAATGCACGAGAATAAACTCCTGTATTGATAATATACGTGTAAATTTAGATGAAAATTCATATAAGATTTCAGTAATAATTAATGGTATTAGTGATCACAATGCTCAAAGAATATCGATTTCAATGAAAAGCGAGATGAACACTAAAAAACGTATAGGGAATTAAATAATTTTGATAGTATATGCCACTTTTGTGAATTACTTAAGAATGAAAACTGGAGTGATATTTTAAATTCAGAAACACATAATGCAAGTACTAAATTCACTATGTTCTGTGATATTTTTATATATTATTTTGAAATAGCATTTCCAATAAAAACTAAAATTATAAACAGCAATCAGAAGCCCTCAAAAAAATGGATAACAAAGGGTTTAAAAATATCATCGAAAAATTTAAAAGAATTATACACTTCAACTTTAGATGGAGATGAAAACATTAAACTTTATTATAAAAAATACAAATCTATTTATAGACAACTTTTAAAAAAAGCTAAAAAGATGCATAATAACGATTTACTTGCTAACACTAAAAATAAATCAAAAATGGCGTGGAACATAATCAGGCCTCATAAAAATAAACATGAAAACGAACTTGTTTTAGACGTAAATGATACTCTAACAAATAATAGTTATATTGTAGGCAATCATTTAAACAAGTATTTTAACAATGTACCTAATTTATTGCTGCCTGACCCCCCTCAACAAAATTACCATGAAACTCATATAAAAAATAACCCTTTCTCGTTCTTTTTTGAACCCGCAAATGAATTTGAGGTTTTAAGCATGTTACAAAATCTAAAAAATTCTAATTCCTCAAGTGTGGATAATATTAGCACGAATCTACTAAAAAAATGTATAATACCAATTCTGAAACCATTAACAGAACTTTTGAACTGTTCTCTAAATGAAGGAGTTTTCCCAGAAAAATTGAAAATTGCCAAGGTAACACCTTTATTTAAGTCAGGCTGTAATTCAAAGGTGGAGAATTATCGACCAATATCCATATTAAGTTCCTTCTCTAAAATATTTGAAAAATACGTGGCACAAAAGATTACAAAATTCTTTGATAAACATAAGCTATTCAATAGTAATCAATTTGGTTTTCGTGCTGGTCTTTCTACGACAACTGCTATTATACACTTTTTAAATCATTTGTATGAAAACCTGGATGTAGCTAAAAAAAGTGTAGGTATCTTTCTTGATCTGAGTAAAGCGTTCGACCGTGTGTGTCATGCTATCCTTATTAAAAAACTTGAGAGCTACGGTGTAAGAGGTATACCATTAAATTGGTTTAAAAGCTATTTGTGTGGTAGAGCACACTTCGTAGAAATCAATAACTCCAGGTCTGATGTACTTAAAACCTCAATAGGAGTACCGCAAGGGTCAGTTTTAGGTCCCTTGCTGTATATTATTTATGTAAATGACTTCACCGTAGATGACTCTTTAATATTTGCTGACGATTCATCTCTACTAATATCAGAATCGAATATAGAATACGCGGTAAACGAAGCTAATGTAAGGCTCTCACAAGCTCAGGAATGGTTTACCGAAAATAGGCTTGTTTTAAATAACAAAAAATCTATATTTCTAAGATTTAGCACCTTAAACTATGAGGAAAGTCTTTTGATAAAGGCTAAAAACGGTAGTATTAGACAAGAACAAACTGTTAAATTTCTAGGTTTGTATATATCAGATAACTGTTCATGGTCTGTACATACTGACAATATCTGCAAAAGAGTTGCTTCAGTTTGCTATTGTATTAATCAGCTACGTGATATTGTTGACCGATCAGTCTTGGTCATGTACTATCACGCTCACTTTCACTCCATAATCTCTTATGCCATAATTGCCTGGGGAGCATCAAGCGATAGTTTTAGAGTTTTCAAATTGCAAAAAAGAGCAGTAAGATTCATTGTTGGTTTAAATAAGAGACATAGCTGTAAAACTCTGTTTAAACAATTGGGAATTTTAACATTACCATGCATTTTGTTATTAAATCTATTAATGTATGCTAAAACTGAACTAAGTACGAATAGACTTAATAATTATCATTCGTACAACACAAAAAATATCACAACACTTGAAATACTAAAACATAGATTAAAAAAATATGAACAAAGTCCCAAATACCTAGCTATAAAAGCATATAATCATTTACCAACTAAGTACAAAGAAATGCAACCCAAATATTTTAAGTTTGAACTTAAAAAATTATTATTAAATAAGAATTATTATTCTCTAAATGAATATTATGACGATAACAATTTGTGACTGTACTTTTTTTTTTTCTGAATTTTTTTATTACTTTGATCTACATATACTGTTAATACTTTTTTAATTTTGTGGTATACATGTGCTATTCTGTGCATAATAGCAATTTTATCTATAATTGTTTGATTGTTTGTTTGTCTTATAGGTATTTTTTTACACGTGTATATATATTTAAATAATATATGTATCATATATGTATATATGTATTTTAATATAATCTAGTTTATTTGTGTACTATTTATTATACTTAGTTTTACAGATAAATTGTGTTATGTAATATTTGACTTATCCTATATCATGTATTATGATCGAAGGGATTAATAAATTATTATTATTATTATTATTATTACTACTTGAAATGTATATTAAAATACCTTTAGAGAGTAGCGTAAATTATAGTAAACTGATAAACATCTGACCTATATATCACAACCAATGTTTGAGATAATACGATGAACGCGCGACTTCCGCCCTTCTAACTCGGAAAATACCTAATTTCATGCATTTTTATCATTGGTTGAATATGCTCATAAATCGACCCGAGAATATGCAAGTGAAAATCACATTTGTGAGTCTAGTGGGCTAAAATATTTAAAGAATGAGAAATGACACCCCTTCAAGCTAACTTTTCGCAGAATATAATTTTATGAAGATAATCAAAATCTTATTTTTTTTGCAAAACCATTTTCTTGGAAGAGCCTACATTTTGTCTCTACGGCACTGTAAATAAGCAAAACTGTAGATATTGGTCTAAAGTCCACACTTGATGATGGAACTTCATTCCCGGAATTCTCAAAAAGTTGACATGTGGGCAGGTATTATCGACAACCGAACTATAGGTCTCTTACTTTTTCGAAGAATCAATCATTTGTCAGTGTTATATGGAATTCTTGCAAACCGAACTCCTACCAGAATTGGCCATTTTATTTTCAAATGAAGCCAATCTAGAGCTTATAAATTAGTTAACTTCAGATGGTACTTGATTATGACTGGAGGCCGAGGGACCAATGTATTCGCTTTTCAAATATAGGCAAAATTGCCAACACTTTACCAGTGATTAATGTACTGTAAATTTTTTGATCCTGTATCAAACCGACTAGCGACCACGTGCCTTTTAATTAAATTAATCCCTAGCAAAGTTTTCGGCTCAATTTCTTGATTTAAAAAGGAAGTTGGACGGTTTTGCCTAACTTTTATAACATTAAAACATAATATTTTTAGTCGCAAACTCCTCTATAAAATTCTTATTTTACTATAAGGAACGTAACCAGACTGCAACCAACAGCTACTCTCCTGGCTATGTGTCCCGCCGAGCGCTGAATTACAAGTTACAAGCCTGGTGCGTTAAGTGTAATAATTGCATATTACCATCAAAACGCTAATGCTTCGATTGCAACAAACACCAGCCAAAAGACTGATCCTTTAAAGGAGCAAGGATAACATTGTTAATCTCACAAAATCAAGGGGGAATTACTTAAACTGACAGTTTGACAAATCGGCTGTCACGGTACCAACTTGTGAAATGTTAAAAACTAAATCGATTTTTATTGACTTTCGATTATTAACTATCTTTACACTATCATTTTGTAGACAATTTTTATACGCTAATTATAATAATAGTTACAAAAGTAATAAATGTGTAGTAAAATAAAAATATACTTATTACGACAATCCAGTATTCCACTATTTCCTATGAAAGGAAATCGATTCATTGCCATCAATCAAGGTGCACAATGTGCGTTTCCAAATCAATTGAAAATAATGTCTTATAACTTCCGACATACTACGTCTTCAATTGGAAAACGCAAAATCAAATCTGAAAGTAATAAGCTTTCAGCAGGCAGATTTCCAGTGGAGTGCTATTGTGCATCGCTAGGCGCAGACTAGTTTCGAGTTTGTTAGCTCTCATCAGTGCGACATAGACAAATGCACAACATCACTTCACTGGCCTTCTATAGTCATCAAACTACAGACACGACGCGTCCGCAACTTGCGAGTAGCTCCATCTGGTGAAGACTTATTGCAATTAGGTTGGCGATAAACTCGGACTAAGTATATATTTAACAAAATATATAAGCCAACAAAGTGAATAAATTATTACAAAAATAATGAAAGTGTAGTAAAGTAAAAATATAGCTACCACGACAGTCCAGTATTCCACTATTTCCTATGAAAAAACATCGATTCGTTCTGCACCTTGATTGGTGGCAATGAATCGAGTTCACATCTTACCATGGCTGTGGGCCACTGTCTACTGGGAAACTTGTTTTACTTCATTTATATTTATTGTACTATTGTATTGATACTTTCTTAAGCAACGGAAACATTTTCACATGTTTTTCAATATGTTTCAAGTGCGCTTATTTTTCTATAAATTAAAATCGACGATTCAGCATACCTATGCAGACATTTTGTCTACCGTAAACACGATAACGGTGTAAAAATCCTGATTAAAGTCGTAAACTGGACTAACAAACGCCGTTGCAATATGGCTGTTCCACTACGGATAGCGCCCTAATTGTATATTGACTTTTACATTAAACGCTCTAATCATTTTCGCTGCAGAGAATAACTTTTTTGTTTGGGATAAAATTCAAAGCGGAAAGTTTTCAGCTTTAAAGACAATATTACATTAAAATGCATAACCGATTTCAAATATTTGCCCAAACTGCATATTGCATTTACACCGGGGCTAATTAGCTATTTTGCTGATGATGGAGGGGGTGAGCAATACTGATTTTACGCGATTGTTAATATTTATTATTGAACTTCTTTAGTCATGAATAATTTGTATACAAAAATAATGTAATAAAAATCATAGAATGAAAATAGTTATTCGTTGTTTGAGTAGGAATAATGACAGCTCTGCTTCAAGTTTGAAGTTGTTTACTTTACATAAATTGGTAATGGTTGTTATGGGATTAAAAATATAACTATCGGTGATGAAGGGTTTTACATTAATATTCTTTCCTATTATTTGGGTTTTCTACCACATGTACTATTATCCTCTTCAAAACAAATCACCGAATCTACAAAATAATAGAATTATTGGAAAAAAAGCCTCTGCGCCCGTGACGTTTACGCCAAAGGAAAAGTCAGAGGTTATGTTTTGCAAATAATATAAATCGGAATAAACACAAAAATAATGTATTTTGCTGACGTTTCGGAAAGTAATCTCTTTCCGTTTTCAAAGCTATTTTTTGAAGAACTCTTATTTTGCTGTGTATGTCAAATACACAGCTTTAAGATTCTGTTTATGTTATTTCCATAGATACTTACTACTTACACAGAACATAGAACTGATGATATTTTTTAGATAATGTTGAGTTTGTTAAGTTCTTCTTTTAACATTGGTAGCCAGGTTGTACAAATATCTACAGAACAATTCGATACGCACTTATCTTCATTTAATAAGATTATTGCTGATTCTTTAATTTTTCTTTTTTTGGTATCTGTTTCTTTTGTTAAAAATTTTTGCCGAGTCCCAGTTTATTCTATGTCCGTTTTCCCAAGCATGTTCACAAATCTTTGATTTCTGAATTTCATTCTTTCTAATGTAGTTCTTGTGCTCATCCAACCTCACACTGAAAGGTCTGGATGACTCACCCACATAACATTTATCACATTCGCACGGGATATTGTAAATACAGTTTTTTGAATTCTGCTCCCTGTTTATCGGTTTTGTTTTTGTTAAAATAGATCTTAAAGTGTTCCCCGTTTGAAATATCGTCCTAACATCAAATTTGTCACCTATACGGCGTAGCTTTTCCGATAGTCCGTATACATAAGGAATTATTGCTGTATAATGACGTTCAGGTTTTTGTCGTACCTGATTGTCCCTATTTTCAACATTTATGAAAATTCTATCAACAAAGGCTTCAGGATATTGATTTTGTACTAGAACCTCTTTGATAAATTTTTTCTCGTTATTTAATATTTCATTATTAGATGAAATTATTTTGGCCCTATCGTATAAACATTTTACAACACCCCTTTTAACATTTATTGACTGATTTGAGTTAAAATTTAGATATCTATTAGTATGTGTTGGTTTTCTATAAACGCTTGTTTCAATTGTATTATTTATCCTTCTAATTAAAACATCTAAAAACGGTAGTTCATTCCTACTTTCTACTTCTAATGTGAATTTAATAAACGGTTCCTTACTATTTATATTTTCTAAAAAACTATCTAGTAAATCAACACCATGAGGCCAAATTGCAAAGATGTCGTCAACATATCTCCACCAGACAACCGGTTTGTTTATACAATTTTGAACATGTGTGTTCCCAAAGTTCTCCATAAATATGTTGCTTAAAATTGGTGATAATGCAGACCCCATAGCCATACCAAAATCCTGCTGATAGAACTCATTGTCCAATTGAAAATAGGTTGTTTTTATACACAGTGTTAAGAGTTCCATTATGCTATTTACACTTAATTTAGTTCTAGTTTCCAAATTATTATCATTTAGCAACCTGTCTTTAACTATTTTTAATGTTTCATCTACCGGAACATTGGTAAAGAGGCTAACTACATCAAAACTAACCATCAGGTGTGATTCATGAATATCGGTTTCATAAATTTTTTCTATGAAATGTTTACTATTTTTAATATATGAATCGGTATTTCCAGATAATGGATCAATAATTTTAAGTAAAAATTTTGCCAAATTATGACATGGTGAATTAATAGAACTAACAATTGGTCTTAAAGGAATATTTTGTTTATGTGTCTTTGGTAAGCCATAAAAATGAGGGGGCTTACTATGATGTGGTGTAAGTTTCCTTCGTTCAAAATCATTAAATTCATGTTTGTATTTAAACAAAGTTCTGTAAATTTTGCTCTCTATTGATTTTGTTGGATCTTTGTTTAATTTTGAGTAATGTCCCTCATTTACAAGAGTCATGATTTTTGTGTTATATATATCTTTATCTATAATGACTGTGGCATTACCTTTGTCTGCTGGCAATATTTTTATACTTTCATCGTGTTTTAAAGAATTTATCGATAACTTTTCTTCTGGAGTTAAATTATCTTTAATTTTGTATTGCTTCTCTAAAGCAATTTTTGCCCGTATGCGATATTCATTACCACTATCTGTTGGTAAATTTTGAGCCGTTTTTTCTATTGCCGCTACTATGTCAAATTTTGGAACAGTTTTCGGGTTTATTGCAAAATTTAAACCTTTTGATAGTACAAGCCTGTCTGAAATGGACAAAAGTCTTTTTGACATATTAATGACAGTCCTGTCAATTAAAGGATTATTATTTATATTTTGTAATTGCCTAATCTGTTTTTCCCTTATTAAGTTTCTAAATTTATGTAAATGCGTACCTTTTTGCAGATTAAAATATTTTTCGTAACTCAACCTGACATTCTGGATTATAAACTGATAATCCTGTTCTATAATGTTTCTGCTTAATTCATTCTCCGTGTAAGTAATATCCCCAATAGTTCGTTCTTTTTGGTATCTATGATATTGAATCCTTTCCCTAACCATGGACTTGCTTGCCTTGTCCAAAATTTTTCTGGTTTTCGCATTTTGGAAAGGTACTTTTAGCCGTAAGAACTTCGGAATTACATCATGTTTCCGACATTTACACAAAAAGGTTATACTATTTTCTGATCTGGCTAGTTTCTTATAACATTTTTCTAAAAATCTGAAACATTGTTTTATATTAGGCCCATACCTGTTATCTAAATATTGTCTGAAAGTTATTTGTGGCATTCTACGAATATTCTTTCCTATTATTTGGGTTTTCTACCACATGTACTATTATCCTCTTCAAAACAAATCACCGAATCTACAAAATAATAGAATTATTGGAAAAAAAGCCTCTGCGCCCGTGACGTTTACGCCAAAGGAAAAGTCAGAGGTTATGTTTTGCAAATAATATAAATCGGAATAAACACAAAAATAATGTATTTTGCTGACATATTAAGCAACATATTTATGGAGAACTTTGAGAACACACATGTTCAAAATTGTATAAACAAACCGGTTGTCTGGTGGAGATATGTTGACGACATCTTTGCAATTTGGCCTCATGGTGTTGATTTACTAGATAGTTTTTTAGAAAATATAAATAGTAAGGAACCGTCTATTAAATTCACATTAGAAGTAGAAAGTAGGAATGAACTACCGTTTTTAGATGTTTTAATTAGAAGGATAAATAATACAATTGAAACAAGCGTTTATAGAAAACCAACACATACTAATAGATATCTAAATTTTAACTCAAATCAGTCAATAAATGTTAAAAGGGGTGTTGTAAAATGTTTATACGATAGGGCCAAAATAATTTCATCTAATAATGAAATATTAAATAACGAGAAAAAATTTATCAAAGAGGTTCTAGTACAAAATCAATATCCTGAAGCCTTTGTTGATAGCATTTTCATAAATGTTGAAAATAGGGACAATCAGGTACGACAAAAACCTGAACGTCATTATACAGCAATAATTCCTTATGTATACGGACTATCGGAAAAGCTACGCCGTATAGGTGACAAATTTGATGTTAGGACGATATTTCAAACGGGGAACACTTTAAGATCTATTTTAACAAAAACAAAACCGATAAACACGGAGCAGAATTCAAAAAACTGTATTTACAATATCCCGTGCGAATGTGATAAATGTTATGTGGGTGAGTCATCCAGACCTTTCAGTGTGAGGTTGGATGAGCACAAGAACTACATTAGAAAGAATGAAATTCAGAAATCAAAGATTTGTGAACATGCTTGGGAAAACGGACATAGAATAAACTGGGACTCGGCAAAAATTTTAACAAAAGAAACAGATACCAAAAAAAGAAAAATTAAAGAATCGGCAATAATCTTATTAAATGAAGATAAGTGCGTATCGAATTGTTCTGTAGATATTTGTACAACCTGGCTACCAATGTTAAAAGAAGAACTTAACAAACTCAACATTATCTAAAAAATATCATCAGTTCTATGTTCTGTGTAAGTAGTAAGTATCTATGGAAATAACATAAACATAATCTTAAAGCTGTGTATTTGACATACACAGCAAAATAAGAGTTCTTCAAAAAATAGCTTTGAAAACGGAAAGAGATTACTTTCCGAAACGTCAGCAAAATACATTATTTTTGTGTTTATTCCGATTTATATTATTTGCAAAACATAACCTCTGACTTTTCCTTTGGCGTAAACGTCACGGGCGCAGAGGCTTTTTTTCCAATAATTCTATTATTTTGTAGATTCGGTGATTTGTTTTGAAGAGGATAATAGTACATGTGGTAGAAAACCCAAATAATAGGAAAGAATATTCATAGAATGCCACAAATAACTTTCAGACAATATTTGGTTTTACATTAAGTATTTGAAAACAATCATGAGAAGTTAGAGGGTATCTTTCTTAATCTAGTAAACACTTCACTGTCTGGTTTCTATTTTAAAACAATGATTCCTGCCTTTGGAAGTATAACAAGTATTGAGAAGTTCTCAAAACAATTTTTAGAACACGAAGGGAGAAGCAGCAGGACCTATAACGTAATTTTGTCCAAATAGTCTCTTAGGTTCTAGTGCAATAGAAAGTTTGTTGATTAACCCTTAACTGACTAATTGAAAATGATATTAAATTCAGAACACTAATATTCGAAAGAAGAACTTCATAAAATAAATAAATATATAAACACAACAAAAACCATAAGTACTCTAAATTAATGGGAAAAATAATTTAATTTTCTTATTCCTATTCATTTTGTAGGCATTCCACTTAAGGCTAGTAGAATTTAAAAGGCAGAAAGCAGCAAACGAAAGTAAATTCTACTGAATCAACTGAAATCGAGAACAACTTTGGTGTGCCTCAGGGTAGTGGGCTATAATAAAAACTTAACAGTCGCGATTGAAAACATGAACAGTGAGCTAAAAGATATTGAGAAATATAATACGACAAAACTTAAGCTCAGTGTTGCTAAAATCAAAGTCATAATTATAACAATGAAATATAATTATGCACAAATTGATATAGACAATATTAATATATTCTATAGAACACTACAAGCGATCTAGTAATATTGTTGAGCTCCTGTTTTTATTTATTCATTGTATGCTCCTGTTTCTATATATTCATATATAAACGCATCACCTTAAGCACAAATATAAGGTGGCGTGTGTCAAGTTGTAAGAAAAGAAAATAAATTGTCATAAACGAAAAGATACAATTTTGTATTTTTATACTAAATAACAAACAACCAAACAAAATATTGTGTTTGGGGTGGATTTATTCGAAGTTATTAAAATTACAGTCCACTCACGATACAGGATAAGTCCACGTAAAACCCAAACACGAAACATGGCCCTTCGATCCGCATGATCAGTGTTGGAAAAATAAATCATAAATTGCAAAAAGGAATTTAACTATTGGATTCATCGAGTTAGTACCAGGAATATGGAATAGTCTGCAGAAGTTTAACCTAGGAAAAACTTCAAACATCAGAAAGTAATTTTCTATCATACATTGAAATTAGCGACTTGCATCCTGAATCTTCGATTTTGGGAGTAAATGAAAACATATTGTCAGGCAAGTTTTCTGTCTTCTTTCATTTATTGTCTCAATTTGTTTTTTATTTCATTATTTAGTATTAGTAATCACATGATATATGATATTTAGCTCATCTTTAAAACACGTATTTTAAATATCATTTCAGACATTTAAAATATAAAATCAATAATCATCAACATCTTGGAAAATAGTTTTTCCAAAAATAACAATTTTAGTCAAAAATAATTTAATTAACAGGCGATATGGCAGATATGAAGGAGTTAATTGCAAAACGTGGGATTTTTAAGGCCCAGCTCACCAAATTTACTACTTTTGTCAACGAATTAGCAAATAATCAAACAAAAATAGGTGAATTACGGCCACGTTTAACCAAATTAGAGCAAGTCTGGAGTGGATTTGGTGACATACAGACTCAAATTGAGTTAATGGATGAAACTGATATGCAATCTGCAGAACGGGATTCATTCGAAAACAAATATTTTGCAATTGTTGCACAAGCAGAACCATATTTAGATTCAAAACAATTTTCCCCGCAAGTTTCAGATGTTCAGCGAAATATAGTTTTACCAAAAATAAAACTTCCGGAATTTTCTGGCGCTTATGATATGTGGTATAATTTCTATGATACGTTTAAATCATTAATTCACGATGATAAGAAATTGAGTAATATACAGAAATTTCATTATTTGCAAGCTGCCCTGAAGGGAGAGGCTGCCCAGGTAATACATTCTCTTGAAATATCAGATGCAAACTATGATATGGCTTGGACGTTACTAAAGTCGCGATTCGAAAATAAAAAAGTTATTATCCGTACTCACATAAAACATATTTTTGAACTGCCAAATGTAACAAAAAGTTCACAATCTTCATTGAGAGAATTTTTAGATAAGTTCCAAAAACATTTTCAGTCTTTAAAAAATTTAAAACTGCCAGTAGATAAATGGGACGAAATTCTCATTTACTTATTAACTTCAAAATTAGATCCCAATTCAAAGAAGGAGTGGGAAATTCATTCAAATGATATAGAGTCACCTAAAATAAATCAATTTAGTGAATTTATATCAAAAAGGTGCCAACTTCTAGAATCAATGGACAATAAAACAACACAAAATATAACCCATCGACAACAAGATTTTAAATCACAAACATACAGCACAGTTGATCGACCAATTATTTGTCCATTTTGCAAAGAAGATCACTTCATTCATTCTTGCAAAAAGTTTCTGGAGTTAAGTCCACAAACACGTTACTCTGAAGTTAAAAAATTAAGGTTATGTTCAAATTGTCTCAGACGTGGACATTCGACTAAAGAATGCCATTCAAGAACATGCAGCACATGTAATAAAAAGCACAATTCTTTATTACATTTTGAAAATAATTCACAAGCGCAGATTCATACACAAAGACAATGTAATTCTCAAACAGATACGCACTCGGTAAATCATGCATTTACAACCGAGAATACAATCCAGGAGAACCTACAATCACCAACAATATCAACTCATTGTAGTGGAGGTTCTAGATCATTCATATTACTATCAACGGCAGTGATTTATATATATGATTTTCAAGGTAACCCAATCAAATGTCGTGCATTACTTGATAGTGGGTCGCAGTCAAATTTTATCACTAGTGAACTGTACAAAAAATTAAACTTAAAATCAATCTCTATTACTTTGCCAGTTATGGGCATAAATTCATCATTAACAAACATATCACAAAAAACTCAAGCCAAAGTTCAATCGATTCATAATAATTATAATGTAACAATTTCTTTTTTAATCATTGATAAAATAACGGAAAGCATTCCTCAATTCACATTCAAACGTTCTGCGTTTAACATTCCAAATAATATAAAACTGGCTGATCCCAATTTTTATGACTCACAGCAAATCGATATTTTACTTGGTGCTAGCATTTTTTATGAATTAATGTGTGTGGGACAAATAAAGTTAGGTCCTAACCAACCGATTTTACAGAAGTCTACTTTTGGGTGGATTGTATCTGGTCCCATGAATACATGCTTAATGCAAAATCATCATTGTAACTTAATTACCAATTCAGAAATAAACAAGCAATTAGAAAGATTCTGGATGATTGAACAAGGTCCTACAGAAAAAATGTATACTCAAGAAGAGTCTGAATGTGAACAACATTTTTTGAATAATTTTAGTAGAGACCAAATTACTGGTAGGTTTTCGGTAAAGCTACCTCTCCGAGACAATTACTTACATTTAGGAGATTCTCAAGAAACGGCAATTAAAAGATTCTATTCAATAGAACGTAAATTATTGAAAGATTCGCAACTTCGTCTTCAATATAATGATTTTATGAATGAATATAAATTGTTAGGTCATATGCCTGAAATTAATCCGAATTGCGCTCAAGATAAAATTACATTTTATTGTCCACATCATTGTGTCAAAAATGAATTATCACTTACCACAAAACTGCGTGTAGTTTTTGATGGGTCGTGCAAAACATCCTCTAACTTATCAATAAATGACGTGCTCAAGGTAGGTCCCATAATTCAGGAAGACCTTGTTTCTTTATTAACCCGTTTTCGCAAACATAACATAGTTATAAAGGCTGATATAGCCAAAATGTATCGACAAATTGAAATCCATCCAGATCATAGGAATCTGCAACGTATTGTCTGGCGGTCGGATCCCAGTAAACCTTTAGCTCATTTTCAACTTAACACGGTTACTTACGGGACCTCTTCGGCCCCCTTTTTAGCGATTAGATGCTTGCAGCAAGTGGCAAAAGAAAATCAGGAAAAGTATCCTACAGCTTCTCAGGTAATACTTCACGATTTTTATGTAGATGATCTCATTACAGGTACTAGTGATGAAGAATCAGCCAAAATATTAATACAAGATCTAACTACCATATTAAATAGCGCATGCTTCGACCTGCGTAAATGGACTTCAAACAATGTTCAAATTTTCTCAAATCAAAATATATCTAATTTGGAAAACTACATCATTTCTGATGATGAAAGTTGCAAAACATTGGGCGTATTGTGGAATGCAAAGCAAGACATTTTTCAGTACACTACCAATCCAGAATCTCATAATAAGAGAAACATTACAAAGAGACAAATTCTCTCCATAATATCGAAAATTTTCGATCCATTGGGACTTGTTGGTCCTGTTACTATTACAGCAAAGGTTATATTACAACAGTTGTGGTTATTAAAGTTGAGCTGGGATGAATCACTTCCATTAGAGTTATTTACAAAATGGAACAATTTCTACAGTCAGTTATCGTTTCTTGATGGTATTACTATTCCCCGTCAAATCATGGTTTCTAAACCAATCAATATTCAAATTCATGCTTTCAGCGATGCCTCGTTGATTGCCTTTGGTTCATCTGTCTATATGCGCTCCGTTGATTCCTCAAGTCAAATTCTGATTCGTTTAATAACAGCTAAATCTCGTGTGGCTCCCTTAAAATCTATAACTGTTCCGCGGTTAGAGTTGAGTGCTGCCCTTCTCATGGCACAATTAGTTAATAAAGTTATTTCCGCTTTAAATATTTCTATTAACGAAATTCATTACTGGACAAATTCGACAATTGTCTTATCCTGGCTTGCAACGGAACCAGGAAAACTTAAAACATTCGTTTCACATCGTGTAGCCGAGATACAACAACTTTCAAAAATTTCCCAATGGCATCATATTGCTTCAGGAGATAACCCAGCTGATATTATATCTCGTGGCTTAAACCCTACAGAGTTATCTAAATCCTCATTATGGTGGCATGGTCCGTTATGGCTGCATCAAGAAGTCATTCCGTATTATAAATATGAACCGATCAATCCTATAAATATTCCTGAATCGAGAGTAACTCATGCTTGTATTACTACTATCGACTCAGACATTTTTACTAGATACTCATCCGTTTTAAGGTTGCAGCGGATGACAGCATATTGCTTACGTTTTAAAGCAAATTTAACTATAAACTTAAAATCAAAAACTCTTGGTAAGTTAACTCTTGATGAGCTAAATGAGAGCGCTATTAGATTGACGCAATTAGCACAAAATCACGAATTTTTCATTGAATTACATGCACTTTCAAACAAACAATCTATTCCTAAAAATAGTAAATTAAATTCACTAGATCCATTTTTGGACGATAAGGGTTTAATAAGAGTTGGTGGGAGATTAAAAAACTCTAATTTAAAATTCGACCATAAGTTTCCAGTGGTATTGCCAGCAAAGCATCCACTAACTACTTTAATTATTCGTCATGAGCATGAAAGAAATTTTCATGCCGGTGCACACGCTACATTGTCCAATGTCAGAGCCAAATATTGGCCATTAAATGGTAAGCAAACAGTTCGATCCGTTTTAAGAAAGTGTATTATCTGCTTCAGAGCAAATCCTTCTTGTATATATAATAAAATGGGAGACTTACCTACCCCTAGGGTCACACCCACACGTGCATTTTCCATATGTGGGCTGGATTATGCTGGACCATTTATGATAAAAGACAGCAAATTTCGAAACAGAAAGTTCATTAAATGTTACATATGCATTTTTATTTGTTTCTCAACGAAAGCTGCACATCTGGAACTTGTTAGCGACTTAACCACAGATGGTTTTTTAAATGCCTTAAAGCGTTTTGTATCAAGACGTGGCCTATGTCAGCAAATCTACTCCGACAACGCAACAAATTTTATAGGTGCTGATAATGAATTTCAGCGAATTTTTCAAATTCAGAAAACGGATAAATTCCATAATTATTTAAATGAAAATAAAATTTCTTGGAACTTTATTCCCGCACGTTCTCCTCATTTTGGAGGACTGTGGGAGGCAGCTGTAAGGTCAGCTAAATATCATATAAAACGTGTATCAGCAAATGCAAATCTTACATTTGAAGAATTCTATACACTGTTAACCCAAATTGAGGCAGTAATGAATTCCCGGCCGCTGCATTCTCTATCATCAGATCCAAATGATCTAGAACCATTGACCCCTGGGCATTTCTTAATTGGAACAGCACTAAATGCAGTACCCCAAGAAAATCTCATTGATAGCAAGATTAGTCATCTATCTCGATATAGGCATCTCCAAAAGATTGTCCAAGATATATGGCAGCGTTGGTCCAGGGACTATTTACATTGTCTTCAGCAGCGTTCCAAATGGAAATTTGAAAAGCAAATTCCAGAATTGCTTGGCTCCCTTGTCATACTGAAGGAAGAAAACAGACCACCTCAGTCATGGCATTTGGGGCGCATCGTAGCTCTACATCCAGGCAAAGACAATATAGTTCGGGTTGTTAGTGTCAAGACCCCTCATGGTGTTGTTAAACGTGCAACCGCCAAAGTGTGTGTGTTACCGATTGACTAACTTTAACGAAGGACAATTTGTTGTTCGACTACTAGTATTAGTTTAATTAATTTCATAAATCAACTATTTAGTTTCAATTTTTCTAATAATGTATGAGTACATTTTGTTGAAAGACCTGCATCCTTTCAAGGGTGGCGGCATGTTGAGCTCCTGTTTTTATTTATTCATTGTATGCTCCTGTTTCTATATATTCATATATAAACGCATCACCTTAAGCACAAATATAAGGTGGCGTGTGTCAAGTTGTAAGAAAAGAAAATAAATTGTCATAAACGAAAAGATACAATTTTGTATTTTTATACTAAATAACAAACAACCAAACAAAATATTGTGTTTGGGGTGGATTTATTCGAAGTTATTAAAATTACAGTCCACTCACGATACAGGATAAGTCCACGTAAAACCCAAACACGAAACAAATATAAATTTGATATATATAGTCTTATAATTGATAATACACTAATGATTAAGAATCATTGCAAATATATTCAAAATAAGGTCTCAAAAAAATGGTTCCTTTTCAAGAGTGGCTATTAATTTAAGTACAAATACAAGGATTCCTGTCCATCAAACTATAATTCGACCACATTTTGAATACTGTCCTTCCTTATTATATTTATTAGACAAAAATATAATTCAATAATAATTCATTTGTAACACAAAAATATCATAGCCTTGTTTTAAATGCGCGCAATATTATTTATCTTGGATGTAATAAAAATAAGAAAAACACTACGATATTCTAAAGTGGAAATAACAAAAGATAAATTTCACAATTTGTTACCCTTCCTTTATATCGACGAATGGGAAACATTTGGGTACCCATTAACTTTCCATAAATAAATACATCTCAAGGGCTGTCAAGTGATATTAAGGAAGGAATCTTTAGGATAACATAATCATGACACGAACGCTTAATAGCTTTCTTTTCCATTATACATTTTGAGAGGAAAGTACTACAGAGTGCTAAAAATATATTTATTCAAACTGGTTTAATCCACTGACGCACCATTCCAGTTTTCCTCTTCCATAAATATTTTAAACACGTATTTATTTCATGTAGTTTACGGATGGTGTCGTTTTTATGTATGAGAACTGTTTTATATAAAAATAGCTTTTTTTTGTTTCCTGTAAGAAATAAAAATTTGCAGTTTTCTTTATAGTTGTTAAATACCGGGTGTAACAGGATCATGGTATACCCCACTTTTCGCCTTTAGTTTTGAAGATAATTTATTGAAATTCAGGATATACTAAATACATAATAAGCGGCACTTTTTGACATCAATTGACTTTTTTTTCATTTCCGGTTTCGCCGCAAGTGACACTAACTTTCGATTTTTAAATAAAACACCCTGTATATTATTGCATTTTTGAATTATGCATAATTTTCTGAATCCAACGATGCCAAATAAGTGACATTTCAAACGTCAATTTTGTTTGTAATATAATTTTTAGTTTTCCATTTAAGTGTGCCATGACGATTCCGATTTATTCTAAATGACCTGTGTAATGCTACAAAAATCGAAATCCCGTTAAAAACATTAAATTACGTGATTTATGAGCAAATAAAATTCACCAAAATTGTTTTTGGGGCAAAATTCAATTTTTTCAAATGGAACCATACGGTACCATGGTACCATTTTTTAGTACTATTAATAAGGAATTTATTCACATTATTACAGCTAAAAGAAAATAAGAAAATACAATTTCGTTCTAATTAAATTTTAAGAAGTAACTAAGGTGGCTTTGAAAACAATGAAATATTTAGCTTGTCAAACATTTGTTGGTTTAACGGTTTTTTTATTGTGTCTTTAAAAATTGTTTAAAATTCTTGTTAATTGTATTCAAAATGCCGCAAATTTATACAAGAGATGAAAAAATTGACATGTTAATTATTTATGGGGAATGCAAAAGAAATGCAGTTGCGGCTATCGACCTTTATGCCCAACGATATCCTGATAGACAATGTCCAGCGAAAAATTATTTTAAACGTATTGAAAACCAAAGAAACCCGTATTCCGAAGAGAGCCCAACAATGATACCGAAGAAAACTTCATTATTGACGAAGGAACGGAAATTAATGTTTTGGCTCGAATAGAAGTTGATAAGACTGTTTCTTTAAGGCAAGTTGGGTTTGAATTGGACATCAGTCACCAAACAGTAAGTCGAATTTTGCACAAATACCACTATAAATCTTTTAAATACCAATTGCACCAGCATTTGTACGAAAGTGATTATGAACATAGGATGGAATATTGCAATTGGATTTTGCATAATAACGTGCAGGACCTCTGACTGGTGCCAGATACTTGAGATTCCTAGAAAATGGGATTGAGGACATTTTAGATGAGTTACCTTTAGATTTAGGACAGGGAATGTATTTCCAACAAGATGGCGCTCCTCCCCATAATTCAAGGATAGTAATTGATTACCTTCAACGGAGATTCGGAGAAAACGTAATTTCGACGAATGGTCCTGTGAGGTGGCTTCCAAGGTCACCTGATTTAACGCCCCTTGATTTCTTTGTTTGGGATCATTTAAAAAATGTTGTCTATACAACCGCCGTTATAACCCGTGAAGACCTGGAGCTACGAGTAAGATGAGCAATTAATAGCATAACGGCCCAGCAATTGGCTAACGTTCTTCGAGAAACAGCTACGCGAGTTCAGAAGTGCACTGAATCACGTAATTTAGTGTTTTAAACGGCATTTCGATTTTTGTAGCATTACACGGGTCATTTAGAATAAATCGGAACCGTCATGGCACACTTAAATGGAAAACTAAAAATTATATTATAAAAAAAAAATTGATGTTTGAAATGTCACTTATTTGGATTCAGAAAATTATGCAGAATTCAAAAATGCAATAATATACATGGTGTTCCGGCGAAACCGGAAGTGAAAAAAACCAATTGTATGTCAAAAAGTGTCGCTTATTATGTATGTAGTATATCCTAAATTTCAATCAATTATCTTCAAAACTAGGAAAGGGAAGTATACCATGATCCCCTTGTAGTGAAGCAGAAACAATAAAAGGAAATAGTTGTGAAAGTACAATTAATTAATTACAGATAATATATTTACAGACAAATAAAATGTTTAAAATATGCTGTAAATTGTAGATTCCATAAATCGCAACAAGAATTTTCACAAACCAGTACTTTATTTATCACTTAACTTATAATAATTAGTCCTTAAAAATAACACAACTAATAATAATTTTAATCTAACATAAATTGACTATTTTAAATCACAATTTGTTACTGTCCTTTTTCATCTGATCACTTGTTCGTCTTATATAAAACTCTGTCCTCTCTGCTTGACTTCACTTCTTATATACGTGGAATGTACTCGAATCTCCTTCCAGAACCTGTCTCGAATATGGTGGAAATTTCTATAGTTTTCTAGGTGCTAAATGGCGGTTCGTCAGTTGGCCCACAGATGGCGCTATGCCACAGTCAACCAACTAAACAAGTCTTCCTTCACTCACTACTCAGGGACTAATTACATCTCTCTCCGTAAGAGGGCAGCACATAACAGTATTATACAATAAATTGTCTGGGATTTTCTGCTAGGGAAAATATTAATATTAATTTAAGTATAGCAATTATACAAATATGAAAATTTTAAGTAAAAATAATGAGTACTAAAATGTATCTAGATTTTACTCAAAAACAGTACAGATTCAGACTTGAATGAGCGTTCTCATGATTCGAGGGCCTTTGGTGGACGATTTTCAAATCCTCACAAGACTTACAAATCTCAGCAGCTAAAATTGTGATTGGGATTTTCACGATTCCGTATATTATATATGAAATCGTCAGGGTAATATCGTTAAACCAAAATCTTATGCCAAAATAGTTACCAAAACCCAAAGTCCAAAATATATATATGCCAAAATTACCAAATGGGGGCGAGCGTAGGTGCGTCTTTACTATGTACATACTTCGGTATGCGATGTAAAGCAACGACAGGCGCAGTTAGTACTTGGATGGGTGACCATTCCAACGGAAACCGCGTTCTCGCCTCACACATCTTCCAGCGGCTTGTATATCAGTGTATGCGCGGAAGCTATACAACCTTAGGCGAGGGTTGTATAGGAGATATACCATCCTTCGGAGAGGATGTAAAGCCGTCGGTCCCTTGTCTATTAAATGTTAGGCAAGTAAAAGATCCCTACTCTTCTTAAGGGAAGAGGTTCGGCAAAATTCCTGGTTGGGGGTAGCTCGTCTACAGGCGTCGGTGGTAGGCCTCAGTAGCGGAAATAGGCCGACGTTAAATAAATGTATTAAAAAAAATAAAAAAAATTACCAAATGAATGATATTAAATAGGTGGTGCTGATTTTAGCACCTTGTCCAAATCGTCTACAATAAAATTACTAAAAATTAATATCAAAATTAACCTCTAAGGTGGACATGTGTCTATTAAAATTAAAAGAAATTTAAGATCTTACCGCAGATTCCTCCCCAATTTTCTTGGACGATATAACTTGCTAAATAAAGTCTAAACGTCGGAATGAAAATCGGGAAGTTGAAAATTTGCACAGACCTTTGTTTTGACGTTCTAAAGACGAGGTGAAAAGTCTCGTAATATTTCGTGTCCGCTAGACAAGATATAAGCTCATGGTTTTTGCAAATATCTCGCATTCTATGCATCGTATGCCACTAGAGTTTATTACAAAATTTGTAGAACATAAAACTTTCTACAAGTCTCGCTATATGCATTTTTTCGCATGATTAATCGTTTTCGAGATATAGCACGAATAGTGGGAAGCGCGCGTCCGTTTATAGAATAACCCTATGTAAACTGCGGAGCCAGATACATAGTAGGCTTTACAAAATTAATTATACAATAAAAATATTACTACTGTTAATAAAATTTAAAAAATGTTTATTTACAAATGTTATTTACAGATTTATTGGAATGCTTATTGAGTAGGTAATTAAAAACTGCTAACATCGCTACAAAACAAGCCAGGGATGATGCTGATGTCCTCATCATTGAAACAGCCATTGCAGAATATGAATAACAAAGAACTAACGTCATCGTTTGAGAAGATATTGATCTGCTGATTCTTTTAATAGGACGAACCCAATCACATCAATAAGAAATTGGCAAGGGAAATGTGGAAACATGAATGTATTCATCGAAAAGCTTCGACAAATATCCTTGATCTAAAGAACATATTTTGTACGTTTTCAGTGCATGCGACATGACAACATCTGCGCCGTTTGAGATAGGAAAACAGCAGGTTATAAAAATGTTCAAGAAACACTCCGATTAGTACCAATCGGCTCAATCATTTTAACTGGAAAACTGCTCTCCAAACACATTATGGAGTACGTATTCCTTTACAAATGTATAATGCTTCAAAATAAGTACATACATACAGCTATTCCGTATTGGCAATTATTGCAGGTGCACACAGTTCATCAAATCAACAAGACTCAACACACTGGTGCAATTATCATATTGTTATGAGCATGACTACGCCACTGGAACCATGGAAAGTTCGAGAACGGCGCCAGAAAAGTCGCGAATGTTATACCGGAATATTCTGAAATATTCTAGTACATTCTGCGCGGGTATATATAGGGATTGGATCGGCGGACTGGAACAGTTTTTAGATAGACAACCAAGTGATAACATGAAATAAGAAACAGTAGCAAGTTGTAAATTGAAGTAGTGAATTTATAGTAGATTAAAAGTATAATTAGTGTGTTTAGTATAAGGAATAATTATCGTAATTAAGTGATTAATAAATCAGTGGTGTGTGAAGATTCTTGTTGTAATTATTGAACCTACATACAGAATGTTTATTGGAGATTGTAAACACGTAATATCATCCACCTACAAACGCAGCAGTTTGTCAGATCCAAGCTGGGCTAGAGAGGGATTTACAACTTGAGAAATGGGGGTAGGTTTTACAGAACGAGATTTTGGAGCCGACAATAACACGAGCACTGGACTAAATAGAATCTTCTGCTATAGCAAGAAAGGTTGTGGGGTGAACTGTGGATGAAGGAAAGTTGGATTGCAATGCTCCATGGTTTATGGCCAGTCTCACGAACAAGCATGCCTCGCTTGATCAATATCAAATGATTTTGATGGAGAAAGTGAATTTCTTCCCGAGGCCATTGATGTTTAGAGTCAAATGTGACGGAAATCGAGGATGACGACAATGATCCGGAAATTGAATTCAGAAGAAGTCGATGCCGAAAAAGAGAGATCTTGAGATGTTTGCCTACTGGTGATGGGATTCAGAGGTGGACTGAGTAGCCTCTGATACAATTCACTAGGAGGTTATACATTACAACATTGACTAAATCTATCGGGGATACCATGTCTAAAAATAACGCGCCTTGCATTCTACCTCAAAGGTGATGTGGAAACGAATGTATTGTTTTGTAATTTATTGATTATAAACCATATTTATTACTTGTAACATATTTAAAATGTTCCGTTTCAATAACTTGCAATTTATATAATTATACTTTATATTACCTGAAACATTTCTTATTTATAAAATAATATTTATAAATATTTGTTCTTTCTGTATAAACCACTGCGAAAATTGCACCCTAGCAGGAAAGTCATCTGGGCTAATGGCATGTACTTTCTGTATATGGTACGGATGAAGCAGTTGCTCTTTCAAAATTCTTCCAACGATCGATTTTGGGACATTCATTTGTAATGATAATGATCTGATACTGACAGATGAATTCGCAGCGACTGCAGCCAATATGTTCTCTTCTACTTCAACAGTACGTGTTGTCCGCGGAGCACCCCTGTTTACGTCATTTGGCACAAATCGACCTAAGTAGAGATATAATTCTTAGATTTTTAGTTTTCAAAAAAAATATCATATTTTTACCAGTTTCTCTCAGCCGTTGATCAACACGTTCAAAAGTTTTGCGATCACGAACCCTTCGATGGCGATACCGTCGAGCGTATAGTCTTCGTACGTTTGAGGCATTACAAGAAGCCATTCCATACATTAAATGCATATCTGCGTATTCATTGTTAGTGTAAGCCATATTTCAACCAATTAATGTCGGATTAAGCTAATATTGAAAAATTATGTCACTCCAATTATCTGATATTTTGATCCATGGCAACCATAAACTGTCATTACTCGTTTGGTTTTGTACATAAACAGCTACATCGTCTTATCTACATAGTTAAGACGATGTAGCTGTTTTTTTGAATATTAAGAAAGATTAATATTAACACGTTCAATGCTCCCAGAACTTGGGCTTCAGCATACATACATACATACATAAGGTCATACATAATATGACAAAGTAATACTAAGTAAATAGTCTTTGTTTATTTATTTTTAAAAGTTACTATTATTTGTGCGATTGAAAATCGCAATTTCATCGTTAGGTGCATTTATCTCGAAAACGGTTTTTCAACAGTTCTACCCAAATCCGAGAGATTGCCCACCATTTTTAGGACACCCTGTATATTAATCAGTAAAAATCATGGTAAATAACAAAAATCCGCTCAGACAGGTTAGTTGATAGAGTAGTGTATATTGTTTTATCTGCTGCCCCGTAAGTGGGGCACGTTGGTAGACATGACAGAATATAAAAAATTCTTTTGTCTACGTTTTTCTTTTATATGTTTCATTAATATAATTAATCACTTATAGCAATTTTGCCTACAGCTATAAAAAATTCGAACGTAAAAAAATATACCAATCAGCCCCCATCACCCCTACTATAGTATCGCAAAAAGAAACAGTTTTATAAACAGCTTACATTATAATAGGAGAAGTGTCGAGAGAACGTCGTAACTATCCTGGTCTCAACGATATGAAATGTCTTGGAGTCTTTGTGTAATAAGAATGTTAAAAATAAAACAAAAATCATGACATTAAAATCTGAAATGTGCCGAAATCTAGAAATATCTGAAAAACCTCGATGTACTTTAAAAGGCAATGTAATAGACTATATTTGTGTGTTTGCATGAGTTTTTGGTGCTCCTAGATATGAGGGGAACTTCAATGTTTGCAAGTATTGTAGAGGAAAACGATAAATGAAAACGGTCACAGACGTAGTGGGGAATAGAGAGGGTAGTGGCTATGCATAACGCATATCTGTTTGTATCACATCATGTTTTACGTCTTTTATGTCGCGTGCATTAGAATGAGAGAGAAGGTCAGGCTTGTGTTGTTTGCCAACTAGCACGAACGACATGTGAGATATGGTACTTCAGAGGCGGACTTAGTTTACTTTCATATACGGCGGTGTGTACGGGTGTAAGTGCAATTAATACATTAATACATTAGTTTATATTTGTCTTTTTGCTGGTATGTAACTTATTTATTACAAAAATGAGTCGATCGAGTGTTTGTGAGTGTGAAAGTGACAGTTATAGTGATTTCAGTGATAAAGAAAATAAAATTCCAAATGAGTTTCAAGGGAGAAAAAAACGGCATTTAAGCAGTGACGGGAAACAAATTTGTTTAAATGTGTATAATACTCTTTTACAGCGACAAACTAATGACTTTGACTTGCGTGATTTAGATATATTAAGGGAAACAGAATCTTTAACCCACGTTCCCTATTCCACATTGTACAAACTAGTGAAAACAGGTGTTACCGAAAGAAAGCAACGTTGCGACGCTGGTATATCAATAATTTTAGATCCATCAATAGCAAAACTTTAAAAAAATGTAATTTATGATGCATATCAGAAAAATGAAATCCCGACTGTTGACGTGGTAGACAGAAAACTAAAGGAAATAGATTGTCCTTTGAAATATACGACAAGAACTTTAAGGAACTGGCTGAAAAAAATTGGATTTAAATTTAAACAATTAATAAACGCGTGGCGATTATGGAAAGCAGACGAATAGTGGATTGGCGACATTCATATCTAGAGGAGATTAAAAAGTTCAGAAGGGAAAATAGAACAATTTATTACCTAGATGAAACTTGGTATGACACTCACGATACCGTAAAAAAAGGATGGACTGATGGAACTAAAAAATGTCTACCACAGTCATTTCCTCCAAATAAGGGGACTCGATTGGTTATATTACACTGTGGATCAGGTGTGGATGGGTAGATAATGCATTGAAACTATGCGGGAAAAACATGGAAGAGTGTAACGTGGATTATCACAAGAATATGGAGGGAGTAATTTTTGAAAAATGGTTTGAAAATACTCTAATTCCAAAATTAAAGCCAAATAGTGTTATTGTTCTTGACAATGCGAAGTACCATTCAAGAGAATTATATAAAATTCCTAATAAGAGTTCGACTAAATTGGAGTTGCAAATTTTTTTAACGGATCACGACCTATATTATATGGACAGTTATACTAAAGCAGAATTGTTGGAAGTCCTTCATACGAAAACATTTGAGAAGAATTATGTTATAGACAGTATAGCTGAAAGATTTGGCCACAAAGTTTTAAGATTACCACCATATTATTGTATTTTCAACCCAATAGAATTGATTTGGGGAAAATTGAAAAAAAATATCAGAAAAGGAAATACTTTTCCAAAATTCGACAAAAGAGTGATAAGAGTTAATTAAAAACGAAGTGTCCAAAATTACCAAGTAAGATTGGGAAAAGAGAATTGCCAAAGTGATTAGAATTGAGGATGATTATTTGAAACTTTGTGAATTTAATAAAAATGGGGAAAATAAATTCATTATAAATTTAGAAGAGGATAGTTCATCATCTGAAAATGAAGAAGAGGGGGAGAACGCACAGGATTCTGAGGAAGAAGTGATTGTGATGACTTGTGATTGAAGAAGTGGTAGTGATATATATAAGTTTATTATTTGTGTCCGTTTTTGTGTTCAATGATAGTGATCGTGATATCAAGCTTATTATTTATGTCATTTTGTGTGTTTGTAAGTATTTTAATCTATTTTTATTTATTTAAAGAATTCAATTATATTTAATTTTATTTATTTGGAGAATACATATTTTATTTACGAAAATTTGCTATTTCGAGTTTTGTTTCTGTTTTTAGAGGTTTATTGTTATTTTTTAATTTATTTTGAGAATACCTATATATTTTTTTACTGTTATTATTTTAAGTTTTTTTTTGTTTTTAGATGTTTATTGTTATGTTTTTTATTTATTTTGAGGATACCTATATATTTTTTTACTGTTACTATTTTAAATTTTTTTTGTTTTTAGAGGTTTAGTTTTATTTTTTTGTATAATTTTCTTTATCCTGTACTAATATTCTTTACCCATCCTATCATGGCAAGATATGCTCATACCTCCCCGTGGTTCTTGCTAGGTAGTAACAATTTACTCAAATATTAAGTGAACTAGGATACTGAAACTACTGTATAGTCAGTAGTGTAAATTATTGCCAGCTAAACTGAGCCCACACAACAAAAGCCAACGCAATTTTCTTATGGAAAAGTGACTTCCGTTAAATTGGTTGAATTTTTGATATGTTGTGTATCCTATCTCTGTATCAAATGCATCAATGTCTCAAATTTGCTTAATAACACCTAAACAGTATAATTGATTGTCTTATCATATCATATGACGTCATAACAGGTCATGTCGTGTCACAGAACCTCATAGTGGTCACTTTGAATTTTATTGTGATCTGAGCACCTAGAAGTAAGAGAAAAGAATGTTATTTAAATCATGATGTTCTATGACACGATATTACATGCTATGACGTCATATGACGTGACAACGTTTGAGATTATATGATGTAATATTTCAATAAATAAACCATGACAGTTATGAGGTGTTTTCAAACCACTGTGAGACCCTAGAAGCAAAAAAAAGAGTACTGATTTAACCCAGACCCATACACCTCAAATAAACGATAATTCTTACTTTAGCAAGCTTTATCTCAAGACTGTGAAAGTTTGTCAATTTGTGCCAATTGAGACATTTGATCAGAGAGATGGGATACACAACATATCAAAATTTCAACCAATTTAACGCAAGTCACTTTTCCATAAGAAAATTGCGTGGTCCTTTAAAAGCGTAAACAGACATACGTACACAATATAGTTAAGTCCGGGCCTGCCTTCTTAGCGTCTCACCTCGCACCCCCCCTCTCAATTTCCTCTTTCCCGCACTATAGATAAGGACTAATCTCAAACCCCCAAGAAAATTATGACATTTGGAAAATCAAAATGGCGGCGTGGATATGCTGGCTTAAATTTGAGTCAACTTATGATTTTTTCACACTTTTGAATATAAAAACATTGCGAAACTTAGTACTGGATTGTGAATATTGGCTAGTTATTCATAAAATAAAGTCCTTGACGGTAGACAACTTCTACTCAGCAGAAAGTCAAAGGCCCTTCCATAAACAAACACTCATGAAGAAGCATGGGACTACCACTATCTAATAATCAACCAAGAGATTATCGCTTATGAATTAATTAATAAAAAATCTGCACTAAAGTGTATAACATTTCTCATTTCTACAGATCATCGCAAAAATGATAAATGACATTTCAGAATTACATACATTTTCTACAAAAAAATAATTTCTTTTCAAACTAATAAACATGACAGGGCTTTTCATTCCTTTAGATCATCTCGCGCCGGCTGATATATCAGTAAATCTTGCACTAATACGCGTGCTACTGAAATAACATTAATCTGTCCTCAAGTGCAGCTAAGATAGAGTGAGGATGAGAACCTTTATGATCGCTTGCACTAAACACTTGACATGTGTTTTCAATCATAATAAAGTCAAAACTTGACGCATAGTTTATCGAAGCATGTGAGGTAGAAACAGCTGGGTAGACGTTTTGTGTTTTTAGACACAGGCGGGTTAGCACAATATTTAATGGGTGATAATCCTGTACAGAAATTTAATAGATTTGAGGCTAATTCCTAATTTCTCTTTATTTTCGTTAACATTAAAGTGTAAAGAACTATATATTTACAATATTTCCTGTCTATTTCTTTCTGTTACAGATCCACAGATCTCCTCGAATCGAGAAGGGCTTCCTATCAAAATGTACGTCTGATAGTTTGTCTAATCGTCTGTCCATCCGTCATTATGCTTGTAAACATGATAATTAAAGAATCAAAATTGAGATTGTCACGAAATTCATACAGTAAGTTAGTGTTAACTGGATGGGGACTACCATTTTTATCAAATCGACAAATAATAAAATATTTAAAGAAAACAAAAATGTACATAACTATCCGGAAGGGGGTTAGACATTGCGTTGAAAACCAATCATGCTTACCAAACTACACGCTCTAGCCCGCTCCACTTCCGTACCGGTTAAACATCGTCTAATCCAGTAGCTTCTTCCCTCTCGCAATGATGGCTTTGGAGGTCTCCATTCAGCCACAAAATATACAATGTTAACCTACTTGGATATTAATCTAAATTCTTATAACAATTTCTAACACGATAAATAATATTCCAACTCAATACTTGTAACAGAACAAAAGCCTACAGATCCGTTTGCAGAATTAGCTAACCTGGGAGGAGGAATAAACTTTGGAACGCAGTGTTCAGTGGTGCCTCCTACCACCCTACTAGTGGTAGCTTCATCCCTAAAACACGCCCCTATTGTGCAATTCGGTAGTTTTTTTCTTGAAAACCGTTTGTCCCACAAAAAATATACTTACAAAAAATATTCCCAGTAAAATGCTACACAATAAAGTGTTTATTACCTAAATTGTTTAGAACAGATGTTTTCGAGAAATCAGCTATTGAAGTTAGGGGTTGCATTAACAGAGATTCACGAACATGGTATATAATAGTTCAAATGTGCTTTTAGAGGGCGGAATATTAAAAGTATAAGGAACGGAACCATTCTGCAACCACTGCAACCACTACAGCTACTCTCCGGGTTTTGTGCCCCGCCGAGCGCTGAATTACAAGTTACAAGCCTGTTTCGATTGCAACAAACACCAGCCGAAAGTCTGATCCTACTTAAGGGAGCTCTCGTGCCATTAGCATTTGTTGGTAATATGCAATTATTACACTTAACGCGCCAGGCTTGTAACTTGTAATTCAGCGCTCGGCGGGGGACATAGCCCGGAGAGTAGCTGTTGGTTGCAGTCTGGTTACGTTCCTTATAGTAAAATAAGAATTTTATAGAGCAGTTTGCGACTAAAAATATTATGTTTTAATGGTATATAATGTATCACTTATAATTCTAGGCGGTAGCCGGAATCGAACACGCGACAACAATTTGTACATCTATTTAATCGCAGAAAGGACCTTGATATTGTAATTCAGATTTTTAATTATGCTAAGTCAACTCCAACAGAAATTGTGCAAGCTGGGGAAAGCTTCATATTGGAGCTCTATAAAGCTAAATCATTAGGGGTAGTCTCAGTGGGCAAAGATATGCTTATTTTAATAAATGTATTGGCCAAGCGGGTAGTGCCGTGGTTCTTTCAAAATTACCTCTCACGTCGGCAGTAGTACAACAGCATTCCCGTCGTAGTTACCTTCAAGTGCAAATGTGGCATGGATAACATTTGCATTGTGATGAGCTTTTTGGTTGGAAAAAAATTATGATGCCCTGTCACCTGTCTATACCACTGAGCCACCCGCCCCGGCATCTATTTTAAAATTAATAACCTGCAGTTGCAAACAAAATTGTGACAAGAGATGCAGCTGTACTAAGGCAGGCTTACATTGCACAACTATGGGCAGAAATTGCCGTGGCCAAAGCTGTACCAATACAGATACTACAGATGAGTAGATACTATCGAAGATGTATTATAAATTTATTTTGACTTAGTGGTTTAGGTCTCCAGGAGAAACCACTACCGATAACCCTACCTCAATGGTGGTGTGGAAACGAGTGCTGGTGTATAAATCGCAAAACTTTTTTTAAAACCCCCTCTCCACTATAATACAACCTTACATTAAATCATAGAGTTCCAAAATTATACCTACCTAAAATACATGATTATACCATATTCGTGAATCTCTGTTAATGCAACCCCTAACTTCAATAGCTGATTTCTAGAAAACCTCTGTTCTAAACAATTTAGGTAATAACACTTTTTTATGCAGATTTTACTGGGAACATTTTTTGTAAGTATAATTTTTTTGTAGGACAAACGGTTTTCCAGAAAAACGCAAAAATCTACCGAATTGCACTTTAGGTGTGGATTTTAATGATGAAGCTCCCATTTGTTGCTTGGGAACTCTTTTTATTTTGAAAGTACATCCCTTGATAAGTTTAATTCCCAAGTGGCAAAACTTTATACGTTTTTTTTTTTATTTATGCTAATATGAATGGCCTACTAAGTTACCAAATAAAGTGGATCTAAATAAACAATGCTGATTCAGGCATCAATAAATGTGATAACACTCCGTGTAAAAACGAAATATGTATAAAGATTCAAATGGAAATTCAATGGAAAACAGTATTGTAGGCTATTATCAGACTAAAGGAAGCAAGCCTAGTCAACTTTTTATGCAAATATTGTTATTGGTTATATTTCAAATTTTCAATACAAATTTATATGCTAAATATCTTCTTCTAAGATTAAGTGGAGGCCCATTACATTCTGCCAATAGGGCACAGATCGGGGTAGATTTTTAAACGGTCCTTAATGCTTTATACTGTAACCTATCTAGTTTAACAAGTCGAGAATGAGGAGCGAAATGACAGAATAATGCTACCATAGTCTATTATAGATCTAACATATGATCCTTAGAAAAGAAGAGCGATTTTAAGAACAGCGCCCCAAGCTCGTTTACAAGTTATTTTTAGAATATTAAGACTTTTTCTGCCTTGATTAAGCATTCGGATATATGAGCATTCCAAATAGGGTTTTCCCACTAATTTTATTTTAACAATTTGTGTCGTGAAAATGATATAATAAAACATTTTATTAATTTACAACAATTTACTTTTCTAATAAGAATTATTTCTAAGAAAATATCGTTAAAACAACTTGCTGATAATTTCACTGCTTTTTAAAACGGGCACTTTTACGCGCCAGAATTACGTATCTACCCGGAAAACCATGAGATTATGAATATAATTAGTTTGTAATAGATTCTAACTGTGTGTTAAAGAAAGCTTTCCTCTAAAACTTCTCAGAATTTCAATTTGTAATGCTTGTACTGTGATTGGTTTAAAGCAGTGGACGTGTAAATATTAGCCAATCAGAATCCAGATAAATGCCGCACAAGTTATTTGTGAAAGCGTCGGACGTTAATATTTTGTACTGTAGTTTAGGTTTAACCTTCACCGACATTACACATCAGATGACTAACCTAAAACGTTAAATTTATATTTTTATGTTTGTATTGTTTGGAGTGAAAATATTATTTTATCAGTTTCTGGTTTATGTTTTATTAATTCTACAATCAAAATCGAATCAAGTGGAAGAGGGATATGTTAAAGGTGCCGCTGATAATTTACCTAAAGTAGAAAAGTGCTGAGTGCTGTCAATAAATAGAGGTTATATTATTTTAACAGAGACCAAGATTAATAAACAATCTTGAACAGAGACAACCTCTGTGATGTTAATTCTGTGATTGGATTTCAGGGTGTTGACGTCACAACGCGCCAATTTATGGCTGTTTAAAATGAACCCAATATTTTTCAAACTTCAAGTTTTTTTTTTGTTACTATTAGTAAAATTAATAAGATAATAAATATGCCATAAATCATTTTTTTACGTGAGTTAAGTATTTCAGCAATAATTTTTTTCTGGGAAAACCCTATTCAATTTAATATCTAAGCTAACCCCCCAAGTATTTGTAATGTGGTAATACCGGTCTTGTAAACTTTGCTAAACACAAATTGGATATCTTTGGCAATCTGTGTCTGGTCTATATAACAACAGCTGATTTAGTTGGAGATACATCAAAACCTAGAAGAAAGAAAAAGTTTAGAGAGCTATGCATCTCATAATTTAGATCCACCATACGTATAACTCTTATTGCTTTCATAAATACAAATATCGCCAGCATATTGTAGAACATTAATTTTGTTGTCCATAATTCCGTGAAAAATCTAAGAACCGCTTCTGATATCTATCATTCGGGAGCCTAATATATTATTATGGTCTCTAACAAAAAACTTTTCAGTTAAACAATAAATTTATGATGTTTGTTGCTATGTTCAACGGAATCTTTAAGGTCAACATTTTCTCATGAAGTATATGAAGGTGTATATGATCGCAAACAGCAGAAATGGCCTTCAAATAGTCATTCTTTGAAAAGTTTAATTGTATATCTGTTGCAAGTTGCAAAATATACTTACAGTCTACACACGAAGTAATTTTCTAATTTTATTAATAAGAAAAGAGAATGACCTAAGGAATATTATAAATTATTGGATAATTCACTACTAATAATATTCCAGACTGCCTCTCTGGGCTTAACCATCCAACTTTTACAAAGTCCACTATAGCTGCCAATTTATTACTGAATAGTGCCATTACAGCTCCACCAGGCTGCTACCTGTTGTGTGTTGCTGCTTTGCTTACAATTATACTAAACTAAATTCTCTAACTACTACTGTGGCCTTAACTGCCTTGACTATATAGAAAAGTATCTTAATCATTACTATTTGATATATTGTATCCTAGTTTCCAATAGATAACTGAGTTCTTTACCTTGAAAGTATTTGATTAGTGACTTGGAGAATTTTTTGTATGTTTGAGTTTTTATTGGAATATCATTGTATATTTTAGGAGACAAGTATACAAATAATTCTCGGGTTAAAGTTTTTTAACAAATGGTATAATATGTAACAAACTTCCTCTGGCTCACTTTTCTATTTTTAAAAAGGTAGTATATTTATGCATAGTTCTATCTACTGAGCTGCAATACATTTCGTCGATATTTAATATATTATTCTGTGTAAAAAGGGGCTTGGAAGGCGTTAAGCAGTTCACTTTATTTATTAAACGAACCAATAATTTCTGAGAGACAACAAGACACCTTTTGTAACTCTTATACACCCCACCCCACTCCGAAATTCCATGATTTAGTACTGAATGAACAAGTGCAAAATAAATTATTCTTAGTGTGGAAGTAGGAACCAGTTCCTTTAAAAAGTAAAATTTTGGCACTGTTTTTCTTATTTTTGCGTTAATGGTTTGAATGTGAGTTCTCCAAGTCATATTTTCGTACAAAAATAGTCCTAAGTATTTACTAGTCTCGCTTTGTTCAATGATATCACAATCACAATTTTCCCCCGGCAAGCTAATGAGTGGTACTGAAGGGGGTTTCCAAAGATAAAACTGTCTCGAATAGAAAAATTTACATACTTATAAAATTTACATATTTATAAAAAAGCCATTGAATTTATCTGCAATAATAGTTCTCTAGTTCGATATTATTTGGCTGTGTTTTAAGATTTTCAAACATTTTTCTCTCTCCCTTATACTTTTTAATATACCGTAAGTCATTCGGGGCTTTAGCTTTGAGTCTTTATTTTTAGTTTTTTTTTGTTTCTGTGCATTCTATAATAAATTCGGTTAACTGTCGGTTATATTTATTGTAACTTAAGTCAACTTCATCAGTATGATGCACGTATCCTAATCACAGTTTTTTTAATCAATGTTTTGATTTTTTTTTAAGTTAATTTTTGTTTGTTTGTCATTCTTATTTCGGGTTTTAGTTATCGCTCCCATTGGAATACTTGTTAATATTAGGTGATGGTCCGTCAAACTATTGGGAATGATGGTACAGTCAACTCTGTTCAAGTCACTCTTTTTTATAAATACATGATCTATACATGCATCGTCATTCCCGTTAGGTCTTGTAATTTTATCAACACATGACGCGTATCCTTTAGACAACATTATATTTAAATTCCGTACTATTGAGTAAATCGATATTAACATCCCCTGTGTAATATACGTAGCCTTCCGATTCATACTTGCCTAAAATGTATTCCAATTTCGTTAGGTACTTACTAATAACTTGATGCGATCTATATACTCCAATAATTGTAATTTTTTTCCCCGTTAGTGTTACATTGCACCACTAAAAACTCAGATGTGGTCATTTCATATTTTTCAATAAAATTGATATTTAGTTCGTTAAGAACATAGATCGCGACCCCTCCGGCTCTGTTTGATTGCCTATAACAAAAGTTACCCTTGAATACTGTATAACTGAGCTTCGTTTTCTTTTATCCATATCTCGCCTAATATTATTGATGTTGGTTTTTTGCATATTCTCCAAGTACACTAGAAAATCATCAAGATAGGCCCTTATACTACGTATGTTGAGTGACAAGAAGATAATTCCATTGCTATTATACTCTAAAAAACACTATACTTATGAAAATGAAAATCCATTACTGTTATAGACTGGTAATTGTAAAAAATCATCTCTCTAGAGTTTCTGTAATGCATGACATAAGCGAAATTGGCCTAAATGAATCTCTGTCAACTGATTAATCCAGTAGTTAAAGAGGTTATCCTTTATTTTAGATAGAAATTTGATAAAAATACAATGCCCGAATTAAAAAATAATAATAAGAATTTCTCTTGCTTGTGATCGTAAGGTCGGTTACAAAACTAAACGTTGCTCATGCAAAACCATTGGCGACATATGCAGCAATTTATGTCACAATGGAAGGAATATTTTGTGCCAAAATGCAGAAAATATTGTTGACAAAGTTGTGGCTGATGAAGAGCCCGAGCAATTAGAAATTAGTCCTGATATTTATGATATTGAAGAATTTAAAGAAGTTGATAATTATGAAGGAGATGTTTGTACTTCAGAGAATATCTCAGATGTATACGATTTTGGCGATGACGAGGGTAAAGAAATATTCCAAACTCCAGTTACCAATTAACCATTTTTTTCCTGCGATATTGTCATCTGCCTCATCTAAGACTAGAACTCAGGAGAGATAATAGTGTCTAGCTGTGTTGTCGCCCACAAAACTGTGACTGGTCCCCTGCTAAAGCCTCAGAAGCCCATTATAACTCCAATACTCCAATAAACACCCCTAACCAGGTTTCCAACTCGGTATATGTTGGCTTCAAGTCTTTAAACGCACGAACAGTGGTTTTGCCTTTTGTGAACATTCAATTTGTGAATTTATTCAAAGATGACGATAAGAAATAATTGCTGAAAGAGTCAGCGAATAAATACACTAATTATATCTTTGGGGTATTAAATGATTTATACAAAACTGAATATCAGCATAAATATTTGTTCTGTTAATTCGACTCCCTGGAGTGTCGCGTTTCACAATTATAATTTTCCTCCTAGGCACTGCTAATCAATTTATGGACAAACAAACTGTGATTGAACTATATGCAATATCGATCTTTTTATTTAATAAGTGTTATACTTCATTTACTATTGTGTACAGAAGAAGGAACAAATCCATATATATGTGAAGGGGAAATCAAGTAAAACGTTTTTCGTATACCCAATTTATCATCAGATTTTTTAAGCGTCAACATCGGGATGTAGCGAGAGATAATAATTTCTCTCTGCCACATTTGTGATTTTGCTCTCTCGTCTCTTTGTTCATCGCATGGTGAATTATTTCGTTCAGAATTTAGGGTAATTGATGCCTAGCTCTTAGTACACATAATGGACGGACTAAACTTGTGGTTAAATTACAAGGATCACCCCAGCAGACTTGTAGTTGAATACTATGGGCGTGCATTTAACTAAAAAGCAGGTGTCTGTAATTTGTATACAAATGGAAACTATTTTACTAAATCCTTAATCAACGTCAACTATTGTTGAATTATATGGTATTTGATTAAAACAGAGCATTGTTTGTTGCTGTAATTAATTAGTGTTATATCTGGCGCTAAAACTAACCTTGAGCACAGTATTTTAATGGTTGAGAATTCGTGGAAGGCATTTTGTATCTTTATTAGTGCAATATAAATCCAATTGCAATTTTTAAAATTGTCTGTAGCGCAATTTCATTTGTATATCCCGCCATAACACGGAAGTCTCGTAAAATCTTTGATATTTGCCTTTCTGGGGTATTTAAGTAATTATCCAATGATGGTTGTAGGAACGCCTAGGTCCACATTATTCAAAATTAATTTCTTCGGAATATTAATTTACTCACTTTTCTAGAATTTTTATGTAAATCTTATATTAAATATTGTTTTACGTATTTATACCTTGTAGAAAACACCTCCAAACGTAGGTTCTCATAACTCCAACACAGATTGTCACCCACCACTGATTTATTAACCACCAAATTACAATAGTTAGTCCTTATAATTACACACTAGTTGTAACTTTTTTCTAAGATAGACTCACTAAATATAATTCACAACTTATTACTGTTCTTTATTTTATTTGAACATTTGACTCATTCAGAACTGTACTGAACTGACTCCGATGCGCTGGTGCCGCTTCTATTCGTGGCGTTTATTCTCGATTAATCCAATGTCATTCGAGACGTTTCTACTCCTTCCAGTGTTCTATGAGGATGTGCCACCTTAGGCCGACTGGTGAACTATTGTTTTACTGGTTGCTCATTAGGAAGGCTTCCCTTTACTCTGTCTACTACTAGGAATTAAATCGCTCTCCGTAAGAGGGCGTGGGCGTGCACATAACAATATGGTTTGCTTAAAACGTTAAAAACCATAACATAACATAAACGAGCGAAACTTATTAGAACATGCAAGAAAAAGTAATTATGAACGATGTAAAGTTTAAAGGAGACCCAGCAAATGTGGCCAATGATTATAACAGTTTCCTTGTGAATGCGATACCCGAGTTATTAATAAATGTTGATAAAACACCGTTTAGTTGTAACATCCAGCCAAATACCAAGTCTATGTTTGTCAAATATATAAATGTTTCAGTCAGTTCTCGACAGTACTTACAGCGAAATGCTCTATTTAAGATCTAAATTAGACCCTGCTCAAGTGATTACTAATCGATAGACAAACTAACAATATTATAGGAAATTTCAAAAAAAAATAGTGGTGAAGGTCTATATTTGTCAAACCCGTGTCGGTGAATGAAATAATGAATTTATCCAACATTTATCCATAACTCAACCTATATGTTATGTAATGAACAACTCATTTAAATATGGGATTTTTCCCGAGCAACTAAAACTATCATTAATTAAACTTTTATATAAAAAGAAGGATCCGGATATGTCTGAATATCATAGGCCAATCAGGCTCTTGCCTTCCTTTTCAAAACTTTTTGAGATGGCCATGTGCGATCGTCTTATGAATTTCATGGTAACGTGTAATTTGTTAAATAAAACTCAACATGGGTCGATTAAAGGGCGGCCAATTGAAACTGCAATTTTTAAATTCACAGAAAAAATTATAATAGGTCGAAGCAAATCAACTGGCATTAGGAATATTTCTTGATCTATCGAAACCATACGATTGTCTAAACCATACACACTTACATGAAAAACTGGGAAAATATGGAGTTCGGGGAATAGCATTAGAATGGTTCAAATTCTACTTATTAAATCGGACACAAAAACAGCGACGGCATTAAAAGTAATTCATATTCGACGGATGAAGGAAAAATATCATGTTGTGGAATAAAAGTAATTTTTTGTGACCGGGCTGTTCTTGTTAAGTTCATCCTTGACACAAAAAGTGTTACTTCTACTCCATATAAAACAGTATACTATTACTAAAAGGTTTCTTTATATTATTCAGCAGTCAAAAAATAATAATACTTATATTTTTCTTCTTATACATTTATTTAACGGTGGTATACTTCCGCTACTGAGTCCTATCACCGATGCCTGTAGAGAAGCTAGTGAATACGAACGTGCCTCGTAGATTGAGATATAAAAAATTTAGATTCAGCTTTAGAGCTTAAGTGAGACTCTGGAGGCCTTCGTGCAGTTTATTCTTTGATTTGAAGAGGTTCGGGAGGGTTTCGTCTAAAATGTCGGACAGGGTCGAATGCTACACCCTGTATAAGTTCCTTTGGATGTTGGTCTACACTTTGGGTTGTCTGCGTCGAGAAGCACTGGTTTTGATTTTAATAATTTTGGCAGGGTCAATTGCCACACCCAGTGAGCTTTAAGTACACTTGATTTTAAATTTTTTGTTTAAAGACACAAGATTTAATTAATGGCTGTAACATGATTCTTTGAACACCCTATATATGAGTCTCTTGAATTAAAACACTTTTGTTGTTTTAAACGAAATTGAGAATATTTATTTAGAGAAATCAACAAAATACGAAATTCTTTCTTTAAAATTTAAATATTTAATTTTTTACATGAGTTGTGAAAATGATAACATTGCGATACGAAAATTCCGGTTTGGGAAAAATTCCATTTTATTTATTTTTTTTTAGTTTTGGTTTGAAGTCTGAAAAAATCACTTTTTATTTAATGCGCGAGGGCAATTGGTTTTGTTTAATGCACAAGGGCAAATTAGTTTTATTTAATGCGCGAGGGCAAATTCGTTTTGTTTAATGCGCGAGGGCAAATTGATTTGTTAGCTTTTTTTACTTGGGTAGCCAAGGAAGCAGCGCGGTCACTCGATTTTGTTAATTTAAGCATCGGGGGAGCTATATTAAACACTTCGCTCGCGAAAGCAGAGAAATTAACTTGAGGTGCACAGGTAACTGATTTAGCCAGAGCGTGCCGAGCTCGGCCTTTTTTATACGATTCGTTGGGGATGTCGTTCGGAAGGCTGGAAAAGATCTGGAAATGTCCCCGGCCATTCAGTGCGGACTCGATAGCGCAATATTGCATCAGAAATGTTAAAATGTTAAAATTCGGAATTAAAAAATATATGATCGCATCGATATTAAAACAAGGAATTATTTGATATTAAAACGAAGTTTAAATCGATATTACTTTTTAAGTTATTGAAGGAAATGGTTTGAAATAATTTATCAATTTCGAAACGACCCCGTAAAATCGTCCCGAAGGTTCTGCACAAAGAGTTGAAATGATATGAATTTGTGCCTGTCTGCGGTGAACGATGTGGATTTAATTTAAATCGAGATACTGCTTGCACGTTCGGAAATAAATATTGAAAACAACGGAGAATAGAAGTACCGGGAAGTGAGTTTACGTGAGTGAGTATGAAAGTACCGATACTTTAATTGAACATTTGACTGGAATCGAAGTTTGTTTTGATATCAAAGGTGAATGAACAGTTGAATCAAGGAAGAAAATAATTTGTAAAAAATTCTGGAAACGAAATATAATGTATCGACTGGGGGAATGGAAAGTAGTTTTGATGTCGATCGAGATGGTGCGGGGTGGTATTTTTTAGGACAATTATTTGTAAGGTCCGAGCTGCAATTTGATTCATTGGTAAGTTTGAATGTTACTATTGATGAATTAGAATATTTATGAATTATCTATGAACTGTGAATTTTTTCAGATTTGTTGATAAAAAAATGTTTTTTTCGTAAATGTAAGTGTTTGAAGGACTTTTTTATGGTGGATTGACTTTCTGAAGTGAAATATTTAATTATTTTGTGATTTCTGAAGCCTAACATTTTTCCTTTCGCCTATTTATGAAAGGTACTATAACACTACCCCCAACCTGGAATTTTGCTGAACCTCTTCTGCTTCAAAGAGTACGGATATTTATTTGCCTAACATTTAATAGACAAGGGACCGACAGCTTTACATCCCCTCTGGAGGATGGTATATCCACTACGCAATTCTCGCTTAAGATTGCGTAGCTTTCGCGCTTACACTGATATATAATCTGCTATGGAGATGCGAAGCAAGGACACGTGGTCTTTTGAAATGGCCACCCATTCAATCATTAAGCGCATCTGACGTTGTTTTGTTTTACATATCGACAGTTATGTACGGTCTACGCTCGCCCCATACTCAGCTTTGACACATAATATTTATCAGTCATATGTCAATTTTGTGTCAAGCTGTGTTACTAGTCTCAAATATTTTACTCTATGATTCCCCTTTCTTTTAGTAATACCTATGACCATAGTTAGTTGGTCATCTGGGCGTTGACGTTTATATGAAAAATTTAAAATTTCAATATGTGCGAATTTTGTACCTATTTTTGATATAATTATCACTATAACAGTGTCGTGATCTATGTGTGGCCACTATATATACGTGTTCCAGTCAGTTATCGATAGTACTTACAGTACCTATAGTGATTGTAAAATGACCAATTTCAGATCTTAATTAGGCCCTTCTTAAGTGGTTACTAATCGGTAGAAAAATTTCAAAACTAACAGTTTTATAGGAAATTAAAAAAAAAATTGTAGTCCATCAGGCACGTAAACTAAAACTCTAGTGCAGTAAATCATAGTTTAGTGAGAAGGGAATAGAAAAGGACTTCAACAACGCCCCATCAGAGTTAAGTTTCTTAACCTTTTATTTGCATTATTAAAAATAGACTTAAATATATAGGAAGATAAGCTCAGGGGAGTTTTTACTAATGAAAAGGTTGGTCGTTGTTTTTGTACCTGAAATATGTAATTTTAAAAACGGCACCCGAACATTTATAATACGAACTATTTAGTTGAAATGTTATGAATCTCAGAAATAGAAGTGTTAAGGACTAGTATTAATGATTATTAATGGCGCTTTCAAATGTTTTGTTCCTGTAGCATAAAAAGCAACGAAGTTATGATTGAATGTCGAAACAATATAGTCTTCGCATTTTTCGATTTAGAGGTGTTTTCTGTTTTTAGCGTTAAGAGCACAGAATCTATATAAAAACTGAATTTCATCCGTTTTACGTCTAGTATTGTGCTATATTAGATGATAGTATTTCGAGGGAAATTTCTTTGCAATTTTTTGTCGTAATATATTTACATCATTCCGACAAAAATATATAAAAACACTTTTCTACTACTAATTTAATTGTTTAATAGTTATTAGGAACATTTCAAAAATAATATCGCCGCTGTCTATCGTCAAACACTTATTTTGGTTCCGACGCTGGTTATTACGGATGCTTTAATTAGAACAGATAATGATAAATGTTTGCCGTTTTCTCCAACAAACATTTAGATGAATCTTTACAATTCACTGTTTTCTTTTGTTCCAAAGGCGCCATTGTTTACACCATTTTCTTTCAATAAACAATTTGAGATGTTTCCTTCTGAACAATATTTATTAAAGTACATTGGATTGGGTTTATAATGAATATTAGTTAGGTAGATTGAACAAAAGTTGTTAATTAATAATGTTTTCAAAGTTTTCATTTTATTGTTTATCGCCCGGGTAATACCCAGGGTCAAGAATGAATTCGGTAAAGTAATTTAGTTTTGAGATAATGTCCGTCGTTTAAGAACAAATTTTAGTATTTCAAGAGTCAAAAATTTCTGTACACATAGAGTGATTCATAAGTTATGTTATGATATATATTTTACCTGTGTATGCCAGAGATATAGACTGAGCCAAATATGCTCTAGTAAAATATTGGTGGTCAAATTATGATTTTTTGGAATAACATGATAGGTAGATGGAAGGATAAGTAGATAAATTTATTTTCCATTTAAACTGGCACAAAAGTACATTTGATGATTTCACATTGGATTCGTTAAGAATAGGACCAGTACGATCCTACAACAAACTGACATGCTATATTGATTAAAATTAGTTAAAGCATATAAGAACAGATACATGAAAAAATATAATAGTAAAAACAACTAGGTATTAAAATATAATTGTGTTCAATTTAGATATTTTTCAACAGAGTAAAGGCAATTCAAAAAAAAGATCCTCAACATGTTTTTTGAACACTGTTAAACTATTTATATCAATGAGAATTAGTTTTTTTTTTTCAATTAATTGATACAGTTTCCAGAAATATTGTAGGTAACACACTATCAAAGTGAAACTCAAATGTGTCATTATTATTCATGAATATTTCGTTTAGTTTTTTAAAGTATGTTTATATAATGTTTATTAAACTTGTTAACTATTTCTTCAGGTCGATGAATTATTATATTGACAACTTTTACTTGTGGCAAACTGTTTTGTTTATCTTTCTTTCTTCCTAATGTTTCATTTATAATATTCCAAGTTACTTTCGATTTGTTGTCTGCGTTATGATAAGTTTGGTCATTTAAGAGTTTTTTTTTGCAGCCCTTATTACTTTTCTATATATACCTTTGTATTTATTATAACAGTTTATAATTTCATCATTTCGAGTTAATTTTTAGGTTCTATAACAGTTTCACTGTTTCAGATGATTTACGAATTCCTTCAGTAATCCATTTATTTCTTGACGAGTTCCTAATCTTATCACTTTTTAGTGGAAATGCAACGTCCATGTGATATTTGATTGTATTGATAAATACCGTAAAACCAGAATCAACATTCTTGATATCATACATGTCATGCCAATTTTTTTTACTAATGTTAAATAAGAAAATGTTGTAATTGGCTCTACTATATAATCTTTTTAATATATACTCTGTTTCAGAATGCATATTTATAGTTTGTAGTTTGTCAAGAGTGTTCAAAGAGACTATTTTGAATGATTTTACGTATTGTATTATAAGTACAATTTGTACAATCAATGCATGTGGCACAATTTTCATTAGTTCTAATAGGCTCAGTAGTTTTAATTTGAATATTATACATTGAAGCCCATATTTATTACATGACTCTATCAAGTAATTTATATTAAAATCCCCACAAATTACACAGTATTAGTTTTGTTACAACATACTTTGAACAAAACGTCATTTAAAACAAAAAAGAAGTTATCCAATTGTGTATTTTAGGAGATCTATAAATGTTTAATATTATTAGTTTACCTTTTAACAGTGAAGTTCCTATTCCGCAAATTTCGCTATCCTTTTCCAACGAACATTTCTTACATATTCTAATTTTCTGCCTGACCTTTCAGATAATGCTTTAAAAAAATGCGACTTCTCCTATTCTGTTTGTTCATCTACAATATATAGTGACAATATCCTTCAACCTGAATAGAACTAATTTCACCATAACGTAAATGATGCTCAGAGATACACACACGTCAAATTTATGTTGTAAAAATATTTCAAGGTGTTCACATTTTCCTGAAAGATGTTCATATCTAAACTACTTAGTTGCTATTGATTATCAGATGCAATTTTAATCCTTCTCTTTTCCGCATCAATTTTTCTTTTGAATACAGAACAACACATATCAAACATTGATTGATCAGCAGGAAGAATTAAATTAAGTTTATTGTTTATTTCAATACAGTTTCTACACCTTACCAGCTCTTCGTCACAGCTTGCTGTTGAATGGTCACCCTCATTGCACTTTAGACATCTTTTATCTTTTTACACTCTTCTGATGTATGGTCAAAACCACACACATTGAAAACAACGAAACATTTTTGGGGTCTGGGAACCATAATCGAAGAAACTATAATGAAATTTTCCCGAAATCGTGACATGCTGCACTCTGCAATAGGTAGATGAGAAATCTACCTAACAAGACATGGAAATTATTTTAGATATCGGCCAAAAAATTGGTGGAAAAGCGAGCGAAGAGCGAACAATTCATCATCATACGTTAGAGTAGCTATCAACGCTCAGGCCTAACTTTTCTTCCGTTACTTTTGCGACAGATTTGATACAAATTTTTTTTAGTCATTATTCCTAATGAAAGAAACTGGTTCATAAACTACTTTCATGTCTTCATGATATTGCAAACGTTTAAAAAATGCTTTTAACTTTAATGCTCTTTATTTTATAAGCTAGCAATATTTTACTGAAATATAGTTGGCTTAATTTCAATATTTTGATCACCGCTAACGTATGTACTGTTAAATTTTTAGGGATATTTTCTACAAAATAAAATTAGGATAAGTAACACTTTTGAAAGTATATTTTACCACCAGAGTTATCAACCTCCCTTTTCAAACTTATACCAAGTTCTAATGAGTCTCTAAGCAAGGAAGACCAAAAACCGATGTATCTGTTAGCGTTTTCCAGGTGGGATAATTATTATATTTACTATATAATTGATATCTTGTTATTAACTATTACTTTGAACACCTACATGGGGCCAGGACATAGGAACATTGACCCCGATAGTAAAAGTACTGAATTACAAAATAACATGTAATTAAATAAAATGGTTGTCTATCAAAATTTGATGTAAGCGGTAATTGAATCATACACATAAAACATTGTGTTAAAGGTATCATTAAATCATTTCATCGTCGACAATTTCGTATATATCAGTTGTACGTAAAATCGTGTTTACCTGTGTCTCATTATGAAAATCGATTATTGGTCTTCACTTTCTGTCCACGTGCTCGCTCGACATATATTTAATAATAAGATTTTTTTACTGAAATTCTACAAAAAAAATGTAATTCGATATAAAGTGTAATAAGATCATGGTATACCCCACTTTTCTCCTTTAGTTTTGAAGATAATTGATTGAAATTTAGGATATACTACATAGATAATAAGCGGCACTTTTTGACGCACAACGGATTTTTTTCACTTCCGGTTTTGCCGGAAGTGACACTAACTATCAATTTTTAAATGGAACACCCTGTATATTATTGCATTTTTGAATTCTGCATAATTTTCTGAATGCAACGATACCAAATAAGTGATATTTCAAATATCAATTTTTTTATAATATAATTTTTAGTTTTCCATTTAAGTGTGCCATGACGGTTCCGATTTATTGTAAATGACCCGTGTAATGATACAAAAATCGAAATCCCGTTAAAAACACTAAATTACGTGATTTATGAGCAAATAAAATTCACCAAAATTGTTTTTGGGGCAAAACTCAATTTTTTCAAATGGAACCATATCGGTACCGTGATACCATTTATTAGTACTATTGATAAGGAATTTATTCATATGTCGTATTAAAATGTGCGATAAATACAAACAAAATTACAGCTAAAAGAAAATAAGAAAATACAATTTTGTTCTAATTAAATGTTAAGAATTAACTAAGGTGGCTTTGAAAACAATGAAATATTCAGCTTGTCAAACATTTGTTGGTTTAACGGTGTTTTTATTGTGTCTTTAAAATTTTTTTAAAATTCCTGTTAATTGTGTTCAAAATGCCGTAAATTTATACAAGAGATGAAAAAGTGGACATGTCAATTATTTATGGGGAATGTAAAAGAAATGCAGTTGCGGCTACCGGCCTTTATGTCCAACTATATCCTGACAGACAATGACCAGCAAAAAAATTTTTAAACGTGTTGAAAACCAATTCCGAAGAGAGCCCAACAATGATCCCGTAGAACACTTCATTATTGACGAAGGAACGGAAATTAATGTTTTGGCTCGAATAGAAGTTGATAAGACTGTTTCTTTAAGGAAATGGAATTGGACATCAGTCACCAAACAGTAAGCCGAATTTTGCACAAATACCATTATAAATCTTTTAAATACCAGTTGCACCAGCATTTGTACGAAAGTGATTACGAACGTAGGATGAAATATTGCAATTGAATTTTGTATAATAACGTGCAGTCAAACAATGATTTTTTGGGACTGATTTTATTTTCGGACGAGTTTAGGTTTACAAAGTTGGGATTATTTAACCGATAAAATACAAAACATTGGTCACAAAAAAATCAAAATTTATTACGGGAGGGTAACTTTCAAGTGCGGTTCGATTTCAATGTTTGGCTTGGAATAATCGGTAGTAGAATCATTGGTCCAATAATATTTGACTGGTGCCAGATACTTGAGATTCCTGGAAAATGAGATTGAGGACATTTTAGATGAGTTACCTTTAGATTTAGGAAGGGAATGTATTTCCAACAAGATGGCGTTCTTACCCATAACTCAAGGATAGTAATTGATTATCTTCAACGGAGATTCGGAAAAACATAATTTCTACGAATGGCCCTGTGAGGTGGCCTCCAAGGTCACCTGATTTAACGCCCCTTGATTTCTTTGTTTGGGGTCATTAAAAAAATATTGTCTCTGCAACCGCCGTTACAACCCGTGAAGACCTTGAGCTACGAGTAAGACGAGCAATTAATAGCATAACGGCCCAGCAATTGGCGAACGTTCTTCGGGAAACAGCTCTGCGAGTTCAAAAGTGCATTGACGTTAATGGACAGCATTTTGAACAACTGTTGTAATGTTTTGTATTAATTTTTTGTACTCCAAAACCGCCTTATATATTATGTGTAACAAGGTAATTAGAATAAAATTGTGTTTTCTTTTAGCTTTAATTTTATTTGTATTTATCGCACATTTTAATATGACATATGAATGAATTCCTTATTAATAGTACTAATAAATGGTACCACGGTACCGATATGGTTCCATTTGAAAGAAATTGAGTTTCACTTCAAAAACAATTTTGGTGAATTTTATTTGCTCATGAATCACGTAATTTAGTGCTTTTAACGGGATTTCGATTTTTGTAGCATTACACGGGTCATTTAGAATAAATCGGAACCCTCATGGCACACTTAAATGGAAAACTAAACAATATATTATAAAAAAATGATGTTTGAAATGTCACTTATTTGGTATCGTTAGATTCAGAAAATTATGCAGAATTCAAAATATAATAAACCTTCCCACCAAATTTTCTCAAGATCGGACTTTTAGTTTTTGCATAATAATTTTGCAATCTAAGATTCGAAAAAAATTTGAAAATTTTCAAAATGTTGCTGAGGCTAAACTAAAGCAAATTTTTTGACATAAAGGAGCACTCAAATTTTCAAATCCATTTTGAGATATTAAAATCCGTTAATTAGGAGAGCCTAGGGAATTGTTTAAAAATTTCGTTAGCAAAAAGTAGAAATGGCCCCAGTTGAGCCGGAGCGCCGCCCCCCAGAATGGCCCCCCTTATGACTCCAGGGCCCCGCGTTAGGGCTCCGCCCCAGCCCCCGTACTGTCAAGAAATGCCCCCCGTGCTGTCAAAAAAATGGGGTCCCGGTCGGTAAAAAATGGGACTCCGCCCCAGAGCCCCCTTAGCCCACCGCGGCCCCTATGCTGTAAAAGGTTCCGTGTGCCCCTTTGTTCTGTGTGCCCCCGCACTAAGGTCCCCGGCCGGCCGACGCAATTTTGGTAAAGCGGGAAATTCAAACTGTTCTGACCTTACCAGTGGCACCCGTCTTGATGTACAGACCCTATAAAGTAGAGACCAGCCACTCGAGTGGAAGGCACTGATTGATCCGTATGAAAACTGGATGCATAATGGCGGCGCCAATAGAAGTTGCTTGTGTTTTGAGGAGCATAGTGCCACTAGACTCAATGTAATAGGTTAAAATTAAAATAACAGTCTGTTATGACTGATATGGTCACGAAACAATTAATGATAACGTTATTACTTACACATATTTTTCCACTTTGTCAAAACAAATACTGCAACCTGCTTTTGGCACTTGCGATACGTTGTAAACACACTGATGCACACGCGCACACTCAAACCATCGCCGCCATTATGCATCCACTTGGGCCGAGTGGCCAGTCTCATTTTATAGGGTCTCTACTTCGACATAATCTAACATGTCCTCTGGGGGACAACCTCTCAGCAAAAAAATTTTCACAAATTTTTAAGTAATTCCCTAGGCTCTCCTAATTAACGGATTTTAATATCCCAAAATGGATTTGAAAATTTCAGTGCTCTTTTGTATGTCAAAAAATTTTCAACTTCCTATATGCTTTAGTTTAGCCTCAGCAATATTTTGAAAATTTGCAAATTTCTTTGCGAACTTTAGATTGCAAAATTATTATGCAAAAACTAAAAGTCCGATCTTTGTGAAATTTGGTGGGAAGATTTATTAAGTTTTCTTTAATCAGGTATGAAGGTCCTACGTATAAAACAAGTATTTGAAAAAAATTCCACAAATAACTTGCTATTTCGAATTTTTTTGCGTTTTTTAATATTTTTGCAATAGTAAAAATGAATTTTTGGATTCACAACGAACTGCATCTTATTTAAAATTTAATTACAAAACTTTTTCGTTTCAACAACTTTTCTCTAAAAGCAATAGTTACTGAGATACATGAAAAAATAGGAACAAAAATACGAAATTCTTAGGAATTTTTTCACATTTTGATTCATAAAAAATTACGCCCACGTTTTCAAATTAGCGCATAGTGAAATTATCATTTCTTATCGTATGGCAGATTTTTGGCGATTAGGCCAAAAATCTCCCATACTACCCGATTTACCCGAACATAGATGATTTTAAGTAGATACCGCCTGGGCTAATATACGATGTAAAATTTAAGATACAACAAATACAGAGTGCTAGTATAGAAAGTGAGATGCTAATGTTTTCAAATAGAAACAAAACTAATCTCATAAATAAAAAAATATGCAGATGACAATAAAAAGATCGATTTCTATTAATAATGCAAAATAAAAAATATTGATATTAATATTCATAACATTAAATAAGATTCAAGTTTTAAAAATTAATATTTGCAAACAATGACGAAGCAGTGTGTTTTTTAACATTCATTTAACGTCGGCCTATTTCCACTACTGAGGCCTAACACCGACGCCTGTAAACGAGCTACCGCCACATAGGAATTTTGCCTAAGACTGTATAGCTTCCGTACAAACAGTGATATACAAGCAGCTTAAAGATGTGAGGGGAGGACACGGTCTCCCTTGAAACGGTCTCCCAGCCAAGTACTAGCCGCGCATGACGTTGCTTTATATCATATATCGAAATATGTACATAGTACAGACGTACCGTGCTTGTCGCTTGAAGTGTTCAAAAACATATAAGCGACACTCTTGTGCAATGTTTTGTACATAAATATTACAATGGTTGCCTTCAAAATTCGATGAACTTTGGTGGTTGTCAACGTGGTGTCCTATTCCTAGCGCAAATTTCCCGCGCAGCAATAGTTAGTTAGTTTCCCGAAAAAAAAAAAAAAAGTTTAGCAATATATTTTTTTTGTGTTATCATCCTGAGTATATAATGCAAACTGTTTGTTCCAAAGATAATTTTTTATTATTATGTTTATTTAGACAAGATGTTTCAACAGACTAATTTAATGGTTAACTTAAAGTGTTGCTGTTGCTCCTCTACTATTTAAATGTGTAACTGTGACTATTATCCTAAATATGAAAGTAAACATAGTAAAATGTTTGTGTTTCTTTCTGTATTTGACTTAAATTCAAAGCAAAATCTTAGTGCAATGAAACTAAAAGATAATAATTAGTTAAGTAAAATACTCAAACTAGGATTAACTATGCCTAATTTTAATATCAAGAGCTTTTTCCAAATTAAGCCAAATAACATCAGAATATAGAAATAATTAACATCAAACTTTATAAAAAAATCTGGTTTAACTAAATTTGGGTCCTAACTTTCTAAGAACTAGACGATCATGTCATCAAATGGCCAATTTCTTTGTCTTTCCATAAAAGTGAGAGATAGAAGAAGCAGGGGGTAAAACTTTTCAGTATAGAAACTATTAATTATTTGAGTTCTGCATCTAAGGCAGTGGGCCAGTGGCTTTTAGCATTAAGCTTTGTTTAAGGTTTATCAACTACTGATTCTGGTTATATAAATCTGACAACAAAATATATTAACGGCTTTCCTATAAACACCAAAACTGATTCCATATTATATTCACTCCATGATCCACCCGGTTATTTATTACACATCCCTTTTAATATTAAAATAAAAGCAGTTTGATGAAATAATCTGCAAACCAGTCAAATTTATCGCAGCCCAAACATTTCCAGACCAATTTATATTGTTTCTTCTTGCGCTTGGGTTATCAATATCAGACCCCGCATGCATAAATCACATTAGTAGCTGGTCTTGTCGGCAGATTAGTGTAGAAGAGTTATCTGATCCAAGAAAGTTTAGCAATTCAAAACAAAGAACAAGAACTCTGCTAGTAAAGCTTGTCTACGTGTCTTTACCAGCACCTAATGAGTTTCAGCCAGTGGTGTAACTTCTCACTTTTCAACACATGTGGAACTGTTGAATGCAGTTGCGGCGTTGTGGTTTTGGTTATATCGAAAAGTTTGTATAAACCTGCATCTGCAAATTTGGAATACAATTAGAACTTTGGCGAGGTGCACGAAATTGTTATAGAATAAGAGGAATAAAGTAATCAAATACAGAAAAGTAACTTCGGAATTAGTAATACCTTTTTTATATATCTGAATATGTACAATAAATTAAAAGAGTTAAATTAAAAATTGTTAGTTAATAGTTAGCATGTTACTAGCTATTAAATGATTATTTTTGTATTAGTTAATCAAATAATGGTTGTACAGTTATTTTTAATGTCAGTCAAAATACTAAGTCTTTATTCAGTTCAATAAAAGGGGAACTCTGCACATTTTTTTAATAGGTTATGGGTGTCAGACACAAGTCCAAACGTGTTTAAAAAGTTTCTATTATCGATCTTGTGAAAAGTCGCCTAAACCATAGGATGGATTTAGCGAAGTATATTAAACCTTGACTGGTGAGTCAGGTTGGGCCGTATGGAAACGTAAAATTCGAGACCTGATTGATTATCATGAAGGAGCATTAGACGCGATTGATAACAAGTTAGTAAAACCAGAACGCTTAGGAGAAATTGCTACGGAGGCTCAAATAAAATAATATAAAAAGGAGAACGATCTCTACCGTAAGGCAAATAGTTACGCTAAGTTGATGATTACTTGTTCAGTTACTGATGCAGTGTATCAGAAAATCATGGACAAAGAGACAGCGCATGATGCGTGGGATGTCAAGCGAAGATGTTTCAACACATATGGCAAAACTAAGGAGCTTGTAGAACGAATTAAACAATGGACGAATAGCTAAGGGTGAGAACGCATTGTCAGATTTAATGCTGGTTTGTAAAACTTTTCACATTTTGCCAAATAAATTTAAGACGTTCTGGTCTAGTTGGATGTTACTGACTAAAAACGAGAAGAAAACGATTGACGAATTAACGATGCAGCTGTGTTTGAGAGAAATTTCAGAAAGTCTGTAGATAGTGAAAAGTTCATTCAAGAGGCACTAGTGACAAAAACAGTCCAACAAAAACAAGAAGATCAACCCAAAGCGAGTAACAAGTTGACAAGGAGAGGAGACTGCTGTAATTACTGCAAAAAGAAGGGACATTGGATACGAGAATGCACGAAGTAGATAGTTGACGGACAACCAGCCAAAAATTACTGTGTCGAAATTTATTTCCTAAAATATAGAATGAAGTGTTGTTTGAATCATGATAAAATAAAATTTGAGGAATTAACATCGCATTGGCTTGCTCTAATATAAAATAGACGGCCTTGAACACGTAACTGGTACATTATCCTCGGTCACCGAGTATTACGAACGATTGTCAATAGTTTCTCTCGAAGTGGTGGTGATATCGAATGGTTTGGAAAATCTCAAACTAAAGTTTTTAAAATATATGAAGGAGACTGCCAACAACTTCAGTGGTCATAAGCAACGGGTCTGATATTCAATTTAAGGTTAAATCAAAGTTCTGATTAGTTGTTGAGAATATTGTCCCAGATTGCACTACCACACTGATGTCGACAACTTCCGAGGTACCTATTCAAATCTATTTACAATGCATAAGCCGGAAATGAAACTATTTTTAATAGTGTTACGCGTTTAGAATCTCCAGTAAACATCCTGTACGTAGGTTCAATAAATTGCAACAAGAATTTTTACTAATCGCTACTTTATTAATCACGTAACTTACAATAAATAGTCCTTATACGCATTAGTACACACTAACTACAAATTTCATCTGCTATATTTTCACTACTATAATAATTTACAACTTGTTGCTGTTCTTTATCTTATCTGATCTCCAATATCAGAACTGAAATGTCCGTATATACCGTGGCTAAGGTACTCGAATTCTCTAGAATCATCTAAAGTTGTTCGCGATATTTCTGGCTATTCTCGTATATTCCACGGTAATAGCAGTTCGCCAGCTGGCCCAGATATGTCTCCACCCAACTGACCGTCAACTAAACAAGTCTTTCTTCACTCTGTACCAGGGTCTAATTAAATCTTTCTCCGTTAGAGAACAGCACATAATAATAACGATATACTAGATAGGGAAGTAACATATCCACAAATGTACGGTAGACCTTATTCTTACACGTGTTTCATTTTCACGGATATTACAGCGGAAACGTAACGCCTCCAGTAACCCAGCTGCGTAGAGGTTTTAAAGTTAGTAGAATAAAGTGGGATGAAGCTGTGGTGCTTAACGCTATAATTACTTCCACGTCCAGTACCTAACGCAAAAAAATATTATTTTTTTTGTTGAAATAGGTTTAAAATGTCATGAAACGTCGAGATTTTAAATTTGAGAAAAAAAAATCTGTCTGTCGGTCTGTCTGTAACTTTTTTGTGCGCATGTTTACTCTGGAACCGTTTATGATATTGACTTGAAATTTGGTACACTTATGTATCATAACGAGATCTAATTCTGTTGAAGGGTTCGGTAAATGGGGTAAATAACGGTAAATAGGCAAAGCAAGCAGGTAAAAGTTCATAAAATTGCAATTTAGGACATGTACAAAAAGTCAAGGTCTCAACATTTTTTTGGCATCAGCCACCCCCCACTATCACCCCCACTATCACTCCCAATACCACCCCCACACTATTATGAAAGGGAGTAAAAAAATGTGATTTAGTATATATGCAAGAACGAAACGTCGCAAAAATTTTTTTGGCGTTAGCCACCCCCTCTACCACCTCCATTGCCACCCCCATCCTTTTCTTTTGAAGGGGGTGAACTTATCATGAGCACCTGAAATTAGTGTCTAGCGCTACAGGTAGAGCCGGACTTCAACCGACTAAAACCCCTTCCCCTCTTTAGCGTTTCCGACTAGTTTGGAACTGCTTTCGCTTATCTTCAAACCAGCTTGTCATTTGAGTTCGTTGTTATGAATTCCTCCATGGGGTCAGCCCCATCTCTCTTTCATCTTCTTCCTTCTTTTTGATAATGCGAGTTATCGCCTCCTCCACCGTTCTCTAGTTCTTCTCTGTCTTCAGCATTCTTTCTACCATATTGTCCGTGGACAGTAACGACGCCCCACCGTGTGACCTCACTTCCCTCCATCTGTTGCAGACGAACATGGTGTGTTCCGCATTGTCGGCCTCCCCACAATATATTCACTCTCGGCGACCAATCTTACCGATATCATTTAGGTATTCCATGAAACACCCATGACCACCCAGGGTTTGGGTTAGATAATACGCCACTTCCCCATGCCTCCATTCCATCCACGTCCTTACATTCGTGATAAGGCGTCTGGTCTACCTTCCCTTGTGTGCGACCTCCCATCGCCCCTGCCACCTTTTAAATAGCCTGTCCCTGGCTTCTGCCTTCGCAACTCCCTCATAAACTTCCAGCCGCTCTTTCGCCATCAAATCCAGAGGGGGAATCCCCGCCACCACCAACGCCGCCTCGTACGAGATAGTTCTTTATGCGCTGCACACTCTTATCGCAGTGCAACGCTGAATCCTGATCATCCTGCCCCTCGTCCTATCCACTTTCGTCATGCTTTCCCAGACCGGAGCCGCATACAAGAGGGTAGAGTGCACGATGCTGCGCATCAATCTCCTCTTGCTAGTTCTCGGTCTGTAAATGTTGGCCGTAAGTCTTCTGATGGCTGTGGCTGCCTTTCCTGCCTTTTCGGCCGTTTTGTGGTGTGAACGCCAAAGTATAACTTAGAGTCCAGCCAAACCCCTAGGTACTTCAGATAGTCACCTGGGCGTATCTCCACTCGTCCTACACTAACTTTCATGGGTGGTAGGTTTCTCTTCCTGGTAATAACTAGGAGCTCCATTTCCTCATCAGCTAGCTTGAGCTGCATTCTTGCTAGCGATCTCCCGATCTTTGTGATGGTCTCATTGGCCGCCTCCATTATGCGGACTGTCCACCTTCCATTGCCGACGAGGGTTCCTCATAGCAGATGAGATAAAACCCGTCTTTGGAGGCAGCCTGTACTTATCTTTGCCTTAGTAGTACCCTGTCCTAGATTGGACATTATAATCATCTTATTTAGGTTTGACAATATATTCGTTAGCGAGTGCGTTGTCGTGTTACTGAACGCCGCTTCTATTTCTAGAAACGTTCCTACTGCTATTTCTTTGTAAGCTGATGACTTTGTCAGTATTCTGTTTACCTCATCCAATACAAGTTTAGGGGAATTTCCCATCTGAAATGCATATTGGCTCTCACAAAGTGGGTTTTCTCTTACTACTTTACTCCCAGTGTACCCATCCAATAGTCTTTCTAATGTTTTGAGTAGGAAAGAGGATAGGTTTATAGGTCTAAAAAAGACTTCGGCGTTTGATATATATGCTGCCTATTTTTGATCCATCATATATATCGTATGTATCTCTAGGCCACACAGGCTCTAAATATTTTACATGCATGGGGTATAAGTACCTTCAATCCCTTTTAGAATAAAATTGGATATATTTCAACAATTCCAACCATTTAATTGGAATTCGCCAATTGCTCTTCTGATCTTGATGATCAGCCTTGCACCGTTTCAGCCTTTGGTCTCGGTGTCGCTTATTCTTCAGGCCTGCCATTATCAGCGAATCCAAAAAAGCCCCAATGAGCAATTTTGAATCAGTAATAAACAGCAGTACAAAATTATGCCTAAAACAAGCAGTACGTCACATTATCCACTTCTTTCATTTTCAGCAAGTTAAAAACGATAAAGGAAGATCGACCCAGGATTAAATAAAAAAGTAACTCTCAAATTTTTAACCATACACAATGCATGCGTACAGGGTTACGTTTTCCCAATTATGAATAATATATAGTCTTCTTGTTCTATGGTGTACGGTTTATCGTTATGACAAACGGCATATGGTACATAGGAGTTTTTCACATCTAGTGCGGTATCCTGAAAATGCACCGGCTTACAAATTATTGAGATAAATAAAATAGTTTGGTACTGATTATATTTTGTCGAATCTAGTAGGTATAGATATATTTTATAAAATATTGTGTATATCTGTAAAATATTTTTGGACCGTGTGTAATAATAAAATAATTCTGTAGATTTATAGTAAAGTATAAATCTTTGCAAGGAAACATGTTGCGCCAGACCACTTTCCTAATCAAGTAGTTGGTTTTAAATAAATATGAATAATTAATGAATCACAAAGTAAAGTAGAAATTTATATGGACGAATATATGTTTTAGTTATTTATTTTATCTCTGTTATTAAACTATAAACAATTACGAATTATGACAAACTGGTAGCATGTTAATTGGTAGACTCGATCAAACATCGAAACTAAATTAGAAAGATAAAGGTAGTTACACGACTTCTGTTATCCGTTATCAGTAATAAGTTTTTAATATATTATCGTAACTTACATTTTAATTATAAATAACATATTTATTAGAGTAAAATTGATTCGAAATGTTTTCTCGATATATTTGCAAACTAAAATAATTAATGACTGTATGTATATCTCATTAATATTACAAATTGTCACGCATATTCCAAGAAATTATGTCAATTTGATTATGTGGAGAAAATTCTTGCAGGAATTCGTCACAAAGGCCACTGGAAATTAATCATTATATTGCTGTGTACATGTTAATCAATTATGTATGAGTTTTATTTATTGCATATATGTACCTATAAATTAAATACACGGCCAGTTTTATGTTATATTCTATTCATAATTTTTAAAACATGATAAAAATATTGATATTAACCGCTCTTTAATAAACTGCTACAAGAAAACAATTTATTATGTTATAATTATAGGCGTGTTTTTACAACAATTTTTTGTAACAGTGGATAATTTTACGCTAGTCAATAAAAAGTTGCAAACGGGTTATTTACAATTCTTTCAGGATATTAGTTGTTTATTTGCGTTAGCGGTGTGTCCACCTCTGCCTGATCCCCGCAACACCCCGTATCTGGGGTGTTTCATTGTTCATATATTTCCTGTTTATTTTCAAAATGTTATTAAGTTATTTTTGTTTTCAAAAATAACAATTCACCAGTAATTATTCCAGCATAACAAGTAATCAAATTTAATACAATTTTCATCCGATGCCATACAGTGGCGGTCTCAGAATTTCAACAGGAGCCATCAAAGATGGGCAGCACAGCTTTCATCCATTATTAATGTTGAATATCGGTGTTGATGAAATTGTCATGCCTACAGATGTTGAATAATAGCTATTATGCCCTGAAGAAGTGTATGCCAAATACACGAAATGTCGGCAAAATAATGTATTTCTTTTTTATTGTCCTGTCTCCGACTATTTAAGAACTGCATTTACCTAAATTAAAGTTGAATAATACGGCACTACTGGGCATATTTTATTTTATTGTGATCTGTTGAAAGTATGGCCTCCCTCTTCGGACTGCCACTGATGCTATAACGCACCTACATAAGTAGATGATTTTAAACATCATAATGTTCATAATAAAATTTTACGAACAGAAGCTAGATATTTGTAAAAATTTGTAGCTATCTTGAAGTCGGTCAGTTTTATCTTGTTAATAAAAATAATAAAGCGCTCAAATACCTTGATTGCTATGAGCGAGAGAACGTAAGGGTTAAACTTTTGCGTATTGGTGATTAAACTTCATCGCGGAGACCAAAAACGAAACCGTAAGAATTTGGCGTATAGTCGAGTTCATCAGTTCCCGATACTCAAAAAACGCAACAAAAACTTTACGGCATAATTATTATCGCCGTTGGGCAAAGCGGCATACTGTGATCAAACAAGCTGGAGCACATTAAAAACCTATAAAGGTTAGCGAGTCAATTTGCGGACATTAGTATAGAGAGTACTGGTATTTTAATGAGGTCGTAAAGATTTTGTTGCATTCTATGAGTGCCGTGAACTGATGAACTCGACTATAACTGAGTTAACATGTTAACGAAAATTTCTACTATATTTTTAACCAGATACTTGTACAAAGTAAAAGAAAGCAAGTAAATGATATTAAGTAAATGCAAAATGAAATTAAATGACAAGCAAAGCCGGCGGTTTGACACGTGCAACAGAAATGAAATTTGGATTAAATTTATGACAGACAAATTATTATTAAAATTTTGAAATTTCTAGCAAAAAAAGTGACTTTTTGATATTATGAAAGAGTTAAATTTACGAACTTGACGTAATGAACCCGGTGATGGAATGTTACATTATTAACGGTAACGGTACGTCTCAGTTGGAGTGTTCCAATTAAAGGCAGCGTCCCCCACTGAGAATTCCGCAGAAAATAACCCCATGAATCTACTTTAAACAATATCAAATAACTGTACATCTCGGGTGGAGGGTCCTGCTTAAAGGCAGCGTCCCTGATAGATAATTTTACGGAAAAATAGTCTATTTGCAAAATTTAAAATCCAATCGCAATTAACAGTATCAAATTTCGACGTAACACCTCTGGAGTGTCCCACTTAAAGGCAGCGTCCCCTGAGGGTATTATTCACAGTAAAATATCTTCCCGGATTTAGTAGACACGATCGGTTTATTGAAAGTACAATTAATCAAAATATAACAAAGACAAATTAAAATTATCACAAAATAAATATAAATGAAATATTGCCAAAAGTCGACTGGTCGGGTCAGGAGTAGAAAACCAAAGATACCTTTACCAGAGGGCCTAGGCAGGATATCCCCGTGCTGAGCTAGCATTCATCCTGTCGGACGCACATTGCGTGAGCATATGCGAGCCAGGTCCTCATCAATCGACGGTGTAGCAAAATGTTTATAACCGGTAGCGTCAATTGGTATAAACAATAATTTCTGGAGAATTTAAATGACTGGTATCGATTGCACATAAAATATTTATATGATTTCAGAAAAAGAATAAATTTAATAGCCCCGGTATTAATAGTTATAATTCTAAATCAAATTATTATTTTTGAAACCGGTGCATATTGAAAATTTTGAAACGTTAATTAATGTAAACAATTGACTCTCTCGGATAAACTACTTGCAATCAGTTTGTAATTAAAATTTTATCTGCTACTTGAAAAGAGCCGAATTTTATCGTCCCTAGTTTGATAAAAATAATATTACTTCAGACACAAAGTTAAACAAACTGAAAACATATACCAAATTTTCCATTTGAAATTAGCTTTATTACACCCCGAGCAAAATAAAATAGCTCACAAAAAACGTAAAGGAGACCGAACGCATATCATTTTCAGTTTAATTATAAAAAAGCGTTCTTTAGTGTTTGGCTTATTTTAAATAATCACAAAAAATGGTCATACTAACAAGTTGGGGACGTAGGCGAAATCCACTTCTATATAATTGCTTGAAATTTGCGCTACCGAGTTGACCATTCGTCGAAGGTACTTATATAGTCGACGTGGACTTCCAGGGATGGACTAACTGTTTCTTTGCCATGAAAGTTTAATGAAATTGTTGAAGTAAACAGTTTATCTTGAAATTGAATTGTAAACCTAAAGTTTACAAGAAAATCAATTCTTAACATTTTTTTCCCATTTAGGAGTAAGAAAAGTTTTACCGTGTTTATATATATATTGTTATTATACATGATTTGCAGGAAACAACTACTCAGCGGGCAAATACCCCGACCTGCATTGAATTATACCTTACAATTCATGAAAGATTGGTAGCCAATGTCATTTGTCAATTCCCTGACCAGACATAGACCGGTTTCGAACTTATTAGTTCTCATCAGTATGCCATAGGTCATGGAACAGACAAATGACAGTGGCCAACGTGTTATACAAACTTATATATATATATATATATATATATATATATATTGGTACTAAATTTCAGCTTGAAACGTACATTTGTGTTGCAATAACATAATTTTTGTTATTTGCTATTTTTATCAGCATTTTACATGATTAAACCGACAATTTTCGCTTAAACGAAACGAAATATTAAAACGTAAGTTCTATTGAAATAACACGAAACTTGTTATTTGCATAGCAGTTGTAGGTTATATTTCAGCTATAGGAAATATCTGAACTGTTTGGCTATACCCATAAGTATTTGCTCCACCGATTAGTTTAATATAACTTGTAAATCTGACGATTGTCCTAACTTTAAATATGTGTATTAAAACGGCTTCTGTTTTCTTATGCTTTACTTTCAGAACCTATAAATGACTGGGCGATGTAACTTTGAGTCATACCTTAAATGTTAACCAATAAAATTTTAGTACAGTGTACCCAATTAAACCAAGTTACAAAATATTAAATAACTAAAGGTATAATGAGTTCAAGTGTGCTTTTAGAGGGCAGAATATTAAAACATAATATTTCAGTCGCAAATTCCTCTATAAAATCCTTATTTTACTATAAGGAACGTAACCAGACTGCAACCAACAGCTACTTTAAGGGCTATGTGCCCCGCCGAACACTGAATTACGAGCTAAACATTATGTTTTAAGGGTATAATGTTTAACTAAGTACAAAGTGATAATAGATCAAAGAGTATAGAGGAAAATTAGTTAGTTGGCTAATTTCTAGAGTTAGTGAGCTTTGAAGAACAATTGGAAGAAAGTGCAATTTCGCAAGTTTAAATGATAAATTAACATTAAATAGATGCGGAAAAGAAGGGATAGATTAGGCCGCCTAAATTAAAAAAAATATTTTTTTACTGTTTTTCTAATCGTACGTTTTATAATAATTCCAAGTTTCAACCCTTAATCTATATTTTAAGCTCATCTCCTAGACCCCAAATTTACCCTCTATATGGTTAGAATGCTAAAAATATTTTTGATGTATTTCTCATCATATACTTTATGAAAACTTTGTTTCAATTTTTAATCTGAATATTATATACACCCTCTACCCTCTAAATCTACCAGAAACACCTTTAAGATTTTAAAAATATGTTTCCATTTATAACTATTATGAACTTAACATATACCCAATTTTTTAAATTTGGATGCACTGTGCGCTAGCTACGTCTATGCTGGGTTGGTCGTACAGTATAGGAACAGTGGATGTAAATTGTAGGTGTTTCTGATCGCTACACAGTACACATATGTCATGACGGTTTCATTATGGTATTTTTTTCTGTTCTCTTACTATTCGTTCCTTGTATATTTGGTACTTTACAAACTTGTTCACAATCCTTTCAATTTTTATTTCACACTTGCAGTATTGTCTCCCTATTTCTAGGTCATTGCTGTTTAGTATTAGTACTTTCTTCAGAGATTTAAATCAAAATTATTTTAATTATTTATTTATTATTATTATTCAAGTCATAATTTTATTTCAGGCAAATCTGTAAAAATAATCTAAATTTTTATGTGACAAATCGTTTTCAATTAGTTTTACTATTTTCTAACGATGTAAATGTTTTTAAAGGATTTAAAATTATTTAATAAGTTAAATAACTTGAACTTCTTTTCAGATATTTAACTAGAAGGCTCAAAGTATCTGTAATTAATTTAGCATTGCGTCTATAAGAATAGTATTAGCAAAATACATAATATGCCATTTTTGGAATTGGGATACACTATACAACACTATACAACCTCTAGGAATTAATAAATTCTTAATTGACTTAATTTCCCATCCAAAGCAACACTAAATAGCTTACATTTTCAACTTCACTAATACTACACCATGATTTGAAGAAAATATACAATATGCTTAAATTAAAAGTAATTTGGTTAAAAATTTACCGGCATACAAAACCTTTCTATCATGTGCATACTTTCATTAAAATATGAACGTCTTGTCATGTAGAAGAAAATATTATTTTAAAATGCCATAGTTTCTCTAACAGAATCCGTACATAAACCGTTATCCGACCTGTCTAGTGATTCTCCCGAAAGAAACTTTATTTGAAAAGTCCCTTTTCCTTCTTTGTACGTGATGAGAAAATAGCTACTTGACTTTTGCAACTCGCTACCCCCGGCTATAAAAACTCAGTTAATTGGCTCGTTCCGATTTTTTCTACATTTAATCTTTGTCTAGTATGCACTTTGCTGCCGTTAGTTCGCGTTATTAATTAGCTACTACAACGGCGAGAATAATTTGTGAGTGTACCCTCAGTATTAACTCGTCAGACAGGAAAAAATTGTTTATGTTGTATATTATAACTCAATTAATGATATTTAAATTAGTTTTTACGAGCATAAAGCATTTAAAAAACTTTTAATTGGAGGATTCAGTTAAATGAGGTTTAACTTTTGACGAGAAAAAATTACATACGTTGCGCAACAAATCGAAACGATACATTAAAAATCATTAACTTATGAATAATTACAGTATCTTTTTTAAATCTTGTTTTCTTTATATTCCAGTTATCAGATTTTTTTGTAGAAATTTAACTGAGGGTCGAAACTTTTCTCGTTAACCGTTGTTCAATTCTAAGTTGGGCGCCCATGAAATTCTTTGGAATTGGAATTGGTTGGGAGGGTGGTCAAACAAAAATATTGAACCACAGCACTTAGACCCCATTGGACCCCTTGTACTTCCTCCCTGTAGGTAGACCCTCGCTTAGGCCTCCAACCAATCTTGCGAAAAAAGTGGTGATGCTGCCTAGGGGCATCTCCCTTACATCGGCCAAAGTAGGTCAACGTTCTCCCAAAATAGATTATCTGATTGATGATACGGCAGAACAGTCACAGAGTACATGTTCGACCGTCTTATCTTCCTGTTCACAACCTCTGCAGAGGTGTCGCTTAATCTCATATTATGTAGATGTTTTCTTAACGGACAGTGTCCAGTGTGCATTCCCGTTATAAAACGTAGGTTCCTTCTGGAAATTACCAGGAAGTCCATTGCTTGTTGGGATGTTTTAGTAGTTCCCTAGCATGCTGACAGCTGTTTGTTTCATTCCACAGCTTCTTGAATTTGTTGTGGGTGTTCTCTATAATTACTTGTGTTATCGCTGTGATCAGTAACAGACTTGCCGGGACTGGTCCAAAGATATTTAGGCCTGCTGCCTTATTGGCCAGTCTGTAGGCTACTTTATTGCCACTACACTGTGCATATCCTTTCACCCAGCATACCAGTATGTTATTCATGCTGGAAGCATCCACAAATGCTTGGTGACATTCCCATACTGCTCCTGTGGTAATTTGTAACTTCTCAGGGATAGTGATTGTCTACAGTCTATGTAGATTCTGATTGTCTTGCCCGTAGTTTGTCTACGGACAATCTCTTTTGTAGCTATGGTTATGCACGCCAGTTTCGTCTGTACTACGCTGGCTCGGCTATCCATAGCCCATTTATATTGGATTTGCAGACTTCTGGAGTATATTCCACATCCTGCCCCATCCTTCTTTTTTGATCCGTCTGTGAAGATTTTGATCACACCTTCGCCAGCAGGCGCGTTCTCACTATGCGTCTGTATTATGTAGGGTCTGTCAAAGACAAAACGGGGAGAAATGCCGTCAGTGTACACCTGTAGAAGAGACGTCTTTCTGACAGCCTCATTCCACAGGCGATTTATGGCCTCTCCACAGCCTACATTTGGTTGTATGCCAACGAATTTGAGGTGTACCATTGTTGTCAGAGCCCCTTCTCCTAGATATACATCTAGTGGTGGGAGACACAGCATTACCTCCATAGCTCTCGGTGGCATTGTTTGCATAGCTCCGGTTATGCTTAGGCGGGCAACTCTCTGCACCTGGCTGAGCTTGACCTTAGCTGTAGTGTATTTGCTGTTTGGTCACCAAACCACAGCTCCATAGGTTATCAATGGTCTTATGACGGCAGTGTATATCCACATGATCACCTTGGATTTCATTCTCCATGTTTTCCCCACGGTCCTGCGACACTGCTCATAAGAAATGTAAGCCTTCTTAATTCTTCTATCCAGAAAACTCTTTGGAACTATTTCAAAAATCACAAAATTGTGGATTCAGAGAAATGAAAGTTGATACAATTATGTACAAGACAGAACAAAAATAGTTGTCAGAATACGTACTTATGAAAAGAAAAAACATCCGTAATTTTTTTCATAAAATATTGATGGAAAGAGATAACAGTATTTACTTGTTTTTTCATTATAAAAAGTAAATGTGTGCTGTAAACTAATGCTAGTTTTTTTTTCAGGTGAGTCTATAATTTCGCTTAATATCGAAAATTGCGTAAGTATTGAAGAAAACCAACAAACAATTGAAACAATGCTTAAAATTCGAGAGGTTTTCTGATTAGAATCAATGTACATTTCATTTTGTTAGGTATTCAAAGAGTGAGAGAACTGGTAGTTATTTTGGCTTTATTAGTCGAGAGGTAAAAGACAAATAATATAATGAGTTTGCTCGGGCCAGCGCTGACAGAGACAATTATATAACAATCATTCCCTGCGACATTGTCATCTGTCGCAGCTGAGACTCGAACTTAGGATACACATAAAAAACACCACTAAAGATCCATATCCTAGCCAGAACTTGAACGCAGGACTCCATGGTTGCAAGCCACCTAACACATAAGCATTGAGCCACTGAGCCAGATTATCAATCAGCTCAACACTTTGCGTTGCATTGCACACAGTGGTTTTAAAACTAAAGATTCCTTATAGACCAAGAGCTACTAAACTTCCCAATGAGCGTTTGAGAACCTCTCTCAACTTCTATGGTGCGTAGTCCTGTTTACGGGGACAACCCTTCGCTGGGTCAAAGTCCTGGCGGTGGAGGCATTTTCGTATTACGGCTAATTTTCACAAATCAATATCTTTGGTGTCTAAAAACCACTTTTACAAAAAGCAAAAACATTGAAACACTACACACGAATACACTACTCGACGCACGTTTCCTTAATCATGTTAACATCATTAGGCTATGATTAAGACTGAAAACCAAAATTATTCATCTCACTATGACGTTGATAATTTTAATACCAGCATGGATCTAATTATACATTAGTTAATGGAAAATTAACGCCTAACTGTTCCTCTGATCATACTTAGCGTGGTCTCCAAGAAGTGGTTCGAATCCTACTATAAACTGTTGGTTCTCGCTCCCTTAATTTACACAAATCTAGACTTGGAAGTGGGTTAAAAATACGGTTATAAAAATAAATAATTCAACTGATATTAAATCATTCTTGATCCCAAAATTTTTTCATAAAAAAAGCCAACAATATGTTATGTAAAGTAATGTGTTTCTTCCAAGTGACTTGCATGATTTTTCGAAATTAACGGGATCTAAATTTGTTTGAGTGAAGTATCAGATTATTAAAACAACATATTTTTCAATCGCTTCAAAAATTCTCTTTTAGGAACAATTACATTTTTCAACGGCGGCAGGTTAAATTTTGCTTAGCAATATCTCAGAATTTAGCAAATGGAACTGAAACCAAACATGTTACTTGTTTACACCCTGTAGTAAACACTTCCAAGCATAGGTCAAATAATTGCAACGAATTTTCACTAACCACTGATTTATTAATCACTAAATCACAACAATTAGTCCTCATAATAACACACTAATTATAACTTTAATCTACTATAGATGCAGTACTTTAATTCACAACTTGTTACTGTTCCTTATCTTATCTGATCACTTGCTCCTCTAATACATAACTATCTGACTCTTGAATCCGCTTCTTATATATCCGTAGCGTTTATTCTCGATTCCTCTATTTCACTCCAGACTGTTCCGAACAACTTCTCGAGTCTTCTAACCTGGCATTCCGGATTATTATACAGTTTTCAATCTATCCATGGTATTGGTAGTTCGCTAGTTGGCCTAGAGATGACGCCGTTTTGCCGGTAGCTAACTAGACAGGTATTCTTTCACTCAGCCACCAAGGACTAAACCTCTCTTCGTAAGAGGGCGTGGGTGTGCGCATAAAAATATCACAACTACAGGGCTAATTGAAAATTCTGTGGAAAATAAATTACAATTAAAATTTCTGTTGAAAAATTTGAGGAAAGGGGCGCACCCCTAGGTCTCTGTGAATGTACGCGTAAAGTTATGGCTAACCGAAATTATATCAGCTACCGCCGCTGTTAATCGGTTGTTTATTTATAATTCGTGTGATATTGAATTTTTAGAAGTTTATTACGTCAAGTACTATTTCGCCGGCAAATTGAATCACAGCTTTATAGGTTTCTAATATATGTCGGCTTGTTTGATGACACCGTACTGACTGGTTCGTTAATAATGAGCTCGTAAAGTTTTTGTTGCATTTTTATTTGCAGGAAATCCTTGAACGATACTATAACAAAATTCCAAAAAAACATTTTCGCCTCATTTATCCTCCTCCTCATACTAAATATTTAATTTTTTCAAAATTCTTACATATTCCTATTTTATACTTATATTTCAAATTTAAAATCAAAATAAAATCTACTTAATCGGTTATAACAGCTTTGAACTATTTGGCAAATAAAATGTCACTTACGGTCGACCAAACAATGGATTAATAATAATAATATACTTACGGAGAAGGTTTGACGAAAGAAGTATATTTACAAAAAAATCACCTACCGAGAGCACCTTTAACGATTTTGGGACATTCTATGGAACTTGCAATATACATTATATTTAATCGTTTCCAATTATCTTTACAGCAACCATACATTTTGGCAAATAGAGCTTATTAAAGTAGTTTTTCGTATAGCTGTTGTATATGCAATAATTCAATGAAAAGTTTTCATTAGCATAGTTTTTTCAGAGTACAATTTCATATTGCCTGATAATAAACGAATAAATGGACTACTACACCCAGTGGTAGTTATCATACGCGTTATTGAGTTATAAATTATTGCGTTAATTTAATTGTATTTTGCTGTGATGGTAATAAACAGATTTAAACAGAATTATCTTAATAAATTGTTTAACTGTACATGCCGCACAGATATATCTGCAAATTCCTGACCATTTCATTATAATATCAATATGAAAGCACGAGTCGTGACCTGCCATTGCAAAATATCTGATTTAATGCGGAAACTAAGTTCGCGGCAATAATTATATTATATGGAAACAATAACAATAATGAATAAAGTTAGCATTGTTAACAATATGTGAGGCAATGCGTCATGTTAATTTGAGCTGTTTTGCTAATAAGTCTATTATTGTTAAAGTTTAGGAAAGATCTTGAGTGGATGTGTACAGTCCTCTTGAGTCTATCCCTAACCTTGAAACGAAGAACGCCATTTACTTTCAACGCTAATATTTATTGTTTTAAAACAAGTTTCTATTTTTTCCTTTTGTTGTTTTAAAGTACTTAACTAATGTAGAGGGAAGGAGGTTAATATAGATTGTCGCTATGAGGGAACCGAGCCGCCTGAGAAATGCTTGTATATGACTAAAGAATAAGAAGATAATTTCTCATAGAAAATCATCTGCTTCATTGCTACAATCCTTTGAAGTTGCAACAAAATTCAAATTTGCAAAAGTAAATTTTACTCCAAAATCGAAAAATTTAAAATACACGTTCTTCAATATTTCTGAAGTTATAACTTCGTTACTTAAAAGTTATAGAGTTCTCTTTTTTGCTAAATGATTCTCGTGCTCTTGAATCGTTTTTTATGGAGCCATCTTGATGATAACTACAAATTTATTCTGTCATTTTGTTACATGGCTTATGCCCATTTAACAATTTTATATAATAACTGGTATTTTACTTATATTTAGCACGACCTGTATAGCATTTTAATTTAGTTTTCGTAATTGAGACTGTTTCAACTCTTAGAAATTTTCTTTGTATTCTGCTAAATTATTTCTCATTGTTTTATGTACCTATTTTTGTATCTTAGGAACTCAGTCATATTAACAACACTAAATTATGTATCTCTGTTAGAGCACTTCAGAACCAGTTCTCTATACCAAGCTACAAAAGCATTTACATTCATCTTTATTTAATTTTACTTCCATGTCCAGTGGAAGTATAGTAACGCAAAAAAAATAATTGGTATGGGTATTTTTTCGCGGAGTTACCACAATTAATAAAATCAGTTAAAACATTCCGTATTTTTATTCAAGAACAATTATTTTCTGGATAAAAATTAATTATTCTTCAAACCCAAAAATGTCTTGTATATCTTCCAATATTTATTTCCTTGATTACCTTGAACATCAGTTGGAGAAAAATAAAATAGTTACCGGTTGATAGCGATAGGTTAGTTATAATATAGTTAACACTAAAAAGTGAGTAAGTACGTCAAAAACGCCACAAAGACTCCCGCTCCTAAAAAAAATCTTAACCTGCCAAGAAATATGTCGCAAACCTCACTTTTTTTGGAACTTCCCCATTATCTAAAATTGAACTTTCATTTAACAAGCATGCAGGTTTTATCCTATCTAAACTGATAGCAATATCTCTATCTTGTTTCATTATCGTAATTACCTTTTCTGAACGAGATACAACCTTAAAAGGTCCTTCATATGGTGCAGATAGTGGTGGTTTCAACCACCATATTCATATTCTTGAATGTTAGGACTGACAAATAGTTTTTCGAGTGAGTGATGTTTTGTGTCTATTGGTTTAAGTTTAATCGGATATTCTTTTAATTTTGACATAAAAGCAGAAATATCTGTATCATCGTGTGAATTAAAAAAAAATGTCCTGGAATGCATAAAGCTTGTCCAAAAACAATTTCCGCAGAGGAACACTTTCAATCTTCCTTAATAATGGTTCTAAAACCCAGTAAAATTATTTCTTCTTCCAATTACGTGAATTAGTTCAGGCTGCCAAAGTTGTTTTCAACGTTCTTTCAATCATACCATTGCTTTGTAGGTACAAATGGCTGTACGTATCTATGACAACCGAGGAATTTTGTAAACTCTGAAAATAATCATGCTTCGAATTGCACCCCTTGATATGTGGTTACATAGAGAGGAACCCCAAAACGGCAAACATTTTGTTGAAATAATGTTTTAGTGACTGTTTCTGCAGTGTTCTGTGTAAAGGATATGAAATAGAAATAGAATTTATTAATGTTAAGAACTACAGCAGTTTTACACAAGTCAAATTAATCATATTACAGATTAGTTGTAATAATATGGAATATTGATGATTAGCAATATTCAGTTTTTAAAAACAAATTACTCGTATAACATTACACATTTGACAAACAAATTAAAATAACAGTTAACACACTTCAAATATAACATTAAAATATTTTAAAATCAATATACAATTTTACATAAGTTCAGTTGAATATTCAGTGAATAAAAAATCTTGAAAATTATAGAAAGCTTCGTTTATTAGTAACTCTTTAACCTGGTTACAAAACTGGTTATATGGTAAAGAGGTAATGTGTAGTGGGAGTTTGTTGAAGAAAGGGGCCAAAGTAGTGGTCTCCATTTCTACTTTTTTTTTTGGTCGTAGATATCCCAAGGATATCTTATTACTAAACTTTGTATTGCGGCCATGTACATCCCCATGAACGGTATAATTGTTTATGTTTTCTTTAACATATATCAAACACCTGTAGATGTAGAAAGAAGGAACCGTTAGTATTCCAAGTTCAATGAATTTATGTCTTATGTCATCTCTATATCTAAGACCAGCAATCGATCTCACAACACGTCTCTGTAAACTAAATTATCTATGTAAATGAGCTGTATGCCCCCATGTTAGAATTGCATAAGAAAATGTGCCTTGGAATAGCGAAAAATACGCTGTTTTTATGACAATTAGGGATACTTCCCCTTTTAAATTGTTTATCATATATACACATCGTGCCAGTTTTTTCGAAACATAACCACATGTTGATCCCAACACAGTTTGGGATCCCAAAAATTTTACATTATCCGGATTTTGATAATTTTCAATGCTACGAGTAGAAAATACCATATTAGCTGTTTTAGTATCGTTTAAGCATAAAATATTGACTTGGAACCACTCGGAGGCAGTCGACTGTATTCGCAGCATAATACTCTCCAACTACTTCTGGTTCTCATTAGAATTTACTTTACTTGCATCATCTGCATACAATACGAATTTGGAATTTGAGACATATTGCGGTAAGTCGTTAACGTAGACCAACAATAACACTGGTCCGAGGACGGACCCTTGAGGTACTCCACGATTTATACCCGCTATTGTTGACATCGCACCATTATAAACAGTGATTTGGTTTCTATTTTCCAAATAACTTTGAAGTAACGTTAATGATTTTGATTTTAAACCATATTTTTTTAATTTTTCGAGTAGTATATTATGCCGAACACACTCAAATGCCTTCGAGAGGTCACGAAAAGTACATCCTGCGTAATCTTTGTTTTCGTATGCATCAGTGATATAACTCAAGAGTAAACTTATAGCATCTGTCGTTGGTTTCTTTGTTCTGAAACCAAATTGTCCACTGAAAAATAGGTCATTCATTTCAAAATAAGAAATTAGATGTTTGTGTAACAGTTTTTCAAAAATCTTACCTAGAATGGGAATAATTGATATGGGGCGATAGTTGGACATATCATCTAGATCACCCTTCTTGAATATTGGGACAACTTTTGACATTTTTAGGCAATCAGGGAATATACCTTCGTTTATACACTTATTAAATAGTTTAGTGAGAGGGCCAGTAAGTATATCCATGACGAATTTTATGATTTTAATGTTTATTTCATAATAATCTTTATTTGCTTTGTTCTTTAGTGAGTTTATTGCTTCACGCAATTCAGTAGAAGTAATTTCAATAAATTCAAACTTTATATTGTTTTTTATGCCATACGATTCAAGTAGACTGACTGGGTAAATATTTGCCTCTGGTCAACGCGAAAATCGTTCAATTACGGTGGGTATGTGAGGACAACCACCGGAAGAGAGTAATGGACCTACAATGTCGATGTGAATGTGTTTGAATCTACCTATAGGTATATCGAATTTACCTATCGGAGTCTTAGTATCTCCGTGAATTTTTGATGTTTGACAATTAATATAAATTTTGGTCCATAAAATGCAATCTATTCTAAGTCGCCTATCTGTTCATTTGTTAGAAGTTCAAAGTTAAAATTCGATGTATTATTTGAAACAATATGATTTATGTTTAATGTCAAATCTTTAATTTGATTATTGTTTACTGTTTTATTAAAATTTTGTGATGATTTCAAAGAAGGTATTCTTTTACTTTGAATGTGTCGTATGTCATTTGTGAAATGTGCTATAAATTCTAAGTGTCGAGTTTGTCTCGAACTTCTCTCTGTCTTATAGAACAAAGCTGTTAATGGCTTATGATCAGTAAAACAAATAAATTTTCTACCTTCTAACATATATCTATAATGTTTAATAGCTTCATATAATGATAGCATTTATTTGTCAAAAGTTGAATATTTTTTTTGAGCATTCGTCAGTTTTCGTGAAAAGAAAGCTAAAAGTTTGCTTTCATTATCGGATAACTGTTCTAACACTCCTCCCATAGCAAATCAGAGGTGAATATACTAAAAAGGAGAGGATCCAGGACTGAGCCCTGGAGTACTTCAGATATTAAGTCTTCCGGCTGTGAATATATCAGACCAGTAAGAGCTATTTAACCTAACGATTTGTCGTCGATTTTCAGGTATAATTCCATCCAGGTTAAGGGATTATTAGAAAGTCCAAAATATTCTCAGTTCCAGTCTCAGCTGCGACAGATGCCAATGTCGCAGGAAATGGTCGTTGTGTAATTGTCGGTATGTATGTGTCCTGGTTGAGTGGTGGAAAAGCTAATGCTAAATTCCGCCAGAGTGTTATCTAAATAAGTCGATTAAATAAAATTAATACATTTAGTTCAACAAAATTTGAGAATTAAGGTCAGCATATCCAAGAGAGAGAGAGAGATTGATCCGATAAGGAAATATTTAATATTTTTGGCCATAACTTTTTTTAAATACATATATTGGTAAAAAAAAGTATAAGACTACCTAAGTAGAACTATGACAGGTGTAGTGATACGAATTTTCAGTCAATAATTTCAGTTGTTTGCAAAATTAGTTAATTTAAAACTACAAAATATGAAGATATTTTTTAATTTAAATTAACTAATTTTGCAAACAACTGAAATTATTGAGTGAAAATTCATATCACTACACCTGTCACAGTTCTACTTGGGTAGTCTTATACTTTTTTAACCTGACCACAATAAAATTGTGAGAGGTTACTAAAATTGGTTCAAAAACGAAATTAAGATAACATCAAATCTTTATGTTCTGAGGTCCAAGGAACCCAAAAAAGTGGTTTTTGAAAAATGTCTGTGTGTGTGTATGTATGTTAGCACGATAGCGCCGAAACTACTGAACGGATCTGAATGAAACTTTGCATGTGCGTTTCTTTAGTGCCCCAGAAGATCTGAAAAGGTTTTGGTTGAGATCGGATTACCTTTAGTGCCGTTTTGACGCAACAAGTTGTTTATTTTATAATTACTTTCAATTTGCAATGGAACCATTGAAAAGCAGTTAAAATTCTGATTTTAACGATATATCACACTTCCACCCTTTCGATTTGGTTTCCGTGAAAAAAATTAAAAACAAAGCAAATATGAAGCATAGATCGCATTTCGCGTGACATGATCGATGCGCGTAGCCGTTACGTCGTGAAACTCGTCACATCACGTGTCAATTCACATATGAGGGTTTCTTCACTGCTGTAGAAGTGGAGCGAATTACGTTTAGTGCCGTTTTTAAATATATATACAGACAAATCGAAGAATTAAACTACAAATATTCCTCTAAAATCTATTAAAATTACTGAAATGCTAATGTTTTATTTAATAAAGACAGCCGCGAGCAATCGGATTGCAATGAGCAAATTTTGACAATTGTCATTGTCATCATTTGTTATCCGATAACGTTGGTGTCATATCATATTAATAAGATTTCGGCATATTTGTAACTTTTAGTGACTGCACCAGTAGATTGTCACAAACTTTAAAGGTAGATGTAACAATATCAATATCATATGCTTTCTGTATCTTCGTTGGTGAATTTATTATAGATTATCACTTTACCAATTTTCAGTTTGTTGCTTTACAAATCTATAGTATTTACGATAACTAGACTTTCTTAGTCGATCAAGTGATGTTAAAGTTGTTAGTATCCTAATAGTATATTATTCAACGAGCGATAACGTAGGTAATGAAATTTGTAGCACGAGCCGCAGGCGAGTGTTGTAAATTCATTAAGTTCAGGAGGGTTCTTTTAGTGCCTCAGAAGATCTGAAAAGGTTTTGGATGAGATCGGATTACGTTTAGTGCCGTTTTGTCACACAATTTAATGCTCTTTTGGGCTTCAAAGATCCACCGAGTGGGGAGGTTCCAGCCGCTTCCAGTAGCTGCCGATATTTACCAATATATGTATTTTAAAAAAGTTATGGCCACAAATAATAAATATTTCCTTATCGGATCTCTCTCTCTCTCTCTCTCTCTCTCTCTTGGATATCCCCATCTTAAATTGCTTTAGATGAAAAGCAGAATTTCAAAGCTAGTACTTGATTTGACAATCGCAAATAAATTTCCTAATTTTCTGCTACAGCAACTACCTGTTTTACTTGTTGTACTTTAGAGTAACCCATATCCCTGTTGATATTTTACTGATAGTTATCACATTCATAAATCTTCTGTTACTTAATTTGAAGACAATTTGCCTGTTTTATGTATTGTTGTAAATTTTCTCACATGAGATATTCGAAAGGAAAATTGAAAGTTATTTTGTGTATAGTAGTTTAATTTACTTTTACTGCACGCTCAATAATTATGTTCTTATTGCGCTTAACTTGAGGTTGGTTCTATTGAAACTTATATACATAATTAGCTGTTTTATGAGTGAAATTGTGTCCTGCTATATCCTAACAGCTGGAAAACATAAAGAAGAAAGAGAATGAATCGTTTATATCATGTATCTCATTTAAAATGAAGACACACGGATACTCCAGTGCAATTAGGAAAAATTTACTGATGTGACCCAAAAATGTTGGGTACATTTTTTCTTTTGTTCCTTATTCGAAATGGGGGTTAAAGAAAACCTTAAGTCTGAATTTGCGCATTCCTACCTCCCCTCCTTTCGCCGCCATCTTGGATTTGTTTTTTTTTTCAATCGCTCATAACTCGAGTTCTATTTATCGCACAGTAATGAAAAAAATATCGTTGTACTCATGAGGATTTACTCTTTATGCCATCACGAATGCATTTTTGCCGTAAAAGTTATTGCAAAAAAGTTACTAGAGCTCAAAGTTGAGAAATGATTTCAAAAAAAATTTTTTTCGCTTTCTTGGCTCGCCACTCTTTTGCAGTGCATCTGACACTCTCTGCCAACAAAATGTTATTTAAACTAGATGCGATTTCTAGGATTAAAAAAAAAAATTAAGTCCGTAAGTGGATTCCTCGCCCGCCAATCCACGTTCAAAGTTGACATGTTCAAATATGCTCGGAACGTTTTCAATCAGTCATAGTATTTTAACTTGTACATTTTGTAAACTCATTTCCACACCACCTTTGAGGTAGAGTCGACGGCGCGTTTTTTTTAACGTGGTTTCCCCCCGAGGCCTAATCCACGATTTCTTTGCTTGATGTTCCATTTCTTGCCATTTTTGTACAGGAAATTAATAGTTTTCGTCAGTTTCCTGGGATACTTCAGACGCTTTTCTTTTCGTCGCTCTGGGTAATGGTACCATAGTAGGAAGGTCGTAGCAATCCTTGTCTTCATCATCCAAGATTTCTGCAACTTCCTTGACGTTTGTGCAATTTTCGCCGCAGCAAATTTTGCATAAGATGTGTAATGAAGTATACAATACTACAGGAATACTGTATACTTTCATTCCAGTTTAACTTATTTTAATCATGCATGGATCAAGTAGTTCAGTTTTAGATTAGTTCAATACTTGATTAGTTCTTTTGTTAACTTTTAATTCTAACTTCACCAGGCCGCAACTTGCGTGCCGTGTGCATTTCGTGCCGGGTGCAAAACCACGTGACCGTGATTTTTGGGTATAAAATAGCTAGCCAGAAACCAGTAAATTCAGAGCTTGACTTTCACCTTTCTCGAGTGTGTTGAACTGAGATAACCGGAAGCTCAAGTTTCTCCGGCGCCGTGGCAACCGCTGGCCAAGTATCTGTTAGGGAGGATCCGAGTGCGTTGAACTGGACCTCTTGCCAGATTGATTCGAGTGTATTGAACTGGATCTCTCCTGAAACAGATTTCTTAGTCGCGTTAGAGAATTGGGGTTACGACGACGTACATAGAGGAAATATGTTACACTCTCTCTCTCTCTCTCCGATTACTATAATGTACTTATGTAATAACAAGATTGTCGCTACCTAAGCCATAAAAGATATGGCCACACTGTACATATAATTATTAGGAAAATAAATGTCTTATTTTGGATCTGGATTTTAATTAATATGAACATTGAACCCTGGAATAATCTCCAAACCAGCTACCCGAGCAAAACAAGCATCACAGATGGAACACTTTAATCCGGCCTTTCGGCAGCCGCAAGCTTTACCGCAGTTTTGGCGGATCCACAGGATATAATGTCCAATAGAATTTGTGGAATCGGGTCTTGTTCGCTGGTCACAGGCTCTAAACCGCGGTAGCCATTTTTCCAGCCCCAATAAATCGCGTTTTTTTCTTGCCCGAGCCACTTCTGGACCTGATGATAAGTCCGTAGGGAATGCTGACGTGTTGCGGAACTCGTTGGGGGAAGCGCGGCAATTCCGTTTTCTTTTTAAGACCCAATCGTGTATATATTTTAAATCGCAATCGATCGATGGACACATCGGATTCATTTCCTCCGTACAGTGCGATTAACACGCTCTCTCCAGCTGCAGCGATGACATTTTGTCCAGGAGTGGTTGTTTGGAATAATTTTATATCCTCTTGAAGGTGAACATTTTTTTTGATGACGTCAATTATTTTTTTCTTTCCCATTCCGCAGATTGCTGACACAGTGTCACATCCTGAAAAGGCATGTATGAAAAGCAAATGCTCCAGCAGAAGTGCGTGTTTGAAGCTGCTTGTAGAATACGTCTTCGATGCCGTTGTTCCCCTTCCTATTTTACGGAAATAGACATTTTTTTAATTTTTCCCGAGTGCACACAGCAACACAAGCAGGTCCGTATCCTCTCCTACGATGACGACAGTATCAAATTGTGGATTTAAATCAATTGCAGTTTTCACGATATCCACGTCCGCATCTTCCCATGATTGTTTCACTGTGAATCAAAGGTGGTGTGGAAATGAGTTTACAAAATGTACAAGTTAAAATACTATGACTGATTGAAAACGCTCCGCGCTTATTTGAACATGTCAACTTTGAGCGTGGATTGGCGGGCGAGGAATCCACTTAAGGACTTAATTTTTTTTTTTAAATCCTAGAAATCGCATCTAGTTTAAATAAGATTTTGTTGGCAGAGAGTGTCAGATGCACTGCAAAAGAGTGGCGAGCCAAGAAAGCGAAAAAAATTTTTTTTGAAATCATTTCTCAACTTTGAGCTCTAATAACTTTTTTGCAATAACTTTTACGGCAAAAATACATTCGTGATGACATAAAGAATAACTCCTCACGAGTACAACGATGTTTTTTTCATTACTGTGCGATAAATAGAACTCGAGTTATGAGCGATTGAAAAAAAAAAAACAAATCCAAGATGGCGGCGAAAGGGGGGAAGTAGGAATGCGCAAATTCAGAGTTAAGGTTTTCATTGACCCCCCTTTCGAATAAGGAACAAAAGAAAAAATGTACCCAAAATTTTTGGGTCAATTCCTAATTGCACTGGACTAGGATATTTTCGTCATCTTTTGAAATCCGGTTTTCGGCTTTGGCACAATTGTAGTCCTATAGACTTGCATTTTCAGGTCTAAACGTTTTGAAAATGTTAATTTTTGATCAACAACTACTCCTAAATAATTTTATTCAGATATAGGTACCTTCAAATTTAATATTTCCAGGATAAGTTGCTTTTAGATGCTTCTTGCTATAGTCACGTCATCAATTTATGTACTTATCAACGACATGAGATTTTTCTATCTTTGCAAATACAAAGCGCATAAGGACGTAAATAATAGAAAGTCACGCCTGCTGAGGCTACGACAGAAGTTCCGAGTGTAACGATGCTATAAATAATGATGCAATAAATGAATATTGGAAACGTTAGTCGTAGCCGCAATCAACGTTCAGTATTCTGTCAGTTCTCTGTCAATTCAGTAGCGTGCCATGGTTAAAAGACTGACTGCAGCAGCCAGGGACATGGTGGTGAAATTAAATGAGTACTTTAATCAGGAAAAACCTAATGAATGTTCCCTTTTACATTTGCAAGAAATCTATGAGGTGAATTGTAAAATTATATGCGGCAACGGATATTAAAATTCATTGTATCACATGCTATTATTGTCCATATATTTTCATTACAAAATACGTGTGTTTTGCAAACGTTGATACGCCCATACGAGCCATTCTGTGTGACCTTGAGTTGACTGGATTAAGAAATTAAAGAATGATGACGTGAACGACAACATTCGTGATTTCAACTATACCAATCAGTATATATTTAGACATCCGGATTAACAAGGAGTTGGATTATTTTCATCCAATTCTCAATTTTTAATAAGACGGGATTTAATTTTTGAATAGCAGTATCAACACAAGTATCAAAAATATATAAATTTGTGCAATTAGTGTAAAGATGTATTTTATAACCTCCTAAGTCAGTTAAGAAAATGTCATTTATGAACATAATAAAGAGCAAAGATCCTAATACACTACCTTGGGGTTCTCCATTGATTACTTTTTGTTTTTCCGAAAATGGTTATGATAACTATTTTGTAAATAGGATTGAAATCGTTTAACTAGGATTATAAAACGAAGAGAGCGAAAATAGTATTTCAGTTTGCTTGACAATATTTCCCTGTGAACTACTTCAAAGCCTGTTTAGGATGTAAGAAAAATGTTATATTAACACGACCTTTATCCATGGCGAATGTTTTCAAGAGTGTCCTTCTCTGAAACCAGATTGGTTTGAAGACAGCACATTATTTTTTACATAAATTCTATTAACTGTTGTTGAGCTATTAATTCACCAATTTTTGTTGCTTAAGAGTTACTTTCCTTAGTTGTGACCATTCAATATTTTTAATTTAAACATATTGTTTTTAGAAAACGAGTAAAAACCATTGCGTTTGATATAAATTTATCAGTCTCGAATGCATATATCAAAGCTTCTACGCTACTTCCACAAAATATTCACTAAAAACTTCGGGCAATTTTTCATTTATGTCAATACCATTTACATTCACTATTTTGATAGTAACTTCAATTCGGGATCCAACAGATTTGTTGAGAGTTATCTTTAATATCATCAATTTTTCAAAATATGTTAATTTAGTTTCCTTTGACATAGTTTCAGCAAAATTTCTTTTATTATTGGAAATTTCGAAATCATTACAGTCAATTTAAATTTATTATAAGCTGAATTTATTTCTCTCAAGAATTGTTATTTCAACATTTGAATTAAACGATTCCCTGACCGGTCACACTATTTTGAATTGCATTGCATACTCTTCATTTAACATTTTAGTTATATACAGTGTGTCCCAGCTCTATTTAGACAAGCATTACCTTGAAAATGGTTAGAGAAGAGAGAAGAAATGTTTAATAGAAAAGTTATTCTGTTTAAAAAGATGCATTTAACCATTTTATTTTCAAATGTACAAGGCGTCTCAAAAAGACGGAAGGTTATGCAACTTTACTTTTTCTAATGGAACACCCTGTATATTTTGCATTCTTGGATTCTCCTTTTATTTCCGAACAAATTTTATTAACCATGTCCTATATCTATCAATAACTGTTTACATCTAATGAATATGTCGATATGTTACTTATTTATGGCGAGTGTGGAAAAAAGTCACGAGCCGCAGAACAAAAGTATAGAGAAAGATTTTCTATAGACGTGTACCATCTCATCAGACATTTAGAAATGTGGAAAGAAAAATGCGTACTGGTTCCATTAATGTTCCTACGCTTATAGTAATCATCCGCATGCCTCTGTTCGAAATATTGTGGAGGAGATTGGCATAAGATTTACTTATGCCGAAGATTTTCGGTGCACAGAATTCCAGTAGATAATGGACACTATTCTTACAAAATCTGTTTAGTTCAAGATTTAAGACCTAATGATTACAATAGAGGTACGGAATTCATTGCTAGCTTTATGGTACAGTTACATGATGACCCTCTGTCAATAAAATTATGTGGACTGATGAATCACGATTTCACAATAACAGTACGGTTTAATCGACCTAACAGTCATTATTGGTCAGTGGAAAGTCCTCGCTGGGTAAGAGAAACCCGTTTTAAAACTATTTGGGAAATTAACGTTTGGTGCGGCTTATTTAATGGGCGATTAATTGGACCATACTTTTATGATGGTATCCTGAATAGTGACAGATATTTGAGGTTTTTAAGAAATATTGTTCCTCGTCTTGTGGAATAAATGCCAATAAATGAGCGCCTCTCTGTGTAGTGGCAACAAGACGGAACACCACCGCATAATTCGAACCTTATGACACGCTTCCTGACAGAGAGATTTGGAGGGAACTGAATTGGTAATCAGGGACCTGTTAAATGGCCTGCACGGTCACCTGATATAAGTCCCCTAGATATTTTCTTATGCGGTCATTTAAAACAAGCTGTATACGCTGAGAAACCAAATAATTTTAATGATTTAAAAAATAGGATAAATCATGCTTGCCGTCAAATAACCCCAAATGTCATAAGGAGTTCTTGAACACGAGAATTTTTAAGGAGGTATGATTTGTGTCAAATAGAATATGGTCGACAATTTGAGTTTATAGTAACTATAATATTTACTGCTTTTTGTATTGTAGAATTCCTTACAATTACGTTTAAAAAAATGTTATCCCAAAAATGTTACTGCAAATATCTCAACAATGTTTAACGATAGGTATAGGATATGGTTAATAAAATTTGTTCGGAAATATAAGGAGAATCCAAAAATGCAAAAATATATAGGGTGTTTAATCTCCAACATAGCTAAAATTTTTGAGAAAATATTGAAAAACAGATACCAAAAAAAATTTGAAGACTTTGACTTCTCGTGCACCCGTTCATTAATCGTTTTTTGGCACACCCTAGAATGGTAAAAGTTGCTTCTGGTAAAAGGTCATGAGCAATTTTTCTCTATCTCCATTTCAAAAAGTAAAGTTGCATAACTTGTCGTCTTTTTGAGGCCCCTTGTACATTTGAAAATAAAATGATTAAATGCATCCTTTTAAACAAGAATAACTTTTCTATTAAACATTTCTTTCTGTGTCTAACCGTTTCCGAGATAATGCTTGTCTAAATAGAGCTGGCATATTATGAATAAAATTTCTATATAGAGTGTTACGATCAATACAATTACATAACCAATCATCATGCATATGCAAGCTTCCTGGATTTTGTCATAACTAATATTTCGGGAAAGGATGAGTTTGGTTTTAATACAAATATCATTAGTGAAATAAATACGAATACTTTTGATCTGTATCTTGATGTGTTCCCGGTCTTACCTGTATTATATGATCGTTATTCAAAACCAGGTCTATTGTACTCTTGCAGTTAGTCTGTATTCTTTTCGAAAATTAACAAATTGCCAAAAACCATAGATATTATCGATATCTTGTAATCTTTTCGTATATGTGAAATTTGGTAGATCCCATCTGATGTCTGAGACTTAAGAAGATATATTACTGACAAAAACTACCATTGGTTAATATCATTTATCACACTGAGACTACTCTGAGGGACATTTTGATGTTGATTAGGGTTTGTTAATAATTTTATTATACGAGTATTAATCTCCTTCAGGTTGAAGGTATTTATTTCTTCGTGTAGTTTTCATGTAGATATAGGCGAGACTGGAAGAAATTTTGAAACTAGATTTAAAGAACATTTCTTATCATTTCAACAAACAAATATAGCTTTACTTGTCACTTAACAAGCGGAACATACATTTTCAAATAATAACTGTATTGAGATATTAGATATCGCTCAAAAGGGTCATAACTAAATTCCCTAGAACCAATAAAAATTTATAAACATAATAATCTGTTCCCAAATTATAGCGGCTTGTTTAATAAAATAAAATATATTATTTCAATTTGCTAATATCGTTTGTTATTTTTATCGACATCAGGTTCCGTATTTATACAGGGCTTTCATTAATTGGTGGTACAGGGTTCTTATAATGGTGTATAGTATTCGTTTAATGGAATAACTTTTCTATATTGTATTTTTCTCAAAAGGCATTTGAAAACAAGGGCTAAAATTAGAAAACTATTAATGTTACAACATAGCAAAAGTCAAAGCCAACACTGCTGTACTATCTAAATGGCTATCTGGTTTTTTTTAAAACATAACATTAAACATTCAACTTTTTATTTATAAGAAATTCACAGTAAATATGTTATTAAATAATAGACTTACCCATTCTGTAAAATAAACCGTTGGCGTACAGTTCCCCTGAACGAGGGCTATTTGTCCTGACTTCGCCATAAATAATTAACATGTCGTGACATTCACCCACAGTAAATCCCTCCATATTCATCTTAGACCTAGCTTATCGAAAAACTGCACTGTTCTACTGATAACGTAAATAAACTAATAAACACCGATCGACCAACATCGAGTGCTTACTGCGAGTGATGACAAATGTAACGTGCAACGTTGACGGTTTGTATCAGTTTCCCATATATCATAGAAATTAACAAATGTTTTATTTCGGTTATTTGGCATTGTAGACAAGAATGTTAAATAGAAAAATTACTCCATTTTATGAGCACACCTATTCTTTAAAATGACTACCACCAATTAGCCAACACTCGCTATATGGTTCTCTAGAAAATGGCGGAGGATCCGGTGATTTTTAAAATTCTTTAATAATCAATTCTCTTTCGGGTATAAATTAAATAATATTATTCCAAATATATACAAGTACAAGATAGTAATTATTAGAGAACAAATGGTGATAGTCTCCTGTTTTTAAAACAACTTGAAGTGAAAATAAGAATCTTACGTTCTTCTAAACTTATTTTATGGAGTTAACAAAGTATCCTGTTCGATTTTTGTGAAGTGTAGTTAGTAGATTGCGAATGCGGCACTGCGAGAGTAGAGTTGATGGCCTAGATAAGATAGAGGAGAGTGCCAATACCCTAGCTATGCTCTATATTAAACGGTAAACGCCCGAAGGCAATCAGTTACTATTACGGATGATTTACTTGATTGTAAACCTGATTCTTATTATAACCCACCTAGATAACGCCGTCAGTTAACTGTGCACGATTTTTACAGCTTCAGTTTTTTTAACAATTCCAACTCATGAAACACTTTTCATTACACCTGCGAAACAAAAGCGATCAATTTTGTGTCAGGCGTTTCATAATTCACAATCATGTGTTGGATTTCAAAGTCATTGAATTTAGAAATGTCTAAAAATATTACGCTCCGTATCGAGGAACAAACTATTTTAATGAAATAATATTACGAATGCGATAGGTATTAAACAGTCGTCAGTCCCCTTCCAGGACTGCTAAACGATTTCTCTAGATTTGTCTGAATTAAGGAAATAGGGCCATAAAGTTTATAATGGGGCTCGAATCTACATTGCAAGGTGTGGCCAGAGTGCAGACTGAGCACGGTAGTCAGTTAACTACGGAGTCCTATACGTAGATTGTAGATAAAATGACAGCTGGACATGAACGAATGCTAGTTTTTCAACGAACGATTGCTCTGGTGTATTCATTAAATCATTGAAATGCTAGAAATTACCAAAGCTTGTTTCAGTACAAAATAGTGATATTTACCCAAACTATAAACCAATCCTGCCTAGCTTATGACGACCTAAAGTCAGGTCAAGCAAACGAGGTCCCATATCTTACGAATCCTTGTAGTGAGAGCAAACAATAAAAAGAACAAGTAAAATCAAATACAATTTATTATAAAAATAAGTAAAGTACAGTATAAAAATTTAAAAGTAATAATCTTACAATAAAATATATATCAAAATATGTCACTCTGGAGTTGTCTAAGCTAACGCTAGTGAAATGAATTAGAAATGTAAACAATTTTGCAATAAAAATAATATATAGACACTACTTACCTTTTACATGATCGGAGTCCTCGCTGGTTGTAGAAATCATCACAAATAATTAAATAAGTTTTCCAGAAAGCTTCACCAATATTAAATAAGGCTTTTCAGAAATCTTCACAGATAATTAGATAGAGATTCTCTGGTAAAATAATATACCAAAAATCGTGTACCAGAGAATAGCAAATGATCCAAAAATGCAAATAATCCAAAAAATAGAGCAGTTGGCAAGTTCTAACTGTGTTCAAAATCTAGCTGTACCAAATCGTAATCTAGACGTAACAAAATCGACCACAACTAAATTTACAAAATTAGTCTCAAAATTAACTTCTAGGGTGAGCACGTGTTTATTAGTTTTGGGGGCAAGTGTCTTTCCGTGGGCTACTTAATGATAGAAGTATAAGTATGGGAGTGGTGCTAATCGCTCCATTTTAACTGGTCGAACAAGAATGTCAATGGTGATAAGGTGCAATATTGCTCATAGACCCAAAATCAAGATGGCGGCCAAAGTTGCTGCCAAAATATATAAATCATTTATAGTTGAACTATAAAGGAAATTAGTGTCAAACCATATGTATTTCAGTTCACAGAATGAAAGTGAAATATTGGGAAAACCTACTTACACAAACATGCGGAGATATTCAACATGGCGTCCAAGATGGCTGCCTCTGCAAAGGACATTACGAATTCCTTATAACTTGGGTTTTATGATATATCAAATTTTATGTTTTTTGGGACGTACAATTAAAAAAAGTGAACTGAATGGGTCTATGAGCAATATTGCACATTATCACAATTGATATTTTTATTCTACAAATTATCTATCTATCTATCATTAAGAACCCCACGGGTCCTGATTTTTAAACACTAGCCCCCAAACTATATATTAAATCAAGGAAATTAAACTTACCCAGGATAGGTATTTCTGGATGATAAACCCGTTAATTAATCAGATTAAATCGAAATTTCAATTAAACAAACCGCAATATTAATTGAAAATAGGCTAATAATTATTTATAGTTTTTGATCTGGTATCAAACCGACTTGTAACCACGTGTCTTTTAAATGAATTAATCACTGGCAAAGTTTTAGACTCAATTTCTTGAATTTCTTGATTTAAAAAGGAACATTGAAGGGATTTGAGTGATATTTATACCCATTCTAACTCACAAAAACAAGAGCAAATGACTTAAAGTAACAGTTCCACAATCGACTGTCATACAGTATCAACTTCAGAAATTTTAGAAACTAAATCGACTGTTATGGACTTTTCGATCATTACATCTTTATCCTACCATTTTGTAGAGAGTTTGTATACACCAGTTATGATAATAGCTTATATTTTAGATTTCCTAGGATATACACCTCTATTTAATAAATTGGTATGTTTTCCCGAGAGCCATCTGTTGGCTGAAAGCTTAAATTTAGGTGGTAATTTGGATAGGAAATTAGAGCGTGGTGACATCTATCGCTAAATGTGTAATTTATTACGATGGATTAGTTCAGCGACTAAAGTCTGTTATTACTTTGTGAAAACTAGCGAAAGATGGCATGTCACTAGCTTCACAAAGCCATTTGAGATTCGGTAGCATTTTAAGAAAGTGGAGAATAAACAGTACGATTAGTAGAAATCTTGGATCAGGGCGACGAAGGATATCAACTCAACAACAAGATTTGCAATTGGTAAATTCTTTAGTAGAAAATTCATTTTACTCAGTTATTCAGGCTGCTGAAGAAACGAATTTTCCTGGATCAAGTAGTACTAGTCGTCGGCGAGTAAGAAAAAGGAGCTATGCTGTCATGCAACAGCACAGAAATACTTACTTAAAGCTGAACATAAATAAGGAGTAGGATTGCACTTGAATTTTTAGCGCATGATGTAAATTTTAGGATAATGTAATCTTTACGTATTCATCGGTCGTATTCATGTTCACCGCCTTCCAAATACTCGATTCGATGAGAAATATACATCTAACAATGGTAAAGGTGGTGGTAGATTTTTCGTCAATATGTGGGCTTGGATATCGGCATGGTCCTGGTGTTTTGTGGCATATTGAGGAACGATTTAATAGTGAAACGTATATTAGGATTTTAGACAACATTATACTCCCTTCTGTGTCACAATTATTTCCTAATAATGAGTTTATATTTCAACAAGACCATTGTTCCGTTCATACTGCTCATACCGTAACTAACTGGTTTGAAGATAACAACATCAATGTTCTTAACTGGCCTAGTCATAGCCCAGATCTTAACCCTGTGGAAGAAGTATGGGGACTACTCGTAAGAAGTATCCAAAAACGAAATGTGAGACCACGGAATGCCGAAGAATTACTGTAAATAGTAAATAATGCATGGGAAAATATTATTACTAATGATTATTGTATAAGATTATTTAATTCTATGCCAAACAGACTTATAGAAGTTATAAATAGAAATGGTGCAATAACGAAATATTAATAGTTAGTTTCTTGTTAAGTAGGATATCCTTTGTTATTTGATCCATGATTTCTACTGATCGTACCGTTTATTTTCCACTTTCTAAAAATGTTACACACCAAATTTTTGTTAATGTTATAACGCAGTGCAATTTCTATCATTAACCATCCATCATTTACTATAGCAATAACTACAGCATTAAAATAAAAAATAAATTAAAAGTGATATCTGTTTTATTTCGGCTACTCATTACATATTCAAATAGAGAAAGATTTACATTAGAAAAAAAAAGTTGTCCTATTTTTTTCTGCTCACGACAGTACAGTATTGTGCTAAAAAAACATTTTATTATTATTATCAAAAACGCCTAATTTCTTATCAGTGTGGGAATTTTGCATGAATAATTCCTAAAAAATGCATTTCTATAATATTTATCGCATTTGTCCTTTAATGCTAAATGTAAAACGCTGGTATTTAAAAAATCAAGAGTTTATGATTATAAATATTCAAAATTGATTAGTTAGTATAGAGGATAGACTGGAAGAAGTTCTGAACTTAGATTTAATGAACATATTTTACAATTTTAACAACACAACAAACTCCAACTTCGCTAATTATTTTTTACAAACTTGACATATTTCACATAATAACTCTATTGAAATATTATATATCGCTCACAAGGCCTATAAACTAAATTCCTTAGAAGCAATAGAAATTTATACATAATAAAGATAACAATACATATACACTTAATGACCAATTAGGACCAGGGTTATTTCCGTTATCTGAGCTGCTGTAGCCAGTAAAATGTTTAACTAGTTATACATTGTAATTTTAGTTTGTTTACTGCATTTCATAATGCAATACCTGACCGCGGTCACGCTTTTACCCCAAAATATAGTGGCTCTAATGTAACAAAGTAAAACGGTGTATTATTTGAACTTGTTGAAAAACAAAATTTAGGGCGTAACATAACGCATCTTTTTAAAAGTAATTTCTAGAAATGAAATATAACAGTAAATGTTAATGTTTCAAAGACTCGAGAATATCGGCATCAGGGGTTCTTCGTTGCAACTTTTCAGGAATTACCTAAAAGACAGACATGAAGTGGTAAAAATCAATATTACCTTAATCAATTATTTACCTGGCACCATGGGCGTACCTCAGGGTACTGTGTTAGGGCCCGTTTTTTAAAATTTGCATTAACACGTTAAGTGCGATTTCTATAAACAGTAACTGCAGATGGTGCAGTTTGATATTTAAGGATGACTCCTGAAATGCAGTGTATAACAAAGCGGAAGCTGATTCAATATTTACGATGGAAAGAGCATATAGAATATCTCACAACTAGATTAAGAACATTAATATACAAGTTTTACCAATTACGAGAGATTCTGAATGTAAAAAAGTTGATTATGGTCTATAGTGCTTTGGCTGAATATAAAATTAGCTATTCTATCACGATATGGGGTGGTTTATATAAAAATTAAATAATTCAAAATTCAATATTAAAAATATATTTAAAAAACCAAAAATAGATTCAACTGATTTATTATATCAAGAAGCTGGATTATTTAGTATTAAAATAATTTATGCCTACTAGTGTGTGCTTTGGGTGTATAAACAACAAAATTACTAACATTTTGCCTCAAACTATTCAAATTAGGGCTCTGACGCCTCCTGAGTCAATTCAAGTTCCTTATTTCAGGAAATTGCGTATAATAAAATATATATAAAAACACATCTTTGTTTTTATTATGAGCCAAAAATATATAATTTATTACCCATAGAATTAAAAAATATAAAAAACCACGTAAGGTTTAAAAGAAAACTGATATTCTTTATAAATAGCAATTTTAATTAATTATAATCTTTTATGCATACCTGTCTTCTCCGTGTATTATGTAATAAATCAAGTACTCCTTCTCCGTTAATTTAAATATTAGATAACTTTTTATTTTTATCTTTCTTCTTATCCCATTTAATTAGAGACTTACATTAATTAGATTTGTTATTTTTGTATCCCATTACTTTTTATACTTATTATTATATTGTTTTTCATATTTCTCCTTTCATTCTACTTTTGTTTGCTACGATTGTATAAAAAAAAAATATTCTTCTTGTTTTTTGTAAGTGTAAAATTTTTAGGTCTAAGAAAAATCTCTTTCTTTTCTGCCTAGGTGGTTAATCATTATGTATTATATTTTTATGTAAGGTTTATTATTTGTGGGTAAATGTACACTGTGATCAGAAAATAAGTTTGAATTTTTATAAAATGCTGTACCTTCAAAGCATTTTGTTGAGGCGTTGCTTCGTAGTCCATTAACAAAAAGAAAACATATTTTTTGTAACCTAATTTATTTAATACATAATTATTCTTAGCACACCTTAATGATGAGTAAATGTACATTTTTTCCTGAATAATTAATACGTGGAACTTGCACATTTTCTTTGTTTTGCAATGGAAAACACGCTTGACAAATTAAGGCCTATAAATTAACACAAAACTGATGTCTGTAAAGATATAACATAATCAAATCATATGAAAATGTGTATATGTAATGGTTTTCACACAACATTGAACGAAATTTAGTGGTATATTTTATCGGTGTCTGTTGGTTCAGGTGTTCAATCTAACAAATGCGTTTTGTTTAAAATGGTATGCATTTAGCACAAGAAGTTACAGAGATACTAATCTGAACTTTTAACTGGTGCAGTGACATGTGCTTATTATTTTTTATTGTTGCTAACATAGTCGCTGCGTTCTCGTTGTTTGTAGTTCTTTTCTCTTTTTTGATTTCTTTTAAACTTCCATAATTACTTAAATTATTACATAACCTTGTAAAACTTTAATGACGAAACATCATAATACAAATTTGGACAGGATAAGTTTGGCAAACTTTATTTACAACAAAATATTATAATGAGACTATTTTAGAAAACAGCGCTAGGTAGAAAAAAGAAAACGAATTATTTCGCATTTTATCGTTTGTCCCCGGAACCAATCGAAGTATTTTGAATTTTTATAACCCATCTCAGGAGTCTTCTCAATACGAAACTTTCTCCCATCTAATGGATTCTGTAAGTGTTATGGTTTGCGAGGTAGCAATACTATTCGATACAAAAAGTAGCCACCCTGTATAGTTATTACAAATAATCTTTAGGTTAACAGTTTATCAAAATTTCAATTCTGATTTAATAACAGTTAACTATAGTGGAGCCAAAGAGAATATATAGTAAAGCAACAAATCAGCGGCATTCTCGTCAAAGGATTAAGGTGTTATTTAGTACTGAAGCGACACATTCTCTTTGCGAGAATTTTTGCAAACCATTTCTCGAAAACATCCGCATTCATGTCCTCATGATAATCGCCACTTTTTTTCGACACGAACGATAGAAGTCCATTCTCCACGAATCCTGGATTACTTACTATGTGCGTTATTATTAAGCGTTTCCCTTTTCCTGTTGGCATTTTTTAAAATTCGGTTGACAAATCTTCCGTATGGGCTTGACTAATAATTTTTACATTTTTATCTTGCCGAAATTGTGTTACACTATGTCCTTCATTCAACTACGTCTCATCTAAATAACCATTCTCTTCCTCTTTCACGAGCAGCTCTAATTGTCCTAATGTAATTTCTTCGCCAACAAATAATATCATTTCTCTCAAGTAGAAGGCTATTCCTCTTTATTTTTGTAAATACAAAGTTCATATTATGTAAACATTTTTTAAGCGTCGATTTACCCATTTTGGGTATATCTTTATCTTCTTTCAAGGACAGTAAAATTTTCTTTACAGTAGGCGTTCCATTATCATAGACAAATTTATGAACTTTACGTAGAATTCCATTTTCTCGAAATAGTTTAATATTATTTTTTTCCTTCTAGACTTCTCTTTAGGTTTTTGAACATCCCCTTCAATTTTTTCTTCTCTTAATATTTTGTAAACGGTGCACAGTGGTCTCAATTAGAAATCTAGCTGGACAAAAATTTTAACCACCTTGTATCATTACCCTAATTATGCAGCCAAGATTTTCATGAATCAGTAACCCTACTTTATTACATAATACAAAAAACAATGGGCAGAGGAAGCAGGTAAAATGGTTAATTGCATTAGGACATTTCCGGACCCATTTAGCAATTCGAAGTACTTCGTCTTATAAACATCATATTTGTGTGCTATTTATGTGAGATTTGGTTTACTGTGAACTTGTTATCTGAAAAGTAAGTTAAGCCTATTTTCATATATATTATTTTTCTATTAGTAATTTAATATGTGTAATTTTGATGTAGTATAAGTGGTTTCCTAGAATTGTAAGAAAATTTGACTGTAGATTATCATGTTCGCTCTTATTCTTCAAGATTTTTTCATTTTTCTGTTGGTACAGCTCCAGTGTATCTACTTTAGTTAGCATTTTTTGCAAATTGATGCCCATTGTTGTACATTTTTTCTTTTTTCAGACATAGCTAACTAACTAGTCCAATTGAAAATAACTTACAATGAACTGGTATGTTGTCAGATGAAGCCCAATAGGCGAGAAATAATTACGTAATTACAGACAGCATCGTGCAAGAAAATTTTCGAGACATGAAAATCTAGATGTCCTACATTTTCTTCTGATTTCTTCAGACCCAATAATAAGTTCCTACAGAAAATGAAGTGAAAAGGATCATTATCCAGTACAGTTTTAAATTTGCAGGAAAATCCAGAAGTCCTATTTAAACTTCTAATGAAGATAACGATGATGATGATGACGAACATGAAGAAGATGGCGAATATTGTGATGATGATGATGATATCTAATTGCCTGGCTATTATGTATTTTCATTATTAAATATATACAATAAAATTAATCTCATATTTCAACATCATTTGTATTTATGTCTTTATAAACCCCTGACTCTGAATTTTAGTACTGGAATTCTATAAAATATAATATTAATACATGCTATAACATAAAGTCAGTTATAAATACGAGCAAGCATCTTACTTGAATTTATTTACCTACTCCGATACTTTTGTTTAGATAGATTTCTAATTGGGACCACTGTGCGACGCACTCACTGATGCCGATATACCTTGAAGTCATATTAACTAAATCAGTTGATCCTGATTTCTGTACCATGGAATAATCTTTTTTCAATGCATGATATAGGTACATTCAAAATTATTTTCTTCTCCTTGTAACTCAATGGAGAATTTTTAGTGATATGAACTTTTACCACTTCTTTTAAACAATCAGCTACCGCTTCCATTTTTCACATTTAAAAATATTACGATATGGCACAATTAATATACACATATACTTATTCTCACTAAAGCACTTATAACATAAAATTTTAAGGCACTATGGTACAACAAATACGTAATTTATAAGCAACGAATTAATACTGCTCAATTCATAAACAACACACTATACGTAAAGACCACTGATTGTAAACTGAAATTACTAACGGCTACAACGCCAAAGGACAAATATCTGCAGCTGCGCTGTTATAATACGTGGACAGAAATATCAAGTAACATGTTGCCAGATTTTAAGAAAACGAATCAACATTTTCTTTGCTATATAGAGAATCCATAATATGTTAATTCAAGAGTCATGCATAATTAACACAATCCGAAGGCTTTCATTTTCCAAAATATTATGGAATTTATAAATTCGTAAATAAATCCGCACGCCCCTGGCTCTACTATTTACTCCTTTCGGCCAATGCATTAATTGTCTTTTTCAAGAGTTGCCCTTCTCAATTTCACATACTGAAATTGGTTTTCTTTATTGTTTTTCTCGAGTTTTTTTAGGTATACATTTCATTCATATAAAATTGAAATGCACCACCGGTGCTATATCAGTATTAGCGGCCTTATAAGGTAATAGATCGGCATATTGCTGTGAAGTTCATGTCTATGCTTCTCTAGCAATTACCTTGTCATATACATTACACGATAGCGTATTTCATCTAGACGTATGGTAGAGTGTAAATATACATATGTGCAGAACTCAGCATCTTTTACAAAAGTTTATTTGCTTCTTCAATACACTTACGGCTTTTTGTTTATTCTTCCGTCACTGGCTTGGCAGAATGCTTTACTGCTGTTTGAAAAACCATTATCAAGATTACAAACTTCGGTCATTAGCGTACCCATAAAAGGGTTTTATGAGGGGGTAATGGTGAAGGGGTGGAGTTGTAGAGTTATAAGTCCTGGCTTGAACAGAGGTATAAATATTCACCGTCTACAATTAGGAAAATTACAGGCGCAAAGGCGTAGGTGTACTTTTGATCTATTCATTTGTTTGTTTCATTGTTACATCAATCTAAAATATAAATTTAGATTGTACGAGCAAAAATATATTTGTTACATTAGTAAAGAATTGGTGGATGTGTTCAGTTAATTTAATTTAAAATCCGGAAAGGTATACACCGATAATTATTAATGTCACACTGAAAATTTAACATAAAATTGATTGAGATTGTTTTCAACCCGGTTTGAAATTACCATGGCATAGTGATCACATCACACCAACATTATCAGTTAATGAAATGTGGTGGTGTGCCTCAACGCTCTGTACTGGGTCCGTTTCATATTCATTATTTACATTAACGAGTTATCCAACATGCTTACTCAGGCTCTTATGTCATTGTACGCTGATGATGCAACACTCCTTTTTTCTGATATGTCTCATGTTTCACTGCAACATAAAATTGATACTACTGTTGATCATCTCTGTAACTGGTTTAGTAAAAATTTGTTAATGTTCAATGCTTCAAAAACAGGTTATACGACATTTCACACTTATCAAAAGACTAATATTCCCAGTCTTAATGTAAAAATAAATGATTATAAGATTGAGAAAAGTCGTTGCATAACATTTCTTGACATAGATTTTGATAACACGCTTACATTAAGTAATCACTGTAGGAGACTTACTAGTACTTTATTACTCTAAATGTTTTCAAATTAGCACACTGAAAATTCTTTTGGATACGTCTGGTCTACTACTCTTTTATTTTGGAGAAATTCATTCAAGATTGTCTTATGGTATTACTATATGGGGAAACATGATATTTTTCTTGCACAAAAGCACATCATGAGACCCCCCTTTTTTTCTTATTTTTAAAAATATCGAAATAAACCTTGGTAGATGTATTATATGACCAAAAAGACACTTTATGACATAACTATCATTTTCTTCCCACTTCCGGTTTCTCCAGAAATGACGCCAACTCTTGATTTTTAAATAGAAACCCTGTATGTTATTATATGTTTGGAATCCTTGAAAAATTCTGAGTACAGTGTGATGCCCCATAAGTGACATTTCAACTCCATAAAAAAAATTGACTTAAAATTTAAAAAAATTAAAATAAGAAAAAATTGCTTTTGGGCACATCCACCGATTCCTTAGAACATCCGCTATTTTATGGTAGTACTCTACCATTATGATTCTATTTGAAAAAATTAAATTTTGGTAAAAAAACTGTTTAGATGCTCCACAAAATACACATTCACAAATTTTTATGTTCGATTTGATTTTTCTGACATCATGTGAACGATCCATCTTTACACGTCTGAAGGACTTTTATTATATTTTCAAAAGTGGATATTAAACACTCACGCTTATAATACAAAATCTATACTTACTGTTCCGTTTTTGCTTAACTGCTTCACTGATGGTACCAATTGGACGTCGTAACACTATAAATCTAACACAGTAAATGCTAACACTTTCTTAAATTTAAACCTGAAAAGGAATTTTGAAACACAAGAAAAAGACAACATAAAGTTCAAAAATATATATTAAATCTTTTAAAAAATTATGTTTTTACAAAACGTTCAAGAAAAATGTACTGACAAACTATAGTCTGGCCCGTGTACAACACATAGTGAGGAACGGAATGACTTATAATATACCAACTACCATCCAATGCTTAGTTTTTAGCTAACGATTACACAAAAAGAATTGGTAAAAAGATCAATGTTTATAAATTTTTTGGTGGGCTTCTGCTTGCCCGTCTATTGACGTATTTTTAGTTCAATATCAATTTTGGTCGCTCCTCGGAGCTTAAAAATGCTTGAATCGCAACGACTTTGAATTATATTCTGCAATTATAGACTCATACGTTAAGGCAAGGCGGTCCCATGCACGTTCTGCGTACACGGTAACTATACTTTTTTGAAACCGAATCACTGAGGAATCGGTTTAGGGCTAATACCATTAAAACCCATCATTTTCCAGTCAAAATCGACTGCTAGAAAATGATAGGGCATCCTCGACGCTAAGGGATATTTTCGCTAAAACTTTCGAAATACTTTGACTAGAGACTGGATTAACTTGTACTCATATTTAACACAACGCATGAGTTGCAGTGCTTAACAACGTGGATTCGTAAAAAGGTTTTTATTTTCAAAATATCAGTAAAAGTTGGTGGTCGGGGCGACATTACGTCCCCGTGCCGCGACATTTAGTATACTTTCTAAAATTACACTCCTTGATGAGTTTCTGATATTTTTGCATAAAAAAGGCTCCGTAGAGCAAAAATGTGATTGAATGGATAAAAACCTCTTCCAACGGCATTTTTACGTGAAGCAAGCTTTTCATGTGAAAAAAGTCGGATTTTGTTACAGTTTGTTATTTTTTCTGGTCATGGCACTCTAGATGTACCAACAAATTTCGAGTCAAATTTTTTTTATGGAGTCGAAATGTCACTTATGGGGCATCACCGTACTCAGAATTTTTCAAGGATTCGAAAAATATAATAATATATAGGGTGTTCCATTTAAAAATCAGAAGTTGGGGTCATTTCCGGTGAAACCGGAAGTGGGAAAAAATGACAGTTATCCCACAAAGTGTTTTCTTGGTCATATAATACATCTACCAAGTTTCATTCTGATATTCTTAAAAATAAAGAAAAAAGGGGGGTCTACCATGATCCGTTGACACCCGCTATATGGTGTGTATGCGCGTATATATATACGTTTTGATTTGATACACAAATCTATGTATATGTTTATGTATTTTTATATTCGTTTATATTTTATGTATCTTGATCTGTCCAATAGCATACATGTAATGCTCCTACTGGATCAATAAAAAAAAAATTATTTTGTTCTATCACCGGCGACTTCGCCATTTTGTTAACAAAATTGAATTTTCTTTTTTTAATAGACCAGTCCACCTGCACAAAATTTACAAACGGCGAACAAAAATCATTTTGATTTTCCATCTGATGGAGAATACCTTTGTTGCAGATAATCTCGATTTTCATATTCGTAAATAGGGTGTGTAGATTTTATCTATAATAGATAGATAGACTTTATTAGCAACTTCAACTACACAAAGACAATAAAATATAATATAAAACTTAATGTTGATATACTAACTTAATGTAGATATATGCATAAAACATTCTTATAGAATTATAAACGTAAGGAATATATACAATAAATTTGACAACAATTTACATTCAATATAGGTTACATTTTATATAAATGTTTTAACCGCCTTCCAGATCAATTCAATGACCTTCCTAAGCCTAGACTTGTGTGAGTAAAGGGGACGGGGCCCTACAGTTTATAGTGGCATCCGAACCACTTCTTGGGGTAATTCACAATTAAAAATTTTGCAATAGGTGGGGATCGAACCCACTTCGTTAAGTATGCTCAGAGTGAAAACTATGGTAGACAACATTTTTAACTTGATACATAAATAAAGTACGTGGTTTTTAACTTTTCTTTAAATCTAAAATAATTGTCAAAATTTTTTATTTCTATTAGTAGAGTATTAAACATATTTAGACCTTTATATAATATACTTTTATTTAATAATAATGTTTTAGCTGTGTCTATAAAAAAGTCATTATTACATTTTGTATTTTGTGAATGAATATATATAAATAAATATATCCAACTTTATTAAATAAGTACAAAACTAAATCTATATAATCTAAAGTTTTAAATATTATTATTTGATTTACATTCATGAAATTAAGTACTTCTAACATATTTTTTATTGGCGTATACCTGTTACATTTAAGGGTTGTTCTCATGGATTTATTATGCAATTTTTGCAATTTTCTATCTCGTTTCGATTAAAATTGAAAATAATACTTGAGCAATATTCAATGTTAATAATAAGATTCTTCAACTCATCCTTAAGCTGTTACCTATTTTTCTCATGAAATAAGCCCTTTTTGACATTTTATTTAATATATAGTCACAATGTTTTTTAAACTTTAAGTTTTCATTTATTATAATATCCAGGTACTTAGTTTCTTTGTCTTGTTCAAGCTTATAATTATGTATCTCTATATACAAATTTGTTAGATTTAAATTACATAACCTACCATTTTTTCCCATTAGCACGTATTTTCTTTTATTTAAATTAAGACGTAAACTATTCTCATTCAACTATTTATTTAGTAGCGCAAATTCCTTATTTATAGTTATATACATCTGGTTAAGATCATTACCACTTATGTACAACATTGTATCATCTGCAGACATCGACATTTTATAGTTGTAAAACTGTACACCTAATAATATGCCATGTTCTATCTGTAGCTCACTTGCTACTGAGTTTTATATTTAACTCTCTGTGACCTAAACATTAAAACCATTCATCACACACATTTATAATAGCAGGCTCACAGGAATAATCCCAGACTGATTTTGAACGATTACTTCATTATTATCACAAAGATTAATAAGCTGGTCTTTAACTGCCACTTCCACAATTTTTTTAAATATTGACACATTCACATTCTGACGAATTTGAGACGTTTGGTACTGAAATAACGTAGGAAATTATTGCATGCACCAGGGAAAATATCATATATTGTTATAGTATGTCCCACTCCCTATAAGAAAAAACAAAATGCGAAATGCCAAAATTTGCAAAAAATTCCATCTTCCGATCCAAAAGGCCAAACCCCCATAAAAAAGTTCACAGTTCATTTCAATTAAAAACTACAAAATAGTCACAAAAAATCTGAAAAAATTCACGAAACATCGATAATTCAGAAATAATCTAATACAATCAAAAAACAAGTTGGAAGATTCCATTCGTCAATTTTACAACATAACTTTTCCAAAACACTCACCTCAAAAATACAGGCCCCATATAATACCATTCGACACCCAACATACTTTCCGTACCTCCGGTACAAACCCTAAATTCGTATTCATTAATTTTCTACAACTCTTTTTCTGTTCGATTTTAACCTTTTCTCGGATTGCTCCTGAACTATTTTATTTACATCACTTCAGTACACATTTGCAAAACGATGTTACGACTTATTCTAGTTTCTACGCACTAACACACTTTCAACTCCATATTACCCCCTCGAAACAACATCACGCGTGACAATTCAATAGCCATATTACGTGAGTGCGTAAAGTATAACCGTACGAGGACGGTTCAATATATTCAGCCTTCTTTATCGCGCTATATCTCCTAAACCAAAACGGACTCGAATTTCATTCAATTATCATTTAACTTCCTTTTCAATTGCCCAGACATTTGTATAATTTTCATTTCCAAATTTCCATTTTTGACAAAGATGATGCAATATAAAGTAATATTGCTCAATCGATGAGTCATCCTCGCCCGCACGGAATGTCTGGATCCAACTTTCTAGAATTTATTGGGTGTAAAAACGTTTGTGCTCGATTTACGAGACACGACAAACGAAACCCTACCAAGCAGTATAAAATACTGAGCTCAACGCTCTTTCAGCAAGTAATGTTCTGCAAGTCAGGTTTTCGGTGTAACTCGCGATAATTAAATCCAGTGCCACCCCGCTGCTTCCAAGGCCGAAACCTTATAAAAAAGAGTTTTTCTATTTTAATTAATCTGCCTCCGCGCATTAATATAAATCGCACCTAGTGTCCTAGTACTAAGTGATTTTATTCAGACAATTTTCTTTAAATAATTTTAATCTGCCACCGCACACCTAATTCCAAGTGAAATTTTGACATCATTTTATAATCAAAATCCGCCGAATCAAATCTCCCAAGCCGGAATTAATTCGTTGTCGAAAAGTTACAAATTAGTAACTGTAATTAAAAGAATAATATTTTAAGTTTATTTAAACCTGTGTTCACCCTTTAATAATAAATATTCTACTTCGTTCTAAAACCGAGTGTTTTAGTAATTCACCACCGTATACAGGGTGCTCCAAAATAACTGGTCATCCTAATTAAAATTTTCAAATTAAACAAAGTGCTACAGCTTGGATTCTGCATACAGGCGCGTTCTGTTTTAAGAATTATATACAGGGTGTTGGAAATTCACCTGTCACAAGAAATAAATTCAGTTTAAGTAAATTAAACTTCAGAACAATAACAAATCACATCGGAAATAATCAGAAGGGGCTTATACAGGGTGAGCCATTTACCCTATTGCAACCTTATTACGTGCAACCCTCCCAAAATACACTTTTCTATAAATTAAGTGCACGCAAAGCCTCAAGGGTCTCTACTTAGCTCAAAGCTCTTATCGTTGTCCGTATTCACGACGCCCAATGTAAGGTTGTAAATATCAACACCGAAGCCTTTCGCGTGTTCAATGTCAGTGAAGTATTTACTAAATCAAGAAAACGATCTTCTATTACTTCAAATGCATCTTTGATAACTTTGATACCAATGATATATTTAGGGTATGTAGTCTCCTTCAATGTATACATAATCTCTCTCAACCTCTTCATAGTTATTATATCAAATTTGTCAAAAGTACTTATATTTTCTGCATCGTCCGGAATATAGTTATTATTTTTTTTGCATAATAATGGATCTAATTATAGTGTCATACTTTCAATAAAGAACAGGTTAAATTTTTGGCAATTACATTTTCTTCTTTTTCTAGAGCACCTTTAGGCGCTGGAACATATCTTTGCCTGGCTCCGGTGTTAGTCTGAAAACGGTCAGTGAATTGTCCATTATGTCAGTTCCGTCACTCTTTTGCAGACTACGTCAGACTTCCAGTCCAAAACGGGCTTCCGTTGAGGGTGTTGAAGGTCGATGAAAATGCGTACATCATCTTTTACAGTTACAGTAGTAATAATAATGCTTTATTGTTCATAAGACGAGCACAAAAAAGAAAAAATGGTATCACATTCGTCAACTACACAGAATAAGAGGATGCATACTTATTACAGATAGATAACATATAATAATATACTATATAAATCAAGAACACTAATAATAAGTGAATAAAATAATATAACATATAGTAGAACAAAATATACGTATTGAAAATCAAAGTTTAAAAATTCCTGAATGCTGTAAAAAACATTATCTAGCAGTAGTTGTTTCACATCTTTTGACATTATTAGTTTGTTTTAAGTGATCAGGCAACTTATTAAATGATTCTATACCCATGTGTTTAGAGCTTTTCTCATAAAGGAACAAGGAATGTATAGGAATTAATACATGAGATCGCCCCCTAGTATTATAGCTGTGATTATAATTACTTCATAAGAGCTGTTCAATGTTTAATCTTGTAAGAATAACAATCACCAAAATGTATATACAGGGAAGCAGCAAGATTTTCAACTGTTTGAAGTAAGTTCTACATGATATTGTCTTATTAATTCCTATTATATTTCTTATTGGATTTTTTGCATTTTAAACACTCGTTCAAAGTGACATGAAGTGCCCCAGAACTCTATACGATAAACAGTTCTAGAGTAAAACTGTTAATAATAGTAGTTCAGAAAACTTTCCTGTTTGTAATATTTCTTAATCTGTACAGCTAGTATAGCATGTAAAAGATAATTTTTTACATAAGTTGTCGATGTGATATTTCCAATTAAGGAAATTGTCTAAATGAACACCAAAGAATTTTGTGGTCTTCGCCTGTTCCAAGGACTTACCATTTATTTTGAGTGAATAACTTACTTTATAGTTTAAAATTCTCGGTGTGAAATATATGAAGACTGTTTTCTTCTCATTCATCAGCAACTTGTCATTACTATACCTCATAATAAAATCGTTAATTTTGGTCTGGGTAATTTCTATTAAATTATCTGCATTATCCTCGGTAGTTAAAAGTGAAATATTCTCAGCAAACATATTTAATAACCTCTCGTTGACAATAGCAGGTAAATCATTTATAAAAAATAAAAATAAGAATGGCCCCAATACTGAACTTTGGGGAATTCCACAGGAAATAATCAACGCTCTTGACCCTACACCCTCTATCTCCACAAACTGCTTACGATTGGACAGGTACGAAGGTACGACTCAAGCCAGTCCCCCAGCTTACCCCTAAAACCACATTTCGCCAGTTTTTTGTATAAGCAGTGCATGATTAACCAAATCAAACGCCTTACTTAAGTCCATAAGACATTTTTTATTATTGCTCAAATGTTCGTGAAGTTCGTTGAGGAAAGCAGGAATTGCTGACTGAGGCGACCTGCCCTTACGAAGCCTATGCTGCTTATCATAAATAATGTTATATTTAGAACAAAATTTTTGCATTCTGTTGTAAATTACTATTTCTAGTATTTTAGAAATTGTAGATAAAAGTGAAATTTTTCTATAATTATCAGTGAAGGTTGCATCACCTTTTTTAAATAATGGTATGATTTTTGTTGTTTTTAGTACTTCTGGAAATACATCTACCGAAATAAACCAATTTATCAAAAATGTCAATGGCTGGATTACATGATATATAAAAGATTTTAATGCTATTGGTATTGTAGATACCGGAAGAGTGTATTTTTTTAAATTCAACAATGATATTAAATATTTCTGTTTCTGTTACCGGTTCAATGTACCTACATTGTTGGGTAAACTTTATCTATATCAATATTATTGTCATCTGCATTGCTAAATTTTCCTATCAGTTTTGAGGGTAGGTTTACAAAGCGTTCATTCACATTATTTACTACTTTCTACGGACATTTTCTAAATTTATAATTGATTTTTATTGGCTGTGGATTGCTGGACTTTTATTCTTATCTAGATTTGTGTTGATAATTAATTGACCAATCAACCTTTGATTTATTTGAGGTTTTTTTTTGCAGAGGTTGTTATAATCTAGTATACTTTAACTTGGCGTGTGTATGTATGAGTTAATATTTCCGTACGATTTCATTTTCTCTTGTACACAAAGATCCAGAAATATTGTTCACGTAGACAATGTTTCTGGACTATTGCTTTAACTTTGTGTACAATATGGGAGAAAATAAAATCGTACGGAAATATTAACTCATACATACACACGTCAAGTTAAAGTATACTAGACTATATTATATAGCTGCTTAGCGGCTTTTATGACTTTATACTTTTTTGTAAGATTGATAATTATTTTGGTTCTCGATTCATTTAGTTGATATCAATCGTCGTAGGAAGGAATTTCAAGTGTCAACTGTGCTCCGAATTTCCTTGCAAGTATTTGTAGACTTATATATATCGAACACAGATAGAGAAGGCGCATTCGAAGGGGAAAATTCTAAAAACTCGATATTCCCACAGCACACTTCAAAACATAAGTGTATAGGCGGAAAGGAGGTAAACAGGTGGTAAGCAAATACTCGTATAGTTATTTTACCTTAACTATACGTACTCAATTTATAATAAGCAATCAGCAACACTGTTAATATTCAAAATTTGCATTCTTAATTTGGCCAACATTAATTTAGTTCACGTGCGTGTATGCATCTAATTTAAAATGGACCCTGTCGAACATAGAGAAGTGTAATAAAGAAAAGCTGTAAAATGCTTCGTTTCGGATAACGACGTCATTATTCAAATAAACTTATAATCATCGAATTTATCACACGAACCATCAATTTATGATAGAAAATGTACCAAACACAAAATTTAGTGCCTACTTTCTCGAGAAACGTTAGGGGAATCCAAGATTTTAGGATTTTATCCTTGACAAGATATATGAGGAATGTCGTATAATGAGTAAGAAAGACAAAAGTTAATGAAATATAGGACATTCTATTAATATTTGCCTATGGTGATAATTGCATGGAAACCGATGTTTACGTTTCAGATTATGTAGATTACGAAAATTTCAGTTCTGTCTGTCTGTCTATCGGCCTGACGTTTGTCTGTTGCTGCTGTCTATAAAAAACTAATTGACGGGATGAACTAATAATTTGTCATGTAATTAACACAATTTTTCAAGAAATTATCCTGAGCTTTATTTGTTATTGTCTGGTTTTAGCTGCTAAATCTTTAAAAAAATTTAATAAAACAAAAATTAAAAAATAATGCCGTGAAAGTTGATTCATTTCACGCCTGGACATATTAATCAAAAGGGACACATTGAACACCTTATACAGGATGTTCGTTTTCAACCTACCCCCTAGACGTATCTCTGGATTGAATTGGAATATCGTTTTGAAATTTTGGTCGAATGGGTTTTCGAAAAAGACTTACAATTCTAAAATATTTTAGAATTTCTGTAACTTCCGGTTATACAGGAAGTTAACGCCAACTTCGTTATTTTAAATAGAACCCTCCAATTTTCTTTTAATTTCTGGATTCCTCATCAAAGTTAAGGGTAAGTTTGATAATGCAACCCTACCTTGATTCTCAACAGTTTTTGAGTTATTCCATTTGCTTTATAATTTGTTGCGTTTGCAGCGTCTCCTTTTATTGTGGTTATCTTTAAAACTAATTGATAGTAAATAATGATATTTTGACATCTTCTTAATATTGGAATGAGATATCGAGCCGCCCAAAAAAATTTTGAAAAAAAAAATTAAAAATGTAGTTAAAACATATCTTGAATATCATCAATTTAAAATCGAAAAAACTACATTTTTTTAAATAGCACCCCATATTTTTTTTATACCGTTAGATGAACCGCTCAATTTTTAATAAAAAAAGTATAAGGCACTAAGTGGCTAAAATTGATATCTCGTGAGAAAATTTAAAGAAACTGATTTAATACAACTTTTTCATTTTTACAAATGATTTTATTTAATTAAGTTAACACGTAATAAACAATAACGTAAAAACTATTTAAAAAATGGTTCGAATTATCCATTTACTTCCAAATAAACAGAACAGTAGGCTTATGCTGTGTAAAACACATTAGGTTGCTATGGATACGCGCATTTGAATTCCACAAAACAATGCATTATATTACAAGTGTTTAAACGAAATGAAATCAAGTCGTTCTACGAATGCTATTGTCTGTTTCGAATCACATGTTTTTCGGGCTGCATACGCTCATGCGCAGTTCATCTTTTACTTGTTAGTCGTTCATTCGATGTCTGTAGCGCAAGCATTTTTTGTTTACCAGACTTTAGTTGAAAGTTTTAAACGTTTGCTGCAACAATGTATTCACAAGAAGTTATTATGGATTTATTTTATCTTCATAAAGATAATCACCTTTTTATAAAAAAAACATGTCGAGCTTTTAACGAAAAATATAATAATATAATTTGTCGAAAATGACACCAAAAACATTTCGCAAGATCAATAGTAATTTTCTACAAACTGGTTCATTGAAATCAAAACCAAATCGTGAAAAAAGGGTGACTGGGTCTGAAATTAACATCATCAATGTTCTTGGGTACTTTCACGCATATCCTCGAGCTTCTATTCGAACTGCAATTGGAGCCTTGGGAATTTGCTAAACATCCATTCAAACCATTTTACCAGAACATGGAATGCACAATTTCAAAGTCACTCCTGTACAACAGTTATTGCCAAATGATTTTGAACGCAGAGTACGTTTTTGCGAGTTTCTTTTGGTTAAAACTCAAGAAAACCCCAATTTTTTGCGTAACATTATTTGGACCAATGACGCGAAATTTAACAGAGAAGCGACATTAAATACGCGGAATAATCACTTTTGGTCTTCAAATAATCCTTAGCTAAAGCAGGAGCGCGGTTTCCAAGACAAATTTAGCATAAACGTTTTCTAGTTACTGAAAGAAAACAAATTAAGTTTTACGATGTACCGGGAAAATTTAAATGGTGTGAAGTATGTAGAACTTTTAAATGGTACCGTAAAAGAATTTCTGGATGACTTGCCTTTGAACCAGCGGGTGACATCTTGGTGTCAGTTGGATGGTGCTCCCCCTCATTGCTCCCAAGCGGTAACAACAGTCCTTAACAACTTGTTTGAAAATCGCTGGTTAAGGCGCTTAGGACAATGAGATTGGCCGGCTCGATACCCAGATTTAACACCGTTAGATTTTTTTCTTTAGGGTACTTTAAAAGCCCTAGTTTATGAAACAGAGATACAAAATATCGAATATTTGCAGGAACGAATCACTACAGCAAGAGCAGAAATTCCTCCTGAACAAATCCTTGATGCTGTCCTATCTGTCAAGAAAAGACTTTTGAAATGTTTGGAAGTGAATGGACAACAATTCGAACAATTTTTGAAATAGTTTTTACGTTATTGTTTATTATGTGATAACTTAATTAAATAAAATCATTTGTAAAAATGAAAAAGTTGTATTAAATCAGTTTTTTAAAATTTTCTCACAAGATATAAATTTTAGCCACTTAGTGCCTTATACTTTTTTTATTAAAAATTAAGCGGTTGATCTAACGGTATAAAAAAAATATGGGGTGCTATTTAAAAAAATGTAGTTTTTTCGATTTTAAATTGATGATATTCAAGATATGTTTTAACTACATTTTTAATTTTTTTTCCATATTTTTTTGGGCGGCTCGATATCTCATTCCAATGTTAAGAAGATGTTAAAATATCATTATTTACTATCAATTAGTTTTAAAGACAACCACAATAAAGGGAGACGCTGCAAACGCAACAAATTATAAAGCAAATGGAATAACTCAAAAACTGTTGAGAATCAAAGTAGGGTTGTATTATCAAACTTACCCTTAACTTTGATGAGGAATCCAGAAATTTAAAAAAAATTGGGGGGTTCTATTTAAAATAACGAAGTTGGCGTTACAGAAATTCTAAAATATTTTAGAATTGTAGGTCTTTTTCGAAAACCCATTCGACCAAAATTTCAATTCCAATTCAATCCAGAGATACGTCTAGGGGGTAGCTTAAAAACGAACACCCTGTATATTATTTATGAGGTTTGAAGATTTTTTTTAAGTTTTAACGGTGCTGTATTGTGCGAGTGAGTGATATACTTCAATCGATGAAAAGTATTTCATTTCAAAACTAACGAAAATATGTAATTATTTCGTTCACTCTTAGAAAATGATTTTATATTTCATCATTATTTTTTGAAATTGCTTTGTTTATGTTAAGGTGAGAATGTCCAAGAGAGAGATATTTACTGTTTTTGACCATAACTTCTTATTCTGAAACACATATTGCAAACAAACTGTAAAACTACCTAAGTAGAAGTATAACAAGAGTAATGTTATAAATTTGCGCTCAATAATTTCAAACATATGCGGAATAAGTAGATTTAAATTTAGGAAATACGAAAATTGATATAATTTATAAAATTAAATCTAATTATTTTGCAAACAACTGAAATTATTGAGTGAAAATTCATATCACTACACCTGTCATAGTACTACTTAGGTAGTCTTGTACTTTTTTTACCAACATATGTATTAAAAAAAATTATGGCCAAAAATAATAAATATTTCCTTATCGGATCCCTCTCTCTCTTGGATATGCCCATCTTAACATCCTAGCAGAGATTAGCTACGGTTGTTCAATTCAGTACGATTCGTGGGATTTAACTGTTTTATTTAATTTTCCCTTGCTTAATTTAAAAAAATGAATTGGTCTTTAATATTATTACCTTTTGTTTGTGTGTTTTCCGTACTTAGTGCTCGAAAAATTGAAGCACTTTTTTTCAGTGCTCGCGAGCACTTTTGTCAGTGCTCGGCACAGCTCTATTTTCAAATAAAAATTATCCCCAAGAAGTGGTTCGGATCCTATTATAAGCTGTAATTGCCTCCTTCACTCAGACAAATCGAAATCTCCTAGACTTAAGAGGGTGGTAATTCAGGTGACTTGGGAGACGGTTTAAAAAACATATAAAAACAAAACATATTTTAAAACAGCGCACCTACGAATCACAGACCAATTATATAAACGGTTGAGTTTTTGTTATATAATTTTATATCTTTAATTAAGCAGAAACCAAGTCTAGATTCAAGCAACACTAAGAAATCAAGCTCGGAGTCGGGACAGACTGTATTATCAAGTTTATAATGTAGCGAAGCGAATGACTGCGTTATGGGTAACATAACTTTCAGGGGCGATACTGTAGCGTGATCTTCTGGAGGGGACACAAAACAGTATACGCAACCGCGCTGTCTGAACCCGTCGTTTCAACTTCATCCCTTCCCTATTCGCGGCGCACTTGATTTCAGCTAGCTGTTGTGTGTATGTGTAATTTGGTGTGTTTCACGCGAAAATTTACGTATTTCTATACGTAGTCGTGTATGTTTTTGCTCGGCAAAGCTTGAATATCGCCTGTTTCTGTGCTTAGTGTGGTGGTTTTGTTGTGTGGTGAATTGTTCCATTGTTTTTGTTGGTATTCTGACTGTGTTTTGGTTCTCCGGTTATCTGCAAAACCTGTCAGTGGATGATAATCTTGACATGAGGAGAATAAGCGGTAAGATATTGAAGTTGATTTATAAATTTCCGCTTGTCAGAAGTAAGGTGCCTTCATTTGCATTGTTAAGCGAAGGATTTCGTTAAGATAACTCGGAATGATAAGGCCTCAAAGATGTTTACTTGTACAGATTCAGCTACTGCTTGAATTCATTGTTTTTTGCTCAGCAGTGCTACAAAACATTGTTTTTAATACTGGCCTAATACATACTGTTTATATTTCTGTTTTTAACTGCAATCGGAATCGGTGCTCATGTAACGCAAAAGGCTTAAAGAAACTATAAAGTACATTTTAGAAAGGTAATTATTTAAGTTGAAGGTGAACAAATGCATGTAAATAAAGTACCTACAAATACACGGGTATTTATTTGGACAGGGAGTAATAAATATTAGCTACTACTATACTTCCATTTAAGACTAGAAAATTATATAGTCATTAATTTTAATGAATGAATGATACAAAGTACGGTGCCTAATTAAAATCAGGCAGTAACAGTGAGGTTATGTTTTTCCCCGGTTTCAGTTTACAACCTGTTTTATTGGCATTTTTTTAAACGTAGATATCCGTAATTCATAATATTCGCCGATGTCGTTTATATAGCTCTATACTTATTAATCTCTATTTAAGGAAGTTGATGTTATTTCATCTTGCGGGTTTGTGTCTGTACAAGACAATTGCAGTCATATATTTTGCCACCTCTAGGCTCAACTGTTTTAATAAATTTTTTAATGTTTTTTTGTAAATCGTAATTTTGGCCTGATGTCATTTGAAATTATCATTGCTGTTCACCGGTTCACCTTTCTTTTACTGAAGCCGGAGATAAATTATTATGATACGGGTTAAGAAAGCTGGGTGTAGCGAATCTAAAATGTTAGGGTAATTGATAAAAATATTCCGAAAATACTCGTTGTTTGTGACACACGACTAAGGGGTTAATCCATGTGCAGTTGTAGTCCAGAAGAGAATTTGGTTGCTACATCATTTTTGGAACAAATTTTTTTTTCGATCGACCAGAAAATACACCCATTCTGTAGAATTTTTCCGCTAGAAATTAACGTTTTTCATTGCTAGACCGGAAAATGGGTATCAGAGATCGGCAAAAGCCTTTACCGATCTTTATTCCGATCCATGAAGGAAAAAATGTGGTCAATTTATGGTATAGGTGGCTTCGCTTTCTCGCTGCTATGGAAACTAACTTCTGTTAATTGTTGGGATAAGTGTGAAGGAGATAAATACACTTAACTTTTACGAATGTTCAAAAGTCAATTCACAAGTTATGGAAAATATGGATTCAGATTTAAGCGTTACGAGCAGAAAATTAAATTCCAAAAGAAATTTTGGAAATGGCCAGGAAGGCGACAAACGATATTTTGCCAGGAAAAACTAAAGTGCGATACGAGAAGGGCTACGAAGCATTTAAGAATTGGTGCCGGGCAAAAAACGTTAAATGTGTAAGTGAAGAAGTCCTCTTCCTTTAAGAAAAGTAGGGACCTTGTACTTGCCTAACATTTAATAGACAAGGGACCGACGACTTTATATCCCCTCCGAAGGATGGTATATCCCCTATACAACCCACGCCTAAGGTTGTATAGCTTCCGCGTATACACTGATATACAAGCCGCTGGAAAATGTGTGAGGCGAGGACGCGGTCATAATTAATCGTTATTATACACACTAAGTACAACTATAGACATTAATACAATTCACAACTTATTACTGATCTTATTTTGTCTTCACTTGTTCGTCTAATATCTGTCTTTCGTGACTCGATATACATATCTGAGGCGGTTTGCTCTCGAACGCTCCGGTCTATCCTTCGCGGTGTTTCTCGCCTTTCTCGTATTTTCTATGAGGCAGTGGCGTAGGCGTGCATATACATTGTTATTATTAATAGTTAGGTAAATCGAAAATATTTTTTTTACATGATATTTTTCTGCCAAGGTTTAATTTCATAACTTTATAAAATAGAAAGCTGGGTGTAGCGAATCTAAAATGTTAGGGTAATTGATAAAAATATTCCGAAAATACTCGTTGTTTGTGACACACGACTAAGGGGTTAATCCATGTGCAGTTGTAGTCCAGAAGAGAATTTGGTTGCTACATCATTTTTGGAACAAATTTTTTTTTCGATCGACCAGAAAATACACCCATTCTGTAGAATTTTTCCGCTAGAAATTAACGTTTTTCAGGGCTAGACCGGAAAATGGGTATCAGAGATCGGCAAAAGCCTTTACCGATCTTTATTCCGATCCATGAAGGAAAAAATGTGGTCAATTTATGGTATAGGTGGCTTCGCTTTCTCGCTGCTATGGAAACTAACTTCTGTTAATTGTTGGGATAAGTGTGAAGGAGATAAATACACTTAACTTTTACGAATGTTCAAAAGTCAATTCACAAGTTATGGAAAATATGCATTCAGATTTAAGCGTTACGAGCAGAAAATTAAATCCCAAAAGAAATTTTGGAAATGGCCAGGAAGGCGACAAACGATATTTTGCCAGGAAAAACTAAAGTGCGATACGAGAAGGGCTACGAAGCATTTAAGAATTGGTGCCGGGCAAAAAACGTTAAATGTGTAAGTGAAGAAGTCCTTTTGGCCTATTTTGCTGAAAAATCCCAAAAATTGGCCTCTTCAAAGTTATGGAGCTTTATACTCATTGCTCAAATCGATACTGGCCAAAAGACATTAGCAAGATTTTTAACTAATAGCGTTCATAAGAAAAAATACGACAACTTTTTTTTTCTAATGTAAATCTGTCTCTATTTGAATATGTAATGAGTAGCCGAAATAAAGCAGATATCACTTTTAATTTACTTTTTATTTTAATGCTGTAGTTATTGCTATAGTAAATGATGGATGGTTAATGAGACAAATTGCACTGCATTATAACATTAACAAAAATTTGGTGTGTAGCATCTTAAAAAATGGAGAATAAACGGTACGATTAGTAGAAATCCTGGATCAAAGAACAAAGGATATCCTGCTTAACATGAAACTAACTATTAATATTTCGTTATCGCACCATTTCTATTTATAACCTCTATAAGTCTGTTTGGCATAGAATTAAATAACCTTATACAATAATCATTAGTAATAATATTTTCCCATGCATTATTTACTATTTCCAGTAATTCTTCGGCATTCCGTGGTCTCACATTTCATTTTTGGATACTTCTTACGAGTAGCCCCCACACTTCTTCCACAGGGTTAAGATCTGGACTATGACTGGGCCAGTTAAGAACATTGATGTTGTTATCTTGAAACTAGTTAATTACGATATGAGCAGTATGAACGGAACAATTGTCTTTTTTTATACATTTATTTAACGTCGGCCTATTTCCGCTACCGAGGCCTAACACCGACGCCTGTAGACGAGCTCCAACCAGGAATTTTGCCGAACCTCTTCCTTTAAGAAAAGTAGGGACCTTGTACTTGCCTAACATTTAATAGACAAGGGACCGACGACTTTATATCCCCTTCGAAGGATGGTATATCCCCTATACAACCCACGCCTAAGGTTGTATAGCTTCCGCGTATACACTGATATACAAGCCGCTGGAAAATGTGTGAGGCGAGGACGCGGTCATAATTAATCGTTATTATACACATTAAGTACAACTATAGACATTAATACAATTCACAACTTATTACTGATCTTATTTTGTCTGTTCACTTGTTCGTCTAATATTTGTCTTTCGTGACTCGATATACATATCTGAGGCGGTTTGCTCTCGAACGCTCCGGTCTATCCTTCGCGGTGTTTCTCGCCTTTCTCGTATTTTCTATGAGGCAGTGGCGTAGGCGTGCATATACATTGTTATTATTAATAGTTAGGTAAATCGAAAATAATTTTTTTACATGATATTTTTCTGCCAAGGTTTAATTTCATAACTTTATAAAATAAAATATTTGAATATTTTACGCGGAAAACTTAACTGAAATCGAACATTTCTAGCAAAGAGCATTTACTGGGACATAAAATAAAATGGTTCGAATTCCATTATAAACTGTATGATTCCGTGCCTTCTCTTAAGCAAATTATTAGATATAAATGGATTATTGATGTGACCTTGAGGCAGTAAATAAACATTTTCACCATTTGCTAGATAGAAGTATATTAGCTGCATTAATTAAGTAATCTCAGTACATAAGTTCTCACCGGATCAAATTTCAGAGAGGATAAAAGTAAGAGGACTTCAAGGAGAAATTTCATAAATATATATCTGGTCTGGTTCTAATATTTCGACTTTTAATTAATTAGTACATAATTTATCTAGAACGGAACAACGTTAGTAAATAAAATTTGCAATCAAAATTTATAAACTAGTCAAATCACACTGTTTATATTAATGAGCTAGAAAATGTGCCTATATTTGTGTAAATGCGGAAATTTCATCCAATAATACTATTATATAACGTCTGCTAGGCACAGTTAAATTTAATAGATAATAATAATGGTTCATAATTTATATACAGTAATACCCTATCATTCGATCTTCAAATTATGTATAACTAGAAATACCACTAGGCATTCAGTATTAGTATAAAAGAAAGTGATACCTAATCTTTACGCCGTATAAACATTAAGGTAATGTTGCATAATTATTATAATATAACAAATTTCGCATCTGTACCCGTTACCCAATGTCTGTCAAGGTCTCAATAAAAAGTGATGTGCCAAGAACAAAAGACCGTTTTATGATTATTATCCACCGCGGGTGGTTAATTTTGTAATTAGATACCTTATAATTAAAGAACCTGTCCGTATTGTTGGATGCAGAAAGTCACCTCGGCTAAGCGTCGTGAACGATGACAACTTAAACCCAATTATTTAAGTTGTAAAGAATTATGAGAGGATTTAGATAGAAGAATGGCAGGAGGTACGGCTTATAATTCACGCATTCTTTTTTTGTTATAATTCCATATGTATTAAATTTCGGTATCTAAATCAACGGTATCATAATGGATAGCCACTCTGGCGGCTCAATAATTTTAGTGGTAGACATAGGAAGGTTTAGCTTGGAAGATATACATAGTGAAATGGGAGACAGAACACTTTGCTAAGTTCAAAGCATGACTACACTCACTCTGGTCGATAGCCGAGTGGGTTAAGGCGCGAGGTGGCAATCGCGATTAATCACATGGACATCGCACCACCGGGTTCGAATCCTGGCTCCGGCACTGTCGGAGGAAATGGTTGTATGTCCGCGTTTCTTCAATGTGTAACCCCCTTCCGCACAAGCCCTGGCTTCTGGAATTGGGGGTTGTCTAATTTCTGTAGTGTTTATTTATTTATTTATTTATTATTATTCATGAAAGTTTATGGTCTGATTTTAAACCCACAGAAGTCAGTCATGATATACATTGTAAATTATTCTGAATGGACTGCTAATAACTTAAATATCTTGGCTGGCGTACGATTATCTATTGCAACTAGTGTCAGAAGTTTAGGTCTAACTATAGACAATAAACTCAGATATGGTGAGCATGTTAATAAACTCTTACAAAAATGTTACCTTGCGTTGATAAACTTGTATGGAAATAAAGCCTGACAAATTTGTACAGAAATAAAGCCTTTTCGAATAGAGAGTTAAGAAAGAAATATCCGATACCTTGGTGCTGTCTTTATTAAATTATGGGGATATCGTATATAATAATAATAATGTTTATTATCATTCCGATTTACAAAACAAAACAAACAATCGAACACAGTATTAACTTATATAAGTAAAAATATATATAGTAATATAAATAAATAAATATAAAATAACTATTACAGTATAAATGACGAAATACAATAATAAACAAACATACTCACATAAGTCATAAAGACTTGAGAGTGAGGCGCATACATAATACAAATAGAATAATACACATATGTACACATATACATATACACATATATACATATATACACATATATAAACATATATAATATAGGCAAGGCATACATACATATATATTACAAACTTAGAACATAAGTGATAACAAGCTTACATATATATTATATTACACTTTACACTTTTAATCAACCTCTTCAAAAATAAAGGGAGCGCTGCGGACTGTGGAAATTACAGGGGTATAGCTCTCCTGGCTGTTGGAGGGAAGATACTCACTAAAGCGATGGCAAATAGGCTAACACCTGTTATGGAAAAGTTACTTCCTGAAACACAGAGTGGCTTTAGACCAAACCGAGGCACATCGGATTTAATCTTCACACTTAAACAGCTTCAAGAAAAAGCACTCGAACATCAAGGAGAAATTCACATGGCCTTCATTGATTTAACCAAGGCGTTTGACTCGGTGGACAGGGAAGTGCTCTGGAAAATTATGTTCCGCTTGGGTATCCCTACAAAATTTGTGGAAGTGTGTCGCAGTCTACATACAAACAACAACGCCCAGGTTATGTATAATAATGAGGCAACCGAACCTTTCCAAACTCTCACTGGAGTTAGGCAGGGATGTGTCCTGGCACCCCTACTCTTTAATTTGTTTACCACTGCTCTAACAATTATTGTTGACAACAAACTGACAGTCAGAGGAATAGGTCTCAGATACCGTTTTGATGGCGGTCTCTTTAACATAGGGCGCTTTAGAGCTTTCACGAAGACACGCACACGATTCATTTGTGATCTCCAGTATGCGGATGACTGTGCACTTTTAGCCTCTACGCCGGAAGAGCTTCAAGAACTTTTAGATGTGTATGCCCAAAGCTATGATTCTTTGGGACTTAAAATCAACATTGGAAAGACTAAGATTATGTCTACTCCTCATCAAGTGAACCAAATAGACATTACACTTAACGGAAATTCTCTTGAAGTGGTGGATCAGTTCAATTACTTAGGCAACGTTGTTAATGACAAAGCAAACATGGACAGCGAGATTCGCAATAGAATTAACGCTGCATCTAGAGCATTCTGGGGACTTAGAGAGAGAGTATTTGACAACCACGACCTTGCTTTGTCAACGAAAATGGCTGTCTACAGAGCAGTTGTCATTCCAACACTGCTGTATGGATGTGAAAGCTGGGTTACTTACCGTCGTCATGTGAAAGAATTAGAACGTTTTCAGCAAAGACATCTCAGAAGTATGATGAAAATCCGTTGGTTCCATCACATATCAAACGTGGAAGTACTCAGGAGAGCAAACAGCCTTCCAATTGAGGTGCTTATTTCAAGAGCACGCCTAAGATGGGCAGGTCACGTTCATCGTATGCATGATAACCGCCTTCCTAAATGTACACTTTATGGTGAATTGCTAAGCGGTAGAAGAAAGCGTGGCGGTCAACGAAAGAGGTTCAAAGACGCTCTCCATGAAAATCTAAAATTCTGCGGTATTGCAGACGAGCAATGGGAACAACTTGCAGCGGACAGAACCGAATGGCGAGGGGTTGTGGCCAGCTATCAAGGAAATGTTGCTGCAAGAAGGCCGAATCCAAGACCTAACCAGGTCTATGTTTGTCCTGATTGCGGTCGACATGTGCTCTCCCGAATTGGCCTCTATAGCCATAGTCGTGTGCACCGTAGATGAATGGGAATTACAATAGACTACACCTTTTACTTGTTTTTTATTGTACGCAATTTATCGACTGTAACATTTCTATACTCGGACTCGAGTAACGGCTAATAATAATAATAATAATATTATATTACTTATATATCTAAGCAATTCTTCATACATTAATGTAGTTTGTGGAAGAGTGTTTAATTCACTTATTACATAAATTATTAAAATTCTATAAACATTTTTACACAGGTTAATTATTCCTACATTTTTACTCACTAACTGAGTATTTCATAAACTCTGCTCCTATTCTGCTGGAGATTTCTTTTAAGTAGGTATTTAAATTTTCTCAGATTTGTTATTGTTTTTATACTTTCTGGTATAGAGTTGTAAACCTTTGGTGCTAAATAGTAATTGTGTTGCCCTTTTGTAGTCGTTTTAAAAGGGACGATTACAAATTTTTCCTTCGAACGTGTACAATAGTTATGTTCTATTGGTATAAGATTATTTCTCTCGGAATGAGCTTTTATTGCTACTTTCAAGTAGAAAAGCTGTCGAATATCCAGAATATTAAGTTTCTTGTATAAAACATCCGAAGAATAGACACTACTTTTGTTGGTCATAGTTTTCAATATTCTTCTTTATAGCACACTAATGTCCTTTAAGTATGTCTTATCTGCAGCTCCCCAGGCGATAATACCATAACTAAGATGGCTTTCCACTACAGCATGGTAGACTATTTTCAACTGGTTCCAATCTAAAAAGTCTTTTATTTGATTTATTTTGCATAAAACATATCTTAGTTTTTTTTTCAACATCTCAATATGCATAACCCACCTTAGGTGTTTGTCTATGACGACTCCTAGGTAAGTAACTTTTTCTACAGATTTAATAATATATTCTTGATAACTTGTAATTATTTTTACATGTTCAAAGTCCGGCAAGGTATTGCTATATGAGGAAAAACTTAAATATACTGTTTTGTCTTTATTGATGGTAAGTAAGTTATCAGAGTACCAATTGAGTATTTGCTACATGTCTTTTTCTACTTTTTGTTTCAAGTTAACCCAGGATGTGTCTTCGTAGTAGATGGCCGTATCATCCGCAAAAGCAGCTATGGACCCTTCTGTTTTAATTTCAAATAAATCATTAATATATATATATTGAACAACACTGGACCTAAGACGGTGCCTTGAGGTACGCCGTAGGTAATAGGTTCGTAGCTGCTTTTAGTGTTGTTTATTTGAACACACTGCTTTCTTCCAACAAGATAGGTCTTCATAAGTTTATGACATGTTCCTCTAATTCCAATTTTATCCATTTTTTCTAATAGTAGAGTATGGGAGACTGTATCAAATGCTTTTTGAATATCTATGAAAATACATAATGACTTTGCTCTATTATCTAAACATCTATAGATTTTTTGGGTTAGCATATTGATAGCATCTTGGGTACTTTGCCTTTCCTTGAAACCAAATTGGTATTTTGATAATATTGAATTCTTATTAAGATAGTCCGTTAATCTTGATTTCAGAATTTTTTCAAATACCTTTGATAAATTAGAAATTAGGGAAATCAGTCTATAGTTTCCTATATCCAACTCATCGCCCTTTTTAAATATTGGTTTAACCACAGAGATTTTAAAATGTGATGGACATTCTCCAGTTTCGAAAATTTTGTTTATTATAAACATGAGCGGGTTAGCAATTTCATTCTGAATTACTTTTAACATGTCGGCAGAAAAACCATCAAAACCACTAGATTTTTTACTTTTTAGGGAGTTTATTTCTCTTTTAACTTCGTTTACATCCGTTGGGAAAATGAACATTGTTTTCTGACATGTACTGCCACCTTTTGCTTGACCTGAGTTAACTTTCGTTATTTTTGACACTAATGCTTCACCTATATGCGTGAAGTAGCTATTAAACTCAGTCGATATTTCAATGCTATTTTCTGTGACCATATATGGTCCATGTCTTGATGTTAAAACAGCTGACAGGTTGAAAAAATTCAGAATAACTGTTTTAGGTTAATTTACAATTTGTGCAAGCGTGATCATGTAAGTAATAAAATCAATGAGACTGGTTGGCTCAATAAGCGTTATCGTCGACAACAGCGCGTGGTTTGCTTCGTACATATAAACTTTTAATAACAATTATCTGTTGGAAAAAATTAATTTTCGTTGCTTGTCTCATAATGTTACTGTTAGAAACCAGCGTCATTTAAATATGCCTAGACAGCGAACTATGAACTACTTTTTTCAAGCGTTCATTTACTTAGTGTTCCTCAAAACTATATAATGCTGTACCACTTGAATTTAAAAGTAATAGCCATCAACATTTTAAAATATCTATGTATAATATTTTATGCTCAGGTATAATTAATCGATTATTTTATTTCATTTTGTAATCTGGACTTCGCCGAGTATAAAATAAAGACCATTTGTTATTATTATTATGTTTCATTTCACTTATAGAAAAAAATTAACTATAAGAGGGTGGGTACTAATATGTACCATTAAAATAGGTCACTGAATACGTTTATAAAACAATATTAAAAGACTGAATTTCATTTCTATAAAATAAAGGTAGAAATACACACAGCCGTAATTTATTAAGTAATAATTCACAACGTATATTCCTTGACAAAAGAAAAGAAGAGGAAAAATAGGTAACAAAATTAAGTAAAACTACAATGTATTTTCAAAATGAACCCGTCCAGCATTACTGCATGTTTGGGAACTTTTTAATATATATTTTTTAATGATCTGTCAATAATTTGGGGTTATTTTTAATACCATCAAATGCGTTAATTTTTTTTTCTAATAGCTGTTCCCGTGTGGGATTCATTATTGTACATGTCTGGCTTTAGGTGACCCCATAAAATACAGTTTAGAGGTGTGAGATGCAACCGGGCATAATTATTATCCAAGTAACATCATCTAGAATAAACTAAACGCAAATCTAAAACGAGATTTATTGACATTTATTTTTGTGGTTTTAGACTGTATTTTACTCGGTATTTTATTAAAGTTGAGGTTGTCTGGTCGATAAAATAACCTGTTATGAGTTTACTTAGTTTGTATAAATTAAAACTCATGAATCACATAAAATGTGATTTTTTTTTGGAAAGTAAAATATGGGAAGTGTCATTTCGCAATTGGATATAGGTAGAGGTAGCTTCTGATCCCACATTATAAGTGTATTAGGTATCATATTACACAAGACCTTTAAAGGGATGTGGTGTATGCAGGGGATTTCACCCTAAGTTTAAATTAAACGGATAATAATTAGAGCTAAACAAAGGGTACATCTGAAAACTACAGCGGCTATTCTGGGGCACTTTTCAGGTTGATCAATAATGTCATAGGCGGCGATTGTAGATAATGCAACGGATTTAAGAGGTTTCAATACTTATTAATTCGATTTTTAGCAGGTATAAATTTTGCTTTTAAATTAATTATTTGTTACTTCGATTTAGCTAGAAATTTGAACTGTACATAAATTTGATCGTCTGTCTATCTATTACTCAAATATTCACAAAATTTCGATTGTATGAAATTGTTTAGAAACTAATTTATACCCTCTGGTATGCTCACGTGATTCTCCCACCTTTTTACTTGCTTTTTTTAACTCACAATGTTTTTTAATGTTTGTCTTCAAATCTTGCATCCTTTATTTAACACACTTCCTGATAAAATCAATTGATAAAATTTTGCACAGTTACTAAGATCGGATGACAATACAGTATTCCACCGTTACTTTTGCAAATATCCACACGGAGGGGGCGCGGGGGTGAAAATTGAAAAATCCTGCAAAACAAAGATCCAATCCAAATTAACATACTAATTAAACTTAGGCAATGTATGTTAATAATTTAATTAAAGTATGACTAAAAAGTAGAATATAAAAAAATGCCCCTAAAATTTGCTTTTCTGTAAAGAGTCGTACTAAAGAGTAAAAAATAATAATGTACAGCTGCAAGAAAAGCAAGGCGTGCGCACTTTGTATATAAGTATATGTATCATCTTTATGTACGCATGATTGAAGGCAATATGTGTACAACGCTTTCATCCCTTTCATACAATCATACGAAATTTTCAAAATCTGTACTAGATATCCTTAAGAGTTGGTCGGAGTGTATTAGTTATCCATGCTTCCAATTTTAATTGTAAATGACTTCACGTCAATAAAATGACGCAGCTGAATGTACGGTGTGCTTGGAAGGCGAGAGATAGAGATGTAGTAGAATATGACATTGGACAAATTTATTATACCTAATCTTTAAATTTCTCTGTGCATTTGAGGACATTAGGGCTAATTTTATTTTAGTTCTACAAAAGGGAAAATGTTTATTTTTATGATACCTATGCGGGACGATAAAAATTATTTTTTCAAATCGATAATAGAAGATAAAAAAATTATTTTTTTATATATACTTTTTTTTCTCTCATCGTCCCACATTGTAACATGTTTTTAATATCTTTTAGTGAAGGCCGTTTTTTAAAATAATGATTTATATGAGAGTAATTTGCACCGTCTTTCTGGCTTATATCCGGAGCGCTCTTAAAGAGTTTTTGAATCTAGAGCGCAATTCACCGTGCAATTGCCATAGTACACGCAAATTAGATTAAAAAACACTGAATAGAAGAAATAATTTATAAAGAAATAATATTTAAGATGGGTACTCTCGATAGGGTTAAAGTTTCCACCCCATTCAGGAACGCAAAGTCTCTTTTTTTGCAAAAAATCATCCGTAACGGAGATTTAAAGCTGGCTTTTCACTTTTATCTTGAACACCGTTCGTTGGAAGAGAAAAAAGTATAGGAAATAAAAAATTTGTCATTAAATTCTGTATAAAAAATGTCTTATTGACTTTGTAGCTTATCCCCACCTATTTCGCAGTAACAGCGTCCAAAATGAGGGGTAGTTTGGAGCGCACAGGTAAAAATCGATCTTACACGAGGTTTCACAGCGAATATCTCAAAATCGGTTACTTTAACGAGAAAAATGCCCCAGAATGAATTTATAGAGCGGAATCCTATCTATAAGATGCACATCTAGCGGGTATTGACGCAAGTGATTTTTATTTATTTTCCCCGTTTTTCCACAAAGATGCGTATTTTTTATTTGAGCTCGTTTCCGCATCACCCTTGAGGTAGATCTCTCGCTGCGTTTTTTAAAAGTGGTTTACCCTGCAGTTGTGTTTCTGTAGATATGGAGACAATAAATAATAGGTGATTATTTCATTTGCGAAATAGGTAACTATCAAAAGGAGTACATTTTCCTGCTCATCACTTTATTTTTCGATCTACCACATTTTTTCCGCAATACAATTGATTTGTCCTCCCAATAATTTGTACAGGTAATAATTATAATTATCAGAGAATTGTTTAATTCGTGCCATATCGTACAATAGCCAAAGATATATTAACACTTGCCTTATAATATAATAGATGGGAAGAAATAGCCGTAAATTTGCCAACCTTGACCTATGAGTAATTTAATAAATAAAATTGGAACATAATATAAAAAAAAAATGACTTATTGATTAATTGGTCCTTGTCCTTTTTTCTCTATATTTATTAAAATGTTTGTATAGTTTTACAACATTAAAGTTCATGTTTGACAGGTTTTTTGTTCCTAATTAACAAATTAATGAAAATCATTACGCTTTAAATATTTAAAGGTTAGTGTTCCCCACGATATAATGAAGTCATTTACCTGTGTCTAACAAATTAGATAGCATAAAATTAAATTAGACTGCCTGATATATGATTACCTTTATTGTTTGGCACACTACTTGCCATGCATTTTTTTTTGTGTTTTATGTATATCTATATCAACATACCGGGTGGACCGATATTTTTTAAACATATGATATTTTCTAATGTCCGAATGTCACGTTTTATTTTAAATAGCAACTCAAATTTTTTCCAGAAATTCTGTATTCTCCCGTTTCTTGAAATTAAAAAGCGATTATAAAATATCAGCAAACAGGCAGTTCTATTTTTCTTAGTTGGCCATGAACTGTGACGTGCCACAAACAACTGCTTTGTTTATCAGCTGTCAATTGGGAATTCTTAAGTGGACCATGGAATTTATTATTTGTGGTGTGGTCGCTTTAATGAGACCATTTGACATTTTTAAACGAAAAATGCGAAAATGCAGGTTGTGAAACCGGGGTCCTTATAGGGCCGAAGTTTCCCAAACAGTACAGATAGCTGAAATTAAATTAAAGAAGTGAGCATTTTTCTCTGCAATGGTTGTATCCATCCACGTTTTTGTTTTTCGTGTACTATTCGAATATCGTCGAACGATATGAGAACCCGCCCTGCAGCAGTAAATTTCAAACATATCCGTTTACTGAGGATATTGAGGAAGTATTCGGTAGGCTTTAGTTAATTAATGTTCCTCAAGAGTTTTTTCTTCCTTGAACGGGTAATTTGTACTATCATAATCAGTAAATACCTACATAAGCTGCTAAAAGTTGACATGCAATATACGACTACAATCTTGCAGCATAGTTCTTCAATGATTTAGTTATGGCATATACTGAGAAAGTACCTACCCCCCCCCTCTTTTGTTTATAGTTTCAAAAATAAAATTCTGAAATTTGGGAAATCAAATATCAATGGCCATATTTTGGCCATTCGGTGGTAAAAAAATCACTTCCGGTATGGTCACTACTTCCTTATTTTAAATAGCACCCTGTATATTTAAGTAAATTGTCTCGTAAAGCTGTAATTTCTCTTTCCAACGCTTTTTTCAGATTTAAAATCGGATGAAAAATAACCTTGGAAATGGCATTTATTTATTTGCTATTTCTAGTTAGCTTTGAAATTCAGGAACAAATTTCCGGCCATACCGGAAGTGATTTTTTTACCACCAAATAGTCAAAATGTGGCCATTGATACCTATATTTGATTCCCAAATATCAGAATTTTATTTTTAAAACTGTAGACAAAGGTGGGAGGATAGTCACTTTCTGGGTCACTTGGTATAGTTATTTGGTCGGAAAATGCAGTTCAGTAGAATATATTTTAGGAAAGTACAATGACAGTACAAAACATACGTGTAGCAGCGGATTATTACTGTTCTAAAATTAAATTAGTAGTAGGTATCTATTACAATATTGCTTACACAATCTAGATCATGTTTTTGAAAGGGGCGAGCACAGATGCGTCTTTACAATATACATACTTCGATATGCGATGTGAAGCAACGTTAGGCGCGGTTAGTACTTGGATGGGAGACAGTTTCAAAGAAGACCGTGTCCTCGCCTCACATATCTTCAAGCGGCTTGTATATCAGTGTATGCGCGGAAGCTATGCAACCTTAGGCGAGAGTTGTGTAGGTGATATACCATCCTACGGAGGGGATGTAAAGCCGTCGGTCCCTTGTCTATTAAATGTTAGGCAAGTAAAGGATACCTACTCTTCTTAAGGGAAGAGGTTCGGCAATATTCCTGACTGGTTGTAGCTCGTCTACAGGCGTCGGTGATAGGCCTCAGTAGCGGAAATAGACCGACATTAAATAAATGTTAATAAAAAAAAATGTTTTTGGAAATAGATAAATTACTTATTGCTACATTTTTCTTCAATACATTATTTCAGCACTCTTGCAGTCACTGTTTTTTTCTTACAAAATATGTAATTAACCTCTTTTTAACTTTACGATTATTTAATGATACCCAGAATTTTATGCCTATAGTATTTATACTATTCAAAATATCACAAGATATGTTTCAAAAAGTTTAAATAAGCGAAGAATTAATATATGGGATGAAGGTGTGCCCTTCGGAAATATATTCAAAAGACAATTTTCTATATTAATATGTTCCTAATTTTAAAAGTATATCCAGAGATGCATAAAAGTGAGGAAATAATTTTTATAATTATTATCTGTTGCGATGTTATAAATTTTCAGTGTTCAGATACTTTTTAGATGTTTTATTAGTAAAATAGTTGCCCAACATCAATATCATAAAACAGTTGACACTTTTGATGTAGTTTGTACTTCTGTTCTTAAACTTAATTTTAAAGGCAACTATAATAATTTTATGTTCAATTATATGCTAGTCATAAAAATGAGGAATAGAGTATCTTCAATCTACTTGCGGATTCGATGTTGAAGTTCAAGTTTTTGAATAAACAAAAGTGTCTATCAATAAAACATCTTAATGATTTTTGAGCAGCTGATTTTCCCTTGAACTGCCAATGGTCGTATGTGTTGGAATTACTGAAACAAAAGCATATGTGCCTATGACAACGCAACGGAATCCAGTTGTTCAGTTTTCGCTAACAGGGGATGTATTAGCAGATGGTAGTAAATGTGGTTAGGGGTTGTTCCGTATCACTCTCTGGGGGAATTACAAGCTCGAAACTAAAATCGCGATTTCCGGAGTTAAAATTATTAATTCTGGCAATATTCCTTAGAGCGAGTGCTATTTCTGTGTATTTATAATTGCAATTTGGGGCCGCAATTAAGATTTTCGTAAAGGGGGGTAAAGGTTTATTTACTGGTGAGCATAAAATTGGATTAAATTCCAGTCAGTTGGGCTTTTTGTGTAGTGTAAGAACGTTTTCATTTTTATGCAGACTTCATTTGGAGAATATTCTTTTGTGTCGATATTTATTTTGAACAATTTTTAACAATCATGTACACTGTGAGTTAAGAACATTTCATTATTTCGTAAAGTGATTTGACTAAAAATTATGAGGCGATTAACAACACCTTTATTAATGTTTTAAATAAAGAAAAACAATTTTAATTTAAGAAATTTTTAGCCTTAGATAATCAACAATGTCCCAAACCTCCCATCAATATCTCGTATTATAGCCTAACACTAATTACTTGGAGTACACGTCTTGGTATGCTTCCAATGTTGTAATGGATCACATCTTATAGGATGAATATCTGATAATTGCTTAATGCCTTCTGGATGTGGTTGATAGTAAATCCCACAGATGTTCAATGCAACTGAGGTCAAAAGAACGCGATAAAAGTATATGATTATTATTATATTATAGTAATTTTGTGAGTTTCAAGGACGCTGCATATTTGTTAAGTCCGATGGGAACAAGTATTATAATTAATATAAGTACAATTTTCATTAGTAATAGCTTGAAAAGCCTTCATAATGTTCTTGACAATATGTATTGCAAATGTACCATTGCTCTCCTTACCACAACACTGCCTCATCTAAAAGCAACCGTGGTTTAGGTTTGGTTGTCATCATCATATATGGCGCCCCATCCCTTTGTGGGAATTTCTTTACAGCTTTCCCTGTCGAGGACCCGCCTTCTCCACCCTTTTACTCCAACCATGTTCAGATCTTCGACATTATCCAGGTATCTATATTTTGGTCTCCCTCGCCTTTTTCTTTCAGCTGGTCTGTATAGCATGGTTTTTCTAGCAGGGTCGCTGTCTACCATCTGCATCACGTGCCCTACCCACCTTAGGCGGCTTATTTTGATGGCCTTGACTATATTTGGTTCGCTGAAGGGTTTATAAAGATCGAAGTTATATCATTTCCTCCACACACCGTTTTCATTGACCTTATATCACCTTGAAAACAAAATATCTTAACAGCTCTTCCCTAGTACCGAGGTTTTGGATCCATGTGTCAGTACTGGGTGTATTAATGTTTTGCATTTTGCTCTTGACATATATCTTGATCTTAATTGAGGGGCTAGTTCTAAATAGCAGCGGTTAGCCATGCATATTATTTTCCTTATCCCTTCGGATGTATTGTTTTTACAGTCAAGAAGCGACCCTAAGCAACAGAATTTTTCCACGATTTTGACAGCTTCATCGTGAATCTCTAAGTTGCTTACTTGCATTCTAGGTATGTAAACTGCAGACTGCTGGTATGTATTTGGTTTTTGAAAATTCACAATCAGTCCCATATTTTCTGTAAATTTTTTGATACATGTGAAAACTTCGATCATTTGTTTCTGGGTTCTTCCGATAGTTACGATGTCATCATATGCCAATTTGTAGAGTGTACATTGAGCCAATTAAGTTTACTCTTGAGCCTCTTATAACCTTTTCTAAGGCAAGACAATGCATCTACTTGATGTAAGCCTCTATTGGGGTTAAATGGATCCCCTTGTGCACTTTACATTCGACTTTTTTCACTGTCAGTTCGATTAATTATACCAAGCTTCTTGGTACTCCAAGCTCAATCATAGCCAAGATGTAGCTGAGTTCTGTTGATGGTGTCATAAGCTGCTTTAATGACTCCAAATATAATTTGGTATATGCCCGACGGTTGATATGTGATTGGTGGTAGATTTTTTCTTTAAAAAGCCTCGTTGGTATTAACCCACAATATGTTCTACATGAGGTACCAGCCGGTCTTGGAGTATCAATTACAAGATTTTGCATGCCACATTAAGCAGGGAGATACCTCTACAGTTTGAACACTCCAGCACACGGATTGCCTCAGACAAATTAGAAAAAACATGGCGTAACTTTTTTATTTTGGATATTTAAAACCATGTAGAAGTAGACAAAGGGAGGAATAAAATTTCAGGGGCATATTTAAATGTGATTTCTACAAATTATTTTACTTCCTGTGCACAGTGCATAATGTTTGATCATTAATAAAATAATAAGTAAAATTGCGGGCCAAAATACATCAAGTATTTCAACATATTATCTACTTTTGTAAATTATCAGTATAGCAATAAATGAATTGCAAAATCCTTATAAAAACAATTTTCAAATCGTACGTTTAGAAGCGCATAGATGTAACACGTCAGGGACCACGCGTTCGTTTAAATTCTTTAAATTTTATTCATTAAAGGTATTTTAAACGACAAACAAATTTTATTAATGGCTGATGGTATTTATTGTGTAAAATCTGTCACTTAGTAAGTTTCTTAACATTAATTTTATCATTGTTCTACGAGCTGCAGTGGCACAAATAACAACTAATAGCTTGTTTACTTTCTTTAGCAATCATTTAAAATGAAGAAAAATAGACACAAAATTGTTTCTCACGCCACGTCGTCAATCAATCGTTTACGATGTGATTAATTATAAAATAAATATTAATTTTAAAATTGGAAACAAAACATGCTTTGCTACCTTGTAGATTTATTACATTAATGGCTATGCTTAGATGAATTCAAGACATTTAGATACGAATGAAGAGTTTATCAAATTCTTAGGATGAAATTAAGAATTGGTTAAGGTGGATGGAGCCGTGGACGTAATACAACAAATTCTTTTATATTCCGGAACCAAAATTTTTTAATAAACTTTTAGAAAAAACTCGATAGAATAGGACTGCACTATTTTTTCTTCTACGAAAAACATTTTCTTTTTTTAAGTTTTCAATAGTCCAGTACATTGAGTATTCTCTAAACGCCTATCAATATATATATTTTTTTGAATCGGTTCAGGGATGTGGGAGAAATTGTCGAATTACTAAATTATCTTTTTAATATCGGCGCCGCCTCCTAAGTTCGAGTATGTGTTAGCAAATTTTTCCATAATTTTATCGAAGTTCAATTGCAACAAATATTTCCACTATTTTTAGTAGAAGTTTCTGCGATGGAGAGGTTTTGAAATTAGAGACACTTCTCAAGAGGTAGAAAACCTCTGCAAAAGCATAATTGATTCGGCTATGCCATGGCGTGTGAAATAGTTTGAACAGTTAGGATTTCTGGACCTCCAAATGGACCAGAGGTAGAGGAGATGTCAGGCAGTACAATTTCTACAACCAGACCACGGCAAATAACCCATATCAGTTCAGTCCCTCACCCTTTTAACCATGCTTTGCCAGTGGATTACAGCCAACCTAGAAAAGAGGATAACAGTGTCTAATATAGGTGAGGCTACCATTAAGGGAAGGTGAGTATAGACTGTAACCAGGAAGAAATATTTTCTCCAATGTTGTGGACGACCCTCGTTGATAAACTTCTCCAAAAATTGTCTGCAGAGGACCATTATAGCTTGGGATATCCTGACGATCTAACGGTTTGCTTATACGATATTAGAGTATTCACAGGGGGGCGGTAGCACAATGGTTAGCGGTTTAGCTTTCACTCCGAGCATACCTAGCGAAGTGGGTTTGAGCCCCACCTACTGCATAGCAATTTTCAATTATAAATTACCCCACAAAAAGTGGTTTGGATCCCACTATAAACTGTAGGGTCCCATCTCCTTTATTCACGCAAGTCTAGGCTTAAGAGGGTCACTCAAGTGATCTGGAAGGCGGTTAAAACATTTATAACATTTATTTATAACAATGAACCCTAAATATTGTCGACAGATGGTGCAGAAGGTAAGAAAGGACTCTTTTTTTAAATCCCCACAAAACCACAGCCATCACTTAAATGAAAAAGAGCTCTGGAACCACTAGCGAACCAACTAGTATACAAAGGTTGCTTGCCTCGGCGCCAAGGAGGCCATAGATACCGCTCTCTCAGCTGCATTGATAGTTCTTCTTAATCGTCAATAATGGGCACCAGTTTGTTGTTGCAATGACAAGAGAAATGTAAGAACCCAAAAATGGCAGATGAGATTCTGCCGAAACGTTTAGGCAACCGTGACTCCTGGAGGAAGCGACCATCGGACGCGGGAAGTACAATAACACTTCTTTTAACACCCGCGAAAATCTAAAAACAATATATATATATATATATATATATATATATTGTTATTATACATGATTTGCAGGAAACAACTACTCAGCGGGCAAATACCCCGACCTGCATTGAATTACACCTTACAAATCATGAAAAATTATATATATATATATAAAACATTAATTTCTTATGTGTGTCATCCCATGTATAATAGCCTATTTATTTCACATAATATCTTATTTACATAATGTTTATTTACTTTATATTATTTACTAAATATCGTAGGCGTCGCCTACGCTTCCCGTTAAGCATGGTTAAATAGTGTCACTACTAAATTTAATCAACCAGAAATCGCATCTAGTATTATTATTCAAATTCATAACTGTTTAATATATAATTCCACATCGATATTATATCCGCGCTATTATACGCTGTCATCGGTTAAAAATAAACTTGTATGCACTTGACCTCTCTCATTTGTAAGATCATGCAACGGGCAAACCATTAGTCGTAATGGAAGTTGTCACTGTGTTTTATAGTAATCATTGATTTGGAGTAATTAGTAATTAGTGAGGAAATTACAAATCGTCTATACATATATGGCGAGAAAAATTGTTCTGATCGTATTTTTGTAGCAATAATAATTGACTGGTAAAAACCGGCTTATCGAAATGGAGAGTTATTATGAATGATGAAAAGGATAGATACCAAGATAGACTGTAGGAATGAATTATTTTTAGTTTCTTGTGAGAAATAGATAAGCTGTTCCAATAAAATAAATTACAAAAAAATTCTCAAAAAAATTCAAAACTTATTTCAAATATCATTTTTTGTATTTGGTCCCTAAAATAGCTCATTTGAGTCCGTAAAATTAGTCTTTTCCGGATTCAATCCCAAAAGTTGCCATGGCAACTTTTGAGGATTATTTAGGTAAACAAAGCAAAATGGTCCAATACAACAATTAAACAATCTGGTTACTATGGTCGCATGGTAATTAAAATTCGAAGGTCACTATTTTCGTGAATGGTCAGGCCGTCCATCACATACGCGGCGCCGGTGTGGTGCAGCTTACCGGCCACGACAATGAGAAAACTTCAAGTGTTTGAGCACAAATTCATGCGCCTCATATCGAATTCAGAAAGGTACACCTTCCTCAGAGATTTCTGTGCACGTTGCAACGACATAACCCTGATAGCGGGCTACATCCAACGCATCTCTCAAAACTTATATTCGTTCAAGCTGGACGATAGTCCGCTAACAAGACACATAACGCAAATTAGACAGCATAATGCCCCAATTCGGATTAAACACCCCTTACCATACCAGACGTTACCGATTTTCCGACAACCTCTGTAGATAAACTTCGCCAACTATAACTTCCGCTTACTCTATCCACCTTTACTAATATTTCATACCTTTGTCTATCTTTACATCTTTCCTGTCCCCTCCTCTTCCTTTCTGTTTGTATATTTTTGTCGAGTTTGTTTTTTCTTCTTTTCTTTTTGTACATTTTTGTTTTTAAATTCGTTTCCATTAAAATGTCAAATAAATTATAACTTTTTTTACATCAAAATTCTTAAAGCAAAAAGTATAGGCTACTGCGCAGCCCGGCGTTCATGCGTTTCGCATAAGGTACCTCGTTTGGATTGAGGTATCTGCGTCTACTGCAAAGTTTTAAAAGTGAAACAAAGCACCAGTTTTTAAAAATAATAGATTTAAGTTTTTTAAAAAAATGTTATTGTTTTATGTTGAAGGTTATTACCTATTTTAATTTGCTTGTTGCAAAAGGTGCTTAGGTTAAGTTTTAAAATTGTTTTCTTTTAACCAAGCCAGACTCGGTCCTCCCGGTCTAACAATCGGCCACCGCGATCAGTGCGGCGGCTGCACGGCCGGCCCCGGGATGGGCTCTGGGGCAGTAATTTATGTATTATATTTAATAAAGCTGTTATGAATTGAATTGAATTTTCAAGAAATATTTGCTCTCATCAAAATCTGAATATGTTTTAGGAATTTTTAACAAAAAAAATTTTGTTTGTAACACGTACCTAAAATCATGTTTTTTTTTGACGAATCGTAACTGTTTCTGGAACTAATTATTATCATTTCAATTTGTAATAAAAAATATGAGAGAAAATTTCATAGTTTTTCTTGCAAAAAATTATAAAAATGTTAAATCCTTGTCAAATATCTTGAAGCAAAACAAATTATAACTGCATCTTTTGTTCAACATTTAATCAGGCACAGTTTCCAAGTAGATTGCAAAATTTTAGACCAAATCGAAACCATGACATTTTTATGTCTTCGAAGTTTGGAAACTAACAGAGGTGTCAATGAAAACACTAAAACATATGAAATTTAGTACTACCGATGCATAGTGGGCGACTTGTAACATGTATTACTGTACATTTCTAAATCTCACCGGAAAAATTCTGGGCATTCTGGGGTTGGTTTCTGAGATTTGAATTATGCATTTCCTTGTGAATGTTTAAAACTTTGCTAATATCATAGTATATTATCTGTGTAAACGTTAAAAAATAAAAAATCTAAGTAGTAATTGAATATTTGGGGTTGAAATTTAATTTTAGTTTTATACCTGCGAATATAATCGAAATCGCCAAAAAATCAAAGCACATGGGGTTTTGAAGTGGTTAAGAAATAAATATTGTTTAAATTTTGTATAAACTGATGAATATAATAATAATAATATTATATCTATGACTGTACGAAAGAAATGGTGAAATAAAATGAATTATTTAACAGGTGGGTTTTTAAGGGAGAGCGCCCCTTTTAGGTTGTCAAAATTAATAGAAATGTTGATAGAGAATATTTGTGATTAATAATTAATGTAATAATAATATTTATCATATATATTGATTAGGGTAGTATTTTATTTAGTAACATTAAATACTTAATAAAAAGTATGAACATTTTGGAGGTGGTGTCTTTTGAATATCAACAAAAGGCAATGAAATATCCTGATTTATCCACATAGAATGGCGTGCCAGGAAAATATGTATGTCTCTCCTTAAGTGTTTGCCCAGCTTACGACTGGGGTCAGTCCAAACCATTCTGCTGTTCTACAGTTGCTTAGGTAGGATGGCACTAAAATATTATTAGTTAAAACCAAAATATCATCTAGAAACACTTTCTTGAGTTTACCAAACTACACACACACGAAAATATATAACACTTAATAGATTACTTAAACTGACATACTTATGTGAAAATCTCGGCATTATATAATGCCAGAAGCGTTTCGTTTCGCCGGGACAGTAAGTCTTGCATGATCGTTGATCCCAATTTTTTGCCAGCGTTTGCCATGCCCCGTCCATTTCTTTCGGCGAGGGAGCGTTTTTCACATTGAAAACAAAATTTTTTGGAAATGAAAATTGTATAGAAATTTCGGCATTAATGGAGCATCTTGTGAAGTAAGATTCAGGACTCTACATGAATCAGCTATTGAGTTATTAACTGCTAGACTAGGACGGACTGACGTTTGCTCGGTTCGGTAACGTTTAACGAAGGTCTCCACTTCTATGTGAATGGTAAATGTGTGTATCGAAGCTTCCGGAGTTAATGCGCGAGCAATTGGGGTTTACACGGGGGGCTTAGCGTATAGGCACCTGATCTGCATTTCATTGAAGGCAAGTAAGTTTTGGTGGAAAAAGTTACACTTCGGTTACAGAGAGTTTACGAGTTTACTATTGAAATTAAATAATTTAAAAGGCTGGGAAATTGAATTAGACTTTGAATTATATGAATGGAAATTAATAAGAATTGAAGTTAAATGATATGAATGGGGATTCATGTGGCAATTTAGAAGAGATTTAAGTTACCATGGGTGCTTTATTTTTTAGGGCTGTAATTTGTAACGTTTCGGCTATAAAATGGATAATTGAAAAGCTTCAAAGATTTATGGAGTGTTCGTCAATTTTTTCAGAATTTTGTTGGTAAAAATGTAGTTTTTGGTAAATTTAAGTTACTGAATGATTTTTTAATTATGTTGTGACTTTATGTATGAACAATGATGTTTGTTTTGAAAATTATGAAGTATTTTCAGTTTATTTTTTCACTGATGCCTGTAATGTACTATAATACTTGAAACGGTCCCTCATCTAAATACTAACGCATGAGATGCATCTACTTTCGCCCCCAAAATATACAAATCTAACAATAATTATTCTGTCTTTATTATATGATTAATGGCATTTAAAATATAATTTGCTGCTAGTAAACCATTGGTTATAAAATATTTGCAGAAACGCCTAAATAAAATGTAACCACATGCCGATAGGCGGGGCAAAAATAAATTACCAGAAGAAGCCTAATAATTTAAAATTATTCACAATGACTGCTTTAGGTTGGAAAATTTATTATGACCACGACTGTACAAGAATTTTATTTATCAGATAATTGAAGTGTAAGGGTCGCTCCACACTGTAGTGCCGATCACAGTTCATTCTCGGTCCGATCTCGGTCTGGTAAAATATTCTTAACTAAGAAACAAATGTGTACATTCATACTATCCCTAACAGTCAAGTTCCGGTCGAATCCCACTCCAGTAACGATCAGTCTCAAAGAAATTTGATTGATCGAGATCGAACTTGTTATGATATATACCGATAGTGTGAATGCTGTTCTGTTCCCGGCTCAGTCAGCCATTATGCGTGTCCGTATTCATTCGACAGTATTGTAGACATCTTTCTTCATCATAAAATGACGATAGAAAGTGTGGTATTCTCCTTCTGTTTTTCATTGCAATAAATTTGGATGCACCCACATTCTCATTGCTTCACGTTCTCTTCTTGTGTTGGTAATATTATCTTCTTCATCAAGAAGAGCTATAATAGCTAATTCTTCAATCGAAAAGTTCAATGACCTTTTTCGGCCGCAAATATTACAAGCAATAAAATAATTTTATTGTTTGTCACTGAAAAAACATTTATATGAAAGTGTTGGATAAAATGTATTAGACACGTGAGTTATTACATATATGTCACTTAAGAAAATTAGCCCGCGAGCAGAAGGGTGAGTGGGCTTTTATTGTATTACTTATATGTAATATAACTCACTAACCTAATAAATAACTATTATTAAATTAATTTTATTATTAATTACGAGCCAAATACATCCGACTTCGACTATTGACGGTTCCAAGACTGAATCGTGATCTAAGTCAGATTGTAAATGTAAACATGATCTCATTTTACTAGACCGAGATCGGACCGAGAACGAACTATGATCGGCATTATAGTGTGGAGCGACCCTAACTAGTATTAATTAAATCTGCCCCTCTTTCCGTAATAATGAATCTAACCTTCCTGCTTATAAGATAGATAGTTGGTTTGATCGAAATCATTCACCAAACCCTTTAGCGTAAGGTTGTGGTCTCCTGCATTATAAATTTAATTTAATTTAACTGCAAATTATGTTATTACTTATTATTAAGGTGTTGCGTCATCGTAACGAAAAAAGTAATATTGTTTCCAATGACCTTGTGCAGTCTTGTGTATAATTATAACCATAAATGATACCAAATTATTGTCTGCGATTAATTCGGAGACAAATTCTACGGGTCATTAAAAAAAATAATTTTTATAATATCCAGTTCTTGCTAAGTTAATTAAAATTGTCGTCGGCAATGTCATTTCATAAATTTTCAAGTATAAATGGTTAAAAACCGGCGAGCATACGTGACAAGTAATAATTCACTTTTAATACCTTTTTATGACTACATTCTCTATCGATTGTTAAAACAAATTTGCATTTGGTATTGTTTTTGCGGTGAAATATGCTATTTTTGTTCCGTGTTTGACTTTTGAATACCAGACATATTCTAATGCTTTTTGCTTACAAAAGGTGGCTATTAAATTATATAAACACAGTTTCGTTACCTTTTGCAATCCTCGGCATTTTGCGATTTATGATTTTCTGCATTCTGTTAAACATTTCATTTTATAACTGACATCACGATAAAAATTAATAATGGAGTTATTTCATAATTTGTATTTATATTAAGTTTGCATTCTAAGACTCCTAGTCGCCAAGTATATGTAATGGCAATTTTTAATAGAGATTGAATAATTCTAAATTCAGTTTATAATTTGAAAATAGTAGCGCCTACCAAAAATGTCACGATTATATTGCCAGTTTGTCATGCTTTACTTTCTCTTTTATTGTTTCTTGCTATTTCGTGTAGTACACATTTTATCTTAGAAATAAATTACAAGTAGTAATTAAAGCAAAATATAATCTAGTTCCAGATCTTATTACGATACATAAGTGTACCAAATTTCAAGTCAGTATCATGAACGGTTCCAGAGTAAACGTGCGCACAAAAGAAGTTATAGTCAGACAGGCCGACGGACAGGAATTTTTTTTGCTCAAATTTAAAATCTCGACGTTTCAATTTTTTTTGCGTGACTATACAGGGTTACTGGTAATTCGATACATTCCTTTGGAGATGTGATGGGGCATGATCTAAGAAGTAAATTTAGCCCTAACATATATTATGCAAAACTGCCTTATGTGTTGGGCAGCATCGACTATCCTTTGTCTAAGGTTTTCTATAGCACTAACTGGTGTGGCATAGACCATCTCCTTCATATGACCCCATACGTAATAATCAAGGGGTGTTAAGTCAGGGCTTCGCGCTGGCCAAGGTATTGGGCCCGCTCTTCCAATCCAACGGTTAGGGAAACGTTGATCAAGTAACTGTCGTACTGTCAGCCGATAATGTGCTGGACAACCGTCGTTCTGAAACATCATTCGCTGTCTGACAGCGAGAGGAACATCTTCTAAAATCACCGCCAGATCATTTCTTAAAAAACTTTCATAGATTTCCCCGTTTAAATTTTGAGAGAGAAAGTGTGGCCCTATTAAATAGTGGCCAATGACTCCCATCCACACATTAATAGAAAACTTCATTTGGAAACTAGTTTCACGTGTTAACTTGGGATTTTCCTCTGCCCAATAATGTAGGTTGTGGAAATTTGTTATACCCTCGCGATTAAATTTCGACTCGTCCGTCCATAAAATACTTGTTAAAAAATTTGCACTTTCGGCATGTGAATTTAACATAAAGCGGCAGAATTCCACTCTCCTTCCAGGATCACCTTCCTCCAAGCCTTGGACAGGGGTATAGTGTTAAGGATGACATCCAACTCTACGTATCGTAGACCAAACTTTCCATTGTGACGCTCCGGTGGTAGTCTTGCGAATTTATTAGTTGAAATAGTTGGGTCTTCCTCAAAATACCTCAATATTTCTTCCTCATCATCAGGTTCATAAACGGGAGGAGCACCAGCGTCACTTCTTCTACATTTCACGGAGCCAGTTTCAGCGATATTTCGATATGCCGTACTGAATACACGTGCATTTGGTAAGCGCCGGTTAGGGTACCAAAGACCATATTCTCGGCGAGCTTCAGCAGCGTTGCCGCCATAGTATCCATAGACAAACAAGATATCAGCGTATTCTGCGTTGGCATACGCGGCCATGGCACAGAAAATACAATAACAACAACTACGAGCAAAATCAAAATCTTCGATAACTAATTTAACAAGACCAACAAACTTAAGGGACACGGAGATAAGAATGTCAGTTAATGACATATATGCACACAAACGTCAAAGTCAAGGACTGACTGACTTAAATGAAAATGAACGATTAGTCGTTTAATAAATTCCGCCACCAGCATTATCTTTACTAATTTTTTATTAGAACTATCAAGGGTACATTAAACATTTCTACCTAGTTAGATAGCTATTGAAATAAGGAAGTTTTTATAATAATTTGTACGCGTGCTATATTAATATTTTTTTGAAAAACCTAATAGGTAAATTTCATAACTGATTTAAAAAAAAAAAATTCACAAGTTTTTATTGTAAATGCTCACATGATCGAAATGTTTCCGGATATTTTTCATTCCAAACGGATATCTATAATATTGGACAAGTAATCCAGTAAAAAAAATTAAAAAATGTCAAGTAGATTTTTCGGAAATTAACTTTTAAGACATTAAGATCTACTTTTTTGAGAAAAACAAAAAAATTGAAATATCTCAAAAACTATTGAGTTTTGCATAATGTATGTTAGGGCTAGATTTACTCCTTAGCTCATGCCCCATCACATCTCCAAAGGAATGTATCGAATTACCAGTGACCCTGTATATCCACTGGACGTGGAAGTAAAATTAAAGAATCAGCGATAATCTTATTAAATGAAGATAAATGCGTGTCGAATTGTTCTGTAGATATTCGTACAACTTGGCTACCAATGTTAAAAGAAGAACTTAACAAACTCAACATGATCTAAAAGAAAATATCATCAGTTCTGTGTAAGTAGTAGGTATCTATGGAAATAACACAAACAGAATCTTAAAGCTGTGTATTTAACATATACAACAAATCAGAGTTCTTCGAAAAAAGCTTTGAAAACGTCCAAAACGTCAGCAAAATACATTATTTCTGTGTTTATTCCGATTTATATTATTTCTAAAAAATAACCTCTGACTGTTCCTTTGACGTAAAGATCACAGGCGCAGAGGCTTTTAATAGTGCCCATAATTTTTTCCTTTTTTGAAGTTTAGCACTGGGTCCTGTTGGCAATGAAATAAACATTTTTTCTGGTATTCGAATAGATTATGATCCGCATTTTGGTACTAAACAATATTTTGAGTATTTCATTGCAGATTTATCTATCCCAAAAATCAAAAGTTACACAAATTTACGACCAAATAAACACTGAAAACGCTTTACCTTATCACAACATTCTCGGCTCCGTCAAAAGTAAACAAACGATATGACGTCACTGCGGTATATGTCACCGTCAAAATTCAATAGTGACGTCACACTCGTTTTACCGCGTGGGTAAAACTTCACTTTTTCAAATTCAATTTTATGACGAATTCAACATATTTCAATATGGGGCGAGCGTGGGTGCGTCTTTACTATGTACATACTTCGATATGCGTCATGAACGACTGTTAAATAAGCTTGAATTGTATGGCGTTAGAGGTAAACCGTTAGATTGGTTCAAATCATATCTACAAGGCAGAAAACACTATGTTGAAATAAACAATTATTTATCTAATATTCTAGACAGTTCGCACGGTGTTCCTCAAGGATCAGTTTTAGGGCCCTTATTATACATAATTTATGTAAATGATTTTAATGTTGCACAATCAATAATGTTCGCAGACGATACATCTATACTTATATCTGACATCAAAGCTGATGATGCGGTTCAGAAAGCTAATTTGACGATACAAGGGGTACATGAGTGGTATAATAGCAATAAGCTCATTTTGAATAACAAAAAATCCTCTTTTATAAGATTTAATCTTGCAAACACTAATTTTAACTATAGCTACTTAATTAAAACAAAAGATGGCACTGTTAAGCAAGAAAAATATGTAAAATTTCTTGGTTTACACTTATCAGAGAATTGTTCATGGACCTTGCATATTGATACAGTTAGTAAAAAAATCGCCCCTATATGTTATTGTATTAATCGGTTGCGAGACGTAGTAAGTAGATCAGTGTTATTGACTTACTACTTCGCGCAGTTTCACTCTGTGATTTCATATGGTTTATTGGGTTGGGGCGCCTCAGCAGAAAGTGTTCGCGTTTTTAAATTACAAAAAAGAGCGGTATGTTTTATAGTGGGGGCAAACAAAAGAACGTGCTGTAAAGATATTTTTAAGCAACTAAATATATTAACTTTGCCATGTATATTTATGTTACCGAACCCCCCTTGATTCCCCTGTAATGGACCGTGCATGCAAGTCACAGGATAGCCGGTCAGGTATTAAGTGGATCATGCGTAAAGTAAAGGAGTTGGGGAGTCGAGTGACAGTATAGACCCGCGACTAGGAAATTGAGATCAACTCTGCGAACGTTAACTAATAAATAAGTTGTGTACTAATTTTTGGCTTTTATTAGGGGTTAACAACCCTCAATTTAACATCAGAAGTGGTATGACTCCATGTGCAGTGTTAAGTTACAGCAGACAATAAAATATAAAGGACAAATCAGCATTGATAGAAATGGCGGACGAAAGTCGTTCTCGTGGCGATAGTGCAGCATCTGAACAGAGTGCCGCCTTAAATTCTGAGGAAGATACACCCAAGGTTCCATCAGATCCAAAGCGTCAAAAATTACGGTGGCAGGAGGCGTTAATTAACTTAGTGCAAACACAACAACAACAGCTTGCTGAGCTAACTCGTCAATGCAAGCTAACTAATTATGATCCTGATAAGAGCGCCTATTCAATCGAGGAATGGCTGGAAGACGCTACGAAGCTCAAGGATGAATTAAACGTAAGCGATATTTTAATGATTGCAAAATCTGATGAGGCATTAAAAAATATAGGCTACCGTTATTATTGCTATTGGAGACCCCTTTGCCGAAGCTGGGACAACTTTTGTGCTGACCGCATCATTGCTTTTCCCGGCCGCGAAACGCCCGGTGCTCGCGCATACAAAGCTGCTACGATGCGAAGTCTCGAGTGCGATTCATTGTGTGAGTATGCCCATAAAAAATTACGTAGCATCCATGGATTCCATGACAAGCTGCCGTGGGATACAATTTTAAGCATGGTCGAATATGGTTTAGACCATGCAGAAGCACGATCAACCTTGAATATTCAGAAACGCCGTGGTGAATCATCGATGATGCCTCGCGAAGTTGCAGCGACATCTAGATGGAAAGCAGAACGTCGGCTGAGGGAACGCCAGGACACCAGTCCGTATTCAAGGCCAAATAAGATGTTTAAAGGAGCTTGTTTTAAATGTGGTCGCCATGGTCATCATCGGGATGCCTGCCGTAGTACGCGAAAGACGGAGGCAACCAACAAGGAAGACATTAACGATGACAAAGCAAAATCACTCAGTATCCCTACTTGTAATCATTGCAAAAAGATGGGACATACCGAACTCATTTGTTGGTATAAGCACGGAAAGGCTAAGCGAGCATTTGCGGTAAAAATATGACGCCACATGAGTACAACACCAATAGCTACGTTATTGTATAAAGAGCGTGCTCCATCGTTCGCGTATCTTATCGACAGTGGTGCTGACGTGTCTATAATCAAACATTCCGTTGTAAAAAGAGTAAACGGAGCGATCAGGCCAGACAAGAGTGCACGTGCGTTTTCAGGACTTGGGACACAAATTGTTTACACTATTGGTGTATGTGATTTAGTCATTGTTTTGCCGACATTGACCTTAGAAATTAGTTTTACAGTTGTACCTGATAGTGTTGTTCCAGGCGAAATCGATATCATTATCGGATGGGACGTTATAGGTCAACCTTGCTTACGGATTCACAAAAATGCTGACAGACTGGAGTTATGTGCTTATTGTAAAGAATATGAATGAACTTCAAATAAATTCAGTTGGATTTGATGATAACATAAGAAAGGTATTGACAAATTTATTAAGAATTTATAAAAATAAAACAATGCGTTTTAAAAGTGTGTGCTTTGAAAACTGTAGATATAAACAAAATGTCAGACGTAAAAACACTACAAGAATTTCAAAACAATGACGCCTTTTGTCATGAGATTTTTGGAACCCCACTATGCCTATAAGGTAGGTGGCAAAACCACCTGGTGTAAAAAGAAAAGGTAGTGGCAACCCCACTACGCCTATAGGTAGGTGGCAAAACCACCTGATGCAAAAAGAAAGGATAGTGGCAACCCCATTATGCCTATAAGGTAGGTGGCAATACCACCTGGTGCAAAAGAAAAAAAAAGAAAGGATAGTGGCAACCCCGCTATACCTAAGGTAGGTGGCAATACCACCTGATGCAAAAAGAAAGGATAGTGGCAACCCCACTATACCTAAAATAGGTGGCAATACCACCTTGTGCAAAAAGAAAGGATAGTGGCAACCCCACTATGCCTCGGTAGGTGGCAATACCACCTAGTAAAAAATAATTTAAAAAAAAATAGTAAACCAAAAACAAAATAATGTGGAGAAAGGTTTCTGTTCCTGTTTTCTCATTTCAGATGCATGCGGCATCTCGGTGAGAGGGCGCTCCGATCGCAGGATGGCCGTGTTAGCGAACCCCCCTTGACTCCCCTGTAATGGACCGTGCATGCAAGTCACAGGATAGCCGAGTCAGGTATTAAGTGGATCATGCGTAAAGTAAAGGAGTTGGGGAGTCGAGTGACAGTAGACCCGCGACTAGGAAATTGAGATCAACTCTGCGAACGTTAACTAATAAATAAGTTGTGTACTAATTTTTGGCTTTTATTAGGGGTTAACAACCCTCAATTTAACATTTATATTATAGTTGCTCATCTATGCTAAAAGTCAATTACGTGATATACCTACCCTAAATAATAACCATTCATATAACGAACGGACGAACGAACTGGTACTGGAGGTGCCAAATCATAGATTATCTTTATACGAAAAAAGTCCATACTACTTGGCAATAAAGGCATACAATAAGCTACCAAATTCAGTTAAAGATCTTCACTTAATAAAATACAAAATGCACATTAAAAATATGTTGTACAATAAAAATTATTATTCCTTAAATGAATACTTAAATGATGTTTTGTGATATTTATTATTTTATGTGTTTGTTCTTTATTATTACGTGTATGCTTATGTTTTTAAATTGTGTTGTACTTTTTAAGGAAATTTTGACCGAGATCCTATTTTGATAGGACAGTTTTTATTTTAAATTGACTGAATGTTATTTATTCCTATATTTAATATTGTGAGTCTACTTATACACTTTATGTTTATATTCTACTAATTATTTATTGCTGTTCTTTGTGCTTGTGTTTTTATACTGTATTTACAAACTTTCCTTTCTGACTTATCCTATATCATACATTGATGATCAAATGGACTAATAAATTATTATTATTATTAAAGCAACGCCAGGCGCAGTTAGTAGTTGGATGGGTGACCGTTCCAACGAAGACCGCGTCCTCGCCTCAAACATCTTCCAGCGGCTTGTATATCAGTGTATGCGCGGAAGCTATACAACCTTAGGCGAGGGTTGTATAGGGGATATACCATCCTTCGGAGGGGATGTAAAGCCGTCGGTTCCTTGTCTATTAAATGTTAGGCAAGTAAAAGATCCCTACTCTTCTTAAGGGAAGAGGTTCGGCAAAATTCCTGGTTGGGAGTAGCTCGGCTACAGGCGTTGGTGTTAGGCCTCAGTATAAGTAAATTAATAATCAAAATTGTTGTTTTAATAAAAATAGAATCCAATTTTATTGATATTAAAATTTGTGCGTGTTCCTTATTGCTTAGCAGTATGATCCATGTATATGTAACCCAAGGCCGAGGTAACTAAATGGTTTGTGGTTTTTAAACACATTTCATACTGCCCTGATTTTTCGTAATAAATTTATAGCACTAATCAGACTGTATTCTTTCATAATAGCTCTCTTTATGTAAAGAATCCTCAAAGGCTTTATCGAGCATAAATCATCTCGTACGTTGAAAGACAATTTATGCTCTAGTTATGATTTGGTGTTCATTCATTTGATAAATTTAAACGAATATATGTTCATTTTATCATATAGTCGCTTACAACCGAATTGATTAGAGAGAAATTTATGCCGTACATGATTTCGAAGTGCACTATATATTTCATTTCACAACCAACGTGAGTTAAAATGAAACCGCTCCTCTTCAAAGTAGTTTTAAAATGTAAAGGTTCGGCGCCAGGTATTAACTAAATTCGGAGTCACCAATCGTTTAATTTTGATTTATGCTAAAAAATAAAATTCATAATATTGCCATGATGTAATCATTACTACTTATCCAGCGATTACAAACAAAACTATACTTTCTAATTTACATATGGGAACGCCGAGTGTTTTGAAGTGGTGCATGTCTAGTGACATCAGCATCTGTTGCATCGACCTTGAGTGATGGCGTGCCATATAAACGTCATAAATTTTCTAGAAGCACCTGTACATGATGGATTAAATAATATCTGACTAGTACATCGCATGGGATCGTGCGTTCCATGCAGCTTAGGTGATTACCTTGAAAAACATGTTGTTTTAGTCAATCATATTGCCAGGGTCCTTGTGAGGCATACGCGCCTGTAGTAAAAAACGGGCAGCGTGTCTAAAATAAATATTTTATACTGCGGGTGTCAAAATAGTGATTTTTTTATGCTAGATTGCGATATGCCATTTTTGCATCCGAAAATGAAAGAATTTTTACTGCACATGTGAAGAAAAAATTTTGAAATTTACAATTAATTTATTTGACATGTGTGAGATCTACAATTTGCTGCACATATTTTAATATCAAATATTCTTTGGCGTGTCAGTAACGGTAGCAACGCAACAAACAAGCGTTAGTAAACAATGAACAATTCTGTTAAGAAGACACTCGATTTTTTTTTAAATCTTGATTTGGTGGCAGTTTATTCAATAAGAAAAGAAAGAAAGTGATGAAGATCTACCATGCGAAGTGTCTGAACCAGTGAAAAGTGCAAGTTCTGGACTTATTCCCAGCAAATCGATTAAGCAATATGAATCTGCCTACAAAAACTTTATGGAATGATATGATTTTAAGAAATTAAAAGTTTGTTTGAAAGTGTGATATTGGCATATTTAGAATATAAAATTAAGAGAGTGCAGTCGACAACGTTATAGTCTATATATTCAATGCTGAAGAGGACACTAAAAGATATATAGTATAGTAGCTTTATATAGCACTTTGCTATACATTATACATTTTACAAAAATAATACCAAAAGAGAAAAGAAAAAATAAAAATACATTTATATATTCTAATCTATACACAAAATAACTAACACAATTTCTCATTAATCTATTGTACATATATATTTTTAATTATTCTTTTGAAAGAAGTTATGTTACGAGCCTCCTTAGCTTCTCTACCGAGTTTATTGTATGTGTTTAGTCCTTTGACCAAGATTGATCTTTCGGCAGAGGTTGTATTTACACGTTGTAGCACAACATTATTTCTACCTCTTGTGTTATAATCATGCAAACCACGAAATATTTGAACATTTTTTTGCAAGTAAGGAGGAAAATATTCATTCTTATTTTATGTATGAAACCAGTACATTGAATTAAACATAATTTCGTACATTCATGCATCCTAAAAGTTTCAGCACATCATTCACTCTAGTATAAATACTGTATCTCAATAGAACCCTCATGGCCCTATTTTGCAACTTTTGCAAACGATCCAAGTCACTATCGATTGCAAGATACAGAACAGTGCTACAATAATTAAAATGAGGTAATATTGTTACGATGAATCTTAATTTTACTTATTGGTTACTAATAAGACTAAGACAATATTGTAATTAAGAAAACATAACAGCCTAGCAACCCTCTACTATATAAAGCGATGTGGAGCTTAGTTTGATGACAGGAGTTCCTGAGACCGACCAAGAAACAACTTCTCCCTTAACCTCAATATTGGTACCCAGGTTTATGATTAATACTTGCTAAATGGGATGCCGTCACAAATTCAGTACAGAGAACGACCTCACTGAATATGACAATCTACCTTTAAGCTTGTACTATTCGTAGAGTTGAGTGCACGATTTGTAGAGTGCGCCAACGTCAGGTCAATAACCCAACAGGTGGGGTAGAGATTTTGCGAGCGACGGTTGCTGGATATTAGGTTGCGATAATTGTAGTTATGACTATGGCAGAGAACGACCTGCTAGTCTTTCAAATATGAGAGATCGACCTCATGCCTGAAGCTACAGTTGCGTCCTTTATCGTATACTTGCACTGCACGTGAAGTTGAATCCCAGCTGTTGAGTGTGGCCATGCTGACGATATAAATATTAGCTGTCAAAGTGACAGATGTCATATCAGTTGCCAAAAGTGACATATGCCATATTAGTTGTCAAAGTGACAGGTGCCACAATAGTTGTCGAAAGTGACATATGTTAAATAACTATCAAAGTGACAGGTATCTCAAATGTTGTCATATTAACTGTCAAAGTGATAGATGTCAGAGTTTAGTTGTCAGAGTGTCATATGTCACAGTTGACAAACTATTACAAATATTTTATTAACGAACGTCATATTCATCGTAATTCGACATCTCCGAATGATGGGGTGTCTGTAAATCCATTTATTCTAGTAAAGAGTGCTGGTTGCGTTACCAATGGTTCTTGGTAATCCTTTGTAACATTAGGTTGCGTATGGTAGTATTTTACGTCTGGAAACAGACATCACCATTTCATATTAGCATTTGTTTTATCCATTAATAAATATTGTTGAACTGATATTATTGTCCTTGATTTTTATTTGAATCCTGGATTTGCTCCACTGTTAGTTATCCGAGCACGTTAGTTGTTGGTTACCGCTGAGCTGTGACGGAAACATTATATTATATACAAATTTTATACTTGTAGTAGACAGATACTAGCCGACTCTTTTAATACACCAATTTTTTTAGCCATTCTCTTATACACTTAATTAATATGACTACTAAATTTAAGATTATCATCTATGATTACACCTAAGTATTTAATTTCATTAACAACTGATGCTTCAGCATAAACTCTAATGCCTCCTATCCTACTTCATCTTTAAATTTATTTTTTCCTACAATCACACCTTTTGTTTTAGATACATTTAGCTTCAAACCAGTCACTCACTTCTTTCAAGACTTCATTCATTTGAGTCACCGATAACGCACTATTTTCCTCTGTTTTATAAATACTGCATCATCTGCAAATAAGTGATAACCGCAGTTATTAAACAAAGTTGTAGTGTCATTAATATATAAAATAAATAAAAGCGGACCTAAAACACTTCCTTGCGGTGTTCCAACATTTATACTCTTTGTATTAGAGACATACTCATCATGCTTTACTTTTTGCATTTTACCACTCAAATAGTTACTTATCCACATATGTACCACTTTCTCAAGCCCATATCCTTACAATCTTTCTAACAATCTATCTCTATCTACAGTTTCAAAAGCTGTCTTAAGATCCAAGATAATTATACCAGTTACTTTGCCTATATCACTTGCCTTTTTCTATTAGTTATAACATAATATAGTCAATGTATGGAGCAATCTTTGTAAATAAATATGGCAATATCATCTGGACTACTTTTGCTTGCTAATGAAAGGATTATATTTTTAAGCTCGTTTTTTTGCAATAATTTGAAACTAGAAAACTGGCTATGATTGTGCCTTAATTGGTATTGTCTATTATTTCTAGGTATATCATTGATTATTTCACTCACACTATTTATATAAAACTCATTCAGCTTTTCTACTATAGCATTCATATCCTCTAATCTCATTACCAAACATTATCTCACTCACAACCTCATTATCTTTACCAGATATTATATTTTTTAGAGATTTCCACATCATTTTGAGTTGCCTCTAAAAAGATCAATCTTGTCCTCAAATAATAATAATAATAAAGTACCTACATTCCTCAGTTCTTATAACGTCTATTAATTTGTTTTGTTTCAACTTATAGATCTTCCAATCATTTACATTATTTGTTGTTTTATATATTTTATAACTTTGATCTCTTTGCTTTATGGCTTCAAGAACTTCATCGTTAAACCATCCTTTGTCTCTCTTATGTACTATAACTTCCTTCTTAGGCATGAATTCATCCACATTTTTTTTCAAATTCGTCATGAATGAATTATATTTCTGATTAATATCGCTAACTCTATAGTCAAAATTGCCTACAACTTTATTCATTTCTGCTTGAAATAAGACTACATCTTTAAGTTTACTTCTAATTTTACAGGTTTTATTTTTATTTATTATAGAAAGACTTATTTCTATAATATTATGATCACTTATATTTGGCTCGTCTGAAACTGAAATGTCATTAATTGCATTTATTAAGCGATCGCAATGTCCTAAGTTAGAGTTGCAATAAATGTTAAAACCTCCCACCATTAAAAATGTGTGGCGTGCCATATTTGACATATTCTGATCTAACCATCTTTCTAAGAAATTTACGAATTTCACATGTGAATGATAAACTTCTGCCAACGTAAATAAATAAATAAACACGACAGAAATTAGAGTATTCATTATTTTATTTACTTTTATTTTGATCACAAGGAACCATAGATTCTTGATTAATTGAGAAACAAACGTTATATTTAATATCTGAACGAATATAAAAAAATTACCCCCCCCCCCGTGTGTCTATTTTCAGAATTTACTCATTCAATAACATAATTTGTAATGGCTATTTCAAAATCATCTATCTCTGATGTTAGATGAGCTTCAGTCAAGCACATAACAAATGGATTATTTACAGATACAAAATATTTTATTTCATCGTAATGTTTAATCAAATTTTGCGAATTTAACACAAACACGCATGCTTCTAACTGCCATTATTGATTTTATTGCTCTTCTTTCATTTTCAATTTTTCTTTGCAGTACAGGGCAAGACGAATCACATAAAATGGTTATAATTTAGATTAAGTTCAGGGTTACCTTCATTTGCCATTAAGCAATTTCTGCATTTACGTTTAGTAGAATTAAAGTCTTCTTCTTTATGGCTACCAATACACTTTTTTCATTTTATACTTAATTCACAATTACTTGCTTGGTTAAAACGTCCACACTTGAAGCATTGAAAAACTTTCACGTTTTCACTCTGCAACTTCCCCATCCAATGGTAAATTTTTTCTTCGACAATATCAAACTGAAAATTAACGGATCACATTCAAAAATGGCCATATAGACACAGTCTTCTTCATACATAGATATAGAGAAATATTCAAAGTTAGGTACTGTATTTGAAAAATAAATATGTAGGATATCGTCCAAAAAAGTCAAAAGTTTTAACAAAAGCGGAGATTGAGAAATTCTTACAAGAGGCGCCAGATGAATGCTTCTTATTAATGAAGGTGAGCCATATTAATTCATTAGTATATATTTTTATAGATTTGTCTCGGGATTTGTTGATAAAGTACTTACTTATATTTTTCCAGGTTATTTTAATATTGCGAACTATCGAATTTAACAATAGATGATATTGAGGATAAGGATGCAGTTATTATTGTAAAAATCCAAGATTCAAAAACTCATACTCGAAGTACATTCACCATTTAAAATTTGACCCATATTAAATTATACCGAAAATATTATACTTTGCATCCAGAGTACACTACCAACCGTAGATTTTTTTATTAGATATGTCAATAGAAAATGTATTGAATAGGTTATTGGTATTAGTAAAATTAGAAATACTCCAAAAGAAACTGCAACATATTTAAAATTACCGGTAGCAGAGAGGTACACTGGTCATTGCTTCCGAAGATCATCTGGCACACTGCTAGCTGATTCTGGAGCTGATTTCGCTAGTCTTTAAAGACATGGGGGCTGGCTGTCTTCGACGGTTGTGGAGTGATATGTTGAGAAGAAAATTGAAATTTCTAATAGTATCTTATCTATCCCCAAATCTGGTGCTTCTTCAATATTTATCCAGGGCTTTAATCAAGAAACTATTGCAGTGAGCGACTCACCATCCTCGAGTGGACTCAGTTTTCACAAAAGCATAATTGCAACTTTTTTAAACGTTAAAACAAATGATTAACTTGAGTTGATAATGAAATTATTGATTGTTTAAGGGCCGATCTTTTCATCTTCCATTAAATTTATTCAGCGGATAAATTCTATGGAAACGATTATTGATATAATTGTAGCCAAGGAAATTATTTCCCAAATAAATTTAATGGATGATGAAGAGACCGGCCCTAAATTTATGTTTTTGTTGATAATGACAAATAAACTGGTGAACTGATTCTAACATATAATTTTATCGATTTTTGTAGGTGGATGTAAAAAACTTTTACGTTCTGTGGACAAAAAACTGTCGTCCTGACACTTAATAAATATCATATAAGAGTGAACTTTTAATGATAGTTTTTGAAGAATGCATTTTTAAATACTGCAGGGCCAATAGAATATTATTTATAAATGATGTGAGAAAATATTTTTTTCTGCAACTATTATAGTAATAACTAAACTTTGCTTGATCTCATTTTAGGCTGAAAGTAATCCGTTTCCTTCATAGCCAGCAAAATATGACAATTGTTGTTTATTTTTAAAGAACATTTAGAAACATTATTCAATAAAGAAAACATTTATTACAACAAATATTTAAATTAAAAGTGAATTCATATCATAATCAATTATCTGAATGATCCGTTATAGTACTTATAATAACATTAACAACTTCATTATCTGAATCCATTTATTTAATTACGAACTTGAGGTACAGGCGCACACAAAAATGAAAATTAAAGCTGTTTATATTTAACTACCTTGTAAACTGTTTAAAACAAAATTAATGCTTAACATTTATTAATAACATATGTCAATATTTATTATATTCATTATTTACAATTAATACATTATTATTGATTAAAAATATATTTTGTAAAAATAAGATGCGTGCGTCTGTGTATTAGACCATGATATCGCTACAAAAATGTCTTTCGCTAGCTTTTTTGCTGGTTATTTGTCAATAGATGCGGGGGGTATGGGGGAAGTATGTGTTATAGTCCGGGGTGATAGCAGCGGTTATGTTTCTAATTAAATTCGAATTAAAATTTGACATCAGCCATTTAAAGGACTTTATTGCTGTCTATGTGTTACATGTTTTCACATGTCCTGAAAATTCCAACAATAACCCTCGACAGCAATTTTGGTGATCAGGTCTGACTGACTCCCAGGTCCATTTTCGGGGAGCATTTTTTGTCAAAAATCGAGATATTCCTTACACGTGGATTTTATGAATCTAAGATGTTATTGACAGCCATTTTTTGTGTCGCCGAAAGAGTTAATATGAAAGAATAAGATGTGTTTTGCAAGGTCGTAAAAAGCAAGCTGCTCTTTGCAGAGCGTGTAATATCGGAATCAACGGTCTGAATAAGATTTTTTACTCTAAAAATGTTTGTATGGCTCGTAAACTTCAACATCAATTTTCCATGTAATTAAAGCTAATTACGGTTATGAATTTAGTCATTTTGAAATTGTTTAATTAAAACACGGAGTAGTTAATATAGGGGCGAATGTAGTGGTTAATGGGGTAAAATCACAACATGGACTTCTATAATGCCGTTGTTTAAAATCAAGTACATTCATTTTTTAATAATGTTATGGATGTGGCCTTACTGGAAACATTTATGTTTACTGGAATGAATTAGTAGAATAACCTGTCACATTACAAATATTATTTACTTATCTTTGACCAAAAATTGGTATGAAATGCACACATTCAAAAGGTCACAACGTGGCAAGACCTACGGTAACCCATGGATCGGTGGTATAGTCAACTAAGACATGGCAGTTCGGAACGATAAGACTGTTATTTGGATACAAAGGCTTGCATGTTTGTACACCACAAAACCATTAAAATCGTCCCAGCAGTTGCACTGGAGATTCTCACGGAACAGAACACTAGAAGTTAAAGTTAGAAGTTGTAGGCAAATTTCATTCTTGGAATGCTCACGGAGGTAATAATCGCAAGGCATAACTTCAATAATAACTTCCCAATAATTTTAGAAAAACATGCAGCAGTACTTCAGGCTGAAGTCATCGCTGTACAATGTTGTGAAAACAAGATAATAAGGCCTGGCACTGTTAATCAGTCGATCGCAAAGGACTCCGCGCATTTCTTATGAGAAATGGCCCCCGGTGAAACTCGCTGGAATCGATACATGTTATTGCTCTTAAGCTCCTGATCAAAAGTTCTCGTGGTCACAAGGTCGGAAAATGTACATTTTTCCATATGTGGGAGGAGGGGGGAAGTTGATTTTTAAGGATTTTTTTCACTAATAATATAAAGCCAGGGTCCTTTCGGTGCTGCTTCGCTACGCGGATTTTATGGGTCACTGTTTTCAAATCTGATGTCAAAAGTAGCATTTGACAGTTGATAGCTGTCAGTGGCATTGTCAACTCGCTTTATTTTCCGAAAAAGATTTATCAGAATATATATAAGGAGTTTCTTGACTGGCTGATTTCAAATCCTATGTCGAAGGTTGCATTTGACAGTTGATAGCTGTCAGTAGCAGTGTTAGGTGTATTATCGGGAAAAGATTTATTTATTTATATACTTCTTCACTGACCAGCACTGGTGAATGCGTCAAATGTAAAATCACGCTATAATTCGGTCAGCAATCAACAAAAAGAATTTCACCTCGTACTGTCGTGAGCAGCAAATAGGATAACTTTTTTTTTTCTGATGTAAATCTGTCTCTATTTGAATATGTAATGGGTAGCCGAAATAAAACAGATAGCACTTCTAATATATTTTTTATTTTAATGCTGTTATTATTGCTATAGTAAATGATGGGTTGTTAAGAGACAAATTGCACTGCGTTATAACATTAACAAAAATTTGGTGTGTAACATTTTAAGTAAGTGGAGAATAAACGGTATGATTAGTAGAAATCCTGGTTCAAAGGACAAAGGATATCCTACTTAACAAGAAACTAACTATTAATATTTCGTTATTGCTCCATTTCTATTTATAACTTCTGTAAGTCTGTTTGGCATAGAATTAAATAACCTTATACAATAATCATTAGTAATAATATTTTTCCATGCATTATTTACTATTTCCATTAATTCTTCGGCATTCTGTGGTCTCACATTTCGTTTTTGGATATTTCTTACGAGTAGTCCCCATACATCTTCCTCAGGGTTAAGATCTGGACTATGACTGGACCAGTTAAGAACATTGATGTTATCTTGATACCAGTTAGTTACGGTATGAACAGTATGAACGGAACAATTGTCTTGTTGAAATATGAACTCATTATTAGAAATAATTGTGACACAGAAGGGAGCATAATATTGTCTAAAATCCTAATTTTCGTTTCACTATTAAACCGTTCCTCAATATGCCACAAAACACCAAGACCACGTGCCGATATCCAATCCCACATTTTGACGGAAAATCTACCAATTTTATCATTGTTAGATATATATTTCTCATCGAATCGAGTATTCGGAGGGCGGTAAACACGAATACGACAGCTGTGTGTTGACTGGAAAGTTTTTTCGTCTGTAAAGATTACATTGCTCCAAAAATTTACATCATGCGCTAAAAATTCAAGCGCAAATCCTACTCGAGCTTCTTTATGTTCAGCTTTAAGTAAGTATTTCTGTGCTGCTACATGACAGCGTAGCTCCGATTCTCTTACTCGCCGGCGACCAGTACTACTCGATCCAGGAAAATTCGTTTCTTCAGCAGCCTGAATAACTGAATAAAATGGATTTTCTACTAAAGCATTTGCCAATTGCAAATCTTGTTGTTGAGTTAATATCCTTCGTCGCCCTGATCCAGGATTTCTACTAATCGTACCGTTTATTCTCCACTTTCTTAAAATGTTAATTTTCCTATACGCCTAGTAGCAATCCCCGTAATATATCCTTTCAACTGGACATTTTGGATTGTGGTTAGACAATTATTTTTATATACTTTTATGTTTAGTTTATTGGCTCTTCAAACTTTCACGTGAAATTAAAGATTTTTCAGTTTAAATGAATATAATGCGATTGCCAGTTCGTTGTATTTGGGGGATGTTTACGCTTTCATAAAATAAATTTGAGAAATTCTGAACAGTACAAATATATGTTTTAGTTATTCTTCAAAGCTAATGATCCATGCAGACTAGATGACGCTCTTCCGTAAAAATTGTTTTCAATTTTGCGAGCTGACTGTCGGATGTTATATTTGTTACATCAATCAAGTGAAACGTTTAGTGGGCTCTATTGTGCTGGGCGGATGTCAGTGAACTCTTATTGAAAAATTTGCAGACGCGAGATTCATATTTTTCTGAATAAAGTAATCGTTGTGTTATATTGATATATAAATAATTTTTTTGTATTTATTTATGTTTTCAATATAAAAACAAAATTAATGATTAGGACACGATTTTAAAAAATAGCTGCCACACATGAGATTTTAATTTTCAAATAATTTTCTTCTATTAATAATAATAATAATTTATTTTCCGTAATGACAACATTACAGTTGTATAGGAATAGTCAAGTTACACAGAAGCAATAAAATATTTTAAAAACTAGGTAAAAAAATCACATACAGAATAAAAGCATTTTGATAACAAAAACAGTTTTAACTTCCTTTTAAAATCTAGCAAGTTTCTAGCAATTTTACATTCTGTTGGTAAATGATTAAACAATTTTTGACCCATGTAATTTGGTGAATTAGATGTTATATTAAATCTTATACTCTCTAAACAATTCTTTGCAAGAATGGGTACTAGAGACATTCGCTATACGACGCAATATACGTTTTTGAGCAATAAAAACGTTCTGTGATAGAGTGGAGTTTCCCCAGAAACAAACACCATACCTCATTCTGGAATCCACTTGGGCATAATATATATTAACTAATTGATCCCTAGTAAGTACTGACTTAATATTGTTAATTAGGAATGAAATAGATGAAAGCTTGGAAATTATATATTCACAGTGTGAAACAGTAGACACTCATCAATATGTAAACCTAAAAATTTTATACTATTATGTGTACCTGTTATAATAGAGGTGTTGACATTAAGAGAAATAGATTCGCAGTTTTTCTGTCTATTATGAAACTGAGTTAACTGAGTTTTATTAGTATTGAAATGAAGTTGATGTTGATCGAAAAATGTAGATACTTTTTTAATAACGTTATTACATTTAATTTTTAACTCATTATGCATGGGATCTGAGACAATCATGGAAAGATCATCGCCGTACATTGAAAAGAATTCGTTACATAACATGAAATCAAGCTCATTAATATACAGTATGAATAACACAGGGCCCAATATTAAGCCCTGTGGAACACCCATACTTAGAAACGAACATCCAGAATTGACCATGCATGTCTTACTTTCATTTACATATTGTATACTTACATACTGTTGGCGATTGATGACTTGATCCAGTTTAATGAATGTCCTCTAATACCATAATCGTTCAATAAACTTAACAATTTTGTATGGTTGACGCAGTCAAATGCCCTGCTGAAATCAAAAAATATTCCAACAGGGCATTCCCCTGCCTCAATGTGATTAATAATACGATTATAGAATGCTGTTACGGCTGTTATAGTTGACTTCCCACAACAAAAACCATGTTGCTTATCCGTCAAAATTTGATGTTCCACTAGAAAATTAAGTAAGCGATCTAGATAACAGTATTCAAATAGTTTAGAAAAACTAAATGGTACTGTTACAGGTCTATAATGCTCCAAGAAATGTGGATAGTTTTTCTTAAATATGGGTACTACTTTACCTATTTTTAGTGTATCTGGAAACGCTCCAGTATTAAAGGACATATTTACCAAATAAGTCAGTGGAGTTATCAATAATTTTAAAACTTTTTTAATTAAGAAGCCAGGTACATCGTCTGGTCCAGATGATCTCTTATTTTTTAGTTTGCTATTTAATAAGGAAAACAGCTCGTCTTCTATGAACGGTCTCAAAAACAATGTATGGTTTTTGATACTTTATTAGGAAAAGAAGTATTACTATGAGTATTGGGTATTTGATTTACAATATTGATTGGTGTATTTATAAAAAAGTCATTAAACAACGAGGCAACCACTTCTGGATCTTCGATGGTGATGATTTATCTGGAAATTATTGTGTATTCTATTTTTATTCGGTAACTCTGAAATTGTTTTCCAAGCAGCTCGCATAGGGTTATTTGAGTTAATAATTTTATTTTGATAATATTCTCTTTTCGATTTAGTAACTAAGTTATTATGCGTCCTTTTTGCCTCCTTGTAAGCAGTCGTCAAGTCAGGATATGTTCTTTTTAAAATATATAAATCTTTCAGATATGTAGTAGATGATCTAACCTCATTATTCACCCATTTTTTGTACTATTAAAATATCTACGTTTAGGAAAAGAACAGTTAAAATAATATAGAAATGTTTCATAAAAGAGATCAAATGCTGAATTAAGATCTTGTATATTATAAATGTAATGCCAATTTTCATTTTGAAGTGCTTGTTCAAATTTTATAACGGCACTATCATTAAAACTTCTTTTAATATAAGATGTACTATGACAATTGGGTTTTTCAGAAGATAATTCCAATAGGACAGTTCTATGATCTGAGATGGTATTGTCTAGAACTAAACAAATTCCGTTGTTTTTATAATTAATAAAAATATGATCTATAGGGGTACTGCTGGTGTCTGTAATACGAGTTGGCCACTCTACCACAGATATTAAGTTAAAACTAGATAACACAGTACATAAAGAGTTAAAATGTGTAATATTATACCTGTCATAATTAAAATCACCACATAAAATAAAATCATTATTTGGTTTAAACAAATAATTCAAAACATCAACAATTCTATTTAAAAAGATATCTTCATCTCCACAAGGAGATCTATAACAATTTAAAATTATTTTAGTGATATCGTTTTGTTTAAAAGAAGCCGCACAAATTTCAAAACGTTGATCAATACAATAATTGTTCAAATTAATTTCTTTTACGTCAATATCATGTTTTGCCCAAATTTCAACCCCTCCACATTTTAGATAAGATCTATAATATGAGCTTATTAATTTATATTCACTAATGTGAAAAGTATCAATTAGATCTGGTTTGACCCCAGTTTCTACCAGACATAAGAAATTTAAGTTCGGGTAGCTGCTTATATCTAAACTCAAATCATTAATTTTTTTGGCATTCAAAGTGTTTATGTTAAGCAAAAGAATATTTGGATCAAAGATTAATCTTTGGGCATTTCCTTCCTGTTGCTCATCTGTAAAAAACGACTGATGCATGAACCAAAAGGCCATATTGATGGATTCATAGCCGTCTTAAAATTAAATTCATATAAAGACACTTTGTATGAGGAATACAGTCCAGGATGTTTTGGAGTTATAGATTCACATAATACTTCCGGCAAATGAAGTTTCAGCTGTTCAGTCAATTCGATGGCCGTTATTTTAGGATCAACCCTATACACGTGAAGAACTGCATATTTTGGTACTCCCTGTATAGCAGATTCCTTATTATTTCCAATAATAACAGACCGCATCCTCCTTTTTTTTTGAGACTTGTTGCCACTTACTTTCTTGCGAAACTATTGATATTTTCGTCTGTAATAATTACGTCTATATAAATTGACATTAACGCTAGTCCCGTATAGTAGCAGCGGTACGCCTCGCCTGGGAAATGCAAAGAATCCTGCAAGAAAGAAACAGCCACTCTGTACACATGTTTTATACTCAGTACAAACCATTTCAGACCGCATGCTACTTCAAAACTTGTGCAGAGACGTATGAAAACGATTTTTCAAAATAGGCACTATTTTTTTTTTGTTAACTAAATTAAGATCTTCTTTGCTTTCTGAATGTCTTAAATAATAGCAATATTTAATTGTTGTGTATTATATTCTATAATAATATTTTCTATGCAACTATACTTTAGTAAATGAGTAAACTTCGATGTGTTAGATGATACTATATCTTATGCAAAATTTTAATTGTAGGAGTCTTGTATATTAACCAAGTTGCTAAAAAAATAGATTTATATATTCCTTTTTCAAAAAACTTATAATTTTTCTTTATACCTTAAAACGGTTGATACTAAGTTTCATCAAGATCCAAACGTATAAACACCATCAAGCGGGTCACCGATAAAAAAAGAATTTCAGGAGGTCGTGTATTTTAATATAGAACAAAATAAATATTAGTTAGGTACCGATATTTTTGCCACTCTAAATTTCAATAAAATATTATCCAAATCGACCAAAAAATAAAAAAATTACAAGTTCGTTCCACGTCTAAACGAAACACCGTGTATAAGAAGCCTAGCGATTGCTGATAGTCTAAATCTACTTATTGCAGATAGATCAATCTTTCAAAATAATTTTTTTAGAAATCTGTTGTGTGACTACATCCACCCTTCTTTCCTTCCATCTTTCCTAGGGGTGTTTATAACAATTTGACCATATAAACTTTGTATGTTATACAACCTACTAACAAAATTACAAAATAAAATATATATATTATACGTGCACGCAAATCATTTTCGTGCTGCACATAACCTACAACCAATCCTGATTCTAACGTCATCAGAATGAAAATTACGACCTCTAGTGATAATGAATTAATATTCATTGTAAACATTTTTTGGTATTTTGCATGGTACTATGTAATAAAATGTAGGTTCATTACGAGCTTTGAAATTTTGACAACATAATGCCCATACAGCATTGTAAATAACGAAGCTCAAATCGAATTTAACAATGGACTGGCGTTTTAGATAAAACGCGTGGTAACAGACTGTTGTATATGTTTTGTACACGTGCTTTTAAAAACCACTCTGTCTTTTCGTTTAGCAGACACGTACATGGCATATAGGAAGATATTAAGTTTCGGATTTTGTCTATTGTTACACTACCTTCTTACGTTTCCTCAACAGACGTGAATGGTAATTTACTCCCGTCTAAAATAGACTTAGTAGATTAAATTTGAGACAAGGATAAAGTTCTCGCACAGTGTTTTATGTCCTACATCGCTAGCCTGTATCGAATGGGATCCGATATCGATGTATTATGTATGCGGTCTCGAAAAAACATAAAAATATGTATATATCAAATTTAAGTAGGTTAAAGTACTATTTGGTATCATGCAGGATGAATAATTATTTAAATGAGACAGATATTTGCTATACGGGGTGAGATATAACTCGTGTAAGAGGTAATTTTACGTAGAAAAATAATAAAAAAATTCTTAAAAATCTGTGGCTGAATATGCTTCCTAAATGAGCTACAACCATCTGAGGATGCCTCTTGGTGACTTTTACTGATTATCGTGAAACTTCTTTGGGATAGCTTTATGCTCATGATTTTACGTTACTAAAGTAGTATTGCAGTATTACCTAAAATGAATTTTATTCATAGTTGGAGAAATTTGTGAAGGGATAGCACCAAGTTTTTAACACTCATTGAATGCTGTTGCAAATATCAGCTTTACTAAACTACAAATAGTTTGTCTTTCACAGCAGTTACAGCAGATTTAATACGTAGAAATACCACTTCTTTATCAACAGTATGATAGAGACATATATAGCAGCAGTGAAGAATTGGTCGAAATTTAACTATCTTTTTCTGGAAATGTACAGTTAATTTTACCCTTGGTAAAATTAGATTACAAATGTAAAAACCCCCGATAAAGAACTAGAACAAATTTCACTAGTTACTTATTTTACACTAAATGACAAATTCACAATTTCAGGTCTCTTTGGATCTACGACACTCGCTACACCAAGACTGGATACTAACCCCTCGACAGTTCATCTACTGGGCTTCACTTTTCTCCCTATAGCCCCGTTCAGATAGTTACGGAATGCAGATTTCCGCTTGCGGATTTTTATGAAATTTGTTCTAAAACGGTCTAATTTTCTTGCAGGTGTAGCGAAATGTTCGTAAGACAATTCGTTTACTTTTAATTAGAAGTTAAATCAGCAAATTCAGTTCTTCGCAATCCGCAGTTATGAGAACGAAGCGTATGTCGACCGTAGCGTGCTTATTTTAAAGCGCCAAATTCAATTTTGAAATTTTAAATGTAGCTCGTTGGCCACGACTGAAATTGGACCGTTACAAAATCAAATATTTGATATCTGTTTAGTAAGAACATTGATGTGTATTTCATGCTAAGTAAATGCCTTCATTCCTATACCAAAGATACTTACTGAAAATTCTTTGTGCTTAGTCCAAAAATGGACCCCTGCCGAATGTCAGGCGTTGCAGTTGCATCAGGACGTTCCCAACAAAAAAAATTCTTACGATCATCTTGAAAATTTATACATATATTTTTTATTAATGTTTTGCATCGGTGGGAAAAATTGAAGTAGCTTTTGCGATACTAAATTTGTAAATATCAGGACCTGAAATTCCCATTTTAACATACTAATATCTTTTGAATCCCACGTTCACTTAGTTTTAATTAATTAAAACGATCATTTTCTTACGATTTTCTTCAAAATCTGAGAGTTATTAGAAGAAGGAAAGGGGTATATTTTTCTTAAAAAAAAATTACCTCAAGCGGTATTCGTTTTTCTGTAAAATATGTTGAAAATTCGTGATTCTCGGTTGCTCTCGCTTGCCTCTGATAATTTGGTGAGCAAGAGTTCGCGACTTGGCAACGTTGCAAATACGCAGGAACGTTTAAAATGCTATCAACGCATAGTTTATGTCAATGAAAACGTGTACTTTACAGATGTAAGAAAATATGGATTATCGCAAGAATGAAAGTTGATATTTATGACAAATCTACCATTTTTAACCTCTCCACAATAAAATTGTGAGAGGTTACTAAAATTGGTTCAAAAACGAAAATTGAGATAACATCAAATCTTTACGTTTTGAGGTCCTAGGAACCCAAAAAAGTGGTTTTTGAAAAATGTCTGTGTGTGTGTATGTGTGTATGTGTGTTAGCACGATAACGCTGAAACTACTGAACGGATTTGAATGAAACTTTGCGTGTGCGTTTCTTTAGTGACCCAGAAGATCTGAAAAGGTTTTGGTTGAGATCGGATTACGTTTAGTGCCATTTTGACGCAACAAGTTGTTTATTTTATATTTACTTTCAATTTGCAATAGAGCCTTTGAAAAGCAGTTAAAATTCTGATTTCAACGATATATCACACTTCCACCCTTTCGATTTGGTTTCCGTGAAAAAAATTAAAAACAAAGCAAATATGGCATAGATCGCATTTCGCATGACATGATCATTGCGCGTAGCCGTTACATCGTGAAACTCGTCACATCACGTGTCAATTCACGTGTGAGGGTTTCTTTACTGCTCTAGAGAGCGGATTACGTTTAGTGCCGTTTTTAAATATATATACAGACAAATCGAAGAATTAAATTACAAATATTCCTCTAAAATCTAGTAAAATTACTGAAATGCTAATGTTTGATTTAACAAAGACAGCCGCGAGCGATCGGATTGCAATGAGCAAATTTTGATGATTGTGATTGTCATCGTTTGTCATCCGATAACGTTGGTGTCATGTCATGTTAATAAGATTTCGGCACATTTGTAACTTTTAGTGGATTGTCACAAACTTTAAAGGTAGATGTAACAATATTAATATCATATGCTTTCTGTACCTTCGTTGGTGAATTTATTATAGGTATCACTTTACCAATTTTCAGTTTGTTGCTTTACAAATCTGTAGTATTTAGTATAACTAGACTTTCTTAGTCGTTCAAGTGATGTTAAAGTTGTTAATATCCTAATAGTATATTATTCAACGAGCGATAATGTAGGTTATAACTTGCATAGATGATTGTAAATTCATTAAGTTGAGGGTTTTTTAGTGCCCCAAAAGATCTGAAAAGGTTTTGGATGAGATCGAATTACGTTTAGTGTCGTTTTGTTACACAATTTAATGCTCTTTTCGGCTTCAAAGATCCACCGAGTGTGGAGGTTCCAGCCGCTTCCAGTAGCTGCCGATTTTTGTTCTCGAAAACATTTTTTATACTTTGTTAAAAATCACAAATTTAACCACACAAAATAACGCACTCTAAACCAAAGAAACAGCTCACATTCTGATGAGTATAAAAACGAGACGTTGCCAGATTGAGTCAAGCGAGTCAGTAGGATTATTTCTGTGCTTGCGCACAGAGGGGGTGGAGTGAAAAAGTGTAGCGCTTGTCAACTAGTTTTTATTGTAACCATGATAATTTACATAGGGGAAATCCTTTTGTAGATTAAGAACAACTGTCTTTTGGGAGCCTCTGTATTGTACAGAGAATTTCCTGTCAGACAGGTAAGAATAAAATGAATTTATAAATGTTGAACAATTTTTGTATCAAGATGTCATGGTCGAGTGTGTCAAAAACTTTAAAGAAATCGGTATATATGACGTCAATTTCACCCCCCCCCCCCCCATCTACTGTCTCTTCTATGTATTGAGTTCTGCAAGCCAAATTTTTAACCATCTATCGAACAACATGAAATCCATGCCAATTCAAGCAAACTTGGGACATAACATGAAAAAGTAATAATATATAAAGCACTCTTAAATAATTTGCTGGTAATACATAAAATGATAATCATTGATCTGGAGTTTTTAACTACATATTTGTCATCCTTTTTATAAGCGGGACAAGTTTTATTAACACATATAATTAATGTAAGATCGTCTAAAGTTAAAAAAGGCACGTGCTGCATATAATGGCTTGATTATTTGCCATGGTCCAAAGATAAGTAGTAAAGTTGACACTTCCATTAAGGTTTGTAGCTCCTTTAAGAAGCATTTTCGTACCAGTGTTTACAGGTACTTTTCTTGTACACTTAGTTTAAATGTTTATATAAATGAATAATTGTTTTTAAATGTACAAATAATAACACTAGTCGCCTTCAATATTGGTATTGGATAAGTAAAGTAAGGACGACTGCATGAAATTTATTTATTCATTGTTCAGTGCTATTAGGTATACCTTGGAACCCAGCTATAATGAATGGGTTTGAATGTTTCCGGGGGTTTTAAATTTCTTATACTAAAAAGTGAAAAGTTTACCCTTTGAAACTTTCCTCTAATGATTTTGAAATGAAAATGACGTTACTTCTAGTATAGTATATCCCTTTTACAGCAGTATTCATTTTTTATCCCGAAAATTATTTAATTTCTATATAAATACCTTCTTAGATCGATTGTAAGTGGTGGGAAGCAATTAGAGTGGTGGGAGCAATTAGGGTAGTGTAGTAATTAGAGTGGTGGGAGGCAATTAGAGAGTAATGAAAGGTAATTTAGGGACAAATAAGGGTAATTAAGAGTAATTGAGGGTAATTGCAGTAACAATAAAAACAACTAAGAATAATTGCAGTGACAATAAAGATAATTAAAGGTAATTGCAGTAACAATAAGGGTAATTGAGGGTAATTACAGTAACAATAAGGGTAAATGCAGTAAAAATAATGGTGATTTGCCCGCCTGTTCGTCTGTCTGCCCACCTGCTCATCTGTCCGACAGTCATTGCATTGTCCAATTGCACGATTATAGTATCTGTGTATTTTTTTACAATGACATAACAAACATTCATTCTTGATTATATACTTAAAGTTACAAAATTATTTTACGTGCCTTACCTTTAGAGATATCTTGTACTGATTTATGAGATGAACAATTGCGATCCTTTCTTTTCTTTATGATGATAAACAATTGTGACCTACCTGCTTACCTTTATGCCAATCAACAATTGCGTTATAAATTATTTTACCTGCCTTATCTTTAGGGATACATTACGCTAATGAATATTTTGCGCCTACATGTCTTATCTACCGATACATTCATTTTATTACCCATAACTAAAGACTAAAAAATGGTAATGGTAATTCTTTCAGTTGAATGTATCCATGACTCCATTGTAAGCCATGATAATTCTTCTTCAACTGTTGATGATATTGAATGATAAGAATGGATATGGTGGTTTGAAAAATATAATGTGTTTGTTGTTTATTGTTACAGCAGACAGTAGCAGCAATTCTCTCACTATAAACTCATTATCCTTATACTGAAAACCTTGTAAGTCAATGATCAAAGTGGGAAATGTATGCACCATCTTTCATTTAGCATCAACATAGCCGCTCTAGACTGAACCATCCAATTCCCTATACGTTAAGTAAGAAGCATCGTGAAGTATAAGCGCATATACTCGTGATTGCTTGGGGAACCTCGTCTTTCATGTTTCAAATTACAGCTCAACAGTGGATATCAACGGTGGATCGACCATTGAAAGGTTGTCTTGTGAACTAAGTGACTTAATAATTTATTGGTTTATGATTCAAATGTCGCATTGGACGCATTGAAAAAGATGGTAAAGTACCTCCCTAAGAAACTATCAACTCGACAGTCCGATGATAGTGGTATAGACATTACGTTGGATTGTCCTACTGCACAATAATCTTATCTTTGTATTTTTATTTATGTTTCCCAAGTCATCTCAGTCTCCCAAGTCCCCATGACCGAATTTTAAGGATAACCGATGGTAATTTATCTAAAAAATAATGGTAATTTTGGTAAGAAATCAGGACAGTTAGGGGTATTTAAGGATGCTATGTGTCGGGATATCCTTATTTATTACTCTTAATTACAATTATTTGTACCTAAATTACCCTTAATTGCCTTCCACTACTTCAATTGCCTCCCACCACTCTAATTACAACACCACTCTAATTGCCCTCACCACTCTAATTACCACCTGTCACTCTAATTGACTCCCACCACTTCAATTTCCTCCCACCGCTTTAATGACCACACCACTCTAATTATCTCCCACCACCACAATTGTCCCCCACCACCACTCCTAGGTCGCGCCCTTTAACGTCTCGCTCCCTAATTACCTCCTACCACCCGCATTACCCCCACCGCAATTCCTAGGCCACGCCTTCTTACGCCTCGTCCCCTCGGCCCGCCCCCTAATTACCTCCCACCACTCTAATTATTAAAGTACTCTAATTCCCCAGCCAACCAAGTAATTTGAACAGACTGCCACTGCTCCTGTGATTTTGCATGCCAGACTCTTAATCGTATTTTCTTTGTGTATTACTGGCGCATTCACCAAAATTTCGAATGCAAAAATTTGAACATTTTATTTTCCAATTCCGGGCCAGTTGCCAATAAGAAATTTGCACGAGACCACTGGTAAAGTTTTTTATTTGAAACAAAACCATATCATCAAAGTCGGAGAACCTGGTAAAAAGTTATCGTTAAATAAACAAAAAAAAATACTCTCCTTTTTTTTTAATTGGTTGAACGTGGCTTTTTAAGGTGTGACGAGAGCCCCTACAGGCGACGTTGTTAATCTATTGATTCTTTTGATCACTATCCATAACCTTAAATTTACAAATGATAATATTAAATTTGGGCAAAGAAGGAATTTTTTTTTTTTATGAAAGTTACATTTAGCGGATTTCGGTAGTAAGGAAACCACAGGGGTAAATTCTTGAGCGACTTTCCCTTATTAATGAAATTCCATTAATAGGAAAAATTGTAAGCTGGAAACTATTTATTTCAATTTTTTGATGAATGATGAGGATGTTATCTATTTTCTGTGTTATAGTAGACAGCTAGGACTGTAAAATTTCTCTGATAATTGAGGTTCGTGGGGGTTTTGATAGTAAATGCTGCGACCGGTTTTATTTAATAGCTCATAATTAATTGTGTTTATATGTAAAGTTGGACAAGTTGGTCAAAAATTGTATTTATTTTGATATACAAAGAAGTAGATTCTAATGATCTAAAGGAAACAAATATTTCCGAATTATAATTGTAGGAAGAGATACAAAATCATTTCAGTGCATGAGAAAATGTTAAACATCAAACTTTATGAACTTTTGAGTAGAGTAATTCGCTTTTTTAACGAGTAAGCGTATATACTGATTCTTTGTTCTGTAGCGTTGGCGGTATCTCATAATCAATTCTATGACTATTAATTTACATGGCGAGAGATTTATAAATAATTCTGCAAGAAACGATAATATATAGAAAAACTGTACTATAATAACAATTAATTACATACTAATTTAATAAATAATCACTGAGTACTAAACTTAGAACTTGATAGGGCAATTAAAATCACAATAACTACTACTCATATTACGGATTATTGGAAACGTGTTATTTATGAAGCAAATTTTTAAACGCTTGTTGTAAAAACGTTTATTAATAAAGATATCCACACAATATATTGACTTTAATAACGTATAAATCTTTTTCTTTTGTTTACGTTGCCCATAATTCTCCACAAACAATATAGTTATTATGTTATCTATATTGTAATGATAATGTGGCGACACGCAACTGTCAATGTACACCTTTTATAGTCATAATTTATTTATAGTATTAACGGTAGAAAAGTTAAGGAAGTATTCGAAAGGGGAATGGATTACCGATGGTAATAAATTCAATTGATATGAGAAATATTTTGCTTACACAAGTAAAAGAAATTTTAGACAGTGCAGTTGAGTACAACATATTTTCTTACAGACATGAGCGCAAAAAAATAAGTCATTAACAGTTTATAATACAGATATGCGATAGGGACAGATGAACTATGGGAGAAATAGTCGATTATATAATTTTATGGTACCATCTCGTCATTGAACATACAATTCTTGTATTAGCAGTAATCTTACTTAGTTTAAATATATCCAGTTTAATCGTAATAATTCTGCCTAGAAAACGTACAACTTTAGGAAAGCCAATTTTCCTAGCTTATACGAGTCAATAAAGAGCATTAACTGGGCTGAATTATATGATTACACTGACATGTCATTTTTTTACAGTTCACTTAATGCATGTTTCGATAATCATGTTCCGCTAAAAATTAAAACATCTCGTAGATACCCGCCATAGTATAATAAAGGGATTAGACAATATTCGAAGCAAGGAAGTACAAATTGTCCAACTCGGACGAACACTTGAACGAATTCAAAACCCTCCGGGCAATTATTAAAGAGCAAATTAAAGCTGCAAATGTAAAATACATAAATGCCACAGAGAACAATATTTCTCGGGATCCATCGACTTATTAGTCATATATTAGAAATAAAAAAGCTCGTTCTAGAATTCCAGGAGTTATGATAAATAACGACAATACTATTAGTGGCTCTCAATCAATTATTGAAGCTTTTTGTGAATAAGTATTGGAAGTCCAAAGTATCCATCGTATTTCGGATGTTTCATTCGCTGAAAATTATGGAGACATTTTGCAAAATGACTCATCCCACACCATACATGTAGACAATATTATTAAAGCATCTAATAAATTAAAAGACAAAGATACTTTAGGCATTGATAGTATTCCCTGTTTTTTTGTTAAAGATTGTCGTCGTGCCTTGTTAGAACCCCTACTTTTCCTTTATAATTCAATTTTAAAAACATCTACACTTCCTGATATGTGAAAAATTGTTCGAGTTACTCACGTGTTAAAAAAAAGTGATCCGCTGTACTCCAAAATTATCGACCTATTTCTGTTTTATGTAATTTCGCTAAATTGTTTGAAATAGTGATGCATAATTGCGTTTATTCTAATGTTAGACTTTATATTTCTCCGCATCAACACGGATTCTTAGATAAAAAAATCTACGATCACCAACTTAACCTGCTTAACTCGGTTTGCCTCTGAAGTTCTCGAGAAACAAGGACAAGTAGCCACAGTATACACGGATATTCAGAAAGCCTTTGATCAAATCGACCTATATTTATTAATAAAGAAATAATTTTGGATTTTCCGAAGGCTTAATTAATTAATTTTCGTGTTATTTATTTACACGCAGGTAGTTTGTCGAGTACGAGGGTTTTTGTTCGGATTACTACATTAATGCGTCCGGAGTACCACAAGTCTCCAATTTAGGGCCACTTCTATTTCTCATTTACATCAACGATATTAATGATGTTATTAGCTGTTCAAAATTAATGTCCGCGGATGATTTGAAAATCTATAGAGAGATAGGGACGATAAGCGATTGTAGAATGATCCAGAATGACCTTAAAACCGTATATGACTGGTGTAGTGCGAACCATCTATGCATTAATGTTCAAAAATGTTCCGTTATCACTTTTTCTCGGAAAAATAAACCTTAAGAATATGATTATAAAATAAATTCAGAGAGTGTAACCAGATGCACAGAAATCAAAGATTTGAGTATTATCTTCAATAGTGAAACATCTCAATCCCAGGTGTGTGTTAATTATAAACAAATAGAAATCCTTAATCGTAAAGCAATCAAGAACTTATTAATTCCTACCCAGTAATTATTTATCTCAATTTTATGTCAAGATAAATAAACAAATTGGCCATTTACGTGATCGTCTAGTTTTATGTGGTTAGGACCTTAATTACGTTGTGTGTGTGTAGTAACCCTTTATAATTACCCCAGGTTCTTTGATTTAAAGTTTGGTATTACTTGTTTCTGTCTGATACTGTAACTGAGAAAATTAATCACTCTGTTATTGTAAATACACTATCTATTTGGATACACTGTCTATCATTTGAGAAACCTAGTTAATGTTTTATGTTATTTATGTGATGTTTTATTACTAAAGATTGCACTGTATAATTATAGTTGAAGTTTGTTTTCTAATTTATTTGATTAGACTGAAATCATTTATTTAGTTTATTACTTGTGTGATGAAAAAGGTAAAGGTAAAGGAAAATACAATAATTGATGGGAAAAAGTAGTCAAAAAAAAAACCATTTTTATTTTATATAAATTGATGCGGCAAATAGCCGTACATGAAATCAAAACAATCCAAATATTTGAGACAATTGCCTAAATATTATATAGGAAGGATTACGTCGCTATAGTAATGACGTACTATACATATTTCAAAGCTGGTTATGCAATAACAAGTAGTAAGTTAATACCATCGTAGGCCGTGTTATTTGTAGGTGTAATTAAAGATGCGGCAAATAGCCGATTAAAATGTAATTGGAACTTTGGTGTTAGCAATCGCTCTGATAAAATAAGTTTACTGCAAAACAGAGGACAAGAATTATGTCCTGTTCGTGCATTAGAGAATGTAAGTAATAATGAGACACTCATGTAAGAGATCATAGAATGTTGGGGGAAAGCTCCCTTAATTGAATAAACAAACTGCAAATCCCAAATTGTATATGATTGTTCAACAACGTGAACAGGGGGCGTCGATGTAAATCAAACAGACAAGACGTCCCGGTTCAGTACTCGACGATAAGTATACCCCTAAAAATAAAAGCAAGTATACAGGGTGCGGGGACCCAGTACTGACCGTTGGCCTGAACAGTTTGTAGTTTGTAAGGTAGAAACGTAGTTGAGTACAAACCCACAATCGCGGTGTTTGTACTAGAGCCAGAGAACTCTTTATTAATTTGATGGATCGTTATTAAACAATCACAGAAAACTAGGCATTCGCAGGTGAGAAATATCTCACAATAGTTTGACTGGAAATATTCTAGTGAAACCTTACAGGTGAATCCAGGCACACGGCAAGCCCTTGATAGTAAACAACTGAAGTATAATGGAAGCTAAAGTCTCTTGTCATTGCATAAACTCTGAAAATATATAGTTCTAGAATATAAATTTGTTAGGGTGCAAACGTAAATCTTCCTAGCAAAACATTCAGTATGTGAAATTTCATGAATTAAATTCGTGAATGAAATCATAACTGAATAACTGGTAATATAATATTCTTTATAATAAAAAATCAAAGCTAGTATTTCATAAAAAACTAATATTCCTTTAGTACCACAAATAAGCCAATTTCCCCTATCCCCCCCAAACCAGAATGTAAAGTCAATATTAAATAATAACGCAGAGAAGTAAATAGGTTTGATACTTAGATAGTTATGTTGGTGAAATTGTCGTCGTGTAAATTGCGAAGTTATGTTCTAGCAGCCCAAATCTTTTAGTAGCCAGCCTGGATTTATTCGTAGAATTTATGGATGTATTTAGAGAACTAAGGCGGGCTCGAGTTTTGATCGTCGACAAGCATCCTGCAATTAGTTCTCTAATTAGCAAATTCAGAGGGTTCGAAAATCGACGACAAACATCCTCGAAGAAATTTGCTATTACTGGAATAAGTATTCTTCCGGGCAAACCGAGAGGGCTCGTAGTTAATCGTCGGCAAGCGTCCTCTATCAGTTCTGCCAGGAGGTATAGCATCGCCTGGCTTTTATTCTGTTCTTCCAACAACGCGGTTCCAAAATCACAGTGCCAATTCTCCCATTAGCTGAACGTGGCTTGTATATTTGACACATGAGACGTGGGCTTCGGTATCCTGCCCTATCTTCGTCTTATACGTTTGCTTAAAGTCGCCCTATTCACTTCATACACAACTCTCGACGCTTTGCTGGTTTTACTAATGCATTAGTCTTGTTTTTAAAACTGCCAAGTTTTAGATAAGAATTAATAACCATGTTACAAGCTATTTTAAAGTGGCACTTGACATATGTACAACTTTCTACCCCAATAAGTTAAAACGTAACGGCGCCCTGAAGTCGGCTATTATTGAGAACATAATTTCTGTTGTAAATTAAATATTTGTATAAATTTGGAAATGAAATTAAGAATGTAATGTTTAAATAATTTCTGGTTAATTGTAGTTATAAAAGCGATATTTCCCTGAATTTAAAACAAATTTAAGACTTATTTTTAAAATAGGACGCCCCCCAGGGCGGTCTTCTTCAATAGCCAGTTAACAATTCGAGCCTATATTAGTAGTGTTGCGTCAAATTCATATAAAATGCTAGGCTTCATATTAAGAAACTGTAAGTGTTCTGTAGCAAAATTTCTAGCCTAACGTTGTTATAATAATAATTTACATTAAATTTTTATTCAATTTAATTCAGCAACCTTCTATGTCGAAAACTATATGACAAATATTATGGCCAAATCTCCAATTTATGTAATGTGCAATAATTATTTTAATAAAATCTCCTATCAATGTGATATTATTTTTGGTAGTCCAGGCAGTATATTAAGTCATATAATTAATACTGAATAGTGGGTTTAATTTTGTTTATATCTTAAGTGTGAATACTATTTTTCTTTTTATCGACTATTATAATATTTGTTTTCATGTATTTCCTGTAATTGGGTGTTTACCTGTGGGAAATAAAGAGATTATTATTAATATGTTCGATTTTCCTTTTTGGCGGTCAAATTTTTCTTACTAATTTATTTTATTATGGTAGAGATTATTTAAAAAGTCCTCGACGGCAATAAAATGTCCAACAAAGAAAGCTGCAGCTTTGAGTCATCTTTCGCCGTCGAGAACTTTTTAAATAATCTCTACTATATTAAAATAAATAATTTAATACGAAAAAGTCGACTGCCAAAACGGAAAATCGAACTTATTGAAACTAAGTAAGATTACTGCTAATACAAGAATGGTATGTTCAATGATGATGTAACATAAAATTATATAATCGACTATTTTTCCTATTATTCATCCACGCCACCCTTAAAGGTGGGCTAGGGTACTCGCAAATTTCTTGCCTATGATTTGCTTATAATAGAGAAAGATGATTCAAAGCTTGCTTGCTTTGTTGCACATTTTATTGCCGTCAAGGACTTTTTAAATAATCTCTACTATACTCACCGTATTTATTATTATTATACGTATGGTTTATCAAAACTCGCTGTCGTTACTTGTTTATGGGTTAGTAATAAGGAAGAAATGGAGTAAAAAATGTGTAAATTATTATTTCTAAGTTTATTCCGATTTATATTATTTGCAAAACATAACCTCTGACTTTTCCTTTGGCGTAAACATCACGGGCAAGAAGAACGGTTTGGGCAACATGAACGCTAACGGTCAACTACTCCTAACTAAATGCGCCGAACATGATCTAGTTATAACAAACACCATTTTCCGACAAAAGGATAAATTTAAAGGCACCTGGCGTCACCCCAGATCAGGTCACTGGCATCTACTGGACTATGTTATCGTACGTAGGAAACATCTCAAGGACGTCCAAATTACAAAGGCGCGCATTGATAGCGAATGTTGGACTGATCATCGTCCTGTTGTCTCTAAAATGAAAATTGTTATGAGACCCAAACACCGAAGAACTCAAGTAAAACGTAGACCCCGTCTCTGTATTAGTAAATTGCGTGACCAACAAACCGTCGAACAGCTAAAGCAAAAAGTTCAAGAGAATTTGAGTGCACTAGAAGAAACCAATTCTGTAGATGTCGCTACTACCTGGTCACAAATTAAAGACAGTTTAAAAAGTGCGAGTGAGGAAATTCTTGGCACTGCAGCAAGTAAAAAACAGGAGGACTGGTTCAATGATAATGAAGCTTTTATACAAGAACTTCTTGACCGCAAACATATTGCCTTCCAAAACGCTATCAACCACCCCAACGACTCATCAAAAGCAGAAGCTTTTACCCAATCTAAGAATGAAACGCAACGCGAAATCAGGAGAATAAAGAACGAGTGGTGGGCAAGCAAGGCCAGAGAAATTCAAAGGTACGCCGATTCACACGACTACAGGAATTTCTTTCAAGGAGTAAAAGCAGTGTACGGCCCCAGTCGGAAAAATATGTGCCCTATTAAAGATTTAAATGGAAATCTCCTCAAAGAAGACCAGGAAATAAGAGCCCGATGGAAAGAACACTACTCTAACATTCTTAACCAGCAAAGTCAAGCCGATCACGATATTATAAATCTTATCCCTCAATATGACACCTTCGAAGACTTAGATAAACCACTAACAACGGAAGAGATCTTAACCGCCATTGGGCAGCTAAAAAATAACAAATCTCCCGGCGCCGACTCACTCCCAGCTGAGATCTTTAAAGCTGTGTCGTCAGAGCTCATACCCTACCTCAAAAAACTGTTTGATATCGTGTGGGGAAGTGGTCAAGCTCCGCAGGAGTTTCGTGATACACTTTTAATCAACCTCTTCAAAAACAAAGGGAGCGCTGCGGACTGTGGAAATTACAGGGGTATAGCTCTCCTGGCTGTTGGAGGGAAGATACTCACTAAAGCGATGGCAAATAGGCTAACACCTGTTATGGAAAAGTTACTTCCTGAAACACAGAGTGGCTTTAGACCAAACCGAGGCACATCGGATTTAATCTTCACACTTAAACAGCTTCAAGAAAAAGCACTCGAACATCAAGGAGAAATTCACATGGCCTTCATTGATTTAACCAAGGCGTTTGACTCGGTGGACAGGGAAGTGCTCTGGAAAATTATGTTCCGCTTAGGTATCCCTAGAAAATTTGTGGAAGTATGTCGCAGTCTACATACAAACAACAACGCCCAGGTTATGTATAATAATGAGGCAACCGAACCTTTCCAAACCCTCACTGGAGTTAGGCAGGGATGTGTCCTGGCACCCTTACTCTTTAATTTGTTTACCACTGCTCTAACAATTATTGTTGACAACAAACTGACAGTCAGAGGAATAGGTCTCAGATACCGTTTTGATGGCGGTCTCTTTAACATAGGGCGCTTTAGAGCTTTCACGAAGACACGCACACGATTCATTTGTGATCTCCAGTATGCGGATGACTGTGCACTTTTAGCCTCTACGCCGGAAGAGCTTCAAGAACTTTTAGATGTGTATGCCCAGAGCTATGATTCCTTGGGACTTAAAATCAACATTGGAAAGACTAAGATTATGTCAACTCCTCATCAAGTGAACCAAATAGACATTACACTTAACGGAAATTCTCTTGAAGTGGTGGATCAGTTCAATTACTTAGGCAACGTTGTTAATGACAAAGCAAACATGGACAGCGAGATTCGCAATAGAATTAACGCTGCATCTAGAGCACTCTGGGGACTTAGAGAGAGAGTATTTGACAACCACGACCTTGCTTTATCAACGAAAATGGCTGTCTACAGAGCAGTTGTCATTCCAACACTGCTATATGGATGTGAAAGCTGGGTCACTTACCGTCGTCATGTGAAAGAATTAGAACGTTTTCAGCAAAGACACCTCAGAAGTATGATGAAAATCCGTTGGTTCCATCGCATATCAAACGTGGAAGTACTCAGGAGAGCAAACAGTCTTCCAATTGAGGTGCTTATTTCAAGAGCACGCCTAAGATGGGCAGGTCACGTTCATCGTATGCATGATAACCGCCTTCCTAAATGTACACTTTATGGTGAATTGCTAAGCGGTAGAAGAAGGCGTGGCGGTCAACGAAAGAGGTTCAAGGACGCTCTCCATGAAAATCTAAAATCCTGCGGTATTGCAGACGAGCAATGGGAACAACTTGCAGCGGACAGAACCGAATGGCGAGGGGTTGTGGCCAGCTATCAAGGAAATGTTGCTGCAAGAAGGCCGAATCCAAGACCTAACCAGGTCTATGTTTGTCCTGACTGCGGTCGACATGTGCTCTCCCGAATTGGCCTCTATAGCCATAGTCGTGTGCACCGTAGATGAATGGGAATTACAATAGACTACACCTTTTACTTGTTTTTTATTGTACACAATTTATCGACTAACATTTTTATACTCGGACTCGAGTAACGGCTAATAATAATAATAATTATTATTTTGTAGATTCGGTGATTTGTTTTGAAGATGATAATAACACATGTGGTAGAAAACCCAAATAATAGGAAAGAATAGTGTAAATTTAAGGTTATTGTATGCGTGTTACGAGATCAGCCAAACCGTAAAATATTGGCTTTGTCTTAAATATCCAAAGCTGTGTTCATATAACGGCCCATAAATTGAACGGAATCGTTAAATAACAATTCGAAAATTTATAGATGGTAAATTATAGGAAAATATGGCGATGTCAACTGCGGTGTTTATAAATTTAGTGCTGTTTATTCGGCAATGATAATTTACCTCTGAACCCATAAACAAGTTTTAATGATCTGATACGAATTCTTGTTCACTGATACAAAACAGTATGCTTTATTTAGAATTCTACGGAGTTTCCATAACTGATTTTTAAGTAAATTTAATACTTCGTTTTATTCCATACCTAGAATGGCCGAATGAAGTAAAAGGAAGTGACGTAATTAGTACGAAAACAAGTACTAAAATGAGTGTAAATGAAAATACAGTAAACGTTTTGGATTCTGTATTAACATATGTTTAGTTATGCGTAGAAACACTGTTTAATTTTTTGCAGCAAGTACCGTGGAGCCGTGTCGCGTGACGATGTCAGGGCTGGATTGTGATTATCGATCATCACTTGTCTTGAAATAATGATATGGCATTCCTCTTCATGTACTGTCAAGGTTTTCCATAACCGCCGGAACTCTCCAATAAGTCGACATTGATAACGAGATTAATGTTGATTACTAAATATATATCCTTATATATTTATATGCTTATATTATGAAACATACTTTTTGACAATCGAGCCCCGGAGATGAGTTTTCGGTTAGAGCTAGGGCACCAGTCTCAATTTAAATGATAGGAGCACTATCCACAAGCCAGATACGCGAGGCTGAGTAGCTCAGTTGGAGAAACGGTATTCCAGTGGGTCAATTTAGAAAATTAGACGTTCACATACAAACAATAAAACTCATAATTTTTTAAATAATGTTAGTTTATTCAAATTAACCTACTATATTCAAATCTACTTGTTTTCTGAATAAATACCCCAACCACAGTCTACGGACTACTAACTATCAGGAGGAGCGCAAATGTCGCATCAAAAATGCTTGTACCAGATGACTCAAATGACAGGGATAGCAAGCGGTAAAATGGTAGCACAAAATAAGCGAAAAAGCGTTAGCATAGAATAAGCTATGACACAGGGCAACTAGTAAAAGGTAAAACGAATGCAAACTAAATACGGACACCAGGTGTGAGAAGCAAGACCACAGATATAACAAATTAGAGTGTCAAATTATAGAGAGATTATATATACTACTTTGCTAGCGCATGGGTTGCTAATACCTATGGATCTGCAGTAAAAGTGGATCAAGGAATCCTGAAAAGGAAAATTTAAGCAGTTCTGAAAATCAAGGTATGATTAGGACAAACGTTTATGACGTTTCAATGTACCGTGACCCTGTATATAAGTTTCTACTGAAAAGCATTTGCGAGTTAGAAGTCCGGTTGGAACGGAAGCTGAAAAATCAAAGCATGATTAACAGAACGTTGCAATGACGGCTAGAACGGAAGCTGAAAATCAAATTATGGTTAGTACAAATATAATTTTCAGTGCTCTGTGACCCTGTATAAAGGTTTCTACTGAAAGGCACCTACGTGCTATAAGTCCGGCTGGAACGGAAGCTGAAAATCAAGGTATGATTGGTACAAATCTTTATAAATTTTCAGTGTCCAGTGACCCTGTATAGAGGTTTCTACTGAAAGACACCTATGAGTTATAAGTCCGGCTGGAACGAAGGTGGCGTGGACTCTCGTGGTTAGATTGAACTGAATGGCTTCCCTGTAGGTCGGCCTGGTGGTATTTATCCGGGTATTGCACTAACCAAGTTTACTTGTTAGTTTACCTAACTTTTCTATGGTCTTACTTACTTCCGGTGGTTCTGGGGGCACGTTTGCTGCTGTAAAACGATAGGGACATACTGACTCACTGCACGGCTACTCACAACTTCTTCTGAAATTAAACGACTTATTAAAGGACCGGGAGTAGGCGCCAGATGGAAGCGCGACTGATCGGTGACGTAGTACAGACTTTGACAAAATTCTGCCTCTTGGCAATGGCATATGGCACTAATGGTGCCTAGGTTCAGTACTCAGGGTAGACACGTCTGCTGCTGATGAGTCGCTCTGGCTGACTGCCAACACGGAACGAATTCAATTCTGTCCTTCAAATACTTACAAGAGGGAGAAACGGCGCTAGCGGATGCGCTATGGATCGACGTGACGTCAAAGCGACTTACAAAATATTTCCGACTCAGTAAAACTAATTCTGTCACCTGAATTCTGGGACTTACGATCTTTTTTCGCTGATCAGAGCAGGCAGGTAGATACGTCTAATGACTGGAACGGCAACTGGTGAGCTGAAAGTTGTATAATTTCAATTATCCCCTTTACCGAGTGAATAACGTTATACAGGTGACGTCAGTTCGACTTAGGCGTCTGTACAGAACGGAAAGCACTACACATCTAATACGCACAACAGCTGAATACGTACTGAGATATTTGCTGCTTGGCTCGCGTCACTGAGATTATCTGTACTAAACTGGCAAATTTATACATCTAGCTATATACAAAATAATATTTTATAAAAGACAAATATATATAGGGTAATAAAATAAATGCTAGACATATTTCGGTAATGAAAAACGCTTCATTACAGTGTAACATGATCATGGTATACCCTCCTTTTTCTTTTAGTTTTAAAGATAAACTGGGAACGTTCTATATATTTAATACACGTAGTTCTTTTACGTGTAAATGATTTTTTTCAATTCCGGTTCGCCGGAAGTGACACTAACATTTGATTTTCAAATTGAACGCTCTGTATATTATTGCACTTTTGAATTCTGCATAATTTTCTGAATCCAATAATACCACATAAGTGACATTTCAAACGTCAATATTTACTTTAATTTAATTTTTAGTTTTTCGTTCTGCGTGTCATGACTGTTCCGATTTATTCTAATCGACCCGTGTAATAATCGAAATCGAAAATACTGAATTATATGATTCATGAGCAAATAAAGTTCATCAAAATGGTTTTTGGGACAAAATAATTTTTTCAAATGAAACCTTTCTGATACTATAGCACAATTTATTAGTACTATTCTGTCGTTACTTGGAGGGAAAACAAATAATACATAACCTCACTTAGTTGATTGCTTGTGATATTTGACATTATAAGGAACTGAAGTGTGGACGTGTGTTATTTGATCCCGTTCCCCAGCAATAACATTAAAAAACGTGACGTCCTTACAGATGCCCTATTATACTTGATATAACGCTGTCATTAATAAGTTTTGTTCCTTTAATTAATTATTTGATTGACTTCCGTTCATGTTTCCAAAATTTTCTTCTTTTGTTTTTTAAGTAGTGAATACCTACTTTCTGCAATTTTTGATGTGTTATTTTTTTTACAGGTAAGTTTTCAAACCTATCTATCCCACTACAATTTAGTGTGCAAGTAAGTAACTTTTTAGGTATTGGTTAGGTTTTTAGTAAGAATTTTGTTTTAACAATTGGGTCAAAATATACCGAGTGGGTCACCGAAATCGAAATGGGCGTGTTTTCTGCTTGTACTGTCGTGAGCAGAAAAAATAGGACAACTTTTTTTTTCTAACGTAAATCTGTCTCTATTTAAATATGTAATGAGTAGCCGAAATAAAATACATATCACTTTTAATTTATTTTTTATTTTAATGCTGTAGTTATTGCTATTGTAAATGATGGATGGTTAATGAGACAAATTGCACTGCGTCATAACATTAACAAAAATTTGGTAAGTAACATTTTAAGAAAATGGAGAATAAACGGTACGATTAGTGGAAATCCTGGATCAAAGGAAACAAGAAACTAACTATTGATATTTCGTTATTGCACTATTTCTATATATAACTTCTATAAGTCTGGTTGGCATAGAATAATGTAACCTCATACAATAATCATTAGTAATAATATTTTCCCATGCATTATTTACTATTTCCAGTAATTCTTCGGCATTCCGTGGTCTCACATTTCGTTTTTGGATACTTCTTGCGAGTAGTTCCCATACTTCTTCCACAGGGTTAAGATCTGGACTATGACTGGGCCAGTTAAGAACATTGATGTTGTTATCTTGAAACCAGTTAGTTACGGTATGAGCATTATGAACGGAACAATTGTCTTTTTGAAATATGAACTCATTATTAGGAATTAATTGTGACACAGAAAGGAGCATAATATTGTCTAAAATCCTAATATACGTTTCACTATTAAATCGTTCCTCAATATGCCACAAAACACCAGGACCACTTGCCGATATCCAAGCCCACATATTGACGGAAAATCTACCACTTTTATTATTGTTAGATATATATTTCTCATCGAATCGAGTATTCGGAGGGCGGTAAACACGAATAAGACCGCTGTGTGTTGACTGGAAAGTTTATTCGTCTGCAAAGTTACATTGTTCCAAAAATTTACATCATACGCTAAAAATTCAAGCGCAAATCCTACTCGAGCTTCTTTATGTTCAGCATTAAGTAAGTATTTCTGTGCTGCTGCACGACAGCGTAGCTCTGATTCTCTTATTCGCCGGCGACCAGTACTACTCGATCCAGGAAAATTAGTTTCTTCAGCAGCCTGAATAACTGAGTAAAATGGATTTTCTACTAAAGCATTTACCAATTGCAGATCTTGTTGTTGAGTTGATATCCCTGATCCAGGATTTCTACTAATCGTATCGTCTAGTCTCCACTTTCTTAAAATGTTACACACCGAATTTTTGTCAATATTATAATGCAGTGCAATTTGTCTCATTGACCATCCATCTTCTGCTTTATCAATAACTCCAGATTTAACTAAATCGCTTATATGAGGCATATTAGTTTTTTACACACTTGCAATAAATTATGACAACTAACTGACAATGTCACAAAAATTAAAGTTAGATATACGCAACTAGATTTTAGCAAAATACCGTTATAAGACTTGTCCTATTTTTTTTGCTCACGACCGTATGGTAGTTTTTTCGAAAAACTCTCGGATACGTCGCGTCGGTTCTATTATAAAGAGGGACACTTATCGGATACTTTCGATCGCGCCTCTCAAATCCTGAATCCTGGTGGTGGTATGATCCATTCCGAAAATTTTAAATGCCATATAGAGGTCAATTAGCAATTATTTTGTGTTTCAAACTGGAGATAAAAACAGTAAAACAGTTAGTTGGTAGGTATTAAAAAGCAAGACCCAGTACGGATTCGTGAGTATATCGACAACCAACACGTCTTATATCGTAGTATTAATTATTTCCAAATCTATTAGTCCAAATTTAAAAACTCTCGGATTTCCTTTAAAGAGGGATTCACTATAAGGATTATTAGGTATGCATTGATGTGTATATTATTATAGTTACAGTATAGTATTATAACAAATCTTTTTTAATAATTGTCACATGTAATATAAATTTATATCTAATAATAATTGAATTTTTTATTTTAAGTCTTAATAAAATTTACCTTGCCTATGAGATAACGAATAGACCGACAATACGCAAACGTATATCTCTATGTATTCGTTGGCTTGTGATCGATAGATATGAATTTTCCGAGTTCTTAAAACGTTTAAAATTTTTGTTCTGTAGCGGTTGTTAGTAGCTTTTCTTTTTTCTTTTAAATGCGTGCATGAAGAGGATATGCGTGGGATCAAAGTTGAAGGAAGTGTTTGAGTACCATAAACCTGCTTTTATCTCTTTCCCTGGTTTGTGAAACTACAAGTTCTCCTACTTGTTTCCGTGGCCCATTAGGAGAACGAGAATGTCAATGTCCTCGCTAACAATTGTCACATTGTCGGATTTTGCTGCTTGGGAAATAGCTGTTTCTACAATTAATAAATCTGTATCTTCTTTTGCCCTATCAAAAGTGAAGACAGAGATGACCGTGGCCTTACTGCAGAAATTACTGCCTGTGACAAAGTCACAGACTGTAAGAACTTGAAATCATATGCTCCACAACTTTCACTCTATGGATTTTTTCATTTAGATTAGCCGTTTCAGAGCTGAAGACGTTTAAAAAGTTATCCAGTGTGAATTTTTTACAAGGTGACAAAAATTGTTGTTATTCGATTGTCAATTACGCTCATACCTCTTGATGAAATTTCAACTTTGAGGTACTCATTCGAAGCGAAATTTAATGCTCTTTAATTTTGATAATAAATGACTTTTCGATTGGATGCCACTGTTTTTAAGTTATAGGCCACAAACTGAAAAAAGTGCCAAAAATTCGTGTTTCTTTCAGCCACACAAACAAATTTGCCAAGGGACTGGAAGTCTAAAACTTGGATTCTGTTACGTAGTTATTAATTATTTTTGTATTTGAATGTTTGCAAACCATATATATTAGCCTTGTAATATTGGTTGTCTATCCAATGCATTCCTACACATATATATTTAAGTCCTATCATTTAAGTTTTTTCAGAGTTTTTTATACTTTCGCGTTTTTGCAATGTGGTATAGAACGAACTTCGAATAAGACGAAAAAGTCACTTGTTCATCGCAAAATTTTGTATATTATTCGCTCAATAATAATTGTTCTAACTTTGTTGTGTCTAAAATTTATGTGTTGTATATTGTGCATCGAAGAAGGAAGAGCCGGCCGGCAGAACCGGGAGCACCAAAAATCTCAGAGGTGAGTTTTATACCACTCGATTTTAAGAAATACAGTCCATTATTTATTCTATTATTCATTTGGGATATTTACAACCGGATAACGGTTAAAACCCATACAGATTCTACATACTCTCTACAATATGTATAAGATTTTAAAAAAACTACTACCTCGTTTAAAGTAACTATCACCTCCTTTCGATTACGCCGTTCCTGGACTATTTGTTTTTATTCTACATAATGTATTTGACTCAATTTTTTAAATGGACATAAGAAGAATGAAGAGCATAGCATAGCAAAAGGACACTTTGTTATAAATAGTTATAAATTTTATAATGTGTCGAAATTATAACAATGGATAATCGATGATGATTTAAATCAATATTTATACTAACACATTAGTTCACAATGGATGACTACATGATTTGTGATTATTGAAGAAAAATAACTAGATAGAAATCTGCATGCAACTTTCTTATATACAGTATTTTCTATCTCGCGCCCGTTCCAAATACTGTAAATGGTAACCCCCTTATTATTGTTGGTTACGGCCTCAAACTTCACTTCTATTGTAAAACACTATAATTATTAGGCAGTAAAAACAGTCTCTCTAAGCATTCTCCTGCTTCACCCACGTTTACATTTCACGATTCGTAACACTGCTGCTTGTATAGCTTCACACGCATCCATGCTTATTTTATGGGATGCAGCCACTAAAATGCTGTAAAATTTGAATATAATTTGTTTTCGCACGAAGTAGGGAGGATGTGAGTTACTGCATCCGGTTGATTTCGCCTTATTTCACCGTGAGTCCTCAGTGAACATAGTGCACCTGTTAAAACTTTCAAGTAGAGCGTACATTTCCTGAGAAGAGACAAATTGGGAAGCTTTAGGTAGGTACGTCAAGTTATCTTTTATGCAGCTACTCCGGTGGTAGTACAAGTTTTTGCCTCTCTCGTAGTCGGTTTGTTTTATCAAAACAGTGAAAACACTTAGAAAGTTATTTATGTACATATATTCGTCTCTGTGGAATTCTTTTTTATTTGAGTTTTTAATTAATTTACTTAAGGTAGTGATTTTGTACAGTTACACGGTAACAATCTGCTTTTAACAAAAAAAAAAAAAAAAAAAAATAGCAAACACATTCTGTCATTATTTTATAAATGGCAGTGAATAGTTGCTTTATTTTTTTTATTCAGTTATGTAGTTGGAGGAAAGAAGAATGTAGTGGTGTAGGTATAACACTCTAGCATTAGTTAGTTAAGGTTAGTTGTGATGTGATAGATCCATCTAGGCTAGTCAATAAGGACTTCGATAATGGAAAATGAAATCCTGGAGTTTTCTGGTTGCGTTCCTGGCTTTCCAGGATCTGGCAATTATTGCTGTGTCGTCTGCATACAGGGCCAGGGCTGTGTGGTCGGTCCTGGGGAGGTCTGAGGTGTAGATAGCGAACAGGTGCGGTGACAGCACCGAACCTTGCGGGACTCCCGCCTCCACGGTCCTGTAAGTGGAGAGTTGGTCCGAGATTTTGACCCTTAGCTGTCTGCGGTGCAGGTAGGACCTCACTAGTTTGACGAGTTCGATGGGGTAACCCATACTCATCATTTTAGCTAGGAGGCCGTCGTGCCAGACCCTGTCGAACGCTTTGGCAACATCTAGGAACAGCGCCGCGGTGACTTGCCGCTGGTTGAACCCCTTAGTAATCTCCTCGGTGAGGCGAAGTACTTGGAGTTCGGTGGAATGTCCTGTTCGGTACGCGAACTATATATATATAACTGTTCATCCGGGATGATATTCAGCTCTTCTGTCTTTTCTGTGAGCCTCTTCAAGATGACCCGTTCTGCAACCTTGCTCATGGCTGGGAGGAGGCTGATGGGCCTGTAAGAAGACGGGAAAATTAGTTCTTTCCCTGGTTTAGGGATCATAATGACGTCGGCCTTTTTCCACCGGGCTGGAAAATGCCGTAACCTTAACATCGCGTTTACGATGTTGACTAGCGCCGCTACTCCTTTCCTGGGTAGCTTTTTGAGAGCGATGTTTCCTATCATGTCACATCCCGGAGCCTTTCTCGGCTTTAGGCTCCTAAGGATTTCCTTGACTTCCTCGGGGGTAGTCGGGCGGATGTGGTCGTCATCAGGCAGGCGGTGGATCCTACGTACTCTGCGCTCGATATCGTCCACCCAGTCCTCGTCCTCGTCATCGAGCTCGTTCTCTCTACACTGCAGTTCTAAGCTGTCGGCAAACGCCTCGGCTTTTTCCTGGTTAGTGTAGACGATCCTCCCTCGCTCTCCGTGAATCGGGGGTATAGGTTTCCTCCGGTTTCGCAGGGCACGTTGGGTATTCCACATACTTCCGTCCTGTGGATCGAGTGACTCAAGGTGGCGTTGCCACCCCTCCTGACGGTGTTCTTGGAGGGCGGCTTTCACTCTTCGGCTGAGGACGTTATACTCCCTTCTGTCGGCGGGGAGCCTCGTCCTCTGAGCCCGTCTCTTGGCGCTTCTTCTATCCCTTATCAGCTGCCTGGTGACCTCTGGTAGGTTCGCCATCGGTGCTGGGTGTCTTCTTACTCTGTTTCTGTCGTGCTGGCCCTTATTGCTCCCAGGATCTGCTCCTCTAGGGTAATGACGGCCCTCTCAACGTCCCCCACGGTATCTAGCCTGGGAATTTGTGCAATGTACTGCTGCAGGTGCAGCCGGTACGATTCCCAGTCCGTTCGTCGCTTCGTGAAGGTAGCGTTGTCGTCACCCGCCTGTCCTCCTAGAGTTAGGAAGATCGGGTTGTGCTCGGTAGATCCCTCCGTTCTGGTGGAGATCTCCGCTTCGAGGGTCATCTCCTTTAGGATGGCTATGTCCAGTACGTCTGGCCTGTTTCTACCGTTGTCAAAGGTGGGCTGGACTGGTCCTACCACCAGCAGTTCGCCGGCGTGCTGTCCCAGGAACCGCAGCAGTTCTCGTCCTCGAGTGTTGGTTACGCCGCTGTTCCATTGCTGGGATTTGGCGTTAAAATCGCCAATTGCGACGACCTGTGTCCTAGCGGGTAGAATTGCGTCCAGATCCCCCTCGGTTAGCGTGCTGTGGGGTGGCTGGTAACATGAAACCACTTGGACGTCGCCGTTTCGTGCTGTGGACACTACTACGGCGGTGGCATTCATATTTTCTAGCTCAGGTAGTACCGTCGGATGGTGGGCTATGGTCTTTTTAACGAGTAGAGCCACTCCTCTTGCGGGTCGCCGAGGTATGTTTACCCAGTCCATTCTGTACGTGTGGTATCCTGGGAAGTTGATCTCCTTGGCCGGGGTCATCTTGGTTTCCTGCAGTGCCATGACGTCTATATCGTACCTGGTCAGGAGCTCTTCGACTTCAAGTCTCCTTTGTTACAGGCCGTTTACATTCCAGGCCGCCATCTGCAGGAATTCCGGTTTAATCTGTAAAGCATTACAGATTAGTAAAGTTTGGCATTTGAGCAAAAAATGCACTCATCGCTGAGCACATTTGTTGCATCTGTGCTAGCACCGCTGTGAGGTTTTTGGCCTCTGGCGATGCTTGTTGTTTTGAGGCAGAGACGGTGTTCTGTCCTGCCTTGCTCTGGGCTACTTTTGCGTAGCTAGTGCCTGGCGCTACGCCGCCCTTCTTTGTTGAGGTCGTCGTCGGCCTCTGTACCGGCCTTTGAGTGGCGCTGGCTGATTGCTTGGGGTATTTTGGACACCCCTTGTAGCTGGCCGGGTGGGCCCCTTGGCAGTTCGCACACTTGGCCGGTTCGTCTGCCTTCTTCTTGCCTCGCCGCACTTCACGCATTTCGGCTGCGCGGTACACCTGGATTGTCCGTGGCCGAAACGCTGGCAGCGGTGGCATTGGGATGCCGCTACCTTGGCTCTCTGTCTCTCTGTCCTTACGACTAGAGAGCAGCACCTCGTGACTTGGAGTATCTTGTCCTGGTCCTGTGGGACTAGGACAAGTACGAGTGGCACCTCCTGTTTCGTCCGTCTGGACGTCATCCGTTGCACTGCGGTAGGTGCGAAACCTTGGTCTTGGAGGTCTTCTGCCACCTCTGTACAAGTAACGCCGCTCGGGATCCCCCTGATGACTACACGTAGCAGCCGTTCCTCTGGCAGGGTGTACGTGTGGTACTCCCTTTTCTCGTTTGCGAACATCCTAGTCATCTTGCGATAATCTTCGGATGTCGCGGGCTCGATGGAGATTCCCTCCGCGGTAACTTTAGCCTTGCTAAAGTTAATGCCGGTTTCGGTTAGACGACGGCTCACCGTTGTCCATGTCTCCTTGTTTCTCAGCACTACCGGTGGTATGCGCTGGCTTCTTGTTTTTGTTTGAGGGGCCTCAGTCTCCTCTGTCCTGGCGTTTTGTCTGGGGACGTTAGCCTCCTGCTGGGGAGCTCTAGATCCCGATCTGCTTCGTCTGGATGGCTCTGGGGGGCACTTGAGGGGCTCTTCAGCCACCTTCTTTGCCGCCTTAGGGGCCTCTTCGTCGGAGTCCGTATTAGTGGCGGGTGGGTTTTTCCGCTTCCGCGTTTGCGATTCTCCTCGAATCGCACGCAGAAGTTCTTCGTGCTGGGACTTTTGCTCCCTCTGCATTAGCTCCAACCTCTCGGTGAGCTCCTCTATTTTCTTTCTGAGGGTTTTGTTCTCCTCTGTGAGACGTTTTATCGTCTCTTTGTCATCCCTTGGGGTTGGGGTACCCCCTCGGGAGCTACCGCTCTGGGACGTTTTGTCTTCGCTGTAGTCCATGCTACCGTCCTCCACGGTAACGTCGCTGTGGGTGTCCTGCAAGGGAATACCTATAATATTATGGGAAAAAGTTATGATTAATAACAGTAAAAATGGTGTCTCCAAGGGAGGGAGACTTTATTTATCTTTTATAGTACACCGTCTTGAAAAAGACGTGTGTACTTCCTCTTCTTAGAACTGTCGACGACGACACTAACTGTGGGGCTGCCACTTCACTGTGCACTTTCTTGGCTCGGTACGTCTGCACTCGGTCACCTCTCGATGCACACTGTTAACTCCAACCGTTTTCGAGGAAAGTGTCGTTAAACATTTCAATAATTTTTTGAAAGACAAATTCCAATTTAATGAAACAAAGTGTATTTATTGAAAAGTGTGCTTTGGTTACGTTTTAATTCTGCCATTTACGTCATTTAATCACTTTATTTTGCTCTTGTGTTCCTCGAACTAATTTCTTTAACTTCTTTGTTTATAACCTATACATAATAATTTTTCAAATAAGGAAATGGGGGATATGATATGTGTTTACGCACAATATAATTTTAGCGGACGAATATCCAAATAAAATACAGCCAGATCATAGGATTTTCAAAGATCTGTTTCGTCCTTTGGGAGAAAAAGGCTAATTTCGCCATAAAAACGATGTAGAACGACAGAAACGAATTACTCCTGATCAAGAACTAGAAATTTTAGTTCGTGTGGATGAAGATCCTCAAGTCAGCTCAAATCGTTTAGCAGCGGCAACAGAGATGAGTAAACAATGTGTCAAAGTCTTAACGTAAAGAACGCTTCTATCCATATCATCTCACTCCTGTACAAAACTTATTTCGAAGAGATCTTCCACAAAGGCTACAATTTTGTCAATTTGTTCTAAATAAACACAACAATGATCGACATTTTGTTAAGAACACTTTATTTACCGACGAAGCAGCTTTTACTCGCAGAGGCGTTTTTAACTGGAGAAATACCCATTACTGGGAAGTAGAAAATCCTCATACCGTTAAAGAAAGATATTTTCAGCAAGAATTTAAGATTAACGTTTGGTGTGGTACCGTCGGCGATCAATTATTGGGACCATTTGTCCTTCCTCCAAATTTAGATGGACAGTCTTATCTGTTTTTTTCTTCAAAACACTCTTGCTGATATATTACATGTTTTCATGCTAGGCATACGGAACAAAATGTGGTTCATGCAAGATGGAGCTCCCCCTCATTTCTCCATTGAAGTCAGGAATTATCTTGACGAGACTTTCCCACGTAGATGGATCGGTCGAAGAAGTGAGTTTGCTTGGCCATCAAGGAGTCCTGATTATAATCCTTTGGATTATTATGTGTGGGGATCTATGTCCTTAGTCTATGCAAATACTATCAACTCAAGAGAAGAACTGTGGGACAAAATACAAAACGCAGCGAATTTTAGTAGAGGACAGGAAAATGTATTTTTCAATGTAAGAAAATCTTTTATGAATATAATTAGAAAACTCATAGAAGTAGGTGGAGATCATATCGAACATATACTCTAAGTTGCAGCAATGGGGTTTTTGCATGGGGGGAAAGTGTATAATGTCATTAAGTCAACTTTTACGTTACTTTTTGATCTCCTAATAAGATTAGATCCTTATTTTAGACAATCTTTTGATTTATGTATTTATTTCAATACCATGAAAATAATCCATTAGTTTATAAGAAAGTGAGAAAGAGTTTATGCTGTTATTACGATTTTGTTTTCCCTTACGTTTTGAACTTTTTTCAATAAATACACTTATGTTTATTTAACAGTTTTATATAAAAACTAGTGTTTGGTTATATTTAGCACGATCTGTATAACATTTTCGATTCAGTTTTTGTAAGTGAAACTGTTTTCAACTAACAGAATTTTAATTGTATGACTGCTAAACCATTTCACACTGTTTTATGTACTTAGTTTTATATCTTAGGAACTCAGTCATATTATAGTAACTATTATGTATCTCTGTTTCGTTATAAGATAGCATCCCAGGAAACAATTAATTAACAATTTGTCTACAAAAACATTTATTTACATCAGATATCTATTTTTTAATTTTTATATTTTTGTATGTAAGTACATATGGTTATTTTCCTTACTTTTTCTCGTTACTATATATAATATATCCTATAAGATGTAATATATTTACTCAGTTATCACAACAAGTTTTTACTATTTATTTACAGCTGTTCATATTGTTGGTTATGTACAAAATAGAAATTACAAATTACATAGAAATTATATTACATAGAAATTATATCAGTCAAGAGGCTGTTGAGTTGTTGCAAAAAAAAAAACGAAAAAATAATTTGAATTTTGACATCCTGTATCTTTTTCCACAGCAACATTTTACTAAAGCATATTTGGTTATATCCTCATATTTTGGCTCAAAGAATTTACCCCTGATCTATGGCCTATTATTAATGGTCCACCCGCATAGATCCTTAGTAGTTTATGAAAATTTTATATTATATTTTATGTTATATTTAATAACAGCAGCATATCATATTAAAAGTAATATATCCTGTGACCTTAAAGTTGTGACAAAAACTTTACACATTTTTACGTAATTCGTTGCAGAGCAAGTCTGAAATTTAAAGTCTCGTTCCGATGTTTATCCAAGTTTATTTTAGAGCCGCTACTGCCTAGACAGAAACAACAACCACATGCTTCACACATTTACTGCGAAGGTAAATATGAAAAATTCCGACTTTGCATAGAAGCTGTAGAAGCAGAAAGGTTTTATAGGTTTTATATAGGTATTCTAAAGCCTACAAGACAAGACATATCGTATCTTTACTCCACTGTATTGCGCTTGTTCAAATACAGATGAGACGTAGCAGGAATAATGTATTTGTTACAACTTGTGTCTTTGTCTATGACTTCATAAAGAGCTTCTTTGACGTCTGGTGCAGGGAGAGTTTCCTGTGTTCGAACGTTTATAAGGAACGAACTTTGCAATAAATTTTTCTTTTTTCTTAAGGGTCGAAGAGGAGAATTTTTTTTTATGTTATCTAAGTAACACTTGCAGAAACAATATTTTAATATCTCTTGAATAAAATATTGGAAAATAGGCTGGTTCGGACGGATTGTGAAGGCTAAAAAAAAAAAGTTTAGTTAAGGTTATAATTAAGAGAAAAAACAAAAATTAAACACGAGATAAAGTGAAATTGTGAAATGGGGATGCTGTTTAGGGGTTGAAAGTGGTTTTTCGTGATTTTCGGCGAAACGGGACCTAGCGGAAATGTCTGTTACGAAGGTTGTAGATAATAAAAAAATCAAGGATTTTTCAACATAACCTCAAATTTTCTGAGTAAACGGCGGAAAACCGGTTTTCGGTTTTTTTCTCGTAAAAAAATTCAATTTATATGACATTATGTGAAAGTATACCTTTTTTGCACTGAAAAAGCATGATTTTTTTTTAATCTGGGAAACAAGTGGTTTCCGAGATATTTACATTTTTGGAAAGAACCAAAATCTTCCACGGAAAACTTTATTGATTTTTTTTTAATTTAAATATTCTCTCTGGGCTCATTGTAACCCTTGAAATGTCTACTAAAGTGGTCTATATATGTTGATGGTTTATTTTTCATGAAACCGCTTAAAATTGAGAAAACCAAAAAAGTTAGTTTTCGAAACATGAATTTTTCAATATTTTTGATTATTTTCAATTTGTTTTTATTATATATGTAAATAATGGATTCTATTTCACTAGTATAATTTACTCCAATGTAATATTACTAAAGTTGAATGAATTTAAATAAAGAAATTGGGGGAAATGATTCTGAAACTTAATTTTCAAGAGGTATCGTACTGAAAGTCGTAAGCTAGAGTTAAGACTCATTGGTCCAATGTGCGTTTTTATTTATGTATATTTTACTAATTTTTCAATAAATAAATAAATGGTATAACGATGAGTAATCTGTTTTAGGTATTTGGGTCATTTTTTAAATAAAAATAAAAAATTATCTAAAAATTATAAAATTCTAATGAATTTTAGATCATTTGCATTCTGGATGTTCATCAATAAGACTTTCAAATTCCAAAGGATCTTCGAGATTATCGACGTCTTTGAGCTCTTCAATTTTAATATCGAGATTCTTTTCGAGATCAGTTTTCATGACAAATACTGCATAAATTGGTAAAGCCGTGCTTTCGGTAGCCACATCTTTGGTTATTACAACCTCTTTCACAGCTGCAGCTAATACTTTTTAATAATTTTTCGGAAATTAGGTCTGAACTCTCTGGGATAAATTTGGGCACGAGTCTACCTAGGTGTTTGTTCCAGCCCCATTGCTTAGTTTTTTTGTTATTGGCTCGTTGCCCAAGCCAATTTTGCAATTGGTAGTAACGTCTATATTGTGCAGCTGCTCTTTTAGTTAGAGGAAGCTGTTCCAATTTAAATGTAGATTTGTTAGTTGCCAGTTGGGAATGCTCAAATCTTAATTGATTTAATGATATATCCATATTTTTACTTTTGTAAATACCAGCTATAAGTTGTGATCATTTTTTGCAATGGTTATTTTGTCTGTATCTTTACAAAAAAATCTATCCTAGTTTGATAAATTTTTAATGCTCAGTAATGATTTCACTACTTTTTTTTCCTTTTCTAGCAAAACCCCAAGTTGTATCGCAACCCGAAAAATAGTGAAGAAATGCTATTATTTGTGTTTGAAACAATTAGATGTATAAAATGAATCCTTTTCATTGTCAGAGCCTGGTTTGTTGAAAAAAAATACTGCCTTTTGAATTTAGTTGACGCAAAAGTATTAGTAAAATAATATCTTGACCCACGACGACAACAGTTTTATCATCGTGTTTTGCTAGTTCAATTGCAGTATTTATAATTAATGCACCAGCGTCTTTGGGAGCTTGCTTGCACAATAATCCTACTAATTCTAGTTTATCTGATATATTTTGTATTGATTTTTTTTTTTTTACTTTGATTGGATAGAAATTTCTATTGCGAAAACGGTATTTTACTTATATCTTGATTCTTGATATTCAAATGTAGGAATGTTTGCAGATTTCTTACGACGTGTATGTTCGGTTTGTTTCGTGCCCATTGAAGTGGAAGTAGATGCTGTAAGTATTGTAGTTGAAGTTTTATTTACTTATTATACACTTATTATACATCGAATACTATAAAACTATTAGCTGCACAATGGCTTCGAACATAATTAAAATACTTATTTGCAATTTCTTCATTAGTATAGTTCTTTTGCCAAATAACTTTATGCAGTAATCCATCGTCAACGACATTTAGAATATTGTTGCAGGACAGCAACGCATCAATGCTTGTAACTTCACCGTAAAGTTCAGATTTTGTTAAGATCCTGAGCCCATTTTCTGTAAATAATGATATAGGAAATGGGGCGAGTTTGTATTCCAAAAACTCTTTCATATCTAGTTTGCTGTTAATATTTAATGAAATTCTTTGGAATAATAATAAAGGGTTGATCACTACTTTTTCACAGTTAACTTTTACTGATGATTGAAATGCTTTGAGAGATAATACTTTGTTTTTCCTTTGAAAATAAAAAATATTGAAAAATTCGAAAAGTATAAGTCTGGACAGAATACTTAAATTAAAAAAAAACACCAATAAAGTTTTCCGTGACTTATTATCTACAACTTTTGTTACGGGCGAAAAATTGGACGGGGTGCGTCGCTAACAAACAATCCTGTAATATTTCTTTCTTAAAGAGATTCGTCTTAATCCGCGATGAAATTCTGATTTTGTTGAAAATTTCAACCCCCAACTTTGGCGCGCCGTAGAACTGTCGGTCGCAGACGAAAAATGCAAACACCAAAATTATGCACAATTTTGTTCTCTACATATTTCATTTGAACTTTTTACGATAGCACTTACCACAACGGCGCTATTTCCCGAAAAGCGTCGCGACGCAGAGTTTTCATCCCCCCATCCTCGAGCGGCAACCTCCCGAGGCCACAAACTGAGGTGTACTATCAGGAGACCTATGTCTACCATCCCACCAAATTTCATTTCTTTCCGACCTTTTGCGAATAGAAACCCCTATTGCTTGGACTACTAGGTGGGCGGCTAAAAAGAATTTATAAGCTAACTTCTTTCGCCGCGCACTGTGAATTAAAATAACTAATGCAGATTAAAAATATTTCCTTGCAAGGGAAATTAAAAACATTGGAATACTGAAAAAGAGACACTCGTTGGCAAAAAACGCTGAGATAAATTTGGGCAGTTGATGCGGGAAGAAAGGGCTAATCCAAAAACATCCGTCAGACAACTGCCGCACGGCATCCCGGACGCCAGTATGTGATTTCAAAAGTTAAGATTGAAGAAATTTTAAGTTTTTTTATTAGATTCTGGAAGAGGTGATGAAGAGGAATTTAGATACAAAAATAAACATAAACGGCGAGAGGGAAGAAAAGAATTAAAGATTTAAAGTTTATGGAATAGAAAATTTGAACAGAAAAAGTTGTGGTAGAGGTAAGGTTGGCTACAGAGGTTGCCGGAAAATGAGTAGCGCCTGGTATGGTAATTTGTGTTAGATCCGAAAGGGGACATTATACTCTCTAATTCGTGTAATGTTGCGCCACGTTTGAAAGCATAGAATTTCTGGTATATTCCGTACGTAGTGCGCTATTGGGATTATGTCGTTACAACGGTCGTAGAGGTCTCTTTATCAGACTTTCATCATTGTCCCAACATAAAATGCCAGTTTAATTTTTCTATTTCATCATCTATTAGTTTCGCTTTTAATAAGGAAATATTTGAAGTTGAAAACTTTAATGATACTGCTATAAGTATATATTACCCAGTAAGTTTAGGAGTTAGTTGGGAAAATAATTAGGGACCGTGGTTTGGAGAGGATACATCTCGCAATTATTTTCAAACTGAGACATAAAATTTAAAATGCATGTCAGTTTCCTATAAACTCCGTTTTTCTATTTTAGATACTAAGTTATTCATTCATAGGGAACTGAATTAAAACAACATCTTGTCAAGTCAAAGGGTCACATCGAAATAGATCGCTTATTCATAAATTGATGCCGAGAGGTTAACTGTGTAATATAGTGTACTTTATGAAGTACTTGGTAAAAAAAAGAGACAGTGTATTAAAATATGAGATGAATTATACAATCAAGGACTAGAATAAAAAGACAAAGACTTGGCGTCTCTTTCCTGATTTTCCTACTTGTATAAACTCTAACTCTATATACACTTTTTCAAATTGTTTAGTTAATATAATAATGAAAACAAATTTGTGAAAGTCTCATAGTTATTGACCTTTTCAATGATTATAATGCTACTTTAAAAAATGTTTTGTGGAAAAGTAAAATGTATTTTCCTCGTTTTCCACAGGATAATAGCTCAATATTGGCTTTCTCCAAGGGGCATTACAGCCATGTAAAGTGTCATTGGATGCATAATAATTAGGATTCAGAGACTGCTTATCGATTATGGCTCTTCAGAGGCGTTCACTGCCCTGTGTATTGGCAGTCGGTAGTAAAGGGTTTAAAATTGCTCTGCAACCAGACCGATGTTGAACATTTTTATTTCGACAAATATTTCTGGCGCAATACAATGTGTTGCGTATAGAATGAAACTTCTCATAATGTTTATTAAAAATGCACCGTAATTCATTAATGATATACTTAAACGAATTAAATATTTACAGGATGTCGGTATTGTTATAGAAACAGCAAAAGAGGCTAAATATTTCAAATAGAATGATTCAGTTTGTATCCGGCAAATGTGCGAGTAACATCAAGAGGGACTCGTCAGATCGGCTCAACTATTGTCCCGTTCACTAAAAGGAGAAGACACAATCTTAGAACTCCTGTATTGAATGCTAAACTTTTCCAGTAAAGTCAAGTATCTAGGACTAATCTTGGATCAAAAACTTACCTGGAACTCACATCTGGAAAGGACTCTTGCTAAAGCAACAGCGGCAATATGGACGTACCGTAGGTTGTTTGGTAAGACTTGGGGTCTAAGACCGAAAATGACACATTGGTCTTATCTTTCGGTTGTCAGACCTATGGTAACCTACGCATCATGCGTATGGTGGCCAAAAATAGAGGAAAATACAGCACAGGGAAAGTTGCAGAAACTGCAACGCCTTGCCTGTTTAGGGACTACAGGAGCAATGCACTTGTGTCCCGCATCAGCTATGGAGGCTATGCTTGATCTACTTCCCTTGCACTTACATGTAAGGAAGGAGGCGGCACTCGGTGCCTTACGACTGCACCAGGCACATAAATTTAAACCAGGCGATCTGGTTGGTAACTTAAGGATTCTGGAGTTTATCCATTTGAAGTCCATGACCAAACCCACCGACTCAATGCCAATCAAACAAGACTTTGACTGCCCGTTAGACGTGCTAATTGAAAGTCGTCAGACGAGCAAAATGGAGTCACTGCGATTGGAACAAGGGTCACTTATCTGGGAAACAGATGGATCTAAGATGGCTAAAGGGGTAGGAGTGGGAGTAGCAGGGCCGAATTGTAGGCTATCCAAAGCCCTCGGTAACACCCCAACCATCTTTCAGGCAGAAATTTATGCCATAGATCTGTGTGCCCAGGTATGCCTAAAGGCATCCGAACAGCAAAGATCTATATACTATCAGATAGCCAGGCAGCACTAAAGGCTCTAAGGTCCTATAGCTTTGAGTCTAAAATTGCCTGGGAATGTAGACAATCCCTGAAGCAACTGGCTAATAACAACAAGGTTATCTTGATGTTGGTGCCAGGGCATGAGGGAGTACAAGGAAATGAACTTGCTGATAGCCTTGCAAAAAAAGGAGCTGAAGCACCGTTCATTGGACCCGAACCGTTTTGTGGCCTAGCCAAGGGACATATAGCGGAGGAGAGCCAAGAATGGGAAAAGGATCAGAAAAAGTCCTACTGGAGGAATACTCCAGGCCAAAGACAAGCGAAGAAGTTTATAACTTATTCGACAAAGAATGTCACAAGGCTTCTCGAACTTGAAAAGTCCGAATTAAGGCTAATCACAGGCCTTCTAACTGGCCACTGCCTCTTGAGATACCATCTCAAGAATATGGGCAAGGCGGTAGACAATAAATGCAGATATTGCGGTAGTGCAATTGAAACTGCGGAACACATACATTGCGAATGCAAGGTGTTAGTCCGCACTAGGCTAAAGTTTCTAGAACAGGAGAAATTAACGCCTGAAGACATAGGGAAATTAGCTCCCAAGAAAATCACAAGCTTTGTAAAAAGTCTGGGAATCCTGTGTAACCACTAGATGTAGGGTACATCACAAAAGATCTTTTAGGTCGTAGTGAAGTAAGGCTGTTCGAAGCCAAACGATCCCGTAAAATAATCTACAATCTACAACATCAATAAAAGTAATAGTGAACAACATGTGTTTTATTGATAAAAAGGAAATATATTTAGGCGAGCGGGTGCTAATCCCAAAATGACGTGGTAATGACCAAATTAAAACTAATCGCCCAATTTCATTAAGTGACAAGTTTTGCAAGTAATCGACGAATACAGAAATTGCAGGTGTTTGGTTTGGTTTAGATCTACGATTTATCCTCAATCAAGGCCTGAAAATTTCTTACAGTCTCTATAACAATTATACCCACAAAGAAAAATTATTAATCAAAACCAAAAATTTAAGTTTGATAGTTGATATTTTCAGAAATGTCATATTTTAACGTACTATTCTTCTCATATATTTTTTTTAAAATAAAAACAGGCTTTAGAGGGTGCATAATTTTTGCATAAGCGTCTCCTATAATATTAGGAAGTGTGAAGATATAAGTCACAAATTCCAAGACGGATGATCGTTGGATGAGAATCGATGATATGCATAAATATAATTTTTTGTGTTTCACCTAAAAGAATATCTAATAAACTTACTTATTTATATAATGCATTGATTAGGTTGAGGAACTTTAATTTAGATCGTCACGTAATAAACACATTTTTTTAACACCTAATCACAATACCGTTGTACTTGTACGTAGTTTTTCATATCTCGCTTCTAAACAATATAATCAACTTCCACATTTCATAAAGAATACGTCAATTATTGACTTTAATAAAAGTTAAAACAATTGATGAGTACATTGTAACCAATTAAATAAAACCAAACGTATCTACCCCTGCTGTTATATGTGCATCAGAATGCAATGAATTAAAATTAGTTTATTTTCTTCAAAATAAATTAGTTTTGCATTTATTAGGGTAATTTCAAGGTCAGGATTAAGTTGAAAACCGCTCAGCATATGCATCAATTTAATATATTTTTTGTTAAAAATGTTGAATAAGAAGTGAGTAAAGGCCATTTATTGTTGTGCTATTATAATATATAATTTTTTCTACTCCCTTATTTAAATTTGCTGTTTTCCGTACAGTCTGTAGAATGGATAAGTGGGCCATTCCAGTTGACTGAACGGATATATTTCATATACGTTCTAGGATGGATATGAAATCGACCAATCACAGTTCATGTATTAAGTACAGGCAACTATTCGTTTTAAAAAATTCAAGATGGTGCGTAATCTGTCAAAGTAATTGTCAGTGGTTGTCAGTGTGTATATTCGTGCAGTTTGGGCTAGAAAATAATTTAAAATGAGTGATTCCAGTGAAGAATCGATAAACGGTATACCACCTAAAATTTTATTGAAATTATTATATACAGAAAAAATTTTAGAGGTATATTATGACAAAAAAAAAGTAGCTATATGGGGAGATTGAACCAATTATCTCTTGCTTTTCGAAACATAGATAAAACCACTAGGCTACTGTCGCTTTTATAAAATGTCTTCACCTAGAGCATAAGATTAAGCAGTAGCTAAGTTTGTATATTAAAATTTGATTAAAACTATTATTTGTAGTTTTTTACAAATCATGAAAGATTGGTAGCCAATGTCATTTATCAATTCCCCGACCAGACATAGACCGGTTTCGAACTTATTAGTTCTCATCAGTATGCCATAGGTCATGGAACAGACAAATGACAGTGGCCAACCTGTTAGTTTTATACAAACTTAAGTAAATGGTGTACCGGTGAGAGGTAAGTGAATACCCTCATGTGGTCAAATGCTACTATACACCAGACATCATAGATGTCTCCATGGTGTATAGCGACTTGCTATTTTGCAAGTACCGAGAGCGGTGACCTTTTAGCCCTTGGTGGACTTAACCCATATACTGTTATTATACATGATTTGCAGGAAACAACTACTCAGCGGGCAAATACCCCGACCTGCATTGAATTATACCTTACAAATCATGAATATATATATATATATATAAATATGCAGTCAGAGAAGACATACGCAAGGTCCCAATAGGACCTGAAACCTTCTGAGACAAACCCTTGGATACGGTCAGCCAGTAACGAATGGTTACAAGAAAATGTATGGAATGGTGGAGGAACTTCTCACGGAAGTGAGAGGCGAAAGAGTTCAATAAAAAAGACGCTAAAACGGAAGATCTACTAGATGAGAATAGAAAGGCCATCATTATGCGACTTCTGACTGAATATTGAGTTTAATAGAGTTTATATTCCAAATACCATTTTTATTATAATATATGCTTACTTTTACAGAAATTAATTTTTACGTCGTTTGCTTGTCTCATCCGATCTAAAATTTCGATTTTTGCATTTGTTCACTTTTAACCTCCCTAACATCCGGGAATTTTATCCTGCTCATTTTGCAAATTAATTTTTCCACTCTTGGGTAGTTAACTTGATAATTGGACAAATTAATTTACATTTTCAATTTATACTCTATATAAATATATTATATTCGTGACATAATTATTTCCACGTCCAGTGGAAGTATAGTAACGAAAAAAAAAAAATAATTTTTTTTTGTTGAAATAGGCTTAAAATGTCATGAAACGTCGAGATTTTAAATTTGAGCGAAAAAAAAATTTCCTGTCTGTCTGTCTGTAACTTTCTTTTTTTTTTTTTATGCGCACGTTTACTCTGTAACCATTTGTGGTATTGACTTGAAATTTGGTACATTTATGCATTGTAACGAGATCTGGAACTAGATTATATTTTGATCTAATTCCGTTGAAGGGTTCGGGGGTAAATGGGGTAAATAAGGGTAAATAGGCAAAGCAAGCAGGTAAGAGTCCATAAAATTGCAATATAAGGCATGTCTGAAAAGTCAAGGTCTCAAAAATTTTTTTGGCATCAGCCCTCCCCCCCTCCACTCTCACCGCCAATACCACCCCCACAGTATTATGAAAGGAGGTAAAAAAATTAAAATGTGATTTAGTGTGTATACAAGAACGAAACGTCTCAAAACATTATTTTGGCGTTAGCCTACCCCCTCTACCACCCCCATTGCCACCCTCATCCTATTATTAAAGGGAGTAAAAAATTAAATTGGGATTTAGTGTGTGTACGAGAACCAAGGGCCTCTAAAATTTATTTTGGCAGTAGTTACCCCCTCTACCACCCCCATTGCCACCCCCACCCTATTATTAAAGAGAGTAAAAAATTAAATTGGGATTTAGTGTGTATGCGAGAACCAAGGGACTCTAAAAAATTTTTGGCATTAGCCACCTTGTGTCGGAAAAGACGACCAGCAAAATTGATCCCGAAAATCGTTTTCCACACATTCTATGTGATTGCGTGCTTCTCTAAAAAAAATAGCAAGGGAAGCGTTTAATGCATTTTGGGAGAATTTTGCCCATTTGTCTCATGAGACTTCTGTTTCTTGATCTCGAGAATTACACTGTAAAAAATGGTCCCATCAATGGGATATATGAGCAGGAGGATGACATTTTTCTTCATTCCTTATTCAATTAGGGGGCTCTTAGGATAGTTCGAGTACCCGTAGTTACAAGGTAATCCTCCTCTAACAATCTACTTGGAGTTTGTAGCGGCCATATGACTCTTGTAAGAAATGTACTAATATTATTCAGAAGAACAATAAGCTTGAGAGGCTGAAATGCACAGGGCCACTAGTTGACGCTATTGATAAAGAAAAGAGTAAATAATATATAGGATATATGAGGAGGATGATGAAACTCCTCGTCATTTATTATTCCACTCGAGGCTCTCAGGACAGTTCAAGTACCTAGAAATTGAAGCCGCAATTATAAGGGAAAACTCCTCCCTCAACAGTCTACTGGAGTTTGTTTCCTCCATAGAAATGTTGCAAAGAAATATTAAAAAAACGTCTCACAGGTTTTTTAGTGCTATATTTATGATTTTCATAACCAGGACTCCATACTATTGAAGCATATTCAAGTCTTAACCTCAATTTTAGTGTATTTTCGTTAAATTTTTACAATTACGGATAATGTAGCCTAAATTTTTGAAGAAATTAGCGGTGATTTGATTGGTATGGCTAACAAAAGATAACTTTAGATTTTGTACACAAAAGTATGTCGTAGAGCTACAGTTTCAAATATTTAACTGTAAATTGTTTACGCTACACTCAGACCATAGCTGTACAAGATCTTTTTGTAAATCAGCGCAGTCTTCTACATTAGTGGTAGATCTAAAAATTTTTAGGTCATCGGCATAAAGTAATGTTTTGCAGCGTAAACCAATGACGATATCACTTATAAATATATTAAATAGCAAAGGCCCAAGCACAGAACCTTGGGAAACACCTGATGTCGCTAAAGATATCTATAGACCAAACACTACGTTTGCATATTACTATACTATTATTTGGAAGTTCAATAAACCTAAGATACTGGGATGCGTTATCGATAGCGTCAACTAGTTGTCCTGTCCAATAGTTGACGCTATCTATGAGAAAATGAGCGGCTATCAAATCTTGTGGAGTTTGACAGAACTATAGAAGGTCGCAACGATCAAGACTAATGAGCTAGATCATCTACTCTAGTCCAATCTAATCGCAGTATAATTAGTTTTATATAAAGACAACTAAAACAAAATGCTATCGTTGTTTTAATTGCCTGACTTTTTGCAATTTGTGATGTAAGGAGTCTCATACAAGCGATCGAACAAAATATTAAACAAAAAACTTGCACTACGGTATCATCAATCACTGTAACGCATTTTTGTATTAATTAACCGTATTATCTTGCATGCCTTTGTACGCCCATGCTCTTCCTTATGGCGCCCGTCTAACCTTTTAGGGCATTAATCTTTTCCTGAGAATAAAAAGTGCGATGGATAATTACTAAATTCGCGTCTAGTTATAAAGACCAAGACAGAGTGATATATAGATGAACCGAGTAAAATAAGTTTAAGTGAGCGCGTTTGCATAAAAAGAGCCATTAATCTGAGAAAGTTTTTGTTTCGGTTTCATTTTCCAAAGCTGCGCTTGATCCTATCGCTAGTGTGATCCACATTTCCCGACAGAACTGACGCTTATCCGCTATCATTAGGATTCTATTACTAGTTCAGGTCTGACGCGAGATAAGAGCTGCTTAATTGCTCCAATAAAATTATTTCATGGACGTTTTCATGGTTTCTCTTGTAAACAGTAAACCAGATGTTAAATATTATGCTAAATATTTATAATAATAAATTTGCACAGGAGGAGATATTTACGATACGGAAAGCACATGCGTAAATTTTTATTAATAGAATACCCGTCAATTTTAACTATTAAACAATCGTATAGCAATTCAGGCAATGGGTACAAAAAAAGGGGGTTGACTTGCAAAAAGTCAGACAGAAATGAAATTTGCTAGGATGGTAGATATAGGCCTACTAAGGGTGCAGCTAAGTTTGCGACCTCGGGGAGGTGCTGCTCGAGGGAGGTAGGTGGAAAACTGTGCATCTCCGCACTTCTCGAAGAATAGCGCTGTTATTTGGAGTGATATCGAAAAAATGTTGAAATAAAAAATGTTGATTATAAAATTCTACATCCTCTTGAAATACTCATTTTTTTGCCTGCGATCAATAGTTTCCGAGATACAGCGCGTCAAATTTGGGGGTTGATTTACAATTTTCAACAAAATCATATTTTCATTTCGGGTTAGTACGAAGATCGACTGCAAACAAATCACCAATATTTTTTTATGAAAAAGCAATATATTGAGAATCTGATGATGCCTCATTTGTAAGGTTTGGCTGTATACAACGAAGGATATGATTTTTTGAAGCGCGCCGCGATCTACTCAAATATATGGATTTTTAATTATCCATACTTAAGGTAGATATATTATTATGGTTATATATTTTTGTATAATCGACAAATATATTATATATTGTCTGAAAGTTATTTGTGGCATTCTACGAATATTCTTTCCTATCATTTGGGTTTTCTACCACATGTATTATTGTCCTCTTCAAAAATAAATCACCGAATCTACAAAATAATAGAATTATTGAAGAAAAAAAAAATTATATTTTGCATACATGATATAAAATCCATGAATTTATTATTATATTTTTAATTATTATGTAAGTTATAAACACCGTAATTCAGAAAAATTAAAGCGACTCATAGCGTTCTATTAGTAGTCGAAGTAAATTAGGTTTTTCAAGAGACATAATTTGTAAAGTTTTAAAAATTTGGGTACGAACTCTCTAAAGGCAAGTGAATATAGATCAAAAGAGTTCCCACCTCTCAGGAGGGTGTTTCATCCCCTTTAGCTTAAGAAACCACCCTTCAATGTTACCTCCTGCTAGTTTTTACATTTACCTCGAAAACCGTTACCTTGACGTCAAAAATGAATAGGAATTAAATTATTCGCTATAAAATTCTACATAATTTATGTCCTATAGAATTTTTCCCTATATGGCATCCTAATCTCAAAAATTTAGATCAAATACTGAAGTTACGCAAAAACAAGTAATAAACAACTTAAAATACCTAGACCACAGAAAAATGTTACATAAAAAGCAGATTGTTGTTTACAAACCTAGCAATAAAAATAAAAAAAGACTTCAAACAAGTTTTTATTACTACAATATAATACTACTAAGAACTAACAACTGCTTATTCAATAATTGGATTATCTTCAGATAATTCTTCCTCTGCCAATGAATTAAGACATCCTTGTCCATGACAATTGGAGCACATTGTTGAACATGTTAATCCAACCTTAGCACAACCCGTTTTCGCAACCCTTTTTACAAATACAAGATATCAATTTAAGAATGAAAGTAGGAGCTGGTATCTCAGTTGTAGGATTAGGCACCAAAATTTTTCTGACTGATTTCCAACCCCAATCATTAGGCTTCAAAATCTTTCCATGCGAGGAGTGAATTTGTTGGAAAACGTGATACGAATGTTGTCCTAAAGCAGCAGATGTGGATGGTAGTTTTGATAACAGCACAGCCTGATTAGATTGATCGACAAATTTGTTAAATGAAATGAATTTAGGTTGGTTTAATGATGTAACAGTACGAGGTGCCTTGTATAAAGCAAGTTTAATTTTTTTTCCAGCTCGAACAATGTCAGGCTTCATCGATGATGGATTGTTAAGTATATTCAAAGCATCGTCCAAGTCCCTTCTAGTATTTATCAACTTTACAGTTTGTGCTTTTCCTTTGTCAAAAAATGCCGATGTAGTATCACATCCACTGAATGCGTGAGCAAATAATATGTTATTTTTACAGTTATAAAGGACTTCCGAGTTCTGAATATCGAGAGAACTATATGCCCTTTCCTTGATATTTCCTTGAACATCTCTTAAAAATCGAACATCTTTATCAAGAGGACAAAGAGCAATTGTAAGTATGAGAAGGTCAACATCCTGTCCCACGACAACAACCGTATGACTATTATATGCTTCCTTAATAGCGGTTTGGACAATTAGCGTATCAGCGTCATCTATTGCAGAAAGAGCTTGAAAGCTGGCACATTAAAATTTTTTCTTCAGTTGATTAATTAAACGTTGTTTATTCGCCAGATTGCTCAGAAAATTTTTTTGTGAATCAGGAACAGGCGTCTTTTCGTTAAATATTATTTCAGGAGATATTCGTTTTAAAAGTCTTTGTTGTCGTTCGATGCCTTTTGTACTCTCCATATTTTCAGAATAACCGTCAAATACTACGATTACTCGTTGACCGTACCGTTTTTTAATGAAATTAATATAAGCGGTGTAGATGTCTGCAAATGTCCCTTGCTTCGGCCAAATCACTCGATGAATTAAATTGCCCCCATCTACAATATATGTACATTCACCAGGATTAATAGGACGCTCTGTAACAGAGTTAAAAATGTCATACAGGGACGATTTTTTTATCTTTCGCATCAAGCCGGTTTCGTTAAACAATGAAAGAAGGTATCGTCGAAAGTTCATGCGTAAAACACAACTCTAAATCTTTGGGTGAGTGTATACTACAAAGTATTCTCTGCAGCAATTGCGTAGTATCAACCCGAATTTTAGGGAATTTGTCTTCTCTACCATCCTTAATTAACTTCAATCGCTATTTCTGCAATTAGGGCTCGATGTAGGAAAAAAATGTATAGGAAATAAAAGATGCAGATGAATAAATAGAATAAATTAAGTTCTATACATTTTTCTCGCCAGGGTAACGGTTTTCGAGAAAAATTTAAAAAACTGGCAGCATGTGTCATTGGAGGGTGGTTTTTGAAGCAAAAGGGGAAGAAGCGCCCTTCTGAGAGGTGGGAACTCTTTTGATCTATATTTGGATAGCTATTAAGACTGTACCCAAATTTTTAAAACTTTATAAATTTTTTCTTCTAGATGCCATTATTATATCTAATTTACGTCGACTAACATGTTTACAACAAATTAATTTTCAGAACAGATTCCTCCAAACGCTACAAGCTCGCTCTGAAAGTTCTATTTTTCAGGCAATTACTTTTTTGCAAAAATGTATGTTAATAAAACTTGTTAATAGTGGCTCTTTGTTGATTTAATTTTTGAATTTCGGTGTTTATAACTTACATAATAAATAATAATTTAAAAAGTAAATAAAATCGATAGGCAAGTACAGTATTTATTGTTTTGTTTATTTTGGTACAAATACGTTCTTTTAATTAATTTGTATAAACACTCAAATCAGCGAATATGCGAGGTTTCCATGTCTTGCAGATTTGTAAAAACTGTTAAGAAAAAAAGAGAAAATTAAACAAATATACAGAAGATAAAATATAAATAAATCTTTAGATCACTTTATTTCTATTAACGTCCTAGTGAAATTTAGCTACAGATTTTCTACCTTTCAACCAAGACACACACACATACAGACAACTACACAACCATCAATAGCTGCGACATTGCTATCTGGCATAGTTGAGACTTAAACCCATTCCATTTTCCATTTAAAAGATTTTATTTTGTTTAACTATTATACATTTCAACCTAACCTATTATATTATCTCTTTATTTCATTATTTCATTTTACAATTAATATTATCCCGGCGCGTTACAAAAAATAAATACTCCTAAACGTTCCGGGTGGCTGTTGTTATGCCCAGAGAATTTTTGTCAGGTTTTGTTACTATTATGATAATATTGCAGCTCTTGCTCATCGGTTAAAGCGCATTGGTAATGGAGTCTCAGAGTTACGAAATTATTATTTTTTAAAGTTTTGATAGGAAGCGTTTTGCCTGTGGACAATTACAGGAAACAAAAAGAAAACCTGTTTTATTTAAACTATTTACAATTAAAAATTGATGTTATCTGATTAAATTTATTTGTAAATAAACCCCCAATTCCAAAAGCCAGAGCTTGTGCGGAAGGGGGTTACACATTGAAAAAATGCGGACATACAACCATTTCCTCCAATAGGACCAGTGTCGGAGCCAGGATTCGAACCCGGTGGTGCGATGTCCGTGTGATTAATCGCGATTATCATCTCGCGCCTTAACCCACTCGGCATATATATATATATATATATATATATATTATATACACATACATACATACATTAAACTTGTTCTCCGTATTGCGGAATTATTCGTTCTCAAAGGTCTCACCGTGTCCCATCGATTTTATCTGTATATTTTTATCGTTATACCCCTTCATAATACAACGGAAGGTCGTGGGCTAGAATATTAGTTATGTCTCTTGATAGAGTGGAGTTTTGTATTTTATGTTTAAAAAATTTGTATGCTGTTTCTGAGATATAATCCTGGATCACCGGTATTTCGTAGTGTTGGTGAAATGAAATATATATATATATATATATATATATATATATATATATACATTAAACTTGTTCTCCTTATTGCGGAATTATTCGTTCTCAAAGGTCTCACCGTCTCCCATCGATTTTATCTGTATATTTTTATCGTTATACCCCTTCATAATACAAGGGAAGGTTCTCGTGTATTCATTTATGAGTGTGTACAAAATTGTCGTGGGCTAGAATATTAGTTATGTCTCTTGATAGAGTGGACTTTTGTATTTTATGTTTAAAAAATTTGTATGCTGTTTCTGAGATATAATCCTGTATCAGCAGTATTTCGTAGTGTTGGTGAAATGTTACTACGGGTGTATATCTATTGGTGTCCGTTAAAAATCTTAAGATTTTATTTTGTGTCCTCTGTAACCTTCTGCATTGCGCGTCCGAGATCGTGTTAAAATTGGACGTAATATGACTGTAAATAGTGAGTTTATTTGTCACTGTTAATTTACTTTGTCTATTTAATAACGGACAAAGCCTGCTTAAGTTAACGTATATGCTGTTGATGACCTAGAATAATAACTTCTGTTTTATCCACATTGATTTTTATTTTCCATTTATTATAGAATTTGATAAGCTCGTCAAGATGGTACCTAATCTTCTGAGCGACCGTTTGTGCGTAGAACGACCGCCGATATATTATAGTGTCATTAGCATATAGTAGAATATCCGTCATTGGGTTTGTAGGAATATCTCCCAAATAAAGGTTTTATAAGAGGGGTGACAAAATTGCCCCCTATGGAACTCCAGCCGACATTCTTTTGCAAGTAGAGAATGCTCCATTTATATTTACTGTTATATTTCTGTCTATTAAGTAACTTTTAATCAATGATACTATGTAATTTGGCATGTTACAAATATTTTAAAGTTTATATTAACAACCCGTGTATCCATACCGTATCGTAACCTTTTGTAATGTCCTCGCCTCACACATCTTCCAGTGGCTTGTATATGAGTGTATGCGCGGAAGCTATACAACCTTAGGCGAAGGTATGGAGGGGATGTAAAGCCGTCGGTCCCTTGTCTATTAAATGTTAGGCAAGTAAAAGATCCCTACTCTTCTTAAGGGAAGAGGTTCGGCAAAATTCCTGGTTGGGGGTAGCTCGTCTACAGGCGTCGGTGTTAGGCCTCAGTAGCGGAAATATGCCGACGTTAAATAAATGTATTAAAAAAAACCTTTTGTAATAACTTAAACCCAGGAGAGATAAGAGCCACCAACCGTGTTGTCTCTCACACAACTTAATATAACCCACTGCTATCTTTTCAGTAACTCATTAAAAATGCTAAACATCAATACCCTAGCTAGGATTGGAATTTTGCCGGTGCTTATGGAAATTAGGCACAGTGTCGTATATTCTACTTACATGATCCTTCAACAACGTCTGTAAATCCGTTAAAATACAAAATCGAGCAAAAAGGATAAATTTTTACACTGAAATCTGGCCAGAAGCCGTTACTTTCGACACGGGCTAAGAGCGAAGAAACACTTTATATATTTTTCTTGTCAAACTTCACAGCTATATACTAATTCCGATACATTTGTAGGTTTTATTATAATTCAGTTTTAATTACATTCGTAGGAAAACGCGTTCCACATAAATAAAACTATTAATTTCAAGAAAAAATACGTGTTGGCCTGAAACTTTTTTACAGAGCGACAGGCGGAATTTATAGCCACCGGCCTCAAGACATACCTAACAGTTCCGTATTTAGCAGTAAAAACCTTACTTCCACGGCCTTATAGCCGTTTCGATGTGATTTCGCTTGATTACAAGCCTCCCTAAACGGCCACTTAAGAACTCTACCTAAAATTCACTTCACAAAACTCCTCGATTTCTACCCTATTTTATATTATAACACATAAAATTCTTGAAATGTGTCACAACTTTTACAGTCCAAAAACTTCGCGACAATTAATTTTCCTCCGGAATCTTATAGTTTTATTACATTGGAGTTTATGAGGCTATAAATAGCAGGTTGCAGTTAGCCTTTGGAATTGGGTTACTCTTGAAATTTAATGGAAAAGATAGAGGAAGTAATAGCTGTTAGTACAGGATGTTCCGGGGAGTAAATAAAACAATTATTTGGGTGTGACTTTTAGTTCGGTTGCATTAACTGACCTATTTTTCAACTAAATATTTATTGGTTGTAAAATTTATATACACTTATTCGTTTTCCTTTATTTTGTTAAAAATTTGCAGTGGATAATATGTTAAAATTAAAGTAAATATTTACAAATTTAGAATTTGTTAAGAGAATTTTTTGAGAAAAATTTTTGAAAAATCTTAATTTCGAGCCAAAAGAATTAATTCATATGAAAATGGCCGTACTCAGAATAATGTAAATTAAATATCAGAAGAATTGTATTGAAGAGATTCTCATCTGCCATATACAGGGTGGGGCAATAGCGCGCCGGACCACGACACCTCGAGTTCTACGATACCTAGAAATTTTTCAAAAAATTGCAAGTAAACTATATAAAAAAGTCTATAACTGGAAATTATTTTCGAACAGACACTGCGAGCCAAGACGAAATTACAGGACCAAGTGCTTTTTTTTAAATGGAATGCTATGCATTACAGTATATTTTTTGAAGCCTCGTTGTTTCTAGGCTCTATTCATTTCTATATTAGTATTGAATATCTCCCAACCACTTGGATGTAATGAATTTTTTTGTTGAAATAATGCAATCTGCAGAGGGATATTAAAAAAATCACCACAGTCACAATTATGGGTTTTAAGAAAAACTTATGTGAATACCAGTTACGAGACATCTAATTAATGTTTTTGAACCATTTTCATTTCCTAAAAATTTACAGGGTGGCCAAAAGTTATTTTTCAATTAAGAACATTTTAAATTGAAAAATCTCAATTTTTTTAAATGGAACATCCTGTATATTTTCGACGATATCGCGTAGAAATGAAAAACGAACATTTTTTTTAAAGTACTTTCCTATGGCTAATTGCAACCATTTTCGTTTCATAAATAACAAGTGTTTATTTTACAATTAAGAACTTTTTAAATTCAATTTTCTCAATTTTTTCAAATGGAACACTCTGTATATTTTTCGACTATGTGATGTAGAAATGAAAAACGAAAATTTTTTTGTAAGTACTTCCCTATGGCTAATTGCAACCATTTTCGTTTTATAAATAAATAAGTGTCAAATTCAAGAATAAACTTAAAAAAAGAGGTTCCCTCAAATAATTCATTAGAAAAATTTATAACAGGTGTTCGACGTGTTGCCCATTTTGATTGACACACGTCTTTATGCAATTTGGAAATGAGGCCATTTAGTGGCACCATTTCTTCTAATCCATTGAAATGAGTAAATAGTATTTAACCGGTCCTTTACTGTAATGTTTTTTGTATATTTTTTTGGTGTTTTTGTTATTCGACAAGCAATAAAACCTCAGTTTTGTATAAGTTGTTGTGTATAAAGGAGCATTTATCACACTTATCGGTCGTTACAATTTGTATTGAATTTAAAATATTTGGAATTTTACAATATGAATTTTAATAAAGCGGGACTTGTAGACATCACTTTTGTTTTTGGGCGAGTCAGACAGAAATTGTTTACTTGCCTATAGAATTTATCACCAACGTTATACTGAAAGAAGAATTCCTGATGTTAGCAGCTTCCAAAACCTTCTCGATAGATTTCTGGTAACTGGAAATGTCGAATATAAAAAAGTGAAAGAATAAAACGTGTTGTAAACGAAGAAAATGAGTTTTCTGTGGTGCTGGCAACGGTTGAGAATCCCCATGTTAGTCAAAGAGAAGTGAGCTCATTAGTAGGAATAAGTAGACGGTCTGTGGGTCGAATCTTAAAAACAAATAAGTTGCATGCATATAATATTCAAATGCACCAGAAATTATCTGATGACGATTTTCAAAAGCGCCTACAATTTTGTAATTGGGCCAGAGGTGAAATGCAACATGATATCAACTTCTTCAATACTGTTTTATTCAGTGATGAGGCAACTTTTCATAAAAATGGATTTGTTAATAGGCACAATTTCCATTATTATGCTTCGGAAAATCCTCACTTTTTTATACAAGCTGATAACCAACACGGATGGTTTATAAACGTGTAATAGGGCCACATTTCTTTGATGGCGCATTGTTATTATTATTATTAGCCGTTACTCGAGTCCGAGTATAGAAATGTTACAGTCGATAAATTGCGTACAATAAAAAACAAGTAAAAGGTGTAGTCTATTGTAATTCCCATTCATCTACGGTGCACACGACTATGGCTATAGAGGCCAATTCGGGAGAGCACATGTCGACCGCAATCAGGACAAACATAGACCTGGTTAGGTCTTGGATTCGGCCTTCTTGCAGCAACATTTCCTTGATAGCTGGCCACAACCCCTCGCCATTCGGTTCTGTCCGCTGCAAGTTGTTCCCATTGCTCGTCTGCAATACCGCAGGATTTTAAACTTTCATGGAGAGCGTCTTTGAACCTCTTTCGTTGACCGCCACGCTTTCTTCTACCGCTTAGCAATTTACCATAAAGTGTACATTTAGGAAGGCGGTTATCATGCATACGATGAACGTGACCTGCCCATCTTAGGCGTGCTCTTGAAATAAGCACCTCAATTGACTGAAGCTACTTATCTTCATTTTTTGGAAAACTATCTGCCACAATTATTGGTAAATCTCTCTGAAAGAATTCGAAATAGGATATGGTTTCAGCAAGATGGTGCTCCACCACATTATTTAAATGTAGTCAGAGACCACTTAAATAATACCTACCCTAATCAGTGAATTGGAAGAAATGGACCCACTAAATGGCCTGCTAGATCCCCAGGTCTTACAAAAATGGATTTCTTTTTATGAGGATACGTGAAGGAAATTGTTTATAGAGACACACCAACAACAATACAAAATCAATCAAAATGGGTAACATGTGGAACATTTATTATAATTTTTTCTACCGAGTTATTTGAAGAAACCTCTTTTTTAAGTTTATTTTTGAATTTTGTTTTTATTGCTCAATAAAACGAAATTGGTTGCAATTAGCCCTAGGGAAGTACTTACCAAAAATGTTCTGATATACATAGCATTCCATTAAAAAAAAGGCACCTGGTCTTATAATTTCGTCTTGGCTCGCCCTGTGTATTCGAAAATAATTTCCAGTTATAGACTTTTTTATCTAGTTTACTTGCAATTTTTTAAAATATTTCTAGCTATCGTACAACTCGAGATATCGTGATCTGACGCATTATTGCCCCACCCTGTATATTACTAAGAAAACTTCTTGATCGTTAAGCAATCAAGAAGGCAGTTACATAGTAATTATTTGTCTGAAATTTATATCAAGATAAGCAAACAAATTGACCATTTATATGATTGTCTAGTTTTTCAAAGTTAGGACCAAAATTAGTTTCCTACAGACTTGATACTATTTGAAATAGTTTCTTTCGGGTAAATACTTTAGAATCCTTCTGAAGAAGCTGACAGGATGAAATGTCAATTAAGTTCGGCGACCACGGCAAGACCCGGAAGAAACAACTTCATTAGACAACGGCCGTGAATACCTGCATTCTACTGATACTATTTACCTATGACTTTAGAAAATTAACATACTATTTATTAATTGAGAAAACTAGTTAATTATTTATTTTATTTATTTTCTCTATTGCACTGTGATTAGACAGGATCGTGGTATGGGCACAGGGGGAAGTGTTGGAGTGTATGTAAGTAAAAAATTAGAAGTACAAATTATTAACGATATTGATATTACACCAAGTGAATATGTGGAACATATTTGGCGTAAGGTAAAGCTTAAAAGTAAGGCACTAGTTTTCGGTAATATTTACAGACCTCCATCAGGTAACCTTAATTTTTTTATTAATCAGTTAGATGATATATTATCTCAAATTGTACCCACAGTGGAAGATATTACGTGCATTGGTGACATGAATGTGAATTTGTTGAATTTAAATAACCCTCTTACTCATATGTTTGAGGCGTATGATTTTTTACAATTAATTGACGAACCTACTCGTATTACTAATAATTCAATGAGCCTATTTGACACTATTTTTGTTGCTGGTATTTGTGATGTAGTAAAATCGTCTCTTTTGGATACTGATAATATAAGTGATCACAAACTTGTCTACTGTGAGCTTGCCTTAAAAACATCTAAAAAGAGAAATAAACTTGTTACTTTTAGAGATTTTAGAAATTTTAATCATAATATTTTTCTGCAAGAACTATATGACTTATCATGGCATAGAAATTTCCAAATGAGGGATATAAATACCAAAATTCAAATTTTAAATGATTTAATTATATAACTATTTAATAAACATGCACCACTTAGACAAGTTAACCTAAAGCACCGTGGTTAACCGATGTACTAAAAGCGCTAATGAAGCGCAGGGACAATGCTTTGTGTAGATATGAAATAACCAACTCACCTGATGATTGGAATTTTCATAAAAGTTTGAGAAATCAAACACTAGCAGTTATAAGGTCAGAAAAAAAGAAATATATTAATTTTATCAACTCCGAAAATAATTCTAGAAAAACTTGGGCTACTTAAATAATCGTAATGTAAAACCTCAAAAATCTACTGAACTACCAGTACACCTTAATAACGCAAATAATAATAATAACCACTTTATTTCAGTTCATCAAAAAAATAGTAACAATCAGGATATATTATAGATTTTTACAATAATAACTCACTTAGTGCCAACAAAACTTTCAGTTTTAGGTTGGCTTTACTAGAGGACGTTCACAATGCCATCTGCAGTATTAAGTTAATAGCATATATCACAGATAATATAAGCATTACAATGATTAAATACTGTTGTCCATTTATAGAAAATAGTAGTTTGTGCAACAAGAGTGGATATGGATAATCCACTCGAGTTGTACAGTATACTTTTTCTACGACCGGATTAAGAAAAAACTACAAATAATAGTTTTAATCAAATTTTAATATACAAACTTAGCTTCTGCTAAATCTTATGCTCTAGGTGCAAACATTTTATAAAAGCTTCAGTAGCCTAGCGGTTATGAACTTTACACGCCTCTGCACTCAGTGCACTTGAATACTATTTCTATTTTTCAATTTGTAAATATTTTGTACATACCTTTTAAACCAGAAGACTTTTTATTTTATTTTTATCTTTAACTATTTGCACATTTAAAGCAGGTTTTTTACAACTCATTTTCCTGCAGTACTCAAAACAAAAGCTTTTTAACAAATTAATGTATCGAGATTGTCACTACATAACTGCATTGCAGCAGAAAAACTTATAATTTGCTTAATCTGTGTAACAGGAGAGCAGCAACTGTAAGAGGTAACTTTGACCAAGCTATAAATATTTTATTAACTGTCAACCAACGACGGGCTCTATGTGATCAACACATGTATGTATATATGCGGTTGTTACATGAAGTAAACTATTTGTACTGTATTCGGTTAGGATACAATTACAAATATTGTACAATGAAATAAATAAAATATTTGGCTTAAGGAATGAATTATATATAATAATCAATAAAGACATTTCAATTGGCAATTGGCACGCTTCGAAATGCAAGAGATCATAGGTTCAATCCCCACATTTAGCTGTTTTTTTTGTCATAATATATCTCTAAAATTTTGTCTGTATATAATAACTTCAATAAAATTTTAGGTGGTATACCGTTTATCGATTCTTCGCTGGAATGATTATTTTCTAGCTCAAACTGCGCGAATACACACTGACAATTACTTTGACAGCTTACGCACTAACTTTTTAAATTTTTTAAAACGAATAGATGCCTATGTACTTAATACACGAACTGTGATTGGTTGATTACATATCCATCCTAGAACGTATATGAAATATATCCGTTCAGTTAATTGGAATGGCCCACTTACCCATTCTACAAACTGTACGGAAAACAACAAATTTACATAAGGGAGTAGAAAAATATGTATTACACATCGTAAATTGTTGTATAGAAGAAGGGTACTTCCCGAGCAATTGGAAATGTTCTCTAGTGACGCCATTACCTAAAATAACTAATCCGCTATCATTTGGTGACTTGAGACCTTTTAGTGTTCTACCTGCTTTCTCAAAAATTTTAGAACAAAAAATGTATTCTTATATTGATAAAAATGAAATTTTAAGTAAATATCAGTCAGGATTTAAATCTGCACACAGTACTGCGTCTGCGCTTTGTCAAGTTTCAGATGACATTACCAGGGCTAGGGACAGAGGTATGGTCACTGCTTTGGTATTATTGGATTATTTGAAAGCTTTTGATAAAATCGATCATGATTTAATTGTGCCAAAGTAAAATTTTATGGTTTTGACCAAACTGCTGTCAATTTTGTCAAATCATATTTATCCAATAGGCGGCAGATAGTACGAGTAGGCGATTCAAGTTCAACGTCTGCTTTTGTATTAACTGGTGTCCCACAGGGTTCAATTTTGGGACCATTATTTTTTGTGCTCTACACGACGGAAATTCTTAATAAAATAGAGCTATCATTTCGTGCATATGCGGATGATACTCAATTATATCACAGTTTCCAAAAAGATAATTTCCTACTTGCAGAGAATACGATCAATAATAATTTGGAAACAATCTATAACGTGTCTTATAAGCATAATTTATCACTTAATCCGAATTTTTCTTTAACATTTATTTAACGTCGGTCTATTTCCGCTACTGAGGCCTATCACCGACGCCTATAGACGAGCTACCCCCAACCAAGACTTTTGCCGAACCTCTTCCCTTAAGAAAAGTAGGGATCTTTTACTTGCCTAACATTTAATAGACAAGGGACCGACGGCTTTACATCCCCTCCGAAGGATGGTATATCACCTACACAACCCTTGCCTAAGGTTGCATAGCTTCCGCGTATACACTGATATACAAGCCGCTGGAAGATATGTGAGGCGAGGACACGGTCTTCTTTGAAACGGTCGCCCATCCAAGTACTAATGGCGCCTAACGTTACTTTACATCGCATGTCGAATTATGTACATAGTAAAGACGCATCTACGCTCGCCTCCACTTAATCCTAATATTCGGCGGCAGAAATGGTGTAGATGCTGTAAGCCACATGCAAATAAAAATAAGTGGAGAAGACTTATCCATTGTAAATCTGCGAAAAGTTTGGGTGTAGTTTGATGATTCATTGAAGTTTAATTTTCAAGTAAACAAAGTAATACAAAAAGTCTATAATAATTTAAAACTTCTATATTCGAACAGACACATATTGAATTTTAATATGTGTAAGAACCTTTGTGAAGCATTGGTGCTATCACATTTAAACTATTGCAGTTTCATCTATGAACCCTGTTTGAGTACAGTAGATAAGGGCAGATTGCAAAAAATTCAAAAATCATTTTGCAGACTTATATATGGGCCCCGTAAATATGATTCTGCCAGAATCAAAATATTACGGTGGTTAAATATTAGTAACAGAACACAGGACGAAGTTACACCTGTTACTCTTTGCACATTCCACTATCCGCTCTGGTGTGCCATCGTATTTTGGAGAGAAATTCATAAGAAGGCATCAACAACACTCTATAAATATACGGTTACATCATGTATTCACCATACCAAGATTTAGAACATCGTTATTTAAAAAATCGTTTTCTTATAATGCAATAAAGCTATTAACTCTCTGCCCTCTTCTTTAAAAACCTGTAATCCTACAACATTTAAATACAAATTAAAAGCATTATTATTGAGTGATCAATAGCGGATAATATTAGGTATGTTGAGGGAGTAATAATGGGGTACCTTGCAGAAGCAAACAAGTAAATTTTATATACAGTTAAGAAAGCATTTCACTACATTTTCCTGTTTTTTATATATATTTTTTCTCTTTCTTTGTTCCCGATCTAATTCTTTTTGTGTGCTAAGTTAATTTAATGTTAAATTTAATTATAAGTTATTAAGTCCATTATAGAGTTAAGTGTAAGAGTAGTTCTTGGACTAAACTTTGCTCTATATGACTTTGATTTTGTATTTCTCTAATAACGGCGTTTGATATTATTATTGTTATTATTAATTTATGGTTAAAGTTTGTTTTAGATTTAATTTGATTGAAATTAAATCATTATCATTTATTTAGGTTATTACTTGTATTTCCAGAAAGTTAAAGTTGAAAGAAAAAGCAGAAATCGTTTTAATACATATATTATCGAGTTGGGAAATTATGTTATTTTATAACAATTGTTGCAGCAGACAGCCAAACATGAAGCTTAACAATTCAAATATTTAATACAATTGTCTAAATATTGTATAGGAAAGTGTACGTTGCTACATTAATGGCCATACTATATATGTTTTAGTGTTGGTTATGCAAATAACAAAAAGTTATGCAATAGAATTTCCGTGTTATTTTGATTGAAATTAGAGTTGCGGCAATGGCCGGTATAAAGACTGTTATTTTTTTAGATTAGAGTTGGAGCAATCGCTCATATAATTATATTAATTGTGCTGTAAATGAGAGTGTACACTCACGTAAAACCTGCTGGGGAAATCTCCCTAAGGTAATTAAATAGAAGAGGAACCAGAAAGTTACGTATGATTATCAACCATGCGAAGACGCGAATACGCGAAGGTCGAAGGCTGCGTTGTATCACCCTTCAATCGAACGAGTGAACATAGTCTGAAATATTAAACATCCCACGTTGTAACGGAACCCCTTTGTTGGCACACGATGCGTCGAATTTATGAAATTTATTGTAGATAAAATTGGTAACAATCAAACAACCTTGTGGTTACAGTAGAAAAATATTCTTCTTGTGTTATTAAACTGCAGGCATAGATTTATAAACCTCTTTGATGCAGGATAATGATTGACATGAAGTTTGACTGGTTACTGATAAAGTGTCTTGTCTTTGCATAACTCTAAATAACAAACAGAAATTTACGAAATTATTGGTAGGTGGTTAAAATATTGAATATAAAAATAATATAATAATGTCATCTACTGATTGCATATTTCACTTGGGATCATTGCGTAGGGAAATTTTAAATAATAATCAAGATTTTACAACTTAATTAAGTTGTTGCTGGCACACACACACAGAATGTTTAAACAATCTAGGTGCACTACATATTACATAACAATAGCGATTAATATATATGAAAATAGATATTAAATATATATTGTTATTATATCTTAAGTACATTAATTATTGAATTGTAATAGGAAAAATGCAATAAATTTGATTTGATATAAATAAATATTATTATATTTATTCTTTGCTTTGGTTATTACTTGTAGAAAGCTAATTAATAAAGATATATAGCTTAACTATTGTCTTACATTTTGCAATTTAATTGTCTTTACTTAATAATGTAGGTATGATGAAAGCTGTCTTTTCTTTTCCTATAAAAGGTTTTATATAAGCCACTTTTGGTTCTAACATAATTCTAAATATTCTCCAGAGGAATTAGCCTGTATCCAATTCCCACAGCAGAGGGGCGTTGTGCAATGGTTGCCCGGCAACTGCATGTATGTTCTTGACATCTTATGATTTAAGGTTAACGGTAAGTAATACGTATATGGTCCGTCTGTGTTTCTTTTATTGAGACTTGACTACTGAGATGAAGAGGTTTCTTTCATTTGACTGCATCATTTAAAATCGTGATAAAATATTTCGCTTTATTAATAAACTTAAAGGGGTACCATTTATAACAATCGTACCTTTATTTTATATTTAGGGCAAAATGTCATTGCTCGTTGCTTTAGAGAGGTATAGTATAACATACGAAACTTTAATACAGTTCAGTATACTAGGTGTAACAAGATCATGGTATACCTACCTTTTTTCCTTCAGTTTTAAAGATAAACTATTTAAATATTATATAATTAATAAACGTCACTCTTAGACATATAAATTTCCACTTTCTGTTTCACCGGAAGTCATGCTAACTTGTGATTTTCAAGTGGAACATTCTGCATATTATTATTTTTGAATTTTGCATAATTTTCTGGATCCAATGATACCACATAAGTAACATTTCAAAAGTATAGGAGGCTATGCTCGGCTAGGCGCCAGAGAACAATATCTGGGGGGGGGGGGGGTGCAAATAACAATATCACAATATATTATTATCGGATTTTTACACTGCATCATCAAGTATTAAAAAAGGGGCGAGCATGGGTCTTTACTATGTACATACTTCGATATGCGATGTAAAGCAACGTAAGGTGCGGTTAGTAGTTGGATGGGTGACCACCGTTCCAACGAAGACCGGGTCCTCGCCTCACACATCTTCCAGCGGCTTGTATATCAGTGTATGCGTGGAAGCTATACAACCTTAGGCGAGGGTTGTATAGGGGATATACCATCCTTCGGAGGGGATGTAAAGCCGTCGGTCCCGTGTCTATTAAATATTAGGCAAGTAAAAGATTCCTACTCTTCTTAAGGGAAGAGGTTCGGCAAAATTCCTGGTTGGGGGTAACTCGTCTACAGGCGTCGGTGTTAGGCCTCAGTAGCGGAAACAGACCAACGTTAAATAAATGTATATATAAAAAAAAGTATTAAAAAGTAACTGTCGTTCTCCCGACGGGTTTTTAGTGAACTAACTAAATTTCAATGAGGATCCAATAGGATTCAGGCGACAGGACCGGCTTTAGGTAAATGTGAGAGTTAGTGTTACAGTCTACCTCCCCCCTCCCCCCACGGTTCCAAACTCGTCTCGAGAGGGATCAGAATCAGGTTTGGGCGGCGGCTTCTTGGTTTGCCGAGACCTCCATCTTCTTCTTCATGGAACTACAGAAGCTTCTTCGACGGGCTCTTGAACATATGTTAGGGCTGAGGCATGGTAAAGTCGTAAGGGGCTAGTTGGCTCCATAGGTTTGGCAACCGCAAAACTAATTAGAGACACGATTCTACTAATTTTGTATGGACCGTCCCTTTTCGGGTAAAATTTAGCAGTAACCCCCTTTTGCGCATTACTAAGAGTGTGGGTGCTAACCAAAACTTGGTATCCAAGGGCAAATTGGGCCACCTGTCTGTCTCATTTATTTGCGCAAACTTTCTGACGATCTCACTGTATAGTATCGTACAATGATTCCCTGCAAATAAAAAATGCAACAAAACTTTACGACCTCATTAAAATACCGTTACTGTCCGTACTAGTCCACCGGCAAATTGAATCACCTTTACAGGTTGACACATGCCCACTGATTCGCCGGCGTTAATAATGAAGTTTTTGTTGCATTTTTTATTTACAGAGAATCTTTAAATGATACTATACTTCGTTTAGACATCGGGTCTTTCCACGCACTTGCAATCCTTTTAAGATTTGGGGTGATTCGAGGCACAAAATTCTCAGTCCCCACAGTGGAGCTCAGGTCATTTCCAACATCATCAAGTGTTCTATGCTCTCTGCCATAGGTTAAATAAGCAGCGGTATGTCCAACGAATATAGCTAGTTGGAGCTTTTAGTCTCGATTGTTCCGCTCTAGCATATTTGCGGAGGCATGATATAACGGGGTAAATGATTGCTTGATACCTAGAGTGAAGCACCTGTGAAACCTTTTGCATTACAGAAGATACGAACTGTACTCCATTTTCACTAATAATCTTACGGGGTAAACCAAATCTTAGGAATATTTCATTGATAAAAACATGAGCGCACTGCTCTGCGGTGCCCCTAGGAAGGACAAATAGCTCAACCCACTTCGTAGAAGTATATTTTATAATGAATATTCATCTATTGCCATCTTCATCCTCAGGCAAATGTCCAAACAAGTTAATGGCAAGAGTTTCGAACCTTTGAGCATAGATCGGGGTTTGCAATAATCCTGCCGGTTTCTGATTAGTAGCTTTATACTTTTGACAGTCGGAGCTAATATAACGTAACGTAACGACGCATTCCGGCAAAATAATATCTTTTAGCTATGGGCTGCAGCGTGCACTCGGCACCATAATGGGAATCTGTGGGCGCGTCATGATATTCCTTCAGAACTCGTTCTCTTTCGTGTATCAGGACAACTAATTGGGCTTCTTCCACGTCACCTCGGAAGAATATCTATAAAAAACACCACTAGGCATAATGTATCCTCGATCAGTCCATTTTGTAAAATCGTTATTTTCAGATCCTTCAAAACTCTTACTGATCTTTGCTGTCAGGGTCCTTAAATTGTTCGTTCCTAATTTCCTCTGCGCAATGTTTCGGTAGTTCTATTATTACAACACATATGTGTTTGTCTGGCCGATAGCCGTGTGGATTAAGGCGCGAGGTGGTAATCGCGATTACGCGATTATCACATGGGTATCGCGCCACCGGGTTAGAATCCCGGCTTCGGCACTGTGGGAGGAAATTGTTGTATGTCTAAGTTTTTTCAATGTTAACCCCATTCCGCACAAGCCTCTGGTTTCTGAAATTGGGAGTTGTCTCTTGTCTAATTTCTGTGGTGTTTATTTATTTATTTATTTATGTCACAAGATTCTTTGAAAAAGAAATTTGATCTATATTGATTTCTTCTGTTAAATATGATTTGTTGAAATTTTTCTTTTCAAAAAAATTGTGAAAATTCAGGCACATATATCTTTTTTTGTACGTTTCACATATGAAAGGTGTTAGTTTGTTTTTTTGATGTAAAATACAATTTTTGCGAACTCAAATTATCGAAAAAATATTTAGTATATGAATGTCAACGTATTGTACACATGTTTACACCCTTTAGTAAACAGCCCCAAGCGTAGGTCCAATATTTTATCTGATCACTTGGTTCATCTCAAAACTGTACTGAACTAACTATCCGATGCGCTGTCCCGCTTCTTATATATTCTGTGGCTTATTCTCGATTCATCAATTTCGCTCCAGGCTGTTCCAGACGACTTCTACTCCCTTCTAATTCTATGAGGATGAGCCACGTCTGCGTTGACTGTTGAACTATTATCCTTTGATAGCTAATTAGGCAGGTTTTTTTTACTCTGCTGCTGGGGATTAAACTTATCTTCGTAAGAGGGCGTGAACATGCGCATAACAGTATTATTTTTATTATATTTATTACTTGCGCATAAAACGCCACCCTTCCTCTTTCCATCGGTGTAGTCTTCAGGCCACTGCCATTTTTGCATAATAAATGTTTGAGAATTGCATGTTTTGAAATTTATCAGCTATTCATTTTTTAGGAATATTTTGGTTGAACGCATCACTAGTATAAATTATTTCGTGCCAAAAAGTACCATTTCTTCAGTTTCTTTATTTATTAAGAATTCGTGAAGTATGTCTTGCATTATTTATGAATTGGATAGTTCCGTTTGTATTAGACTGTATATATTCTCATATATAAATGATATTTATCACTACGGGATACTTCAATATTATAATAATGATATTACCATATCCGGACACATATAATTATAATTACAATAAACAAAGGAAATATTATGGTACAGTACACGTAACGTACACTTATTGCAAAGTTCATTCTGCAAATGAATATTAAAATGAAATGGGAAATTGAATATAATTTCTTATTTAGTTAGGCGCGGCCCTATAGTCCTGTGAAAAGTGTGTAATTTTTAAATACAGATATAAATTAAAACATAATATTTTTAGTTGCAAACTACTCTATAAAATCCTTATTTTACTATAAGGAACGTAACTAGACTGCAACCAACAGCTACTCTCCGGGATATGTGCCGAAAGACTGATCCTACTTAAAGGAGCTCTCGTGTCAGTCGTCCCACACCACTCGCAGACTGCAGTTTCGAGCTGGTGGCTCTCGTCAGTGCAAGGTAGGCATGTGACGACCGACACGAGGATCCCTTGACTACTTGGTACGTTTCGGTATCTTTAGGATAGCGACATGTAAAGTAGTCAGTAGGCGCCATCTAGCGGTTCAGTGTCTGTTGCAATTGAAAAATAAACGGCCTGACTGGACTTAGTACAGTTCAAATGTGCTTTTAGAGGGTGGAATATTAAAACATAATATTTTTAGTCGTAAACTCCTCTTACACTTAACGCGCCAGGCTTGTAACTTGTAATTCAGCGCTCGGCGGGGCACATAGCCCAGTGAGTAGCTGTTGGTTGCAGTCTGGTTACGTTCCTTATAGTATAATAAGGATTTTATAGAGGAGTTTGCGACTAAAAATATTATGTTTTAATGTTCCCTCTAAAAGCACATTTGAGATATAAATTGTTTGATATTTTGTAAGTTTTTTAAACATTTCATTTATTACTATTTATTTATATTTTATTTTTTTAATTTTTTAATAATTAAAGTAGAAGACATCCAAATTCATTTGCTGTTTATTTATTAAGGGTATACTATGCATTTCTTTTCAAAGGAAAAACTCAATAAATCAGTTATAAACAATATATATGTTTTTAGGCAACTGTCACAAAAATGACGTTTATCGGATTTGACAGCATTCCTAAAGTGTCATCATCTCTTTGTATTCTCTATTGTCTCTAAATGTGTAGCCCCCTCCCACACAAGGCTGTGGTGTATTATTATTATTATTCGTTTGCCAATCTTATTTTTTTGGCCGCTTTTACTTCACGGCCACATGTATTACTTGATCATCACTAATATTTGAAATATGTCACGGCTTGTCAATAAACTATCCAGTGACGTTTTCATTTGTTTTAGTTGAAAAAGAATTAAAACTGTCAGCTTAGTAGCCTTCTTGCAAAATTTTGTCCATGACTCCAGTAATTACGAAACATTTAAAAAAATACTTTTATTTTACTTTTTGAGGCAGTTGCCTAAAAAATGTGTGCTCCCAGGCCAAATGATCTTTCTCAGTCTTATCCGAAGTCTGCTTGGCCTCAGCTGTGCCTCGTCCGCAAACTTCGAATTCGGCCGAGAAAGATCAACTTTGCGACCTTGATACACAATAGCATATTGTTTTACTAGGAGTAAAAGTGGCTTTTACTCCAAATAAGACATGTTATTTTTTCTTCAAATGTCGATTAGTTATTAAAAATATAAAGATAAAAATTTATATGTGCGTTGTCATTAGCAACAAAAGTAAAAGTCCGCTCGAGCTGAAGAAAAAGTACTTTTACTTCCGTTGCTAATGGCAACGCACAGCCGTCTGAAATGTCAAACTTGAGTGTCATGAAATGAGTAAGAAATGTCATGATTTTCTGACATTTGAAGAAAAATCTCCATTTTAGGCAACTGTTACAAAAAATCTGGAATTTCGGACAGCATTCCTAAAGTGCCATCTCTTTATCCTCATTTGCCAATCTTTTTTTTTTTTTTGCCCCTTTTACTTCATGGCCGCACTTTACGGCCTCATGTATTATTTGATCTTCATTAATATTTGAAATATGTCATGATTGTCAATAAACTATCTAGTGACGTGTTCATTTGTTTTAGTAGTTTAAAAAATTGTATGCACCTCGGCCAAATGATCTTTCTCGGTCTTATCCTAAGTTTGCTTGGGCGAGGCACAATCTGCCGAGAAAGACCAACTTTACGGACTTGATACACAAACAACTATTAATGGATTTTTTTCGAGATCTACAAGTTTTATGAAATATCTCTCAGTTTAAATCAATTTTTGAAGGTCCAAATACGAAAAAAATAATTTTTGGAAGTTTTGGCGCCCTTTATCTTTTTAGGAACTAACTACAGATAGTTGTAAATTTCGAGATCTACAATTTTTGTCCTCTGATGAACAGGAAACGAGATAAATCGATTCCAAACTTGGACAGCGAACTTGGGGTTTACCTTTCCGATCATCAGAAACAATATATTAATAATTCAGCTTACTTTCAATTTCTTTGATCTCAAACTACTGCAGTAGTAGCTCTTGGTCTATTATATTAAATATTTGCACATAGTGCCATATTATACATTTCACTAAGGTTAAATGGTCTATTAAGATATTTTAAACAATTAATGCCTTACTAAATTTATTTAACATCATAATATTCATGTAAATAATATTACCATGAAAGATCTGTTACTTTTCCAATATAACCTCAGTGTTCCGATGACATCACGCGGTGGGAGTTTGAGATGAATTTGAAGGAAAAGCGGGTGGGTCAGTATCGAATGGAGGAACAACAAAATTCAGTCAGTTCTAACGAAATATTGAATTGGTAAAAGTCCTTAGCAAAGTCAGTTTTATATATATAAAAAAATATTGTTAGGCTTATATTGTAACGTCTGAAAAATCGGGCGCTTTATCTCTTCGACGGCTTTTGTGAACAATCCTGCATGATAGAAACGTAAAGAAATCTTTCTCCCTTGCTATCGAGAAGTCTAACTTCCATAGGAATTCTTTTGATTTTAAATTAAGATATTTACGATTTGACAAGAGACCTTATAGGGGGCGGTTTAATTAAATTGCCAAAAATCAATTTTGCTCTGAATTGAATGGTATACAGGCGTCATTTTACGGCTAAAGAATTTCATTTTACTTCCTCTATAGTTTAAGGAGAGGGCCCTTCCTTCCATTTAGGGAAATACAATATGTCCGGGACGGCTGTTGGCTTACTACTTTGAAGTTGGTTCTCCGGTTTCCTCAGATATACCGTGTGTTTTTGTACTCCCACATGTGCATAAAATGTAGGCGCTATTAAAAATAGTGCGACTTTTTAAAAACGTTGTAGTAATAATGTTTCGGAAGTTATATTACAAACATTTCTTTAAATAATAGATAAGCCGCTAATGTGAACTTACTTCATTGTCGAATAATAATTCTCATGGTAAAGTTTCCTTAATATGACAGAAGTAGTTCGATTAATTAATCTTACTAATAATACAAAAGTTTACTGTAATCAAGAAAAAGTAAGTATATGTTTTTGAAACAATATCAAGTGCAATTGACTTATTAAAATAAAGTGTCATAAAACAGCTGCAGTTGTAATAGGAATTTTTTTAAGACCTTCCTAAACTGTTTTTCGGGAGAGATTTTTTTGAAAGTTATAAATTTATTTGCTGTGTAATGCTCTTGCGTTCGTATTGCAAACATGCAAACTGTTAAATACTCGAGCGCCAGTTTATGTTTTAAAGTGTAGAAAAACCATTTTTTCTATCAGCCGTATGATAGTGACATAAGTAGTTACAGTGAAGAAACAGTGATTTCCAGGGGTCAGTGTCTTGGCCGTCTATCCTTCACAAATGGACAACTACTAGCCTATAACACTTTAACAATAACGGCGAATTTTAATCTTAAAAAATAATATCAGAGGTTAGTTAAGAAACCCACACGTTTCGAATGGAAAGTGTCTCTCGGTTAAATTGGCAGAATTATTGTAGGTTTCGGCTTTCAGAACGAAAATCTCAATGGTCGTAAAACGAATATTTTTGAGATATAACCTGTAAAAATTCTTGTGATTATCCCCAAGGAATGAAAGAAAAAAAAAAGAAGAAGAAAAATAATCTAATCAATAAATAGAATAATAATAAATCTAGGATAAGTCAAAATATAGTGATCAATAAAGTTTAAAAATAAAATAAATAAAAGGTAGATTAGTAAACATGAAAAATATACAGGCTGTCCATTTTATCCCTCGAGAATATCTCACTTCGGTCGTACAAAAAAAAATATTTTTACGAAAATTGTGCCGATTTATATAACCTACAAAATGGTTTAAAGACATTTGAAATCCATGACCTACTTTAAGAGTTATGGCGAAGAATATCGAAAATGCGGAAAACGTCTAGGCCAAATATCTCCGTTATTTGAAGAGATACGAGGAAAATTCGAAGGCGAAATTTTTTTGCAAAACAGAGTGTTTCAACGAGGTTTTATCTATTTTTTTTCAAAACCGCTGTATTTTGAGATTTACTCTTCAGGCTGTTAAAAAAAAAATTGAAACGGGCGGGAAATGGCGCCATTAAATGGAGTATTTTTCTCCCTTTTCAATGATATATCACATGCCATATTTCTTCATTGGTACTACGTTAGTAATTATAAAAACATTTTTTTAAAACCAATAAATTTTTTTTTAACAAGCATTATACTTGCCGTGGAGAAGTATGATTAAATAAAACGATAAAATAATTCAATAAGTTGTTCAAATCTTTGCAATAATAAAACATTAACACAATTAAGAAGAATAAAGTAGATTCAGGTAACAAAAACAAATTAATAATAAAAAGAATATAGCACACAGAATATTAATATTTATTTAATCCTCAAAATAATTTTTAAGATGTCATATCAAGTGTTCAAAGTGTCCACCGCGATTTCTTATGCGCAATCGAGCGCGGCGAAGCACTGCATTTAAAACATTACTCCGCATTTCGGGGGTAACTGTAATATATGCCTGTTGAATTCGAGCTTTTAGGTCCTCTACATTTTGCGGTGTCGTCGAAAACACCTTATCTTTAATATACCCCCATAGAAAAAAAATCCATTGGGGTTATATCTGGAGAATGAAGGGGCCATCGAATAAATCTATTGGTACCTACCCAATGTTGAGGCTAAATAATCTAGGCAAATCTGGGAATTGTGGGGAGGAGCTCCATCTTGTTGAAAATATTGAAAGTTGTGTAGATTCTCTAAAGGTAGGTCATCTAAGAATTCATTAAATTCATTTCTTAAAAAGTTTAGGTACCTTTGACCACTGAGATGACCATCATACAAATAAGGACCTATTAAATTGGTGCCTAAAATACCTATCCACACATTTAGTGAAAAACGATTTTGAAACTCAGTCGGTCTATGCCAGTGTGTATTTTCAGAAGCCAATTATAATAATATTGCGATTAAAAAATCCATTATTGGAAAAATTTGCCTCGTCGGACCAAAGTATTTTACTACATATTAATGGATCGGCACGCTTCTTTTCCAACAGCCACCTACAAAAAGTCGTCCTCCTTGGTTTGTCCCCCGCTTGTAAATTGTGAACTTTTTTGGCTTTATAATACCGGTAACCATTTTTCTTTAAAATGTTTCTAGCACTTGTTTTATTTATATGACAAGCAATTCGAATTTATCTTAATGATGTTTCCAAATTTTCTGTATTTTTATTTCTTACATAATTAATAACTCGGTTTACCTTATTTACATTATCAGTAACACTGTTCAACCTTGTCTTCTTCTTTAAACATGCACCATTATTTTTCAGTTTCGTAGCTAATTTTCTGAACAGAGTTTTATTCGGCTATAGTGCTTGTGGAAATCTGTTTCTATATTCCACTTGAGCTAATCCAGAATTAAAATTACATTGGCAATATGTAACGAACATATAACGATCGATGTGAGTGAAAACCACTTTTGAAACTTCTAAATTCTTAAACGAGTGTGATTGAGTGAGAGTTTAAGTATTAACTGAGATGATCTATCAAAAAATTAAATTGTCAAGTTTGTTCATAGCCAACTATTTTAAAATAATTGAAATAATAGTGAAATCATGAAATACAAACAAATGGATATTATACTTAAATTAATTAACAATTTTTTTAACAGCCTGAAGAGCAAATGTCAAAATACAGCGGTTTTGAAAAAAATTAGATAAAACCTCGTTGAAACACCCTGTTTTGCAAAAAAATTCAAATTTTTCTCGTATCTCTTCAAATAACGGAGATATTTGGCCCAGTCGTTTTCCGCATTTTCAATATTTTCCGCCATAACTCTTAAAGTAGGCCATGGATTTCAAATGTCTTTAAACCTTTTGTAGGTTATATAAATAGGCACAATTTTCGTAAAAATAATTTTTTTTGTACGACCGATATTAAGTGAGATATTCGCGAGTCCTCTGATAAAATGGACAGCCTGTATATATATGCGTAGGACTCAGTATGTAAGTTTGCCTCCTCAATAGAAAACATGACAACAAATGGTATAGTAAACAAGTAACTGATAGAAAAAAAAATAATCGGCTTCACTGAGTTAATGGAAGATCTACATTCCCCAGCCATTTCCTCCCACCCAATTAAAAATAAACCTGTCAAAATTTTGACAATTTATTTATTTCATTAAACGGGAAAACCCCAATAGATTAAGATATAGAAAAACATAGTATAAACGAGAAAAGGAAGGTAACACACACAACACTGAATATAAACATATAAATGCTGACTATATAAGAACACATATATTGAACCAACAAAAATTAACGCCATTTTCACTTACGATCATTAAAATAGTACACTGTATAGATTAAATAATCAATAAAACACTAATAAATAACAATTAGCTGGTGAATATAGTACAATAAATAACAAAGAATTTGTGAATACAATGCTATAACATTTACTATAAAAAATACAGTCTAAACAAATTATTGATCGAGTCGTTTCAACTTTGATTTAAAGTTATCGTGAGAGGGGTTGAATAAATCTAATAAGTAATTATAGGTATTTCCAAGCCTGAGCATATTAGAAAGAGGTGAGTAATAGCCATAGTTGGTAGAGTGAAGAGGAATATGGAATAGGAATTTATTTCTTGTAAGTCTAGATGTATAATTAAAATTAATTTCACTTAGTAACTCAGGTGAATCAATATTTCCAATTAACAGTTTACGTAAAAAGTGAAGAAGAGCATTACACATTCTTTGTTCAAGAGTTGAAATATTTAAAGTGGCTAAAATATCCCGACAATCATATCCGTCTCTGGTAAGTCCAAGTTTATAAGCTATATAGCGTAGAAATTTTCTATGTTGTCTATATGCATATTATAGTAGGGATTCCACACTAAAGAACAGTATTCAAGGGATGAACGAACCAATGAGCAATAGATCAATTTCATAGTTTGAGTGCTAAAGTGAGATGATGATCGAGTAATGAAGCCTAGAAATTTGAGATAATTAGAAGTTATTTTAATATAGTGAGCATCAAAAGATAATTTACTTTCAAAATTTACTCCTAAATCTCAAATTTCTGTAACACTTTGTAATTTATTGCTGTTGTTTGTATATGAATATGAAATTTGAGACTTAGATCTGGAGAAAGTTTTATGTCATCTGCAAACAACAAAATCTCACTATATTTAATATGAGATACAATGTCGTTTATAAATAAAATAAAGAAAACTGGTCCACAATCGGAACCTTGAGGAACTCTGGATAATACATCGATGTTTTATGATATAAAGTTACCTTACTTAAAAAAATCGTGTACGTCCCACTAAAAAACTCTCAATCCACTTTAGTATTGTACCACCAACACCTAAAGTCTGTAGTTATAAAACGAGCAATTTCAGATCAACTGTCTAATGCCTTAAAGAAAAGTAGTGTAGATAGAGTCAACCTGAAACCTGCTCTCGAGCGCTTTGACAATATGGTTGTGGTAAGTAAGTAAATTAGTGACAGTAGAGCGGCCCTTAGAGAAATCATGCTGATTACTCACAATTATATTTTTACATGATGCATGTAATCGAATAGTTTAGGGATTGCAGACTGAATACATATACCATGATAGTTTGCTATTTCTTCTCTCCGACCAGATTTGAAAATAGGGATAATAAAGCTTTTAATCGTTTTAATCAATATTTTTTTTTTTTACTTTGAACGTTTTAACTTTAGTGATGAAGACGAATTGACTTAGGTGAAATGCTTGAAAGCTAATTGTTCATTGCAGGTAAATGAGGCACTAATAAAGTGATAGACATGGCTTCATATTTTAATGAAATTGCTGAAATGTATAAACGGCAACTAAATTATATACAACGAAGAAAACCTTTTAAAATATATAATTATTTTGCCACAGGATAACGATCCGTAATTATTAATGTGTTGAAGATGTTAGAACTAATAACAGACATCATTAGATCTGACATAAGTTGAAATTCTCTAATACAGTAATTTCACCTTGTTTTATGCATAGCAATTATTTAAAATGGACGCCGTACATTTGTGTAAATGATAACGCCTCCTGAAGTGTACATGTCTTCCGTTTAATTACACATCCCTTGTGTGTCTATTACAATTAAAATTGGTTGAATTATAGTTCGTTCTCTTAATGGTTTTATGGAGTAGACCTTTTTGATGTATTTTACTGTCGACGAGTCTAATATTAAAATGGACAGTGGCAAACTGGTATTTGTAGTTAATTGCTAATAATACTTTTACGATAAAGAACTACCTACGTGTGTAGTTGTTTGATCTAATACCTGTAATAATATGGTATTGTATTTACTTCCCTATATTGAAATTTTACAGTTTTCGAGATATTTATACATTTATTTAGCAGTCTACATACAAACAACAACGCCCAGGTTATGTATAATAATGAGGCAACCGAACCTTTCCAAACCCTCACTGGAGTTAGGCAGGGATGTGTCCTAGCACCCCTACTCTTTAATTTGTTTACCACTGCTCTAACAATTATTGTTGACAACAAACTGACAGTCAGAGGAATAGGTCTCAGATACCGTTTTGATGGCGGTCTCTTTAACATAGGGCGCTTTAGAGCTTTCACGAAGACACGCACACGATTTATTTGTGATCTCCAGTATGCGGATGACTGTGCACTTTTAGCCTCTACGCCGGAAGAGCTTCAAGAACTTTTAGATGTGTATGCCCAGAGCTATGATTCCTTGGGACTTAAAATCAACATTGGAAAGACTAAGATTATGTCAATTCCTCATCAAGTGAACCAAATAGACATTACACTTAACGGAAATTCTCTTGAAGTGGTGGTTCAGTTCAATTACTTAGGCAACGTTGTTAATGACAAAGCAAACATGGACAGCGAGATTCGCAATAGAATTAACGCTGCATCTAGAGCACTCTGGAGTCTTAGAGAGAGAGTATTTGACAACCACGACCTTGCTTTGTCAACGAAAATGGCTGTCTACAGAGCAGTTGTCATTCCAACACTGCTATATGGATGTGAAAGCTGGGTCACTTACCGTCGTCATGTGAAAGAATTAGAACGTTTTCAGCAAAGACACCTCAGAAGTATGATGAAAATCCGTTGGTTCCATCACATATCAAACGTGGAAGTACTCAGGAGAGCAAAAAGCCTTCCAATTGAGGTGCTTATTTCAAGAGCACGCCTAAGATGGGCAGGTCACGTTAATCGTATGCATGATAACCGCCTTCCTAAATGTACACTTTATGGTGAATTGCTAAGCGGTAGAAGAAGGCGTGGCGGTCAACAAAAGAGGTTCAAAGACGTTCTCCATGAAAATCTAAAATCCTGCGGTATTGCAGACGAGCAATGGGAACAACTTGCAGCGGACAGAACCGAATGGCGAGGGGTTGTGGCCAGCTATCAAGGAAATGTTGCTGCAAGAAGGCCGAATCCAAGACCTAACCAGGTCTATGTTTGTCCTGACTGCGGTCGACATGTGCTCTCCCGAATTGGCCTCTATAGCCATAGTCGTGTGCACCGTAGATGAATGGGAATTACAATAAACTACACCTGTTACTTGTTTTTTATTGTACACAATTTATCGACTGTAACATTTTTATACTCGGACTCGAGTAACGGCTAATACATTTATTTAGCAATGTACTGTCCAATAGAACATTCCACTTTTCGGGCAGGGAATAATATATGTTTGTACATATTTGGCAAAAAAATGTAGAAATATAAATAAATAAAAATAAAGAAAAAACAAAATATTAATTTATGCAATTAATGTTTTTATCGCAGCTATACATTGCAGTGAAAGATAATAAGATATTCTTTACAAAGCATGAGATTATAAAAATCCGCGAGAACCTCATTTTTTATTACAATAATGTTCAGAACGTGCACCATTAACAATTTGATAATAAGTCTATGATTCTATATGACACTCTGGAAGCCTAGCTTGAAAATTTATCACCACCCGCTCCAACATCTATGGGGATTGCGTTAATCTCTGTCCGAATATTATATTTTAGTTGTTCCAAAGTTTACGGTTAATTAGAAAACACTTTTAAATTTAAGTAGCCCCATAACAAAAAAATCAGTAGTTGAGAGATCCGGTGACCGTTTCGGCCAGTTGATGTCACCAAATTTCGAAATGACATGGCCAAGAAACATTCTTCGCAAAACTGTCATAGAATCCCTAGCAGTTTGGGAAGTGGCTGCGTCCTGCTGAAGCCATATTCTTCGAATATCCACACCAACATTACGAAGTTGGTGTTCATAGTTACGCAATATCTGTTGATAACGTTGTGAAGCAACAGTAACCGTCAAGTCATTTTCCTCAAAAAGAACGGTCCAAAAATTTTAAAGACGGATACTGCACACCACAAAGTAACTTTTTTGCTATGAAGCGGTATTTGAACACGAAAACGCCCCCTCATTTAGTAAAATAAAAAGATTTCGGCAGAGCTTTGAACCTTAGAGCTTGATAGAGACCCTGGGTGCCTTTCGTGCCCTTAATTTTTTAATTGAGAAGAGTGGGGAGGGGTCACACGTAAAACGTTGGATAGGATCAAATTCTACACCCTGTATAAGACCTGGAGTAGGTTGCTTCACTTGAAATAGGTTCGACACTGAAATTCCGTTTAAAATAAAATGTATTAACACGATTGTTTTATAAAGTTTTGAAAAATTCACTTTGGATTTGATGCGCGAGGGCATATTATAATATTCGATTTGAAAACTCTTTTTTACTTGGTTATGGCTAAGGAAGGAAGGCTCGTATCACGGCGCACGTATCGAACTTGACTTGCCCGAGCTCATCGCGCTCGGTTCTTCTATACGCTTCGTCGGAGACCAGACGAGCAGAGAGCTGGAATGGCCTGGATATGTCCCCGCCCATTCCGTGCAGGCTTCAAGTGCGCAATATTTTGCAATATTCCATCAGAAAACTTAAAAATGGAAAATTCTGATATGAAAATTGTATCATCGTATCGACCTTAAAAATGGAAATTTTTTGAAATGTGAATGAAGCTCGAATCAATTTGAATTTAGAAGCTATTAATGAAAATTGGTTGAAAATATTTATTAAAATTGGAATGACCCCGTAAAGTCGTCCCGAAGGTCTGTGCACAGAGAGTTGAATAAGATCTGAAATTGTGCCGATGCATTCATGGTGAATGAATGTCGTGTATTCAATTTAATTTGATACGTAGCTTATGTTTCAGAAATGAGTTTTGATATCGATGGGGACGAAAGTACCAGTACTCTATTTGGGCAACTTGACTGGACATTTTGGATGCGAAATGAATGAACGGTGAATTTGAAAGGAAGAATAATTTATAAGAAGTTTGTTTGATGGAATTAAATTATTTTTACGGGGGGTATGAAAAGTAGTATTGAAATTTGTGAGCCAGCTAGCTGAGCAAATGAATTGATAATAAGTTTGACGTTAATGGGTACTCGTGAAATGGAAGGAAGTGAGATGATTGATTAACTAGCATATCAGGATAGTGAATGATGTGTGTATTGAAGTATGAATGGAAATTTGAATGGGAAATTGAAATTGAGAAAAAAATGTTTTATAAACATTAATGGAATTGAAATACAACATTGCGGCTTGGGGTGTGGAAAGTGGTTGTGATGAGAATCGAAATATCGAGGGGGCTGTATTTTTTAGGGCTGTAGTTTGTAAGTTTTTTGGTGTAAAATGGCTAATATGTATGTTTGAAGCGTGGTTTTGATGAATTCGGTCTATAGTGTCAAATAATAAAAAATTGGCTGCTTTTCATATACATCGCTCCTGCCAAATATAGGACTCATATTTTGATAATTCTGGAAACTATCCTTTGTCTAATGATTTCGTTGACACCCGGTATAAAAATTATTTTAGTCATAAAAAAAAATTATGTAACAAGAAAAAAATAGCGTATTAATAATCGGTATTATAAATAATTTCAGATCGAAATAAGTTAAATGTCAGAACTACGTTTTTATTTTCATTGAATGAATGGCTATTAACATAAAGGCAATTATTATTTATTTATTTTTAATTAGATAGGTGTTAAAGTATGGCAAGTAATACCAAAATATTTGCATGTAAACCACTTAAAGATTTTGAACATCGACCAGTATCTACATAGTATCTGATTCAATAGAATCAATAATGCATATAGATAAAGCTTGTTACACAGTTTTCCTGAGCGAATAAATACATTGAACAGCATAGTAATTTCAGATATGCCAGATAAATGTATTAAGGTTGCTGATTATTACTATTTTTATCGCATGTTATTGATTTGCTAGGCTTGTGCACCGCAATATCAGTACAATGGTCGATTAAATAATAATTTTGTTATTTATTTCTTTATGTGTGAGTATTTTGACGCTATCGCTATAGCATAACGTGCCTAAATGCACATATTACTTTCATAATGAATTATTGTTACATTTAAAGAATTGTATCCTAATGACATAGTAGAACAAAATTAAAGAATGCACTGTATAAATGAAAATGAATAGAAATAAGTCAATGGAGGAAATAGAAACTCAAACTATAGATAATTTCCTCATACAAAAATAAGCGAAAAGATCATAAAATATGTCGTCATATACCTTAAACTTCATTCTTATTTACTTACGGGTTGGTACACTTTTATTCTCAATCTATATTGTTGATTTTTATTAAATAGTTGGAGGAACATTTGTTAAATTTTTCATATCCCTGACATGCCCTGACATTTCAAACCCGTGCTATACTATAAGATGCCTCAGGGCTCTGTTTTGGGACCTCTTCTATTTAATATTTACACCGCAGACTTACCTCATGTTATAAGTATTGCCCCATAATTTATGTACTTTATTACTTCTATCTTGAGCCCGATCTTGATTAAATAAAAAGTCATATTATATTTATTTATTTACCCTGTTTAACAGGTTCTCTACCCAACTACAGGACAGGAGGTGTAGCAGAGTATTTCAAACATTAATATTAGATAGATATAATAGTTAATTACAAATAGAAAATTTTTAGAAAAACATATAAGGCCTTTACATGAAAGACAAAATAAGTTAACGTGCATTCCGTAAGCAACGATAGTACAACAGAAAAAAAAAAACAAACAAGTAAAAAAAGAATACAGATCAATCAAACTCTTCGATGATAATAATAAGTTTTTAAAGAAGTAAAGCTGCAGTTGAATATGTCAATATCAGTACAGGTTGCGTTGTGGTTGTCGCAAGCTACACAAGTTGGCGAGAATTTTAATATATTCGTACGTGGTGTAGCCAGGTAAAAAATATTTGCGTTACGAGAAGTTCTGGGAATATTAAAACTGATTTTTGATAGCAATTGTGATGCATCAATAGTGTTGTTAATTATTTTATGAAGAAATATTTCTGAGAAACATTCTCGCCTACGACTCAGACCCAACTATAGAGTACTTACGCAGCAAGTCCTTTTGCGGAAAACCTATCGCTGGATAAAAACCTTTTGATTTAAAATGCAATATCTTCAAAAACTTACGTTGTACTGATTCCAAACTATTAATATGCATATTATAGTGTGGGCTCCAAACAAGTGAGGCATATTTGAGCTTCGATCTAACAACAATAATACAGTATCTTGACTGTATCTAAATTGGAAAAAACACGGGAATATCTGACTATTAAGTCCATACATTTTACTAGATTCAGTGACAATTGTATTTATATGTACATTAAATCATAGAGTTTCATCAAATACGAACCCCAAATCTCGCAGAGTTTCAGGTCTGTAAAGTATGGTATCAATTATGGTATAGTCCTAGGAGATTATATTCAATTTGTGTATACAAACATTGCATTACATTTTTGGGAATTTAACAGGAGTTTATATTTAATACACCAGTCACTTACTTTATTTAAGTTTTTTTGCAATCGAATGCGGTCATCAATTTAATTTTAGAAAAAGTTGCAAATTATCGGCATACATTAAATAGTTAACATTATCTAAACCACCTACTATATCGTTAATGATCATAATAGAAAATAGTGGTCCAAGGAAAGACTCGTGCGGTACCCCAGAAGTATTGTATTCGACAGAATGCACGTATGTCAATGGAAGCAAAAGTATCACCATTGCTACCTCGGGTAAATAAAGATATTTGTTAATTTTCGCCTCTCAGGTAATAATGTAATAAATTACAACTGGGGGAGTTAAAAATCTAGGGTTAATTCTTGATAAAGATTTAAAATTATATAATTATATATATTATATGTAAAATTTACAATGTTTCTGTTCTCTTTAACAAATTAAAATGTTAGACATATTTTTGAAAGGTCATGTGAAAAATGTCCCTAAAGGAAATTACTCGAAATGGCATGGGTTAGACTACGAAAAATATTTGTAATACATTTTCGGCAAAAATCCATAAAATGATGGAAATAATGTCCAAGGTGGAGCTGAACTTTTGCCAAAAAGGCAATTATTTATTGAAAATTTATTACAACTTTTGCAGTCGAAAAATTGTCAAATATAGAAATCTTTCAAACGAACTCAGAAAAAGTTGTTATTGTGTCGTATTTGGCGCGAATTTCAAATTTAAAAAGATTACGAAAATAAAAAATGCAAATTTCTCTTGTTTTGTTTGAAAAAGTGCCATCACGATTTTTTTTCTGACAGATGCTCGTTTATATTATTATTCCCTTATCTTTTCAGTTTTTTTTATTTGGTGGCATATGCTGAAAGAAATACAAGTTTGAGATCTTTTGTATATGACATAAATTGTAATAATTTTTTAATTGGTCTTGGCAAAAGTTCAGATCCCCTTGTATTGTTTCAATAATACTGTAACAATCAGTTTTCTACATCCAACGGAGCATTTCCATATCGTGTAATTTCCTTTAGGGGCATTTTACACATGCTATCTGGCTAGACTGCTTGACATTCTACTGCTAATATTAATTTTATTTTCGTACATTCACGGTCGTGTCGATACACCGCCGACAATGTGCGAGAATAAATCTATATGAGTGACAAAAAACTATAAACAAATTTGACAGCTTCCCCCCTCTAATTTTAATTGATCACGTGCTGTCGTTCTGGTTCTCGTCCTGACATCTTCATCTAAAGTAAACTTATTCTAGTCTTATGTATTATAAAATACTTGATAAACTTTTTATGAGATAGAACAGCATTCGATATGCCTAACAACAGCTAATTATACGATATAAAATCAATGCAGAGAGATTAATTATTATAAAATAATTGTAAAGACCAAGAACCTACTATTTCCTATGAGAGAAAATAAATTCATTGCCACCATCAAGGTGCGCAATGTGCGTTTCCAAAACAATTGAAAATAATGCCCTATAGCTTACGACATATGATCTTCAATCGGAAAACATAAAATAAAACCTGATTGCAATTAAGCTTCCAGCAGTTAGATCAATCCTAAAGAAAGGATTCCAGTACCGGGCTGTGTGTATATATCGCCAGCCAGACTAGTTTCGAGCTTGTCAGCTCTAATCAGTACAACAGACAATAAACACACAAGAACCTTGCACTGGTCTTCTAGTCTATCAAATTACAGATGAGAGGTGTCCCAGCTTGCCGAATAGCGTCACCTTATGGGGGCTTATTGCAATCAAAGTTGGTGAAATACAAAGACTAAGCTATATTAATAAAATATAAAAGTAACGCAGAGGAATGAATTATTACAAAAATAAATGTGTACTACAAATATTGGCAGGTAAAAATATTGAATCGATGCCTATGCAAGATAGAACAGAAAAGAAATGGTCAAATAATATGCTGAAAAGAAACAGATATAACCTAACGTTAACAATTTTTCTTTTAATTGGCAATACTCTAACATACTTGCCGAGCTACTAGTCTCAGTGTTAAAATATTCCTTTCTTTCACGTACATTATTTTGCTATTTGTATTTCCTTCTATCTTATAGGGCTCGATTCAAGTTTTCTGCCTGCCAGTATGCTTCTTTGGAAACGTACAGATGGGTAACAATTAATTTATGCCCTTTCAGGATATAGTAAATTTTTGGTATTTTGTAGTATATATTTTATTACACATTTATTTTTATAATTATTGGGTTCATTTTATATTTTATTAATATAACCTAGTCCTAGTACTTCACCAACTTTAATTGCAATAAGCCGCCAGAAAATGGAACTATGCGACAAATTGCGTACCTCTCGTCTGTAAATTGATAGACTAGAGGAACAGTGCAGGGTTGTTGTATATTTACCTGTTGTACTACTGATGGTAACAAGCTCGAAACTAACTTGCGGCTGGCGATACACACGGCTTTGCCACGGTAACCCTTTCTTTAGGATTAATCTACTTGCTGGGGGCTTTTTTTAAATAATAATTGTGCACCTTGTTCTTATCCTTTTTAAATGTTCATTTTGACATACACCTACCATGATAGGTGGAAAATATGCGATTATATTTTCTGTACTTTTAGTTATACACCCAATGTGATCTTTCGTTATATACAATATTTTATTGTCTTTGTTCTTTTTGTTTTTGTAAATTGTTTTTTCTATTATATTATTTACCTACCTGTGTGCCTCAAGGCGCTTTCCTCTTGCCTCTGCTATTTATAATTTTTATTAATGATTTGGAAGCGCATTTAAGAAAAAATATTAAATTGGTTTTATATGTTGATGATGTGACAATTGGACTTGTGGCTGATTCACCAGAAGAATTAAATAATACCGCAAACAACCTACTAGGATCATTCTTATATGGTGTAAACGAAATCAGTTGAACCTAAACGTAAATAAAACAATGTACAGAGTGTTTCACCTAAAACTACACAGGTCAATATCTTCCAAACCAACGAAAATATTTGAAATCCGCAAAAATGGTTATGAAGTGACACTTATATGCAATTATTTATGATATAAATAATGGCGTCGTTTGTTTCAGTATGGGCGTCGCGACGCTAAGAAAAGAATTTTCGATGGCAGCAACCTTAAAATTACAATATCTGTATAGTATAATTCTGAAAAATATATATAGAACACATTTTTCCAATTAATTGCGTACTTTTTTCGGTTATTTCACTTCATACTTTTAAAGTTCAATTCCACTTGTTAGTTAAACAAATCTAGTTGGTATGTATTAGTAAGCTGTAACATTCAATAACGAACATACATACAAAAGTACAATCATTTTAATAAAAAAATGTTAATTAAAATGAACACATAATTTCAATTCAAAATCAACAATCAATACATGAATAAATCGACAACATAAAGGAAACAATAACTAAACGAAAAACAGATATTCAATGAGGTATTTATAACGGTTGTAGTATTTATAACAAAAAGAATCACTGTTATAATTGTAACACTAGCTACAATAATTGTTCAAAGTTTTGTCCATTTTGGTTCACGCACATAATATTCGACGTCTGAGTTCAGTATCCGCCGCAGCTAATAAAGTGTGGCGGGTAATAGCACCACAACTAGCGTAAATCCTATTAACCAACTGCGCCATATCGTTTATAGGTTCTTCATAAACCTCATTTTTTAGGTAAAAAATCTAGAGTGGTCAAAGCTGGTGGCCGTGCTGGCCATTTAATTGGTCCATTTGTCCCTATCCAAGAATTCGGAAAAGCATTATTTAAGTAGTTCGTAACAATTATTGCATTATGAGGCGGAGCTCCATCTATAACATGTTAACTTTAAATTCAATTACTTAATGGTAACGTAAAAAAAAAAAATTGTTGAGATAGGTTTAAAATTTCATGAAACGTCGAGGTTTTAAATTTGAGCGAAAAAATTTTCTGTCTGTCTGTAATTTTTTTTATGCGCACGTTTACTCTGGAACCGTTTATGATATTAACTTTAAATTCTAATTCCGTTGAAGGGTTCGGGGGGTAAATGGAGTAAATAGGCAAAGCAAGCAGGTAAGAGTCCACAAAATTAAAATGCGATTTAGTGTGTATAAGACTTGGATATAAAATCTGGATGTGGAAGTAGTGATTCCTTGGGCAGCGGTTTTTTGCATTAGAGGCAGCCGTATTTTTTATTATTCCTTGCAAGATGTTTTTAGTAATAGAGGTAACAGTTAAGTTATATATTATAGACATAGTTTTATTCAATATATATTTTAAAGTTTTAATAGTCTGTAGTGTTCTGTATTTTATTAATTTTGCTGTGTACAGCAATATTATTTGTAATTACTTCCACGTCTAGTGGAAGTATAGTAACGCAAAAAATATATATATTTTTTGTTGAAATAGGCTTAAAATGTCATGAAACATCGAAAAAAAATTTCCTGTCTGTCTGTCGGTCGGTCTGTAACTTTTTTGTGCGCACGTTTACTCTGGAACTGTTTATGATATTGACTTGAAATTTGGTATACTTATGTATTATAACGAGATCTGGAACTAGATTATATTTTGATCTAGTTCTGTTGGGGGGTTCGGGGGGTAAATGGGATAAATAGGCAAAGCAAGCAACTAAGAGTCCATAAAATTGCAATTTAGAGCATGTACGAAAAGTCAAGGTTTCAAAATTTTTTTTGACATCACCCCCAATACCACCCCCACACTATTGTGAAAGGAAGTAAAAAATTAAATTGAGACTTAGTGTGTGTACGAGAACCAAGGGCCTCTAAAATTTATTTTATTTATTAGTCACCTCCTCTACCACCCCCCATTGCCACCCCCACCCTATTGTTTAAGAGAATAAAAAAATAAATCGGGATTTAGTGCGTATACGAGAACCAAGGACCTCTAAAATTTTTTTGACATTAGCCAACCCCCTCCACCACCCCCATTGCCACCCCCACCCTATTATTAAAGGGAATAAAATATTACATTGGAATTTAGTGTGTATAAGACTTGGATACAAAATCTGGATGTGGAAGTAGTGATTCCTTGGGCAGCGGTTTTTTTACTAATTCTTTTGTTACTTATTTATTTACGTGTATCCTAAATCGACTTGTCACATCTATACAAACGTATAGCAAAAGTGAATAAAGGATTTATTATCATTATTATAATCGTCAGATATTGTGATGTTTGTGGAAACTACATCAGATGCAATTTATTTGTAAATTTTTACACAATCAAGGTTAATGTTAATTATATTGGCGACCGTCGTAGACAGTTTTTCTTGAAAGTTATTTCTTATTACCGGCAGCTCCGGATTAGTGATTTATACCCACACATATATTTGACAGTATATTAAGAATTTATGTAAAAATTTACGCTATTATATTTTGTTTGAAATGTTATAGGGGAATATTCTGGTCGTTGTCGTTTTCCAGAAAGTAGTGTGCAGAGAAGCTGAAACGCCATGATTAGGTTATTTGTAGTCTGTCATAAAATTCCCACGGTGTTTTATGTACTACCCAGATCCATAATAATGTACCTTGCCACTCAAAGCATTCTCTGTTTATACACCTATAACTCACCGGCGTTGTCGGGAATGTGTGTAATCGATTAGAGTGAAAGTCGGGTCAAATTTGGTCATGTGTTTACAACCCCTAAAATGAGGAAATTTGGTACAGATGCGTATGCGGCCTGCGCCTTTTCTCACTTGATTGACGTTAACTGTGTGGAATGTGGAAATTAGTTTTTTCTCTGGGTTACTGGCATAACAGGACGGAAACATTACAAAGTAATTTGTTTAGGGTCGGTTATTTACTGCCTGCGGTTCAGCACTTCATAAGCACTTCTAATAAAGAAACCCCAAAGCGGGTGTGCTTATCGTAAGAGTTAATGTTTGCTTTTAAGACAATATTTGCGTCTGTTTATTGTTCTTTAGACGGGTCTATAAAATTTTAATTATTTTTTAAATGCTGAGAGAGTCCGATGGAGTATTTATAGTGCCATTAAAACTGCGTCCGACTCTTAAACATCGTTTACCCTTTTTGATTTGTACCATACCAATAAGAATGTCTGTGTAAATTATTTTAGAATATTAAGTACGCATAAAATAAACATTCATACATACAATTAGCCCAGTGGTCAGAGGATTTGACCCCTTTTTAAAAGAATACAGGCGACGAATTGTTAGTAGAGTTTATCCAATGTCAGTTTAAAACAATATAAAAAAACAAGAGCGCGGTATTCTTTTGTAAACCGACCTCGAAAGCGTGCCAGCCATAGGCGCGCATAACTTTGCAGAACTATTAACCAATAAATTATAGTTCGCAGTCCCGTCTCGAATTAAGACCATGTAGTTGTAGCTTGCTGCACGAATCGTACGACGGTCAAAGATTCAAATGTTTGCATCCTATCCTGTGTGCGTGGCTACCCAGTTCTCTTCTGTATACACCCCCACCACGAAGCCGTTGTTCATCACATACATCACTGTAGTCGTACGCATCTAGAAAGACGTATTAATTAAAGTGCTAGTGCTTGTGATTTAGAAATGAGAAAAGAGAAAACGAAAAGTGGGAGACAATATGAAGAAAATAATTAAAATACGTTGTTACCAATTTTAGGTAATGATCACATGGAGAAAAATCTAGTATACGAGGTAATGGCCGACATATGACGTGCCATGAGTGCCTTCTAAAAAATTTGAGTCTGAAATATAGACGTACTCCTCGTCAAATCGCTGACACGTCATACAATATTTGATAAATAAAAACACATGGAGAAAAATCTAATATACTTGTATACGAGGTAATGGCCGACATATAACTTACCATGAGTGCATGCTAAAAAATTTCGGCTCACATGAGTCCGAAATATAGACGTACTCCTCGCCAAATCGCTGACACATGTCAATAATAACATCTAGTTTATTTAAAACAATATATTTAGTCGCAAATTCTTCTATAAAATCCTTATTTTACTATAAGGAAGGTAACCAGACTGCAACCAACAGCTACTCTCCGAGCTATGTGCCCCACCGAGCACTGAATTACAAGTTACAAGCCTGGCGCGTTAAGTGTAATAATTGCATATTACCATCAAAACGCTAATGTTTCGATTGCAACAAACACTAGCCGAGAGACTGATGCTACTTAAAGGAGCTCTCGTGCCAGTCGTCACACACCACTTGCAGACCGCAGTTTCGAGCTGTTGGCTCTCGTCAGTGCATGGTAGGCATGTGACGACCGACACGAGGATCACTTGACTATTTAGTACATTTCGGTATCTTTGGGATAGCCACATGTAAAATAGTCAGCAGGCGCCATCTAGCGGTCCAGTGTCTGTTACAAACGAAAAATAAATAGTTCGACTGTATGACTGCCAGTCTACTAAATAGTCAAGTGATCCTCGTGTCGGTCGTCACATGTCTACCTTGCACTGACGAGAGCCAACAGCCCGAAACTGCAGTCTGCAAGTGGTGTGTGACGACTGGCATGAGAGCTCCTTTAAGTAGGATCAGTCTTTCGGCTGCTGTTTGTTGCAATCGAAACATTAGCGTTTTGATGGTAATATGCAATTATTATACTTAACGCGCCAGGCTTGTAACTTGTAATTCAGCGCTCGGCGTGGCGCATAGTAGAGTAGCTGTTGGTTGCAGTCCGGTTACGTTCCTTATAGTAAAATAAGGATTTTATAGAGGAGTTTGCGACTAAAATATTATGTTTTAATATTCCGCCCTCTAAAAGCACATTTGAATTGCTATGAATTCGAAAAAAGTAAGATTGTATATATGTGGATGTTGTTTCCACATTTAGGCATCATTAGGTAGCTAACTTTTTGCATTAAAGGTTCACACATTTGGATTTTACTCTGTTTATTTTAACATTCGCCTTTAATTTAATTTTTCACCTTTTATTACATATGCAATTTCCCTACTTTTATTTATTTTAATATTTCGCATTTTCAACGTTGCAATATTTGAACATCAAATCATTTTATTTAAATCTCTTCAAACTTTAAAAAAATATGACCATTGGATCCCGCTTTTGTAGTGGTGAAATTTTTGTGTGAAATATTTTTCTCGAAATGCATTATTTTCAAGTTATTCGCGTATGTACTTAAATACTCCCCACGTCTTTGGTTCATGTATTCACACAGACACTAAATTTTTTTTTAAGCTGAAGGAAAACTAATATTCATCTCCATGTTCGGTGGACGGTAGCTTAGTAATTAGCGCGCCTAATTTTGTCTCTGAGTGAGTTCGAGGCCCCCGCAATAACTGCGAAATAATTTATAATTAAGGATTATTTGCAAGAAATGGCTTGAAATCCACTGTAAACTGTAGGGTTAACTAACTATTGGTTTCACCAGGTCATCACAACTTTTTCAAAATATGGCGAATGCGCCAAGAGTATCTATAAATGGACTTCAAATGTTATGTGGGCAATAAGCCTGACATCATTTTTGAAAGAGGGTCTAGCTCAGCGTGACGGAATAAATGTATTGTGTCAACTAGGAATTAGATTAAAAAACTTGTCATAATGTATAACCCAAAAACGTTCTAGATGTCACTGAAGAATCTACAAAAATCTATCTCACTAAATGGATCTACAGGAAGAAGTAAGGATCTTCCTTTAAAGTTTTCTGAGGTCAGTTTTTGTAAAGAATAAATGTCAGTATTCCCTGATGGCTTACAGCAATTGCTGTAAGCTATCAGTAGCGGAATTAGGCCTTAACGTCGCATTATCTGCTTTGATTTTTACTTCCACGTCCATTGGAAGTATAGTAACGCAAAAAAATTTTGTTTGTTGAAATAGGCTTAAAATGTCATGAAACGTCGAGATTTTAAATTTTAGCGAAAAAAAATTCCTGTCTGTCTGTCGGTCTGTAACTTTTTTTTTGTGCGCATGTTTACTCTGGAACCGTTTATGATATTGACTTGAAATTTGGTACACTTATGTATTGTAACAAGATCTGGAATTAGATTACATTTCGATCTAATTCCGTTGAAGGGTTCGGGGGTAAATGGGGTAAATAAGGGTAAATAGGCAAAACAAGCAAGTAAGAGTCCATAAAATTGCAATTTAAAGCATGCACGAAAAGTTAACGTCTCAAATTTTTTTTTGGCATCAGCCCCCCCCCCACACTATCACCCCCAATATCACCCCCACACTATTATGAAAGGGAGTAAAAAAAATTAAAACGTGATTTAGTGTATATACAAAAACGAAACATCTAAAAAAAATTTCTAGCGTTAGCTACTACTACTTTTATTAATGGAATACCCTGCGAATCTATTTTTAGCTCTATGGACAGCCGAGTTCATAAGTTTGGAGCTACAGATGTTTGTTATTATTTACTGTTTAAAACTCGGTTTAAAACATCACAGTAAAGCAAGAATTATTATTAAATTTGAAAAAGAATGTTTTCAAATGCCTGAAACTCCAAACTTATAAACTCTAGACACTAAATAGTTCTGACGTCAGCTTTCATTAAAATAATTTAAAAAATTAAATATATACAGGGTGTTCCATTTTATAAAAGTAGATGACATCATAACCAGAGCTGTGCAGAGCACTAAGCACCGAAAAAAAGTGCTTAAATTTTTCGAGCACTAAGCACGGTTAATGGTTACTAAGCGCTCTAAAAAGATGCTTAAAATTTACGGGCACTAAGCACTTTTAAAAAATTTAAATAGTATCTGTATATAAAGGCTAGAACTCAATTGAATTCAGTGTTATTTATAAAAAGGGATAAAAGCCAACAAAAACAGGCCAGAAAAATAATATAGGAGAAGTATAATTTGCTGAATTTATTTTAATTTAGCGGAAATGCCAATAAATAAATAAATAAACACTACAGAAATTAGACAACCCCCAATTCAAGAAGCCACGGCTTGTGCGGAAGGGGATTACATATTGAAAAAACGCGGACATACAACCATTTCCTCCGTCAGTGCCAGTGCCGGAGCCAGAATTCGAACCCGGTGGTGCGATATCCGTGTAATTAATCGCGATTGCCATCTCGCGCAATACAATACAATACAACATAGATTTATTGAAAATTAGAATGATACAACATTTGTCCTTCCCGGGCACTCATAGCCTATGTTAGCCAATCATACACGCGCGAAGCGCCGTGACAGTTGAAAAGCGAGATGGAACGAGAAAGGACATGAAAGAAATTTAAATAAGAATACAATCTCCTTTTGCAAGGAAGCAAATTAAAAAGTAAATAACATAAAACAGGTAAACAAGAGGAACTTAAAATAATTTGTATATAATATAAAATAAAATGGTGTAAAAATAATCATGACTGATGGTGTAAAAGGTTGTTAATTACGGGAAAATACGAAAAATTCGTTTCAAATAATTCAGCCAGAGAGCGGGAATTTCAGACCGCTTTAAAATGTCATCGTTTATTGAAGATGTTTTAAATTAAAATTGTAATTAGTAAAAACGAATTTGGAAACAAACAAAAATAAATAAACAAATAAGTAACAAAAAGAAACGAAGAGGAGGACGAAAGAATTTAAAGATGGGCAATTGTGTTAGACAGTTTTTTTTTAGTTAAAGATTAAAGAGTATTGGCTATATATGTTGCCGGAAGATGGGCAACCCTTGGTATGGCAGTCTGTGTTTTATGCGAAATGGTGCATTATGCTCTCTAATTTGAGTAATGTTGTTTGTTAGCGGGCTATCACCAAGTTTGAATTGATAGAATTTTTGTGCTTTAACTTTGATGTAGTCCACTAGTGACGTTATGTCGTGACAACGTGCATATAGGTCTCTTAAGGAGGTATCACGTGATGAATTTGAAATGAGGCGAAAAAATTTATGTTCTAAAACAGAATCCATCTCGCGCCTTAGCCCACTCGGTTATCGACCAGATTAATAATGTATATTAATAATATATATGAATTTCAAATTTTTTTCTGATAATTCAATAATTAATAAAAAATAATAAAGAATTTATTGCCCAATAGAATACTCCAGTTACCGGATAACTTAAAAAAAACAACGTGCCAAAAACGAAATGCAAGGAACAAAGTACAACATTACATGTGCTTTTTTTTTAATCATTCGATTGTTCTTATTGCATTCTGTTTTTAAAAAGTCGGAGGACTAATTCATACTTAACTCTGTCTGCTTTATAAATCTACACCTAATTCACGTTCTTATAGTTGTTGAGATACTTGCTTAAACATATTGTTTTTATATGTAAATACCGAAAAATACGATACATAGGGATACAGAACATGTTCTGTATAACGAAGTATTTCTTTTTAACACAGTTAATTTTCCCTGGCAGTAATTCCTGGCGAATGTATATATTGCTAAGTTATTCTCATTTGATGAGGCTAAAATACCACACAATATAATTTCGAAATTTAATTCTCAAAGTCTCAAGGAATCAATGAAGAAAACACATAAACAATAAAACAAATTCAAATCAACTGAACAATATATTGTGACAACAGATTGTCATACGACGAAAAGATAAAATTTCCCTATCTAAATAAATAAATTAACTATGATTCTAAGATTAAAATAATTTAGATAAAATTAAGTTGAAACTAAAATTTGTTTATAAAAATGAAGTTAATTGTCAAAAATTTACCCATTTAAAATATTTTTAATTATTTCCAAGTTATTAATTTATCAATTGAATATACTAAAATGGTGAGCATAACCGGTTCAGTAGCTCAATGCTTACGTGTTAGGCTTGCAACCAAGGAGTCCCGGGTTCGAATCCTGCTAGGATACGGATGTTTAGTGGTGTTTTTCATGTGTTACCGAGTTGGAAGCAGTGGACTAGACGAGGTTGTGTGAGAGACAACACGGCTAGTTGCTGTACCACTCCTGAGTTCGAGCCTAACCTGCTTCAGATGGCAATGTCGTAGGGAATGGTCGTTGTATAATTGTCTATGTGTATGTTTCCTGGTTGAGTGGAGGAATAGCTAATGATAAACTCCGCCAGGATGTTAATATAAATAAGGCGTTAAAATAATTAAAAAAGAAATACAACTTTATAAATAGTTTGTTACAACCTTTGTTAGTCCGCGTAGCGAAGTATTAATTCCAGCCGCACAGTGTCACTTATCTGTGACGTCCAGTTACTATCCTAAATGCCTTTCAACTTTCCAACGGAGATACCGTTTTCCCCCAGGAATGGTTTTCTTGACCTTACAAAGAATTAATATTACTCTTCTTTTACCCTACTTGTCAAAATCCTAAGACTCGATTTTTTCTGTTCCTTTCATGAAAATTCTATAACTACTTTTCTTTTTCAATCTACTTTTTTCTAATTCATCAAACAGCAGTCTATTCTCTATTTTATTATAATCCTTTTTTCTTTACAAATTTTTCTTTCCCCTTCAATTTTTCAGTTTCTTATTCTCCTATCACCTGGCAAGCCCCCATTTTCCATTTTTCCACACTTTCCTTTTTATTTTTCGTCATGTGAAAAAACAAATACCAACTTGAATTTTTCGTGATATAAACTTAACAAAACAAATTGGTTTCTTTTCTTATAATTCAATCATCACGTGATATTGAGCCTTTTTCATTTTTATCAATTTCTCGCAGAAATTAATTTAAAACTTTATTTCTACTTGAACATATTAGATGCATAAACAGTTCGAGATGTTTTAAACGTTTTAACAATTAGTATAACAATAATTGAGTGCATTTATTTAAAATAATTCTATTCTATTCATCATTAAATTATATTACAAATAGTTGAAAATCTATTTAAAGTCATTCTGTATGTTATAAACATCCTCTATATGTCTTTAATGGCTGAAATATAAAAATTGCAGGTATTTATTGAAAATATCTGTCTTCTGTAAAATACCTTGATATAAGCACATATAAAAGAAAACAGAAAACAACCATGCAACTCTCTACTCAGAATAATATGCATCTTATTCACAATACACACACACAGCTCAAATTAACCTGAATGTGTTCTTCACCTTAAGTACAAGTGAATATCAAGTCAATATATTTATCTGTTTTCGTAAAATGTTGTATTTATATATTTTTTTTTGTTTTAGGTATGTACGCAATCGTATTATATAAACCATCTTCTCCAGTTACAAGGTAAACATAGCTTTAACTACAGTTATTACAGCCGTAATGCGCCAGTTTTACTGTATTGTTTTTAACCCTTTGTATAAACATAAAGTTTTAATTGTTCCAACGGCCTCAACCATTTGATTTAAATTATATGTTTGGGCAAACAGACGTGCTATTTAACAATAATATAGCCAGAAGCTCTCTGGCAGCAGCAATACAAAATTAAACACGTTAATGTAAAACATAATTATGAGGGAACATGTTGCGAGGGTTCCATTATTTGCAAACAGTGCGAGGTATTTCGTAGATTTCTTCGACATACCGCATAATATACAGAAATATAGGTTAAAGGTAAATCCTTTAAATACAGATATATAAATGAAAGAACAAATAAACTACGACTACTACTTACTAATGAAAATGATATCTCTCGAGCTATTAAAACTTAATATTGAATATATGTTTCCAGAGATAGATTCAGATTCTTTATTTGTCTTCTCGGTGTAATGTACACAATCAGACACGTCAGTATTAATATATAGTAAATTTAACAAATTTAATATCGTTTATAGTAATATATACAATAATATACATTCAAAGATATAAATATACAAGGTGTTTGACAGATAGTTTGCCAAACGGAAAGGGTGGATAGATGGGGTAATTTGGAACATATTTAATCTCAAGGTCCTTTATACAAAGTCGTACGGTTTTCAAGATATATTTCTTTGTTATTTTCGAAAATTTCCCAAAATTCAATCTTCCAGCTTTTATAATTCATTTTTTTATGGTTTTAACAACTAAAAATAATTTTTATCTGTATCTTTAATGTATCTCTGTTCCAATGAAATCGATAATTAACGCTGATAAATAAGAAAAAAAATATGACTTCCGACAACGGGTAGAATTTTTTTTAAAAATTCAACTTTGCATTGCATTTAAAAAACTAAGATGTTCAAATACTTTTAAAATGTTCTCTAGTTTATGCCCTTTCTAATGGTCCGGGGACCGACACCGCTTTTTTAAAGTTATTACTAACATGTTGAATTTTCGTGAGTAGCTTCATTTTGACGGACGAGTCTTCTAACTTTTCTTCCTGCAAAAATTTTCGGTAGAGGTATGCAAAGTTCTACGCAGCCGCTAAACATGTTGATCGTGGAACAGATACTTTCCTGGCGTAGGACTGGAAAACCTGCCAGAAAATTGGTAGGACAATTTGACCATTCGATTTCAAAAATATTAATTAAACAATAGTGTAAAAATCAGTCCGTTAGTGTAAAAAATAGCTAGCTGCGTTTGTCCTACAGAAGCAATGGGTTAGACTGGCGAGTTCTCTGCCCCCAATATGTAAAAATAAGGAAGTCTGACATTTTATTACTAATTAATCTTGATCGCTTTTTTTTAATGCAATGCAACGTTGAATTTTAAAACAATGTCTACCCATTGTCGGAACTTTGTTAGCTCACATTTTTTTCCTTCTTTATCAGTGTTAATTATCGATTTCATTGGAACAGATATACATTAAAGAGACCATAAAAATACGAGTTATAACAGCTTAAACGTTGAATTTTGGGAAATTTTCAAATATAACAAAGATGATGATGATACCTCGAAAACCGTGCGACTTTGTATAAAAATCATTGGAGCTAAATATGTTCCAAATGGCCCCACCTATTCACCATTTCTGTTTGGCAAAACATCCGCAAAACACCCTGTATACTTACATTATATAAATTTGAAATATTGAAAGAAAATTACATAATTACAAAGTATAGGTACACAATCTCAATTGCATATCTACAGAGGCAACGTCACATCAATATGAAAATATTTAAAATGTATACGTTAGAATTTAAAAACTCATGAAAATTATAAAATGCGTTTTCTACGTTTAAATTGTTCTAAATCTAGATTTACTATTGTCCTTGGCCGTTTATTAGGAAATAGTGGCTCGTAGTATTTGTTGGTTCCTTCACAATGGTTTAGTCTTATATAATTAATTTTAATGCGACTATTTTTCTTGGTATTTATGAGAATGTGTGTCACTTACAAGACTATATCGATAGGTTAATTTTAACAAACAAAGTACATTCATAGATATAAACAGGTGGTAGTGTTAACATGTTTAAATCTTTAAATTAAGCTCTAGCATTCTCTTAATAACCCATAAAACACATAGAGCGAATATAGAAAATATTCGACCAGTATGTGTATAGCTGATAACCGAATGAAAGTGACTGAAATATGCTATTCTTACAACTTGCATAGGTACCACATGCACAAGGTTCCTTATTAAGCATAGTTTTATTTAGTTTTTAATAATAAAATCTATTTAATGTATCTGTTAACGATCCATGTTACTCTTTCTAAAATAGATAATAGGATGTTCATCTGAAGGGTTCGATGTGACTGATTCAGACGTAAAATACAAAATCTGTACTTACTCTTTAATTTTGCATATATTGATCTTTTTTTAAAAAAAAATGTGTTACAGTTACAAATTTCACATGTATAAGTATAGTTAACAGGGTCATAAGTTCAACGAGAGTGTCGGTCCATACCACACATGGTGATGATTAGGAAGACTCGGATAATGCAATCTCCAACTACTACCCAATGATTTAATTTTTAACAAACGATTGACACAAAAAGATTCAACTAAAAGTTTAATGTTTACGATTGTATGGGCTTTTAGCTTGCCTGTCTTTGTACGTAGTTAAAAATATATCATAAATAATATCGGACGCTCGTTGTAGAGCTTGAAAATACTTTAATCGCAACACATTTGAATGATAAAATTATTTTACATTCATACGTTTAGGTATGGACATGGTAAGAATACTTTTGTGACGCTGAATCATTGAGTAATCCCCTAAGGGCAAACACGACGGAAAACGTAAGTTTACCGGCAAAAACCACTGCAAAATGTGAAAAATGTACTCTCAAAAATTTTGTCGCTCGCGCCAAATTTCCCTTAAGAAAATTTAATACGTAACTTTTTACTCGTCCTCATATGTAATATAACACAACCCCGGTTCGTAATAAAAATTTTTGTCGGTTTTTAAGATAGTTGCTAAAATTTAAAAATTAAAATTTTGTTGCAAATTCGAAAAACATATATCCACGGGACGTTGTCTATTGCAGTTACAATAAATTATTACTCTCGTGGAATTGATTTTATGATAATTTGCAAAATATTGAATTTTCAGTGCAGTTACCGAAAATAAAATTTTGTTGTAATTTAAAAAATCTTACCAGTCCTTTTTTCTTGTACTACCAAAAATGTCTTATTATGGTGTCTTGACATATCGCACGCGGTTCATGCAAAATATTTCCGGATTTCGTTACAGTTACGCAAAATTTTTTCGATGAGATTCTTTGCTGATTTCAAGACAAGCTTGATGAGTTTAGATACGTTTTGGTAGGGCCTTTGACATTCCCAGGTAAGCAGATGATCTAAGAACACTCCAAGAAATTTTGTATACTCCGGGGCTTTCGCGCCTTCCAAATTACTATATCAGAATAACATGTTTACTGTTTTTTTTTGTGGTTTAGTACTAATTTATTTGCTGTGAATCAGTTTTGAAAATCTACTGCTATATACGTCATATAAGTGGTAAACACTTGAAGTCATTTTCTGTAGTAATTATTGTTGTGCCATCGGCATATAGTATAGTACAACAATTTATATTTACATTAATTATATCATTTATATAAATGGTGAACAATACTGGTCCTAAGACCGATCCCTGTGGTACGCCGTGCTTTGTTGATAATAGGTCGGAACTTATTTTATTGAAGAATGTACTTTGTCTCCTATTTGATAAGTAAGATGTTATTAATTTTAAACTAACACAAGTTTATACTCTTAAACGATATTTTATTCGTTGCGTTGTGGTGGTCAGTATACATTAACTGTTGATTAATTGTTTTTTTATACATTTATTTAACATCGGCCTATTTCCGCTACTGAGGCCTAACACCGACGGTGAAGATTTCGTCGAAGTCAATGCCTGATTGCTGTACGTATCCTTTGCGGCCAAACGAGCCTTGAAGCTAGATTCTTCGTGCATTTGTTCTTTTGTGCGCAGTACTCAATGGTTTATTTGGATAGCTGTTGCACCAGATAGTCTTTCAACTAGAATCCTCGTTTTGCATTTTTTAGAATTCCAATACCCCCTTTGATTAGCTTTCATGGCCTTATTGTATGAGCTTGGAAAGGGTACGGGAAAGCCTTATGTAAAGAACTCAAAGGGTGTCACCTTTCTTTCAATTGGCTCGAAACACCATGCCCATATGCGATTTTCACTTGGCCCAATCTTTGGTGCTTTTTAATCTGTCAATGATCACATTTGTTGAGTCCATGTTGGTGTGAATATTTGCGCCGTTTTTTAATAGAAAATTGGATAAAATACCTTGGAGTACTGGTTGAACTGCCTTGCTCCAACACTTTTTAACAAGTTGAAAATACAATTACTTCACATTGACATTAACCAAATACAACAATCTTTCATTTACATTATTATAAACAAACCTATTTTATCTCAATGCTCTGCTATATGACGTTCTAATTTTATTATCTGTATTGTTTATATTACACTTTAATCCTTCTGTTTTCTAGTTGGATTTTTGTCAATATATGTGCAGTGGATTTAAATAAATAGATGAACAAATAAATAATAGCGTAATAGCACAGGTTAAAATGTGAATCCTCATGATACTAGTGAATATTGTGTTTTTTCGCAAGAGCTAATCGTACAATTAAAGCCAAGAGTGCGGTTTGTGCGACCGCTTTTATTTCACTTCTCTACATATAAAATAATCTAATGCAGCGATGTTATTATATTTATATTTGAACTGTGCCATTCTGGTGGCGATGAGCACAATTTGCACAATAATATCTTGGATATTGCCCATCTTGCAGTAAATGTGAGATCCTACGTCAATATAAAAAAGAGATAAAAACCTTCATTTTCAACATACGCAATTTCTATCATTCGAAGCACGCACCACTAATAATAACACATTTAATTCAATCCCATTAACTGATTGTACCTGATAGCATACTAATTACGAGCAGGTGCTGCTTGGCCTGCGTTTTTAAAGAATCGATAAGACTTTTACAGCTTTTGTTGCGTGTTTATTTGCTCTAATACTCGTACTATATACTACTACTATAATAATAAACGTATGGGCAGCGTAAGGTAATGAAAATCTTTTATTTTCAATTTCACATTCCTATTTATAGCCAGCGAAAAAAAAAAGACGGCGTCAAGTAGTCCAGGCAAATGGAAACATAGGGCTTAGATTGATTGTGTTATCAAAATCTTCGTTGTCACCGTTACCGCCAAATAGCGAGTTTTGTAATATTGTAATCGTATTTTCCCAAGTACTCCTCCTCCGCTCCCGCCTTAGACAGTGCACGAAAATTAAGAATTTCATACGTTTGCGTTATTTTGCAAATCTGTAAAAAGCTCAGGACTATTATAAGGAAGCGGCACCCTTGCTGAATATGTTCTGCAACCGGACTATCTGTTTAAGATCATACGGTTTTGCTGCTTTTAACAGATGAATAGTAGACTGAGCAGTTCTGAACTGCTGGGTTATAAATGTTAACAGACTGCGGGCGGTTATGCTGTGCGTCGCTCTGGATCGTTTTATATATTGTGTATAGTGGGGCCAAAAAAGTAGAGCAAAAAATCAGCGGCATTCTCGTCAAAGGATTTAGCTGTTATTTAATACTGAAGCGGCACCTCGTTCCACCATAGAAATATATTAAACTTTTTATCAATTTTTTGCCTCCTATCAGAAATGAAAACCACGACTAGGACGTTCTATGTAATTGCCATAGTCGACCAAATGGGTTGGATGTGTGAACGAGCCGCATTTATATCTAATAATTTGTTGACTGCTGTGAAATAGGCGGAACTTTTATAGACGAAGGTTAAATATTCGGGTAGTTCGTCATCCAGTGGTGCCACACATATATTTATATAGATATACGTAAAATAATATTGTTCATATTTTATAAAATAAAACAAAAATTAATATAATTAAATTTGTTTTTATACTCAACTCAGACAAAAAGAAAAACTGGAGTTCTTTTAAGAAAATTTTTAATGGAAGCCATAATTTTCTTTAGGAGTGGATTACCTACGAAATCTGACATCAAAACTGTAGAATGAATAAAAATTTACACAAACTTCAATCATACCAGTTGTTCTTATTGCCCAGCAATGTGCGTTATTATTAAGGGTTTCCCCTTTCCTGTTGGCTTTTTTAATCCGGTTGACCAATCTTTCATATGGGCTTGACGAACACTTTTTACGTTTCTATCATGCCAATATTCCGTTACACTATGTCCTTCATTCAACCACGTCTCATCTAAATAATAGCATTTCTTCCTCTTTCGTGAGTAGCTCTAATTGCCCGAATATAGTAATTTCTTCGCCACCAAATAATATCATTTCTCTCAAGTAGGAGACTATTTCCTTTTTATTTTTGCAAACACAAACTTCATATCATGTAAACATTTTTTAAACGTCGCTTTGCCCATTTTGGGTATATCTTTATCTTCATTCAAGGACTGTAAAATTTTCTTTGCAGTAGGAGGTTTTATCATAGACAAATTTATAAACTTTACGTCGAATTCCATTTTTCTCGAAATGGTTTAATATTATTTTTTTCCTCCCGGACTTCGCTTTAGGTTTCTGATCATCCCTTTCATTTTTTTGTTCTCTTCAAATTTTGTAAATGGTCCGCTCACTCACGGCGGTATACCTTGAAGTCATATTAACTAAACCTGTTGAGCCTGATTTCTGTGGCATCGGATAATCTTTCTTCAATGTATGATATGCATTCAAAATAATTTTCTTCTCCTTGTAGCTCAATGGAGAATTTTTAGGAATACTAACTTTTACCACTTCTTTTGAACAACCGGGAACGGCTTCCATTTTTGACATTTAAAAATAATACGATGTCGCATAATTAATATACACGTATACTTATTCAGCACTGACAACATAAAATTTGAAGGCACTATGATACAACAAATACGTAATTTATAAACAACGACTATCGCCCAATTCATAAACAACACATTATACACAAAGACCACCGATTGTAAACTGAAATTATTAACAGCTATAACACCAAAGGACAAATACTTACAGCTGCGCTGTTATAATATGTGGTAGTGGTGCTGTAAGTATTTGAGTTTGGAAAATGTGAGTAACGGAATTTATTGGCTGATTCATGTAGCTAAGACCATAAGGAATCCAAGAATACATGTTGCCAGCTGCTGTGTTGCCTCCACCTTTTCCCCTTCCTTGCTGCCCTATGCTCCATGTGTACATTATTGTCAAGGCACTCCACATCATCAGTAGCTAAGAGAACGTTGTAGTAGAGTGTGTTTGTCGGTTATTAAATTAAATATTATATTTTTGCGAATATTTGTACTGTTAATGCGCTTTGGTTTCCTATAAAAACATACATATTACGAGTTTAAAGAGAAAAAGGCCGAATGGCTTACTGTACTTTTTTTGTGATTCAGCCGGTGATTTAGTGAAAAATTCGAAAGAACAATCGTTTCTTACTGTAAAATTTTGCTAAGTTTGCGAAAGTGTACGATCCGGATTTAACGACACAATGCTTTACGTGGCATAGAACATGTATAGCCAGCCACGTCCGTGAGGAGAAAATGAGGCGTCGAGAAGTAGTATTAACAAAACAAATAGAAGAATCTGTTGTTTCTACTTCACAAACGGACGATTCAAGTTATTCATCATTCTAGAAAGGTTTCTAAAGAAGCTGCAGAAAAATTGAGACGTTGGATATGTGGTAACATAACTAAAAAGAATAATAAAAAACTTATTTTATGTTCCGAATTATCCGCGGCAAAAAAAATGTTTAATACTGTATTTGTGAAGTACCTAACGACTTATTTGCTCGAGAATTTAGATACTAATTAGATTGTTATCTTGCATACACAAGATTACCAAGAACCTCTACTAACAAAGCAGGTCGACCTTCCACTAAAATACCTGAAGAAACACTATGGAATAGTTTTGAGAACCTAATAAAAGAAATTGAAGATAAATTTACTCAATGCTCATTTGAATTATCTTGCTTGGCAAGAGATTGGCTGATCTTACGGAAATTGAGGATGCTGTAATTGATAATCGACTTATGAAATCACTTTTCATTGATAAGTACGGGGAGGAAGTATTATTTTTATATCCAGCTGATAGGTCGAAATCTTCCATGGTGTTCATGAGCGACATACCATTGTCTGAAGTAATTGAACGTGTTCGTCAACTAGATTGAAGAAATGAAATTGTCGCCCGTGCAAATCAATTGAGGAAAGAATTATCAACTACTGTGCTGATACCAAGTGGTTACTAGTGGTTACTTATGCGATGAAATTCTAATTGATAAATTATTAAACAAAAGAGAATTTCCATATACTTGGAATGGAACTGGAATGGAACTTGGTTGTCAAGCTGTATGGTTCGATGGCTCGCATAAAAACACTTTCTTGGTTGTCATTTGGCGGGACTATCTCTCGGTGAAAACGTCTCCAATATTTTGCCATCATTACATGTTTTAACTGGCTGCGGCACAACCAGTCGACTCGGCAGTAAGAAGAATTGTCTAAAAGCCTCATCACTCAATTTTATCCAGAAGGTACTTTATGCCTTTTGGAGATGAATTTTTAGATCTTGAAAAATTTAAAAGTCTGGAAAAAGTTTGCACCTACCTATTCAATAAACAGACACTGACAGCGGATGAACTTAGATATAAATTAATTTCTCAGAATATTGGTTTCGGCTTAAATTTCATATGCACTTCTGACGCATTATACATACATTGCTTGAGGGCTTCAGCCCAAACATACATTAGGAAAAATTCATCAGAATCGCTAATTGAGCCTCTGGATTTTGTTCAATATATATTACTGTATAATTACATTTCTATATAATATGTTTTTTTTCAATAAAAAAATACTTATAACGAAATCAGCCGTTTTGTTTATAGTAATAAAAAAAAAAAAAATTCCATTATTTTTTGTTGTTGATTAATTGAATAACTTCCTGTTACAATACATCATCCCTAAAACCTATATATTACCCCTAAAAATTAACATTTCACCGCCTTACACCTACTGGTATACGATTTTTCATAACATTTTTTTTTACTATACAGGGTGTCCCCACGACGAACTGCGGCGATCGATATCTCGAAAAGTAGACATCGGAAAATTTTGAAAATTTGGTAGTAAACTAATGTCGATGGGGGCAACTTCCGGTTATACCGGAAGTCGATACCAACTTGCTTATTTTAAATGGGACACCCTATATATTATTACATCTTTGGATTGTACGCAAAATTCTAGGCCGATTTTGTGTATCATGTCCTATACTTAGGTCTCTCCGTTTGTGAGATATTTCAATTTTTATGTCAAAAATGACGTTTGCGGGCCCTAAACGAATGATCAATTTTTCCTATAAGGAAGCCTTTATAATAATAATAATAATAATAATAATAATAATAAAGGCCTTTTATTAACCAAAGTTATGAATTACAAAAAACATAAAAAATAAACAATTAATTAGGGCGAGATTCAGCGGGCAGCCTAACAAGTAGAATACCCCTGTTCTTCCACCTAACCCCAAACAGCCCATAGAAAGTGCAAAAATATTACCACAAAATATAACATTATCCTATAAATGAAATATTACACAGGCAAAAAGTTCACTAGCTATTATCTAATTTGGGTTCGATTCTTTGTTGAAAAAGACCTACTTTAATAGAGTTTTTATAATATTTTGATAAGTATTAATACAAAAATACGATTAAAAAAATAAGAATAAAGATGAAATTGAGAATACTGTCAAAAATCAATTTTTTCAAATGGAAACCCCCAATTTTTATAATCTTATCTTATTCGCCATTAAAAATAAGGGTAAATTTGTATATGGATGTCTATTCCGAAAATTTTTAGTTTTCGAGATATTCCCAATTTAATATTTCTATTGGGTATTTTGTTATGGATATTAAGTTAAATTACTCTTAGTTGGCTATGACGGCGTTGAGTGCTAAACAAATGTATGTAGCTGTCACTTACCATTTGACAAGTATCAATTATCATGCCGGGGCGCTTAAATTATACGCACGAGGATTACTTAAATTTGTTTATAATCTATGGAAAATGTAACGAAGTTTTATCAAGAACGTGTGAAATATTTGCTAATAGATATCCAGATAAACAAAAACCATCTCCGAACAGTATTAAACGAATAATGGAGTATTTCAAAAATTTTGGCATCGTTAAGGCAACAGTTCATAAAATAAAACCAATTGTCGATGATGAAATTATCGAAATTGCTATTTTGGGATATTTTACGGCATATCCTATAACATCCTTAAGACAAGTGGCCTTACAAACAGGAATCTCCAAGAACTCTATTCATAGAATTCTTTTGAAACACAAATTCCATCCCTATTCCATTTATATGGTTCAACACCTAAAGGACACCGATTTGACCAGAAGAGTTCACTTTTGCGAATTTATTTTAACAATGTTACAAGGCGACTTTGGACATCATAATTTGGATTGACGAGGCAAAATTTACGAAAAATGCACTTTTCAACAGACATAATTCCCTTGGTGTGATTCAAATCCCCATGCCGTGAGATTGCGAAATTATCAAGAAACCTGGCAATTTAATGTGTACTGTGCTGTGAGAAATGATGGAGCCGTAAAACTTAATTTTTATGAAGAAAACTTAAATGGTAATGAATTAATACTTAAATAGTTTCTGTTTTTCAAATTACGTATCAACTTTTTTTTAGGTGAAAGATATTTGAATATATTACAAGATTTAGATAATAAATATTTGAACAATTTACCGCTAGCTGAACATAGGCAAATATTTTACTAACACGATGGCGCGCCACTACACAGCAGCTTCATAGTTAACAACTTCTTGGAAGAAACTTTTTACGATAAGTGGATTGCTACCAATGGACCTTTTCTGTGGCCTCCCCATCCTCCTGATCTGTCTGTCTTAGACTATTTTATATGGGGAACAATAAAAGATATGGTTTATTTTAATCCAGTCACAACAATGGAAGATTGTCAGGCAAGAGTAAGGAATGCTTTTGAAAGATTATCTCCAGGTTCTATTAGAGCGGCCATCCATCCGAACTAATCAATAGGTGCGAAAAATGTTTGGAAGTTCAGGGTGGACACTTTGAACACTTATTAAAATAAAATATTTTCCTGAGTATAAGTAGTTATACTGTTAGTATTTTATGTAAGAACCTTTTGTATCTAAGTTACATTTGTTTAATTATTTTATGAACTGTTGCAGTGCCAAATTTTTTGAAATTCTCCATTATTCATTAAATACTGTTCGGAGACGGTTTTTGCTTCTCTGGATATCCATTAGCAAATATTTCACATGTTTTTGATAAAACTTTGTAACATTCTCAACAAATTTAAGTAATCCTCGTGTGCATAATTTAAGCGCCCCAGCATGATAATTAATATTTGTCAATTGGTAAGTGACAGCTACATACATTTGTTTAGCACTCAACGCCGTCAGAGCCAACTAACAGTAATTGAACTTAAAATCCATATCAAAATCCCCATATTGAATTGAGAATATCTCGAAAACTAAAAATTTTCGGAATAGACATCCATATACAAACGTACCTTTATTTTTAATGGCGAATAAGATAAGATTATAAAAATTGGAGGTTTCCATTTGAAAAAATTGATTTTTGACAGTTTTCTCAATTTCATCTTTATTCTTATTTTTTGAACACTCTGTAGTAATACTTATCAAAATATTATAAAAACTCTATTAAAGTAGGTCTTTTTCAGGAAAGAATCGAACCCAAATTAGATAATAAAGGCTTCCTTGTAAGAAGAATTGATAATTCTTTTAGGGCCCGCAAACGTCATTTTTGACATAAAAATTGAAATATCTCAAAAACGGAGAGACTTAGGTATAGGACATGATAAAGAATCCATAATATTTTAATTTAGGACTTGGTAGCTCATGCATAATTATTACAATCCGAAGGCTTTTATTTTTTCGAAATATGGAATTTACGAAATTCGTAAATCCGCACGCTGCTGGCTTTACTATTTACTCTTTTCAGCCAGACTATGTCTTTCATTGTTTATACTTTTCTTTTATCCGAAATCGCAAGTACGTTTGCTAAGAAATAAATAAAAAACTGTAATACTGTATTTTTCCTTAAATTTGCAACTGAAGGTTTTATCTCTCCGAAGGATGCATTTCATAAGATATAGTTAGCTATTTCCAATTAAGTAATTATGATCATCTCTTGGTTCATCAATAATTATCCGAATTATTAAGTGACCCTCGCAGAAGAAAATACTAAAGAAGGGTATCTCGAAATATTAAAGACTACTGCAGTTAATTCAGATTCCAACAGGGTAAAGTACTTGGATTTCGTGTTAACGATTTTTTTTATTAGCAATTTTTTATAAACAAGGCATGTTTTTATGAGCATGATGTAAAGCATCCCATTTATGGTTCCGATGACAATATGTTGTGATAAAATACAAGTCTAGGCATAGAGGACGACAGGAACGCCTGTGGCGATTGTACATTACACCACTTTATACTCCGCACAATAGGGAATTTTCCTGAATAGCTGCCAAAATTGAGAATAGCATGTATGCTAAAATTAGTATCCGTAAGTTTTTGAATTAGAATTTTCAATATGGCAGGCTAAAGTCTTAAAAAATAAACTGAATAAACTGAAAAATATATAGAGATGTTCTTCATTTCATTAGTTACGAATCTTTAATTTTAATTTTCACAAACAAAGTGAAGGGCCTGGGGTAGGGGTGGATGATAAACGCTTTAACTCAGGGGTTCACGGAAAAATAGACTTTGGGGATGGTTGTTGGCGAATTTGAGGAGGTTGCCGAGGTGGTAAAATTGGTTTGACCCCGGGAATCGATTCAGCACCCTCGAAAACGGGGAGGGGCATTATCTAGTCCGAAGCGCAAACATTCGTTAGTTCGTCAGGCTTCTTCAATGGACTATCTTGGATTTCGTTGTGGTACAGTTTTTTTTTTTTTGTAAAATCCTACAAAAAAAATTTAAAGGATTTAAACAAAGTCAGCGAGGTATATAAAATTGATTTTAGTACTGAAAAATTTTACACGGTGTTCCATATAAAAATCAAAAGTTGGAGTCATTTCCGGTGAAACTGAAGTATCAGCTTGACAGATGAATCAAAAGATGTGGTTTTGGTAACATGTTACATGTGCCAAATTTTATCTCGATACGTCGAAAAATAGAGATATGACAGCCGTTATCTCGTTGACATTCGGTATGAGGCTTGCGATTTTATTTGAAAATTCATTGCTCGAATGTCTGTCATTCGAATGATTCTTCCAAAGTACTTGAACGGTCTCGGGGTATTTTGATAATCGAAAGCATCGATTATTTTTATTCGAATGATCCCATCACTAATCACGATAAATGTCAGTATACAGAATGTTCTAAATTTAGGCCTTAGGAATTTTCTTTTATTTCTTTTATTGATAATACACAAAATAGGAGCGAATACTTTGAAATATAATTTTTACTGATTCAGTAAATTTTTGGCTAATGTAAAAAGACCACCTCGATCTCTATTTTCTTAGTGCTTACATAAGTATTCATCATTAAATTCTGATCTAAATCTGATAAACACTGCTGCGAATTATTTTTTTATTGTAAAACTGTCGAAAATACTCACAAAAAATTCAAAATAATGAAAACTAAAGAAAATGTAAGAAATCATAAAAAATTAAGGATTTTTAAATATAAGTTTGAAAGGATTAAAATGGTGTATTTCATACGTTTGTACGTAACTGAGCCAGTGGCGGATCTACGGTGGTTTTCGGGTTCAGCCCCCCCCCCCCCTTACGCACTCGGCAATTCTTTAATTTGATTGTAGCAAAAATGCCTGGAAAATGATGTTTGATGCTTGAGAATAGCGAAAAATTGAGAAATAATTATTCGCAAATCGATTTTCATTTTATATAACAGAAATAATGAATTAATTTTAATTTTGTGCGAATTACAATTTAAGTAGACTATGATGATGGTTATTGGGATTCAAGTTCTTGGAATTTATTATTGCATCCTAGAAATCTGAAATCCGCCATTGAACAAAACTGTCGTTTCTTATGAATATATTTTGCATGCTTTAAACTATTCATTTGACTTGTTCATAAAAACAAACAACCGACTTTTCCTCAAATGTTTCTAGTTTAACCGCCCTGTGACTGCATGTTTTTTTCTACACTTCTTTTAACTGCTCGTCTATGGGTCCCTGACTGTTTATATATAAAATTTATAATAGTAATATATGAATCTTCACTCTTGTAGGTACTTTTGGTAATAGAGTAACATTGACATTTGACAGCACAAAAATTGCATTATCGAAGTCTTATTTAATCAATATTACGAATACCACTTTCTGGACTAAGTTATGTCTGTTTATGGGTCGTAAAGCTATCGTATTAAATATTGGTATAACTTCTGTTACTGTTATTAATTTTGGAAGCCATATTTTCGTTTATAGGTCGTATGGAGGTCGTATTCAAATCAATATAACTTTTTTTTAGATACTAGCTGGTGCCAAGGTCCTGTTGAAGTTTTATCATGTTTTTTAGTGACTCTTGCATAGCTATCTTCGTGCAAGATCATAACGACATAACGAGGTATATTATTTTTTTAACGACTATTATACAACCATACTCTTATGTCATGTTAAACGTTGTATTGTAGGTAATATCGACCTCTTTAGGACCCAATAACTACCTTTTAAAGACCCTTTATTTTTGGTATCCAATTAGTCATTTTGTGCCTATTATAGGACCCTCATTCGACAAGGAATTTCGATATTCGTGTTTATTATAACTTTGTAACGACTTTCATAAGACTTATAGTAGTTGTTAAATTTCTTTTAAATACCATTTTACAACCATTGCACAACTAATAGGGCATGCAGACAAAAAATTATAACTCAAAATGTTAGTTGGGTATGGTTTACGTGTTAACCTCTAAAGCATTTGTCTAGTTTATCTATTCATCCAGTTCACTTTAGAAATGTATCACAGAACGTAACTGGAAGTTACAACTTTATCCTTTTTACAAATCAGATTTTATAGTCATGTCGGAACGTACTATATGATTTATAGCCTAAATAAGAATAACAAAATCATTTCGTTCTGTAACATTTTCATTTAGATGCAGATAAAAATAATTTATCGTTCGCGAGAACTACGAAAAGTCAGCCTGCATTATGTTTAATTCCTTTTATCAGTATGCACCGTATAAAATAGGGAATGTGGCGGAATTTATGATAAAAATTAAAATGGTTTATTGCATCTCTCATACATATAAATGCAATTTGTACTTCTGCATTTAAGTGTCCTGTTTTCTACTTCTGCGAGGTGTGTATTTCATATGAAACAGATGTTAAGTTTTCTAATAAAATTTACCTTAGCTCACTTAGCTTAATAACAAGCGCAGTGTAACGTACCTGGGTAGCTATTCTCGAGTTCATGTGATGCGATGAATTTGCAGTTGACGCGATGCGATCACACGACGTTCCCATGAATGACAAATTCCGTATTCTCGAACACATGAAACCTCGATGCGATGCGGCCATCTCTCTACTTTTCGTGGGAACGAAATGTACATAGTTGCCACTTTTACTCTATCGTTTGGACCAATCAGAATAATGAATTTATATATGCTGTATTTCGATTTGCAGTTTCTTCTTAGTAGAATGAGAACTATATAGTCTACTACAAATCTGTCACAAAATCTATTAAATAATTTTGACTTTATTTTACAATTTTGAATATGGAACTATACATTGTGGGGCAATAGTGCGTCGGACCTCGATATCTCGAGTTCTACGATAGCTAGAAATTTTTTAAAAAATTGCAAGTAAACTAGATAAAAAAGTTTATAATTGGAAATTATTTTCGTACATACAGAGCGAGCCAAGACGAAATTGCAGGACCAAGTGCCTTTTTTTTAAATGGAATGCTATGTATATCAGTACATTTTTAGAAGCCTCTTTCTAGGCTCTATTTAATCCTATATTAGCATTAAATATCTCCCAACCACTTGGATGTAATGAATTTTTTTGTTGAAATAATGCAATCTGCAGATGGATATTAAAAAAATCACCACAGTCACAATTATGGGTTTTAAGGAAAAATTATGTGAATATCAGTTACGAGACATCTAATTAATGTTTCTGAATCATTTTCAGTTTCTAAAAATGTACAGGGTGGCCAAAAAATATTTTTCAATTAGGAATATTTTGAATTGAATTTTTTCAATTTTTTCAAAAGGAACACCCTGTATATTTTCGACGATGTGATGTAGAAATGAAGAACGAATATTTTTTGTAAGTACTTCCCTATGGCTAATTGCAGCCATTTTCGCTTTATAAATAAATAAGTGTCAAATTCAAGAATAAAGAAAAAAAGAGGTTTCCTCAAACAATTCATTAGAAAAATGAACTCTCGGCGATGACTGATCAGGTCAAATAAAGGATCGTTGGCGTCGCTTTCTATTAAGTGTGCCCAACAGCTGTACTCAACCAAAATACGAGGAAGACAGAGGGGACACTTAGGAGCACTCGGCAGCTGCTCCAAAATATATATCTTTCAAATATAACAACGCTTAGCAAAGAACATACAATATCTACCCATTCTTCTATCACTCATAAAATATGAGTTAAGAATCGATTTCCTCATATTCAGATACACCAAATAAAAAAAAATCAATCAAATAGCTGTAGTAGATGCTGAAATAATCAAATGCAAAGAACTACAAATTGCGCGCAGCGCGCGTATATTACTATATATACCTTTCCCCTCGGCCCGCACTGTTCCCCCACCACTCGACCGTTCTCGCGCGCTCGGCTGTTTCCGCTCATGTTCACAATAGTGTTTCACGCACTTAAACGCGTTTCATCGAAAAATCAGAATAGACGTTTTGTTGGTGTTCACGTCTAGTTTCCAAATCCGTTTTTTAAATTTCAATCGGGCGACCTCAAACGCATCTGGCCCTCTGCGAAAATTATGCAAAAAAAATTCAAATAGAGATTGTGCGAAAACTATTAATCCGACCGAGTCCAGGTTTTGCACACATAAAGTACATGTGAATAGCTACCATTGTGCAAAGTTTCAGCTCTTAATATAAAAAAATGGCGGAATTATGAATTTTTTACGAAAAAGCAACATTTTCCGGTTTTTCCGGCTTTTCTCCAATTCTAATTATCCGATCGGGTCGTTTAACCCTTCATTCTCTTCGTAATTCAATTCTCTACAATTCATCCATTTACACCATTAAGATTGCTTCAATAGTTTCTATTTTACAATAAAAAAAACTAAAAACAAAATAAACGCGATTTATAGTTGATAATTGTTTATAAAAAATTAACAAAAAAATTGCATTTTCGGGCAGGAAACGTAGTGGGAATAAACTACGAACTGTCCTGCACGTGATGGTACAGGCGGTTTCCAGGTTTTATGTCAAGGACAATCTCTCTATGCTAACATCTTGTTGTCCCGAAGATATTTAACTTTTTTCTGTCAAATAGCTAAAATGGACTGCACGCTTGAATAAATTACTTTCTTGGTATATCCACGTATGCCTTTGCACCTTCTATATCTTTAAATTGGTCAATAATATAAATTTTCAAAATCTGAAAGAAAAGAAATGAAACATTTTTCTATATTTTTATTACAAATTTGGGATTGAAAAAAATCGTTGTTATTTCAAGGCATACACTATTCGACCCGTTATTTTATTACAGCCTTTAAGTTATTAAAGATTTTTCCAGAAATTCGTAATCCGCGACTCCGAAAACCCCTAAATATCGATTTTGATCGATTTAGACCTAAATGACAAAAGTCGTCAGCCATGTTTTCGTCGCTATTTTGAATTTCTGAATTTTGACTAAAAATTCATAATCCGCGACCTAGAAAACTCCCAGATATCGATTTTGAGTTGAATCGGACTTTAAACGGTAAAGTCGTCCACCATCTTGAAGTCACCATACTGAACTAAATTTTTGACTAGAAATTCGTGATCGGCGAACCCGAAAACCCCCTGATATAAATTTTGATTGGTTTGGACCGTAAATGACAAAAGTCGTCCGCCATATTGGCGCTGCCATTTTGAATTTCTAAATTTTGACCAGGAATTCATAATTGACGATCTCGAATACCCCAGATATCGATTTTGAGCGAATCGGATCATAAACGGTAAAGTCGTCCGCCATCTTGAAGCCGCCATCTTGGTTTTTTCTTTTATGAAAATATTAAAGTGTGTAACCGGAGTTATACACGTGCAAAATTTCAAAGCTCTAGCTTAATTAGAATTAATCGATATTTTGATTGCAAAATTTGACTAAACCAACTAACAAACAAACAAACATTGGAAATTAAATAAAAGCTTTTAAAAATGGTCTTGATATACCATACAACAGTCACACCTGCGGATCCCAGAGAACCTATTGAACAACCTACATACAAGAAAGTTCGAATTTACATAATAATTTAATAATGTCGCCTTTAATAATCAGAACTACTCAAAATAATTAAACTTACCATTGCTATTATATAGATGGATAAAACAAGTGATTTTTAGGTCAGCTTGTACATATCCCAAGATTTCTGTATGTTTTATAGTTATTAAGTAGTTATTTGTATGTATTTTAATTCAAGTATATAATTGTTTTTGCCCGTGTGGGATTAATACGCCATTCAAACGTTATATTACCAATATTTAGATGCAACTATACGAAGCCCACATAGCTGAATAGAAAAGCAGTAAATTTAATGTTTCTGTTTAATAATAATTTAATGTTGAAATTAAATGCAAAAGTAGGTTGAAACATGCGCTCGACTTAAATATTGTTTCATAAACTGCATGATGAAATGAAACATTTTAAAGAAGTCGGATAAGTGGAGTGGCAAATTAAAGTTTTCACAACTCTGTACATAATTTTTACGGTGGAAAAGTAGTTGTGAACTTTTAAAAGCGTTGGTGTAATAAATTATAGGTAATTGAGTGTATATTCAAGCATTTCTTATGATTTTTAATTTATGAATTACATTGTAGTGCGCGAGTGGATCCGATTTCCACATTTTCGGTTCCTTGTTCGCTAGAAGTTTCATTGAAATACATACAAAAACTGTATAAAAGGGTCTAGAGCATGAAAATACAGGGCGACTTGTACACTGAAGAGGTTAGAGCTAGGGTTCACAATTCACAATCTAAAATATATAACAAATATAAATATATAAAATGGTATAGCATAAATCTTTTACAACTAACATATCAAATTGATATTACCACATCATGTAAAAAAATGTAGAATATTTGCACCTGTCTAATATCAGGTACTTCGTGGATTTTTTTTTAAGTCCACAATTACACCCAATGAGCTAATAGACTGGAAATTTGATTTGAAGTCTCTACTATGGCCTGAGGGCCATAAAGTAGCATTTAACACACTAAAAATTTGTTCATAAAGTATACTTTAACGCCCGGTTGTGTATAAAAGTATATAAAATACTGAAAACACATGTTGAAAAGATATATTCCATTTTTTACAAAAATTCGATTCGACTCGACTATGCTGTAATAAATCCATGATATTATAGGCGATTTTTTAATGGGAATATATTGGAATATTGTGATAGCTTTTTACCTCACGTTCACATGTCAAATAATAATTAAGGATAAAATTCCTCTGTAACAATCTTGAGGGAATTGACCCAATGGCCCCTCGCTGCACCCCGCCACTGCGAAATGAAGAACAAAACAAATGTCACTTTTGTATTGATCCAGGTTTTTTATCCATCAATTTACAGAGTCCAGATGACCTTTATTTTCCATACACAAATTGGAATATCCTGGGGTTTTATTCTTAAAATCTTGACACACGGTGAAGTGGTTGTTTCCCCTTTATTTACTATAAAGCTTCAATTTTTGTGATTCCTTGTCGATACCAGATTATCCTGTAATTACCGAAGACCGGGTGCAGCTGTCAATGGCACGTGGCCACTCAGCTGCCCCATAATAAATACGTTTAACTTCTGTAGACTGGGGCTGCGTAAGCTGTAACATAGATCTAATGCTGCAGCCCTCGAGTCCTTAATGGCCCTTACGTATAATTCCTAGAACAGTGTTGTCAAACCAGTGCAAAAAAAAGGAAACAATACCAAAAAATTAATAAAATCATACAAACTAATGTAAATAATAAGTAAAAACAGAGTAAACGTAAACAGTTATTATCCTGCTAGGTACTCAAATAGAAATTTACAGAAAGTGGGAGACATATTCTTGTATGTCCCACTTTCTGTTCAGTATTCCTCAGTGACTTGTAAAGACTAAGAAGAAATGTTGTCTTGCCTGTATGAACGTGCTAATTTCGAAATCCGTCTTTCTACAGCTTATTCTTTCAAAAAGGTTTAGGTGTAACAAAAAATCAAACTGTGCCTTTGGAGGCTAAACAGCTAACATGAACGTGCAATAAGTCGTAAAGAAATAACTACAGTGGATGCATCATAATAACTCTTTGCCAAACTGTGTACTTGACAATGAGACAGGATCAAGGAAAGTTAAAAATGTAAGTTGAAAACAATATTGGTCCTACGATACTCCTCTGTGGAACGCCTGATGAGGTTTCCCTTATGGACGAACATACACTGCTATCAATTAACACTCTTTGTGATCTGCCTCTGACAGCTACTAAACCAATGTATGACGCTATTTACAAATCCAATATGTTTTAATTTTGCAAGAAGTAAATAAAAATTTACTAGGTCAAAGGCTTTACTCTGATCCAGTAAAACCAATATCGATGACAATGATTTGTTCATCGCAGTGCTAATGTCATTTGCAACTTTCAATAGTGATGTTTGCGTTCCATATTTTAACCTCTCCACAATAAAATTGTGAGAGGTTACTAAAATTGGTTCAAAAATGAAAATTGAGATAACCATTGAAAAGCAGTTAAAATTCTGATTTCAACGATATATCACACTTCCACCCTTTCGATTTGGTTTCCGTGAAAAAAATTAAAAACAAAGCAAATATGGCATAGATCGCATTTCGCATGACATGATCGATGCGCGTAGCCGTTACGTCGTGAAACTCGTCACATCACGTGTCATTTCACGTGTGAGGGTTTCTCCACTCCTCTAGAAGTAGAGCGGATTAGGTTTAGTGCCATTTTTAAATATATGTACAGACAAATCGAAGAATTAAACTACAAATATTCCTCTAAAATCTAGTAAAATTACTGAAATGCTAATGTTTCATTTAACAAAGACAGCCGCGAGCGATCGGATTGCAATGAGCAAATTTTGACGATTGTCGTTGTCATCGTTTGTCATCCGATAACGTTGGTGTCATGTCATGTTAATAAGATTTCGGCATATTTGTAACTTTTAGTGGATTGTCACAAACTTTAGGTAGATATAACAACATCAATATCATATGCTTTCTGTACCTTCGTTGGTGAATTTATTATAGATTATCACTTTACCAATTTTCAGTTTGTTGCTTTACAAATCTGTAGTATTTAGGATAACTAGACTTTCTTAGTCGTTCAAGTGATGTTAAAGTTGTTAATATCCTAATAGTATATTATTCAACGAGCGATAATGTAGGTAATAACTCGCATAGATGATTGTAAATTCATTAAGTTGAGGGTTTTTTTAGTACCCCAGAAGATCTGAAAAGGTTTTGGATGAGATCGGATTACGTTTAGTGCCGTTTTGTCACACAATTTAATGCTCTTTTCGGCTGGGGAGGTTCCAGTCGCTTCCAGTAGCTGCCGATTTTTGTATGTACCTATTATCCATAGGTATCTCACGACAACTAACCCAATATGCTTCTGATGCTGTAGACGCTAACTCCTAAATTGATATAAATTACGCAAACCTCACTAAAATATTGAACATATTAACAAAACTTCAAAGACTGAAATACTGAAGATATTATGGTTTCCCATTTTCGGTTAGATTTGGTGGCCCACTGGAGTCCATCTTGGTCTGTTATTATTTTCATTTAAAATCGCTAGTTGTTAGTTTGTTGTCACCATACTGATAAACAACACATAATGTTTCAATCCAGGATTAGTTTTCGTCAACTGTAAATTAAATTAACACTTCAATTTTCTGTTAAAGTTATCACTAAAATAAAAATTAAATTAACCATAGATAATATTATTTTTATCTGAACATAAAATATGAGTTGGAAACAATTTGTTGAATTGCAAGATTAATCCTCAATGATTTTATAAATGATTTAGTAATTGGACTACACCTTTGAAGCAAGTTATGGACAATACTTTAAAGTTTTTTCTACACTCTTTGCGGAGACATGCGAACTTCTCTGTGTTAAATGATTTTTGAGATTAACCTTACCAATTTTGTCACCTATAAATGTCATTTTTATATTATACTATCAATGCAAGTTGCCCCTTAGTACAACTCAAAAAAAGCCAACGCTGAGATAAAGTGATTTGAAAGATGCCAAAAAACTTATCGATGATAAATATCAACAAAGCAGTCTTTATATACTTTTCGTTCACCATTTCTAAAACGCTACCTAGCATAATTTATGGTAATTTACCAAAGGACCAGCACAACCACAAATTGCTTAGGAACCAGAATAAATAGCACTATAAGTTTTAACCAACAAATTGATCGCTTATGTGAAAAGTTAGCTGGAAATCAAGGCCGTTTCTCGGCGGAATACGAAGTTTGCTGCCGAGGCACAGCCGAGGCCAAACAAACTTCGGATAAGACCGAGAAAGATCATTTGGCCGAGGTGGACACAACATTTTTTAGGGAACTGTCGCAAAAAGTAAAATGAAAGTATTTTTAAAATTCTTTCATATAAATTTCCGGAGACATGGACAAAATTTTGCAAGAAGGCGACAGTTTTAATACGTTTTCAACGAAAACAAATGCAAAAGTCACTATATAGTTTATTGACAAGCCGTGACATAGTGGTGATCAAGTAATACATGCGGCCGTGAAGTAAAAGCGTCCAAAAAAGTAAGATTGACAAATGAGTGCAAAGAGATGACACTTTAGGAATGCTGTTAGATCCGATAAACCTCATTTTTTGTGACAGTGGCCTAAAAGACTTATTTTAAGTCAGCTGCCACGACCGTTTGACTACCCATTATTCATTTGTACTCAGGCTTAAACTACATTATTAGAATATGGTGCCATCAACGGATATACAGTTTTTGTTATACAAAACGAATTTGGTTTTAGAATAATTTTTAATTTACAATTTGATAATTATTATTGTTGATGCTCTCAACTAAGCTTAATTCATTGATATAACTCGTTTTTGTTCCGTTAGCAAGTGTACGTAATCTTTCTTTCAATATTAAAATTTTACATTTTCAATATTTTTTAAAATTAATATTACACCTAAATACATGCAGAAGTGCATAATTGCGGATCCCCTATAATATCTTTAAGTATTCTGATATGGAAAAAAAATTGGAACTTCTTCCTTTCCTTTAAAGCATACTGTATATATCCTTGGCAACGTTGCTTGTAGATTACACGCACATGATTCTAGCTTATCAGCTGAGGGATTTGTCGTACATGGGGCTGTTAGTGAATGTAGCGTATCTGCCGATGCTTCTATTAATTCAAGGCACTCACTGGAGAGATCCATGGCTATTTGTTCGCGTCGATTATATCAAGATCTTTAATCTGCAGTAGCAGGGGCTGTCATTGAGGGTTGCCGAAGTTTACGGTGTACAAATATCTTAAGAATTAGTTTTTTCATGTGTGTACTGTAAACATATAAAACTAAATCATATTTGACAGAATGTTTACTAAAGAGTTTCTATTAAAGTTATTGTTAATAAGTGAAACTTCGCCGTCCCATTAGTGTGATGGTTTAGAACACGTATTAGCCAAAATTATGACCTGCTGGATTAAAGCGAGATATTTGCACAGTTCATATGTACCCTTAGTATAAACTATTGATGTAGTGGTGCCCGACTTTCAGGCCCGCCATCTTGAAATATGACGCCATCTTTGTTTTCGTTAAAGGTTTTTGAGTTTTCTTTAAAAAAATACTGAATATCACCCAGATGGTTGGGGTTCCGGTAAAACATGTTACTTATTATATGTTTTATTAACAATTACATTTGCTACAATATGAGTCCAATACATTAGTAGGTTGAATATTTTGTGAGATACAAACTTTGTAAATTCTGACATTTTAAAAATTTTCGATTTTCTATTGAAAAATAACCAATTTATAACACAACGGCTGGGTTAACAGCAAAAAATGAAACATGTGTATATTTCAAATTAAATTTGCTACAATTTAGATGAAAAACAACTGTTGTAGCTTTAGAATTTGCGATATGCAAGCTTTTTAAGATTTAACGTTTTATAGGTATGTATCTAAATATATCCAATGCAGTTAGTGCAGTCTGTCGTTCTGTAACATTTTTGTGCGCACGTTTACTCTGGAACCGTTTGTGATTTTGGCTTTATATTTGGTACACTTATGTATTATAACAAGATCTGGAACTAGATTTTGATCTAATTCCGTTGAAGGGTTCGGGGGTAAATGGGGTAAATAAGGGTAAATACGCAAACCAAGCAATAGTCCATAAAATTGCAATTTTTTTTTGGAGACAGTCACCCTCCACAATCACCCCCAATACCACCCCCACACTATTATGAAAGAGAGTAAAAAAAATTAAAATGTGATTTAGTGTGTATACAAGAACGAGACGTCTCAAAAAAATTTGTGGCGTTGGCTACCCCCTCTACCACCCCCACTTCATTAATAAAGGGAGTAAAAAATTAAATTGGGATTTAGTGTGTATACGAGAACCAAGGGCCTCTAAAAAATTTTTGGCATTAGCCATCCACTCTACCACCTCCATTGCCACCCCCACCCTATTATTAAAGTTATTAAAATATTACATTTGGATTGAGTGTCTATAAGACTTGGATACAAAATCTGGATGTGGAAGTAATGATTCCTTGGGCAGCGGTTTTTTTTAATTTGACCAATAATATTTTGAGGCGTAGCATACATGTACTTCATGAACTGTATCCTATTTATTACCTCAAAAGTAATAATAACTGTGAGATAACTTTATTAATAAATTACTTAACCACCCTGGTAGGTTATTTTGTTTCTAAATTTAATCTGACAATTAGTGCACCATAATATTCTGTTTTCTTTATTTTAATGTATAAGGAAGGTGAGGAAAAGAAACGGCAGTTTACAGAGCTAACTGAAACATTATCGTTTCTCAAATGGTTCTTGAGGTCGCAAGAAAGCACAACTTCCCGCTGGTCATAATACTAAAGCCTATTAGTGGAGTTTCCTTCCTTATACTCACACACGTTCGGGTGTGTATTTATGAATTACTTTTAAAAAACCGCTGCTCAAGGAATCTCTACTTCCACATCCAGATTTTGTAGCCGACAAGTCTTATCACATTAAATCCTAATATAATATTTTATTTCCTTTAATAATAGAGTGAGGGTGATAGAGGGGGTGGCAAACGTAAAAAAAAAATTAGAAGCCCTTGGTTCTTGTATACCCACTAAATCCCAATTTAATTTTTTATTCCCTTAAACAAAGGGTGGGATGGAAATGGGAGTAGTAGAAGAGGTAACTAATGCCAAAATAAATTTTAAAGGCCCTTGGTTCTCGTACACGCACTAAATCCCAATTTAATTTTTTACTCCCTTTATTAATAGGGTGGGGGTGATAGAGGGGGTAGCCAACGCCAGAAATTTTTTTGAGACGTTTCGTTCTTGTATACACACTAAATCACATTTTATTTATTTTTTACTCCCTTTCATAATAATGTGGGGCTGGTATTGGGGGTGACAGTGAGGGTGGGGCTGATGCCAAAAAAAAATTTTAAACCTTGACTCTCTGTACATGCCCTAAATTGCAAATTTTATGAACTCTTACCTGATTGCTTTACCTATTTACCCTGATTTACCCCATTTACCCCGAACCCTTCAACGGAATTAGATCAAAATATAATCTAGTTCCAGATTTCGTTATAATAAATGCATACGTGTACCAAATTTCTAGTCAATATCATAAACGGTTGCAGAGTAACGTGCGCACAAAAAAATTTACAGACAGACAGGTATTTTTTTTGCTCAAGTTTAAAATTTCTACGTTTCATGACATTTTAAGCCTATTTAAACAAAAAAAATATATATTTTTTTTGCGTTACTATACTTCCACTGGACGTGGAAGTAAAAATACATGCGTAGATGTTGTACTTAACTTTATAGTCGAAGTCCGGAGTCGGGATTTTTTGGGGTTTTTGCTTTTTTTGCCAGAGCGCCAATCTAGAGACTCCCCCCGCTTTTGAGGTCGCTGAACACGATGGTGGAGGTCCCTCATTTTTCCCTCGGCAACCAAAAACCACCCCCAAATCGCCTTTTTCCGCGAACCCATTTATTTTCTCCAGTTTTCGACTAACTATTATTCCCTCGAGTAGAACGGAAGGTTCCTCGAGGTAGTTGACCTCAGCCACCCCTACACCAGGCTTCCGTCCCTCTAGGAGGTTGGAAAATTGATATTTTTTTTTGTGGAAACAAATTTTACATGAGGTGTTTCTGTGAGGAAGGTGGCAGGTGATCAGGGTTGTGTAACCATCCCCGGGGGTTGTTTTCAGCCTTCAAGGTGGTGGAGAAAAAAAATTATTTTTTTTGGAGAAAAATATTTTGTAGGAGGTGTTTCTTTAAGGAAGGTGGCAAGCGACCAGGGTTGTATAACCAATCCAGACTGAAGGTTACTCTTGTTGATCGAAGTCCTTGCTGGTTGTAGAAATCCTCACAAATAATTAAATAGGGTTTTTCTCATTCGGAAAATGTAAATCAGGGCAAATTCGAATACCAAAAATCATGTAAGTATCAAAGAATAGCAGAATGATCCAAAAGTTCAATCCAAAATCGTCTATAATTAAATTTACAAAATTAGTCTCAAAATTAACCTCTAACGTGAGTACGTGTCTATAATAAATCTAAGAAATGAAAACTTACCCAGAATACTTCTGGACGATACTTGCTAATTAAATCCGAATTAATCGAAATTTCAATTAAAAATAATACAAAATATTATTAAAATAATAAGAAAATATTTGAAATTTAGTTTTTGATCCGGTACCAAACCGAGTAGCAACCACGTGCCTTTTTATCTAAATTAATCATTTGGCAAAATTTTCATCTGAATTTCTTGATCGAAAAGGAAGTTTGAAGGAACTTGAGTGATATTTATAAGAATTTTTACTCATTGACAATTCGACAATCAACTGTCATACAGTACCAATTTGAGAAATTTTAAAAACTAAATCGATTGTTAAGGATTTTTTGATAGTTACTGCCATCTTATATTATTAGTTTATCGACAATTTTTACTCACTAGTTATACTAATAGTTTACATTTAATATTTTTATGATATACATATCTGTTCAACAAATTGTTATATTTTCCATGAGAACCATCTCTAGGCGGAAAGCTTAAATTTAGATGGTAACTTGGATAGGGAATTAGAGCGTGGTGACATCTATCTCTGAATGTGTAATTTATTACGATGATTGACGAGTTGATCTACAAAAATCTCATTTTTATTCATTTGTGGAAACCAGCGAAAGATGATACGTCACAATGTCTAAAGTTTTATTTATTTACAGCTCGTGTTTTTATCATACACCCCAAAATATAATAATCTTTACTAAAGCCATCCTTCCTAATGTCTTTTAATTCGAAACCGAAATATTCCATATATCCTAAAGTTACTTCCTACAGAATAATTCAATACATACATTTTTACATGATTCATAAATATAACGCGTATCGGTGAGTAGGGACCACCTTGCTGCAAATTTCAAAATATGGAGGTAGCCGTTTTCTCATTCAAAAAGAACCATACAGTAATCGACCGAAAAATATATTCACAAGCAATAAACTGACATCAAAATCTTTATTATGATTACTCATACACAGAACCCAGAATGCGTTGCATTTTTGTAGATCGTAAAATAAAATTTACATTTTTTTCCGGCTCGTATTATACATGTATTTTTATTTTATTACCAAAACCTGTTCAGCTTTACATCCCATCTTATTTGTTGAGCGACTTTGCTTTTTGTACTGGTGGTCAAAGCGTTTTTTCAAACATCCATTAATCAATGAACTTTTATAGCACCTCAAATAACACCACGTACTATTGGCGGCATAATAATAGCAATTAAATAGTCATTAATTACTTGTTGAAATCTAGAATAGTTATGACGTTAAGCGGTTGCATGCTGTCTATTATTTTTTTAGTATACCAATTAAGAATGTCTACCACAACTAATAATGCAGATTAGAAAACATTGGCACTAAAATGAATAGAGGTAAATATTAGCATATAAGTTTTTTACTCGAGTAGTTAACTTTAAATACGAAATAAGAATAATGTCTCTAGTTCCTCGTTAATACAAATAAAATATGAGCCTCTGTCTTAATAAGAACTGGTTTGAAAAAGACTCATTAAGGTTTATAAAGTTACCTAGCTTAGCATATAAAATAATTAGGGAACACTGATTTAGCCCTTTTGCAAATTCTCGTCTTTTAAAGTAAGAAATTTGGGTTTTTACGACATGGAACTTTTGTTCTGCAAAGCAAACCTGGTTTATTAAATTAAATTTTTTGTCGAAAGGAAGTTTGTGTATAATTACCTTCTTCCCTCTTATCTAGTCCGTTTAATTGCAATATTTTTCAGAAATAAAGCCGGTCACTCCAAATTTATCATTAGAGCTTCCACTGTTCCACAGTTCCTTCGAAAGCTCAGTAAAATCTACAGGGGCATACTTATGGAACCATGACAAAACATTTAATTTATTGAAATGGTGAGAGTATATTGCCGTACCAGAAATTTTGCATGGGTTTGTACGTGCTGGTTTTTATTTGTGTCTAGGCGTGAGTTTTCTTGATAAGCAATTGAAAGAAAGTGAGCTATTTGCATGGTTAAATGATAAATTTCAAGTCGACGGCTTTATTTTGTTATGCCTAAAAAGTAAATTTGAACTGACTGAGTCATTAAGTGGAATAGATACGAAAAAAGGGACAAATTTCGCTCTACATATTCGACCAGATAATTTTTTTTTATACATTTATTTAACGTCGGCCTATTTCCGCTACTGAGGCCTAACAACGACGCCTGTAGACGAGCTACCCCCAACAAGGAATTTTGCCGAACCTCTTCCCTTAAGAAGAGTAGGAATCTTTTACTTGCCTAACATTTAATAGACAAGGGACCGACGGCTTTACATCCCCTCCGAAGGATGGTATATCCCCTATACAACCCTCGCCTAAGGTTGTATAGCTTCCGCGCATACACTGATATACAAGCCGCTGGAAGATGTGTGAGGCGAGGACGCGGTCTTCGTTGGAACGGTCACCCATCCAACTACTAACCGCGCCTGACGTTGCTTTACATTGCATATCGAAGTATGTACATAGTAAGGACTCATCTACGGTCGCCCCCATCAGATAAATTTAAGAAATATATTTTTACTATTTCCATAGATTCGAAATTCATCTCTCATGTTGCTAGAATTTTAATATTTTCAGAGAATACCCACAACAAATTTAGGAAGCTGTGGCATGAAACAAGTAGCTGCCAGGTTGCTAGGGAACTAGTAAAATATCCCATCAAGAGTACAGCAATGGACTACCTGGCAATGCCCAGAATCTGCGTTTTATAACTGAAATTCAGAGAGAATTCATTTTGGGAGAACGTTGGCCTATTTTGGCCGATGTAAAGTAGATGTCCCTAGGCAGCATCACCACTTACTTTGCAAGATTAGGTTGGTTGGAGGGCAAGGTGAGGGTCTGTCTACAGGGAGGAAGTACATGGGGTCCAATGGGGACTCAGTGGTGTGGTTCAATATTTTTCTTTGATCATCCTCCCCCAATTTCATTTACAACAATTTTTCAGTGTATTTTTCATAGCATATTCTATAAAAAGTCCCTGTTTCAAAGCTGAATCTATTGTTATATACGCCCTTCATCATCTAAATGTACTCCAAACACCGTTACAATTTAAGAAATATTTTACGCTTTCATCTTTTTTCCAATTGCTTCGGGAAACTCAATCAAAATCTACAGGGACATAATTCTAAAAATCAAACCAAGACAAAACATTTTATTTGTTGAAATGGCGAGAATATTTTGTCATGCCAAAAATGTTGTATTGGTTTATACGTACGGGCTTTTATTTTTTTTATAGCTTCATCATTATACATATCATAACAAGTAAGAGTATTTGGAGATGTCTGCAATTTTTCTTCATAACTTTTTTCTGCTAGGTAACCGAATATTTGTCTGGACGAAACCTTTTTGAAAAACGATTGAAAAATTGGAATATTCGTATGCTTAATTGTTAAATTTGAAGTCACCGGCTCTATTTTGCTGAGTTTTTCGGTTTGTTTTAGCATTCGATACCGTCTGGATCCCGGGGTTACTCTACAAACTACACCACTACAACTTTCCAACTTACTTCATTAAGCTTATTTATTTTTTCCTGGCGGGGAGATCCCTGCAGGTTGAAGTGACTAATAAACTGTCAACACGGCGGAACATTCGCGCAGGAGTTCCGCAAGGATCATGCCTGTCACCGAAGTTGTACAACTTGTACGTCTCAGACTTCCCAAAGTTCCCGATTACGAAGCTGGCCAATTACGCCGATGGCACACCCGTGCACGCGCATTCTCATAACGCACAAGCAGCTAATATGTTGCTGAATGCGCACATGGCTCGTGCCACGGCTTATTACCACCAGTGAAAGATTTTGATCAGGAGAAACAAAATTCCAATCAGGAGATGCGTGAAGTACTTGGGGTGAAACTCGACCAAAGGCTGACGTTCAACATCCACATTAATGAGACAGCGCGGCGGTCTACTCCTTGTCCAGGAGTCTGTCTCCTCTCATGATCAGGGGTAGCAGACTCAACAAAATAAGAAATTGTGTTGTACACGATAGTGGTCAGGCTGTCCATCACATACGCTGTGCTGGTATGGTGCAGCATACCGGCCACGACAATGAAAAAACTTCAAGTGTTTGAACACAAATTTCTGCGCTTCATATCAAATCTGGAAGGTACACCTCCCTCAGAGATCTATATGCACGTTGTTACGACGTAACCCCGATACCGGACTACGTCCAGCGCATCTCTTAAAACTTCTACTTGTTCCAACTGGATGATAGTCTGCTAACAAGACACAACCCAAATTAGACAGCATAATGCCCCATTTCGAATTAAACACCCCTTACCATACCAGACATTACCAATTTTCCGGCAACCTCTGTAGCTAAGCTTCACCAACTATAACTTCCGCTTACCCTATCCACTTTGACTGATATTTCATACCTTTTTCTATCTTTAAATGTTTCCTGTCCCCCTCTTCCTTTCTGTTTGTAGCCTTTTTGTCGTGTTTGTTATTCGTGTTTTCTTTTTGTACTTTTTTGTCCCTAAATTTATTTTTCGTCATATATCTCTGATAAAATCGAAACTTTCTGAATTCAAAATTATTAAAGCCAAAAGTTTAAGTCAGCCCTGCGCAGCCCGGCGTTCATGCGTTTCGCAGAAGGTACCTCGTATAGATTGAGGTACTTGTGTCAACTTCAAAATTTTAAAAAAGTGTTATAGTGAAAGTTATTTAAAAATATGCGTAGTTTAAGTTTTTTAGAATCTTTTATGTTTGGATATTGTAATGTTATTACCTACTTTTATTTATACTGTTAAAAGGTGTTTAGGTTTAAGGTTAAAAATTTATTTTCTAGGCCTTGCAATCCGCCACCGCGGTTAGTGCGGTGGTTGCGCGGCTGGTCCCGGGGTGGATTCTGGGGCAGTGCTTACTGTTATAATTTGAATAAATTTATGTTGATTGATTGATCGGTTTGTTTTCCAAACAATGTAATTAAATGGAACAGATACGCCAAAAGTAGGAACACCTAAATTTAAAAAAATATACTTTTACTGTGTCTCTGATCGTACATTTTACAAGAATTTCAAGTTCCAACCCTTAATCTGAATTTTAAATTCATCCCTGACCATGTTTCAACCCTGAATTTGAATATTATGAACATCCTCTAAAATCTACCCAATCTCTATTTTGTTCCTGATCCCCTCAATTGTTGCTATCCACGCGTAACATCCAAATTCTAATTTGCTTTCTGGATTAACGCTTAAGTGGATCTGTTGGGCCCCTTTTTTCAATTTTTTATACAGGGTGGACCATTAATAATAGGCCATGGTTGAGGGGTAGATTCTTTGGACCAAAATATGAGGATGCAACTAAATGTGCTGTAGTAAAATGTTGCTGTGGAAAGAGATACAGGGTGTCAAAGTTCAAATAATTTTTTCGTTTCTTTGCAATAACTGATCTTCGCCAAATTTGCTAGAGGAACTTTTTTATTCTGAGAAACAATAATTTATGTATTACATCACGTTAGATCATAGAGCGCGCCGCAAGACCTGTATCTGATGATGAATTTTATTCATATTTTTTTTGACGAAACGTTGTGGTACTTCTAACTAGAAAATCTGATGAGGGCGTCATTCCACGTATAAAGGTACACTTGGCAGAATTTGAGAACTCCAACCGTTTTCGAGGAAGGTGCCGTCAAACATTTCAATAATTTTTTGAAAGACAAATTCAAATTTAATGAAACAAAGTGTATTTATTGAAAAAAGTTCAAAGTGTAAGGGAAAGCAAAATCGCAATAACAGCGTAAACTCTTTCTCACACTCTTATGAAATAATGGATTATTTTCATGGTATTGAGATAAATACATAAATCAAAATTTTGTCTAAAATAAGGATCTAATCTTATTAGAAGACCAAAAAATAACGTAACGCTCCATCTTGCATGAATCACATTCTTTAACGGCATGAGGATTTTCTACTTCCCAGTATTGGATATTTCTCCAGTTACAAACGCCTCGGCGAGTAAACATTGCTTCGTCCGTAAATAAAGCGTTCTAAACAAAATTTCGATCCCAAACAAATTGACAAAATTCTAGCCTTTGTGGAAGATCCCTTCGAAGTAAGTTTTGTGCAGGAGTGAGATGATATATGTAGTAGCATTCTTTACGTAAGACTTTTAGGACAGATTGTTTATTCAGCCCTGTTGCCGCTGCTAAACAACTTGAGCTGACTTGAGGATCTTCAACTTAATTTCAGAGCGTCAGTTTGCTTTCAGCTTCCAGTAGAACAAATCTGCGCAAAATGCGATCGAATATTATTTAATAGCAGAGATTTAGGTAAAGGAACTATTTGCATATGTGTATTTCTTGACCTTGCCAAGGCTTTGGCTCAATTGTTATTGTATATTATTTTTTTTAGTAAATAAACATATTATTTACTATATGTGATGTGTGCGTTTATGTTTATTAATTAATTACAGCAACGTGAATAAAATTACTGTACTTATTATCAACATATGTAATTGATTAGTTCGGATTTAATTTATATTCAATTAACCGTAAATAAAAGCTGGCGCTAAGTAGGTTGTAGAACTATTTATCTATTGTTCCATATTTATTTTCTGATTATAATTTTTATTAATACCTGTATAACAGCGTTCTAACAGACCCTTGCAATTAGTATAAACACATTTGGGTTATTTATACTGAGAAACCTACCACGCGCTTTCATTAAAACTAATTCAATATTATGACATCAGTGCAGAGTTAACACTTAACTATAGGATAAATGTCAAACGAAACAATGGGTATCTATTATTTTGTTTGAGTTACTTTAGTTACGAATTAACCTTACATTGATAAACCGGCCCTTAGTGATGCGAATAAAATGTTAACGTATAATCTACAGGGTACGGGAACAGCGGGATAACTTGAAAAATACGAATCCTAGAAAAAAAACTTTAAATGCAAAAGTTGCAGGAAACTTCCGTGGCTATCTAACGGTGACCTTGTATTTGACCATGACCTTCTAGGCCATTTGAAAGTCCAGTCGGTTTTTTCAAATGGAGCCCCCTAGTTTTAACCCCGGAAACGAGCGGAAAATTTTACGTTCGGATATGACCTTCGGAACTTACAAAATTGACCTCTACAGGTCATATTTGCTTTAGTCAAGCTGAATTTCAATTGTGTAAGTGCCGAAGGTTATATCTGAACGTAAAATTTTCCTCTCGTTTCATTTACGGGGTTAAAAGTGGGGGGTTCCATTTGAAAAAAAACGACTTGACCTTCAAGTTACCTCGAAGGTCATGACGAATGTCAAATACAAGGTCACCGTCAGATGGCCAGGGAGATTTCGTACAACTTTTGTATCTATTTTAAAGTTTTTTTTTTTAGGAATCGTATTTTTCAAGTTCTCCTGCTATTCTCGTATTTTTATGGTTTTGATAATTAAAATATCAAGTTATGTGATATCAAATTTTCACAATACATATAGTTTAAGTGAATTAAACATCGATCCCGTTTGTCTTTGGCTGCTTTTTGCAACAGTTCGTCTCAGTGTATTTGGCAAAGTTTTTCATCAGGTGCAGCGATTTTTTCGATAGTCCGTGCTTCTCTAACAATCTTTCCGGATTTTTTCCAAATGGCTACTCTTACAGAGGAAGATAGAGTCGTACTCTTTTGATGATATAGCATGGGGTGATAAACGGAGGTCATATGAAGAAGTGAGATTCCTATTCAATGTTTTTCGTAATGAAGGCGAAGACATTTCCAAATCAACTGTCTGTCGTACCATCCGCCGATTTGAAGGAACTGGGATGAATGAAAATCGTCCGAAATCTGGAAGACCAATATCCCAAACGACAGAAGAGCGACAAGTTCAAGTAACACAATCATTTGTTGAAAATCCCAGATTGTCAATTAATAAAGCTTGAATTGCGTCGATTTTTAGTACATAAAAATTTGAAAATTATAAAATTCCACCCTTACAAAATACGTCTCCACCAAGAACTGAATGAAGATGATCTTGATCGTAGGTTAGAGTTCTGTGAAACTATGATGTAAAGAATTGATAACAACCGTATTTTTTATACCAAATTGTTTTCTCAGACGAACCCATTTCGAAAATTATGGTAAAGTAAACTGTCATAATTTCATTGATGTAATGAAAATCTTCATTGGTTGCTTGAAGCACACACGCATATACATCAGAAGTTAAATGTTTTGGCAGGACTTTTTCGCGATCGAGTGGTTGGGCCTTTTTTTATTAATAGAAATCTGAATATTGAGAAATACTTAGAACTTATTACAGACAATATTGTGCCAGGTATACAGCACATTGCTGGTAACGATTTTAATGAAGCAAGATGGCGCGCCCCTACATTATGGACTAACTGTCAGAGGCTATTTGAGAGAACTTTCCCCAATCGATGAATTGGAAGAAGAGGAATCATTGAGTGGCCAGCTAGATCACAAGGCATAGCACCGAATGATTATTTTCTTTGGGATTACATAAAAAGTAAAGTTTACTTTATCAGACCTAAAGATTAAAATGAACTACAACAGCGAATAACAGATGTGTGCGCTGAGATTACAATTGACAATTTTTATATCCGTTTAGCTGACTGTCAAACTGTCAATGGCGAACATTTAGAACATCTGCCGTAATAACAAAACAAGTTCGGGAACATCAGGATAACTTGAAAAATACGATCCTGAGAAAAGAAACTTTAAATACAAAAGTTGTGGGAAATTTCCCTGGATATCTGACGGCGACCTTGGTTGCTGCATTCAAGGTCATTTGAAGGTCAATAAGATTTTCCAAATGGGACCCCCTATTTCTAACCCCAGAAAAGAAACGATCGGGAAATTTTGCGTTCGTATATCACCGTCGGCACTTATATATAAATTTAAGTTCAACTTGAGTTAAGTAAGGATGACCTTTATTTTATAGGTCAATTTTGTAAGTGCCGAAGGTCCGAACGTGAAATTTTCCGCTCGTTTCATTTCCGGGGTTAAAAGTAGGGGTTCCATTTGAAAAACCAACTTGACATTCGAATGTTCTCGAAGGTCATTGTCAAGTTCAAATCCAAGGTCACCGTCAGATAACCAGGGAAATTTCCTACAACTTTTTTATTTAAAATTTCTATTTTAAGACTCGTATTTTTCAAGTTATCCTGCTGTTCCCGTAGTTTTATGCTACCCTGTATAATGGTCAGGACAACTGTGGATTAAGAGGGAACAGAAGTACAAGAATGACTCGTTTCAATATTTCGTGAGGAATTCCAATATTGTATTTTGATTAAAGTTAAAAACCTAATTCGGTTTCATTATTGCGTAATATATTTTAGAAATGCAATGAGTTTTGTGGAAAGCCACAAATTTTTTTAGGCTTTGAAAATTTAATTGTAACTACGACCGTATCAAGTACCTAACTCATAGAAAACGCTACGCTTTTTACATCGCTGCTAAGTTCTGAAGAGCTGAGCGAGAAAATGACGGAGAGGCTAAATAACCCGAATATTTTCTGAACTTTGCCATAATATGTATTTGTCGCTTGCCCTTTGCATTTGTGCCATTGTCTGCAATTGTGCAAGCACACTTTCGAATTTTAAAATTTCAGTAATTAACCAGGCCAAATTAGGCCAGTTTTAAATCTACTCTGAAGCACATTTATTTATCTTGTTCATATTAAACCCAATAATGCCTTTTTATTTTTTATTTCATCAAATTACGTTCACCTACGGCTGCAGAAACCACCAAGCGCGGTCGGTATACGAGCAGAGTACGCTACAAGAAATTTATGTTTTACATGTATGTAAATAAATGTAGATGTAGATAGAAATGTAAATGATATGGACACATATGTAACGCGTTTTGAAAGAGGAAATTAATTCGCCGTAAGTTTGCTGCTGCAGCATTATCGAGAAAAATGATCTGAATTTATGAACAGGCAGTTTCTTATTAACGTTACTTATTCCATAAACTTAATAAATGTAAAACATGAACTCGCTTGTTTGGTTGTGTACTTACTTCACTTAAGGTACTCTTTTAAGTAACTGTTTGGTATCGTTATTAGTCATAATTTATGTATCTGATCGCAATAAGTAGCGGGTTATTCCCATTTAAAAACAAATAATTTAATTAGTTTATATAAAAATTTAAATATGATGTCAACTCGTATGCAAATTGTTTGACACAATTATGGCATTGCTCATAAAATACGAACCAAATTATTACATAAAATGTAAATTTATCGACACCATTTTTGATTAGGTCCGAGTAAATATACGATACGGCAGATGTAAATTACTGTACTAAAAGACACTTTTCTTATATTAGTAATATGTTTAATATTCACCATTAATATACATTTTACAATTCATAAGAAGTAAGCTGTAGATCGGACTAAATCAGATTAAACGATACGTACTTTAGAAAAAAATGGAGGTTGTTTTCTAAATGAATGCTAACCTAATATATATTCATCATCAATATACATTTTACAAGTCATAAGAAGTAAGCTGTAGATAGGACTAAATCAGATTAAACGATACGTATTTTAGAAAAAAATGGAGGCTGTTTTCTAAATGAGTATCAAATCTTAGGATCATAAATACAGGGTAGTCCGTAAGTACTGGTCCGCAGAGCAACAGTGGATTTCTGACATTAAAGTATCACGATTTAACTAAACTTACCTTGGTACAAAAGTTGATATTAACAGAGATAGAGGGTGTTAAAGTCAATATTATATTTTTAATTTTCTCATATATCTTTTGAAGTTTCTCAGGTATTGTTGTGAAAATTGATGAATGGGAGTTTTTTGAGATGGTAAACTTAAATCTGCTCCCATTTTTTGTGTAGATCCTAGAGGGCGCCACATTAACATTGTTTGAAGTGTAAATGTACTCTTAACTTTTTTACTTGTAACGCTATCTCTTTTTTTATTAAAAAATCCTAAACCTATCTCATTTTAGCGAAAAAAAGTATACTTGTCATTAGTCTTAGAAATTGACCGTTTTCGAGAAAATCGCATTTTAACATTAAAAGTCATAAATCGTTATAAGAAATATTAGCGTAGTAGGCGCCGATACCAACAATACTTTTGACATTTAAAAATTGTCGTGACATTCATTTTTTGCAATTTTATTTATTTGTTTTTCTTAATATCAGTTAAATAACGAAAATCAGAACATACTGAGAACGTAATAATTATTCAAACTCAGATATGAGAGATATAGTTAATATTTATTGCCAACTGAATGACAATGGACGTGCTGCGCAACGTGAGTATTTGCGAAAATTTCCAAACAGATTACAATCTGATCATAGAATACTTCAAAATTTGTTCAGAAATTTAGCGAAAGTGGTTCATTTTGTCCTAAACGTGATAATTTAGGTCGACCGAAAATTATTTCGCCTGATCAAGAACAAGAAATATTAGTTCACATTGCAGATGATCCACGAGTTAGTACAAGACGATTATGTGCAGCTACAGGAATCAGTAAAACTTTCATTCTAAAAATATTACATGCAGAAAAATACCATCCATTCCATTTTACGCCCGTTCAAAATTTATTGCCTGCCGATCTTCCACTAAGATATCAGTTTGCAAGTGACAAAATATTGACTGCTCATTCTCAACAGAATATTGTATGCGGATGAAGCTGCAGTTACCCGCCGAGGTATCTTCAATTTAAGAAATAATCATTTTTGGGAAGTTGAAAATCTTCATATAAAGCGAAAACGACATTTTCAACATGAGTTTAAAGTGAGTGTTTGGTGTGGGATCTTTGGGGACCATTTTCTAGGACCAAATGAATTGCCAAGAAATTTAAATGGTAACAATTATTTACATTATTGTCTAAAAGTTATTTGTGGCATTCTACGAATATTCTTTCCTATTATTTGGGTTTCTACCACATGGATTATCCTCTTCAAAAAAAAAAACAAATCACCGAATCTACAAAATAATAGAATTATTGGAAAAAAGCCTCTGCGCCCGTGACGTTTACATCATAGGAACAGTCAAATATGAATTTATTTAAACACCCTTTTTCATGAGCGCGTGGTAGTCCGTTTCCCGGGCTAGCACGTAGTCCAGATTTTAACCCATCGGATTTCGGTATATGGGGCGCAATGAAAGATCTTTGGCAAGAAATCATTGCAGCAGTAGCCTTTTTTTGATCCAAAGGTATTATTTAATATGAGGTGATCTTTTATGAATCATATGGATACGGGCATCGAGAAGAATGGTGGACATGGAGAACATGATACTATTGATCACGCTTTGTTATGCGCAAAATTATTTTTTTATGGGTTTAACGAAAATGATATAGCTTTCTTTAAATCGTATTTATCCAATCAGTCAGTATCCGTCACTAATTCTATGTCCTCCGCCCAATTAATATTATCGGGTGTTCCACAAGGGTCCATTCTTGGGCCTCTGTTGTTTGTTATCTATACAGCCGATATTTTTGACCAAATTAATCACTCTCATTTGCAGTCATATGCCGATGACACAACTCTTGTACGAGTTTAATCCATCGAATACCGCTCTACCTAATACCCTATTAAATGACGACATAAATTCTATTTGCAGATATCCTACGGAGCATAATTTAAAAATTAATCCAACCAAATCGGTAGCACTATTGTTTGGCTCGAAAAACCGTAGGGAGGCTCTAAAAACGCAGCAGTTTTCTTAGATCAAAATTTACGATTTAAAGAACATATTAAGTTATTATTGCAAAAGACATGCCAGAATATTTTGAATTTTAAAATGAGGAAAAAAATGTCTGAATCACTTGTGTTGCCTGTTTTTAACTACTGCAATATACGACCCATGTCTAGATAAAACTTCAAGAAATCGTTTACAAATTGTCCAAAACACATGTTGCTGCTTTATTTTCAACCTACGAAAATATGATTATGTATCGGAAAAACTTATACAATTGAGATGGTTAAAGATGGACAATACATTAAGATTACATTACCTCACATTTTTGTACCGCTTATTCCATTCGTCAATCCCACTGTACCTTAGAGAAAACTTGTCTTCAGAAATATCGTATACAACCGTAATATTAGGCATCAATATCACTGCCTCATCACTCAACTGCTCTTTTCCAACGAAGTTTCACTTACTTCGCTACAATACTGTACAATTCTGTAAAACCTAGTATGGGTTTAGGAGTTCCGTTTGCAAACCACACAACTACTAGGCCGATAAATTATAATAAAAACACTGTACCGAGGGGTGGAGCTTGCATTGCGGTTATTGTTTTGCTATTGGCGTAAATATTACCTGAGATTTCATCAGAGTTGGAGTCCAGCTCATTGTGCCGTTTGTGGAGTGAATTATCATCAGAATGTTCGGCAGTAAATGAGGCCACAAATAACACTATACGCGTAGACGCGCGGAGATATTGCATATACGAAAATCGAAAAAGAGCCACACAATTAAAAATACTTACAGTTAAGATAATTATTATTATTTTGTGTTAAATGTTATTACATTCTATGTTACTGCGTTTTTAGTTTTTTGATTTTCACATTTTAAAATTTTGAAAATTCGTAAAGAAAAAAGTTAATTTTTTTTTTCAAAAAAGCGACACAGATTGAACTTTTATGTATTTACACTCCAAATTTCGTATTCATATCTTCTCTAATTATGTCACAGTTATCTGGCTACGATTTCATGTTTTTCGTGAACGCAAACGAAACTCTTAAGCCTTTATGCCTTTCGTCGTCAAATGAAGTATATGCTAATCGATCGACAGTTAGAAATACTTTCTTAGAAATAACAAATGTATTTATCTTTATTCATATACAATTTTTCAAGCCATTTTAATTTATAATTTAGTAGATACTGTTTAAATACTCTGTTTTTTAATTAAAAAAGTGATAGCGTTACGAGTAAAAAAGTTAAGACTACATTTACACCTCAAACAATGCTTATGTGGCGCCCTCTAGGATCTACACAAAAAATGGGAGCAGATTTGAATTTTTCATCTCAAAAAATCCCCCATTCACCAGTTTTCACAACAATACCTAAAAACTTCAAAAGTTATATGAGAAAATTAAAAATATAATATTGACTTTAACACCCTGTATCTCTGTTAATATCAACTTTTGTACTAAGGTAAGTTTAGTTAAATCGCGATATTTTAATGTCAGAAACCCACTGTTGCTCTATGGATTATTACTTACGGATCACCGTATGTACAGCAATGATTAGATTATAGAATAGGGAGTAGGGCTAGCTCATATCACATGTACACTGTTATGTACCCTCAGTCAAATTGTTGAGGTTTATTGTAGTCTGTATTGCTGTCACCCCCGAAAAACACAACATTGGTCCACTCTGGGTTGGACTGAGGTCATGGTTGTTGTCAGCAGCAAGAGCCATATTTCGCATGGTACAGGAATAAGAGAGTATATGTGTTTGTAAAGCATTGTTGCATTGTGCCTTGATAAGAAGCATTTCTGCCCTTCTTGTCTTTTTGCGTCAGAGTTGTTTCATGCGAGCCTTCTCCCTCCTCCGTTACTGATTCTGGTGACGAATACATATCGTTGCAATTTCTTTATGATAGTTCCTAGTATTATTGTATTTGTCAATAGTTGGGCGATTTTCCATTTGGCTCTTCTTCTACTAATGGCATTTGTCGTTCCACGTTTTTAACCTTATATGTCGTAATTTATTTGTCACTATTGGAATTGCCATTATTTGATACTGAAATACGTCAAAGCAAAAAATAATTATAGCATGCGTTGCAACAAAATATGTATTTGTTAATAATGCAAATAAAAATTTAAAAACCCATCTCCACAAACCACTTTTCTTCTATGTGTTTTATTTTAATTAAAATTTAAAAGTTAATCTCTGGTTCCTTATCCAAATATTAATTGATCACGAAAACATTTAAGAAAACGTGGACCAAATCATGGCCATATGGTCGTAAAGCTGCGGGCCCTATTTAGCCATTAATGAATTGGCGCAGTCTTATGCAATCCATAGACTCTATCGAGCGTGCCTCCAATTAAATAGGTTTATATGATCAGAGACTACTTAATTTTATGCAAAAGTTTCGGCAAATTCACGGGATGCTGAAACGATGAAAAGAACTTCAAGGTAAGTTAAAGCCACAAGTTCTGAGATTTAAGGCAATTTGGGCGGTTACTATTCAAAAATTTTTGTTCCGGCCACACATCCAAGTGCAAACCACTTATTGGTTCAACTGCGCTGCTTCCTCATCTAACAGTGCCATAAAATATCGGTTGTGTCTCTGGCATTTCCAATCCCGTTTGCACACGTTCTGCATCTTGGATTTAAGAGGTTGTATAACGTATGTAGTGTTTTATTTTTGTTAATCCTACTCAGCGCTGATTCCTCTAAAATAAACTTGTCACCTTGCAGTTTTTGACAATATTTTCAAATTTCTATTAAAATAATTTACAGTTAATAACTGTACAAGTTATATAAAATTAATTTGAGAAGTTTGTTTCTAAAACATTTTCTTTGCTTAAAAGAGGTTGTTAAAGAAATATGAGGCTTGAAGAATGTACTGGCCACCGAAGTAGTTTCATTGAATTATGGTGTTTAGTTTAAAGCCGTTAAGGATTAGGTTCTATTACTACACGTTATTTATGAAGGGTAGCTTAAAAGTGTGACACAGCTTACCAACTACAGTTTAATTATGATGAACAATTTATCGTTTGCATAATATACATATACTAAATATTGGTATAAAGGTTTTTGCATGAGTTTTTTTTATAATTATTTGATTTATAATCAACCAATCAATCACTCTTTTCCATTTCGTTTAATTTACTTGCCCAAACTAAAATTCTTATAAAAATGTGCTACCCAATAATTTCAAAACTTTTTTTTTTAATTTTTATTCAGCTCGAATGTTAAATCATGGGAGGAGCAGTTCACGGTCTGGGAGTCCAATTCTTGAAATCGCAAGAACTAATTCCCTTGAGAAATTAACGTTATTTTCTCTGGTTTTTGAATCGCTTAAGGTTGATCGTACAATCGTACTCTTAAAGAAATCCATAGGAAATATTTCTCCTGATATTAAAAGAAAACATTTTCATAGTTTTTGACGGGAATTGGAAAATTCTCTTCATTCTGAATTATACTCTTAGGTTATGTATCAATTTTATAAGGTTAATTGCGAATAGAGAATACAACATAGTTAATAATCATACCATTTCAATATTTATCTATGTACGTATCTATTAATCTACTTGACGTTAGGACCTATAGAGGGGCAAACATCGATTCGGACCATTTGATGGTGAACGTCAGACTACGTGCAAGAATCTCCAATGTCAAGAAGGTAAGCAGCTCCAAACAAACCAGGTATAAAGTACACATGTTAAAAAATAAAGAAACGGAAAAATAACAGTAGCACATAGAACAGCACATAGAATCAATGTTGCAGCAGACTCAAGATGAAAACCAGACAATTACAGAAATGTGGAACAGATGCAAAGAAGTCCTGAAAACGGCAGCAGAAGAAGTGGTGGGAACAACAACAAAAAAACAGCTAGCCGACTGGTTCGACGGAGAATGCTGCGAAGCAACCGCCAAAAAGAACGAAGCATACAAAATTATGCTACAGCGTAGGACAAGGGCGGCGGTAGACAAATACAAGAATCTCAGAAGGGAAGAAAAACGCGCACACAAGCGAAAGAAAAGGGAGACAGAAAACCAACTATTAGATCAGCTTGAAACGCACCGAAACCAGAATGACCCCAGAAGATTCTATCAGGAACTAAACGCATCAAGAAAGGTTTTCAAGTCAAGAACTAATTATCTGTAGAGACAAAGAAGGAAACCTAATAAACAGTAAAAAAGATATCCTACCCAGATGGACATAGCATTTTCAAGAGTTGCTGGCAGGTGAACCAACCGAACTCCCAGAGTTCGAGTTCCTGAACCAAGAACAACTAGACCCCCAACAATGGATGAAGTGGCAGCGGCCATAAAAAACCTGAATAATAAACAAGACCCCTGACAGTGATAACATCCCAACAGAACTCTTCAAACACGGTGGCAAAAAACTAGTTGAGTACATGTATAACATCATCTGTAAAATTTGGGAAGAGGCACACATGCCAGCAGAATGGCATTTGGGATTCATATGCCCACTGCATAAAAAAGGAAATCAGCTAGATTGCCAAAACTATAGGGGAATAACTCTCCTCAATACGTTATACAAGATCCTATCTAACATCCTAAATGAAAGACTGAAACCATTCACCGAAGCCCACATCGGAGAATACCAGTCAGGGTTCAGACCAGGCCGTTCATCCACAGACCACATATTCACTCTACGCCAAATCCTAGAGAAATCTAGAGAATTTAACATTGATATGCATCACTTTTTCATTTTAAAGCAGCGTATGATAACATAATTAGGCCGAAACTCTAAGAAGCCATGAACGACCTCGGAATACCAAAGAAGCTAACATGTCTGATTAAAATAACCATGGTTGACACCACGTCCGCAATTAAAATCCAGAGCGACATATCGGAAGCATTAAAATACACAAAGGGGTGCGACAGAGGGACGCGCTGGCGTGTCAGTTATTTAATATAGCCCTGGAGAAAATTATTCGAGACGCCAATCTTGAGACTAGGGGAACAATATTCACAAGTCAGTCCAGACCTTGGCATATGCAGACGATGTCTGCTCATTGGTTATTGCAAATGAACATGAATGTATGAACATATAATTTGACATACGTCACACTTCTGTTCTCATCGGAATTTGATTCATATGGGATTCAGGAATGGCAATCCTCTTGATTTGTTGATTCGCATGAGAATTTCAGTGGGACAAAATATTTTCAAAAGAATTAATTTCTATGATTTATAGAATTGGGCTCCTGAGTGACATTATAAATGTAACCACACTAGCATTTTATATTCCTAGACGAGTTTAGATACACACTCTTCCCTACTATTAATAAAAATCTAAATTTCTCACAACTTATTCCTGGATACACATCACCACCGAGATGATCTCTGATCCAGGTGTATTTCTGAATAGCGAGGGTATCGGTTGATTCATAGAATTGGATGAGGGGAAGGTTATGGTTGTGGTTTGGTCTAGTCTTCACCATCACATCCACCGCAATTGTTGGCACTCTCATTGTGTATAAATTTAAATATTAAAAAAAAAACTAAATTTATAATTTTCAATTATCTCTTCATTGGATAATATTGAAGAAGTTATAAGTTCAGCCATGCTAATATGCCGTATTTCTATACAATGGTATTTCTATATATACGAGTATTGATGCCTCTTCCACATCTCACCTAACAATCAAACCAGTGTTTTCTATCAACGAAAGATGTACATCTTCCACCACGTTCGGATACATACCACCACCAACCAATCAGCTTACCTTCCGCCGATGACCTCCACCAGAGAGTGAGGATGAATGGTGAAGCTTTCAATTTATCCATGTGATGGGTCTGGAGAGATGTTATGAAGGTGGTTTGTTGTAGTTTTCTTCATCACATATGCAGTATTTTTTCACACATTCAATGCGTGTAAATTTTAATGTTTCTTTGAGGAGAAACAGTAACCGCTCATGTACGTAAGAAGTCAAATGAGTTCTCCACCGCTCGATTTTTTTTTGTTGTTCATGGCAGTTCACAACCTTCCAACTTACGTCCCAGCCAATTGCATTTGGTAAGAGGCGAGAATATTTGAGTTTGTAGGCGTAGAGTGGTGTTTTTTATATACTAGCGGGCTATATTAATGCACTAGCAGTTTCGATTTGCAACGACATAATTGTATTTATTAATTAGAACTAGAACCTCTAAGTTGGTCACCACATGTATAAGAATATTAATATTTAGATATGCGACATGGTCTTGTTCTTATTGTTTTTGGAAGTATAACACTTTTGAAATAATAGTTAGACATACACTTCAGTTACTTTGTACAATGCGCGTTAAATTGGAATTTCTAACTTTATTACAAGGACGTAAATTTGAAGGGACAACACAGAAATAAAACGTCGTCTTATGTGATACAATGGAAAATTCTCCATCGATAAAGTAACATCGAATCATTCAAACATGAAATAAACTTCAAACACAGGACAACATAATATACAAACTGTCACAATGTATGAAATGGTCAAATGAGTTGATATAGGAAAAACTCATATGTCCTCGGAAGCAGAATGTTTACAGTCTGGAGACGCTTGATTCTTGAATGGAAATAAAACACGAATGTGTATTCTGTCGTAATATTTCACTGTAATGTGTAATTTTAAATAAAGAATCGATTGGGAATAAAACAATATGGGGCTCTTATGAAAAATTCACAAAGTTTTATCCGCCTATATGCAAATCGGATTACGGAATGTTATTATAATAGAAAAGTTGAAAACAAAAATTCAATAGGTGTTATCAAAAAAATTAATAATAAGTGTCGAACAGTTTCCGGATATAAATGAGGTCAAATACTTTCCCTTGTACAAAAAAGTGAATTTTCAATTAATTTAACATCACAGACTAACAACCCTACTTACCTATTAATCTAAGAAGAGCACTTTTACGTAGAACATGAGTGAGAAATATTGAATAATTAAATCAAAATCAATTATTGGATCTAATATTGTAAGTACACTAGCATAATCTCTTTTTTTAGTTCTAAGGTTGTAAGGTGGTTCTCAAAAAGGGGCAAATATTATTCAGTTAATTCTCAGAACATGATTCATTAACTGTGGGAACTGCATAAGAAATTTTCCATTTTTAGTAATAAACTGTCGACGTTTTTTGTACCCTAACTGTAAAACGACGACGGTACAAACCACCAATTTAATCTTTTTTGTTGTTTTACTTGCACGAGAAAATTTAACGTCCATAACCACGTTCCTCGTTACTTCGTAAATTTCGAAACAATCATTGATTGACCATTTATGGAATTATCCTTTCTGTAAATGTGCAACTATGAAATATGAAATTACATATAATTAAGGGTTTGGCTCACCAACATCATTAAAGTATGCACTAAAGCGTCGCTTCCTCTACAGAACAATAATTAATTTGAGCTGTCAGGTCAACAATAGGAACAGCAATTGCATAGTTGCGGCGTTTGGGTTGCGTACAGTTTTGTTTTGTGTAGGAAGCCGGTGTCATTTTATACAGTTGTTAAAGTACTCGTAGAAGATTAATATTTGTAAGATTTACTGGCATTTCCGCCCAAATCTAGAAAAGGCATCTACAGGGTGTCCGAGATACTACCTTTAAACAAAGAATTACCAATCTCTAGTGAAGTATAGAACTAATTTTAAGGTGACGACGTATGTACCTACCAGGGTGAGTTGTCAATATAGATTGTTAAAATGTATGTTGTGTGAAAATATTAAAATTATTTTCATTTCAATGTAATTTATCCTCAATGTAATGATTATAAAATATCTTAGAGTGTACTCTAACTCGTTAAAATCACGTTTTTTGAAGAAAAAAAAAAACGCAATTTATAAAAATGTTGACATATAGGCATTGGAATATTCAGAAAATCCTACTTAGTAGGGATCAGACGGTGTCAAAAGAGCCGCAATATGTAATTGTTATTAATAGAAATGAAAATTTTTCTTAAATAATTTATGATTTCAATATACATTTTTGAGGCATAGAATAAATATACAATAGTAAAGAAACCATTCAGGCTTTGTAGTTGTTCGCACTATACTTATTTGAATCTCAGATAACAAAAATTATCATAGTTCAAATGTGCTTTTAGAGGGCGGAATATTAAAACATAATATTTTTAGTCGCAAACTCCTATATAAAATCCTTATTTTACTATAAGGAACGTAACCAGACTGCAACCAACAGCCACTCTCCGGGCTATGTGCCCCTCCGAGCGCTGAATTACAAGTTACAAGCCTGGCGCGTTAAGTGTAATAATTGCATATTACCATCAAAACGCTAATGCTTCGATTGCAATAAACACCAGCTGAAAGACTGATCCTACTTAAAGGAGCTCTCGTGTCAGTCGTCACATACCTACCTTGCACTGACGAGAGCCAACAGCTCGAAACTGCAGTCTGTAAGTGGTGTGTGACGACTGGCACGAGAGCTCTTTTAAGTAGGATCAGTCTTTCGGCTGGTGTTTGTTGCAATCGAAGCATTAGCGTTTTGATGGTAATATGCAATTATTACACTTAACCCGCCAGGCTTGTAACTTGTAATTCAGCGCTCGGCGGGGCACATAGCCCGGAGAGTGGCTATTGGTTGCAGTCTGGTTATGTTCCTTATAGTAAAATAAGGATTTTATAGAGGAGTTTGCGACTAAAAATATTATGTTTTAAAAATTATCATATGCAAACACTAAACGTACTTTGGTAATGATATGTCTGCGGAAGCCTATACTTGAGGGATAGTTTGCGCTAAATATCTCCTTTACTGTCAGTATCGCCTATGATGAAAAGACTATAATATGGATTATTTATTTCATGTGTCAAATCGAATGTTTCAACCAATCACAATATTTGAAATTCCTTAGAAACGAGAAATATCAGTGGCTATTTACCGTTGCCATGGCATTGGCTGAAAATAGTCGCAGATACTTTTTAATTTATTAACTTATAACAAGTTAATGATGTTCATTAAAAATGTAGAAATTTATATATCTCCAAGTATTAACTCATTCAAGAAATAATCTAATAAAATATAACTCAACCTTGATAAATTAGCGGCTATTGTCACAATTTTTCTCGAGTGCTCTCCAATTTGCCTCGACCAGGCGTTAATAATCAAGGACTAAAACCCGAGAGTTTTAGCTCGAGACAACGATCGCACTCTCGAAAAATTGATTACAATGCGAAATGTGGAATGTGGTCCCCTAAACCCCCACATACCACTACTTAGGATATATCAGCTCTAACTCTTGTTTAACTGAAAATTATATGGATATAAGTCGATTGTATATTTTACGTATCTCTTGTATTTGCCGAGAAATGCAAGGTTTATGAAAAAATTCCAGAATACTGGATAATTGTACCTTTGGGTATGGTTTTGGAGCAGTTAAATCATTAGGATTGCAGTGGATTTTTACTCAATTAAAATGAATATTGTCAGAAAGGTGTTTGCGGCATTCTACGAATATTCTTTTCATTTATTTGGGTTTTCTACTACATGTATTATCCTCTTCAAAAACAAACCACCGAGTCTACAAAATAATAGAATTAATGGAACAGTCAGAATGTTATTTTTTTAGCAAATAATATAAATCGGAATAAACACAGAAATGATGCATTTTGCTGACGTTTCGGAAAATAGTCTTTTTCCGTTTTCAAAGCTTCTTTGAAGAACTTTTATTTGTTGTGTATGTTAAATACACAGCTTAGATACTTACTACTTACACAGAACTGTTGATATTTTCTTTTAAATAATATTGAGTTGGTAACATTGGTAGTCAGGTTGTACAAATATTTACAGAATAATTCGATACGCACTTATCTTCATTCAATAAGATTATTGCTGATTCTTTAATTTTTCTTTTTTGTTATCTGCCTCTTTTATTAAAATTTTTGCTAAGTCCCACTTTGCTATGTCCGTTTTCCTAAGCATGTTCACAAATCTTTGATTTCTGAATTTCATTCTTTCTAATATAATTTTTGTGCTCATCCAACCTCACACTGAAAGGTCTGGATGACTCACCCACATAAAATTTATCACATTCGCACGGGATATTGTAAATATAGTTTTTTGAATTCTGCTCCCAGTTTATCGGTTTTGCTTTTGTTAAAATATAAATAATGATCCTTTAATTGACAGGACTGTCATCAATATGTCAAACAGAGCTTTGCCCATTTCAAACAGGTTTGTCTTATCAAAAGGTTTAAATTTTGCAATAAACCCGAACTCTGTACCAAAATTTGAAATAGTAGCGGCAATAGAAAAAACAGCACAAAATTTACCAACGGATAATGGGCATCAATATCGCATAGAGGAAAAAATTGCTTTAGAGCAGCAATACAAAATCGATAAATTCCTTAAAACGCGATGAAAGTATAAAAATATTGCCAGCAGACAAAGGTAATGCCACAGTCATTATAAATAAAGATATATATGACACAAGAATCATGACTCTTGTAAATGAGAGACCCTACTCAAAACTAAACAAAGATCCAACAAAATCAATATAGAGCAAAATTTACAGAACTTTGTTTAAACACGAATTTAATGATTTTGAACGAAAGAACCTTACACCACATCATAGTAAGCCTCCTCATTTTTATGGCTTACCAAAGACACATAAACAAAATATTCCTTAAAGACCAATTGTTAGTTCTATTAATTCACCATGTCATAATTTGGTAAAATATTTACTTAAAATTATTGATCCATTATCTGGAAATACCGATTCAGATATTAAAAATAGCATACATTTTATAGAAAAAATTTATGAACACGATATTCATGAATTACACCTGATGGTTAGTTTTGATGGAGGTAGTTTTTTACCAATGTTCCGGTAGATGAAACCTTAGAAATAGTTAAAGATAGGTTGCTGAATGATAATAATTTGGAAACTAGAACTAAATTAAGTGTAAATAGTATAATGGAACTATTAACCATGTGCATAAAAGCAACCTATTTTCAATTGGAAAATGAGTTCTATCAGCAGGATTTTGGTATGGCAATGGGGTCTCCATTATTACCAATTTTAAGCAACATATTTATGGAGAACTTTGAGAACACACATGTTCAAAATTGTATAAACAAACCGGTTGTCTGGTGGAGATATATTGGTGACATCTGTGCAATTTGGCCTCAAGGTGTGGATTTATTAAATCGTTTTTTAGAAAATATAAATAGTAAGGAATCGTCTATTAAATTCACATTAGAAGTAGGAAGTAGGAATGAACTGCCGTTTTTAAATGTTTTAATTAAAAGGGTAAAAAATACAATTGAAACAAGCGTTTATAGAAAACCAACACATACTAATTAAAATATATTTAAATTTTAACTCAAATCAATCAATAAATGTTAAAAGGGGTGTTGTAAAATGTTTACAAAATAGGGCCAAAATAATTTCATCTAATAATGAAATATTAAATAAGGAGAAAAATATATCAAAGAGGTTCTAGTACAAAATCAATACCCTGAAGCATTTGTTGATAGAGTTGTCATAAATGTTGATAATAGGGACAATCAGATACGACAAAAATTTGAACGTCGTTATACAGCAACAATTTCTTATGTATACGGACTATCGGAGAAGCTACGCCGTATAGGTGACAAGTCCCATGTTAGGACGGCATTTCAAACGGGGGACACTTTGAGATCTGTATTAACAAAAACAAAACAGATAAACCGGGAGCAGAATTCAATAAACTGTATTTACAATATCCCGTGCAAATGTGATAAATGTTATGTGGGTGAGTTATCCAGACCTTTCACTGTGAGGTTGGATGAGCACAAGAATTACATTAGAAAGAATGAAATTCAGAAATCAAAGATTTGTGAACATGCTTGGGAAAACGGACATAGAAAAACTGGGACTGGGAAAATTTTAACAAAAGAGGCAGATAACAAAAAAAGAAAAATTAAAGAATCAGCAATAATCTTATTAAATGAAGATAAATGCGTATCGAATTGTTCTGTAGATATTTGTACAACCTGGCTACCAATGTTAAAAGAAGAACTTAACAAACTCAACATTATCTAAAAGAAAATATCATCAGTTCTGTGTAAATTGAAAGTAGTATCTATGGAAATAACATAAACAGAATCTTAAAGCTGTGTATTTAACATGCAGAGCAAATAAGAGTTCTTGGGAAAAAGCTTTGAAAACGGAAAGAGAGTACTTTCCGAAACGTCAGCAAAATATATTATTTCTGTGTTTATTCCGATTTATATTATTTATTAAAAAATTAACCTCTGACTGCTCCTTTGACGTAAACGTCACAGGCGCAGAGGCTTTTTTCCAATAATTCTATTATTTTGTAGACTCGGTGATTTGTTTTTGAAAAGGATTACTTGTGGTAGAAAACCCAAATAAAAGGAAAGAAAATTCAAATGGACTCATTTAGGATTATCCAGTTAAAATCAACTAATCTCAAATTTGTCTTGGGTTAAATTCACTTAATTTTATTGGCCTAATAAGATGTTATAAATCAAAACCTTATTAAAGAAAACACAAAAGAACATTAATTAGAAGAATTAAATTGAATGTTTTAAGTTTCATGAATTCAAAAGCAATTAAATTTTTTCTATGTAAACAGTTTTATTATGTTCTTATACCGCTTTAATTTTTATGTGTTTATTATTTAAGCACTAGATAATTCATATGTCGGAATATATCTGTTAACAATAAATATGTAGTTAGAACATGCTGCAATTAGTTTGCACTAATAACGGTAACAAATGGCAAGTACACAGACACTGTTCCTACTCGGGTCTCGGACAAGATATACAATAACTGCATAATTGCATTTTCATTGTTGTCTCTGGCTGTTTCCATAAGCGAAAGTTAATTGTTATTTCGCAAAGGAAGCAAAACGGTGCTTGATGCTAACTTTAATGATACTACACTTAGATCAAAACCTCTCATTATCCTGGCAATCTCGTAGTTTCATAATGCATTTTTAGCGGAAATTCCTTGGCCAATCTTATATTGATTTGTCATTGGCAATCACGAGATTACTGGCTAGAGGTCAACGACTGTCGATTTAAAATCTCACGACTTTATTTATAAACCGCCTTTTAAATTCAGTTGGGAAAACGCCGCGGACAAATAAATCTCTATTTTTATGGAACTTCCTTGTAGGTAGGTCTTTATTGAATTTTCTTCGAATTTGTTCCTCAGTTGATACAATTCTGTGAATAAATTAGAACTTCGTTGAGTCGGTGAGGTTTTCGTTTAAACTAAACAAATTAAATCCGGCCTTCGTTAATAGTTTATTTGAATTCGGTGTTCTAAACATAAACCAGGACTGTTTGGTTTGATTAAACGAAGCGTTAAACCGGCATTATTTAATTCGTTTTCATTTTGTGGCGTTTAATTAAAATCCTTCAGTCAATACGACCCTGTAAGTAAAACTGAGGATAATTATGAATGGTGTGCAGTTTTCCTCCTCTTTGGATTTGTATAATTAAGGTGTCCATTTTTTATATAATTAACTAACTTTATGAATTACTAAAAGAAAAAAATTACGCTTCTATGTATACCGGGTGTAACAGGATCATGGTATACCCCCTTTTTCTCCTTTAGTTTTGAAGATAATTGATTGAAATTTAGGATATACTATATACACAATAAGCGGCATTTTTTGACATCAGTTGATTTTTTTTCACTTCCGGTTTCACAGTTTTCCATTTAAGTGTGCCATGATGGTTCCGATTTGTTCTAAATGACCCGTGTAATGCTACAAAAATCGAAATCCCGTTAGAAACATTAAATTACGTGATTTATGAACAAATAAAATTCACCAAAATAGTTTTTTGGGGCAAAACTCAATTTTTTCAAATGGATGGAACCATATCGGTACCGCGGTACCATTTATTAGTACTATTAATAAGGAATTTATTCATATGTCGTATTAAAATGTGCGATAAATACAAATAAAATTAGAGCTAAAGGAAAATAAGAAAATACAATTTCATTCTAATTACCTTGTTACACATAAGGTGGTTTTAGAATACAAAAAATTAACACAAAACATTACAACAGTTAATGACCCTAAACAAAGAAATCAAGGGGCGTTAAATCAGGTGACCTTGGAGGCCACACAGAACCATTCGTCGAAATTTCGTTTTCTCCGAATCTCCGTTGAAGGTAATCAATTATCCTTGAATTATGGGGAGGAGCGCGAAATACACTCCCTGTCCTAAATCTAAAGGTAACTCATCTAAAATGTCCTTAATCTCATTTTCCAGGAATCTTAAATATCTGGCACCAGTCAGACGTCCTTCAAATATTATTGGACCAATGATTCTACTACCAATTATTCCAAGCCAAACATTGAAACCGAACCCCACTTGAAAGTTACCCTCCCGTAATAAAGTTTGATTTTCTTGTGACCAATATTTTGTATTTTGTCGGTTAAATAATCCCAAATTTGTAAATCTAGACTCGCCCGAAAATAAAATCAGTCCCAAAAAATCATTGTTTGGCTGCACGTTATTATAGAAAAATCCAATTGCAGTATTCCATCCTACGTTTGTAATCACTTTCGTACAGATGCTGGTGCAATTGGTATTTAAAAGATTTATAGTGGTGTTTGTGCAAAATTCGGCTTACTGTTTGGTGACTAATGTTCAATTCAAACCCAACTTGCCTTAAAGAAACAGTCTTATCAATTTCTATTCGAGCCAAAACATTAATTTCGGTTCCTTCGTCAATAATGAAGTTGTCTTCGGGATCATTGTTGGGCTCTCTTCAGAATTGGTTTTCAACACGTCTAAAATAATTTTTCGTTGGACATTGTCTATCAGGTTATCGTTGGGCATAAAGGTCGGTAGCCGCAACTGCATTTCTTCTACATTCCCCATAAGTAATTAACATGTCAACTTTTTCATTTCTTGTATAAATTTGCGGCATTTTGAACCAATTAACAAGAATTTGAAACAATTTTTAAAGACACAATAAAAACACCGTTAAACAAACAAATGTTTGACGAGCTAAATATTTCATCGTTTTCAAAGTCACCTTAGTTTTTTAACATTTATTTAACGTCGGTCTATTTCCGCTACTGAGGCCTATCACCGACGCCTGTAGACGAGCTACCTCCAACTAGGAATTTTGCCGAACCTCTTCCCTTAAAAGAGTACAGATCTTTTACTTGCCTAACATTTAATAGACAAGGGACCGACGGCTTTACATCTCCTTCGAAGGATGGTATATTACCTACACAACCCTCGCCTAAGGTTGCATAGCTTCCGCGCATACACTGATGTACAAGCCGTTGGAAGATATGTGAGGCGAGGACACGGTCTTCTTTGAAACGGTCGCCCATCCAAGTACTAACCGCGCCTAACGTTGCTATCAAAGTATGTACAGAGTAAAGACGCATCTACGCTCGCCCCCACCCCCTTAGTTACTTCTTAACATTTAATTAGACCAAAATGGTATTTTCTTATAGCTGTAATTTTGTTTGTATTTATCGCACATTTTAATGAATAAATTCCCTATTAATAGTACTAACGGGATTTCCATTTTTGTAGCATTACATGGGTCATTTACAATAAATTGGAACCGTTATGGCACAATTAAATGGAAAACTAAAAATTATATTAGAAAAAAAAATTGTTTCATTTCTTCTACATTCCCCATAAGTAATTAACATGTCAACTTTTTCATTTCTTGTATAAATTTGCGGCATTTTGAACACAATTAACAAGAATTTGAAACAACTTTTAGAGACACAAAAAAAAACACCGTTAAACAAACAAATGTTTGACGAGCTAAATATTTCATCGTTTTCAAAGTCACCTTAGTTTTTTTAACATTTATTTAACGTCGGTCTATTTCCGCTACTGAGGCCTATCACCGACGCCGGTAGACGAGCTACCCCCAACTAGGAATTTTGCCGAACCTCTTCCCTTAAAAGAGTACGGATCTTTTACTTGCCTAACATTTAATAGACAAGGGACCGACGGCTTTACATCCCCTTCGAAGGATGGTATATTACCTACACAACCCTCGCCTAAGGTTGCATAGCTTCCGCGCATACACTGATGTACAAGCCGTTGGAAGATATGTGAGGCGAGGACACGGTCTTCTTTGAAACGGTCGCCCATCCAAGTACTAACTGCGCCTAACGTTGCTATCAAAGTATGTACATAGTAAAGACGCATCTACGCTCGCCCCCACCCCCTTAGTTACTTCTTAACATTTAATTAGACCAAAATGGTATTTTCTTATAGCTGTAATTTTGTTTGTATTTATCGCACATTTTAATGAATAAATTCCCTATTAATAGTACTAATAAATGGTACCACTGTACCTGTATAGTTCCATTTGAAAAAATTGGATTTTGCCCCAAAAACTATTTTGGTGAATTTTATTTGCTCATAAATCACGTAATTTAGTGTTTTTAACGGGATTTCCATTTTTGTAGCATTACATGGGTCATTTACAATAAATTGGAACCGTTATGGCACAATTAAATGGAAAACTAAAAATTATATTAGAAAAAAAAATTGATGTTTGAAATACCACTTATTTGGCATCGTTGGATTCAGAAAATTATGCAGAATTCAAAAATGCAGAATATGTAGGGTGTTCTATTTAAAAATCAAGAATTAGTGTCACTTCCGGCGAAACCGGACGTGAAAAAAATCAAATGTATGTCAAAAAATGCCGCTTATTATGTATGTAGTATATCCTAAATTTCAGTCAATTATCTTCAAAACTAAAGGAGAAAAAGGGGGTATACCATGATCGTGTTACACCCTGTATAATATAAATCTTACATGTATGAAAAAACCTATTATATTTTAAAATGACCGGGAGAGCTAAAGGAGCAAAACGTAGAAATCCTTTATGAGAACGTGTATGGAATGGAACATAACCATACTGACACATCAACTACTCACAAAAACAACAAGACTAAAGGAGCAACAACATAAAATATTAATGGCAGCAATAGTAGGTCATTTATTTTATTAAAATTTCATTTAACAAAGTTTTTTCAATTATGAGGAAAAGCTTAAATATGGAGTCGCGAGTTCAAAATGCGAGAACACACTGTTGCCTTCCCTGCTAGAAATGTACCATTGAATGCAAAATAAGATTTCAATGTGCATTAATGGATAGGATTCAATGTGTTTTGAGATGTGTTATGAACCACTTGAATGATACTATTGGAGTGGCATGCTAATGGTATTTTATCGGTACTTTAATGATAAAACTTAATGGAATATCATTGATATATATGTGGGGTTGCTGAATTGTCTAATAATGGTGAAATAATAGTTTGCAATATGCATTATTGGTAAATCAATGCTAAATATGATGTATGATATAACTTTGTAATAATGGTAAAATGATTCACATAATGTGCATTAATGGCAAATTGAAGATGAAATCGAGATAAATATAATTCTGTAATAATGGTAACATGACGTGTCTTTTACGTATTATTGGTAAGCTAATGATAAATATGAAGTATGATATAATTAAAAAATAAATAAATACTTTCTACGTTAGACCAACAATTTCACTATTTCCCATAAACGGAACTTAAGAAAACATTAAATCAACAAAACTACCATTTTTAAATAACATTGAAATAGTTGTGATGTAACTATAAATAAATACAAATTTGCTATATAATTTTTGTACCATTCCTTAATAAAATTATATTAATGTCCACTAAGACATACTATTTATCATTTTTGTAGCATTAAGCATATTTGACAATGATATTAATCACCATTAGAGAAGTCAATAGTTCTGCACAATAACTGCCCATTAAATATATATTTTATTTAAATATATCTCTTGACTGCAGTAATTCACATTATGTGTCATAGACATTACTATTAAAATAAAATGATATAAATTACCTCTAAATATATTAGTAAAATATATTGTTAACGGACGGTAGCTCAGTGTGCTAAAGCGTCTGGCTAGCAAACTACCGTACATCTTATACCGTGACGGTACATCGTACCGTCACATCTTATAGAGGCGCCGATTGGCGTCTCTATAAGACACATATAAACACAAACTTAACACTCACCAACACGATCGCCACACCCGCCGAACTGGAAAATGCGGTGGAGGAGTTCACAAGGGTGCTGCAGAATGCCAAGCAGACTGTTGCCACCACCATAACCATAAATGACAACAGAGACCGACTCGACGAAGCGGTCATACGAAACATTCGGGAGAAAAATCGACTCAGACGGCTTTGGCAGCGAAATCGCGATGCCGACGCCAGGGCCGAGATGATCAGGCTGCAAAGGCAGATCAGAACCTCCATTAACACTGCAAAAAACCAGAAATGGGGGGACAAACTGGCGGCACTCAATCCGCAAGACAACTCGCTGTGGAAGCTGACAAGGGCCTTAAAAAGTACGCGGGAAGCCATTCCCGCCTTGACGGGCACAAACGGACAGACATTGCTAACGGACACGCAAAAAGCGAACGACTTAGCCGACCATTTTCAGACAATACACAACAACACCATACCTAATAACCAAGAACACGACCGCATCGAACGAGACGTACAAGAACTCCTCGGTCATGACATCCAACTGACCCGACGACAATTTCTTAAAGTCATGACCAAACCCTCGGAAATAGCACAAATTGTCAAGGACTTACCAAACAATAAGGCACCCGGGGCGGACTGTATCGAATACAAGCTGCTCAAATATCTCCCGAGGAAGGGTATTGTGCAATTAACCTACATCGTTAATGCGATCCTGCGACTGCAGCACTGGCCCAGCCAGTGGAAAGGCGCCGTGGTCGTCCCCATCCTGAAGCCGAAGAAGAACGCGCGGCTCGTCGGCAGCTACAGACCCATCTCGTTGCTGTCGGCGATCTCCAAGTTGGTGGAGAAGGTCATCCTGATCAGACTTGATGCTGCTCAGGATGAACTTCACATCGACGACGAGTCCCAATTCGGCTTCAGGAGGGGGAGGAGCACGGTCCAACAGGTCGTTAGGGTAGTTAACGATGTAAAGGTACAATACAACCTCGGGAAGAGCACCGCCATGGTGCTCCTCGATATTGAGAAAGCCTTCGATACCGTTTGGATCCCGGGCTTACTCTACAAGCTTCACCACTACAACTTTCCGACGCACATCACCAAACTCGTTCACTCGTTCCTGACGGACAGAACCCTGCAGGTCCGGGTGAACAACAAACTGTCAACTTGGCGGGACATTCGCGCGGGCGTCCCGCAAGGATCGTGCCTGTCACCTAAGTTGTACAACCTGTACGTCTCCGATTTCCCGGAGTTTCCGAATACCAAGCTGGCCAAGTACGCCGACGACACGGCCATGTACGCGCATTCCCACAACGCACAGGCGGCTAACATGCTGCTGAATGCGCACATGGCTCGTGCCACGGCTTATTACGGCCAGTGGAAGATTCGGGTCAACGCCGAGAAGTCGGAGGCGATCTGCTTCACGCGTCGATTTACAGAAAATCGACTAATCACGCCAATTTCGATCAGGGGCAACCAAATTCCTATTAGGGGATGCGTGAAGTACCTGGGGGTCAGACTGGACAGAAGACTGACGTTCAACACCCACATAAACGAAACTATACGGACGGTCTACTCCCTGTCCAGGAGTCTGTACCCGCTCATGGTCAGGGGTAGCAGACTAAACAGACATAATAAAAAATTGTTGTACACAATGGTGGTCAGGCCGTCCATCACATACGCGGCGCCGGTTTGGTGCAGCATACCGGCCACGACAATGAAAAAACTAGAAATTTTAGAACGAAAATTTATGCGCCTCATCTCCAACTCAGGAAGGTACACCTCCCTCAGAGACCTTTACGAACGCTGCAACGACATAACCCCGATAGCCGACTACGTCCAGCGCATCTCTCAAAACTTCTATTCATTCAAACTGGGCGATAGTCCGCTAACAAGACACATTACACAAATTAGACAGCATAATGCCCCATTTCGGATTAAACACCCCTTACCTTACCAGACGTTACCGATCTTCCGGCAGCCACTCTAGCCAAACTTTCACCTACTATACCTTCCCTGCTACTATCCACCTTTCACTGATATTTCATACCTTTCATTGACTTTTAATTCTTTCCTGTCCCCCTCTTCTTTTGTTTTTGTGTATTTTTGTTTGTTGTTCCTTCGTTTCTGTTTGTACCTTTTTGTCTGTAAATTCATTCTTCCCTCATTAATCTTGTAACAGTTTCCAAATTTTTTATACCAAAACAATTCAAAATTTAGAATCACAGTTTAGGCCAGCCTTGCGCAGCCCGTCGCTGGAGTAATTCGCGGATGGCACTCCGTACAAGTTATGGTGTCAGCGTAAGTGCCAAAATTAAACAAAGTGTTGTGCGCAAACGGGTAAAACCGAGTGATAGTTTTAAAAAATTTTGTTAAGCTTTCTTTTTAAGCCTTTTTTGTACACTACCACTTATTTTAATCTACTTTTGTAGAAGGAGTTCGAGTTGTTTTTATTTATACATTTTTACTTTCGCCGAACCAGCCCCGCCTCGGCCCGACCTTGCGATACACCACCGCGTTAACGCGGTGGTCGCAGGATCGGTCCCGGAATGGGCACTGGGGAGGCAGTCACATGTTCCCTTTAATTTTAATAAAGTTATGTTGAATTGAATTGAATTGGCTAGCAAACTGAGTTGCCTAACGAAGTGGGTTCGATTCCCGCAAGGCGAAACAATTTTTCATTTAAAAAATTGCCCCAAGAGTGGTTCGGAGTCCACATTAAACTATAGGGCCTCGTCTCTCTTTCCTAACACCAGATCCTTGAGATCTTCCAGGGGGTTACCTCGGTAACTTCAGAGGCGGTTAAGAAAACATTTTAAGAAAAACATTTTTAAGTAAATTACCATTAAATATTAGTGATACAATTTACCATAAAATAAATAAAATTTGTTTTCTTATTTTGTCATCTGTGCACCATTTCTTGAATGATATTAATGACCATTAAATGCTAGTTAATAGTTAAGCATGTTAATTGTCCATTAAATGTATATCATTTTAAATGGTATCTAAATATCACTTAATATAATAGCAAATCGTGTCATTATAAAGAAGAGTAAATCATCATTAAAGACGTAATGGTACAAATTACCATAAAAAACAAAAATTATATATGCCATTTTATCAATTTCATAGCATTGCTTAGCAGTGGGAGTAAACGACCATTATATCCGACTGAACAGTTAGTCACATTATTTGACCATTAAATTGCTAATGATTAAAAATACAATTTATTACAAAACACAAATTATTTGCCCCATAAACTATCAATATGTATTAATGACATATATAATGTCGAGACAAGAATTCAAGCGATGCACGTCACGAGTGATCTCATTAAAGAAATTTTAATACTAACATAATTTTTAATCATTAATTACGTTAAAAAGAGTAATTCTTGACACCCAGTTATTAAGCTTTTTTCAGAAATAGGTACAGTTTAATGGGGCTTCATGATTCTTGGCAGTATCGTTTTATTTAAAGAATCGATCTGTGACGTGCATCGCTTGAATTCTTGCCTCGACTATATTACCAATAGTTATATTTTTACACAGATACATCATTGAAACACTTAACGTTCCCATTGAATAACAGTAGTATTTTGAATCGGTAAACTGAGTTTCAAGAATTTCACATTAATTGAATAAAAATATCTGAAAACGCCATTATGATACCATTGGATAATAATGCAAAATAATCCCTCATTTTTCTCTTATGGGATATAATTATTTCAGTTTAAGGTAAAGTTTAAATTTTAAACAATATTAATTCCATGATAAATAGAACTATGTAGGTACATATTATATAACAGTATATTAAAAAGTGACAGAAACACATATAAACATTAATTTTTATATGAGCGCTATAAGTCTCAAATATTTTTTTAAAAACGCTGTTGCAGTTGTATCAAAATGTAAGCACAATCAGTGTGATTTTACTCTTTTCATATAGTTGGAAAACTCTCTGTCATGGTGGAGTAGCCATCTACAAAAATAACAGTTTTTTTTAGTGATGTCTCAGCCTTTTTAATGGACGAATTTTGTTTAGACGGTGTTTTTGAGTATACTTGTGTATCTTTAACAGCGCTTAATATGTTAATTATTGTTATCTATAAACCACCTAATGATGATTTTAATTTATTTTTAGAACTGTTTGACGGGTTATTACAGATATTGTCAGTAAAGGATAAGCTTTTGGTTATAGGTGGTGATTTTAATGTAAATTTTAATTCCTGCAGTACTAATTTGGCACTTTTGACCGATTTACTTGGATGTTATGACATTATAATTACCATCAAAATGCCTACAAGTATAACCGCTTCATCTAGCACATGCATTGATAATTTTCTGATCAATTTTAATGTTAACAACTTTAAAACTAATGTTATTAACCTCTACTTATCTGATTATCTTTCTCAATCAATATATATATATATATATATATATATATATGGGTTGACATGACCCCTCTCTCTCTGCTTCAGATTTGTTTTTGACAGTTTTTTAATCTCACATTCCGATGTTTTTCGGAGGAATAAGAAATAACGTAGTTGACTACTTCTTGTTCAGTTTTCGAGGTGGCTGAAACTATTTTAGATTAAAGATTTTTGGTTTTAACTTAAATTAAATATAAATGTAGTCCACAAGTGTGATTTATTTTGTAATAGTTGTGTTGGTTCTGTCTTGATGACTTGTCAATTTCATTTTTTAACCTCAATTTAGTAAGTACCCTTCACTTGTATTAAATATTTTGATTATAATAAGTTAAATTTTTGTAGAATTCCTGAGGAAGAAACAATAAAGTTTCGAAAGCTTGAATTTAAAAAAGAGTTTTCTTTTTTGAGCCCGTGACTGTATCCCTGGTGGAAATTAAAAATTTTTGTTTTTAACTTAGACAGTCGTCTAATATTCGTCTCTGTACTTATATATATATATATATATATATATATATATATATATATCCTATCTAGTCGATAGCCGAGTGGGTTAAGGCGCGAGGTGGCAATCGCGACTAATCACACGGATATCGCACTACTGGGTTCGAATCCTGGCACTGGCACTGTCGGAGAAAATGGTTGTATGTCCGCGTTTTTTTCAATGTGTTACCCCCTTCCGCACAAGCCCTGGCTTCTGGAATTGGGGGTTGTCTAATTTCTGTGGTGTTTATTTATTATTTATTATATATATATAAACACAGTTTTTCCTGAAAATAAAGAAAATAAATTCGTTCATCGTAGAAATTTTTGCAAAGAGAACATTGTACAGTTCTGTAATTTTATAGAGAGGGTAAATTGGCAAGAAATTAATGCTCAAGATTGTGTAAATAAGGCTTGTAAAATTTTTAATGATACCATAATGTATTATTTTAAGCTGTGTTTTCCATTAAGAAGGGTATCACTGTTTAAAAAAACACAGAAAGATAATTGGATGACTGATGAACTAAGAAAATTAAAACACAGAGTTACACTTTTTAGTGACCTTGCGAAAATGAATCAAGCTTATAGGAATATTAGTATACTTTTGCAGAAGCAATACTGCAAAGCACTTGTAATAGCTAAAAGAAACTATCATGAGAGGCAAATTCAAGAAGCTCATAACAAAACAAAGGCAATGTGGAACACAATAAACAAAATAAAAGGCAAATCAAATAAGTCAAATATTATAACTATAACAGAAAATGGCAAAAAATTCCAGATGTTATAGTGGCCAATAATTTTAATGAACATTTTACATCCGCGATAAGTAAAAATTCTGTTTTTAATCCAGTCATTTTAAGCTCCAATGTGCCTTTTCTTGAACGATCACTTTTTTTTAAACCGATATGCTATCTTTAATAAATAGGCTGAAATCGTCTAACTCTTATGGGTACGATAATATTTCCAATAATTTAATTAAACGTTCTAAATTGAGTATCTGTCAGCCATTGGCTTTTCTGATAAACCTATCTTTTAACACCGAAAATTTTCCAGACATTTTCAAGCTAGCTATTGTCCAACCTTTATATAAAAAAGGTGATCCTAATGATTACGGAAATTACAGAGCCATCAGTTTGCTTTGCAGTTTTTCTAAACTTTTTGAACTTGCTCTCATAGAACAGTTGTCTTCAATTTTGTATCAGAATAATTTACTATCTGTCTGTCAACATGGTTTCTCTAAAAACAAGAGCACCGAATCAGCACTCTGTGAGTTCCAAGACTTAATTGTCAATGCCCTCGACAACAAGCAATATGCCTTAGGATTATTTATCGATTTTTCCCGTGCTTTTGATGTTGTTGACCATGAAATTTTATTGAATAAGCTAGACAGGTACTGAGTCAGAGGAGTTGCTTTAAACCTCTTTTCCTCTTACCTAAACAATAGAACACAGATCGTTAAATTAAACTATGATATAACCAGTGCTGTATGCAACATAACGCATGGAGATCCTCAGGGATCTGTTTTGGGGCCTCTACTTTTTAATATTTTTGCTAATGATTTAATAAAATATTTAAATAAAATGCCAAATATTAACTGTGTCTGTTATGCGGATGATACAAATATTTTAATCATTGATAATGATTTAAATGTTATTAAAAACTGCGCTGAGTTAGCGTACTCACATGTAGTTCATTGGTCTGAGGAAAACGAGCTTAATTTAAATAAAAATAAAACTAATATGCTGCTGTTTACTTTACACAGAAATCTGGATATGTCAAGTTTTAATGGAAGTGATATAACTTTCTGTGAATCGGTTAAAATGCTAGGCATAACATTTGACAGATACTTGGATTGGGAAAACCATATAGATATTTTGTGTAATAAATTGCGAAGCAACTGTTATGGTTTGAGGTTTATGTCATTACACTGCAGTCGTGATGTACTCATGAGCCTCTATTATGCAAATTTCCACTCACATTTGAGATGTGGTATAACGAACTGGGGCAACAGTGTGCATATAATTCGAGTATTCATTTTGCAGAAGTATGCTATACGAATTATTGCTGGCTTAGGCTTTCGTGAGAGCTGTCGTACTACTTTCAAAAATTAAAAATATTAACTGTAGCAGGTGTCTATATTCTGGAGGTCTGTACATTTGTTTACAAGAATCAGTATAGGTTTTTTGTGCCAATCAAGTCAGCCATAACCACAATACAAGGTTTAAAGGATTACTACAGCCACAATCTCACCGAACAGCTTTGTACCAAAGAAGCTTTTACTACAATAATAATAATAATAATAATAAGTTTATTTACGAGAAAAATAATGTATAAAACTACGAGGTAGTAAATTAAAAATTACAATCGTGTAAATAAACTAGGTATTTCATAGAAGTGCAGATCATGCACTGTACATGAAGAATACGAGACCTATTTTTAAAATAACATAATTCAGTTCACGGTTAAGGTAGCAACTTTAAAATTACAAAATAACAAATATAGCATTAACATTGCAAAATATACAATGTTTTACAAAATATAAACAATTAACTACACTAACAGATAACATACAAAAAATAAAAAAAATAAAATTTATATATACCCATATGTATATATAAATACTTACATACTTATATCTATACATACATACATACATATACACCCATACATACACATGCATACTCATACAAATATATTATTTGTTTTAATTTCTAAAAAGTGTATCAATCTAAAATAATTTATTGAGGTGATGTTTAGGATTAATGATATCATGGATTTCATTTCTAGGAGTTTCTAGAATGTATTGCTTAATTTTAACCTTTACCTTATTAGAAGAGGATATATGTCTAATATCACTTGGGATCGAGTTATAGGCATTTGGACCAAGGTATGTGAAAGATCTTTGCCCGCATGTTGAGCTAGTTTTTGGTATTCTTAACTTATTATCAACATTTCCTCTGGTTCTTTGTAAAGATTCTGTTTCTTGTACACTTGATTGGCACTGATATAAAACGCATTGAAAAAAGAATAGCTGCCTAATATCCATTACATTGGCGTCCTTAAACAAACAGTTAGAGGGATAGGTGACTTCTTTATTCAACATAATTTTTAATAATCTTTTTTGCGAAGTATCTAGTTGTTTTAAGTGTGTATCGAGAACTCCTCCCCAAGCAAGAATTCCATACACTATATGAGATTCTACAAGTGAGTGATACAAAATTTTAGTTTGGTCATAATCAAGAAATTCTTTTAAACATTTGAACCTATATATTAGTTTTCTTATTTTCCCTGATATGTAATTAATATGAAGGTCCCATTTCAATTTTGAATCAATAATGATACCTAAATATTTAACTTCTCTTACTGACTCTATTCTCATCTGGTCATCAATGACAAGTTCATCAAAAGGAGGCGATGACTTTTGATATAGATAAAAAGGCAAATAATTAGTTTTCGATACGTTTAGGGTTAGGACCTTACTGTTAAAATAATTTTTTATATTTTTCAGGTCTTTTTCGACTTTTATGGTTGCAAATTTTTTAATGCTCTAAGCGAGGAAGTAAAACTTTGTCAGAGTTTACATGTTTTTAAATTAAAATTGAAAAAAACAATATTGGAAAAAAATTGTTATGAGGTTGATGATTTTTTTCTTTAAATAAGTACTTGTTCGATTAGGTACCCTTAATTTTATTTGTTTTTTATTTAAGACTTCGCCGCACCCGCAGTTTTGAACCTTTTATCTATATTTTACCCAATTTTTTTAGTGTATATATTTTTTATGTATGTATTTCCTGTTTTATTGACTTAGTATATGTTATAAGTCAATGTTTTGTTTTTTTTGACAAAATATTTCTTTTTTGTTTTTCTATATATATTTACACTTTTTATGTAATTTGTTTAATATTTGTATGTTTGACTTGTGTAAAACAATTTTTGTTTTATACACCAATAAAGATATTATTATTATTATTATTAATCAAATAAATATAAATATCTTACACATAGTACCATCTGGTGGCGAAAGAGGTACTAGCCTATGTGTTTTTAATAATTCTTTTCTGCTCTTAAGTTCAGCAACTTTAGAAAATATAAACTTTGTATTTTGGCTCATAAACACTGTCTCATAATATTCTAGTCTCAAACATCTTATGAAAATTGGATATCTGCTTTAACAGGAACAAGGGATCATGATACGGATTCAACTCTCAGTAGATTGATAATTATTTCGGATCATTTGACTGATCCAAACCGTATCAAGCTTACCATTGTATTTTAGGCACTTAGTAATCTTATCCTTAGATAAACATTGAACAGGGCGACGCCGACGGTTTAATTAACAGGCCGCGGCCAGTTTTGCTGTGTTGCCAAATATTTACTGAGAGTGCTTATATAATCGCTCTTAATTGATATTGATATTGCTGTTGCAAGCTTAACGGAGTCGGACCAATTCTTCTTATCGACTTTACAACCACTTTGCATACGATTTATATATTGGCTAGTATTCGTGCTTTTAAATAATTTAAATTATTTAATGTAGTTACGTATATATGTTTAATATGCGTTAACAGTGTTAATGTGAACGGTCCATGCTATGGATTCGATGCGACTGATTCAGACGTAATATACCAAATTTAGGTATTACTTACTCTTTAGTACTTTTAGTATTGATTGGACGTCGTTACACTATCTTAAAGATAACACCCCTTATAAATAACACTTTCTTAATTAACCTGAAAGGAAAATTTGATTAATTTGACTCGGTAAGACACAATGAAAATATATATTTGGGTAATTGTATATGTTGGTCTTTTTAGATAATTTTTGTTACAGTTATAAATTTCATATGTATTAATATAAGGTCAACAAGTGTATAAGTTCAACAGGAATGTCGGTTCATACCACACATGGCGAGGATTAAGACAAGTCGGACAATGTAGTCTCCAACTACCACCCAATGTTTAAGTTTTTAGCAAAACTATTGACACAAGAAGATTCAACCAAAAGTTCAATATTTACGACTATATTTAAGTTTGCCTGTCTTTATATGTACTTAGAAATATCACAAATAATTTCAGGCGCTCACACTAGAGCTTGATACTGCTTGAATCGCAACAATTCATAATAATAAAATTATTTTATATCCATACGTTCAGGCAAGGCGGTATGCACTAAGTACGTGGTAAGGATACTTTTGTGACACCGAATCACTGAGGAACTGCACTAAGGCAAATACGACGGAAAACGAATAAATTTACCGCCAAAATCTACTGCAAAAGGTGAAAAATGTACCCTCAAAAATTTTTCCATTCACGCCAAATCTCCCTTCAGAAACTTTAATACGCAACTTTGCTACACAACATCTGTTTGTAATAAAGATTTTTGTTCGGGAGTAAAAGTCGGCTTTCAAGGTAGTTACTAAATTTCATTCATTAAACTTACGTAAATTACACTCCGTGCAGCGACATTCATTACAGTTACGTAAATAACGCTCCGTGGAACGAATTTTTGTGGTAATTCTCAAAAGTTCAATTTTTGTTGCAGTTGTGAAAAAATTAAAATTTTGTTATACATTCGAAAAACATATATCCACGGGACGGCATTTATTGCACTTACAATAATTACGTTCGCGGATCGAATTTTTTCAATAGTTTACAAAATTGAAATTTTCATTACAGTTCGGCAAAAATTAAAAATAATGTATAAATTGAAGAAAATTCCATCTTCCGGACGTCGTTTATTGTAGTTACAATAATTCCTCTCGCGGAATTGATTCTTATGATAATTTGCAAAATATTGGATTTTCAGTGCAGTTACGCAAAATAAAATTTTGTTGTAAAATTGAAAAATATAAGTTTTTCTTGTACTTCCGAAAATATCTTCCGGCGATGGTTTTACCTGTCGCACGCGGTTCATGCAAAATATTTAACTCGGATTTCGTACGCAAACTTTCTTCGATGAGATTTTTTGTTGATTTCAAGTGTGATGAGTTTAGTTAGATATGTTTTAGTCATATATCTATTGTTTTAGTAGGCTCTTTGACATTAACACCAAAGATTGCTTGTAATTACCGTAATTTCGCAACTTAAGGATCACATAAAGGATTTTTTTGAGGGGAAAATCTAGGGTTTCTTTTGGTCAGTAAACTATATATAAGTATTTTTAAATTTCTGCGTTGTGCTGCTAGGCTAGGAATATTCAGTTTTCTGCAAAATACAAATATGCAGATTGGCACTTTTGAAAAATTGTTGATGGAAATTGATGAAAGAGCTTTTAGGTTAGTTACTAATTTTTAAAGTGTCTGTAACATCACACGCATCATAAAACATTTTCCTTTTAAGTTAAGTTAAGTTAAGTTAAGTTTGAAAAAGGGGTTGAAAAAATTGTCACATTTCCAATTCTTATAACTAGCTTATTTTGTTTCAAAAGTACTGTCGTGAGCAGAAAAGAATAGGACAACTTTTTTTTTCTAATGTAAATCTGTCTCTATTTGAATATGTAATGAGTAGCCGAAATAAAACAGATATCACTTTTAATTTATTTTTTATTTTAATGCTGTAGTTATTGCTATAGTAAATGATGAGACAAATTGCACTGCGTTATAATATTAACTAAAATTTGGTGTGTAACATATTAAGAAACTGGAGAATAAACGGTACGATTAGTAGAAATTCTGAATCAAAGGACAAAGGATATCCTACTTGACAAGAAACTAACTATTAATATTTCGTTATTGCACCATTTCTATTTCTAACTTCTATAAGTCTGTTTGGCATAGAATTAAATAACCTTATACAATAATCATTAGTAATAATATTTTCCTATGCATTATTTACTATTTCCAGTAATTCTTCGGCATTCCGTGGTCTCACATTTCGTTTTTGGATACTTCTTACGAGTAGTCCCCATATTTCTTCCGCAGGGTTAAGATCTGGACTATGACTGGGCCAGTTAAGAACAGTGATGTTGTTATCTTGAAACCAGTTAGTTACGGTATGTGCAGTATGAACGGAATAATTGTCTTGTTGAAATATGATCTCATTATTAGAAAATAATTGTGACACAGAAGGGAGCATAATATTGTCTAAAATCCTAATATATGTTCCACTATTCAATAGTTCCTCAATATGCCACAAAACACCAGGACCACGTGCCGATATACAAGCCCACATATTGACGGAAAATTTACCGCTTTTATCATTGTTAGACATATATTTCTCATTGAATCGAGTATTCGAGTTTTTTCGTCTGTAAAGATTACATTGTTTCAAAAATTTAGATCATGCGCTAAAAATTCAAGCGCAAATCCTACTCGAGCTTCTTTATGTTCAGCTTTAAGTGCTGCATGACAGCGTAGCTCCGATTCTCTTACGCGCTGGCGACCAGTACTACTCGATACAGGAAAATCCGTTTCTTCAGCAGCCTGAATAACTGAGTAAAATGGATTTTCTACATTTACCAATTGTAAATCTTGTTGTTGAGTTGATATCCTTCGTCGCCCTGATCCAGGACTTCTACTAATCGTACCGGTTATTCTCCACTTTCTTAAAATGTTACACACCGAATTTTTGTCAATATTATAACGCAGTGCAATTTGTCTCATTGACCATCCATCTTCTGCTTTAGCAGTAACTCCAGATTTAACTAAATCGCTTATATGAGGCATATTACTTTTTTGCACACTTGCAATAAATTATGATAACTGACTGACAATGTCACAAAAATTTAAATTAGATGTGCACAACTAGATTTTAGCAAAATACTGTTATAAGACTTGTCCTATTTTTTCACGACCGTACTATCAGCCGCAGAAATGTCGGTAAATTTTGGACCATTTTGTACGTCGGTCTATGACACTTGCGCGCTTGACATTTATTTTGAGTAAAACAGGCATCGTAGTAAACCTTTCACTTTATATTTTGTGTACTATTTGCGTTTGTTTGCATTTATAAACCGATTATTGATTGTTTGGCTTTGTTAACGGGTAGTCTCTGTAAATTTGCTATATTGAAGCCTGAGTTTAAAATACTATTAATTTTGTCCTAGCTGCGAATTAGAAGCTGATTCCTCATTATTTTATAAGAAAAGAGTAATTATTTTATAAGAAAATAATTAGATCTATTAGGTATTTACAAAACTCTTGAAATGACATTGCAGTAACTGTTAAACAATACGTTGATATTTATATTAGATACTACGTTTTATTATTATAGCCTTTTTTCAAAGCAGCAGTATGCAATGTCTCAATAGTTATTGTAATCATGATAACAACATCGTAAAAGTTATACGTAAATGTCATTTACATGGTAATTTGTGTGTTAAATTAATTTCAATGCCGACTCAGCGCTGTTAATTTTTAAAATGTTAGCAAACATATGTTTTCAAGTTCCGGTTCAGATAGGTTAGAGTTCTACGCCAACAGAATGCAGAACACAATTTTTTTCTTCGGTATAATATTATGAGTACGATTTCGGACAAAAATAAGGTTTTTTTGGAAGGGCCTATGTCACAAACTACTCTACTATAATTTTTTCCTTTATTTTACGCAGAATTTTACCACTTTGTCTCTCGTAGAACTATTTATAACGTAAATCGAACTGGGACCGAATAATTTACAATCTTATGATTTTGTTCATAAAAAAATTTTGAAGTTCTCGATCGGGATATAATTCACAAATTCTGAGTCTTTTTCTGGACACCCAAACAAGGATTTAAGCGATGCGAAAAATATTCCAGTCCTGAGTTATTTCCGTACAGAATACTATATGATTGGAGTAATAATAATAAATAATAATAATCATAATAATGATAGGTTTATTGCCTAACAGTATAACATTTACAGATCAATAACAAATGAAGATTAACTTCAATAACAAACACAGTAAAAGCATACAACAGTACAAGTATATGGAACAGTATATAATATGTAATTTATTAGTGGGGTCGATCCGGCATTAAAAATGGCGACTTCATAACATCACAAAAAAAAAATTCGAAAAAAACGAGTACGTTTGTAGATACAGATCGGCCCTACTATATATACACAATACACGTATATGTTTCAGATTAATAACGAAGAGGAAAAAAATAATACGTAAGAACTTTGGTACACGAAAATTTAGAGAGGTAATAAATGAGTGTGTATTGTCACAAAAGGTGTAATATCAACTGTTTATATTAATTAATTAGTATCTCCAATCCGCTCATTTAAGGTATCACATAAGTCAGAAATGTTGTTAAAGTTTTCAGACATATTATAAATTGTTCAAATGTGCTTTTAGAGGGCGGAATATTAAACATAATATTTTTAGTCGCAAACTCCTCTATAAATCCTTATTTTACTATAAGGAAAGTAACCAGACTGCAACCAAAGTTACAAATCTGGCGCGTTAAGTGTAATAATTGCATATTACCATCAAAACGCTAATGCTTCGATTGCAACAAACACCAGCCAAGTAGGATCAGTCTTTCGGCTGGTGTTTGTTGCAATCGAAGCATTAGCGTTTTGATGGTAATATGCAATTATTACACTTAACGCGCCAGATTTGTAACTTTGGTTGCAGTCTGGTTACTTTCCTTATAGTAAAATAAGGATTTATAGAGGAGTTTGCGACTAAAAATATTATGTTTAATATTATAAATTGTTGATTTTAGTAATATATTAGTATGAGTTCTGCTATTATAAAAAGCAATATATTATGTAGACTGCAGTCTAAGTATATAAAAGTTTATTTGAACTAATATATCAGAACTGACATTTTTTGTGGAGTAACTTGTATAGAAATGACAATGAAGCACATTTTCTTCCTAGCTCTAAGCTGATGATATTAAACCTTTCGAACAGGTGTCCATAATCTTCTCGTGCAAGATACTCACCATCCTGTTTACATACTAAATACTTTAAAAAACTTTTCTATACTCTACCTACTGCCTCTATGTGACAATTGTAAAATAGGTACCAAATTAGCTATCCATATTCTAATTTAGATCGTACGTATGAGTAGTATAAGATTGTCATCAGTAAAATTTCAATGAAACCAAAACTCTTGCTTTTGCTTCAGTTATTTTCCCTGCTATTAGTGGAGTGCGGTAATCGAAGTGTTATACAATTTTTCGTAGAGATTCCAAACTTTGGGTAGTTGTTAGTTGTTTTAAAAATAAGATATTGCTAGAATATCTACCTTCTGCAAGTGTCGGAATGTTATTTTTTAACTCGAAAAAGGGGTAAATTAACAATTTTCGATTTTAATTTTTTTTGGACTCCTTAAACTGTAAATTAAGCAACGAAAATGTGCTCCATTTATTATCAATGTTCAAGGAAGCCCCACTTAAATATTCGTAATGTTACGTTCACTACACCTCCTGTTATTCATAGATATGTACGTTTTGGGATAACTTGAAGAAATCTTGCCCGAATCAGATGAAATTTTGGGTGAAAGTGGCTCATAATACCTACAAATAGCCTGCCAGTCAAGTCCATTAGTTTGGCTACAATGTCATTTTTTCGAAAATTTTGCGAAATTTTTAAAACTCTGTAACTTTTTGGCCGTTTATCGTGCGACAATTTTCTCTACCCCAAAATATAGTTTTCTTATGTACTTTTGGGTGATATGACTCAAAAAATCTTTAATATAAAAATTTGATCCATTTTCGGCCATTTACTGTAAACATATGTACTTGCGCGCAGTGATTTTCCGTTGCACAAGGTACATATACCTATATAGATGTTTGTATATGTAAATGTAACTCGTGTGCTGTAGATAATGTTCAAAAAAATGCAGAAAAAGATATCTGATTTAACGGAGGAATGGTAGAAATGGTAAAAGACACAAATCACATTTTATTTACATTGAAAATATTAGATTAGATTTATTTATCTACATGTAAAAATGTTTTAAGTTGATTTCTTTTTTTACGGACTTGAATGCTACTTGCATTGATCGCTTTCATGTACTCTGTAAGAGGTACCCGCTTCTGAATCCGTCACAGCATTGAAGATTTTGTCGGTTTCACTGTCTTCAAAGTGACATAAATCGCTCTCAGTTTCGCCCATCATATCGTTCACTTCGTCGACCCGGTTTTGGTAGTCGGAATTATAGTCATCATCATCATCATCATCATCATCGATAAATCTTGTGTTCCCATCTGGCATGTCATCAGTAAGTTCATCGACTGATGACCCACTGATCTCTTCAGAATTTTGGCAGATTGTATTCCGGCCAAAATTGCATAAACTGCAATATTTTAAATCCAATTTCTTGCATGAACAAGATTTCGTTTTGCATCCAGCTTTGTAATCACAGGCGATGATGTTTAACAAATCTTCTGGAACGAGTGGTTTGTCTGTAGTTTTTGGCATCAGTCCATTTCCCATTTTACACCAGCCGAAATCAATTGCATCCTTATCGAATATGTATATTAAAGATTTTTTTGAAGTCATATCACCCAAAAGTACAGCAATTTAAAAATTTTGTAAAATTTTCGAAAAATGCCAAAATGTTGACTTCTTGACTTGAAATATGTCAGGCTATTTGTATGAGTATGAGCCACCCTCAGCCAGAATTTCATTTGATTCGGACAAGATTTGCCCAAATTATCCCAAAATGAATTTTTGGTAAAAAAAAAACGTACATATCTATGAATTACAGGAGGGGGGCGAACGTAATATCACGAAAATTTAGTGGAGATTCCTTGAACATTGAAAATAAAAGGACCACATTTTCGTTGCTTAATTTACAGTTTAAGGGGTCCAAAAATAATTTAAAATCGAAAATTGCCTCAAAAGAGAATTAATTTACCCCTTTTTCGAGTTTAAGACAACGTTCCGACACTTGCAGAAGGTAGATATTCTGGGAATATCTTATTTTTAAGACAACTAACAAGTTAGCTGACAATCAAAAGTTATACTCAGCTCATCGAAAGAGCTGCAACGAGTTAGTATATTTCCGTTGATATTATACGGATATTCGTAAACTGCATTCATAGTTTTGCATTTAATTGGATTTAGGTGTAACTTATTGCTAATACATCAGGTTTGAATTCGGTCTAAATCATCCTGCAAGCTCTGACAAACTGTTCAAGGTATGAATTTCAGTGAATATTTTCAAATCATCAGCAAAAGAGAGTTGGTGGCATTGGATAATAGAACTTAAGTCCTTAATGAATAAAAGAAATAACAGTAGACCTAAGGTGGAACCTTGAGGGACCCCGAGGTAGCCACATATTTAAAGGAATTATACCCATTATAGGACACATCATGTGATCTATTCTGCAAATATGATTTGAAAAATTCATTCATCTGATTGTCACAGTCAAACAGTCCTAGTTCTTTAAGTAACACGAAATGATTAATTCTATCGAAGGCCTTCGAGAAATCTGTATAAACCACATCTACCTGCACTCAATTATCTAGAACGTTCGAAACATATTGTGTAAGTACTGCCAAACACAAATTTCTCACTGTAGATCTTTGATTTAGACGCGGTTATACAGAACCACTTTAAAGAGCTTCGAAAAGTTGAACAAAATAGATATAAATCTATAATTAATAACATGGGATTTATCGCTACTTTCGAAAATAGGAATGACCTGGGCTTCCTTCTGCCTCTTCGGAAACACGGCTGTTGTGAAGGAGATATTAAACAATATATGTATTCGAGGTGACAAGAACGTTTATACAATCTTTGACAATAAAATTAAATAATGGTATACTATCAAGACTCAGGTCATTTTTCAGTTTGTTTGCTGCTACTATGATTTAATTTTCAGATACATATTCACTAATAATATTATTTAAGCAATTAACATTTGTGACATCAAACACCTCTGGTTCTTCAGATTCAGAAGGCAGAAAATACACTTTAAAAAACTACCAAACTACTACGATATCGTGTGGCTTCGTGAAGTACTCATTTCATATAATACAGTCCCAGGAATTCTGGATGTGTTATTTTTCATTTTACAAATGACTCAAAGTTCTGAGGATTACTATTGATTGATGCCTGGACATTTTCAACATAGTAGTCATAGGCAGCTTTTATTTGTTCTCTCATTAGACGTCTTAATGTCTTAAATTCAATCAAATGATTCTTGTTATGATTTACTCTATGTCTTTCTAATAGTCTAGCTTTTTTTTCTTTTTTCTTCCTCTGTAATAACAGGAAACTTAAATTGAGACGTTTTCTCATCATTTGAAACGAATACAGTGCCCAATAATAAGAACACATTTCAATTAACACCAAATATTACATGTTAATCAGTATTCCCAACAGTCTGTATGTATATCTAATAAAGGTTATGCCTTGCATGGTCACATTAATAAAAACATGCGTGGGCTATTGATTTTTTCCATGTAGCAGAACGCACCCATTTTTTACATTCTATCAACTATTGCCATTGTTTCCTTATTTTAATAACTGGTGACCTTTAACTATATTTTGTAATTATTATTACGATTTAATTATAGTATAGCAGTCCAATACGACACATATTTTCTGAAATAGTTTTCAACGTAGGCTGGTGCCAAAGCGGATTTTGAATATTGAAAAAATAATAATAATAACAGGCAAGGACCAGCGGGGAAATTTAGTTAAGATTATAATTAGGAGAAAAAACAAAAATTGAACACGAGATAAAGTGAAATTGTGAAATAAATGTTTAGCGATTGAAAGTGTTTTTTGCGATTTTCGGCTCAGGCATTTTTCAACAAAACCTCAAATTTTCTGAGAAAGCGGTGGAAAACCGGTTATTCAGTTTTTTATTTTTTATCTCGTAAAAATAATTCAATTTACGTGGAATTATGTGAAAGTATACCTTTTTTGCATTGTATAAGTATGATTTTTTTGGAATCTGGGAAACAAGTGGTTTCCGAGATATTTACTTTTTCGGAAAAAAAAACAAAATCTTCCACGGAATGGTTTCCCCCACTTTCTTCAATTAAATTCATTCAACTCTAGTAATATTACAATCAAATATATACTGTCATTGAAATTTAATTCAATATTTACGTAAATAATTGAAAAAATGGAAAATATTATGTAATAATGATATTGGAAAATTCGTGATTCGAAAAGAAATTTTCTTGATTTTTCTCAATTTTAAGCGGTTTCATGAAAAATAAACTACGAGCATATATAGACCGTTCTAAAGTAGACATTTCAACGGTTAAAATGTGCCCGATGGATTATTTAAATCGAAAAAATACCAATAAAGTTTTCCATGGAAGTTTTAGGTTTTTTTTTTTTCAAAAAATGTAAATATCTCGGAAACTACTTGTTTCCCAGGTTCTATAAAATCATGCTTATTCAATGCAAAAAAGATATACTTTCACATAATTTCATGTAAATTGAATTATTTTTACGAGAGAAAAAAGTAAAAAAGCGAAAAACCGGTTTTCCGCCGTTTTCTCAGAAAATTTGAGGTTTTATTTATTATCTACAACTTTTGTAAAGGACATTTTCCGCTAGGAGGTCACGTTTCGCTCCCACAATTTCACTTTAGCTCGTGTTTAAATTTTGTTTTTTCTCTTAATTATAACCTTAACTCAATTTCCCGGCTGGTCCTTGCCTGTTATTAATTTTATTTTCAAATATATACAAAAGGAATGATCCTTTGTCAATCGAAAACTACAGAGGTATTACTGTTAAAACAATAATATGTAAAGTTATCGAAAGAGTATTATATGGCATAATATCTAAATGCCAAAACGGCTCTTGCACAAGTAGATCAACAAAAAGTGCTACCTATGATTTCGTTGAATATATTTACAAACATTTAGATAATAGTAAATACGTAGGTGCACTTTTCTTTGATCTATCCAAGGCATTTGACTGTCTGGACCTAACTTTTATTCAAGCAAAATTGTATGCTGTTGGATTTCGCGGCAATATCCTATCTTGGCTAATGTCTTTTGTTCAACATAGAAAAATTCATGTTAAAATCAATAATAAAATGTCAAATATACAAGATGTGGATCTAGGAGTTCCGCAGGGCTCTATACTTGGTCCGCTTATCTTTTTACTATACATTAACGATCTTCCGTCATATGTCAGCACAGGCTGTACAGTATTGTATGCAGATGACGTTACATTGGCTGCTCTTGCCGATAGCGCCCCGGTGAGCTTCAAACTCGGCTAAACACTTTATTGGCCGAAGTTACTGATTGGTGTTATTAAAACGCTCTAATATTGAATTCTGAGAAGACCGTATATATGCAATTTTGCTCTAGTAGTAAAAATTTCTTGGTACGTTTATACATTATGATATGAGCTAGAAAAACAATATTGATTACATATGAAAAATACTTAACAGTGGCTTTTATGCTCTTCTTCAACTAAAAACAATATTTGATACTAAACAACTCAGAAATATCTACTATGCTTTAATTTATTGTCATTTGTCATATAATGTCATTGTTTGGGACAATGCATGCAGTTCAAATGTTAATAGAATACTAATATCCCAAAAAAAATTATCCGCCTGATATTTGAATTGGCGCCAATGGATTTCAAGGAACCTAAAATATTAACGTTTCCCTGTACTTACATGTATAAATGCATACTATCTGCTGTCAAAAATATAAATTAGAGTTATTAGTTAGAGCGCAATTCTGATACCCATAACTATCAAACTAGACATGGAAACATTTTTAAAATACCACATCATAAGACCAGTTTATACGAAAAGGCACCTTCTTATATAGGTATCAAATTTCACTCCTCATCAAGTGAACCAAATAGACATTACACTTAACGGAAATTCTCTTGAAGTGGTGGATCAGTTCAATTACTTAGGCAACGTTGTTAATGACAAAGCAAACATGGACAGCGAGATTCGCAATAGAATTAACGCTGCATCCAGAGCACTCTGGGGACTTAGAGAGAGAGTATTTGACAACCACGACCTTGCTTTGTCAACGAAAATGTCTGTCTACAGAGCAGTTGTCATTCCAACACTGGTATATGGATGTGAAAACTGAGTCACTTACCGTCGTCATGTGAAAGAATTAGAACGTTTTCAGCAGAGACACCTCAGAAGTATGATGAAAATCCGTTGGTTCCATCACATATCAAACGTGGAAGTACTCAGGAGAGCAAACAGCCTTCCAACTGAGGTGCTTATTTCAAGAGCACGCCTAAGATGGGCAGGTCACGTTCATCGTATGCATGATAACCGCCTTCCTAAATGTACACTTTATGGTGAATCGCTAAGCGGTAGAAGAAGGCGTGGCGGTCAACGAAAGAGGTACAAAGACGTTCTCCATGAAAATCTAAAATCCTGCGGTATTACAGATTAGCAATGGGAACAACTTGCAGCGGACAGAACCGAATGGCGAGGGGTTGTGGCCAGCTATCAAGGAAATGTTGCTGCAAGAAGGCCGAATCCAAGACCTAACCAGGTCTATGTTTGTCCTGACTGCGGTCGACATGTGCTCTCCCGAATTGGCCTCTATAGCCATAGTCGTGTGCACCGTAGATGAATGGGAATTACAATAGACTACACCTTTTACTTGTTTTTTATTGTACACAATTTATCGACTGTAACATTTTTATACTCGGACTCGAGTAACGGCTAATAAAAAAAAAAATATCAAATTTGTGAATCATTTACCTGTAGATATCAAGGAAGAAAGAAATTTTATTACTTTTAAAATAAAACCAACTACGCTCCTTGATAAAACTTAAAAATTATCTCATAGATAAATGTTTTTATAGCTTGACTGAATTTTTTGTCAGCTCCAATAATTAATATGTTTGCTAATGTATTTCAGCTCACCATAGAATTTGTCCTCTGGTTTACATTTTGTTTTTATTCTGTGTGTTTAATCTGTGTTATCTGTAATACTTGTTTAATATACTGTTTTGTGTATTGTATTTATTGTATGTTTGTAATTTACTATGAATGACTTGTCCAATATAGTTGTATTGATCAAAATGGATGGAATAAAGTATTATTATTATTGGCACCAGCCAGACCTTTATTAATTTAGGAAGCCTCCTATTTTAATTTTTTTATCATATTATATTTGGTAGCTAAATCGATAATTACACGTTCAATTATATTAGTTAGGGCAAAAGACATTTATTTCTGTGTCCACTAAAATTATTGCTGTGATATCTTCTGTTAAACCTTAGCTAATTGACTTATAAATTTAACATACGGTTATTCGTTTTTCATGTATCATTATAATGGTAAATTTTCTGTATTATTTGTCATTTGTTATCGTTTGTTATATTATAAAAATATGCTGTTTATTGGTACACATTAAATGCTCATTATAAAAATGAAAAAGTCTAATGTTATCATAACCGTGGCACTAAACTGATAATATATCGTCACAACACATGCTAATGGATATATTTTTCATGCTTCCAAGGTTTTTATTCGCGTAACATATAATTGAAATCAATTTGCATAGATATTAATAAATTCATTAAGGCATAATTCATAACGCGGGTATTTAATTGAATTACATTTTTATATTTAATTATTACAGTAAAAATTACAATGGACATAAAGTTTCGAGATATAATCTTTATTGTGGAATATATTTAATACACCTGTAATAAATCACATCAATATAAAGTCGGCTGTTTCATATAATAAATTTGTTTGTCAATAAATTGCCCGTATTTTATATGTATACAGGTAGATAAATAATGTGCCTCGCCCCTACTGCTTTATTTCACGGTATCACCTGACAAAACTGCTCAGTTATTTGAAGTAAGACACCTTGAAGGAGGAGGGGTGATAAATTAACAGAGATGATCCCACTTAGAAATAAAAAATATATATTTATTTTCACATGATTGGGGCCTACAATATAGGAAAATCCTTTTTTTCTTTTATTTTAGCAACTTATTTATATTATCGTCCTGACGGAGTTTAGCATTAGCTATCGCGCCACTCAACCAGGACACAAACACATAGACAATTATGCAACGACCGTTCTCTGCAACATTACCATCTGCCGCAGCTGAGACTTGGACTCAGGAATGGTACAGCACCTAGCCGTGTTGTCTCTGACACAAGCTCATCTAGGTGAAGAAATGTTCCAGTTCCTGCAGCTGTAAAAAAGATCGCAGAAAACGATGCACATGTGTTAATGTTGGATTACGCTGCCCAACAACATGCTCTAATTGCCATGGGCAAGGATGTTTAAATTCCGAATCTGAAGAACTCTTCGTCGATGAAGAACCCCCTAATGAGTAGAATTGGATAGGATTTTAGTGGAATAGACCTACAAGGTAAATCACTTTAAAAAAATGCACCGAGAGCTCTACCTCGGGTGGTGTGGAAACGAGCTTAAATAAAAAAACGCATCTTTGTGGAAAAAAGGGGAAAATAAATAAATAGCTATCTGTATGACGACAAGGGTGCATAATTTCCTCCCGCGGGTTGATTGATCAATATCCAAGGGAGGGAATGCCACTTTGCTCCTGTGTAATACATTTGATTTTTCTACGACCCTTTACAGTGTGCTGTAAAACTTACCCCTCAGTTTGGACGCTGTTACTGCAAAATAGGTGGGGATAAGCTACAAGCCCAATAGAACATTTTTTATACAGAATTTAATGACAAATTTTTATTTCATATACTTTTTTTTCTCTCTCAACGAACGGTTTACAAGATAAAAGTGAAACCCCCCCCCATTCCTGAATGGGGTGGAAACTTTTCGGGTATCTATTCCCAACCCTATCGAGAGTACCCATCTTAAATATTATTTCTTCTAAAATTTGCGTGGGCTATTACATGCTTCTCTAATTCTGTCCATAGTTCCGCTATATTTCGTGGCCTATTTTTATACACTTTATTTTTTATTGTACCCCAAAAATAAAAATCCATAGAGGTGACGTCTGGTGATCTAGGTGGCCACGCAATTAAAGGACTATTTCTTCCAATCCAACGCATAGGGAAGTTCTTATTCAGCCAATTTTTAACTATTAATTACTGCATTATGAATGAAAGCCCCATCTAGTTGGAAATAGAGGTTTTGTTGTACGGCTAAAGACAAATTTTGAACGGCAACTCGAAATTCATGTAAGAATCTCACACTATTTAAAATGTCATCAAAGAAAAATGGTCCAATCAAGGTCTCGTTTAAAATTCCACATCAGATATTTTTTACCTTTTCGGAGTATTGCCGTTTTGAGTTTTGCGATGAGACCACGCCATTTGTTGTAAAAGTAACGTCGTCACTGAAAATAATTTTTTTCAAAAAATTTGTATAATTTATAAACAAACCCTGTGCCCAGAAGCAATATTTTAATCTCCTCTCTGCATCTCCTTCTTACACAGTGTGTAAAAACTTGGGCTTATATTGTTTTAAATTATGACATTTAAGGCACCTCCAAATTTTATTTCTGTCTACATTCAAGTTTAGAGATAAATCTCTGACACTAATACGTGGTTCTGCATTAACAGCATCTAATATTACTTTATCCAATGGACGATAGACGCGTTGTATTTTTTGGCTCTAAGTTTCAATACATCTCCAGTTCTATTAAATATTCTATTAATTGAATCAACCGTGGTGTAGTGAATCTGTAGGCGTTCTGGATGTCTCAAATTGAAGATAGACTGCATCTCGATAAGAGTGCACACTGTCACGAACAGTTCTTATTATTTCAATTTTATCATCAATACTTAATTGTTGTGCAGCCATATTTAAGTTTAATTTGACATTCGATACAATTGTCAAATCCATTCCAAAGCACTCTATGTTAACAAAGATATTGGCAATGCCGAGTTCTAAGCATTTTAAAATATAACTACCAATTTTCAGATATTCATTTCATAATAGTGTTTTGGATAAAAAATATATCCTAATGCTTAGTTAGCGTCATTATTACACGATTACAAAGTTATGTAAATATCCGACAATATATAACTCGAATAGTAGGGCGATTATTATTGAAATCCTAGATATAATTTTTTTTGTAAAGGAATGAATATTTTTTAATGAAATTTGGTATACTGGGGTTTAGGTCATACCGAACAAGATTCTGGAAAAACGAAAACCCTATCTCAATAGCTAATATAAATTCCTAATTTTTGCCAATTACTAACAAACAGAGTACAAAAAGTAAGGATAGATGAATGTCTTTGCGATCCGTTAATCGTTAACATGGGTGTCCCGCAAAGAGCTGTGTTGGGACCTATTTTGTTCCTAATATATATTAATAAAATATCATTATTAAAAGATATAAATGGTCATATAATTTCTTGTGCTGACACAGCGATAGTATTTGACGGTAATTCCTGGAGCGAGGTATATGATAGTGCAGAAACTGAACTTTATGTTATAAACAGCTGGTTAAAAACTAGTCTTCTGAGTTTAAACGTAAGACAAAATTTATAACATTTTCGATATCAATAAAGGATCAACCAGAAAAAAGGACATCACTCTCCATGATATTTATTATAGCAGAAACATAAATTGCTTATGCTCTAAAGTTGAGAAGACTGAAACAACTAAATATCTAGGTGTTATGGTAGATCAACACCTACGATGGACGGCTCATATTAGAAATAAACTCAGAAAATTAATTTTTAAGTTGTATCAACTAAGGGATATCCTTAACAAAAAAAACATGACCATGGTGTACGATGCTTTAGCTGAATCCGTAATGAGATATGGCATTATTATTTGGGGGGATTATATAATAATGTATTGAATAATTTAGATATAATACAAAAACATTAATTAAAATAATGCTTAAGGAAGAGAAAATCTATTCTACTGAGCTTCTTTATAAAGAATTTGTTTTGTTTACTATAAGAAATTTGTACATTTACCACTGCTTAATAAGGATGCAAAAACATCCAGGCCTTTTATATTCCACTCTTATAGTACAAGGACAATAGCAAGTCAGCCAGTAGCTGTACCTTTTTGTACAAAATCTCATATACAAACATTATTCTTCTACCTCGGTCCTAAGTTTATAACATGTTGCCTGTAAGCATAAAAAATATATCAATTATTACCGTATTCAAAAAGAAATTAAGAACTTTTGTAATTGATAATTTCAATATACTTACTATCATCTAAGTAGATATTTATACATGTATATCTTAAATATTAGAGACTATATTTAATCTAAACCTATACTCAATACTTTTAAATTACCTGATTATCGCGACTTATTTTTTTCCCCTTCTTAATGCCATAGTACATTCATCGGCGACGCAGTGGTTCTCTTCTCTCCATGCCTTATTCTGTAATTATTATTATTATTTTCTCTTGAAATTCTTATACAATTTAGTTTTGATATTTTGATAAGTACTTTCATCTTTGTGAATATACTTTTTCATTTTATTTAATATTTTAATCTTTATAAAATGATATTTACATATAGAATGAGTTACAACACAGGTACCTAGGTACCTAGGTGACTCATTCTAAAATAATAATAATGTAATATGTATATAAAATCAAAAAGCATATTTTTTTATGTAATTTCCTGAATAAATTGAATTTGATTTAAATTTGACTTTTGATCATAATAGGCGTATTTAATTTCGAAAAAAAAAGTGTTTTTAAATAACTTTTTAATCACAATCTGACACACAAGAAGTATACCAAATTCGATCTAAATCGATCAACAAATGGCCGAGATATTGGGGTGGAGTGGTGAAAGGTGAGACACACGGTATATACCAAAAATGACAAAAAATCGGCTAAATTAAAAAAAGTTATTTTTTAGTTATATCACATGAAAGTACACAAAAGAAAACTAATAAAAAAAAAATTGGCAAAAAAAAATCGTACGACCATTTGGACAAATTGGGGAACGTTTTGAAAATTTTGTGGAATTGGCACTAAAAATAGAATTGTGGCCAAACTATTGGATATTTTTTGCTAAAATTTGGCAGGCTATCTCTTGGTTTTATAGGTTATTTTTTTATTTCATTAAAATTGGTTTAATTTTGGTCAAGTTAGCCGTAATTCAATTTTTTACGTTTTTTCTGTGGACCGATTTCCACGAAATTTGAACTGAAAGTTGCTTGAACAGCTACAATAAAAGGGTACTATTCTCGTTTCTTAACTGGCATTTTAAAGGGTCCAAAGTAAATTAATACTGAAAAACCACCCTTAAAAATGACCAATTTACCCCTTTTTCGTGAGAAAAGAGAGCTCCCCACCTACTCGAAGTAGAAAACTCAGGGTATTCTTAGTTTCACTAAATTGTTTTGGTACTTATTTTTCTATCGCGTTGTTGTAAGTAAAATTTTCTCTTAAAATTTATCTTTACTCCACTAAAAGACTAAATTTACTTAACATGACTTTTAAGTTTGTCACAACTAATTTTTCTATTCTGTACTTTTTAAATGTATTGAATTATTTCTAATTCTAATCAAACACATTCTAACAGATGTTATTTCTTGTTAGTTTTGTCGGTTCTCTGCAAATTCAAATTAAATATAGCATAACATTGACATTGACTTATGGCGTTTAGTTGTAATAATAAATATGCTATTAGTAACCTTTTCATCCGCATAAGTTATACTTATTAAATTGAAAGAGTAAAATGTGACTAAACGTCAATACTTAGAAAACGGTGCAATAATTATAGAAATTGCTTTGCAAGTTCTCACGTTCACACAATTAATAATTCATTGCTAAATCCAAATGTTATGGAGTAAACTCGATGGATAAATTATGCAGCTGCCAAGGAAACAGTTGATTGTCTATTAAACGCGATTTGGATTGAGTGATAATACTGATAATTCAGGCTCAACTGTTGTTGCTAATTAGGAGGTTGTGCGGCTCACGGCATTAGAATTTATTTTATCTCACTTTTATAGGCACAAATAGGTCAATCGATTGGCATTTTGATATATTACTAACAGAAAGAGAAATAATACTTCAATAATTTATGTTCCTATTGCAAATCGTAGCAAATGGAATTTAAATTTTGTGCAGAAATGAATTGTTTAAAAAGACCACAATTCATTTGCCTCGATAGGCCAGGTGCCACGGATTTCGATAGTGAAAAATTAGACGAAAATTACGAAAGTTTTAAATTTTGAGACATTGGATGAAGAAAAAATAACAAATCCGGTTTTTGCACCCTTTTCCAACCCCCCCCCCTCTCGGAAGATTGTTTAATTAACAGAAAATTTAATTTTGTAATAATTTTTTGAAGTAAATTCCAAATAAGTCACATAGTCCGCTTGTAGTTTTGCATAACTTTTTTTACCCCGGAAGATTTTTTCGCATTCGCATTTTTTTATCTGGCACGGCCGTGATTTGGACGGTTTAAACAATAAATGGGGGTCTAAACAATTGCGAAAGTCTTTATGAAATTACTTATTATGTAAATAATAATGTGACTTTTCAATCTCGGAAAACGTCCGGAATTATTATTATTATTATTAGCCGTTACTCGAGTCCGAGTATAGAAATGTTACAGTCGATAAATTGCGTACAATAAAAAACAAGTAAAAGGTGTAGTCTATTGTAATTCCCATTCATCTACGGTGCACACGACTATGGCTATAGAGGCCAATTCGGGAGAGCACATGTCGACCGCAATCAGGACAAACATAGACCTGGTTAGGTCTTGGATTCGGCCTTCTTGCAGCAACATTTCCTTGATAGCTGGCCACAACCCCTCGCCATTCGGTTCTGTCCGCTGCAAGTTGTTCCCATTGCTCGTCTGCAATACCGCAGGATTTTAGATTTTCATGGAGAGCGTCTTTGAACCTCTTTCGTTGACCGCCACGCTTTCTTCTACCGCTTAGCAATTCACCATAAAGTGTACATTTAGGAAGGCGGTTATCGTGCATACGATGAACGTGACCTGCCCATCTTAGGCGTGCTCTTGAAATAAGCACCTCAATTGGAAGGCTGTTTGCTCTCCTGAGTACTTCCACGTTTGATATGTGATGGAACCAACGGATTTTCATCATACTTCTGAGGTGTCTTTGCTGAAAACGTTCTAATTCTTTCACATGACGACGGTAAGTGACCCAGCTTTCACATCCATATAGCAGTGTTGGAATGACAACTGCTCTGTAGACAGCCATTTTCGTTGACAAAGCAAGGTCGTGGTTGTCAAATACTCTCTCTCTAAGTCCCCAGAATGCTCTAGATGCAGCGTTAATTCTATTGCGAATCTCGCTGTCCATGTTTGCTTTGTCATTAACAACGTTGCCTAAGTAATTGAACTGATCCACCACTTCAAGAGAATTTCCGTTAAGTGTAATGTCTATTTGGTTCACTTGATGAGGAGTTGACATAATCTTAGTCTTTCCAATGTTGATTTTAAGTCCCAAAGAATCATAGCTTTGGGCATACACATCTAAAAGTTCTTGAAGCTCTTCCGGCGTAGAGGCTAAAAGTGCACAGTCATCCGCATACTGGAGATCACAAATGAATCGTGTGCGTGTCTTCGTGAAAGCTCTAAAGCGCCCTATGTTAAAGAGACCGCCATCAAAACGGTATCTGAGACCTATTCCTCTGACTGTCAGTTTGTTGTCAACAATAATTGTTAGAGCAGTGGTAAACAAATTAAAGAGTAGGGGTGCCAGGACACATCCCTGCCTAACTCCAGTGAGGGTTCGGAAAGGTTCGGTTGCCTCATTATTATACATAACCTGGGCGTTGTTGTTTGTATGTAGACTGCGACATACTTCCACAAATTTTCTAGGGATACCTAAGCGGAACATAATTTTCCAGAGCACTTCCCTGTCCACCGAGTCAAACGCCTTGGTTAAATCAATGAAGGCCATGTGAATTTCTCCTTGATGTTCGAGTGCTTTTTCTTGAAGCTGTTTAAGTGTGAAGATTAAATCCGATGTGCCTCGGTTTGGTCTAAAGCCATTCTGTGTTTCAGAAAGTAACTTTTCCATAACAGGTGTTAGCCTATTTGCCATCGCTTTAGTGAGTATCTTCCCTCCAACAGCCAGGAGAGCTATACCCCTGTAATTTCCACAGTCCGCAGCGCTTCCTTTGTTTTTGAAGAGGTTGATTAAAAGTGCATCACGAAACTCCTGCGGAGCTTGACCACTTTCCCACACGACATCAAACAGTTTTTTGAGGTAGGGTATGAGCTCTGACGACACAGCTTTAAAGATCTCAGCTGGGAGTGAGTCGGCGCCGGGAGATTTGTTATTTTTTAGCTGCCCAATGGCGGTTAAGATCTCTTCCGTTGTTAGTGGTTTATCTAAGTCTTCGAAGGTGTCATATTGAGGGATAAGATTTATAATATCGTGATCGGCTTGACTTTGCTGGTTAAGAATGCTAGAGTAGTGTTCTTTCCATCGGGCTCTTATTTCCTGGTCTTCTTTGAGGAGATTTCCATTTAAATCTTTAATAGGGCACATATTTTTCCGACTGGGGCCGTACACTGCTTTTACTCCTTGAAAGAAATTCCTGTAGTCGTGTGAATCGGCGTACCTTTGAATTTCTCTGGCCTTGCTTGCCCACCACTCGTTCTTTATTCTTCTGATTTCGCGTTGCGTTTCATACTTAGATTGGGTAAAAGCTTCTGCTTTTGATGAGTCGTTGGGGTGGTTGATAGCGTTTTGGAAGGCAGTATGTTTGCGGTCAAGAAGTTCTTGTATAAAAGCTTCATTATCATTGAACCAGTCCTCCTGTTTTTTACTTGCTGCAGTGCCAAGAATTTCCTCACTCGCACTTTTTAAACTGTCTTTAATTTGTGTCCAGGTAGCAGCGACATCTACAGAATTGGTTTCTTCTAGTGCACTCAAATTCTCTTGAATTTTTTGCTTTAGCTATTCGACGGTTTGTTGGTCGCGCAATTTACTAATACAGAGACGGAATCTACGTTTTACTTGAGTTCTTCGGTGTTTGAGTCTCATAACAATTTTCATTTTAGAGACAACAGGACGATGATCGGTCCAACATTCGCTATCAATGCGCGCCTTTGTAATTTGGACGTCCTTGAGATGCTTCCTACGTACGATAACATAGTCCAGTAGATGCCAGTGACCTGATCTGGGGTGACGCCAGGTGCCATTAAATTTATCCTTTTGTCGGAAAATGGTGTTTGTTATAACTAGATCTTGTTCGGCGCACTTAGTTAGGAGTAGTTGACCGTTAGCGTTCATGTTGACCAAACCGTTCTTGCCTATGATGCCTGGCCAGGTGTCTGCATCTCTCCCTACTCTAGCGTTAAAATCGCCAAGAATAACGAGTCGTTCCGTTTTAGGTATTCTACAGAGGGTTCTTCCAGCTGTTGATAGAAGCTTTCCTTGGTTTCGTGACTTGCATCCAGAGTGGGAGCGTGGGCGCTTATTAGATTTACCGCGTTGCCATCTGATAGCTCATAGCGTAGCAGCATTAGACGCTCGGATAGGCCTTGTGGTACTTGTGTTAAGTTGGATACAAGTTGATTCCGAAGGTCAAATCCTACTCCATGTTGTCTTCTTGAATTGGTGGGAAGACCTTTCCAATAGAAGGTGTAGTACTTTTCTGTGAGAGAGCCTTCCTCCAAAAATCGAGTTTCGCTGAGAGCTGCAACGTCAACATTGAGTCGGTGAAGTTCTCTATCTATTAGAGCAGTTCTTCTTTCAGGCCGATCGGTGCGAGTGCTGTCGTTCAAAGTACGAACATTCCAAGCGCCGTAGATGAAAGAATTAGTTTTGTTGGATTTAACTTGTCGGTGTTTTTTCGACATTCGATGAGGTGTCCCTGTGGGCACCCTCCCCCGGAGATCCGATCGGGAGGGTATTTTACCTCCGGATGATTTTGTCCCACTTGAATGCTCCATCATTTTTTTAAAGCCTTAATCGACTGAAAACGAAGCTGCATTTGAAGTTTTAGCTGGAGCAGGCATGCAACTGACCAGCTCGGTTGCGGAAGGCGAGTGGTGTGGTCCCATGGCACAGAAGGAGACTGTGACGATGGGGTAACCAAACGATTCCAAAAGCAACCTTTGTGTGCGGTGGGTTATTTTTACCGCACTCTTCGTGAGAAGGTGGATGGGCTCACGGCAAAAGGTAAGGGTTATTCCGCCCTTACTCGGTCGTTAGAGCCTCGTTAGTGAAAACAGGGTGCACCAAGTTCAAATTGAACTCATCGCGAAGGTGAGGTTAACAATTGAGTAGGAGAGGCTATAACTTGCGCTTCACTACCCCATTACACTCCACGTCCGGAATATATTTTGTCTGATTACGCTATCCTTTCGAGATATTTTACAGTTTATTTAAAATTTCATTCGTATAAAAAGAATCCGGTAAAAGTTCCAAATTTATTATTGCTTTAATTAAGTCGTCATATAGTTTCAGGGTAATTTGGAACCCATTTGTTAATACGGAACTTGATCTTTTTTTTAGCATTTATTTAACGTGTTTACGTGGCCTACGCCCATTTAACAATTTTGTTAAAACAACTGATATTTGTTTATGTTTAGCACGATCTGGTAGCACTTTGATTTAGTTTTTGTAAGCGAGTCCACTTCAAACTAGCAGAATTTCCTTTATCTAACCGCTAAATTACTTCACATTATTTTATATACTCATTATTGAATCTTAGGAACTCAGTCAGGTTTTTTTAACACTAAATTGTAATATTTATCGCTGTTACAGCACTACAGATTTCCTATTGTCTACAAAGCCTGCAAAAACACGGTTTTACATCCCCTCCGAAGGATGGTACTTCCCCTATACAACCCTCGCCTAAGGTTGTATAGCTTCCGTGTATACACTGATATACAAGCCGCTGGAAGATGTGTGAGGCGAGAACGCGGTCTTCGTTGTGAACACGAATACGACCTCTGTTTGGTGAAATAAAAAATCTGGAACAGTGGGGATTTAGAGCTGAGACCCCAGAGGGTGTTCGTGCACTTAATTTTCGATTGGTAGAGTCTCAGGAATTGATTTCTGGAAGTACTTGTTAGGGTCAATCGCTATACCCTGTATATTGTAATTTGCACTATTTTTATCACTTGATTTAATTTTATCACTGATTTGACTTTTACAGCTATTTCAGGGTCAACGGCTACACCCTGTATGATAATTTCCTTGAAATTACACACTACGGTTTAAAGAACAATATAAAATTATTTATTCAAATTTATTGAACAGAGTTGAAGAAGAATCTATTTTATTTTACAAGTTTCTTTTTGGAATTGGAAACTAATCGACAACAGAAATTCTGTCTTTGGCTGCTTCGAGAATATATTTAAAAAAATAATTAAATCGAAAAAATTCACTTTGACGATTGAGCCTCGTAGGCGAAGGGAAATTTGAAAGGGGGCCGCTTAAGGCGAAGTATTTTAGTAAAATGAAATATAAAAAGGGAGCCACTTAAGGCGAAGGGTTTCTTAACACTAGAAGGGGCCACTTAAGGCGAGGTCTTAAAACTAACTCTTTTTAACCAGGTTTCGACCTGGGAAGCTAGAATTGAACAGCTTGTCTCGAAAAGATTGCAGGGACCGGGAATAAGAAAGCCTAGCTAACGGAGGTATCTACAACATGAGTTAAATGGTAACCGGACCCGTTCAATAGCATAATCAACTATTACACAAAATTCACTTTCGAAACTTATATTTTCCACAAGAACACTTCGCGAATACTTAACACTGGAGTCACTGTCAAAACTGAACTTGGTTTGGGCTTGCCGTACTCCGGTATTTATACTTGTTAGTTGGCTGCGTTTGCCCTGCCCCATGAACCTAGCACGGACGTTGTTACCCCCCTTTTAGATCTGGAAATGACACCATCGAGTCTGGATCGGCACGATTGCGAAATATTACACAATATTGCGCAATAGTTTACTAAAAGTTGAAATTTTGAGGTGAAACTCATATGGAAAAATCGGCGATGAAAAGGATAATTTTTTGATATAAAAAGGAAATTCGAATCGATTCGGGTTTTGGAAATATTTGACGGAAATTTTAATGATATGAAAAGACCCCGTAAACGCGTCACGAAGATCAGGCGTTTAACAGTTGAAGTGACATGATAATGCTCCCGTAGGTGCGAGGTGGCTGGAAATAAGATATGATAATACTCCTACGGGTACGAATCGAGTTTGAGCGGAAATATTGGTTGAAAGGGAATCGAGATATTGTATGTAATATACGAGGGGTGATTGAAAAGTAATGAAATTTGGATTATTAATTGAAGCGCTGGAATTTGATGAAACTAAACTAAATATGAAGACTCGAGGTAGGGAACGTGGTTTGGTGTATACAGGGGGTTGTCAAAAAGTGACAAGATTAAGAGATTGAAAGGGATGCGAGAAGTGAATGAATTGAAGTTGAATGGTGTGTTTTAAGGTAAGTTGAAGTATATGAGGGGTAGTCAAGAAGTAATGAGATTTGAAATGTGAAAGTGGTTTAAAAAGTGAATGAAACGAAATGAACTATTGCGGTTTTGGGTACGGATGGTGGTTTTGACCTATTTGATGACTGTGAGGGGGCTGTATTTTTAAGGGATTTTTTCGTGAAATTTCTGTTATCAAATTACTAGAATGAATGTTGGAAGTGTGTTTTCGGTGATTTTACATTACTTAAGAATTATAGAAGGTTCGTGAATTTTTTATGATTTTTGTGACCTTGGATGTAGTTTTTTTATGTAAACTAGGTCTAGTTGACTTTTTATCATGGTTTGCCATGATGTTTGAATTGATATGAATTTTCTGTTAATTTTGCATTTTTTTGATTTTTGTTTTTTACTTATAGGGAGAATACCCTATAACAGTTGGAACGGTCACCCATCCAACTACTAACCGCGCCTTACGTTGCTTTACATCGCATATCGAAGTATGTACATAGTAAAGACGCACCCACGCTCGCCCCTCTGTCAGTAACTTAATTGTGAATAGAAATTTAACTAGAAACGGAGTCCGATTGTGCGCTTAACTCGCTCATCAACAGATGGCGTAACGCTAGCAAAATATTACCGTTTTCAATAATAACAATATATTTTTCAAGTTTGTAGATTAGTACTATAGCTAAAATAGTGATATAAAAAAGTTTACCTTATTAATTAATCCTCCGAAGTGACTATTCGCTTCCTATATCTGGTCTGGTTAATACCAAGAACTTTTCAATTATGAGATCCTCCAGTAATAGCTATTACAATTAAATCCTCATTTCATTGTGTTAGAGAACAACCATCAGGTAAATTTTATTTACTAACTATTTAATTTTTAATGATCTTCAATCATTTTATTAATGTATTTTCACTTTTATTAAATAAATTAAATTCGATTTCTTCAATTTTATGTAACTAAAATTTTACATGCTACCGCATGGTAATAAAATATTTTTTCTATTCTCTTTTGGCAATTTAGTTTTAATCGGCATTTAATCATTTACATTTATATATTGATAGCATATATATTGAAGTACGTATTGGACACAATATTATATTTATGAATTTGAGTTAGCAATTTGAGTTAATTATTGAACCGTTTGTTAATTAGCCAGCTTACTTCAGTTTTATTTGAAGTTTATAATTTTTTTCGGCTTTCGCTCAGACGCCTAAGCCTTCAGTTTTTCGACAATACTGGAAGCTATTCTACAATCTTTCCATTCAAAGTCCCTTTGAAATCGAATGTTGCCTAGCGAAAACAAATTGCCAAAAATATTTATATTCTAAGTTCAGAGACATTTGGATTCTGTAGTGCAGTACCAGGGCGCGTCCTAGCTTCAACTACACGCACTCAATTTGGAAGAAATTGGTATTATATTTTCGATTATTTCTTGTATTAAATTCCTTTGGCTTATGGATTTTTTTAATATAAAATTTCACCAAAAATGATATTTAAATAAACCTACATATATATCTTTTTAAAATTCACTTTTAAATTTCAATTTCATAAATTAATTTTTTTACTTGATTTTCTTAACTCACAATGTATGTACAATGTTTATATTCAAATCTTGGGTTCTTTATTTAACATACTTCTTGACATAATCAATTGATGAAATTTTGTACAGTTACTAAGATCGGATGACAATACAGTATTCCGTCATTATTTTTGCAAATATCTGCACGTAGGGGGCGCGGGGGTGAAAATTTAATGGTAACAATCGTCGGCCTATTTCCGCTACTGAGGCCTAACACTGACGCTTGTAGACGACCTACCCCCAAACAGGAAGCGATCGACGGTTTTACATCCCCTGCGAAGGATAGTGCATCCCCTACGCAATCCTCGCCTAACATTGCTTCTGCGCATACACTGATATACAAGCCGGTAGATACGTGTTCCCTTGAAACAATCACCCATCCAAGTACTAAACGCTCTTTACGTTGTTTTACTTTACGTATCGACCGACGGATAGGTACAGTAAAGACGCTTCGATCGCCCCTAATAATAACCTAACAGTGATTAAATTTGGTGGATATGTATGTTGCTAGTGGATCAGAACCACCACATCAATTTTGAACTTAAAACATTTATTACGGTTAAATTGTTTATTTATACTTATACTTTAAACTCCCCGTAGAATTATGCTATTTGCTCCAAAACGGATGCATCTTTTTTTGATTGTATGTTTTCAAAACTATTTTATGATTTTGAAAAAAAAACATTTTAAACCAGATTTTTTAACTTTTTTTTAAATTTGCTAAATGAGTTCTACAATTAAAAATGATCATTCAAAATTATTTTTTTCTGATGAGAGAATTACAGTAAAAGAGGATCATTTTAAAAAAGTTTTTTTGTACGATAAGTACAAACGAAGGTATTGATAGTTTAGCATTATTGTTATTTGCTAATAATCAGTAACTAACAATTCGAGTGATTTCTAGTTTTAATGACACTTTTATCACGAGCAATTTGTTTTTTTACGCGGAAAAGACTCATTTGCAAAAGTAGAAAGTGGTAAAATAATCTGTTCCAGATCGAGTTCATTTTATAAAACTTAATTGTGAAATTACTTTGGGGTCTTGAACAAATAAGATAAACAGGTTCTTCTGCATTAAATGAGAACTATTTCACCCTTTTTAAAGATGCGTCATTTTTTAAGTTGTCCATTTTATTTTATATTCGTTGTGATTTTTTAATTTGTCTAGTAGTAATAATTGAACCAGCTTGAGACAGTTTTAAATATATAATATTTTGTGTAATTTCTTAAACAAACAGTACTAGACGTTTCGATGTCCAATTTTTAAATCACCTTTCGAATAGAGGCAAAAATATTTATTCATTTCTACTGTAAATAAGATCTTCCACCAATATCTCACCTCACTTGACTCTCTATCGCATGGTACTGGGCTTAATCTAAATAGCTTTTAGCAGTGATTTGCATCAGTGAAATTTTGTGTCTGTCTGACAGTTCGTTAGTGATATATTTGCAGATTAAATTCTCACAATAGTGATAACTTGCTTCTGTCAACCAAGCAATTTACATTTTGTCAAAACACGATAATTTCTGATATTCCAACCACATTCTTTAAAGTAAGCATTAAATCACATTATACATACAGCCTTGAAGATTAGCTGACTTATATTCACAATTAGGTACTATCAACTGTTGAAATTAACGTTCCACAACTTGGTGTAGTTCTTGAACCTCTTATATTAACTCAAATTGTCCAAGAGTATTGTAATGCAGTTTGTAATATTTCTGCAGAATTAGTAAAATTATTGTAATTTCATAAAATGGAACTAGATTTCATAGTATTTTATTTTGTTTTTTCAACTTGCGTAGATAAACAAGAAAAAATGTTTCCTTATAATTAATTATCTTGATAAAAAAATTTGGAATTTAGCCAATTAAAATCAGCACTGGTTAAACCTTCAATAAGTCCTTACCTGTAGTTCGAATACCTAATTTCTGAATTTCGAATATTTAGGATTCTACAGATAATCGTTTTAAAACTTTTAAATTAAAGGCATAACTGGTTTCAAAACTACTTTAATCTGATTCTTTAATACTTGTAACTCTAGGTAGCCGTCTGGCCACCTCAAAACAGAGAACAAGTCATATTTTCTTCATGTGTCTGTAAATACTCCATTTCAGCAACAATGGATTCAGCAATGTAAGACTTTTGCGAACCTCTGTGTCTATAATAGCTCTTGTTCATGTTAGATTTTGTATTGTTTAAATGACTTTTTAAAAAATAACTTTATTTGTTACCCTAGAGTCAACTCTATGAAAATACAATAATAATTTTGAAGTGATTTATTCGAAAGTGAGTATAAGACTGAGGTTTACAGAGACTGTTGGACGTATTTATAACATTTTAGAACAAAGGACATTACAAGTGGCAATTCAGCATGATCAAGATTTCTGGGAAAAAATATTAAGCTCAGACAGCGTGAGTCATTTTTGAGAAGAGCTGTTACGCAATATTGTAATATGATATGTTTGAGAAGGTTAAGCCTGTCTCAGTAGTATTGTATATCATAGTATATTTCTAATATAACAGCTTCCCCCTTATAAAAAAGTTGGTGTTTTATGCAGCAACTTTTGAAATAAATGTAAAATGTATAAAAAGGTCTCAAATTTAAAAGTTAAAAGAAATAGACTCACCTCTATGCACTCCGATGCCCTCAGCATAGGCTGGTCAGTCTTACTAAACCCAAGATGATGCGCCAACTGATCTAATTTATACATAAAATTGAAAATGAGTTCCTACACAAAGTTAAATATTCCAAAGTAAGGCCTCGATATCCAGTCCACCACTATCAACGTATTACCAGCCCATAATTCATTAAATGGCCCACAGACGGCACACAGGTTTGATTCCTCAGGGACACGCATAATTAGGACGTTACTACACCTGACATGCATTTTCGGTCCCACCATGAATAACAAAACACAATGCCGTGTAAAAAATAATTCACCATTACCACGGCGAGAACTGTAAACATACACTACCAAATCTTTAGTTGTTTTATCAGCTGGGAGGCGACTATACCCTATAGCGTTGCACAAAGACTCGCCTCAAGTTTCGTCAGTAATAAATACTTTATTTTGTGAAGAAACATTCCCCTGACAAAGATTTCATTGACCCATGGAATGTACGGACTTTGGCTTCAGAATCTTAATTGGGGACATATGTGGGAGGAAGTCCGCCATATTGGTTTTTATGCCAAACTGGATGTGCACTCTATCTCCGCAACCGCTGATCCGATTTCAATTTACATTGATTTATGACAGTTATAATATGGATACCAAATCAGAGCTGCATACTCAAGCCTAGAGCGGATATAAGAGAAGTATAATATTTTCAAAGCATTAAAGCATCAATATCAGTAAAGCCTTTACAATTTCTTAACGATGAACCCATAAAATTTCATTGCCTCGGACACTTTTAAAGTTATACGCTTATTAAAAGTAAACTTACAGTCAAATAATACACCTAAATCCTTGCTGTAAATAAATCGATATCGGTATCATTCTCAATATGACACGCAAATTCACATATTGTTTCCTTTCTTCAGAAGCTGTTAATCTTGCATTTGGAAACATTGAGGCCTAATTTATTGTCTAGACACCAGAATTGAACATAATTCACATCAGATGTAACTTCCGACAGTAATCAGTACAAGTTATAACTGAATATATTTTTAAGTTATCAGCGTAGAATAATAATAAATATAATAATAATAAATAAACACCACAGAAATTAGACAACCCCCAATTCCAGAAGCCAGGGCTTGTGCGGAAGGGGGTTACACATTGAAAAAACGCGGACATGCAACCATTTCTTCCAACAGTGCCAGTGCTGGAGCCAGGATTCGAACCCGGTGGTGCGATGTCCGTGTGATTAATCGCGATTGGGCCGTAACCCACTCGGCTATCGACCAGACAGAATAGTTTACAACAATCGATTACATCATTTAAATCATTAATAAATAACAGAAAGAGAAGGGGACCAAGATTAGACCTTTGAGGGACATTGTATGTGACATACTGTTGTTGTCTTCTCCATAAGTAAGATTAAAAAAATTCTATAGTGCCGGAATGGAAATCAAATTGTGTCAGCTTCCTAAGTAAGACGGCATGATCTATCCTGAAGGCATTTGAAAAATCTGTATAAACGGCATCTACTTGCCCCTACCTATCTGATATATTTGAGACATATTGGCTAAAAACCGCTAGGTTCGTAATCATTGATCTGTTACTCATAAACGTATATTGATAGGCGATATTTGGTTACGAATAGAGAGATAGATATATGCGATCATACAAAATAATTTCGAAGACCTTCAAAAAATTTGATAGCATAGAAATAGCCTTTTAATTATCAACCAGTGCCCTACCACCGCTCTCAAACACTGGAAACAAAAAGGAAAAATCATTGAAGCTATTAAAAACATTAATTTTATCTATATTCTTATTTTAACCACCTCCCGTATCTTGCAAATTAGCAAAAACTCATTATTGTTAATTTAAACACGTTTTACAGTATTACGTTAGATGAGGAAGCGGCTTCTTGATTATTATATAACAACATTATTAATAGCCCGGAAAACTGGCTTTGTTTAATTATGCCGAACAAGGCGATTCTAAATTGTTGTATGGTAATCTAGCGTACATTTTACCTTTAATTTATTTATGTTTATGATTATACTAATATGACTTTATTTTTTATTGTTCCGTACTTCTTAAATGGCAACGGGGTAATAATTTTAAATCAACCGATTTATTGGCTGTTTGATTTTATTTGATAATTATCATAGTGATATATAATCGGTGTATTATAATAAATTTGAGGTAAAATTGCTGGGTCGCCCACAGAGCCGCATTCTTAGATTTTAAATTATCGCCATACTTCAATCAACAGAGTTAACTTTCTTGTCTTGTCTGGCGCAGTGCACGTAGATAAGATTTAGCTACTAAACAAGTCTACGGACAAGTGAATATTCAGTGGCGTCGCAGAAAAGGGACGAAACTTGACAAAATATTGGTTTTATTTTTGCACAAAATTTTTCGTTAATGCCCAGGATTATTTTAATTAATTCAGAAGTCGTGATTTGTTGTCTTTGCAAGCTTAAATGTCATAAAGAGAAAAATACAAACTTTATTAGTAAACATATTTATTTGCAAAAATAAAACTTTAATTTAAAGATTTAAAGCATTAACATTAACTTAACAAACATATTCATAAATATTAGTAAAGATAAAGCAGATATGTTTAACAATTACTTCACAAATATAGGCACCAATATGACTAACAAAATAACCAAAATAAACTTATCAGATAACTTCATTATAAATGATAAAATTAATTCGAATATATTACTGAAGCCGATAAGAATAAGTGAAGTAACTGTTCTTACATCAAATTTAAAAAATAATTGTGCACCTGGTCCAGATAAGCTAACTGCTAAAACAATAAAAGCATTCATGAATATTGTTATGTGCACGACTGGAAGCCACTGGAATCATAGAAAATTCGAGAACGGCGCCAGAAAAATCTCGAATGTTCGAGAACATTCTAGAATAAACTAGTACATTCTACGCGGGTATATATACAGTGGATCTAAACGCACTGCAGACAGTTTTTAGTTAGACAAGCAAGCGATAAGGTGAAATAAGTCAAGTCTTTGAACGAATCATCTGCGTGTATTTCAGTTTTCCTAGATCTGAAAAATGTCTTACAATAGAAAAAATATCTTCAATAAGGTATTTAGGAGTTATTCTAGATCAATATATACGCTGGTCAGAATATGTTGTTCACTCATTTTAAAATATTTGGAACAAAAATCAACCTCTCTACATATATTTAAACGTGGCGCTACGCAATAGAGTGGAAGACATACTGATGAAGTTGTGAACGATCCATCTTTTCGCGTCTGAAGAACTTCTACTATATTTTCCAAAAAATGAATATTAACGTTCACAAGTAAGGGTTCAAAACGACTGTTTCAGACGGATAATAATACAAAATTTATACTTAATGTTCGTTTATGCTTAACTGGTACACTGACGGCTCCAAGACAGAACAAGGAGTCGGAGCCGGGATTTACGGGACAAGGCCAAAAGCCAATATCCCGATAAGTCTAGGAAAATACGCAACGGTGTTTCAGGCTGAAGTGATCGTCATACACTGTTGCGCAAGGGAGATAATAGGACAAGGTACTGTTAACTAGTCGATTGCCATTTTCTCTGATAGCCAAGCGGCAATAAAAGCAATCAGTTCCATGCAAATCAACTCAAGATAGGTGTGGGACTGCTTGACGGCCCTTACAGAGCTGGGAAGTCAGAAAAGAGTGACCCTAGCATGAGTATCAGGACACGAGGGACACAGAGGAAAGGAAAAGGCTGACCAACTGGCCAAGGAAGGCGCACTTGAAGCCCCAATAGGACCCGAGCCCTTTTGTGGCGTGGCAAAGCCATGCATACGAGCAGCCATTAAGGAATGGGTGCAAAATAAATCTCTGGAATGGTGGAGGAATCTCCCAAGACAGAGACAGACCAAGGAGTTCATTAAAGAACGTTCGGCCAAATTTACGGAAGACCTACTAAGCCAGAATAGGAAGGCCATCAGAGTAATAATAGGTCTTCTAACTGGCCACTGCCGGCTCAATAGATACATGAGTCTAATGGGCCTGGCAGAGGACGCGACATGCATATTCTGCCAAGAGGAAGAGGAAACCTCAGTTCACGTATTGTGCCGCTGTGAAGGCCTGGCGAGGCTGAGATTCCAAGTACTCGGAGAAGAAAAACCAAGGGCGGACAGTTATATAAAAGGGCCTTTATCAAAGCTATGGAGTCTAGTACAAAGGACAAAGCTGGATGAGGTACTATAAGGAAGATATCCTAGGAGCATCACAATAGATCTGAAAAGGTCGCGGTGGTAAAGGCTAAACAACCAGCTCCTTTGCTAATCTAATCTAATCTAATGCTTAACTGCTTCACTGATGGTACCAATTGGACGTCATAACACTATAAATCTAACACAGTAAGTACTAACACTTTCTTAAAATTAAACCTGAAAGGGAATTTTCAAAACACAAGAAAAAGACAATATAAAGTTCAAAAATATATATTAAATCTCTTCAAAAAAATCATGTTTTACAAAAACGTTCAAGAAAAATGTTTTTACAAACTATAGTAACAACACGGCTAACGATTGCACAAAAAGATTCAAGAAAAGTCGAGGGGTCATCCACTACCCGAAAAATGTACACTTATTCCCATTTTCGGAATACTTGATTGAAATTCCGGGTATTCCAGAGTATTTAGAAATATTCCTATTTATTCCCGGTATTCAGAGAATATTCCGAGTATTCTGGAACTATTCCGGGTAATCCGAAAATATTCCCGTTATTCCAAGTATTCCCAAAAAAAAAATTTATTAGTACATCATTTAGAAGAAAAGATATTTATTTTTGACATAATTTTATATGCCTGTATCTTTTGATAATTAAAAGACGGTCTCTGATCTTTTTATCTAGAAAGGCTGATTACAGGAATGTACATAAGTTTGATTTAATCATGAACACTACCAAAACATATTAAATATTTCAAAAAATATTTCTATTATATGATAATATGTGAGCTAAAATAAATTATTTTAGTTTTTTTTACACAATTAGTTTTAAAAAGGTGGCCACGGCCATAACAGAAAGACACGAATTGTAAATAGCAGCTAAAATCGAGGCTAAAACGTGAATTTGTTACAAAATAATCAATTTTAATCTTAAGGCTATTTCAATGGCAATAAGCTTAGTTTGTTACAATTTTTTTTTACGAAATATCCTCGGAAATATCTAAAATATCTAGATAAAAATATACTGTTTTCACAGACAAATTAATAATTTGCCGTTGAGTTTTTGAAAATTATTAAAAGTGTTCTTCCTTGTACCTCCCAGATTTCATGTTTAAAATTGCAGGGTTTCCACGTTGAGCCGTATTCCAGAAAAACGTTCACCTACAGACAGACCTACAGACGATACGCCAATTCGGATATATTTTATGTTTTTGGTGTTCAAAGTCTAGTTCAAAATGCCCAGTTTCCGAGCCATTTCATTTTCATCCTTGTTGATGTCACGGCAATGTATGCAACTCCACACATTGGCTCACATGGCCAGGCCAATGTTTGTTCTAACATGGCTGTTCTTTCATACAATACAAATGGGCATCCACATATTGGTTACACATTTGCCACATGGTCAGTTTACAAATGACTAAGCCAACGTCAAAATGTCTGTGCCTGGTGACCTGCAACCAGCGATTGGTACTTTCTGTGTAGCGGTTGCTGCATATAATTATGCAGAAAACTTAGCAAGTCAGAAGAAACCAGATCATGCTTAGAATTTTAAAATTATACTTAAACAAATACTAACAATACAGATTAACACAGCACTGAAAAACAAAGCAAAATATGGCCAATGTGTGGAGGGGGAGCTTGGCACATGAGAGAGCATCAGTTCCTTTGATGCGGGGTAAAAACCGACAACCCTACGGCAGGTGGCAATTGCAAACGCCAACGTCTGCCAGCGTCTTCACAAGCGCCAACTTCTCCATTCACACGCTGATCAAGTGACGCTTGCCGTATCGTATGGATACACCTCTCTCAGAGATCATTATGCACGTTGTCACAACATTATCCAAATAGCGGACTACATCCAAGAAATTTCTCAGAAATTCTACACAAGGTGATAAGTCCGTTAACTCATTGCATTACATAAATTAGACAGCATAATGCTCCTTTCGGGATAAAACACTCTCTTTATCATACGATATCGTTTTCTGTAAATCTCGAATTTTTAATTCTTTCATTTATTTATTGTTGTTTTCTAAATTATTTTTTAATAAACCTCCTACACCTATATTAAAATCAAAACTTAAAACCAAAATCTGGCAGCTGATGATGCTGTCTCCATGATAGCCATCCCGAACGTCAGTGTTTAATAGTTTTAATTTTTAATTATTTTTATTCTCTTTTAATAAAAACTTTACGACCTCTTCAAAATACCGTGAAACTAATCGCAAAAGTAATTGCGCTCAGGCACGCACTTGAAATATTTAGATCAGCAACTCAGTCTTTCAATTTTAACAGCACGTTACGGTCTGATATTATTAATATGTACCTACATTCTAATACATACGAATTTTAAGTTCGGCTCTGTACTATTTCGTTCGAAAATTGACTCGTTTAACTTTATAAGTTTGTAATGTACGTCAGCTTGTTTGATGACACCATGCCGCATGATCCAACGGCGATAATAATGAGGTCGTAAAGTTTTTGTTACCTTTTTTTGAGTGCACTGTAAATCTGAGCTCGGCTATAATTTGTTTTGTTCATTTTGTTGAAAGGTGCTAAGTTTTTATTTATACTCTCTGTATTGCCGTTTCATAGAACCAGCCAGATATTCCGCATATATTCCGGGTATTCCAAAAAATATTCCGAATATTCCGGGTATTCCAAAAATATTCCGAGTATTCTCGATGTATTCCCGATATTCCCGGTATTCCGACAGTTTTCTCGGTATTCCGGAAATATTCCGGAAATATTCCGGTATTCCGAACCAGATGTACACTTATTCCTGGAGTGGATAACCCCTCGAGAAAAGTTCAATATTTAAAAATTTTTGGTGGGCTTTTGCTTGCCCGACTATTGACCTATTTTCAGTTCAATATCAATTTTGATCGCTCCTCGGAGCTTAAAAATGCTTGAATCGCAACGACTTTGAATTATATTTTGCAATTACAATTTCATACGTTCAGGCAAGGCGGTCCCATGCACATATGAGTACATGGTAACTATACTTTTCTGACACCGAATCACTGAGGAACCGGTTTAGGGCAAATCCCGTTAAAACCCACCATTTTCCCGTCAAAATCGACTGCTAGAAAATGATAGGGTACCCTTGTCGCTAAAGGCTACTTTCGCTAAAACTCTCGATATACTTTGAATAGAGACTGGATTAACTTGTCCTCATATTTAACACAACGCATGAGTTGCAGTGCTTAACAACGTGGATTCGTAAAAGGGTTTTAATTTTGAATTTTCCGAGTCGATTTTTGTTACACTTTCTAAATTTTGGTGGTCGGGGCGACATTACGTCCCCGTGCAGCGACATTTACTACACTTTCTAAAATTACACTCCTTGATGAGTTTCTGAAATTTTTGCATAAAAAAGCGAAAATATGATTTTAACGTGAAGCACGCTTTTCATGGATTTTGTTACAGTTTCGAAAAGTTTATCGAGTGTTTTGGCGTGTTCTTTAACAAAATCACTACACAACTCTTCACTACTGGAATTTTATAAGACTCACTTTTCTAAAATACGTTACGTATAAACTAAAAATATTTAAAACCCGTTTGCACATGGGGTAAACAAATCCTATTTGGCCTTTGAACTACAAGGAGATCGAATCGATCTCATTTCAGAACATTAATCCTGTACCAAACGGTAACATTTAAATATTCATTTCTTTAATTCCTTAAATTCTGATACTGAACATGCATACAAAATTTGAGCAAAATCTATCCAGTGGTTTGAACTCTAGTTGCAATCATGGGCAAAAATACATTTTTGTGCAATGCAAATTTGAAATTTATCAAAAACTCAAAATGAAATTTTTGCACGATCACAATATTCAGTATATGTATTCCGCACAGTGGGAAAATAAAAACATATTACCTCCATTCCTTTGGCATTATCGTTCCTGTCTTAAAACTAGCCTCCCTACGACCATGGAATCATAATATTATCCTATTAAAGTGCAGTAATTAGGCCATATCGCCGACACAAACGACATTCTTCATCAGTTATTGTCTGTGATTTCGTGGGCACAGAGACATGTCATATGAATACTTGCCCCATGTAGTTGAAAGCGTCTGGCTACGCTAATCATTATAATGCGGAATATTTATATTTTAGTTGCCGTTATGTGTAAATGAAAATTTAATTTCAATTCTGTCACATCACCGTGAATCACCGCTATAAATTCTAGGTCTAGGCTGTTTAAAAATTACTTTCGAAAATAGGCAGATGTTGGCAATGCAATGTAAAGATCTTCCCACGTAACATGGGAATTAGTACTCTCTATTTAAGGATGGTAAATATTATTATGAAATAATGTTAGTGATTTACAGTGCTTTCAATTAACGCAAAAATTGAGACTTTTCGGAAAGGGAATTAATCCCAGTGTACGCTCAGATATTGGGTGTGTACAATTTTACTTCATAAGTTATTGAGATTAAATCTTCTTAGATTCTTATGAGAGATGATTTAACGAGAAATTACTTAGTTACATAGATTTAATTATTCTCTGAATCGTATCAATTATTGTCGGCCAATGCTTATCAAAGGCTTTTCTGTGTAACACGTTATCACACATTAGTTTTTTCAAGAATTTATTTTGTAGTGAAAATACACATAATTATGGGAAAGGATAATTAGAGAGATAATTTAAATAGTTTAAATATTCCATATTTTCTACTCTCCCACGTTGTCCTATCCGCATAGTTGCCAAGCCCGAACTCGGTTTCCATTTGGTTCTTGTTCTATAAAATTAAGTTAAATTTAAAGTTCTTCCTGCCTAGTTTCTGTGAAGTAATGTTACATGGCCTATGTCCATTTAACAGTTTTATATAAAAACTAGTGTTTTATTTATATTTAGCACGATCTGTGTAACATTTTGATTCAGTTTTTGTAAGTGAAACTGTTTTCAACTAACAGAATTTTACTTGTATAACTGCTAAACCATTTCACACTGTTTTATGTACATATTTTTATATCTTAGGAACTCAGTCATGTTTTTCTACACTATTATGTATTTCCGTTCTCAGCATTATCCCAGGAAACAATTGTCTACAAAATATTTATTTACATCAGATACCTATATTTCAATTTTTATATTTTTGTTCACTATGTAAGTACATAAGGTTATTTTCCTTACCTTTTCTCGTTACTATATATAGTATAACCTATAAGATGTAATATATTTACTGAGTTCTTACAATATGTTTTATCATTTGTTACAGCTGTTCATATTTGTGGTTATGTATAAAATGGAAATTACGAATTGTGAGGCAAAGGCAAATCAGCTGTGGTATAGAAGTAATAAAAACTATTATTATAGATTCCCTTTATCGATCATATGCCACTATTTTAGTTGTGAGTACGGGAATCTACAAGGCAGGTTGTTGCGCTTAACTCAATAGTTGACAGATGGCCATACCTGTACTATTTCTCTATTTTATAGCATTCAATTTAATTAGAGGAAATAGGTTTCTCAAGTTTATCGAGTAGCATTATTTTGCAGTAAGTAGGATAAAAAAGTTTACCTTATTAGTAAAACTCAACAGGAAATTTACTTGCAGCCTTTGTACTGATTTAATTTCAATTATTTTTTAAAAATAAATTTAAATTCAAGGTCAATTCTTTTTAATTTAATAAGTAATTAAAATGCTATATGTACCACATGGTTTTAAAATATTTTTTTCTTTCTTTTTCATTTTTTGGCAATTTATAGTTTATGAAATGAGCTTATTTAAATTCTTAGATATTTATATACTTATATTCTATATATATGCTTTTATATACTTATATATTTCTATATATTTATATGTACTTATGTACTTATATGTTTATGCACATATATACTTATACATTTCTGTATACGTTTCTGCATAGCTTCTTCATTCCTGCATAATTCTTGCACAGCTTATCTTTAATATAGATAAAATTTCGTTAACTTTTCATAAATCACCTAGTCGGTTAATTTTCCCACGATTTTCACTCCATTTCATTAAGAGACGTAAATTGCCAAGGAAACTTTAGAATCTATTCTCGCAACAAAAGACAATTGTGGGCCTGGATTGCTGTTCCAGAACCAGTCACCTCAACAATAGTCAATCTAGGATCTTGGTATAAATTTGTTATATATATATATATATATATATATATATATATATATATATATTGTTATTATAAATGATTTGCAGGAAACAACTACTCAGCGGGCAAATACCCCGACCTGCATTGAATTATACCTTACAAATCATTTGGTTGGTTTATATATATATAAAATTTCAGTTAGTCTTTATAAACCGATTTATCTATTATTCATGTAATATATTTTAACATTCATTTTAAACTATCTTTTTATTTCACTTACCAACAATTTCAGTCTGATCTATAGTAGACTGGTTATTCGAGAAAAAGAGACAATTCTACTTATTTCACTATAGATGGTGCCCAATTTAACATCAATTTTTCCTTGTCTCCTTTTCTCGAACTAAACAGAAATCTGTCATTTATGCTGTACATTTCAAAAAGGGTAAATTTCTCCACCCTTACAAATACTCTGGATCCACGGCTCTCTGCTCCGACTTAAACCATCTAGTCGTCCGCATGTGTTGCCTCAATTCTTTCTCAAAAATAAATAATAAGGGAAAGGAGGTAACAGTAAGCGCAAACTGAGTTAATTTGGGTAGTTGATACGGGAAAAGCACAAAGCACAAATGTTTAAAAAAAAAAATCGTTCCGTTGTTTATAATAGGGTGATTTGTTAATAACAAATTCGAAATAATTGTTTTACATGTTCGAGGAGAAATACGTTGATTTTGGAGTTGTGTGCTGGCTTGATGCTCAGGCCAAAAAACACATACATTTTTTTTTAAAATCGGTTTTTAACAACGGAGTGATTTGTTCAAGTTAGGACACAACATCATATTTTTAATAATTATGGAGTGATAAATTAATAAATTCGCGATTAATATACTTTAATTTATCACCATGTGTATTCCATTGTGCACTACATTTGTGCTAACTTTATATACCTAAATGTTTGATATGTAAAGTGAACTGAACAACAATGGGCCCAGTATTAAGCAGCCTTGAGATGTTACAAGTGTTAATGCTAGAGGTATTTTGTTTTTCCACAGCAATTTTTGAAACCTTTTAGTTAGGTATGGATTTATTAAATTGTCCTTATAACTCATTAAAACCGTAAGTTTTACTCAAAGCAACTACTGATAGATTGCGAAAAGCCTTAGAAAAATCTAATATCAAATTTCATCTCTCATTTATCAATGATTTTATTTAATCTACCTCTTTAATCGGTCCTTTGAAATAGGTTTTGGTCGATCCAGTACTTCTGAAAATGATTTCGATTCCGGAAAAAGAGAGCCTAGAAGTGTTTGAAGAAAGTTGGTGGCCACTTTTAGCGACTTTTATAAAGTTTTAACAATGCGGATAATGATCTAAACTGATTCAGCTTAAAATGTCAGCTTAAAATCCATCAGTCTAAGTGTTGCGTTTCATCTGCATAGACAAATTGAATTTTCTTTTGAGGTTCGTTATCTATAATATATTAGAGATACATGACTTCAAATTCAAAACTCTTCATAGTGGAGTAAAAATAGCCCAAAATAAGGCGATAGAGAAGAGTAAGATATAATTTTTTTTCGAAAATTCATTTGGTTCTCATTAAACGTTTTACATACATTGATTATTATTTTATTTTATTCATGTTTAGTACTTGTACTAGATGTGCTACTACAAGAAGTGTATACTTCCGAATCGGTAACTGGAGTTTGGAATATTTCTTCACCCCCGTCATCGCTAAAATCGTATACATCTGAGCTATTCTCTGAAATACAAACATCTTCGAATTCTTCAATATCATAAATATCAGGACTAATTTCTAATCGCCCAGGCTCTTCATCGACCACAGCTTCGTCAACAATATTATCAACATTTTGACACAAAGTTTTCATTGTGCCATAAATTGCTATGACGAGAATGATTTTGCATGAGCAACGTTTAGTTTTGCAACCGACCTTACAATCACAAGTAATTATATTGAGTAATTCATTAGGAAGAGGAGCTTCATCAGCCCTTATCGGCAACAGTTCATTATCTGTTGTTTGCGGCCATCCAAAATTCTGTCGATTTTGGTACTTCAGAGAGTATCTCAGATGTATACGATTTTAGCGATGAGGGGGTGGAGAAATATTTCAAACTCCAGTTACCGATTCGGAAGTAGACACTTCTTGTAGTAGCACATCTAGTACGACTACTAGAAAAATAAAACATGAATAAAATAGAATAATAATCAATATATGTAAAAAATTTAATAAAAATCGAATGAATTATCTTACCTTCGAGAGTTTTTTTATCTAATTTAAAACCTGCTCATAATCACTTTTTATTATTAATATAGTAATTTTTATAATGAGTAATTACACGTATACTTGTGCGGGCATACGTATAATACCGAAAATGACGAGAAATCACCGCGCGCATGTATATAACAAAAATGATAAAATAATCGGCTGAATTAAAAAAAGTTATTTTTTAGTTACATCACGTGAAAGTACATAAGAATGCCTTTATTTTGGTAGAAAAAATTTCGTTTGACCATTGGGACAAATGTTTTGAAAATTTTGTGGAATTTGGAGTAAAATGGAATTGCGGCCAAACTGTTGAATATTTTTTGCTAAAATTTGGCAGGCAATTTCTTAGTTACATAGGTTACTCTCGTCTAAAATTTCATCAAATTCGGTTTAATTTTGGCCAAGTTAGCCGTAATTTTTTCAGGATATTTATATATACATATCGTGGGAGGCTGTGAGCCGATTTTCACGAAATTTGAACTGAAGGTTCCTTGAATATCTACAACATAAGGGTTGTTGCTTAATTATCATTTTAAAGGGTCCAAAATAAATTAAAACTGAAAAACCACCCTTAAAAGACCAATTTACCCCTATTCTGCGAAAAAAAGGCTTCCCTCTCTTACTCGAAGTAGAAAACTCAGTGTATTCTTAATTTCGCCAAAACAAACTTTTCTATGTTGCGTTGCTCCATATAAATTTCCTCTACAAATCTATATTTACTCCACTATCATTTAATATTAATGACGTGAGTGATAATGTTGTTAATATTTCATGAAGCCGAAATTAAACGAAAACTAAATGTTCAATAACAAGTCACTCGCACCAGAGAAATACATGTTATTAATTTTAACCAAACACGGCGAATAATAAGACGTACTCGACAAATCTCGCTTGGTTCGTACAATGCGAAAGACTTTCGGTGGACAAAGCCCCCGCGTCAAGAAAGAATTATGGCTATATATTGCTTTGTTGTTGTTTATGTTCGTAAAAGTGTCGAGTATTAAATCCATTTTTGCTGTTTATTTATGCTATATCCATATTTCCACATTATAATTGATTCTTCTTAATTTCATAAAAATTAAATTATCTTCGTGGTTCGCTTCAGTAAACATTAGTAGCACTCGACCGTAGAGCAATGCCGAAGTTAATCAATTCTAGGAATTGATTATATGTGTAAAAAGTTGTTTACTAGAGCTTCTACTCTACGCATTTTGTGTTCTTTGTAATGCTCATCATTAAAGATTTCATACGAAAATTGCTATAAAATTGTAGATTTTAAATTACATTATGTTCAATACAATTGAAGAAAACTTTTTTAAAATAAAATTATAGTAAGCGATATTATTGCTTTCAAACCATCTAGTAAATTCTGAATGAATATTTTTACCATTTTTTTCTGACAATCGGAGAGATTTGAAATTGGTTTTGTTGCGGATACCCCTCAGTAAAGTTTTTAGAAACCAAATGTCATCGATTTGAAGTGATGCCCGTTTATTTAATCGTTAATCTCAAATTTTTCAACTATATTCTATTCCAATAGACAGGGATCTGGTACACTAAGTTGTGTTTATCGCTGTGCAACTTTTGAACATGTTTTTTAAAATTAATTTCATGTTGTATGAAATTTTCAACTGAATTCATTTCCGAAGAGCACAAAGCGATTCGAGCTTACAGTCTGGAATCTGGAATTGGTTGGGAGGGTGGTCAATAAAAATTATTGAACCACAGCCCCATTGGGCCCATTGTACATCCTCCCTGTAGGTAGACCCTCGCCTAGGCCTCCAACCAACCTAATCTTGCGAAATAGTTGGTGATGCTGCCTAGGGGCATCTCCCTTACATTGGCCAAAGTAGGCCAACATTCTCCCAAAATGGATTCATTGATCGATGAGACGGCAGAACAGTCACAGAGTACATGTTGAACCGTCACGTCTTCTTGTTCACAACCTTTGCAGAGAGGTGTTTCGCTTAATCTCATATTATGCAGATGTTTCCTTACCGGACAGTGTCCAGTCTGGATTCTTGTTATAAAACGTAGGTTCCTTTTGGACATTGCCAGGTAGTCCATTACTGTACGGAGATCGAGAGGGTGGCCTTGGTCAGCCTGGGTAGTTGGTCAACGCGGACGACGGCAATCGTGGCATTTCCACACGGCCTCAGGTTTTCCACGGACTTTGTTAGCCAACCCAATATGTTGTCGTCTTCGCAGACAATTCCGATTTCACCAGAGTATGTCCACGGCCGAAACATGGGTGGCTTTGTTGTGCTGGTTCCGGGAGTGGACAGAATGATCTTGTGCAATTCTCCCTTTAGTATTCTTTTGACATGAACCTCCTTATCCTTGGGGATTTTCCCATAGGGGTTGTCGTTGTCAATTATTGCTACCTTAAGATGACTTAAGGTAGCATCCTTATAGCTGGTCGGAGGAGCAGCTGCAGTTCCAAGGGTCTGTCTGGCTCTCTTGTGCCCCTTAGGCTGTGCTAGGGGAGGTGCACGGCCAGAGGGGTGCGTTGCAGCAGCAGCGCGTTCCTCCTCCTCGCGGGCTTTCCTCCGCCTTTTAGCTTCAGCCTCACAAATTCTTTTTCCTCTGCGAGGCTGTCTCCATTCTCCCTGTGGGGGGACTATTTGCGGTAGGCCTTGTGGCTCATGGATGACCTTTGGCGTACAAAAGGTGGGGTAGTTCCAATTCTTTCTATATGTCCTATAGGTCTATGGCCTATTGAAGAATCCAAATTTTTTATCTTGAGGGGTTGGGCGAGCGTAAGAACGTCTTTACTATGTACATATTTCGATATGCGATGTAATGCAACGTGAGACGCGATTAGTAGTTGGAATTCAGAAGTTTCATAATTTTCAAAATAAACATTATATTCAGTTCATAAAGTCAAACTACGATAAAGAAGTCATTCATACACTTTAATTTATCAAAAACCACAATTCTTCTAAACAAATTCCGAAGAAATAAACCAAACTAACCGATAACAGCTATTAAACTTTCGAAATAACAATTTCACAGTCCAATCATTATAAATTATCGTCCTTAAAAATACTGCTCCCACCTGAACTTCAATCATATCAAAACTGCCTTCGAAGTCCATATTCACATTATATTATTTTTATTTCTATTAATTTCCATTCATATTATTCAACGTCTTCCTAGACCAAAAAAATGGACGGGGCACGGTAAACAAAAGCAAAAATGTGGAAGAACGTTCCGGCGAGGCACTATCTCCGTCTAAACGAAACGCTTTTGAATCTATATAACGCCGAGGTTTTTACACATTAGCATGTCAGTTTGCGGTCGACTTCTATAGGTTACATATCTTCGAGTGTTAGTTTAGCAGTATTAAAACTTTTAAAATTGAAGTGATATACTAGTAAACTGTGAACAAGTTAAATATTATCATTTAGCATTCACTGGCTAGTTCACTTTCTGTTCAAACTATTCACCACCTCATCGTTGCAAGTTAATCGGCGTTAAGTTTGGTAGTATTAAAATTCCCACGAGTGAAGTGAAATTAGTAAATTGTGAGCAAGCATAGAGCACACTCTTGCTAGTTAGTGGTTCCAGAAGAGTCATATACAGGCTGTCTTTGACCATGATTAATTTGGAAGAAAAAAAGAAAGTGTTTTTTGATTTTTTTAACCACGAGCACGAACTCTCCAAAAGTTTCAAACCACGCTCCAAATTCGGTCCTTTGTCTATGAAATGTTAGGCAAGTAAAAGATCCCTACTCTTCGAAAGGGAAGAGCTCTGGTAAAATTCCTGGTTGGGGTAGTTAGTCTACAGAGGTCGGTGTTAGGCCTCAGTAGCGGAAACATTGTGACGTTAAATAAATGTTTAAAAAAATAATCATGAGCGCTTGCCGCTTGAGCCACCATCTTGAATTAAAGGTGCATGAAATTGATTTTTCAAAATAACTCTCCAACGGTTGATCCTACGACAAAAATGCCTTTTAATAAACTTAAGGAAGACAAAATCCTCTACATTTTTTGTATAAACTTTTTTCGTTTTTTCGCCTCATAAGTAACGAGTTGCAGCTATACAAAGATGAATATTTGTCCAAAAAATCTGTAAAACCCATTTTGTTGATAAATGTTATAAGAAAAAATTCAAATGTATTATTTTTACGTTTCCAAACCACTAAATAACATTATAGCAAAATTTATTCCACGTTACGGTGGTTTTTTTGTTGCATACCTACAATTAACCAGTGGGGGAGATATGTGTATTGAGTACCACAAATTTGATGGAAAATATAGTAACATGTTGTAGATCATTAAAGTGGATCACATTCTAGGGTAAGCCATTCGATTGGAGACAAAAGTTGTCTCTTGTTACCTCCTTTCCCTTGTTATTTATTTTTGAGAAAGAATTGAGGCAACATATGCGGACGACTACCTGGTTTAAGTCGGAGCAGAGAGCCGTGGGTCCAGAGTATTCGTAAGAGTGGAGAAACTTACCCTTTTTGATATGTAAATACAGAAATAGTACAGGTATGGCCATCTGTCCATGGTTGAGTTAAGCGCAACAACTTGCAGGTCGCAAATTCTACAATTTCCTTTACTCACAACTAAAATAGTGGCATATGATCGATAAAATGAATCTATAATAAAAGTTTTTATTACTTCCGTACCACAGCTGATTTGCCGTTGCCTCACAATTCGTAAATACAATACATTACCAAAAATATGAACAGCTGTAATAAATAGTAAAACGTATTGTGAGAACTCAGTAAATATATTACATCTTATAGGATATACTATATATAGTAATGAGAAAAGGTAAGAAAAATAACCATATGTACTTACATAGTAAACAAAAATATAAAAATTGAAATATAGGTATCTGGGATAATGCTGTATAGAACGGAAATACATAATAGTGTAGAAAAACATGACTGAGTTCCTAAGAAATAAAAATATGTACATAAAACAGTGTGAAATGGTTTAGCAGTTATACAAGTAAAATTCTGTTAGTTGAAAACAGTTTCAGTTACAAAAACCGAATGAAAATGTTACACAGATTTTGCCAAACATAAACAAAACACTAGTTTTTATATAAAACTGTTAAATGGACATAGGACATGTAACACTCTTCAGGATTTATAGTCTCTCATAGTTTCAGCATAGCGTAGCTTAAGGAATATTTTCATCGATTAGGAACAAAACCAGCTAAGGGGGGAATGTACAGTACATAATCCTCCATGTATACCTTCCTACCTCATGTGCCACATGTAGTGCCTCAGATGAGAGCAGTCAGTATGAGGAATAATTATATGTATACTGCTCTATTTTCACTTGATAAATACGAAACAAAGGACGAAGGGCTAGTGAGGCTAAGTAATTACGAAAATAGGAATAGTTGCCTAATACTTCTAATGGAAAAACAATGCAGCGACGGACGTATGTTTCGGAATTATTGCTCCTTATCAGCGTAGCGTAGCTTAGAACATATTTTTATAGACTAGGGGTTGGTTTTGCTTCTAATCTATAAAAGCATTTCCTAAGCTACTCCACGTTGATGAGGAGCAATAACTCCGAAACACGGGCCCTCAACTGCATTGTCTTGAGGTATTGAGCAACCACATTCTTATTTTTGTAATTATATTTTGTGTTCAGGCAAGTGATGATTCCCATTTCCTCTCTACGTTGTATATAAGAATTAATGATCCATGAATCACTGATTAATCAATTGTGGGCCGTTCCGGCATAAACCGTAATTCTTGGTTGCAGATTTTGAAAAATTGGACTATAAAATATATTACGTCCTTGATAGAATTAAGTCCTCCAGAGATTTCTCTGTAAGAACTGTATATCCACCCTTGTAATAAACTTTTTGTGTAAGTTCCTGGCAGTGGTACTTAACTTTGTAAACAAAAAATTATTGTCAATTTGGAGTAGGTTCTAAAAGGAGTAACAAAAAATTATATTTTCATTGCAGTTCCCTAATGAAACGACGAGAACACAAATTTCATTGTAGCTCCTTAAAAGGTTGTGAGAGGGCGCCGAAGTTACCAAAAAACAGTTTTGCCAGTTTTAAATTTAATTGGAAATCTGAAATCAATGGAATCGAATTTACTTGGGTATGTGTGTAGGGCTAATATTTTCATCTAAAGAGCTTTCACAACACTGCTTTCAAAAAACTGTTTTTTGGTAACTTCGAGGCCCTCTACCGCTCGAAATATTAACTTCTCGGCATCGCGGCAATTACCAAAAATATCTAGAATTTTATTTACAACATTTTTTGTTCAATAACTTTTTCCGTGTGACCAATAGAACACGAGATAAAACGATCCAAGAAAATTTCCAGATGGCGGCTGAAGCATAAGGAGGGGAGGTCACCTTTTTGGTTTTAGACCTGTCCTGATAACATTGAGCATGACAAATTGGAATGTGAAATTTTTTTCCAGGTCATGGGACTTTTTGGTACATTTTACTATACTACAAAAACTTTACGAACTCATTAAAGTACCGTTACTCTCAGTACTATTCTGCTCACAAATCGAATCACTTACTTTTATAGATTTTCAGCTTGTTTGATGACATCATACCGACTGGTTCGCCGTCGTTAATAATAAGGTCGTAAAGTTTTTGTTGCATTTTTTATTTGCAGAGAATCTTTGAATGATACTATACCAGTGTATGAAATCTGTTTGTATTGAATAGGTGGTTCTTTTCTGTTTGTTGAAATATTTCGGTATGGTATTCTTTCGTTGAAATCGTTCCTTATCCGTCCTCCATCTGCGTACCACTATCAGTGTCTTGAGTATCTAGCCGATTTATCTTATTATCGATTTTCCTACCGCGACCCCCTGTCTCGTCACTCCTTTGCTTAGAGTCAAATGAGGTGTTATCAAATGCTCCTCCTATATGTACCTCTGGCAGTTCATTTACTGTCTAATGCCTTTTATATAACTGGGTTACTGAGTTTAATAATAAATTAGATATTATGCTATGACAAAATTAAATAATAATAATTGTACTCCGGTATGTTGTATGTATGCTAACAAATACACCTATACTTAGTAGACAGTATTACTGGCTAGGAATCGCGGAACAAAATGGGAATTATATAAAAATCTCAAAGGAAGAAAAATGGCTGTAGCGTAATTTTCCGATGAGATATAGATGTGTTATCAATTTACTTTAATAATAGAGCTAAAACTAAACCATTGAAGGCGATGAGATTAAGAAACTCTCTTACCGATCTTGGAGTCGACTTGTCTCAGGTCCTTGGGGAACACCAACACACACAATGTTATAAAAGCGTGAACAATTTGATTAAGTCTAGTTTAAGTATGTCATTTACCGCTTTTATATTTCTGTAATTTTGATGATTTCTTTTATATCAAGTATTCTTGAATTGTCCACTATGACCGCCTAGGTGTTCCCCCATTTATGCAGAGCGTTTTGCATTATATATTATTATACATACGAGTATTAAATGAATTCGTTACTTATTTATACTTAAGTAAGTTAGCTGATTGCGGGCCCTGTTCAGTTGAAAACAAAATTCCACAAAAAAGGAAATGTTCTAATTACAGTTCTGATTCCGTCACCACACCACATGGTGGTGACTGCCGGTATTTTAAGGTCTCTGGAATTGAATAGCGAAAATGAAAGGCACCGTCGTACTCTCGAGATACCGGGTGTTCACTTTTTCAATGGGATTGTATTGGTAACTTCTAAATAAAAAAATAGTTGAATTCACCATATTTTCATTTTGCCAATAAATCGCGAATGGTAGAATTTAGAAGGAAATACTTTTGATAAAAATTGAATGGTGTTTGATTCCCCTTTATAAAATTATCAAAATTGTATTTTTATCAGATCAACGCTAAGCGTTACGACGGCCAACTTTTATTTTTCTTATGGACTCCTGTAAATTTTTTAATGAAAATGAACTGGCATCATCTTAGATATACTAAACCGTAAACATTTATTTTATAAGATTGGTCTGTGCAAGCGTTGTTATCACCCTTAGGCATTTGATTCAGTAGGTGCATCTTGGGATGCCTCGATAAACAATAAACTGTTCTACAACTGTCATTATTCGTAGTATCGTCAATTTTCGTTGCTTAGAATGTAACTTTTCGCTTAAATTATGAGACAATTATTGTTATTTAAGTTGTCATTAAACATATACAAACTTTTTCAAATTAATTGTAGTGAGGTATACACTAGACGAAAGAAAAAACATGTTCGAACTGTACATCAAGTGTTACCAGAAACTCTGTACGAACAAAACAACACTATATAAAATTGTATCCTGAGAGAAATCATCCGGATATTAAAATATTTCGTCGTTTATCCCAAATTTTGGCCGAATGCGGTTCTTTCAGTAGAAGTAGAAATAACTACGTAACAAGAAGAGAACCCGTAAGTTTATTTCAAATTCACGTAAACTCAGAAAATTCTTGTAGAAAAATAGCAGCTGAATGTAACTTATCTAAAAGTCGTGTTCAGTAAATTAACAGAAAACATGGGTACCGGTTCAAATTCTATACCCTAATGATCCATAAAAAAGCTTGAATTTTGTAATTGGTTTAGGCGCAAAGTAAGGACCGATAATAATTTTCCTTTTAAAATTATATGGGGAGATGAAACATCGTTTACAAATAAAGGGATATTTAATAGAGAAAATAAGCAACAAACAACCCCCACCTCGTACAAGAGGTACGATCCCAGGTTCGGCTTTCGATAATTCTATGGTGTGGCCTGATAGACAATAAACTATTGGGCCCTTATTTCATTGAAGGCAACCTTAATGCCCAAACATATGTTGCAGTTCTAGAAGGAATGATTGAAAACTTACCGTTAGAACTTCGACATCTTCGACAAAACAGGGCCTGGTTTCAACAGGATGGAGCTGGTCCTCACAATGCAACATACATTAGAAATTATTTAAATGAAACATTTCCCGCTTGGATGGAATAAGAGAACTAGTGGCTGGGCCAGCTAGGTCGTCAGATCTTAATCATCTGGATTATTTTCTGTGAGGATATCTTAAAAATGGAGTGTAGATAGGTCTGGGAGGACCATAGAAAAACCACAAGAAAAAATGGTGGAGGCATTTGAAACAAATGAGCCTGAGGCAATTCAACAAATAAACTTACGAACATTTACATGTCTTGAATAAAATGGAGCACATTTTGAACAATAATGTAATGATGTGTTTCGTGCTTTGTTAACTATTTAATTATTGTTTTATCATTCGCAATAAAACTTACAATTCGAAAATTAAAGCTATCTTTTATTGGACTTATTAAATTCTTCTATAAAAGTTGCAAAATAGCTAGAAAACATTTCCTTCAAAAACATATTGCATTTTGGTTAGAAATAAATAGGCATCGATGTGAATTAACAGAAATGGTAGGTTGTTAAATTTCAAAGTTTCGGCTGCACGACGCTCAGCACCAATGTTCTATAAAACGAATTTTCACGGTTTGGTATACCTAAGATGATGCCAATTCAATTTCTTTAAAAAAATTAGAGGCGTACATAAGAAAAATAAAAACCGAACACCATTAAACTTTTATTAAAAGCTGTTTCTTCTAAATCCTGTCATTCGCGATTTATTAGCAAAATGAAAATATGGTGAATTTCACTACTGAAAACTCGTCAAATGTGTAAACTACATCTTAACGAGCTTTAAAATTCTCAACTTTTTTCTAATTTAACCGACCTTCTATCTCTTGCGGTTTAGAAGTTACTAATACTATCCCATTGAAAAAGTGGACACCCTGTATACTTATGATTGTTGAAATATTCTATCATCCAATCATAAAATGATATGCCACATTGTCTTTTCGAATATTTTTCAAGGTTCATAATATGCATTGCTATAATTTGTACGTATAAAGTTTTGGTTGAAATATATTTAAGATCTGATGACCTAGAAGGTTTCAGGTCTGCAGATATTACAATATATAACAATTGGCAACAATTATCAGTTGACACGATACAATTAAAAGTCAAGTATTGAAAACGGTAAAATTAATGAGTTCTGTTGCGGCCCCATACCGTCACCTTCACAATTATGTATACCGTGGAGGAGAATTATGTCAGGAAAAATATCAATTCACATACTCGTACATTATACCATCCACATTTATTTATACTTTGCATTGACTAAAGTTGTAAATTGTGTCTAATCTTTACATTACACAGGTTCATAAATACAATAAAACATCGCCATTATGCTCAGCAATTGAATGGTATAGCTTTGTAAATTACAATAATTTTCCCATGAGGCTTTTCTATGATATCTCATTGCCTTTTAGACTTATCAGATAAACTTGTTGAGGATGTTCAGCATGAATAATGTAGATATTAATCACTATTAAACTTATTAAATAAAATGTACTTTAGAGATATGTAATACAAAATTTTCGCCCGCAGGCAAAAGTTATTGCAGTTCGCATGGCAATGGATTTCAGTCACGCGATTGTTTACTGATATTCGGTTGTTTTGTTAATAGCGTTACATGTGAAGCAAAAAGGCAGGGCTTCCGCGTGTGCATGTTTAACTGTGCTGCACATAAAAATAATTCAAGAGAATTATTGCTAAATTTCGTATTATTTATTAGACTGCAGCGAATGTGTCATTTTAAGACAAGGCCGTTTGTTATTGTAAAATATTACCTATAAATTTTTCTCGTGCTCACGATTCTCGATATTAATGCAAAACGTAAATAAGTAAATCATATTGTTGACAAAATACAAAAATAAAAGAAATCAAATAATGAATAATATATATTATTTCTATTTTGTGCTCTTTAATACAGGGTGGCTCATAGAAAACATCCTAACCCACTTTTATGCCTTTTTAAATAGATGAAAAAATACATCGGCTCGCCAATTGTTGTTTGCTTCCGATTAGGGCTGACTTCTTCCCTGAATAATTTTTGTGGCAAAAGAGGAGTGCCGTTTCACATCATTTTGAATCTTAAAAAACTTACTGTAAGATTATGCGTCACATTTTAAATTTAAGCAACTGGTTGTCAACTAATAGCGAATTATGATAATCAATAAAATTTGCTGCATTCAAATATCTCGTAATGAGAAAACGAGGGGTAATCACTTGTGAAGTATACTGATCACTTTTGTGTGAAGTATAGTGTAGTGTTCATGTAGTATCATGCAGTACCAATGTAGTATCGTGAATTACGATGTAGTATTATGAAGTACGATGTAGTATTATGAAGTATAATGTAGTATCATGAAGTACAATGTAGTATCATGAAGTATATCTTAGCCTAAATATAAAAAAGACAAATTTATGACATTCTCCCTAACAGTCAGTGGCCAACCAGGCAATGACAAATTGTTTATTCATAGCAATTCATGCAGTAGTAATCTATATGATTGTCCATCGATAGATAGGGTGAGTGACAAAATATTTAGGGATAGCTGTCGATCAACATCTAAGATGGCACAAACATATAGAGTATGTCGTGAAAAGGCTAAGACGATTAATATACAAATTTTATCAATTAAGACATATTAAACAAAAAAATCTTAATTATCACATATCGAGCTTTAGCTGAATTCATTATTAAGTATGGAATTATAATTTGGGGTGGATTATATAACATTGCTCTAAGAAATCTTGAGGTTATGCAAAATACGATCATAAAGATAATTTGTAAAAAGGAAAGACTATTTGCTACAGAAATAGTGGACCTACTTAACATTAGAAAATTATATGCTTATGAGTCCCTAATGTGGATGTTTAAAGTCCAAATGCAAACTCTAGAACATTGCTATACTAGGTGGAATGAAAACATTCCAGTAGAAATCCCTCTCCTTAATAAATCCCAAAACAAAAATAAACGTAGAATTAAAAAAAATTGTAAATGCAAATTATCTTCTACTATCAAAAATGTTTTAAGTATTTTATGATTTACGTAGCATAATAAACATATTTTTTTGATAATATTCTCTCATCTGTCGTCTCTCCAACAATCATCAGGTAATCCATTCAGCTTTCTTATTCTGCTGTATTTGGTATTTTGCAATCATGTATCAATATAGACTCTGTATTTTTAGTAATTTTGCATAACCAACACAAGCTCCCTGTATGCTTAGGTGTTATGCAAAAATTAAGTTGTAATATCGAAACTGAATAAATAAATTTCTATTCTATTCTATATTCTATATCATGTAGGATAATGTAGTATTATGTAAAGCCAGTGTAATATCATGTAGTACTTTTGTAGTAATGGAGTCCAGATGTAGAATTATATGGTGTGTGTTATCGACGAGTTATTTAAGTAGTATAAAATTATTACCAGTGCTACTTTTCAATATAATAGAATGTTATTATGTAAATTGTACACCTTGCGAAGAGACGAGTATGTTAGTTATTTTATCAGGACTACTGCTATTCATTAAAAGAATAAGACGGTTCCTATTCCTATGTAGAAGCAAAATTAATTTACAATTATTTAGGAATTTTCGAGGATATTTTGCTTAAAATTTTGCTGCGTTAAAATTACCTAGGTTGAACAGTATTGTTTATTATTTCACAAGAATACACCCTATACCAATATTTCTCGGTATTTATGAACTGTTTTTATATGTAGTTAAATTATGTAGTTATTTAAAATAATATTTTATTTGAAAATAGATTGTTAAATCGGGCGAAAATAATTTTTCTTAGTGAAAGTAAGTGGAGCAAATATAATTTATATATATTCAACTATTTTTGAGGTATATATGAGAGAATATAGTATAATATAGTATATATAATTTTAGTCATAAAAATGACCAATCTTCTCAATGGGCTGGATTTTTGTATACATCTTTATTTTTATATTTTAATTAACATGCTAAAAGTTCCAATCGATATCGTGCCAGCGTTGAGAGATATTGGGGGTCAAAGGTCACGAAAAATTTGAAGATTTACAATTTTCATAATCGACATCCATAGGAAGCGGGATTTTTGCACAAAACCATTTTTTGAGACTTTTGACCTCGCATATTTCGCAACTCCGGCACGATATCGATTGGGACTTTTAACATTATTTAAAACATGCAAATAAACGTGTATTCAAAAATCCAACACACTAGGAATTTTTAAGATCTAAATCTAAAAATTACTGGACTATATAAATAAAGCATTTTAGTCATAAGCAGTGGTTACAAATTTATTTGACGTAAAAAAAATAAAGCATTCTTAAATTTTTTTTTCCAGGTATGGCACTAAAGCATTATCCGTTTTCAGTAAAATTCGATGCAACTACTTTTGGAGTATATACCGCTAGAAAATAATGTCGAACACCGAGATCGTTTCGCGATTGGTTACGATAATGTCAATTATATACTTCATATTACATTAATACTTCGCCGAACTACACTTGTACTTCATGCTACTTAACGATACTTCATCGTACTACAGTGATACATCATATACTACACTGACCTTCATTATACATATTGATATAAATAAGTACCTATTTTAGATTATGAATTATATTATATAAGTAATTTTAAAACATACATTTTATGCTATTACATTCATTATTATTTTAACTTACATACATATAATTATTTTAAAAAACAAATTTAACTGCATATTAATTCTACGTAAAAAAATTATTAACATTATATCACTCTTAATTCTCATTTTGTTAAAATATAAATAATAAATATAAAATAAATATTTGGTTTGTTGAAAAAGAACTATTATATTTTTAAATAAAAGATATTCTGTTTTGAATGCGTTAAAAAACGCTGTTTTTAACCCTACTGTCCCTACAACGTATTATGGGTTTTTAGACCCTTGGCAAGAGAGTGAGTAAGAGTGATATAATTATTATGAATCATTTTTGACGTAGAATTACAAAGCAGATAAATTTGTTTCTTAAAATAATTATATGTATGTAAGAATAATAATGATTGTAATAGCATAAAATACATCTTTTAAAATTACTTATCTAATATAATTCATGATTTATTTATAATAGGTACTTTTTTAATATAAAAATGTATAATGAAATATCGTGAAGTATGTACGAAGTATCGTGAAGTATCAATGTAGTACATGAAGTATCATTGTAGTACGATGAAGTATCGTGAAGTGGCATGTAGTATATGAAGTACGAGTTTAGAACAATGAAGTATCGTAAAGTATGCATGAAATACTGTATAGTATGATGGACTATATTGTAGTCCGATGAAGTATTAATGTAATATGAAGTATGCTGATCACCTTTCGAAGAAGTGATTACCCCCCTCGTGAAAAAAGGTCTTACTACACGATCCGCATAAGTAACCGCTAAAACATTGAATTTTTCAGAATGTTGACTGGAATTCTAACTCTAATTTCGATTCGAGGAAACCAAATTCCAACCAAGAGGTGCGTGAAGTACTTGGTGATCAGACTGAATCAATGACTGACGTTCAATACACACATTAATGAGCCAATACGGACGGTCTATTCCCTGTCCAGGGGTCTGTATCCACTCATGATCGGGGGTACCAGACTTAACCGACAGAATAACGGGGACACTATGGTGCGGCATACCGGCCACGATAATGACAAAAATAAGAGTGCTTGAGCACAAATTTATGCGCCTCATTTGAAACTCTGACAGGTACACCTCCCTCAGAGATTTATACACACTTTGCTACGACATAACCTCGATTACGTCCAGCAGATCTCTCAAAACTTCTTTCTCTTTCAAGCTGGGCGATAGTCCGCTAACAAGACACATAACGCAAATTAGACAACATAATGTCCCATTTCGGATTAAACACCCCTTACCATACCAGACGTTAGCGATTTTCCGACAACCCCTATAGCCAAATTTCTTTTGCTTACCCTATCCACGAAATCACAAAATCGATCCGAACCGATAAAAAAACGTAAAATATTTTTTTCTCAAAAACAGCTCCAACGATTTTGATCCAATTTAGCAAAGGGATACTCACTTAGCATTAGTATAAGATGACATAATCCATTATTAGGGAATAATGGATTATGTCATCAAATTGTAGGAACCGAGGCTGTGGGGTTAAGGTTAAAATAAATAAAATATTTCCTTTCTTTAAAACGGTTTTAATGATTTTGTTTACATTTGACACATGGATACTTCTTTAGTATCAGTGTAATATGACGAAACTAGTTGCCTCTAGAAAATTCAGAGAAGGATGATTACGATTTTGATCAAACTTAGCCAATGGATACTATTTTAGTATTAGTATAGGATGACAGGAAATGAGGCTGCTTAATAATTTTATATAAACTTGTTAACAGTGAGATGGGGTGGTAATTTCCTATATTATTTTTATAACCACTTTTATAGACTGGAATAATTATTGATGTTTTAAAAGCGGCTGGAAAGTGACCACTCTCAATGGAATTATTGCAGATATATGAAAGTGGCTCTTTTATATCGTCAACTACTACCTTTAGATTAGTTGATTAAGTTTTAGACTTTAAATTATCAATTCCATTACAGTTTTTGTCTTTCGATTGTAAAGTTTTGTGACCAATTTCGATAGGTTTGTTGGGTCCAGAAAAATCGAATTTTGATTAACAATTTGAGGACTAACTGCATTATTTTCAGATTTAATTTATTGGGTAATTCACTGCTCAGATTTTCAAATTTTTGCATCCAAAACGTTACCATTTTCTGTTGTTAAGGTTATTGGATTTTCTTTGGTTTTGTCTCAGTGAGCTCATTTACGGTATTCCAGAATTATTTTGTATTAATTTGACAATTGGCTATTTGCTGTTTGTAATAATTTATTTTTGTTTCCTTTATCAATTTTTCTAATATGTTCTTGTACCTTTTGTACTCAGCTTTCAGTGGTTCATTATTAGGGCATTTTAAAGTATTTTTAAATATTTAGTTTTTTATCAGTAGATGTTAATAAGGCATCTGTTACCCAATTCAATCAAAACTGATCAAAGTGTAGGTTTATGTTCAATTTAAATTTTCTAACGTTATGCTAACGTAAGGTTTAAGTCAGATTTATAACTTAATAACTTACATACGAGTTTTAATTTTATCCAGCGAAAAATGTGCCTATTGCTCCATTGCAGTAGAACCTTTCAATGCTAAAAGTTTTTGTTAGCCTTCTCGTACCAATTATACAATTGTTTCTTGATTTGTTGTTCTTTTGAATTGAGTTAAAAAATAATAAAAATAATAAATCACATTATTGCTGCGAGAACTTTGACAGGTGTATTTTTGTTTAACTAATTGTGTATTTGCGTAGGAGTAGATAATAATTGATTGCCTTCATTGTAGAAACTGTCTAGGGCTTTTCACGGAATAATGAGATGTATTTATTGCATTCCATACTTGATTTATCATTTATTCTTTAATTTTAATTGATATTTGAATCGCTAGCATAATTGCAGTTATTGTTTATCATTTCACGAACATCTATCAATTAGTTTTTTGTTTTAGAGTCATAAATCACGTTTGAGAAAAATGCGGAGATAGATGGCTTGATGGTACGTAATTGGCTTTATTGTAGCTAAAATAGTCGAGACATATTCTTGTTTACACTCACGTGCGCTGCGTTCCAAATAGACGATCAATTTGGGTTTATAGTTTACAGAAATTAATTACGTAAGGAATTATAATTTAAAAAGTTCAACGTAACACCAGTTTTAACCGGAAAACATTTTTGTTAAATTATATTGTTAAAGACATTTATCCCTTTCGTTAAATAAAAGGAAACATACTTATATTCAAACATGACCTTGCTTACTTGTTCACGCAATGTTACAGTTTACCTAATTGACAAAATCAAGTTATTTTTAGTACCTAATTGATTATTACAAAATTACACTCAATTACCTCTGATTGCCTCATTAATTGTTGACAAATTAGTTTTCAATGAACCATATGGTATTTATTATTAACACAATGCACGCAAATGAAATTGCCATGCTAATAAAAAGCCAATTGTGCCCAATTTATTGCTTTATCTAGCCATGCGAACAGAACAAGTAATGTTTGCCCATTACTTGTGGCTTTGTTTAGTTGTAAAATTGTCCACACCAAAGTTACTAGGTGTACTTTGATTAGATTCACTACGGACATATTGATGATACATCACAGTGTCGAGTAAATTGCTAGTTGGGCCACTATTCTTATGGAAAATTGACATTGAGCAGTGGCTACGACCTTAAAAAATGAATAGTTATTTAGTTAATCTATCTAAATTTTTGCCGTATATGGAATTGTTTGGAAAAGTGAAGAAATACAGTTATCGCCAATATAATTGTCCATTTTATCGAAAAATGCCAGATCATACATATTACAAATTATGTTAAGTATGGCCTTGAAAGGGAAAGTGAATTTATATCTCAGAATAATGAAAATCAAGTCCCATAGAAGAACATTAATGAAAATAAAATGAAGGGGAAGAATTTTAGTGCGAATTAATAAAGGTTATCCACTGAAAAGAATTTAATTGCAAAGAGGACAAAACAAATATCAAGGCGCAGTGAATAGAGCCGATATAGAGACATTATTACATAGCGTTTCTCACAAAAATACGGTGATGACCATGGTGAGCTATTTGTACCAGTTGTCGGAGGAAAATCTCAAATTGTATTAAAGCATTTATGAACCGAGATAAGAATACGAGACATAAAATTTAATGAAAGTTTGTCACGTGGTTTTAAGATGGTTTTTATTTTGATTTTATCGCCTTCTTTAGATTACCGCCCTAACTTTAGCGTTAGCTTCTCCACCACTCAACCAGGACACATGCACACAAACAATTACATAACGATCATTGACTTCAACATTGCCGCAGCTGAGTCTTGAACTCAGGAGTGGTACAGCGACTAGCCGTGTCGTGTTCCACACAACCTCGTCTAATCCTTTATTACTAACTCGGTAACACATGAAAAAACGCCACTAAACAATAAACATCCATCCCTTAGCCAGGATTTGAACTTAGGACCCCTTGATCTCAAGCCTAAAGCGTAACCGTTGAACCACTGAGCCGACAAATAACTCGGGAAATTTTCAAATTTGGCAGAATTGTAAATTTAGGCGACCAGAACTAAAATCTACACTTTGCACAATGCAATCTCTGCCACTCGCGCTACCATGTTGACAAGATCGTGGCCAAATAGGGTTTTTCTATAATCTCTGTTATAGTGCATCCTAAAGCAAAAACATTTATTATAAAAACGAACGAGGATGACATTTCCCTTCTAAAATGATTAGTTTACGCACAGCAATCTAATGAAGGTAATTAACTATATAAAAAACTAAGTTATTGCCTTATACCTAAAAGAGAAACAATATTACAGCTACGGACACGTGTTTCGGAGTTATTGCTCCTCATCAGCGTAGCGTAGCTTAGCGAATATATCTTATAATCGAGCAAAACCAACAAAGGCAGGAAAGTACAGTGCACAGTACTCCATTTGTACGTTCATACATCATGTGCCACATTTAGGGCCTCAAATGAGAGCAATCAGTACGAGGAGCTCTATGTATACTGCTCTGTTTCCACCTGGCAAACACTATATAAAAGATGATTGGGGTGCACTGTACTTTTCTACCTTTGTTGGTTTTGCTCGATTATAAGATATATTCGCTAAGCTACGCTACGCTGATGAGGAGCAATAACTCCGAAACACGTGTCCGTAGCTGCATTGTTGTTTCTCTTCGAGGTAAAAGGCAATAACTAATTTCTTTATTTAATTATTTAGCCTCATAAACCCCCATCATCTGTAATTAACTATGTTCGTTTAGCTTAGTTTTAATCGTATTGTTTCACATTTCTGGGTTTTAAAATAGCTGTGATCTATTAAAGTGGAAGTTCCTTTAGTTTTCTTATTATTTTTTGGATTCCAGTATTCCATAAATCAGAGGCGTAGTCAGGAGTTCAGGAGAGCATTACGCCACGTGCGGAAAGCACGTGCTTTACCTGTTAAGGGTGTGGCAAATCTTTGAAAAACAATGCAAATTTTAAGAAACGCGGAATTTAACAAAAAAATTTACGTTGTGAACGATCCATGGTATGTCTTGCTAAATTAGATACTAAGATGTTCACTTAAAGGGTTCGATGCGACTAATTCAAGCGTAAAATACAAAATTTATACTTTACTCTTTAGTTCTGCTTAACTGCTGGCACTAACTGGTATTGATTGGACGTTGTTGCACTGGCTTAAAGCTAACAGTTTCTTAATTAAACTGAAAGGGAAATTTGATTAATATGTACTCAGTAAGACACAATGAAAGGATAGAATATTTGGGTAAAGGTATATATTGATCTTTTAAGATAATTTTGTTATTGTTGCAAATTCCAATTATATAAGTATAAGTATAAGGTTAACGAATGTATAAATTTAACAAGAGTGACGGTCCATACCACACAGGGTGAGGAACAGGACAATTCGGACAATGTAGTCTTCAACTACCATCCAATGTGTTAGTTTTTAGTAAAACGAGTGACACAAAAAGATTCAATCCACAGTTCAATATTCACGACTATATGGACTTTTAGCTTGCCTGTCTCTGTACGTATTTAGAAATATCACAAATAATTTCTGATGGTCACTATAGAGTTTGAAAATGTTTGAACCGCAACAATTTTGAATAATAAAATCTCAGGCAAGGCGGTCCCATGCACCATGTACATGGTAATGATACTTTTGTGACACCGGACCACTGAGAAACCCCCTAAGGGCAAACACGAGGGAAAACGCATAAATTTACCGCCAAAATCGACTGCAAAATGTGAAAAATTTACCCTCAAAAATGTTGTCGCTTGCGTCAAATCTCCCTTCAGAAACTTTAATAAGTAACTTTTTACTCGTCCTCATAATCAATATTATGTCTAAGATGCAGTGTACGCCTATTCGCAATAAAGAAGAAGAATAAAGAATAAAGTCGGTTTTTAAGATAGTTGCTAAATTTACGGCCGTCGAAGCGACATTCATTAAACTTATGTAAATTACGTGCAGCGTCATTACAGTTACATAAATAATGCTCCGTGGAGCGATTTTTTATGATAGTTCTCAAACGTGAAATTTTTTGCAGTTGTAAATGAATTTAAAATTTTGTTATAATTTCGAAAAACATATATCCATGGGACGCCATTTATTGCACTTACAGTAATTACGTTCGTGGATCGAATTTCTTCAATAGTTTACAAAACTGAAATTTTCGTTGCAATTCTGCAAAAATAAAAATTTTGTATAAATTGAAAAAAATTTAATCCACGGGACGTCCGTCGGTTATTGCAGTTTCAATAATTCCTCGCTCGGAATTCATTTTTATGATAATTTGCAAAATGTTGAATTTTCAGTGCAGTTATGCAAAATAAAATTTTGTAGAAAAATTGAGAAATCCTTTTTTTTGTACTTCCGAACATATCCGATATTTTTACACGTCACACGCGGTTCATGCAAAATATTTCGTTATAGTTACGCAAAATTTCTTCAATGAGATTTTTTGCTGATTTCAAGTGTGATGAGTTTAGATATGTTTTGGTAGGTTCTTTGACAACGTCATTGGCTCATCTGGATTGATTGTTTCTATACCACTCACGGAGCATTCTTTATGTGTTACCGTCTATAGATTAAGGGACCAGGTTAATTTTTTTTTTTTTTTACATTTATTTAACGTCGGTCTATTTCCGCTACTGAGGCCTATCACCGACGCCTGTAGACGAGCTACCCCAACCAGGAATTTTGCCGAACCTCTTCCCTTAAGAAGAGTATGGATCTTTTACTTGCCTAACATTTAATAGACAAGGGACCGACGGCTTTACATCCCCTCCGAAGGATGGTATATCACCTACACAATCCTCGCCTAAGGTTGCATAGCTTCCGCGCTACACTGTCTTTGAAACTGTCGCCCATCCAAGTACTAACCGCGCCTAACATCGCATATCGAAGTATGTACATAGTAAAGACGCATCTACGCTAGCCCCTACTAGGTTCGTTAATATTATGAATCTATTCTATGGTATTTATTTGTTCCTGAATCGTCGTTGTATTCTAATTCGACCAGTTTAGTAGCCTCTTAGTTAGATAGATTGTTTTAGATTGTTTTATGGGGTCGTTTGGCTTCGAACAGCCTTACTTCACTTCTACCTAAAAGATCTTTTGTGATTAACCCTACATCTAGTTGTTGCCCAGGATTCCAAGACTTTTTACAAAGCTTGTGATTTTCCTGGGGGCTAATTTCCCTATGTCTTCAGGCATTAATTCCGCCTGTTCTAGGAATTTTAGCCTAATGCGGACTAACACCTTGCATTCACAAAGTATATGTTCCGCAGTTTCAGTTGCAGTATTGCAATATCTGCATTTGTTGTCTACTGCCTTGCCCATATTCTTGAGATGATATCTCAAGAGGCAGTGGCCAGTTAGAAGGCCTGTGATTAGCCTTAATTCGGACTTTTCAAGTTCGAGAAGCCTTGTGGCATTCTTTGCCGAATAAGTTATAAACTTTTTCGCTTGTCTTTGACCTGGAGTATTCCTCCAGTAGGACTTTTTCTGGTCCTTTTCCCATTCTTGGATCTCCTCCGCTATGTGTCCCTTGGCCAGGCCACAAAACGGTTCGGGTCCAATGAATGGTGCTTTAGATCCTTTTTTTGCAAGGCTGTCAGCAAGTTCATTTCTTTGTATTCCCTCATGCCCTGGCACCCACATCAAGGTAACCTTGTTGTTGTTGGCCAGTTGCTTCAGGGATTGTCTACATTCCCAGGCAATTTTAGACTCAAAGCCCCTTCAACCATCTTAGATCCATCTGTATACCAGATGAGTGACCCTTGTTCCAATCGCAGTGCCTCTATCTTGCTCGTCTGACGGTTTTCAATTAGCACGTCAAACGGGCAGTCAAAGTCTTGTTTGATTGGCATTGAGTCAGTGGGTTTGGTCATGGACTTCAAATGGATTAACTCCGGAATCCTTAAGTGACCAACCAGATCGCCTGGTTTAAATTTATATGCCTGGTGCAGTCGTAAAGCACTGAGTGCTGCCTCCTTCCTTACATGCAAGTGCAAGGGAAGTAGGTCAAGCATAGCTTCCATAGCTGCTGTGGGACACGAGTGCATTGCTCCTGTAGTCCCTATACAGGCAAGGCGTTGCAGTTTCTGCAACTTTCCCTGTGCTATTTTTTCTTCTGTTTTTGGCCACCATACGCATGATGCGTAGGTTACCATAGGTCTGACAACCGAAAGATAAGACCAATGTGTCATTTTCGGTCTTAGACCCCAAGTCTTACCAAACAACCTACGGTACGTCCATATTGCCGCTGTTGCTTTAGTAAGAGTCGTTTCCAGATGTGAGTTCCAGGTAAGTTTTTGATCCAGGATTACTCCCAGATACTTGACTTCACTGGAAAAATTTAGTATTGTTCCATTCAGTACAGGAGTTCTAAGATTGAGTTTTCTCCTTTTAGTGAACGGGACAATAGTTGTTTTGCTCGGATTGACATTGAGCCCCTCTGACGAGCACCATTTGGATATTATATTTAAGGCAATTTGCATGAGGTTGGAAATCATGACCTCATTTTTGCCTCTCACAGTGATGACCAGGTCATCTGCATATCCCTGGACGTTGAAGCCTGAATTACTCATTTTATGTAGGAGATCATCGACCACCATTGACCACAGCAAGGGCGATAGGACTCCACCTTGTGGACAACCTCTGACTGCAGTCACCGTAGCCGACTCATCCCCCACACTTGTGGTAATAATTCTGCTTCTAAGTATGGATTGTATCCATTTAATTGTAGGAGACTGTATTCCCCTTTTTTCCGCGGCTTTTTGTAGGGATTCATAGGAGGTGTTGTCAAAAGCACCCTCTATATCTATGAAAGCACACATAGCCACTTCTTTTGCTGTAAATGTCTTTTCAATGCCTTGAACCAGGCAATGTAGAGCATTTATTGTTGATTTGCCAGGTTGATAGGCAAATTGTTTTGCATGAAGCGGTGTTCCTGTAAGGATTTCACTTCTAATATATTGATCTAAAAGTTTCTCCATTGTTTCAAGGAGAAATGAGGTTAAGCTAATGGGGCGATACGACTTAGGCTCGTCTGGTGGACGTCTGCCTATTTTCGGAATAAACGCCACCTTGACTTCCCTCCAAGCTCGGGGAATATACCCAAGTATATAGCTAGCTATAAATATACTTCTCAGGCATGGGATAAGCTCCTCAATTCCATGTTGAAGTAGGGCAGGGAAGATGCCATCTCTGCCCGGTGATTTAAAGAGCTTAAAGGTAGATACCGCCCATTTAATTTTATTGGGGGTGAATATTTTCCTAGCCAGGCTTCTTCCTTCTCTTCCTTCTCTGGAGGAGCATCCTCATCCAGATAGTCCTGTGGAAATTCACCCTGAATTATGCGACAGCCTGGGAAATGAGTACCTAAAAGCACTCTTATATTTTCCTGCTGACTCTCTGTGTATTCGCCATCGGGCTTTTTGAGTAGCCCTATTCCATTTGAGTGGTCTTTTGCAAGGAATTTTTGTAGGCGGACTGCTGGGGCTAGTTCGTCTATCCCTTCGCAGAACCGTCTCCATGATCTTCTTTTAGACCTTCTCAATTCTTTGTTGTACTCCGTAAGGGCTTTTTTGTAGTCCTCCCAGTTTCCAGTGTTTTTGGCTTTGTTAAAAGCTTTCCTAGTCTCAGCCCTGAGACGGCTGAGATCTTTGTTCCACCAGGGCACATCTCTTTGGATTGCCCTTTGTTTAATGGGACAGCTTTTTTCATAACATGATGTCATGATGTTTTGTAATTGATATGAGGCTATATCCAGTTCCTCTATTGTGTCGATGGAATGCGTTACATCTTCGACCTCCGTCCTCAAGTGTTCTTTATAAACACTCCAGTCCGTCAGTCTAGGTATTCTACATTCCCCGAGGCTTGTTACAGCTGCTTCCAAGTCGAATCGTATGTGTCTATGATCCGACATGGAAGGCTCATCTGAAACATGCCAATTTTTAATTAAGTCGGTTATGAGTGGATCAGCAAGGGTTATGTCAAGAACCTCTTTTCTAATCGCATTCATAAAGGTGGGTTCATTGCCCTTATTGATAATGTCGATATTATTTGCCAACAAATATTCAAACAGGCACTCACCTCTAGTGTTTGTATCAGTACTTCCCCGCATATGATGGTGAGCATTAGCGTCGCCACCTATTATGTAGGGTTTTTTCCTCCTCTTGCACCAGTTAATGAGGTTTCTTACCTCTTCTGGAGGTGGATTGCCTTTTTCACCGGGGAAATAGGCGGAGGCCACTACGACCTGCCTTTTTCCCCTTTCTGTAGGCACTTCCACAGCTGCTGCCACTAAGTCCCTCGTTATGAACTCTGAAAGGAGAACAAAGTTAGTATCCTTGTTGAACAACAGAGCTGTTCTAGGGTAGTCATGCAAGGTTGAATAAATTAACTTGCATGATTGTGTAGGGAGTCCTTTGATACGTCCTCCAAGTGCCCAGGGCTCTTGGGTTAGCCCGATATTTAACTTCCTCCTAATAAATTCCCTGCTGAGCACACTCGAGGCTGCTTTTGCATGGTGGAGATTTATTTGGAGGCACTTCAGATTATTTAGGGCCATTATGACGGCGTGGGGCCATTCTTGTGGCCCCTTTTAGCTGTCTTTTTGCACATGTTATTGATAATTAAATCGGGCTTCATAACAGTCCCACGAGTAGCGGAGGAAAAGCGGTTTACCTGAGGCAGTGCCCCGCATACCACAGGCAGACATTTATTTAAACCAGGGTGCGTCAGGTGCCCTGGAGTCCGCATAATAACGACTAAGCTTCCCCTTAGCCACGCAGTCATAGACTTATGCTGTTCCACCTTTGACTTGGGGGGAGTTTTATTGTGGCTCCCATCCACTTGGTCGGCTGGTTAAGGCAGACCCCCACGTGGAGTTAGATATGATGGTGTTAAAAGGTGAATCCAAGTCGTCTTCTTCGTCGAATTTCTCAAATACGTGTTGTATATTGTCCAATATACCTGCTTTCCTACAGCCACATGTAGCTTCACATGCTTCTTTTTTAGAATTCGGAGAAAAGTAAGTAATTATTTGGGTGCAGAATTTTTAGAGCTGTTATTGGGTCGATACCAGTTTAAGTTCATGTCCACCCCCATTATGTCTTTCCGAAAAGCCATACTACCATTGGACCTGGTGATAAATCCTTAGTACATGTTACTGGTGCAGTTGCAACATTGAGTGCTGCTAAATTAACATATTTTGTGTCACTCATGTTTATGCATGGAAATTTTCTCTTCCTTTGAAACAATCGAGAACAGAAACAAAAATTTTCCTACAACTGCAACGTCACCGTGATGCGCATTTTTCTGTTTAAATACTTGAATTAGCTGGTTTAGCTTATCTGTTTTTGTATGAATGGAGGGAAAGGATATTACTCTGGACTATTTGTCCGTTTTGCAAAGCATGATGAAAATATATACTTTGCAATATTTTTCATTTTAGTAGTTAGGTAGTAGTTAGAAGAAAATTGATATCTTCTCCAAAAATTATCAAAGATTAAAACGTCAAATTTGCTTTGCTGGCTGTACAGTTGTTATTTATTTTTGTGTTAATGGATTGCAATTCGTGAACCAGAACATTTTTCACGGATTGTCCGGCCTAGGTCGTCTAAGACGAATCATCAGTTATTGCATTGCACACCAGTTCTGATCTATTCAACTTAACCTAAACATTAAGAAAGTCAACTGTATAGTAAGAATTTTTACATTATGTTAAGATTTGAGATTAGTGATATAAATAAGGCAAAATATTTTATTTTCATGAAAAGCACCAACAGCATCAAGTAAGGTCTTAAAATAATATTTAACGCCCTACAGTTTTACGAGTCATATAATTCTTTGACTTTACATTCTTGACCTATTTTTTTCACCCTTGTACAACTTCAGTTAATTTGGCCTGGACATTCAGGTAGGCAATATGCAAACAATTACCGTGGTGGTTCTGGAGTTAATTGTTAATTAATTCTGGGTAATAAACTTAGTATGTGCCATGCTATTGTGGAAAGTAAATGAGGTGTCAGAAAATTAAACGTTCTCCTAAATCAGACCGTGATATATCCATGTAAATACAGACGTGACACATGCCTTGATTAACAAGCGCAATTCTGTGATCACTCTATGAAAGTATGCTCAGTTTTATAGTCGTTTCTAGTCAAATTTTACTACTGAAAGCGACTTCATATTTTTTTATTTCCTTATTTAGCAAATTTAATGTGATGGTAGCAAACTGAATTTGTTTTAACGAAAATACACGTTTAAAACGTTAGAGACTATAAAACAATGATATTTTCGAAATATCTGCCTCGCTTTGTCTGTATTTACTTGAAAATTTACTTAGATGACATTTTGTTAAAGCAGATAATTTATCAGCCAAAGTTTGAGCACAGCCGGTCATTAGAAAGGAATAACCGCAATTGATGATTGTTAATAGAATATAAACTTTCAAAATAACAAGCTAGCCAATCTTTTAATGGTTATCAATCCTCCTTATGACAACTACTCGTGTTACCTATTGTCGAGGTTCATATTTTATTAACAGTAAGTCTAGTATACTGAGCAGGATACTGCCCTTCAGTAAGCTTTGATTATCCTCACACCACCAAAGTTAATGACAGTATAAAAATCTTATCTGAGTCTATAAAATCTACTCCAACGGGTTTTTCTGTTATGAGTCATATAGAGCTTCCATATACCTGTCGGAAAAAAGCAGTTATTACAGTATTCTTAGGATGTACTCCGGGGTGACATAAATTACTGACTTATTCACGAAGGTCTAATTGGCTTCAGATTAAGAAGGTTAAAATTTCATCTCCTGGATCAACTAGATATGACAGTGAAAACTGCATAGTAAATGAGTTAATGGCAGTGGCACCTGAAGAAACTGCTGGGGTCATGTCGCCTTCAAATATCCTTCCCTTCTTAAAATGAGCTCTCCTCACAAAGACTTCTCACATGTTCAAATGCTAGATTCATAATTTTAGCATAGGGACATTTTGTGGTGTATCATTTCTATCCACATTCCCATAAGTATAAGGGAACTACAGTTTATCACCAGGTGCGAACGGTACGATATGAGTCTGTACAAGGTACTGTATTATGGTGATTTGACATAATCTTCTCTGAAGTGACATCCGATTAAAATTATAAACCACATAGTGCATGTGTATATCCAAATAGAATTATCAAATGTTTCTGACCATATGGTAAATAAGTAAATAAACGTATAAATACATTATCTGGTTACTTCTTATGCAATTAAATAACAAGGGGTTTTGTACTATTGGCATGATTCAAAACTCTCTACGTGACATAATGACATGAAATTGAATGCGTAAGTATCATACTTTGCAATATGGTATCATATCTGTGTGGACGACGTCCCCTATACCCTTGCATATCCAATTTTTTAGACCAGCAGATAACCATATTTTTTTCACATTATTTATGCTTTAAAGATAGTTAATATACCTTAAAGATCTACCTCCCAAAGCGCCCCCTTTTCAACTTTTTCAGAATCCTCCACCTTCCTTGGATAGGTGAACATATGTTTTAGAGACAATTTCGTGAAAAAGGGACGGCCCAGATATGGTTTTCCAATACGAGAAACAAAAACTATCCCTGAACCAAGTATCTGGGAGCTAGGGCAGAGCTTCAAGGTGCACCAAATAGATAGAGAAAGATAGATAACGAGAAATAAGAAATTATTCTGGCCTTCAAAAGATACATTGATATTTCGCCAAAGAATTCAATTTTTTGGGAGCAAAAAATTGCCAAACTCAAGCAGCTCTAAAATTTTCAAACATGTATGAAATGACGTGAAATTATAATCCCATAAATCAAAAATATGTTACAAGTATTCTGATTTGAACTCTCTTCTCCCCCCCCCCCCCTTTTTGGCCACTCAAAAGTTGGCAATATTTAAGTATTGTCATTACCGAAATTCTTAAAAAACAACGCAATTTCACATTAAAAATCTGATTATAAACGGCTCTAAATTTATAAATGTGTTGTGTCAATGTACATGTAACAAATTGACATGTAACAAATTCAAACTTAAAATGGCTGATTATTTAAAAATTTGCTAACAAAAAAACTATATTGTGGTACGTATTTTTACAATTGCAAATAGTTTTAGCATAACAACTCTAAAATTGATTTAGCTAATTTGGTGTCAAAAATAAATTTGATAATAACGGAATAAAACGAAAAATAGAATTCAGCTAAATTTGGACTAAAAATAATGCGATTTATGCTCCTTAATGAAGTTGTACAAAACTCCGGATATTTTCGTTATTCATCGCTTTTAATTGAAAATCACACAAATTTTCCTCTGGCACTCTGTAACGACTACTTTGTTCCTCATTTAAAATACATCATAAAGGGTCAAAAAATGAGGTTTTTTCCTATCTTTGACCCCTTTAGACATTTTGTCCCACCTATATCTTTTGATATGTTATATATATAATTGATATACATACTTTAGCACTATTTTGATAGACAAGAAATCTAGATTGATAATTAAAAATTCATTTTTTACCATAAATGTCGATTATTTTGAGAAAATTTGAAACTGACAATTATCCGGACTCAAAAACATGCATTTTTATATTAAAACCATAGCGAAAAAAAATTTCTTACATAGATTAAGTATTCATGTCAAATACCACTACTTTTACGGTAAAAGTAGCCAAAAATGTCGTATTTTTTTAACATTATCAATTTCTGAGCATCATTTTACTCTGGTGTTGCAAGAAAACATTCCGAAAAGCTCTTTTAGTCGAAAACAACTCATTCTTAAATGATTTTACTGATATTATGTAGTTAAAAGTAAAAAAGTACCTACTGGAATTAAAATAATAAAATACTAACCGCAATATTTTTTTATAATTTTATTTTAACGCCTTATTTAACGTCCTGGTGGAGTTTATCATTAGCTATTCCACCACTCAAGCAGGACACTCACACATAGACAACTATACAACAACCATTCCCTACGACATTGCCATCTGCCTCAGATGAGATTGGAATTCAGGAGTGGCACAGCAACTAGCCGTATTGTCTCTCACACAACCTCATCTAGGCCATTGCTACCAACTCAGTAACACATGAAAAATACATACCCTAGCCTGAATTCGAACCCGGGACTCCTTGGTTGCAAGCCTAACACATGAGCGCTGAGTCGCTGACTCCTTAATAATTTTTCAATGGTCGGTCATGTTGTATCGGCCATTTTCGATTCTAAATGTTTACAGTAAGGTTGGTAAAACGTGAAACCGAAAATCATTTTAATAATAATAATTCATTTTGAAGGGAAAAAACGATCAAATCTCACAAAATACTTTACTATGTAATTAACATAATAAAAAAATTTGTGAGACTTGATGATCCTTTCTTCCCTACAAAAAAAAAAAAAAAAAATATTTTTTTCGTTAATAATTTTCTACATAGTCAGCCATGTGTAATCGACCATTTTGAATTTTTAATTTGTTATATGTCCATTGACAGAACATATTTCTGAATTTAGTGCCATCTATAATCAGTAAAATTATGCTATTTTTTTAAAATTTCCTGTAATGATAATACTTAAATAGTGGAGGTCAAGGGGGGGATCAAGTCGGAATAGTTGTAACATACTTTTGATTTATGGAGTCATTGACCTGCGATTAAAATGTCACGTCATATCATGCATTTTTGAAAATTGGTAATTTTTTTTCTCCCAAAAAATTTTTGAGGACATATTCAAGTACCGTTTTCGGACGTTTCGGATTAGGATAGCTTTTTATTTTTGTTATCTACATGTATAAAAACAAATTTTGACTATTTTTGGTCCTAAAACACTCGTGGCCGGATCGTACAATATATTTTTTCGCGTTTTTGGGCACTTTGGAGCTCTGGGCCATCCATTTTCCACAAAATTATCTCTAAAAAAGAAAAAATATATATGTTCACCATTTTATACCCGGAAGACGAATTGGCGGATTCCGAAAAAGTTGAAAGAGGGGTTTGGGAGGTAGGTCTTTAATGTATATTATAAAATATCTCTAAAACATAAATGTAATGTTGCTGGTCTATTCGATACAGTGACACGATACGTATCCCCTATTAGTGGGTATATTATTTTCTTCTCATCAGAGAAATAACACGCGAGAAGTGCACAAAGTGAATACCACATGTATGTATTTACTTACAACTTATCACCCTGTAATTCTATCGACCACAACCCTTTCTTTATAAATTCCTCTGCATTTGTGTACGTATTGTTATATTGCTTTATGTTTAGTTTAAAACATTAAGTTCCTCGTATTATTTTATGGCTTTTGTAAACTGTAGTATTTGTAAACCGTTACATTTAGGTATTTATAGAGCTATAATCTGTGAAGAAACAAAATAACTAGGGTCCACACCTTAAAACCTTATTTTGTACGTCTAAACAAGTTAACTTTAAACTGGAAATTATAACAGTGTAAGTAAAGTCCTTTGTTCTTTTGCAGGTAAGTGGCCACATAAAATCTGTCATTAACAGATAAGACATTTCCCGGCAAATGGCTCTTTGTGTCCATCGACCGTAAGTATTAAAAAGTCCTAGATATGTATTTTTTATTATTGTTCTTTTTTTAATACAATGTTCATATTGATATATAATTTTCTACTGTTTTATACAAGTTAACTTGGCGATTTATGCATACCTACATATTATATAATTGGGATAGATATAAGAATTACTTTGCGTAAAATGCAATATACTCATATTTTAGTAGCCAGGCCTACGACTTTCTTAAAGGTGCGTTACCAAGGTCAAATCGTGCGTAAAATATCCTCATTCATGTTTTACACGCTTCTTAAAAACGAGCCAACAGAATTCAGAATTGATTTCATTATGTAAACTAGCAAACTTACGACAAGGATCTATTATATTTTATATTGTAATCCTAGATAAAATTAAGTTTTCAAAATTTTCTTTACCTTGATTATTCAACGCGAAAGTTCTACTCATTCGTTTCAAATTTACCATAAACTGTTTTATATTCTACAAAGGGACTTAAATATTCAACTAAAATATAATACGATGTAGTATAACATAAAATAACATGAAAAAAGTCTGTATAATATTTGTTCCTATTAAAGTTTAATGTCGAATACGAATTTATTAAATTTTGCCTAAAACAGTTGGGCGTTTTGCTACTAGAGGCAGCATCATGGCGATGACCATTGCTAGACCTGTGTCGAAGCAGGGTCGGGCTCAAAACTTTTCATTTAGCCTGAGAGCTTCGAGTGGCGGTATCATGTAAATAAATATGTTATGTGTTCCTGATAGCTAAATTCGGTGATTTATTAATATTTTGTCTTTTATGCCAACTAAATACGCGCAACCCACAATACTTCAAGATGTTTTGTGTGTCACCGAGGTTTTGTTTGTAACTGGTACGTATAAACATAAAATCACGTCGCGATTACATTGGTACGGTCCTGTATGCCGCCTAGACTAGTGTGGCTTCTATGTTATCGACAGGACGATCTAATTCGATTACTTACAAATTTACTCGCGACTGGCTGGTGCGTGCAAACCCACTCTTAAACTAAATACCGTCCTAGTATTTCATACAGTATCCGATTGACTTCATGACGTCACGAGTTCATTGCATTGCTCAAAACTTCTTCGTTGTCGGCCACTTCCCACTCTGCTAGGGATTCTATAACAATTTTGCAGATAATGTTTCCTGGTCATTTCATTTCATAATTTGGGGACATCAACTGGCCGGCCGGCAGGGTCACCGGATCTCTCAGCTTGTGATTTCTTTTTATGGGTCTACTTAGAGTCAAAAGGGTTTTCTAATTGACCGCAAACTTTGGAACAACTGAAATATAATATCCGGACAGATATTAACGCAATCCCAATTGAAAGGTTGGAGCGGGCGATGAAAAATTTTTTTGCAAGGCTTTAAGAGTGTCAGCAGAGTGGAGAAGGTCATTTGACTGATGTAGTATTTAAAAAATAAAATTTCCGTGTTGCTTCAAGAACCTTGTGTTTAATTTTTGAATATAAGTTTAGCCATTGATATGCTGAGTTAACACAATCTGTTTTTTACGACGTATTTGGGATTAAGCAATATTCCGATGATAAACTTTATAATCTTTAATTGTTGCGGCAGCAATGTCATATTCTAGTGATTAAAAAGAAAATTTATGGAATTATCAACATACATATAAATTGAGCACAGAGTTTTATAAATTTAGGGAATTAATTAGTATAGGCTGAGAATAATAATGGGCCAAGGATAAAACTTTGCGGAATGCCCTTGCTTTAACAATGAGGTTTTATATCGCATATCAAGTTCTTCTCAGTATTCACTCTTTGTGCACCAACCCTCGAGTATAACGTAAATTATAGTGATATACAATATCGAGGGCTTTATTAAATTCTGGTAATACCTGGGCTGTACTTGAGTAATGTGTCAAGGTTGTAAAATAGTTATATACTGCCCGAAATTCTCACTATACAGACGGTACAATTGTTCAAGTTCAAGTGCTCTTGTAATTATTATTTCTATAATTTTTGGAAATTTATGTTAGAAAATAATACTGTCGAGTATATGTACCAAAAATTTTAGTACCCAGGTGCAACATAATTTTATCACTTATACTTCATTATCAAATCCTGGGGATGTATTATTTAATTTATTAAGAACCTTCAGTACAATATCCACAGTGATAACGTGAAAACTAAAATTAGTCTGACAAATTTTATTTTGCTGATAGTAGTTTACTACTGTATTAAAGACATTACTACCCAGGTCATTTGGAACATTACCTATTAAATAAATGATTATTAATACAATTATGTTTAAGTAGATTAGCAGGGATAAATGGTTTGCGTTATTATTATTGAAATTGTAATTCTTTAAAAAGTGATTTTGAATTACTATTCATTTATTTATGGTTAAAATTGGTTGTAGCTTGGTTTGTATTTCTTAACTCTTCATTAGATTAGATTACATTAACGAAGGAGCTGGTTGTTTAGCCTTTACCACCGCTACCTTTTCAGGTCTATTGTGATGCTCCCAGAATATCTTCCTTACAGTACCTCATCCAGCTTTGTCCTTTGTACATTTCGTGATTATTTATTCTCTATCTGTATATTTATAGTAATTATTGTTGTATGTTCCCATCCGTTAATTGGTTTAAGTACTGTTGGATGGTGTAAAAATAAAATAAAAATAAAATAGACTCCACAGCTTTGATAAAGGCCCTTTTGTATAGCTGTCCGCCCTTGGTTTTTCTTCTTCGAGTACTTGGAATCTCAGCCTCACCAGGCCTTCACAGTGGCACAATACGTGAACTGAGGCAGAATCTGCATGTCGCGTCCTCTGCCAGGCCCCTTAGACTCATGTGTCTATTGAGCCGGCAGTGGCCAGTTAGAAGGCCTACTATTACTCTGATGGCCTTCCTATTCTGGCTTAGTAGATCTTCCGTAAATGTGGCCGAACGTTCTTTAATGAACTCCTTGGCCTGTCTCTGTCTTGGGAGATTCCTCCACCATTCCAGAGATTTATTTTGCACCCATTCCTTAATGGCTGCTCGTATGCTGTTACATGGCCTATGTCCATTTAGCAGTTTTATTTAAAAACTAGTGTTTTGTGGATAGTTAGCACGACCTGTATATTTTTTGGATTCAGTTTTTGCAGGTGAAACTGTTTTCAACTAACAGAATTTTACATGTATAACTGCTAAACCATGTCACACTGTTTTATGTACTTAATTTTATATCTTAGGAACTTAGTCCTGTTTTTCTATTAACACTATTATGTATCTCATATCCGTTGGTATACAGCATTATTATCCCAGGAAACAATTTGTCTACAAAATTTAGTTACATCAGATATCTATTTTTCAATTTTTATATTTTTGTTTACTATGGAGTACATATGGTTATTTTCCTTACCTTCTCTCATTCTATATATAGTAAATCCTATAACATGTAATATGTTACTGATTTATCAATAATATCAATACGTTTTACTACTTATTTACATCTGTTAATATTTGTGGTTATATATAAAATAGAAATTGCAAAGGCAAATCAGCTGGCATGGAAAATAAAGTATTATTATAGATTCCTTTTATCGATTATATGCCACTACTTTAGTTGAGTATGGGAATCTACAAGGCAAGTTGGTGCGTTTAACTTAACCACTGACAGATGGCCATACTTGTACGATTTCTATATTTTGATAGCTTTCAATTTAAATAGGGAATTAGATTTCTCACATTTTTTTGGTGGCGTTGTTTTCCAGTAAACAGGACAAAAAAGTTTACCTTATCAGTAAAACTCACCAGGAAGTCATTTGCTTGCAGCCTTTGTACTGATTCAAACATTATAATTTTTAACTGTGGACTTCAGTAATTGATATTACAATTTTTATATCCCAGTTACAAAGTGTTGAACATACAGGTAATTTCATTTCATTATACTCATTAAAATATTTTAATTAATCTTCAAATTTTGCCTTTGATATAATTTCAATTATTTTTAAAATAAATTTTGAATTCAAAGTCAATTCTTTTTAATTTAATAAGTAGTTAAAATGCTATATGTACCACATGGTTTTAAAAATATTTTTCTCTTTCCTTTTAATTTTTTTGGCAATTTATAGTCTAAGAAATCAGCTAACTCCTGCATAGCTAATAATAACTCGTGCATAGCTAATAATTACTATTGCATAGCTAAAATTACTTTTGTACTGCTAATCAGCTTACTTTTGTATAGCTTAAATTAATTTCCTGCAGCTTTTGTATAGCTAACTTAATATCTCGTGCAGCTAATTTAAATTTATTTTGTACAGTTAACTAGCTTATATTTGCATAGCTAACATTGCTTAAATTTTGCATAAATAACTTGCATAAATTTTGTATGTGCTTATATTTGGTTAAATTTCCTACAATTTTCACCCCATTCATTGAGAGACGTAAATTGCCAAGGAAAATTTAGAATTCTTGCAATAAGAGACAATTGTGGGCCTGGATTGCTGTCCCAGAACCAGCCACCTGAACCGTAAACCATCTAGGATACTGGTATCAATTTGTCTTTTATATATATATATTTTTTTTACATTTCAATTTGTCTCAAAACCGATTTGTCTAATTTTCTTTCATGTAATATATTTTGTCATTCATTTTAAACTATTTTTTTATTTCTCTTACCAATAATTTCAGACTGATCTATAGCAGACTGGTTATTCGAGAAAAAGAGACAATTTTGCTTATTTCACTATAGATGGTGCCCAATTTAACATCAATTTTTCTTTGTCTCCTTTTCTCGAAATAAACAGAAATCTGTCGCTTATGCTGTACATGTCAAAAAGGGTAAGTTTCTCCACTCATACGAATGCTCTGAACCCACGGCTCTCTGCTCCGGCTTAAACCGGCTAGTCGTCCGCACATGTTGCCTCAATTCTTTCTCAAAAATAAATAATAAGAGAAAGGAGGTAACAATGCATGGCTTTGCCACGCCACAAAAGGGCTCGGGTCCTATTGGGGCTTCAAGTGCGCCTTCCTTGGCCAGTTGGTCAGCCTTTTCGTTTCCTCTGTGTCCCTCGTGTTCTGGTACCCATGCTAGGGTCACTCTGTTCTGACTTCCCAGCTCTGTAAGGGCTGTCAAGCAGTCCCACACCAATCTTGAGTTGATTTGCATGGAACTGATTGCTTTTATTGCCGCTTGGTTATCAGAGAAAATGGCAATCGGACTGGTTAACAGTGCCTTGTCCTATTATCTCCCTTGCGCAACAGTGTATGGCGATCACTTCAGCCTGAAACACCGTTGCGTATTTCCCTAGACTTATCGGGATATTGGCTTTTGACCTTGTCCCGTAAATCCCGGCTCCGACTCCTTGTTCTGTCTTGGAGCCGTCAGTGTACCAGACTGTTTGTGCTCTTCATAGTATATCCAATGTACCTGAAACTACTTCTCCTAAATCAACACTTGGCTTTATCTCTTGTGAAATTAGAAGTCGAATATTATTCGTTAGCACGGAACCCTATTCTTAGTTATTCTAGCAGTTTTTTATGGCAGATGTTTATCAAACCAACAAAATGTTTGCAAACATTATATAAGTTTCTGAGGAGCAAAAATTATGCTCTGCTAAATTTTATGACATGTCCAAGGCGTTTGATACTACTGTTAAACATAGTGTTTTGATGCAAAAATTAGATTATTATGCGAAAGAGGAAATGCCTTAAATATATTTACGTCCTATGTTGCAGACCGTCAACAATGTATTAAATTTACCAGTAAATTGTACAAACTTTCCAATGTTAATTACGAGGTACCACAGAGATCTGTCCTAGGCCCTCTGATGTTTATCATCTATATTAATGGTCTGTCATTCAATTTGACTCCTGATGTACTCCCAATAATATATGCTGACGGTGACGATGCCACATTAAGAGACAACGTTTTTTCCAACATGTATGTTAGTAGTAAAGAATCCGATAATCTAATAAAAAATTGGTCGAGGAGTAATTATTTTACTATAAATAATAAGAGAACCAAAACTTTGCAGAGTTTTTAACAAAAAATAATGAAGTAAACATTGAACCTATTAAACTCCTCGGTGTGTATTTGGATACGTCATTAAATTTTTTATTCCGTATTCAAAACTTATCAAAACAACTCTCAACTTCCATTTACGTAATAAGGCAACTTAGGAATAAAACAACAAAGGATTGCTTAAGAGTGGCTTATTTTGCAATTTTCCACAGTATAATGGCATATGCATTAATAGTATAGGGATCATCATGCCATTTTAATAAAAATGCTAAAATATGACGATCATTGTAAACCGTTCTTCAAAAGTCTTTATATTTGAACCCTGTCGTCATGTTTCATATATGAATGTTTGTGTCATATTAAAAAATTAAAAAGTGACGACAAAGTTACCAAGCAAGAGGACATACACTACCATAATACTAGAACAAAAACAAATTTAGGATTACCAAAATATAGACTAAGCAAATCGCAAAACTCTTTCTTATACCAACTTTAAATTTTTCAACGTGTTACCTAATGACTTAAAAAATATCGATATGAGTGTAAACATGTTTAAACAAAAAAAAATAAAATTATTCTTTTGCAAAATGCGTTTTATACCTATGACGAATATTTTGATTATTTTGACTCCTTTCCTAATTTATCGTCTATCTAATAACTTGTATATTGTGGCTTTCGCCATTAACTGTTGTTGGATTTTTGACAATTTTATGTATTTGTACGTGTGTGTGTTTACATGTGTGTGTGTGTATATATATTTGCATATGTGTATCTGTATATATATTATTTCTCTATACTTGAGGTAATGTTTTTTTATGATTGTGTGTTTTCTTAATTATTCAACTTACACATTTTAGTGTGTCTTTTACATTGTTTTTATTTTTTTATGTTTTTGCATTTACACTTTATATTTTATACTACCATTATTATGTTTGACGCATACAAACATTGTTGATGTATGTATAGCATGAATAAAATTCTATTATATTCTATTAACAAATGAATTTTAATCCTCTTAGGGTGTAAATTACATATTATTAGTTACTGTTTCTAATTCTAATTTCTGTGGTGTTCATTATTATTATTTGAAGCGATATCTCAGAGTAAATCAAAGTTTGAAATCATTTTCGGAGTTTGTGTGTTAAATCCCAATATAAAATTATGCTGTGAAAGGCAAGGATGGCGTACATGGCACTTTAGTTTTATATCAATGGTGTACTCGTGTTGTAATTACGAATTTTTTTAGTGGATCGTTTCAATTATCCCAGCTTCCACGTAAAATAACAAGCAAAAAGTTGTTTCGTTATTTTTAGATTTGTTTAGATAGGTAGTATACATTCATTATTTATGATTTTGACGATCAATTGTAGATTCCGATTTTCTCAAATCGCTTTTTCTAAAATTAAAATTTAATTTAATTTATCCAGTTGTTTTCTTTTATTGTTCGCGAAGCTAAAAGGCACAGGGAACAGCAAGAGTACTGTCAATTTCTATGCTTAATTAAACAATAATGGTCTATTTCGCTTTACATTCAGTGTGTTCTGTTTTACTGCATTCACATCAGTTGTCTGCCATAAACAATATCGGCGGTAGCATGTTTTTTTTAACAAAGTTTTATCATGTTTTCAATGGAATTGCAAAACAGTGATATAAAAAGCGTGACAGGAAGCTGATTGATATTTTTAATCGAAAATTGAAATAGGAAACCATTACATATTTTTTTTTATGGCAGGGAACTTTTACTGCATATACGATAAAACCATTAGTGTTAAATTTATAAATAGCTTGCGAATTCCAGGATTATCATGAATGTGATAAAGTCAGTATGAGTTTTTAAATTTGAACTAAAGTAGATCCGGGTTACAATATCCAACAATTCTAGCCCGACTGTTTTAAATTGCAATGCAATGTTATGTGTTTACAACCTCCAGTAAACACCTCCAAGCATGAGTTCAATAATTGCAACAAAAATTCTCACTAACCACTGATTTATTAGTCACTAAATTACAATAATTAGTCCTTATAAATTACACACTAACTATAACTTTACTCTTAACTACTATAAATTCACTACTTGTTACTGTTCTTTTTCTTATCTGATCACTTGCTCATCTAATACATAACTGACTCGTGCGTTGGATCCGCTTCTTATATATCCGTGGAATTTATTCTCGATTCCTCTATTTCACTCCAGACTGTTCCAGACAATTTCTCCTTCCTTCTGGTCCTTCATTCCGGATGTTTCTACTGTCTGATCTGATAACGGCGCCATCTCTGGGCCAACTGGCGAACTACCATTTTACATGTAGCTAATTAGACAGGCTTCCTTTTACTCTGCTACTAGGGATTAAACGCTTTTTCGGAAGAGTGGATGGGTGTACATGTAACAGTAATATACAGTGCGTTTCATTGCTGAAGGAGCGGCCGTAGCATGGTGATAGATTGCTTTAAAACCCATCGTTTAGGCTCCCATGTATGCTGAACGAGATTTTTTAATTTAGGTGTTATTTAGGTTATTGCGTATTTTCAGCTAAACTCCTGTTTCGCCCACAAAGTTCGTTGTTCTTGCTTCAAGCGTCATGATTTTTTTATGTACGTAGTGCGTAGTTGATCTGTCATCTTAAAAAATAATATTTGTATCGAGACTGAAACTATTTTAACTATTTATTAAAACAAAAATTCAAAAAACAGCAAAAAAAATCTTTGCATTAAATTACTTGCACTACTATATGTCATTGGAAACCCAAAAAGAGCCATATACACCATATAAAGAAGAGCCATAAACGACGCACGCACCACTCAATATTCACATATTATTAACCCACTTCTAACATAAACATTCACAACACCACCAACAAACAGCAGAAATACTATCTACAACCTAATGCACCGCTAGTCGTGGTAGCAACTTAATGGACTCACAAATCATTTTATTTCTGGCAATCTAATAGGAAGCATCTAATGAAACTCTATTTGAAATATGTAATTTTATTTATTCATTATCTCTAGCTACTTTGCGTTCAATAAATTTGATCATTTCATATCAAAAACAGATATTTTCGCAAAAACCTTGCTAAACCAAGGTCACCGCACGTGGCAAGTAGCTGAAGGAATGGTAGGAGCGCACTAACGCAGCAGAAGAATGTCCTAGAAAAGCTTAGAGAAAAGAATGATCGGGACAGACTTAACGCAGCCATCTAAATTTCTGTAAACAACGATTTTGCTACAAATACTGCGACTAATTTTGCTTCGGAAGTCACTTCACTACCACGATCTACATTAACTACTCTCTACCAAAAATAATCATCATCATGGGACTAGCTGAATGAAATTTTTAGGGTCGATTGTCAGAAAAGTAGAGCAGTTTTTAAGATAAGCAGTAATTTTCTTCTATCTTCTTATTTTTCACTAGAGTGTTGTAAAATTAATAAATAATTTTTGCTTTAACAACATTTTAAGAATATTTGTTTGTCCAAATAGTTTCGATTCCAACAAAAAAATACTTCTTAGTGAAACATCCTGTATATACCCCATATATAAATTTAGTTTTTTCCTATTTATATTTCCAAATTCAAGTAATTATTGCAGTTAGTTCATTTCAGTTTTACACTTATTTATTCATTTAAATTTGAACAAAGTAAAGTTACCAGAATGCATTTTAAAATTATATTCTTTTAAAGCAAAGTTAAAAGCTACAGTTTTAACTAAAAAGTTACATAAAATCCAGTCGAGTCGCAGGGTTTGTTTATCGTATATTCAGATAAACGTCAAGTACTTCGTGTATTCCCATAGTGTGAAATCGCCTACCCTTTTCTATCTTAACTATAGGAGGAGATAGAGAGTGAAGTTTTAAATCTGAAACACTGCATAAAACTACGCCGTATCAAATATTGAAATTGTTAACGTAAACAAATCATACGTCCGACTTGGGGGACGCTTAAACTGTGACGTCATTTACAATATAAAAGAAACTGCAGGGCCCAAGAAATGGGGTAATAAAACTCGAGCTACATCGCAGGACATTGGGTTCGCTGTTGCTCCCTGGAGATTACAATTGCACCACTCCTTGGGTACATCGCTGGACATTGAGCTCGCTGTACCTTGGAGATTGAATTGAAGCATACCCTAAGTACATCGCTGGACATTGAGTTGGCTGTACTGACGCCGCAGACAACCATTCTTTGGCGTACTCGTTATGAAGTGCCATTTTAACCTCTCTGTTATGCTCGACGAGTACGCTGACCATGAAGAACCTGGGGGAGAGCATTCACGGGCGAACTAACGCTATACAGAACGGACAGAAATTCAGCTGACATAAATTTCTAAAGGTGATTACTTTCTTATTTCGAGACTCTACTTTATTATTTGCAATTGCATTCATATTCTGGTTACGGGGTGTTTAAAAAAAGGTTTAATTGACGCATTTGTGGTACTAAAAGAATATTAGATTTTTAAATGAAATATTAGCTTCGATTTTTAACTATCATAGTATTATATTACCAGTTATTCAGTTATGATTTCATTCACGAGTTTAGTTCATAAAATTTAATTTTCTGAATGTTTTACTAGGGAAGTTTGCGTTTGCAAAATAACAAGTTTATATTCAAGAACTATAGCTTTTGACCATACACTACAAGTTTACAAATACTTTTTCTTAGGCGCTTTACACTGATATAAGAGCTGTTATAAGAGTCTTTGTCGACTTCCACCAATTTTATTTATTTAACTACTAAATTGTCAACGATGTAAAGTTCTCGTGACTACGAGAACATAATTGTTTGTGAACTGTGTTTGCAGAACATAACAGTAAAATGGGTGGCATTACGGACTATCGGAGTTCCATCTAAATTTAAAATTAACAGTCCGCTGTTTTAAGGACACTTGTCTACACCAATCTGTAAGGTCGTCGATCTTTTCGACCACCCCATATTAATATCTGTTCAGTGCTAAACACTTACTACTGCTGTTTAGTTTATCAGTCAATTGACGCAAAATCAAATTTCCAGCGTTGTTTAGATTGTTCTTTCTAATACTATTTAACCCGATTGGTTAGGTGCAGTCGGTAATTGCCATATACTGTATCCTACTATCTTTCTTATCAGTAGACGAGAGCACAACTATAATAAAACTGGAGATTTCCACAACCATGAATTACTTGCAAAAGGGAGTTTTATTTCCCACAGTTGGTGAGTGTTTTCACTGAAACCAGGCGCCGTAGCCAACTACTACAGAAAATATCAAATAATTTTTGTTAGTTTGAAACACTTATTTTCTGTTATGTTCGCAAACTTTGACACTGCAGTTGCGTTCTCTTTGTTTCGAAGTAACATCTTTGACGTTTGTTCACTCATGTTATTATCATTTCCAGACTATTGTCACAACTGTTCAAAATAAGTATTGTCTGGCCGATAGCCGTGTTGTTTGAGATGCGAGGTGGCAATCGCTATTAATCACACGAGTATCACGCCACTGGGTTCGAATCCCGGCTCCGGCCTTGGCACCGTCGGAGGAAATGGTAGTCTAATTTCTGTGTAGTTTAATTATTATGTACATAGACTATTGTCACTGCTCTTATTCTTGTCCATATTAATTTCTCAATGTAGACATGTGATATGTTTATTCAGGCCATTGCCACCACTCTAATTACTATTAAAATAACACAGCATACTTTTGTATAAGTTCTTGTTATTGCATCAAAACACTCAGTATATCTATAGTATGGTCATTACTATAGCGACGCAGATTTTCCTATTATAATATTTAGACAATTGTCTCAAATATTTGGATTATTTTGATTTCATGTTCGACTATTGTTGCATCAATTTATATAAAATAAAATGGGTTTTTTTACTATTTTTCCCATCAATTATTGTCTTATTCTTTCACCTTTACCTTTTTCGTCATATAAATAATAAACTAAATAAATGTTTTAATTTCAAAAGCAAAATAGAAAACAGACTTTAACTATAAAGGTACAGTGCAACCTTGAGAAATAAAATACTACATAAATAATATATCAAATTAACTAGGTCTCTCAATTAATAGACAGTGTGTTCAAGTTTACCAGGTATTTAAATTAACAGAGTGATTAATTTTCTAAGGTACATCGTATCAGACAGAAACAAGTAATATTAAACTTTATATCAAAGAACCTGGGGTAATTAAAAAGGGTTACTACACACACAACAAAGTTTGAGTCCTACACTAACAAAACTAGACGATCACGCAAATGGCCAATTTTATTTGTTTATCCTTCAGATAAATAAATAGCAATGAATTTACTGGTGACATGATTACCAGGATTTCTTTTAGTAATTAAATAGGGTACCCCATAACAGTTACATTGATGCCGCGAACCAGGATATAGAGTCAATCAAATTGATATTATTTGTGTTTCTTTAAGTTCCGATACTGCCTCTGTTTTGTTTATCATTTAGGTTCCAACAACACACTGGGGAACAACATCCATCGACCGCCAACACCGCCAATGTCCTACCGCCACACCACCAAAGCCGTACCGCCATGCCGCCTCCATCGAGGGAAACCAAGTTCGAGTCCCTATCCACTGCAATTTGAAAAAAAAAACAAACAAAACAACGCCAAACTGTTCAAACAAATGGAAACGGACGTTGTAACCACGAATTGAGCAGTCGTCTACGCAAACTAAAATCTCCGACGACGTATTCAAGAAGTTGCCGCTCCCACAGCGACGGAGACGACGCTGATACCTGGCTGCCGACGTCAAAACACGGCAACCGTCTCACATATTTAACGTGGAGTTCGACACCACGGACTTCGCTCCAGATTCACAATAAACACTCTGTAGAAATACCTCAACGAGCTGGAAGTCTACCTACCCGAAGAAAATACATGTACCTGAAGAAAACAAACTCAATGTGGTACATAAATCGCTACTTAAAAGATGCCGAGTACCTACTGGACACCGATGTACAAAATTATTTGGGAAATTGCGTAAACTTTTAAACGACGCACAGCTGATTTTAAAACAAGGGTGGTGACCCAGTAAAACACACTTGTTTCGTTCAAACAAAGGATGGTAAGGGCTCTTAACATTCCACTATCTGCAGACAGAGATAGTATGAAAGCTTTTTCTGGGAATACTTCAACCATATGGCAATAAAAATATATCTGTCAAACAATCCCATTGAATATCTTCAACGACACTAGTTTATTTTCACCTCATTCACATCTACACTAAGAGTAATTCCAAACAAATGATTCCGGTGATGTAGGGGCGAGAGGTGCAGAGAAAAATATCGACACTGGTCAAACCAACTGTAATTAAACTGTTGACCACTGTCATGCTCCCTTAAACTCAGGTGCTACCACAAATAAAATTCTACGAGGGTACATCAGAAAGTCCAGTGACGTACCACACACATGTATATTGAGATGGACAATTGTATTAGTACATTTTACAATTTATGGAATTTGGAATGGAAATGGAATCTGGTCAACGAGGCGAGATGTACGGGAAATCAGGATTGTGGTAGAGGACGACATCGATCCTGGATGGGTGTATACATCATGGAGATGGTCAGCGTGAGATACTGGGTGTTTCTCATTCCGAGGGAGACGTATGTTGATCCGAAGAGGAATCCATGGGCGTAGACGAGCCAGAGAGAAAAGGGGACCGAGGGAGGGACGAGGGGAAATGGGGGTGGATTCATTTTTTTTTCTCAATTCAATTTTTATCTCAATTTAATTTTTTTATCTTAATTTAATTCTTGTGTCAATTTAATTTATATCTCAATTTAATTTATATCAAAATAATTTTTATCTCAATTTAATTTTTTTTTATTTTCAATTTAATTTTTTTTCTCAATTTAATTTTATTCATTATTTTACTTTCATAACTGAATAAGCTTAGGTTAAATTCATACAAATTAACTTCAGTTAGGGGAAAGTTATTTCTTTGATTCAATCATCCTATTAAAGTTTAACTTTATTGATAGGATAAATTTAAATTAAAACTTCATACAGTTAGAGTTAGGGATAAACTGTAAATCTTTGGTACCACAGATCCGTAAGGTTGCGTACGTATTTTGCAAATAATTCACTACGTAATTATTATACAAAAAACGTGGGGGAGAGTGAAACATCCTGTATATACCCCATATATAAATTTAGTTTTTTCCTATTTATATTTCCAAATTCAAGTAATTATTGCAGTTAGTTCATTTCAGTTTTACACTTATTTATTCATTTAAATTTGAACAAAGTAAAGTTACCAGAATGCATTTTAAAATTATATTCTTTTAAAGCAAAGTTAAAAGCTACAGTTTTAACTAAAAAGTTACATAAAATCCAGTCGAGTCGCAGGGTTTGTTTATCGTATATTCAGATAAACGTCAAGTACTTCGTGTATTCCCATAGTGTGAAATCGCCTACCCTTTTCTATCTTAACTATAGGAGGAGATAGAGAGTGAAGTTTTAAATCTGAAACACTGCATAAAACTACGCCGTATCAAATATTGAAATTGTTAACGTAAACAAATCATACGTCCGACTTGGGGGACGCTTAAACTGTGACGTCATTTACAATATAAAAGAAACTGCAGGGCCCAAGAAATGGGGTAATAAAACTCGAGCTACATCGCAGGACATTGGGTTCGCTGTTGCTCCCTGGAGATTACAATTGCACCACTCCTTGGGTACATCGCTGGACATTGAGCTCGCTGTACCTTGGAGATTGAATTGAAGCATACCCTAAGTACATCGCTGGACATTGAGTTCGCTGTACTGACGCCGCAGACAACCATTCTTTGGCGTACTCGTTATGAAGTGCCATTTTAACCTCTCTGTTATGCTCGACGAGTACGCTGACCATGAAGAACCTGGGGGAGAGCATTCACGGGCGAACTAACGCTATACAGAACGGACAGAAATTCAGCTGACATAAATTTCTAAAGGTGATTACTTTCTTATTTCGAGACTCTACTTTATTATTTGCAATTGCATTCATATTCTGGTTACGGGGTGTTTAAAAAAAGGTTTAATTGACGCATTTGTGGTACTAAAAGAATATTAGATTTTTAAATGAAATATTAGCTTCGATTTTTAACTATCATAGTATTATATTACCAGTTATTCAGTTATGATTTCATTCACGAGTTTAGTTCATAAAATTTAATTTTCTGAATGTTTTACTAGGGAAGTTTGCGTTTGCAAAATAACAAGTTTATATTCAAGAACTATAGCTTTTGACCATACACTACAAGTTTACAAATACTTTTTCTTAGGCGCTTTACACTGATATAAGAGCTGTTATAAGAGTCTTTGTCGACTTCCACCAATTTTATTTATTTAACTACTAAATTGTCAACGATGTAAAGTTCTCGTGACTACGAGAACATAATTGTTTGTGAACTGTGTTTGCAGAACATAACAGTAAAATGGGTGGCATTACGGACTATCGGAGTTCCATCTAAATTTAAAATTAACAGTCCGCTGTTTTAAGGACACTTGTCTACACCAATCTGTAAGGTCGTCGATCTTTTCGACCACCCCATATTAATATCTGTTCAGTGCTAAACACTTACTACTGCTGTTTAGTTTATCAGTCAATTGACGCAAAATCAAATTTCCAGCGTTGTTTAGATTGTTCTTTCTAATACTATTTAACCCGATTGGTTAGGTGCAGTCGGTAATTGCCATATACTGTATCCTACTATCTTTCTTATCAGTAGACGAGAGCACAACTATAATAAAACTGGAGATTTCCACAACCATGAATTACTTGCAAAAGGGAGTTTTATTTCCCACAGTTGGTGAGTGTTTTCACTGAAACCAGGCGCCGTAGCCAACTACTACAGAAAATATCAAATAACTTTTGTTAGTTTGAAACACTTATTTTCTGTTATGTTCGCAAACTTTGACACTGCAGTTGCGTTCTCTTTGTTTCGAAGTAACATCTTTGACGTTTGTTCACTCATGTTATTATCATTTCCAGACTATTGTCACAACTGTTCAAAATAAGTATTGTCTGGCCGATAGCCGTGTTGTTTGAGATGCGAGGTGGCAATCGCTATTAATCACACGAGTATCACGCCACTGGGTTCGAATCCCGGCTCCGGCCTTGGCACCGTCGGAGGAAATGGTAGTCTAATTTCTGTGTAGTTTAATTATTATGTACATAGACTATTGTCACTGCTCTTATTCTTGTCCATATTAATTTCTCAATGTAGACATGTGATATGTTTATTCAGGCCATTGCCACCACTCTAATTACTATTAAAATAACACAGCATACTTTTGTATAAGTTCTTGTTATTGCATCAAAACACTCAGTATATCTATAGTATGGTCATTACTATAGCGACGCAGATTTTCCTATTATAATATTTAGACAATTGTCTCAAATATTTGGATTATTTTGATTTCATGTTCGACTATTGTTGCATCAATTTATATAAAATAAAATGGGTTTTTTTACTATTTTTCCCATCAATTATTGTCTTATTCTTTCACCTTTACCTTTTTCGTCATATAAATAATAAACTAAATAAATGTTTTAATTTCAAAAGCAAAATAGAAAACAGACTTTAACTATAAAGGTACAGTGCAACCTTGAGAAATAAAATACTACATAAATAATATATCAAATTAACTAGGTCTCTCAATTAATAGACAGTGTGTTCAAGTTTACCAGGTATTTAAATTAACAGAGTGATTAATTTTCTAAGGTACATCGTATCAGACAGAAACAAGTAATATTAAACTTTATATCAAAGAACCTGGGGTAATTAAAAAGGGTTACTACACACACAACAAAGTTTGAGTCCTACACTAACAAAACTAGACGATCACGCAAATGGCCAATTTTATTTGTTTATCCTTCAGATAAATAAATAGCAATGAATTTACTGGTGACATGATTACCAGGATTTCTTTTAGTAATTAAATAGGGTACCCCATAACAGTTACATTAGGATGATAGGCCCACTATTAGACTATGTTCAAAAATCGGAGTTTAGTGAAAGATATGCGAAAACCTAAATAACTCATAAATAAGGTTTCTGATTTCCCGATTTTTTTTCATTCCCGGGAACCAAGAATTAAAAACCGCCGTAAAAACGCTGCTTAAAAAAAAATAAAAATCATACTTATGTTTTTGTTTTTGCGGTAAATAATGCTTTTAAAAACGTTAAAGCATTTAGTGCTTTGTCAGACAGCCGACATATTTTTGTAGTAAAATTTCCATCTTGGAACTGATAGGCAGATCGGGAAATACATAATTTCTGTCGTGTTCAGGGTTCTGCAAATATTTTGTTAATGAATATATACGTGGATTTCTTCGATCCTTCTCTTCAAGGCTTCAAATATCTCGTGAGATATTGGACTATCTATGGTCTGAATGTTTTTTAGCAAAACACTGATTATAGCATAGCATGTCAGAATTGTTGCATCTCTACGACCTAAAGCTTCAACTGCCAGTTTCAGAGGTTTAAGAATTTCTAATAAACTGTTTCACTTTTTAACAGTTTCTTCACTCCATTTGTATCCCAAATTTAGGTCGATCAACGCTTTCATGACGCTGTTTTTAATTCAAAAATCGCTCGATCATGGTCACAATGGAATTCCACCGGGTTTGTACATCTAAATATAAGAACAGCCCTTTTCCATGCTCGGTTTTCACGTATTTTTGGAGTATGCCATCTTTCAATGAACTTCTCCGTTGTCCGGAAAATCTTTACTATCGTCCGCGTTTCATCTAGCACACTCTTGAAACTCGCTGTAATGATAATGCTTCTAATATGCCTCGCTCTGGCTTCAACTGCGCCGGCATTGCCAATGTCACCATCCATTTAATTTTCTAAATTATTGTCATCATTCATGAAGTCGGAGTCAGAGCAGTCATACTCAGACTCGGACTCTTATCTACACTTTTAAAATGAAACGTTATGCTCTTCATTACTCTGTTTCTTATAAAGGACATCTGCGGCAGCTATGTGAATAGCATGATTCATACATAGCATCATTTCTGAGGGACTGTCTCGTCGGAATTTTCTCATTACGTTGGGTCCATCCGTTGTAGCAGACATCTTTTTCAAAACTAGTGTTGAATTTTTCCAGGTATGAAAACTAGACCCAAACTGTACATCTCACCATTTCACCCCCCCCCCCCCCCCGCGTACGTAGACGCCGGCGGTGGAGACTTTTAATATGTTAATAAGTACCACAAAATGAGCCTGTTCCCAAAATTTCAGCCCGCTCTGAATTATTTCATCAAAATTTTCCCATTTTATTGGGCTATGACAACAAATTCATGATATTATATAACATTATTTAGAAATTCCATGTTAAAAGTGTCAGCTTTTTATTAAACCACTTAACAACGAGCAATAAAAAGCTGAAGAAAAGTTTATAGTAGCCCACCCCTAGAGTGAGTTTAACGGTAATAACAAATAAAAAATGTAAATAACACGAAAACTAACAAGCATGAAATTGAAAACTCTTAAGGAAGTGCCGTATGGAGGATGCCCACATTTTATATCCATATTCATAAGGCAATCTGCATAAATCACGCTCATTGTAAATATTGACATCTTGCATACAAATTATTTACCTTCTACTGTTATAAAATACACCTCTTTCAGAATGCAGCTGAGTATACGTTTAAGTGATATACAATACTTGATATTTATGCCGGTTAATTTATATTGTAACAGTATCGGTGTATCTTTGTTACGTTAATTATTGTCCTATTGAAATGCCGACATGATTTATTATTTTTCAAACTATGGAGAATGGACTGTACCTTATCTAAGGTAAGTGAGAGTTATTAATGACACTTTTGTGCCGACTTGTATAATATCGTGCCTAAAATTGAATTGGGGCACTTATGTGATCGCCAAATGCAGTTTTCGATTTGTTATTATTTAAATTGGAGCATTTTCATGGTTTGTCACGTTATATTCATATTAAATAAAAGAGATCTTCAGAAATACGTATCATTCAGAGAGCTGTGAATTTTATTGGGTAAACTAAGAGTAGAAGTCATATACGCCTACTTAAAACAATGGAAAGACTGATAGATAGGTACATTAGAGACGAACTACTAAGGGAAAATCCCCTGAGTGAACGTCAATATGCATACCAGCCAGGGAGGTCGACAGACCTTGCGCTGGATGAATTAAACAGACTACTAGCAAAGTCCCTAGAGGACAAGGAAATGGCAGTAGTTACATTCCTAGACACTGAGGGAGCGTTTAATAACGCAACAACGCACTCACTAACGAGTGCATTATCAAACAGAGGAGTCCCAACAACGATCTGCCGGTGGATTAAAGTCAGCCTAGATAATAGGATTATAATATCTAATCTAGGTGAGATTTTCATTGAGGCGAAAGTGGGCACAGGCTGTCCCCAGGGAGGGGAGGTACTCTCTCCTCTACTATGGGCAACCCTGGTTGACGAACTCCTCCGGAAACCTTCCACAGAGGGCTTCTATTGCTTAGGATATGCTGATGATCTAGCAATAGTCGTTAAGGGGAGATTTGCGAATACAATAATGGAGCGTTCGCAAAGAGCCCTAAATGTTGTCGACAAATGGTGTTGCAAGGAAGGACTTTCTATAAATCCCCACAAAACCACAGTCGTCAATTTTACACGGAGAAGAGCATTGCAAGGCCTAAAGCCCCTAAGGCTCAACGGAGTGGAAATTCCATTTGCCTGTGAGGCAAAATATTTAGGAGTCACTTTTGACCAAAAATTAACATGGAATTCTCACATCTAAAAAGTCACACAGAAAGCCACAATCGCCCTGGGAAGGTGTGGGCAAATGTGTGGAAAAAACTGGGGGTTAAATCCCAAAATGAACGTGTGGTTATACACCAGGGTAGTGAGACCCATGATAACCTATGGATCAGTGGTATGGTGGACTAAGACGGTGCAGTCGGGATCAATAAGGCTGTTAAGTGGCGTACAAAGGCTTGCTTGCCTGTGCGCCACGGGGGCTATAAGAACTGCTCCTACGGTTGCACTTGAGGTCCTCTTGGACCTGCCACCCTTACACGTATTCATTCAAGGCGAAGCTCGGTCAGTGGTGCACAGGTTAATACAAGGCCAAACGCCAATTAGCCAGCAACACGGGACGGAGTACCAGAAGTTATACTCGGAGATGAGGGCAGATCCCATTCTAGGCATGCCCGCGGATGTAATGGTCCCAAGGTATAATATTCAACAAGAACTTTCAGACTGTTATACCAGACAGGGAGGATTGGAAAAACAGTCTGGTACACTGACGGCTCCAAGAGAGAACAAGGAGTCGGAGCCGGGATTTACGGGACAAGGTCAAAAGCCAATATCCCGATAAGTCTAGGGAAATACGCAACGGTGTTTCAGGCGGAAGTGATCGCCATACACTGTTGCGCAAGGGAGATAATAGGACCAGTCGATTGCCATTTTCTCTGATAGCCAAGCGGCAATAAAAGCAATCAGTTCCATGCAAATCAACTCAAGATTGATGTGGGACTGCTTGACAGCCCTTACAGAGCTGGGAAGTCAGAACAGAGTGACCCTAGCATGGGTACCAGGACACGAGGAACACAGAGGAAACGAAAAGGCTGACCAACTGGCCAAGGAAGGCGCACTTGAAGCCCCAATAGGACCCGAGCCCTTTTGTGGCGTGGCAAAGCCATGCATACGAGCAGCCATTAAGGAATGGGTGCAAAATAAATCTCTGGAATGGTGACAGGCCAAGGAGTTCATTAAAGAACGTTCGGCCAAATTTACGGAAGATCTACTAAGCCAGAATAGGAAGGCCATCAGAGTAATAGTAGGCCTTCTAACTGGCCACTGCCGGTTCAATAGACACATGAGTCTAACCACTGCCACTGTGAAGGCCTGGCGCGACTGAGATTCCAAGTACTTGGAGAAGAAAAACCAAAGGCGGACAGCTATACAAAAGGGCCTTTATCAAAGTTGTGGAGTCTAGTACAAAGGACGAAGCTGGATGAGGTACTATAAGGAATGTATTCTAGGAACACCACAATTGACCTGAAACAGTCGCGGCGGTAAAGGCCAAATAACCAGTTCTTCTCTTTATATATCTATCTATCTATCTGGCAAACTACTTGCTTGGATTAAAAACTAATTTCGGATTCGTGTTCTACAACCTCAAGCTAGAAATTTCAGTCTTCCTCTATATTAACTACCTAATTACTTACTGCATTTTTGTAGAGTTTTCTTCATTTATTTCTTCTTTCTTCTACGTCGCAATTCGAATGTAAGTCTTATACAGGAAGTTTGCACCTATTGTATACTACCGGATGTTATCAGGTCAAGACAAGGCTATAGCCAATATCACAATAATTGAATTACGATAAAATAATGAATTACAAAGCATTTTTTTTGTCAGGATAATGTCTGTTTGCATATATTTTTTAATAATCCATAAGCTTTACAAATGTGTAATGTTCCAAATTTCAAATAATTGGTTCATAAACAAGCACGGAAGCTGTAAGTGCGCGGGCTACGTGACCACCCAGTATAGCAAGTGACGAAGATATTTCTTGCTGCAAGTTATCTCTCATAAGAGATCAACGACATTATTTCTAAGTTTGGCATCTTTTTTCACCTCCTTTTTAGTTATATGTTCTTTTGCCAGTGTAATACTTCGGATACATATTTGTTTTTAATTTACTTTTTGGCTAAACTCTAGAATAATTTAAATTCTACCAAAGAGCAGATCTTATCTTTGATATTGCCTTGATTATATATCGTGAAAATGTATCGATAGGAATGCAAATGCATAAAATAAAACAAACGCGAGTTGCGGTTTGTCACTTGAGCGAATCTGAGCTATTCTAAAAATTAAAAATACACCAGATTTGAGCACGAAGTAAGAGAACGGCATAAACAATAAAACTAACTATAAACCGCTTCCTGCTTTACAGCGTTAGAATATTATGTAAATTTTGTGTAGATCTGTAAAAGATACTAACGACCCTTGAGCTGCTGCCGGTTTACACCATCAGCATTTTGAGTTTCAGCGAAAGTGGGGAATAATATTAAATCAACTAAAATCTGTATTCTCGCTGTGTAAAGATACAGAATATGTCTTACAGGATTTATAATAATTACTTCAGCTCCCTAATTTCCATTCAGTAGATACTATACTAAGTAAAATAGTTGCTTAAAATACAATTTCAAGAAAATGTTATATAAACTTAACCTTAAATGAAACTGTTGAATTTGCTATGAAATACAATTTTGCAATTGTCGAAAGAAAAAAATGCGTAATTGTATGTCTTTTAATTTCGAAGTTATAAGCTTATACTTCCGCTAGCGGAATTCAAACTCATTGAGAACTCCTAGCCTAAATATCATCAAAGCCAGATTCAATTCATTTTGAAATTGGTTAATTTCCAGTGATTACGATAACTTGATAACCGTTATAAATATTTTGATGGAGTTTGGTAGGTACATACTTCAGGTAAGTGGCAACAGTTTCGGAAAACAGTATTCATGTCAGAATTTTTCAAATAAAATAAACATTGTTGGAAATATTCCTTTGCCATTTTATTTTTTTAAACAATTTCTGTAACTGTAACTCTATTAAATCAAATATTTTTATAGATATCTTTGGCTATGGGAGACGGTAACCCAGTAGTCAGTGTGTTCTAGCTTTCTTTCTCTTTTTCCTTTACTCTTGTTTTTTAAAATAACTTCTGTAAATATAGCTTTTTGTAAAGCAAATTTTTTTTATAGACATCTTCGGCCATGGGGGACGGTAACCCAGCATATAGTGCGTCCAGCCTTCACCTTTTTAGATTTTTATTGGTGGAGCCACGGACGTCTCTATAGACTGTTAATAGATAACCTGTGTTACCAGGAGGAATTATATTTTCTCTTGAGAAAGAGAACCTGTCAACTAAAATTCTTTTATCACCATCCACCCATCACCATCACCGATTTTGATACAGTATTTTCTGTTTCTTCTAAATTTCTTCTAAATTTGTTTACCTTTGGCATTTTATAAGTTATGGATAATATATGTCAGCTTCCTTCATTTATCAAAATCAGTTCTATGATATTTGGTGCTTCGTCTCCAAATTTTGATACATTTTCTCACCGTGGATCACATTTTTCATATTTTGTGAACATGTGTCCTTGGATTCCAAGTCTCCACAGTATTAGCATTCCTCAATGCCCTTCGGTCCGAATTGAAATGTCTGCTGTGTTGAGTAATAATCATTTTCTTATGTTTGTGTTGATTCCATGCCTCTGCTTTTTGTTAGTTTCTTTGTCCACCCTGCTTTGTCTGTATCCGTGTCCCAAGCTGTTGCCATTCCTGAGAGAATTCTTCCTGGATTTGCTTCTTGCCGTTTTTCCGTATACCATCTGTTCCTTTCTTTCGTAATTTCGATTGCTTTGATTCCCATTGTGACCTGAATTGCTTCTGGTGGAAAAATGTACGCGCCACCGATATACACAGCTAATCTTCTCTGCAGTCTCATGAATATGTGTCTATATTTTTCGCTTCACATGAATTTTTCGCAGATTGGTGCGGCATTTAATACAGTTAAAAGTACCACTGACCTGACCTGATCCTGGGCTTGCCATTGATCCTCCGAAGTTTCCCATCAGTTTGTCGAGGCTATGGTCGGTTTTTCCGCTTTTTTGCTGTTTTTATTTATATGTAAGTTGTTATTGTAAACGTAGATACAAGATACTTCACATTCTGTTTATTATCATTTAACTTCGGTATGATTTTGTTTAACTTTCGTTCTCCCTAAAACATCAGAATTTCAATTTTTTCTTGTGCGAGTTACAGGCGCTTGGTTGATAGTTCTGTCCTGTGTAAGACATTCATTGTTTAGATTTTCACTGTTTCAGCCGCTCCTGTTTCATCTGCAAATCTGGTTGCCATGTTGAGTTAGGGAGTGACCTTGGGTAGATCAGAGGTGCTCTAACACTTTTGGAATTGTAACAACTTTATTTACACGAAGTATACAAATTTCTCTTATTACACTATTAGATGTTTACAGTAACATGATTAGTTTAGAACTGATTCGATATAATGCTAGTGTGGAATTTATATTAATCCTTATCTTTATTATTTTGTGATAGTGGTTAGGAAATGTGCGTCACATATTAACCTTATACCAAATGAGCACAAGAGAATGAAAATAAATAAATGAGTCCAAGGGGTACACGTGGGGTAACTCCTCCCTCCTTAAAACGGAAGCCTGGTGCCAATGGTTCTGGGACTGGCTGAAGTAGAAGGCGACTCTATTGTTACTGCATCTTTGTCCTTGTTGAAGGAGACTGTAATGTTTGTCGATGATTTGTTTCCTTTGTATCTTCCCCATAGGTAGACGGTGAGTAGAATGGGCAGGATTATAATAATTGGTGGAATAATCCATAAATAAGTGGAAGATGTCGAATTAGATATTTCTTAGAGACGAACTTTATCTAAGCTGTTAATTTGAAGTTTTACAGCGTGGAGATTTTTTAGAGAGATAGTGGGAACATCATTTAATGGTATTATGTCAAGAGAAATGTTTGGCAACAGAAATGTGGAGTATGTAATAAGTGGCTCCTCATATGGAAAAGAATGGTTATCGACTATCGAAAACTTAATGAGAAAACGATTGAAGACCGCTATCCTATTCCAAACATCACGGAAATCCTTGATAGGTTGGGAAGAAGCTCATATTTTTCAACCATCGATTTAGCATCGGGCTTCCATCAAATTGAGATGCACCCAACTTCAGTTGAAAAAACAGCTTTCTCAGTTTAGAACTGATTCGATATAATGCTAGTGTGGAATTTATAATAATCCTTATCTTTATTATTTTGTGATAGTGGTTAGGAAATGTGCGTCACATATTAACCTTATGCCAAATGAGCAGAAGAGAATGAAAATAAATAAATGAGTCCAAGGGGTACACGTGGGGTAACTGTTGTTAGCACAACATTGTTATACATGTTTCATAATAATCACTAGAACTCACTTGTTGTTGTCTTTTCTTACTTGAATCCACCGATTCCGTTTATTATTTTTATGAGGTATCTGCTGACCCCCATTATTACTGTGTTCCCATTATGTAAATCTCATTAAATTCCTTTTTATATCATCAATATTTCCTACGCTTGTTAATATTTTTTTGGCGTTTTCTACAACTTTCAAGAATTCGTGAAAGAGTCTTGTCGCTATCAGTTATTCCAAAACTTTCCCCATTATACAATGTAGTCATATAGATCAGTATTTTATTTTCACCTACCTTCCTTTTGTTTAGGAATTCCCTCCCTGACGGTTCATTTAGACAGATTCTTTCTTGAATTTCTTTATCTACTTCTTGATAACTTCCGAAAGTAGCTGGTATAGCCAGGGGTATTTTTTTTATATATGTACCTAATAAAATGGCTTCAAGTCTCACCTACTACGAAAAAACTTTTCAGTATAGATTTTCCACAAGAAAAAATTAGAATATCAGTATAAAGTGTAGAGCTCGAGACGGAGACTCAGACGAGATATCCTAGTGGAGAATAATTGACGTGATATAAAAGACAATTAACAAACGTTACCGATGTGTAAATTCACGTTTCTTAAAGATCATGGAAAACCTTTTATTTGAGGACATTTCATCCAAGTTTCACTATGCTGTAGAATTTTTATTTTAATGTAAATTACAGAACTTTGGTATACGACTATCTATTAAAGTATAATGCTATGCTATATTTGAACCATTGATAATACAACATAAATTTAACTTAAAACATTTTCAACTTCAAAATGTTGATCTGTATGTGCCACAAAAGGACTCGGGTCCTATTGGGGCTTCAAGTGCGCCTTCCTTGGCCAGTTGATCAGCCTTTTCGTTTCCTCTGTGTCCCTCGTGTTCTGGTACCCACGCTAGGGTCACTCTGTTCTGACTTCCCAGCTCACATATTAGTTAACATATTAGTTATTTATCTATCATATTTTACTAAATACCAACTCTACCCAGGGGATAGCAATTCTTCATATGTACCACATTTCTATATACGATATGTGATGCTAAGAACATGTCTTGCATATAAGTGTAACCCTACAAAATTCTGTTAATGAGCCTTAAACATGCCGATCGATTTATTAATGTTTGAGGTGTTGTGCAGTAACGAAACAGCGTTTAATCGTGTTTAAATCAGTGTCACGTGTTATGTTCCACTGTACCATTAAACTGAATATATAAAATTATCGATTTATTATTTACAGCACGTAATGTAAATTTTGACGAGCGCCATTTAAAAACGTTTAAAATTAATGGACTTGTTTAAATTTAGCTCAGAAACCTATAAATCAATTAGCGACGTAGTTGTATTGCGTCGCACTGTAATAAAAGATTTTTTACTACTATAAACCACGAAGGAAACCTGCAAGGGAACCTAATTGACGAGGAATATGAACAGTAATGAACAGGAAAGGTACGTTGAAAATAGACACATGCCCATTTGTTCCGAAAGAGGAAGTGGCGCCTGGACAGACGGCGGAACTAAAAAAAGCAGCTGGTTGCACACTTGAATGTAATTACAACACTGATAAAATTATGCTATTCTTAATTATTTGTCTTCTCTCTAATTGAAGCAAACGTTTCCGATTTACTACATTTTAATAGAAAATAGTTAACGAGCTGTTTCCTACAGTATGTTGTTTTATTTTTTTAACACAGGGATTTGCACTTGTGGACAAAATTAACTCATCTCCCAAAAGGACTCGCACATTTTTATAGGAAATTGTTCCCGGTTTATAATGATGCGCGACTAGTTTTAAAGATACAGTGTGTTAAAATTAAAAACTGGCTGTTTTTATAGAAAACATTTTAGGCAATTGAAGCGTCGACTGAATTTTTTCCCAGGCATGTTTTTCCTTTAAAGCAAAATAATGTATCGTGATAAAATATGCGCCCATTTATAGGTAATAGACAAGATAAAACAAACAAATTTTCCTAATTTTTTTTTATCACTTTGTATAGAATTTTGTCGGTTAAATTCCGGTTATGGATTAGTTTTTGAGATACATAAGGAGAGAAATTTACATATTTAAAATTGGAATGCAAGTTTTTGGTTTAAGACTAAAATATAAAGTATGGCATTAACTTGCAGGGTGTTAATGTCAGAGCTTCTAACGATTTGGAAAACCTGGAATACCTGAAAAACTTAGGGAATACGAACTTGTTTAAGAAAGTCAGGGAAAAATTAGGAAATTTGAGCAATTTTCTGAGAAATCGGAATTTTAATAATTTTTCTAAACATGAATAATTGGTTTCGGAATCTCTGATTTCTGGGATCAGTGGACATACAGTTGAAATCACGAATGTTGTCGTTCACGTCATCAATTTATGTACGGTCGTGAGCAGGAAAAAATAGGACAACTTTTTTTTTCTAATGTAAATCTGTCTCTATTTGAATATGTAATGAATAGCCGAAATAAAACAGATATCACTTTTAATTTATTTTTTATTGTAATGCTGTAGTTATTGCTATAGTAAATGATGGATGGTTAATGAGACAAATTGCACTGCGTTATAACATTAACAAAAATTTGGTACGTAATATTTTGAGAAAGTGGAGAATAAACGGTACGATTAGTAGAAATCCTGGATCAAAGGACAAAGGATATCCTACTTAACAAGAAACTAACTATTAATATTTCGTTATTGCACCATTTCTATTTATAACTTCTATAAGTCTGTTTGGCATATAATTAAATAACCTTATACAATAATCATTAGTAATAATATTTTCCCATGCATTATTTACTATTTCCAGTAATTCTTCGGCATTCCGTGGTTTCGCATTTCCTTTTTGGATACTTCTTACGAGTAGTCCCCATACTTCTTCCAGGGTTAAGATCTGAACTATGACTGGGCCAGTTAAGAACATTGATGTTGTTATCTTGAAACCAGTTAGTTACGGTATCAGCAGAATGAACGGAACAATTGTCTTGTTGAAATATGAACTCATTATTAGGAAATAATTGTGATACAGAAGGGGTATAATTGTCTAAAATCCTAATATACGTTTCACTATTAAATCGTTCCTCAATATGCCACAAAACACCAGGACCACGTGCCGATATCCAATCCCACATATTGACGGAAAATCTATTACTTTTATCATTGTTAGATATATATTTCTCATCGAATTGAGTATTCGGAGGGCGGTAAAACGAATACGACCGCTGTGTGTTGACTGGAAAATTTTTTCGTCTGTAAAGATTACATTGTTCCAAAAATTTACATCATGCGCTAAAAATTCAAGCGCAAATCCTACTCGAGCTTCTTTATGTTCAGCTTTAAGTATGTATTTCTGTGTTGCTGCATGACAGCGTAGATCCGATTCTCTTACTCGCCGGCGACCAGTACTACTCGATTTAGGAAAATTCGTTTCTTCAGCAGCCTGAATAACTGAGTAAAATGGATTTTCTACTAAAGCATTTACCAATTGCAAATCTTGTTGTTGAGTTTATATCCTTCGTCGCCCTTATCCAGGATTTCTATTAATCGTACCGTTTATTCTCCACTTTCTTAAAATGTTACACATCGAATTTTTGTCAATATTATAACGCAGTGCAGTTTGTCTCATTGACCATCCATCTTCTGCTTTAGCAATAACTCCAGATTTATCTAAATAGCTTATATGAGGCATATTAGTTTTTTGCACACTTGCAATAAATTATGACAACTTACTGACAATGTGACAAAAATTAAAGATGTACACAACTATATTTTAGCAAAATACCGTTATAAGACTTGTCCTTTTTTTTTTTGCTCCGACCGTACTTATCAATGACATCAGACTTTTCTATCTTTGTAAATTCAAAGCGCATAGGATATAATTAACAGAAAGTCACGTCTGCTGAGGCTACGAGAGAAGTTCAAAGCGTATCGATGCGTTTTACAAATGAATAATGCAACTGCTAGTCGTAGACGCAACCAACGTTTAGCATTGCCAGTTCTCTGTCAATTCAGTAGCGTCCAGTTGGAAGCATAATTCAAATTTATTCATTGCTTATTTCCTTTCGTTTTTTATAAGATTTTTAGCGCTTCTTACTGTGATATTTTAAGTTTCCTGTAATTAGGTAAATAGTTTGTAAGTGCTTTAGTTTTAATGTCTGTAAAGAAATTAACTTCAAAATGGTAGCGGCGAATGTTAAAATTCATTGTATTTTCATTACAAAAACTTGTCTCTTGCATACGTTGATACGCCCATGCGTGCAATTATGTGTGACCTTGAGATGATTTGATTAGGAAATTAAAAAATCAGGACGTGAATGACAATATTCATGATTTGAACTATAGCCAGGAAGGAGTATGAAAGCTGCTTACATTTCCCTAATTGGGACAAATCCTACCGATTAAAATGCTGTGTTTTTTATCGTTAGGACAAAACAATTATACTAGGGCCGGAAAGAGTTAACAATAATACATCCATATGAGGGACGATAGCATAGTGGTTAGTACGTCTAGCTTTCTCTGGGCATACCTAGTGGGTTCTAGCCCCATGCACCTACTGCAAAGTAATTTTCAATTATTAATTACCCCCAAGAAGTAGTTCGGATCCCACTATAAACTATAGAGCCCCCATCTTTACTCACACTAGTCTAGGCTTAAGAAGGTGATTCAAGTGATCTGGAAGGCGGAAAAAACATTTATAACAAATAAGATTATAGATTTCGCACATTTCATAACCTGTTTTGGGCGATATTTATTTTGATTTAAGTGTGGAAGATTGCGGGGCCTGTTTTTCTTAGCTTTTGTAGACGGCAAGGAGAGAAATGTCACTTTAGCAGTCTTACGTCGGTAGCGATTGCGGATCGATGCGGTTGCTCGAGCGTCAGGTCTAGTTTCTTGTGCTGGAACAACACTTCTCTACAAGCCAGTCAAGCAGGGCTTAAGCAGTTCAAGTGGAGAAACGGTAATATCCAGTGCCAATAAGGGAAAATAGACCTTCACACACACGGCAGTAAAACTTAAAATGCGCGAAAATAATATGATTTATTATAATTAGTCGTAATATGTACAAACTATCCTAGGCTATCTACAGACAACCACAATAATTACTAACACATTAATTTATTGCTATGGTTAAGTGGGGTAGGCGGACATAACCTAGACCTAAAACTACACTAGTGGCAGACAGAGATTAGAAAGCGGTAGACACTGTACAGATGATTTTAAAATGATCTCAATACAGTTAACGAAAGACGTTGCCAGTAAGCGGTGAAACAAGTAACGTACACACAGTGCACGGATACCAGGAATGAGAAGCAGATTAATAAATACAGTGCAAAGCTACAGAGTTTCAATTCAATGAGCTTGGCTAGTGCACAGTACCTTGGAACGGAAAAGAAATATTTAACGTTGCTGCCAGGGCATCGATGGTATCTGAGATAATGTCGTAAATAACTGGCATGTGGCACCAGTATATTCAAGAGGTACGATCCGTACTTGTGGAGCTGCATCCGCATCGGCTCACAAGAACAGAAGCTGCTGAATCCTGGCGAGCTTAAGAGGTTCCCTACGATCGGAAAACAGAAAGATCGTAGTTCTTTGACACTCTCCAAGCTATTCTATCTATGATCACCTCACACTGATCTAGTGTGCTAGTATTCGGTGCTCAGGAACAACTGATTGAGTCTTCATCTCTCTTTACTCCTAAAATGAAATTTTCAGGAAAAGGAGAAGACGCCAGGGTCCTAATTCTCGAAATCGCGGAACAACGTCCTCATGAGATAAATGGGCGTGGCTCTCTTGAATAGTCTAAAACCGTAACAAATGATCGTTCACATCGCCTGATGGTAAGACAACACACTTCTCCTGCTGTTTTGTGAGGGAACCAAAGCGATCGCGATGCCTGGAATTTTTGCAACTGTCATTTCTACTGGTTTTTAACCTTACTTTTATATTTCATTGGATGTAATGTGTCAAAAAAATGCCTCTTTTGGTAGAGCCGTGCCACCTTTAATTTTCGATTTAACTATCCTTCCTCTTTCCATTGCGGCACTGTGCGATCTTTCACTGCTACTGCAGCTTTTACGTAACAGGAATTTGAAGAATTCCTAAATGTGATCTGGCAATATGGCATCATCTGTTCCCTTACCGGGATACATCACCTATGTTCAAGAATACCGATTTCAGAGCTCAGGGGATGTGACCGATCACATCACCGAAATAGTGATGTGAAAAGGGACCCAGGCGGATGTGCGCTTATTGATGGCATACTTCGGATTTTAAACAATTTCTGTAACTCGGATAAAATATGTTGATGCAACGGTTAATATATTGAGACATAAAGTGTAATGGACCTTCCTTCCAATGCATTAAAAGAGTTTATAGCGAAACTGTATAGAGCATGTTAGCAAAAATGAAAAGAGAATGTGGGATATGGATATTCAGACTGAGACAGTAATTGAACCAATAATTTAAAAAATGTAGGAGCCAGCACCGATAGTCACAGTGAATGAGAAACATAATGTCTATGCCATCAAAAGTTTTCTAAGGAAAATACCAGTAGTTTTAACTCCATGAAAAAGTTGCAAAACAAGGGTAAAAACACAAAAGTTCTGTGAAAAGGATGAAACATGGGTACTCCCCCGTTTTTGAGGGCGCTGAACATGATGGTGATATTTTTAAGGTTCCCACTCTTCAGAAACTATCCCTAAACTCGAAAAACCACCACTATTTCGCGTTTCTTTCCATTGTAGGCTTTCAGATTGGTTTTTTGGGCAAGATTCGAGTAGGCCGTATGAAATTTAACCATACATCTTATCCACCCCGGGGATTGAAACTACTCCCTCCACCTAATACTAAAATTTACTCAAAAAAATCAAAATGCATCAAAATTTGTTTATCCCGGTTCTCTAGGGTGCTCACCACCACCTTTTCATATTTATTGATACTGGGCATGTGGGGACTGGTTGGATCGGGATTTTTAAGGTGATTTTGACATTGTAAAGAGAGTTGAGTGACAAGACATGCCATCAACCCCGGGGTTGAAACTACCACCAACCCCAACATTGAAATCCACCGAAAAACACAAAATAGTGGAAAATGTTTCCTCCCCGTTTTCGAGGGCACTAAACACGATATCAATACTATTGCATCCCCCAGTCCACCCCTAATTTGGGGGTGGAGGGTGATGGAGGAATTAATATTTCCCTCAAAAACGGAGATAAACAAATTTTTATGCATTTTGATTTTTTTGAGGATATTTTAGTATTAGGAGAGGGTGTTCGTAATTTCAACTCCGGGGGTGGATAATATGTTGTATTGTTAAATATCACACGGCCTACCCGAATCCTGAGCAATAATCGAATCCGCATGCCTGCGATGGTAGAAAACGCGAAATAGGGGTAGTTTTTCGACTTTATGGGTAGGGGTGGAAACCTTAAAAATATCACCATCGTATTCAGCGCCCCCGAAAACGGGAGGTAACCATGTTTTATCCTCCTCACAGAACTTTTGGGCTTTTTCAACTTTTTCATGAATTATCTTTGTTTATTTCTGAGATGAGCTTAAAAATATAAATTTAGTTTTTAGTTTAAATTTACTCCGTGAAATGTTAATATTTTAATTTTATATGTATGTGAAATACACCGAGGGCGGCGCTAACGCATATCGCCCTAGGGTTTGGTTATGCCAATTAAATTTGATAGCCTACCAGTCCAATAAACTACAAGTTATCAATCACAATCATCATATTTAGTCGACTCTACAATAAATATATGTTGATCTATACGCATTTTAACCTCTCCACAATAAAATTGTGAGAGGTTACTAAAATTGGTTCAAAAACGAAAATTGAGATAACATCAAATCTTTACGTTTTGAGGTCCTAGGAACCCAAAAAAGTGGTTTTTGAAAAATGTCTGTGTGTGTGTGTGTATGTGTGTATGTATGTGTGTATGTGTGTTAGCACGATAGCGCCGAAACTACTGAACGGATTTGAATGAAACTTTGCGTGTGCGTTTCTTTAGTATCCCAGAAGATCTGAAAAGGTTTTGGTTGAGATCGGATTACGTTTAGTGCCATTTTGACGCAACAAGTTGTTTATTTTATATTTACTTTCAATTTGCAATGGAACCATTGAAAAGCAGTTAAAATTCTGATTTCAACGATATACCATACTTCCACCCTTTCGATTTGGTTTCCGTGAAAAAAATTAAAAACAAAGCAAATATGGCATAGATCGCATTTCGCATGACATGATCGATGCGCATAGCCGTTACATCGTGAAACTAGTCACATCACGCGTCAATTCACGTGTGAGGGTTTCTTCTCTGCTCTAGAAGTAGAGCGGATTACGTTTAGTGTCGTTTTTAAATATATATACAGACAAATCGAAGAATTAAACTACAAATATTCCTCTAAAATCTAGTAAAATTACTGAAATGCTAATGTTTGATTTGACAAAGACAGCCGCGAGCGATCGGATTGCAATGAGCAAATTTTGATGATTGTCATTGTCATCGTTTGTCATCCGATAACGTTGGTGTCATGTCATGTTAATAATATTTCGGCACATTTGTAACTTTTAGTGGATTGTCACAAACTTTAAAGGTAGATGTAACAATATCAATATCATATGCTTCCTGTACCTTCGTTGGTGAATTTATTATAGATTATCACTTTACCAATTTTCAGTTTGTTGCTTTACAAATCTGTAGTATTTAGGATAACTAGACTTTCTTAGTCGTTCAAGTGATGTTAAAGTTGTTAATATCCTAATAGTATATTATTCAACGAGCGATAATGTAGGTAATAACTCGCATAGATGATTGTAAATTCATTAAGTTGAGGGTTTTTTAGTGCCCCAGAAGATCTGAAAAGGTTTTGGATGAGATCGGATTACGTTTATTGCCGTTTTGTTACACAATTTAATGCTCTTTTCGGCTTCAAAGATCCACCAAGTGGGGAGGTTCCAGCCGCTTCCAGTAGCTGCCGATTTTTTTTTACTAAGTAATAAACTCTGATAGGTACATAGAACCCTGGTAGTAGTCAAATAGGTGGAGTGACATTTGGTTGTTTGGTGTTTTTTGCGTTGGTTATTTGTTATTGATGGAACAACCATTAAAATAGAAGTATAGGTAGCAAGGAATTCTCAACCACGTTTGTTACAATTTCATTTTATTTTGTTTTCTCCAAAATTATACATTTTAGACCACATGTTATAAAGTGTTTTATCTGGTCACTCCCTACTGCAGGTATCTTAATGGCAAGAAACTAATTTCAATCTGTATATTCCCCCGATGCAAATACAGCAATTTTTTTCTTTAATTACCATGAAAATATATTTTTATGAGTAAAAATATAATGTCTTATCTCACTAAATTCTTTAATCTTGTAATGGCGACCGATTTCGTGATATATAACTTGCTTCACATCATCAGGCAACAAGAATTTCTATGTGAAGCAAGTTATACTTCACAAAACCGGTCGCCATTACAAGATTAAAGAATTTAGTGAGATAAGACATTGTTTGTTTTTACTCAGTATGAACAACTCACTTTGGGTCTACTCCATGGGAAATATTTTAATAAAGCAAAGATATTAGATAACCACATGAGTCTCAACCTCTCCGATATTGATTACTATACAATAATAATATCACCCTGTATTGTATTTTGCTTAGCTCTCGCTAAGCGCATCCAAATATTTGAGATCTTATCTTCTCTAATTTAATACAAGTAGGCGTAGAAATTTTGTCAGTGTTTATAATAAAACATCTTTCCAGGATACCAACTTGACAAGATAAAATGACAGCGTTTAAAAATTATTCGACGCATTAATCTATTCAACTTCAAAATATTACGAGATTAAACTCGAAAGTGTCTTTCAATACCAATTACTTCAAAAGAAAAATAATGTCCCCGAAAGACAGTAATGTTGATAGAGTTAATCATATAAACAAGGGAAACGAACGATAAAAATAAATATCAGCTTGAAACGCCATTAATTCTCAACTTTATAAACCGGTGAAATGGTAAATTCAAGTGACTTTGTATCTCTTCAAATTAGAATTGGTAATTTATTAAAATTAATGGTAATCAACGAATGTTTTAATAATGATAATTTAGTCACTCATACATGTAATCTATTACAGACAACACTGTATTAGTAATGGAGTCTGTTGTTGTATTAGGATCTAAAGGAAATAGGCTAACGATCGAGGTGTACGACTCTCCCAAATTGTATTATTATTATATTGACTTAATTCCTGGATGGAGAGTGCTTAAGGATAAGTAGGTAGTGTATGTATTAGTATTATGCAAATAGTAATTTAAAGAAAGCTTGATATGAGGTAATGCATAATTGATAAGTTATATCCATGTTTAGGCAACAGAAAATATTTCACCTTAGATTTGGGAAAATCAGAATGTTTTGCTGTTGGTGTTGCTTCGGTGATCAATTTGTTCACAGAACTAAAGTAATTTTGGTGAAATTAAATTTACTCTAACAGATGTGGAGCTGAATGCAGGTTGTATAACCCAATGTTCATGTCATATTCGTTTCCTTAAGATTTTGTCATTGAGTGTCCTGATTGATTTAAGTATTAGAACTAGTTGCAGAATTTTATTTTTGTCTATTATTTCTATATTAGAGATTTGATGAATGTGGACCTTCTGGCGTACGTAATTTCGTGGCCTTGGAATCATGGAAGTAAACCATCTGAGAGATGGTATAATTTAGAGTACTAAGTAATTTTTTGGCTACCGCAGATACACGTCTTTCACCTCCTGCACCCCTTCGTTTTGTGAAATATTGAAACGTTACATGGCCTATGTCCACTTAACAGTTTTATATAAAAACTAGTGTTTTGTTTATGTTTGGCACAATCTGTGTAACATTTTGATTCAGTTTTTGTAAGTGGAACTGTTATCAACTAGCATAACTGCTAAACCATTTCACACTATTTTATGTACATATTTTAATATCTTAGGAACTCAGTCATGTTCTATTAACTATTATGTATCTCTGTACTTATAACATCCCAGGAAACAATTGTCTACAAAACATTTATTTACATCAGATACCTATATTTCAATTTTTATATTTTTGTTTACTAAATAAGTACATATGGTTATTTTCCTTATCTTTTCTCATTACTAAGTATATATGGTATATCCTATAAGATGTAATATATTTACTGAGTTCTCACAATACGTTTTACTATTTATTACAGCTGTTCAAATTGTTGGTTATGTATAAAATAGAAATTACAAATTGTGAGGCAAAGGCAAATCTGCTGTGGTATGGAAGTAATAAAAACTATTATTATATATTCCTTTTATCGATTATGTGCCACTATTTTAGTTGTGAGTAAAGGAAATTGTAGAATTTGCGACCTGCAAGTTGTTGCGCTTAACTCAATCATTCACAGATGGCCATATCTGTACTGTTTCTGTATTTTGTAGCTTTCAATTTAATTAGGGAATTAGATTTCTCAGGTTTATTTGGTAGCATTATTTTGCAGTAAATAGGACAAAGAAAGTTTACCTTATCAGTAAAACTCACCAGGAAATCATTTGCTTGCAGCCTTTGCTGCCTTTGTACTGATTCGAACGTATATAAATTTTAACTGTGACTACAGTAATTGATATTACATTTTTATATCCGCGTTAACAATAATATCCAGGTAAATTTCATTTATTACTCATTTAAAATTTAAGTAATCTTCAATTTTTGTCTTTGATGTAATTTCAATTATTTTTTTAAATAAATTTAAATTCAAGGTCAATTCTTGTTAATTTAATAAGTAGATAAAATACTATATGTACCACATGGTTTTAAAATATTTTCTTTCTTTTTAAGTTTTTTGGCAATTTATAGTTTATGAAATCAGCTTAAATTCTAATTATATACTTATATTCTTATATGCTTATATATGCTGTTATATCCTTATATATTTCTATATATTTATATCTACTTATGTACTTATATGTTTATGCACATATATACTTATACATTTCTGCATAGCTTCTTCATTCCTGCATAGCTTTTGCACAGCTTATCTTTCATGTAGATAAAATTTCGTTAACTTTTCATAAACCACCTAGTCGGTTAATTTTCCTTCGATTTTCACTCTATTTCATTAAGAGACGTAAATTGCCAAGGAAACTTTAGACTCCATTCTTGCAACAAAAGACAATTGTGGGCCTGGATTGCTGTCCCAGAACCAGTCACCTCAACAATAGTCAATCTAGGATCCTGGTATAAATTTGTTATATATATATATATATATATATATATATATATATTTCAATTAGTCTTTATAAACCGATTTATCTATTATTCATGTAATATATTTTAATATTCATTTTAAACTATCTTTTTATTTCTCTTACCAACAATTTCAGTCTGATCTATAGTAGACTGGTTATTCGAGAAAAAGAGATAATTCTACTTATTTTCACTATAGATGGTGCCCAATTTAACATCAATTTTTCTTTGTCTCCTTTTCTCGAAATAAACAGAAATCTGTCGCTTATGCTGTATATATCAAAAAGGGTAAGTTTCTCCACTCTTACGAATACTCTGGATCCACGGCTCTTTGCTCCGACTTAAACCAGCTAGTCGTCCGCAAGTTGCCTCAATTCTTTCTCAAAAATAAATAACAAGGGAAAGGAGATAACAACGTCTTTAACTTGGTAACCTTTTAAGCTAAAGAATTTTAATTGAACTTTTTCAGTTAATAACTACCAATAGTATATAAAATATGTGTATAATTTTTGCAATACGGTATAGCATGCATAATACGTAAAATTAAATTAACTTGGAATATATCTTCATAAAGTAAGGTATTTTCTTCTCAGGACAGTTTCATAAATAAAATTTTCCATTATGGACGCTCCTCATTTTTTCAATTATTTGGGTTTTATCTAAAAGGGGCAGGTTTTTCTTATTAAAAAAACTAACTATATTTTACATGGAATTACAGCTTGTTTAAAGACACAAAGAGGAAGATGCCGCAGTTGGGTTTTATGCATTTTTGTCGCTTTATTGCAAACGTCATCCGGGATTCGAGGCCATTCTCCCAGCGGAAACGCACAGAAAATTTACGGCCCTAATCTTACGCAATGTAAAATATGACGACAATAAAATTTTAATAAGAAGAACACGCTTGAGAGAACAGGAGCATCATTCCTGTTTAATTTCGAAGGATATCGAGACCGAGTAACCCATATGAACAGCATTTCCTATCAAATAATTGATTTGTGAATTAGTTTGTTATCGTGAATTTGTGAAGCAAATAGTATAGTTTATTCAGATTTCAAGACCAGATAAAACGGTTTAAAAATTTATGTTTTCCGGTACTTCTACATATAGACTAATTCTTGCTAACATGAAAGAAATTATTTATATTAATGGATCTAGTAAGGATTATTTGTCTGATTGTAAATAAAATATATTCATGATGACTTAAAATGTTAACAATATTAAAATGCAATCATCTGTAAGTAAATGTTGTGCAAGTTTTCCGGATTGCAGTTTTGTTATCATTATTTCTCTGGTTTTATAGCCGCAGTGGGTGCACATATTCCATAATGCATCCACCGGGAGAACTAAGTGCGGTCTAAAAACGTCTGGAACAAATGCCCTAGAAATTATTTAGTATATTTCACCCCCCGAAACGACGGCATAGGTGGATGAATCTTATCTATTTTGCATGGCCAACGATTTTTCACAGTTTATCTCTAGAAAACGGGAAAAACATAGATGCGTCCAGGGATATTAGCGGAAAACATTACGTTCGTTCTCTTTTCTGCAGCTTTTTGTTTAAAAGGTTTACTTATGGGACCATTATAAATAATCTTCAATGACGAAATGAAGCAGAGGGGACCGATAAAGTGCACTTAAGATGGTGAATTGTATAAATTCGTGCAAAAGCGAAGGATATACCTGTATTTGAGTCAATTTCTTTGAATGAAGACAGCAAATCTAGTTATTTGTTGAGACTAAAGTTGTTATATATAGTTAATTATGAGGTTTATGGAGCAGTTGCTATTCTTTTGTTATTTTCAGCATATCAATTTTAAACAAACTGCTGTGTAGCCAATTTTTATTGATTAAGTTTTTAATAATTTTTAATATAGGTACATATTTCATAGCAGAAATGAAAATTTGAGCATAGCTTAAATAAAGTGATAGAGGAAAATGAAAAAAGTGGATGAACTTGTAATCTGGAGAAATAAAAATTCTATTAGTAACATGACGATTTTATAAGTGTAAGATAAGGGCGGAATATAACGAATAGTTTTTAAAAAGTTGAAAGCAGAAATTCTAAAAGGGTTCTCAATCAACAGTGCCTTTACAAGCTCGATTTTCAAGTAACCTAGAATGGCATTTTTACTTCCACGTCCAGTGGAAGTATAGTAACGCAATAAAATATATTTTTATTTGTTGAAATAGGCTTAAAATGTCATGAAACGTCGAAATTTTAAATTTGAGCGAAAAAAAATTTTCTGTCTGTCTGTCTGTTTTGTGCGCACGTTTACTCTGGAACCGTTTATGATATTGACTTGAAATTTGGTACACTTAACGAGATCTGGAACTAGATTATATTTTGATCTAATTCCGTTGAAGTGTTCGGGGGTAAAGCAAGCAGGTAAGAGTCCATAATATTGCAATTTAGGGCATCTACGAAAAGTCAAGGTCTCAAATTTTTTTTTAGCATCATTCACCCCCCACTATCACCCCCAATGCTACCCCCAGTACTACCCCCATATTATTATGAAAGGTAGTAGAAAAAAGTAAAATGTGATTTAGTGTGTATACAAGAACGAAACGTCTCCAAAAAACCACTCCACCCTATTATTATAGGGAGTAAAATATTTCATTGGGATTTAGTGTGTATAAGACTTGGATACAAAAATCTGGATGTGGAAGTAGTGATTCCATGGGCAGCGGTTTTTTATTTTTACTTCCACGTCCAGTGGAAGTTTAGTAACAGTATATATATATGTATGTTGTTTTTTAGGTTTTCGCGGGTGTTAAATGAAGTGTTGTTGTACTTCCGGGTGCTCTCCCGCGTCGGTGATCGACTCCTCCAGGAGTCACGGTTGTCTAAACGACGTTTCGGCAGAATCTCATCTGCCATCTTCAGGTTCTCACTGAAAGCTGCCTACTGCGGGAGAGCACCCGGAAGTACAACAACACTTCATATATATATATATATATATATATATATATATTGTGTTGAAATAGGTTTAAAATATCATGAAACGTCGAGATTTTAAATTTGAGCAAAACAAATTCTGTCTGTCTTCTTTTGTGTGCACGTTTACTCTGGAACCGTTTATGATATTGGCTTGAAGGTACAATTATGTATTATAACGAGATCTGGAATTAGATTATATTTTGATCTAATTCTATTGGAAGGTTCGAGGGTAAATGGGATAAATAAGGGTAAATAAGCAAAGCAAGCAGGTGAGAGTCCACAAAATTACAATTTAGGGCATGTACGAAAAGTCAGGGTCTCAAAATTTTTTTTTAACATCAGCCATCCCCCACTATCACCCCCAATACCACCTCCACATTATTATGAAAGGGAGTAAAAAAGTTAAAATGTGATTTAGTGTGTATACTAGAATGAAACGTCTCAAAAAGGGAGTAAAATGTTACATTGGGATTTAGTGTGCATAAGACTTGGTACAAAATCTGGATGTGGAAGTAATGATTCCTTGGGCAGCGGTTTTATATATTAATACCTTATTTATTTTAACGTCCTGTAGGAGTTTAGCGATAACCATTCTACCACTCAACCAGGACGGAGAAAATAAGACAGCGGTCGCCTTTCCAAGTATCAAACTCGATCTTTTAACTTCAGGTGACCATACCGCACTTACATACATTATGTCCATGGATATAGGCCGAAGTCGCATAAATCGAACATGCAGATAGTAAATGCATGAGCGGCTCTGGGGCCTGACGACAAGTCCTACAGTTAATGTCAGGAACCTCCACACCCATAACTAAAGTTTTAATAACACGATCTTGGCAGACCACAATGTATCTCTCAGTCTCCGACTTTAGCCTCGCTGAACGTAAAAAAGCGAGAGTCAGCTTTGTCGATAAATCTAGTGTGTTTATGTCATTATAAAATACACCATGCATAGGTTTATCAACATGCTGCTTTGTTACGATTTCTCTGCTCGGCAACTTAAATTAGGGCCCTCAGGCGATTTGGTGGAAGCTCAGTTACTGATAAGAATGAGGTTATCTGCTTCCCTCCGTGCTGCCTTAAATAAAAATGAGACAACACCTACGGTTTCATGATCTTTCTCTAACCGGAGGAGTGGGTTCGAGGCCCTAAGAATGTTACATGCCATACCCATCGTTACTCTACCATGCAGACACTCTGAACTCTAGAGTCCTCATCTATTGTCCACTTAACTTCTTCGAAGAAGTAGAGCGAAATGGGAACGGCAAGCATATTAGTCGCAGAAGTTATTCTCCGAAAGCTTAGAAAACCAAATCTTTCGGAGTCGGCGTCTATACTTACCGCGGATAGTGTTCTTAACTTGTTTCATGTCCTGGATGTGATGTAGTTGCACCCCCTGGTACATGTAAGTATGTCCCGCATCAGATATCGTAGGATGCTTTCGTCTGTTTGGTACGCATCGTCTTTTCTTGAGGTAGACGACTGCACACTTGTCCAACCCGAATTTCACGCCAATGGCCCGCGTGCACTCCTGGGCCACCTTACGAGAGTTATACGGTTGGAGCTCATGCATATAAAAGGGATCTTTTGGTATCCGCGGGTTTGGTGAAATGCGACAGATAATAGCAGCAGCGAGATGCAAGATAGGAGAGGGCTCAGGGAGTCACCTTGGAAACTCCTCTCCTAAATAATACCTGCTCTGTCGAAACCCGCTGAGTTGGATCCTTCAGAGCGGCGTCAGCTTTCCATGCATCTTACTAGTGGGGCAGGTACCGCAAGGCATTGAGGCAAGTATAACAATAGACCATGCAATGTTGTGTCAAATGCCTTACGGTAATCAATCCACACAATTGATAGATTACGCTTGTATTACACAGAATCCTGCGTAGAATAATCAGTATCAGTAGGTTATCTTTGTAGCCTGCCACACGTTTCTTATCACTACGCTGCTCGTATATCTGGTTAAAGACCAGCTTACCCGACGTCAATGTCCTGGCGTACAAGATACGCGTAAATAACTTGTAGCAGGAATTGAGGCAAGTATTCGGCCTGTAGTTTTTCGAGTTGGACAGATCTCCTCTTCTGGGATCAGTACAGAGAAGATGAGTGAATCTTTTAATCTGCAATGCATGTTGCGACATAGGAATTATAATATAAGTATTTATGACTTGATCAAAGTAGTTACCTCAAAGTAATAAACATACATTAATAAGAAACAAGAAAAAACGAAAATGGAAAACAATAAAAAACCAAATATGAAAATAAGAATATAATAATAAAAAAATATTATAAAAATTTAAGTTCTAGATATTAATATGGAAAATTTATGTGCAATATATAGTACGCCCGAGGCAAAAGTCGTTTACTTTACGAAATCTGTTATAATAAATGAATTTTCATGATTTTGCAATTTTTCTGTTTTGTTGTCTGGTGGCAAAAACAAACAATCAACACGTTTTCTCGTAAATATTATATTGAAGCACAAATATTTCATTCATGCATATAAAGTTATCAAAATACGGAAGTATCAATTCCGGAAAATTTAAAAAAATTTAGATAAAAATTCTCGAAAATCAAATCACTCTTGTCTACCTCTTACAGTTTTTTTAATTTTTATAGATTTTTCCGAGAAAACTTCGCAGATTTGCGTTGCTATAAGGAAAAAAAGGTTCGTATTTGAAAAATGAACATACCAGAATTTTTTGTTTTTTTTTCCGATTTTCCTTCCCCCTCCCTTGTTTTTGGAAAATTTTAAACCACTGTATCTCGGAAAATATGAATCTTTTCAAAAATTTCACAAGAGTAAATTATTATTTATTTTTGATAAAATGATTTTTCTCATTTAATTTCAACTAGAATTTAACGAGTTAGCAAATTATCATCAAAATCATTGTTTATAACAATTTGTGATCAATAGCCGGGATTGCAAAGTTGTGCCTTTTGACTGAGATAAAGCAAACAAGTTTCATAACAATTCAATCATTATGACAAAAAAATTTAAGTCGATCGTACTAATATACAAATAATCAACGCAGTATCTCCCTCTCTCACACACACACTCTCACTTCTAGAACTTAGAACTATACTGTATAACTACATTTAATTCCCAAAGAATTAGATTTATTTCATTTAGATTTATAATTTTTTATTTGCAGTTTTTTTACCCAATAAATTTTTAACAATTCTCATTTTCTTGCTTCACACTGCAATAAATTCTATTGTAGAATCCAATTTCTTCTAGTTTTAGCTAGGATAAGGTAGGTGTTTTGATATACCCCGCAATAGTTTTTGTTTTAAGTGTTCAATAATTTGTTGGATTGTTGACACATTCACAATTAAGAATGCTCATATAAATGTAGAAAAGTTGGTCAATTTCTTATTAATTTGTATTTTATTAATAATGATTCTTTAAACTTCATACTTTTATATGGTATGAACAAATAGAAGAACCTATATACAAATATAAAAACTAGGTATAGTCAAGTTCATCTATTATCAGCACTCAAAAAACGCAACAAAAACTTTACGACCTCATTAAAATACCGGTATTCTCTGTACTAATTGTTCGCAAATTTGCTCGCTTACCTTTATAAGTTTTTAATGTTCGTCGGCTTGTTTGATGAGAGTATGCCGCCTGACCCAACGGCGATATCTAAAGTTTTTGTTGAATTTGTTGAGTGCTGATAATAGATGAACTCGACTATAATTTCTTATGAGTGTGGATGTTTTCCGTTAATAATTACTAAATAATGTATTTCTTTAATCTGCCAATCAGTAGAATGTAAAGCAAGTTTATTTCTTTACAAATACAGGTTTTCTCAATAATTGGCATACATTTTTCTGTTGTCCATTATATTAATATTAGTCTACCTAAGCATATACGAATGACGTTAGTTGATACACAGCAAGACGCACGGTACATAATAGATTACAGTTATTAATATTGCTTTCAACTTACACTAACCCTTGTAATTAGCATCTGGGATACTTGCGGTGGGTAATGAGTTACCGTGCAAACTACTGAAATATACTCGGGTCATTTTGCAAACCACTAATTTTGTATCGTGATTATAAATGACCAACGCCTGGCTTGGGTATACGTTTTGAGATACAGGGTGGCACGTTTCTTTTAATAAAACAATATAATACTAAAATTTAGAATCTTAGGAATAACAAAAAAAGCAGAAACTCTTTTTATTTGTAATCCGGTACTAGGAATTTTTACTAAATCACCGACTTGTTTATCTTATATAGGGACATGATTATTTTCCTCATTTTACTTTAGTATGATTATTATTTGAAGAGAATATGTTTTTTGTTTGGAGATATTAATAAATCAAATTTACGACTCCTAGCACCTAATTCCAGCACACGTTACATAACTGAAACATTACAGCGGCAGTTTGCTTTTACCCAATGTATTGAAACCTCATGGAAAGAAACTCTTTCATATTTTTTTTTATACATTTATTTAACGTCGGCCTATTTTCGCTACTGAGACCTATCACCGACGCCTGTAGACGAGCTACCCCCAATCAGGAATTTTGCCGAACCTCTTCCCTTAAGAAGAGTAGGGATCTTTTACTTGCCTAACATTTAATAGACAAGGGACCGACGGCTTTACATCCCCTCCGAAGGATGGTATATCCCCTATACAACCCCCGCCTAAAGTTGTATAGCTTCCGCGCATACACTGATATACAAGCCGCTGGAAGATATGTGAGGCGAGGACGCGGTCTTCGTTGGAACGGTCACCCATCCAACTACTAACTGCGCCTGACGTTGCTTTACATCGCATATCAAAGTATGTACAATAAAGACGCACCTACGCTCGCCCCCTCTTTCATATCAGACTGATGCTAAAGCGGATTTTGAAAGCTAAAAAAAAATATTAACAGGCAAGGACCAGTCGAAAAATTTAGTGAAGGTTATAATTAAGAGAAAAACAAAAATTAAACAAGAGATAAAGTGAAATTGTAAAATGGGGGTGCTGTTTAGGGGTTGAAAGTGTTTTTTGCGATTTTCAGCGATACGTGACATTCTAGCGGAAAATATCACAAAAGTTGTAGATAAAAAAGAATCTAAAACTTTCATATAAGGCATTTTTCACTATAACCTCATATTTTTCGAGAAAATGGCGGATAACCAATTTTTCGTTTTTTTTTTTATTTTTTTTTTTTTTATAATTCAATTTACGTAAAATTATGCGAAAGTATACCTTTTTGCATTGAATAGGCATTGGAACCTTCCACGGAAAACTTTATTGGTGTTTTTTTATTTAAATATTCGATCCGAACTCATTTTAACTATTGAAATGTCTACTTTAAAGTGGTCTATACATGTTGATGGTTTATTTTTCATGAAACCGCTTAAAATTGAGAAAAACCAAAAAAATTATTTCGAATTACGAATTTTCAATATTTTTAATATTTTCAATATTTTTTTATTATTTATGTAAATAATGGATTAAATTTCAATGACTTTACATGGAAGTTGGCAGAACATCTACCAAATTTTTTTAAAATTAAACTTAAAAAAATAAAAATTAAGGCGATAAAACCAAAAAAATTCTTTTTTTAGAATCAACAAATTAATTCAGAATTGAAAGTTACGAAAGAAAACACATAAACACCAAAGTCGCCGCAACAGACTCGAGGATTAAATTAAAGATTTTTAAAGGAAGAACATTAATGAGACGGGCGAAACATCGTGAAATCAGAAACAAATAATTGAATGAGATAAAACTTGAAATGTGATACTTGAAAAACGAAAAATAGTCTTAAAATATTTTAGTACATACTTAAAAAAAAATTAACTGCTTAATTAATAAAAAATTGGTAGATCATCACGGCAAATTTTGAAACGTCAATTATAACTAGAGTGAAGGAAACTGACTCCCAAAAGCCATTTTCAAACGAGCTTAACGGCCTTTCTATTGAATTTTGGGGAAGGAAAAATCAAATAATGTCCAAAAAAATTGCAAAATTATCACGGCAAGATTACGGGATCGGTAAATTTCTGAAGGAATACCCAAAAGCCATTATCAAACTAGATTAATGGCTGTTCTGCTGAGTTCCAGAGAAAACAAATCAAAAAAATGTCAAAAGAAATTGTAAAGACATCACGGCAAATTCGATAACGACACGATTAATTATAGAAAGGGGAATGGTAAATTCTTGAACGAAAACTGAGTCCCAAAACCCATTTTCAAACGAGCTTAATGGCTGTCTGCCGAATTTCTGGGAAAAAAATTAAAAATTCTTAATAAAAAATTGCAAAATTCGCAAGACAAATTCGAAAATGTATGATTAATTATAAAAGCAGGAATAGTAAAATTTAATTCCCTTTTTTAGTTTTACTGCCTTAGTTTTATTGTTTTAAATTTCATTTTCACCATTCGTTTACGGTTAAAAAACGGTAAATTCTGAGCTATCTACTATTAATTAAAAATTTTTGGTAGATGTTCTGCTAACTTCCATGTGAGGTGTGCAGAACACAAGAAATTTTTTTAAAAATCACCAACGGTAAAATTGTTATTTTCACGATTAATTAGCGGCAAATAATAAGGCCTATCGTTTTTTTAATTCTGCAAAATTGTTCTGCTAAGTTCACATAAATTCAAAAAAGTATCAATAAATGAATCGTTTTACTTAATAATTATTTATTCAAATATACCAAAAACAGATTACTCATTATTATACCATTTATTTAGTTAATAAATAGCAAGATATACATTAATAAAAATGAACACTGGACCAGTGACTTTTAACTCTAGCTTACGACTTTCTCTACGGTACCATGCATTGCCATGAAAAACTTAAGTTTCAGAATGATTTCCTCCACTTTCTTCATTTAAATTCATCCAATTTTAGTAATATTACATTGACGTAAATTCTGTCATTGAAATTTAATCTATTATTTACATAAACAATAAAGAAAAATTGAAAATAATAAAAAATATTGAAAAATTCATTCATTACTCGAAAAGTCATTTTTTGGTTTTTCTCAATTTTAAGCGGTTTCATGAAAAATAAACCATCAACATTATAGACCATTTTAAAGTAGACATCAACTGTTAAAATGAGCCCAAATAGAATATTTAAATTTAAAAAAACACCGGTAGAGTTTTCTGTAAAAGATTTTGGTTTCTGTTTCGAAAAATGTAAATATCTCGGAAACTACTTATTTCTCAGATTTAAAAAAGTCATACTTATTCAATGCAAAAAAGGTATATTTTCAAGGATATTTCCCTCTAGGAGGTCACGTTTCGCCGAAAATCGCAAAAAACCCTTTCAACGTCATTTCACAATTTCATTTTATCTCGTGTTTAATTTTTGTTTTATCTCTTAGTTATAACCTTAACTAAATTTTGCGGCTGGTCCTTGCCTGTTAATTTTTTTTTTCAAAAAGGTATTGGTACTGTCGTGAGCAGAAAAAAATAGGACAACTTTTTTTCTAATGTAAATATGTCTCTATTTGAATATATAATGAGTAGCCGAAATAAAACAGATATCACTTTTAATTTATTTTTTATTTTAATGCTGTAGTTATTGCTATAGTAAATGATGGATAGTTAATGAGACAAATTGCACTGCGTTGTAACATTAACAAACATTTGATGTGTAACATTTTAAGAAAGTGGAGAACAAACGGTACAATTAGTAGAAATCCTGGATCAAAGGACAAAGGATATCCTACTTAACAAGAAACTAACTATTAATATTTCGTTATTGCACCATTTGTATTTATAACTTCTATAAATCTGTTTGGCATAGAATTAAATAACCTTATACAATAATCATTAGTAATAATATGTTCCCATGCATTATTTACTATTTCCAGTAATTCTTCGGCATTCCGTGATCTCACATTTCGTTTTCGGATACTTCTTACGAGTAGTCCCCATACTTCTTCCACAGGGTTAAGATCTGGACTATGATTGGGCCAGTTAAGAACATTGGTGTTGTTATCTTGAAACCAGTTAGTTACGGTATGAGCAGTATGAACGGAACAATTGTCTTGTTGAAGTATGAACTCAATATTAGGAAATTCTGTGACACAGAAGGGAGCATAATATTGTCTAAAATCCTAATATACGTTTCACTATTAAATCGTTCCTCAATATGCCACAAAACATAAGGACCACGTGCCGATATCCAAGCTCACATATTGACGGAAAATCTACCACTTTTATCATTGTTAGATATATATTTCTCATCGAATCGAGTATTCGGAGGGCGGTAAATACGAATACGACCGCTGTGTGTTGACTGGAAAGTTTTTTCGTCCGTAAAGATTACATTGTTCTAAAAATTTACATCATGCGCTAAAAATTCAAGCGCAAATCTTACTTCAGCTTCTTTATGTTCAGCTTTAAGTAAGTATTTCTGTGCTGGTGCATAACAGCGTAGCTCCGATTCTCTTACTCGCCGGCGACCAGTACTACTCGATCCAGGAAAATTCGTTTCTTCAGCAGCCTGAATAACTGAGTAAAATGGATTTTCTACTAAAGTATTTACCAATTGCAAATCTTGTTATTAAGTTGATATCCTTCGTCGCCCTGATCCAGGAGTTCTACTAATCGTACTGTTTATTCTCCACTTTCTTAAAATGTTACACACCGAATTTTTATCAATATTATAACGCAGTGCAATTTGTCTCATTGACCATCCATTTTCTGCTTTAGCAATAACTGCAGATTTAACTAAATCGCTCATATGAGGCATTTTAGTTTTTTTGCACACTTGCAATAAATTATGACAACTAACTGACAATGTCACAAAAAATAAAGTTAGATGTACACAACTAGATTTTAGCAAAATATCGTTATAAGACTTGTCCTATTTTTTTTTGCTCACGACCGTACCAGTCTATATTCCAGATAAGGTGAATGGAACGGCAATTTACATTTTCTAATTAATTTTTCTTCCCAATAAACTACCCTTATACGAATTTCATAGGAAAAGCCAATAATAACATATTTTTCACCACCTAAGAGATCATAAAAAATACTGCAGTTGTGATTTGTTGCACCAATACAAAGTGCAGTTCAATTTTTGTTTTTGCTTGTTAGGCATTCTAATGAACAAAATGAATTAAAATTTAATTTGGACGACATTTTTCTTTTCGCGGAAAACATTTTTTTTTCAGTATTCATAACTGTTTGAAACATTGTTAAATATTCGATTTAAGTTCTTCTAACATTAATTTTGTTCGCTTGCTATATATTTTTTTTATCCAACTAATATAACGCGAGATATTGTCGATTGCCGTTAAGAAATAATTTATATCTAATATGTTGTTCTACCTTCTAGGCCGATTCAGATGTTTTTTAAAACCTAATTAATTTTTCATAAATTCTGATCGTTGTATTAATTTTTTTTTTTTTCATTCAGTCGACACGTCATTATAACTGCTAGAGTTAGTCGTACTTAGAGCCCAAGCTACTAGATCGACTTTGCTCAAATTGGCTTTCATATTCAGGACGGCCACACCTCGAGGCGAAATCCCAAAATCGGTCCTAGCTCAAATGTGGAGGGAGTTAGTTCCTAAAAAAACGGTAAAATAATGATAATAATGTTTTCACCTCAAATGCGCCTCAAACGTTTTTGATTACATTTTTTACATAAATACTTCCTTAATGGTATGAAATGGCATGACCAGTTACTCCTAGAAAATGCTGGGAGGGAGGTTGTGAGGGGGTGGGTTTAAAAGAATTTAATTTTTTTTTCTTTGTGATGGCCGAACCAAGCGGTATCCAAATAAAAATATGGGTATTACATTTAAAATAACAAAGTTGACATCCACTTCCGGTATATGCGGAAGTGACAGAACTGTCAAAATATTTTAGTTGGATAGATCATACGTTGTTCACTATACACACGTAATTTCATAAAAAATCGTTCAGTAGTTTTCGTATACTGCAGCACCTTTAGCCATTACAGTAGCTCTAGAAAATATATTCGAGTCTATCGTTGTAAATAAATTTGTATATTAGTATACTTTAATTCTAATTACAACAAAACCAATCTCTCTTAAATTCAACACTGAAATATTTTACATATTTTTGCTAAATGTTGAAAGTAACTAGTATAAAGTAACTCTCTTCAAACAAATTTTTCACTAGCTTTAACTAACTTTTATTGGATTAAATAATTAATAAAACCAATTTAATTTTATACAGACCTTTAGCAAACCAAATCTATTTATCTGATTCTTCTACTGGCTTCTGCTTTTTCCTTCCTTCTTCCTCTGAGGTATCGAGAGAGCAACAATCGAGCAATAAAAAAAACATCTAACCAGTGAGGTTACGCGTTAATAAAGTTGAATCAAGTAATATAGTTTTTATTTTTTTTTTGTATGTATCATGTATCTATTCACTTAAAAAAAAGAACTGAAATTGTAACGTGTTATGCAACCAATTTTATTATTTTAACGTAAACTTTTAATTTTGATTTTAATAATTCCATAGAATTTTTTTATATTTCTAGTGTCCTGAGGATGATTATAATAATAAACGAAACGTCGACAACTTAAATATTGTGTTTTTGACAAAACGATGATCCCAACACCCACCAAACTTTTTTATGGTTTTATGAATAATTAACAAATAATAGAATAATTTTAATTCCTGTTATGTTATCCTCGTATAAATTAATAACTATTTTTTAGTTTTTCACACGCTTGAAGTAACCCTATTGTACTTTACTATTGATCATTATACAGTTTTTTTTGTTTATAACGTTACATTAATATGTCGTGTACCTGCATGCTGGTTACAAATATATTTTATACATTTATAATGGTGGCATGATTTTGATAATTTTCTCTGTTCATTTAGGGTGTACCTTCACCTCGGAACAGCTTATTCCATTATATGAAACACGAAATGTAATTTTTCCAGGTCACTAACATTCATTTCATGTTTATTTATGATCATAGAATAGTAGATTGAAATTTAATGATGCAGAAATATTCACTTCATATATTTTATTTTTGCTATATAGGAATGGCGTGTCTTTATTCTCAATTCTCCCTTTCTATAAACAGATTATAAAGTAAAATAAATTATTGGAAACATTAACTATGAACATGAGCGGTTGTAAGCGTTAAGATTATCAAAGAAAATCAATTTCAAAAGAATGGAAACCATTTAGATCTTACTGGTTTACATTTTCAAGTGTTCTGCTCAGTTATAGTTTAATTTATTACCATATTGCTGATATATGGAAAGCAATATTTAGTTGAGTTAAACTAACATCCGTAAGAATTGAGGATCGTACTAGATGTAGTAATAATTGCCATATTGTGTTGAATCATCCCCACCCTCTCTGTTAATTAATAATAAAAATCCTTGATCGTTAAATTAGGACCCAAATTGTGCGTTCGTACTCACCTTTTATAGTTACCCAAGTTCTTTATGCAAAGTTTGACATTACGATTTCCTATCTTATTATATTATTTACCTTAGAAAATTATTCACTCTCTTAATTTAAATTCCTTGTAAGTTTGAACACATTGTTTATTAATTAAGAACCCTAGTTAATCATTTATGTTATTTATTTTTTATTACTCAAGATTGCACTGTGAATTTGTGGTTAAAGTTTGCTTTAAATTTTATTTGATTGAAATTAAGTCATTATTATTTATTAGTTGGTATTTCTAGAAAGTTAAAGTTGGAGGAAAAGGCAGAAATTGTTTTAATACATATATTATCGTTGGGATAATAGTCACAAAAACCATTTTTATTTGATAACAATTGTAGCAAATAGCCAAACATGAAGTTAAACAATCCAAACATTTAAGACAATTGTCTAAATATTATAGGAAAATTTTACGCTACTGCAATAATGACCATACTGTATATATGTCAGAGTTGGTTATGCAAATAATAAGAACCATGCTATACAATAGAATTTCCGTGTTATTGTGGTTGAAGTTAGAGTTTCAACAATGGCGGGTAGAATGATTGTTTGAAATTAGTGTGGTGGCAATCGCTACGGTAAAGTAAAATTTTATGCAAAATAGAGGACAATAATCGTGTCAATGTTCGTGCATTATCGAAATTAAATGGTAAATGGGAATTAAATACTCATGTAAAATATAGAATGTTGAGGAAATATCCTTAATTAGTTACACAAACGGTGACTGTCAAATTGTATATGACTGTCCAACAACGTATGCCGCGTTTGGTCGAAGTAATTTAAACAGACAAGACGTCCCGGTACAGAACTTTGTCGAAAGGTAACCTCCTAGAATGTAAGCAAGGTGCCGGGCATGAGGGCCCAAGAACTGAACGCTAGCCTACGACTGTTTGTAGTTCATACAATAATTATAGTGATTAATCGTTATTAAACAACCATAGAAAATTAGATATATCGCCGGTGAGAAATCCCACACAATAATTTGAACAGCAAAACATTCTTGTAATATCTTACGTCTCGAAAGGCACACGGTAAGCCACTGGTAGTGCATTAACTGAAAATAATTGAAGTTAAAGTCCCTTGTCATTGTATAACTCTGAACATATGCAGCTCGATAATATAAACTTGTAATTTAGCAAACGCAAATCTCCCTAATAAAATATATAGAATGAGAACTTTTACTTAGCCTCATTATTATCATTGGAAATAATAACTGAGTAAATTATAATAATGTAACTTTACCCTACTTTCTTGTTGAAAAGTAAATCAAATATTTCATAAAAAATTTAATGTTTCTTTTAGTACCACAAACACGCAAAATACTCATTTCCCACCCGAAATCAGAATGTAAATTCAATTTTAAATAATAACGCAAAGTCCAAAACAAAATTACCTGAGACAACATAAATCTTTCATAATCCGGGACTCTATCTGCGCCCTTTGTCTATGCTTGTGTAAGTTGATATTTTATTGTTGGAGTGGCCGACAGCGTCGGCGTCGCCTTGTCGATTGCTATGACAAAAATTTTGGTGATAATAGTAAGCCCGAAGAGTATCCTCTAATACGCGAAAATGATAGTTGATGTAAAAATTAGTTATGTGATAATAACTTGTACAGCGAGTAGTTTGGTAGAAAGCCTGGAGAGAATAGCTCATTAACAGACATTTATTGAAATGCTCCTAATGAATATAGCCCGCGTTTTTCGTTATGTGAAAATATCTTGTACAGTAAATAGCTTGGTAATAAGCCTGGAGAGGAAACACTCATAAATAGATGAGTAGCTCGAAGATTCCGTAATGCCTTCAGTCCGCGATTTTATATATAACTATCGGCCGAGAGGGAATGATTTCTTTACGTCTTTTAACACGCTGGTTATATAAGAAGATTTGTACTTTTCAGCTTCTCACGCCTGAACATTGTTTTACACACGGCTCTACAGTGCACATAGTGATCACCCCTATTTTATTCTAATAACCGTTTTAAACGTTACTTAAACTTTATATTTATCTAAACTTAAGTCTCGCAATTTTAAAATATTCGAAAGTCTGCTGTAATGTTATATTGAATTTAATTTCATGTAGGATGTAATAATTATCGTTTCATCGTTGTTATAAATATAATGTTTATATACATTTGACATAAAAATGAGGATTATTGTCGAATAGAAGCTGCCCTTGTTTCAGTGTTAAAAAAAGGATCAGGGATCGTAGAAAAGTCATGCATTTTCTATAAATTACGGGAAGAGGTATAATATATTTTTATAATGTGTGCGGGATCCTTTAGCGAATTTGATTTTGAAAGATTGACAAAATTGTTCTAACTCTGTAGTAAACTTTGTAATACTTTTAACTATGGGGTCAGTAGATCTTTAAAGGGATTGGTCAAACTCTTGCACTAGTTTCTACAGCGCCTCAGGTTTGTTATATTTCGTACATCTAATGTTTTCTGTGGACAATTTTGCAGGATAATTTGCTGCCACGTTGTATTATATTATTTATCTTAATAATTGTTTATCCTCTCTCTTATAGAAAAACAACTTTGTGTCGTAATATTATTGTTGATGAGGGAGAATTAGTTCAAAATATAAAACACAACCCACGTACATCTTTTATTCCTCTATCTAAAATATTATGCAGTAAAAGATACTTTCAAGGACGACATCATTAATTTTATTACTCGAATTAGTCGTTTAATTGCACTGATAGTAAAATACACAGGCGCGTGAATTAATATCCGGCAATAAATGAAAGAAAAATCATCAAGGACTTGAAACATAATTAGCCTGAAAAGAAAAACGACGGGATATATGAAACACAAAAGGTTAATGTCGGAATAAGTAGAAGGTTAACTGAGAAATTAATATGCTTTGTAATTAGACTTTTATAAATCACAAAAGCCGACTCGTTCAGTAAATAGGAAACGTTTTGTTTTGCTGCACAGCTTTTCATCTGTATAATCCGCAACAGTGCTAATCTAGTTTCTGTATAATTATTACCAATGCGGCAACCGGCAATTACACAAGAATGATTGCACCAACAATAACAATACAGTTCTCTTCGCTTAAAGCACTACATAAATATTTAGAGCAGAAAATGCTGAACTTTTTGAGGTGGAATACAAATTTCATGTAAACAATAGATCGATAAATTTTAAATCCATGGAACGCTGTTGCAGGATACCGATTAGTTTTTGCTAATTCCGAGTACTTCATAAATCCAAATGAAGCGTGACTCTGCTCTAAATAAATATAGAATTATATCTTCACTTCCTTTTACTGCTAGTGTTTAAAAATATAAATAATCGAACTAAGAGACAATCACCTAACAATGTATAAACACAAAATAGAACTGGCATACACTGTTCATGTGAAGTTAAGGATTTTTGATATTTTTATGAAAGACCTGGTTATCTTTTTTAATAATTCAGTTATGAAAAGCGAGGTTTTAATTTAGACGCGGGAAATCAACAATGTCTTAAAACTATCATCGTTGCCTCGTATTCTAATCACTAGCATTAATTACTTCAAGGATACGTCTGGACATGCTTTTCATAATTTTGCATTGTTTTACCAAATAAATATCACACAGTTAAATAGGGTTCAAGTCATGAGAACGTAATGGAAAAGCATATTGCAAGACGTTGAATAGTTGCTGAGTACATTGTGAGGGCGTATTATCATCAATAGAAATAACATTTTCGCCAGCTTGAAAAGTCAGCACACGTTAATTACAATCTAATTGGCATGGTTTTGTCCGGTTATGAACATCCTGCAGATGTACAGATCATTGCGTCCTCCAACACATATTCCTTGAGTAAATCTTTGGTTCTATCGTTTTCCTAAAATCCTCCAGACTCATAGACGTCCGTTGTTGTGCAAACTAAAACAAGATCCCATTTTATCTCCCATTTTTGACGATCACTTTACCTCCTAGGGACAAACCGCTGGGGGGGACATAGTGTACACATCGGAGACATTACAAGGATTTAAGGTATTTTGGAGGTATTGGGGAATGAGGTACTGGAAGGGCATTAAGAGGAACTATTAGTATTGGAAGGGAAATAGACACAATAAATGAGATATGCACATGCGCTCATCTACATAAGAATTGAAATGCGGTTATGTCATATTAAAAACGTTATTTTATGTTTGTTTTAGTTTTGCTGAGTTATTACGATCCCCTGGATCTTCCATTTTCGTATTCAATTTATTTAATTATGCAATATACATATTTATCCATATATTATTTATTTTACAGGACAATGTTTTAATAAAGTAAGTTCTGGACAGACATTTATTTTCTTTAATATAAGGGTCGTTTCGACTCTTCCTTGAGTGAAAATTTGATATAAAAGTTTACAATTTAAACCGTCTCCTCTATAATCATAATATAATACTATACATAACGTTCTAAAATTATTTTTCCAGTTTATTCTTATTCAAGAGTAGTTTACACCCCTATTCGGAGTTGGAATGGATTTCGTCATTGTAAATATCACGAGTTATAAAGTTGGAAAACAAAATCATAATAAAATTTTTTTTTCGTATTTTTTTTTATTTTGGGGTAGTTTCAACCCCCTTTAGTTAACCTTAATATTATTTTTTAAAATTATAACAACACCTAATAAGTTTTTCAATTACAAGTACAAAGAAAACTTTTTTTTTGATAATTTCGTATTTGTTCTGAGAATACTACGAAACAACTCCCTTGTAAAGGGTGTTTTTGCCCATTTAAGGGTATTTGGCCCCAAAATTCGTGATCAGCGACCCAAAAAACTTATAGGGTACTAGAAGAAATGCATTTTATAAGATAAGATAATTTAAAAATTACACTCAGAATATTGCGATAAAACCCCAAAAAGGGGAGTTTTTTGCCCCAAAAGGGGTGTTTTTGGAATTTCCACCGAGCGAAACTTTTGGATCGTAATCAGGGACAAAAAATCACTGGAGTATATATTCGATTTCAATATGACAATCAACAGAAATAAGTGAACGAGAAATAAATTTTTAAATTGACATTACTATTTGTATATTTTTTTCAATAAAAGCATATAAGGTGCCAAATATATTTCTTTTTAATTTTTTATTTAATTTAATTTATTTTTTAAAAGTATAGCAGATTTCTTCCATACCAACATCGTTTTTTACTACAGAAGCCCTTACCCAAAGAGGATCCCAAGTAAACAACAATAAAACTAATATATGTCAGACTAAAACAGGTATTTGAAAATAATATATTATATTTAAATGCAGAAAGTCTTACTGCGCATATGGATGAAATAAGACAGTTAGTTATAGAATTAAAACCCATTGTACTCTGTTTAAGTGAAACTAGAATAACGAAGGACATTTTAGATTGTGAAATATATATTGAGAATTACAATATTTACCGATGCAATTCCCTGAGTCGACATACTGGAGGTGTAATCATTTATATAGTTAACACTATAAACAGTAGCCCAATTGAAAATATTGTCTTTGAAAGTAACTATTGGTACTTACAAATAAAAATAAAAATTTTTCAGGAAACATTGTTCATTGGCTGCATATATCATTCTCCGAATTGTAGATAGGTTAAAAAGTAATAGGTATTACCTTAATATATATGCTTTATTTGAGAACAGAGCATTGCAGCCAGATATATATTTTAAATAATTTAATATTATAAATCTCACTAAATTACGTAAAATTGTTTTTAAACAGCAAAATAAATTTTCTGATGATGAAACTGACTTTAAGTTAATAAAAAAATACGTTTGATGCCACTGGCTATCCATTATTACATATTATTAATACATCGCTAAATAGTGGAACATTTCCAGACATATTGAAAACATCATTAATAACTCCTGTAGGAAAAGTTCCAGGTACAAAATTAGCGGAAGAGCATAGACCCATAAATACATTACCTTCACTGGAAAAAATTTTAAAAGTAGTAGTTCATGACCAACTCACTGAATTTATAGCCAATAACAAATTATTACATGAAAACTAATCAGGATTTAGAGAAAATCATTCGTGTGAAACGGCTTTACAAAAAATAATCAATGATTTCAAATATTCCATAGATAAAGGTGAAGTTGTGATAACCGTCTTCCTTGATTTAAAAAGAGCATTCGAAGTTGTCAACAGAGAGCTTTTATTAAAAAAACTATGTCAATATTTTGGGATTATTGACACGGCGTACGAATAGTTTATGTCGTATCTATATGGAAGGAGTCAGCAAACCAAAATAAATAAAATTAAATCTGAAAAACTTTTTAATAATAATGGAGTTCCACAAGGTAGTGTATTAGGGCCTATGCTTTTCACGATGTTTATTAATGATTTACTTCTAATCAACTTAGAGGAGTGCAAAATACATCTCTTTGCAGACGATACTATAATATATTTATCTGGAACTAATGTGAAGCAAGTTATCCAAAAAATTGACATGATACTGGAATTAATTAATGAATAGTTTACAACGAACGGATTAATGATAAACGCCAAAAAATCCAAATATATGATAATAGGTTCCAACAAATATTTAAATCAAAACATTGATAATATGTGTGTAAAATACAACGGAGAGAATCTTGAAAAGGTCATAACTATGATATTTAGGGATAATCATAGATAACAAACTAACATTTAACGACCATATAAACTACATATGTAAAAAGATATAAAAAAAAACTGGGATTCGTCTATCGTGTTAGTAAACGTTTAACTTCAAATACAAGGAAAACTATTTATAACACAATAATGAAGCCACACTTCGAGTACTGCTCAAGTATATTATATATGTGTAATGACGCCTATATATATAAACTGCAGCTACTTCAAAATAGATGTATGCGTTTTATTTTAAAATGTAATAGATATGCTAATATAAGTACAATGCAATGTATACTTAAATGGTTTTCAGTAAAAACAATATAAAATACAGGACACTAATATTCTTATACTAACTTCACAATAACTTACTACCAACATATTTGTCAACAAATGTACAACATCGTAAGGATATTCATAATTACAATACACGGCAAAGAAATCATATAAATATTAATTACTCAAACTTAATGAAAACAAAGTCCTCCATATACGACAAGGGAACGGCCGAATTTAACAAATTACCAGAATTTATAAAGCAAGCTAAGAATGTCTTTCTGTTTAAAAAATATTTATATAAATTCATGTATAAATACTTAGTTCTATTTTACTTATTAGGCTTATTATAGGTATGTTGTATAAATTATTAGTATTGTTAAATGTAGGTAAATGTACTGTACTACACATGTATGTTACACCTCTGTAATAGTAGCTACTTGTGCTAAATAAAGATTGTTATTATAGTTGTGGATGCCAAATATCGTATTTTTTTTTTCATTAATTTTTTTGAGACCACAATTTAAGTGTTTCACTAAGAATTTTATGGTTTTTTTTCTATGACAAATAGCAGGAACTACCTGCTAAATATTATTATTCTCCGTCAGACAGTTTTTAAATATAGCGCTGACAAATATACGGCAGCGTAGCAGCACATTGAATGATCTAAGGTAGAACCTGTTTGGGATATCCATTATATTTTTAATCAATTTTCAATTTTTTTAATCTATATATTTTTAAAATTATTTTCTATTATTCAATATTATCATTTGTATCTGTTTTTCTTGTTATATATTTACCAATTTTAGTTTGTGAAATATTTTCGGAATTGTCCTCTATGTTAGGAAAGGGCGGAAAGGCATTATATTACTATTATTAGAAATAAAATAATGTATGCGCGACTTTGCTAGGAGAGAAAACATTTTCATCTCTTCCGTTGAATGTACTGACGTAATCAGTATGTATCTTATTTGATCACGGATTAACAGATCTAAATGAAGTACGTTGGCAAGGACGGTTCTGTTTGCTTTTTGCTTGTATTTATCGAATACAAATAAGTTGAGCGTATTTACAGTAGTATCGGCGAAGGCCGTTTTCTAGTAACCATAACTTGTTGCTGCATTAGATGGCATCTGAGAACAAGTCACGTAAAGGTGTAAATACAATTAATACTCTTTTAAGATTTCAACTCGACTTTTATAAGATGTTTAATTAAATATTTACACTAGTTAGTAGAAAATATCTCCTGCCTGACTCTAATAAATTACGAGTTCGAGGGGAAAGAAACAAAAAGAGCCAGATTAACTTTGCCTTGGAAATTTATAGGCATTTGAAAGTTTTACTTTGTCACAATTACCATATAATAGTTTAGCAAAGAAAATTGCAAAACTGCATTATTTCGCAATAAAATTAACGTTTTGTTTTCTTCTCGTTCCGGTCGTTGCCGATGCATAAGTTGTTTTTAGTAGTTGGTTTAATAGAAGTGTACGAAAGAGTCTAATTTCTGAAACTGCATTTGTTTAAATTGTGCTTTAACTGAAGTCACTATCCCAAGTATTTTATTTTTATTTGCGTTGCGTCGGGGGAAACGTAATTGTAATCCAAGGATTACAAATTAGAGCATTAACATATCAGATTTTCGACCTAAGATTATTTATTCGGACTACACATACACTGAGCCTCCATATGAACGCGTATTCTTCTTATTTACAACGACTTGATAGGTATATCTCTGTTGTATGGCGCGTCTGATAGTATCATACCATCTATCACGGTTGCCTGTTAAACGCACAGCCTCACCAAATCTTAGCTCCTTGTTGATGTGAAAAATCTATCCTCTGGCCGTCTGACAAATTTTTAATAATACATTTGTTATAAGACGTTTTACGCGCCACAAGAAGGACATAGAAATAGTTCAAAATATATGATTTCCAAAATATGTCTCTTTTATGTACCTCTTAAATACTTTGGGTAGTTATAATAACTTTAAGATCTAAGAGAAATAAATGATCTGCAAAATTTTTCAATTATAGCCAAAAGTTATAAAACATTTATATTGGTGTCACATGTATAACGTGGCACCACATACCATCCATACCCAGGTTCATATTTCAAGTTTTATTGAAACCCAATGTCACCAACTTGAAAAAAAGTAAAACTGGGTGTCTCACCGGGAACTGAATTGATCGATATAGAGAGAGCATCAGAAATTTTTTAAAATTTAGATAATTACTAATGTCGGTGTGGCCAATCCAACTAAAATAATTACAAGCAGCTGGCACTTCCGCTTATACCGGAAGTCGATACCAACTTGCTTATTTCAAATGGAACACCCTATATATTTTAGGGTTTTCGAAAAGAGCATGAGTCGAACATATGTAGCATATCCTGTACCTAAACATAGCCGTTTCAGAGATATTTGACATTTTATAGAAAATTTGACAGGTGCAACGGTTTGCAAGAACCCTTATAACTTTCTTCGTGTAAAAGATCCTCATTTGCTTCTTGTCACATAAAAAGAACACAAGGAATTTTATGCTCTTTTAGAAAACCCTAAAATATATAGGATGTTCCATTTGAAATAAGCAAGTTGATATCGACTTCCGGTATAAGCGGAAGTGCCAGCTGCTTGTAATTATTTTAGTTGGATTGGCCACATCGACATTAGTAATTATCTAAATTTTCAAAATTTTCTGATGCGTACTTTTCTCTATATCGAACGATTCAGTTCCCGGTGAGACACCCTGTATTGTACTGTTACATGTGTACTAGCAATCTCTTATAGTCCAGTGCCAATAAAAAAATTTTTTTTCGAAAAAAAAATTCTTAGCATTATATGGATGACCAACAAATTTAAGATTAATGGTATATAAATGGGGAAAAATCGATTGGACCCCATCAAATAACCAGAAAAAATATTCGCATGGAAGCTAGAGAACATCTAGCTAAAATTTAATTTAAGATTTAATTTATTAAAAGTAGGTAGCTTAGAATTTGCCATTTTCAATCGTAAACAAATGATGCAAATGAAATTTAAAAAAAAATAAAAATTAACGCTATAAAACAAAAAATCGTTATTTAGAATCGGTAAAATAATTCAGAATAGAATGTTGCTAAAGGAAACATAAACACGAGAGAAAAATGATAATCAAAGTCTCCACAACAGACTCGTACCCCGTTTACCGTCCCTCTTATTACAATAATTAATCTATCGAATTTACAGTGATGATTTTGCAATTTTTTATTGACATTTTAGTATTGAAAATACTTCTAGGCGTGTGCATATGGGAGCTGTCTTTTAAAAAACGTTGGGAGTATTTCGTGGCATGCGACATGCTCGCTGGATGAATTGTGAATTTGCATATGTTGCAAGATCTGTGAATTGTTATTTCAGCTGGCCGGTCAGCAAAGTCACGAAATAAGGAAGATACAGTTATTTATAGGCTGACTAGTAACTAGTGCTATTTATGACTTATGGTCGGAGAGACTTAAATATTAAACGCTGACTGTGAAATAAAATAAAATTAGGTGCGAATTTTATTATAAACAATATTCGAATAAACAGTTGCTGAATATAAAGTAATATACTGAGTGATGCTTGAGACATATAACTACTTATAATATATAAAATGCTTAACGAAAAAATAGTTTTACATATAATAATAATGATTGATAAGTAGATGGAATAATGTACATAAATTATAGTGAATGTAAAATAAATATAGTGACATAATTGCAAAGAAATTGAAAATTTCTTTCTTTACAGTATTGACTTAATCCAAAATAACTACAGTAAATAAGAAGTTGTGTCTGATATTTTCAATATGCCTAAGACACTTGCGTAGAATGCAAGATCTGTGAATTTTTTTATTGTCTTTCTCCAGAACTCAGCAAAACAGTCATTAAGTTCGTTTGAAAATGGCTTTTGGGAATCAGTGTTCGTTCAGGAATTTACCGTTCCCCTTCTTACAGTTAATCGTGTCGTTATCGAATTTTTTATTGACATTTTTTTATTATTTTTCTCCGGAGATCAGCAGCACAGCCATTAAACGCATTTGAAAATGGCTTTTGGGACTCAGTTTTCATTCAGAAATTTACCGATGTCGTTCTTGTAATTAATAATGCCATATTCGAATTTACCATGATGATTTTTCAACATTTTTTGGACATTATTTGATTTTTCTTTCCCCAAAACCCAGAAAAGTCATTAAGCTCGTTTGAAAATGGCTTTTGGAGGTCAGTGTTCCTTCACCCTAGTAATCTGTATAGGTTCTTATAAGAAAAGCGATTTCCTTGTAAGGGTCTTATAAGAGCCTTATAAGGTCCTTATAAGAAAAGTGGTTTCTATATAATAATATTATGTGGACCTCATAAGGTTCATTTTTATTAGGGCAGAAATTTACCGTTCCCATTCTTATATCTTGACGTTTTAGAATTTTCCGTGATCTTCCAGTGTTTTATTAATTAAGCAATTCATTTATTTCCTAAATATGTACTAAAATTTTGCTGATACTAAAAAATGTTGTTTTTTTGTTTTATCGCCTTAATTTTTTTTTTTTTTAATTTAATTTGCACCATTTGTTTGGGGTTATAAATGGCAAATTATAAGCTACTTACTTTTAATACAAAAAAAGTTTGGTAGATGTTCTGGTAACTTCCATGTGAAGTTAGCAGAACACTCGAAATTAGCGGTAAATAATAGGCCGATGGGTTTTTTAATTCTGCAAAGTTGTTCTGCTAAATTCATACAAATGTTTTCGGTAATATAATAATAATAATAATAATAATAATAATAATAATAATAAGTTTATTCACGGATATATTCAAATATACAATTCAGTAAGAGATGGAAGAAAGTACACATTTCCTACATAATAATATAAACAAGTATGAATAAACCAGCTGAACTCACGAAGAACTTTGTTGAGTCCTCGTTTGTGAGTGTGTAGTGAAATTTAACAATCTGAATTTTTTATAAAAATTACAAACTAAATTGTCAATTTAATTAAACAAAAGAAAAGAAAAAAGAAAAAAAATAGAAATAGAAGGTGGTGACAGATAAACAAAAGAGCATTTAGAGAGCTTGGGGGGCGAGCGTAGGTGCGTCTTTAGTATGTACATACTTCGGTATGCGATGTAAAGCAACGACAGGCGCAGTTAGTAGTTGGATGGGTGACCATTCCAACGGAAACTGCGTCCTCGCCTCACACATCTTCCAGCGGCTTGTATATCAGTATATGCGCGGAAGCTATACAACCTTAGGCGAGGGTTGTATAGGAGATATACCATCCTTCGGAGGGGATGTAAAGCCGTCGGTCCCTTGTCTATTAAACGTTAGGCAAGTAAAAGATCCCTACTCTTCTTAAGGGAAGAGGTTCGGCAAAATTCCTGGTTGGGGGTAGCTCGTCTACAGGCGTCGGTGTTAGGCCTCAGTAGCGGAAATAGGCCGACGTTAAATAAATGTATAAAAAAACAAATAATTTAGAGTGCTTATTGATACATACCGGGTGTTGGAAAAGTATGGGAATGGTGGATTATCTCGAACAGTTTGCATCAAATCGAAAAACAAAAAAATACGGGTCAAAAATTTAAAAAAAAACTATCTACTGATACCAAAATGACCTCCCCACCCACCACCCTGTGGGTGGGGCGAGGGGCAACTTTAAAATTTCAAATGGAAATCCTTATTTTTTTATTGCGCAATCGGATTCTACGGCAAAAAAGTACGGATATTTTATTCCAGACATTTTTTTCGATTCTTGCATGGTGTCGCTGTAATCGCAAAAAATGAAAAGAAAACATTACTATTTCAAGAGTAGCGTCTTGTGCTCATAAAAAAACGTCCAATTCAAAAACTGAAAAAACACTTACGATATCTATCCAATAACATTGGATTCGACTCTCCCACCCCTAACCCAGTGGGTGGGGCGGGGCAACTTTGAAATTTGTAATGAAAATTCCTATTTTTTATAGCGGATTCGGATTCTACGGCCAAAAATACGTGAATTTTATATCGGGCATTTTTTTCGATTCTCGATGGCAAAAAATTGAGTGGAAACATGAAAGTTTTGAATGCATATTTAAAAAAATACGAAAAGTAAAACTACTGATCTCAGAGTGAATGATTTCCCGAGCTGTTTTGAGAACAGTGATTTTACACGATCGTGGGGAAATTACAACAACTATTAACATTCTGTAAATTTATTAGCAGCTAGTAATTTTCAATTTTAATTTTTTACAGGGCAATAAAAAACTCGATTAAAAAAAATAACAGTGGTTTTACCTCTTAATTCAGCCACTTCAGACAAGTTCTTGATCCCAGCCAGTAAAGGCAAGGAGGTAACTCAGCCATTTAAAGCAAGGTGAGGATTTCGCCTAGTTGCGGCAATTAGTTTACAGCTTAACTGCTACACTAGCAGGTTTTAATTTCTAGATTATAGCAGGTGTTCAAAATGGTGCCCGTTGACTTCTTGGCATTGTCCGAGACGAACATAAAAATTTTCAATAGCACTTCTTCTCATTTGAGGTGGTATTTCTGCAAAAATGTTTATTATGCGTTGCCTCAGCTCTTCCAAATCACGAGGTTTAGTGAAATAAACCTTACCCTTCACGTAGCCCCAAACAAAATAATCAAGTGGCGCGAGGTCGGAAGATCTTGCTGGCCATTCAATAGTTCCTCTTCGACCTATCCATCGATGTTCAAAAGTACCATTCAAATAGTCCCTAACAATATCCCGATAGTGTGGAGGAGCCCCATCTTACTGGAACCAAACATTATCGAACTCATCACCAGCAATCTCTTGTATTGCGGGAACTATTTGATTTGTCAACATTTCCAGGTATTTTTCTCCATTCAAATTTCCATCTAAAACGGTCCTGCCCAAACATTTATTTTTTGTGGATACTGCGTGTGTGTTTCAAGCATCCAGTGAGGGTTTTCGTCACTCCAATATCTGAAATTATGGCGACTAACTTTTCCACTGAGTTCGAAAGTTGCTTCATCTGACAGGACAAGTAGAGATGACAAAAAAAATGGGTTTTGGTTACTCCTTTCCATCATTAATTCACTAAATTCAAGTCACCGATCAAAATCATCTTCATTTAACTCTTGATGAAGGTGAACTTTGTAAGGATAAAATTTCAAAAGTTTCAAATTCTTATGAACTGAAAATGCACTCATATCAAGCTGTTGACTGGCTTTTCTGATTGATAACCTTCGATTTTCAACAAATACCTGGGCCACTTCCATTTGTCGAGCTTCCGATGTTTCAGATTTTGATCTTCCAGATTTTGGGCCATTTTTATTTGTCCTTGTGTCTAGGAATTGTTTGATGGTACGGGACACAGTAGATTTCGAAATTCCCACGGATCTACATGGAAAGTTTCGTTGAATAAAATCACAACTAATCATATGACCTTTCTTTATCGCTCCACCCTCGCATCATGAAAATAGAAACTCTTTCTTCCTCTGCTAAAGTAGCCATTATGCAGAAAAAAGGCGAGAACTAATGAAAAATGAAATAACTTTTTCCATACAAAAGTGCGCTCCTGCCTCTACAAAAGTTGGAAGGAACTGAACGTTCTCGTAGAAATTTCACAAAACAAATACTGTTATTAAGAACACTTTAAAAAAACATTTATAAAAACCAAGATATCACAGATATTGTTTTTAAACTTAAAATTTTGTGCGATTGCAGCGACATCTTGCGAGAATCGAAAAAAATGACCGATATAAAATTCACGTATTTTTGGCCGTAGAATCTGAATCCGCTATAAAAAATAAGGATTTTCATTACAAATTTCAAAGTTGCCTCCGCCCCACCCACTGGATTAGGGGTGGGAGAGTCGAATCCAATGTCATTGGATAGATTTCGGAAAAATAACAAATACGCGTTTTTCAGTTTTTGAATTGGACGTTTTTTTATGAAACAGTAATGTTTTTTTTTCATTTTTTGCGATTACAGCGACACCATGCAAGAATCGAAAAAATGTCCGGAATAAAATTTACGTATTTTTTGCCGTAAAATCCGATTCCGCAATAAAAAATAGGGGTTTCTATTTGAAATTTTAAAGTTGCCCCTTGCCCCACCCACAGGGTGGTGGGTGGGGAGGTCATTTTGTTATCAGTAGATAGTTTTTTGAAAAAATGTTGACACGTATTTTTTTATTTTTCGATTTGATGCAAACTGTTCGAGATTTTCCACCGTTCCCATACTTTTCTAACACCCGGTATATATTTATATACATGGGTGTGCTAGGTAAGTTGTGATGATTTACTTTAAGAAAATTAATTTTAATAATTTTTTAATACGTAAATTGACAATTAATCTAGGTGTATATGGTATTTTCGGGACTGCTTAATAACCATTCCTTGATTTTTATTTTAAATAGCTGAACATTAATAATGTTTTTCATATGCGGCGGTATCTACTCATAATTTTTTTTGCAAGATACACATAACTTTTTCGTCCATTTGTTTTGTTGCATTTGACACCACACGTTTTTTTCCTAGTATTGTATTGATGTCGTAGGTGTTTGAACATATCTTTATTTTTGTGGGTTTCTACAGCCACTGTAAGGAAAAACAGCTGACGTATGCTTAAGACTTTCACTTCGTTAAACAGATCACGAGTAGGGTATATTGTCGGTCTATTATACATTAGTTTTAGGAACCACTTTTGCAATATATTTAAATTATTAAGAAAATTATCATTTACTCCCCCCCAACCAATAATTCCATAACTTAGGTGAGATTGAACAAGTGAGTAATATAATATTTTTAAATAATGACTATTTATTATATCTTTAATAAATTTCAAAATGGACAATAACGGCCTGAGTTTGCGAATAACATTATTCTCATGTTTATTCCACTTAAGATGTCGATCTATATACACCTCAAAATATTTAAATACTTTGGTTTCATAAATATGTATTGTTCTAATTGTGGTTTCTATAATTAGTTGGCCGAAGTTCGGAAGGTGATTTACGTATAAGGAAAAAGGCATATATTTGGATTTATAAGTGTTCATTGTGAGAAGATTACTATCGAACCAATTTTTAATACTAACAAAATCTCATTCGGCTTAACGTTTAACTTCTTTCCACGTATTTTCTTTACATATTATGGCCGTATCATCGGCAATTGATAATATCACCTATATTAGGCATTTTAAGAACCTCATTTACATATATATTAAAGAGTAGGGGACCAATTACTGTGCCTTGAGGAATACCAAATTAAACATTTGGCTGAGAACTTGATGTGCACCCTGCTTTAACCATTTGTTTTCGAGCTTCAAGGTAAGACTGCATTAATTTATACCCCAAACTCCTGAAACCCAAATATGGATTTTATTTAACAAAATTTCGTGACTCACAGAATCGAAGACCAGATCTACAAATAAATCAAGAGAAAGCACCACCTATGATGATTTTATTGAATATATACATAAAGGTTTAGATAAGGACAAATGTGTAGGAGCACTATTCTTTGACCTATCTAAGGCCTTTGTTTGCTTAGACCTTGATTTTATCAGAGACAAATTGTATGCTGTCGGTTTTCGAGACAACTTATTGTTGTTAATGTCATATCTTCAGCATAGAAAAATTTATGTAAAACTAAATAATAATATCTCAAACGTTCAAGATGTAGATCTGGGAGTTCCACAGTGCTCAATACTTGGTCCGCTTATTTTCCTTATATTTATTAATGATCTTCCATCTTATGTTAGCACTGATTGTAAAATATTATACGCAGATGATGTTACACTTGCAACAGTTGCAGACAGTCCTGTCGAACTTCAAACCCGTCTGAACACTTTATCTGCTGACTTTACTAACTGGTATCATATACAATAATGTATTAATAGTAAATGCTGAGAAAGCCGTAGTCATGCAATTTGGTTCTCGTAAAAGCAATAATACCCCTTTTCGTGTTATCGTAAATAACACATTAACTGATATGTCAACTTGTACGAAGTTCTTAGGTACTTTTATAGACTGAGATATGAGTTGGAAGAGCAATTTTGATTATATATGCAAAAAAATTAACAGTGGCTCTTATGCCTTACTACAAATGAAAAACATATTTGATACTGAACATCTTCTTAATATATATTATGCCCTAATCTATTCGCATTTGTCATACAATGTTGTTATTTGGGGTAGTGCATGTAGTTTCAGTGTCAATAGAGTTCTAGTTTCCCAAAAGAAAATCATTCGTTTATTATTCGGTATTACACAAACTGACTCTTGCAAACCGTACTTTATAAAATATAAATTATTAACATTTCCTTGTATTTACATATATAAATGTATTCTACAAACAAAAATATTAGTTTATTTGCAAGCAATTCGGACGCACACAATTATGAAACTAGACATGGTAATCTTCTTAGAATACCACACCATAATACTAATTTGTACGAAAAATCACCTTCATATATGGGTATAAAGTTTATGAACAACTTGCTTTTTGACATTAAGGAAGAAAGAAATTTTAATGTATTTAAAATAAAAGTTAAAGATTATCTTCTAACTAAATGTTTTTATGACATATCTGAATATTATAATTTACGAAATTAATGAAACACTTTTAACTATTACATAATTATTTTGTTTTATATTTGTGTAATTTTCATTTAACGTTTATACATTTAAATGTTTGTTAGTTAAATTTTATGTATGTTTGTTATATTATCTGACTTATCCAATATCATGTTATTGATCTTTGTGGATGAAATAAAACTATAGCGATAGTTGCAAATATAATTATACCAATTTTTGAAAGCCCCAGGTATAATAAGAATTAGCCAAATAAAGGTCCCAATGGCAGCATGCAAAGTAATGCCACAACAAACAACAACAACAATAATAAATATTTAGATCCTAAGACTAAGATTTTGTGGGGCAGTGTATTTTGTCTAGCCGAGATTTCTTTTTATTTCTTGGATCTATCCACAGCCGAACGGATTTAATTTGAAACACTATAAAAACATTAATAATCTTTTTGGTCTCTTTGACCGTATTAGGAGTTCTATGTAAAGATTGGTTAACGTGTTCAAAAATTTCATAATGCGATTACACAGTTCATATTGACATGTTACTATTCTGTAGCTGGTCTACACTTAGAAAGAACACCTACCTCTCATTGTATTTTGCACAGCTTGATGCCTAAGACAATGTCATTATAAAGTACATTTTATGACACCTGATACACAATTTGCCAGAGGTGTAATTATCTCAATCATCGACTTCCAAGTTAGGATCGCAAGTGGGCAGCAATGTGGCTCTACCTGTATATTGCGATCTATGAAAAAATCAGCTGAAACAATAACCATTCACCCACAATATATCAAACAGAATAGACCGATTTGGACTAATGATCATGTGGGCAAACGAACCGAATGTTCACATTTAAAACAAAAGAGCTTTGCCCGCAACACAAACGTTGGAAAAACTGAATTAAAACAAATGAGTAAATATAAATCAGGTCTTTTCTATAGATGAATATATGCCGTGGACGTAGGTTTTACAGAATACGAGTGATGGTCGACAGTTATTTGTTTATTCAGTAGCGGAGATAAAAGTTGTTTAGCTGCAGTGGAAGGATCGATAACTCTTTCACGTTATTTCAATTTGATTATACTCTCTTTGTATACTGTCGGACGCTATGTAAAAAATAATTAAAGCCAGTGACTTTCAAACATGAATATTTACTATTGCAAGGTTTCCAAGAAACTTCAAAGCATAGTCGGTCAATAAACATGAGCAACATACACATAGACAGTTATGCAATGACCATTCCCTACAATATTACCACACTGCCAACACTCAGTAACACATGAAAAACGCCACTAAGGCCCAGTTTTATAATGTTAGATTAACCCTACGTTTATCTTAAGTTTAAACTTAGGATTAAACCATGATTTAAACATTACTTTACAAATGCCTATTTTATAAAAATAAACTGAAATTTATATAGTTGGTACTACTGTTCACCAGAAATTACAACTTCACTTAGTTTGATTCTAACCTATTATGACATTTTGACATGCCTTTCAGTCACTGAATACGAGATAATTTTATTAGAGAAACATTTTTAATTATACACGAGGCAGTTGATTTGTATACACTTCCAAAGACGCTGGTAACAATAAAGCAAATATGCATAGAACTGTGAGGTAATCAAAAATAAATCTTTACCTTTCCGACAGATAATAAATGTTCAGTTGGTTCCAGTGAAATAATAACCGATTGCTTAGATAATCTAAATCAACTCAAAGTTTCTTCCATGTAACTATAGGTCTGATTCTAAAATTCCCAGAACTATTTGAGCGTATTAATAATATTTGCCATCATCAGATTGTAAATAATCACGTATTTCGAATACATCCATCACATATACACCGAATTTTATTAATTCTGAGGTTATGAATATTCTGACATTTGATAATCCACGGTTTAAACAATCCCCATCCACCGTTTAAAGTTTAACCTTATTGTGACGTAATTAATCTGTAAACTAAAGATTACTGACATTATAAAACATACTTTTTTTTCAAATCCGTAGTTTAACTTGTACTCTGCAGTTTAATCCGATATTATAAAACCGACCCTAAGCATACATGCCCTAGCGAGGATTTGAACCCGGAACTCCTTGGTAGCAATTAGCAATTAAAATAGCTTTATTTCTTTTTCTCTTTTTTTTCTTTCCGATTGCTGTATTCTGGTTGCAAGAAGCTTTTGCGCTGTTTACTTGATGAAGTCCCTTATTAGCATAATTTTAGCGTTTTCGTATATCAGCAACCGGAGTGAATCCGTCCTAGTTCATAAGTCTGAGTAATTTGTTCTGGAGTATCTGAAGACTTTTCCACTGCGCGTCCGAGGTGAGGTTCCAGGACGCGCATGCATATGACATAATCGACTGACGATAGCCCTATAAAAGGTTATCTTATTGTCTGTCGTAAGTTTGATTCATTGGTTTACAAGAGGGTGCAGTTTGCTCGGCGTCGCGTAGGTCCTTCTGACGGTATGTGTGATATGGGGCCAACACATCGCGTTGTTTATTTTCTGAAGCATAAATTTGATGTTCTTCATTATTTAAAAAAGTATTATCGCCTTGTGAAAAATAAATTTGATCATTCAATAAAAGTCGTACATGCTGATAATGGCGCCGAATATTGTAATAAAGAAATGAAGAAATGTTTGTCAGAAAAAGGAATTGAATAAGAGATTACAGCACCTTATACTCCTGAACAAAATGGTAGATCAGAGAGAGAGAGAGAATAGAACTATTATGGAAAGTGCAAGATCAATGCTTTATGGTAAGGATGTGCCAAAGTATTTATGGGCATAGACTGTAAATACTGCTGTTTATTTACTAAATCGAATGGTAGATACACAAGTTAAAGCCATGACACCTTTTGAAATTTGGACAGGTAAAAAATCTATACTGAGTGATGCAAGAATATTAGGAAGTACTGCTTATGTACTCATTCCTGATGATAGACGAAATAAACTTGATGCTAAAGGTAATAAATTAATGTTTATTGGTTATCATGGAAATTTTACCGACTATAGATTATTTGATCCAACAACAAGAAAAGTGACAATTTCTCGACATGTGATCTTCAATGAGAATGAATCTCTTAAATCTGAAGGACATAATATTGCACGAGTAATAATAGATGGAGTAATAAATCATAATGTGGAGCAAATTCGTGAAGAAAATATGCAAGAAAATGAAAATAGGATGGAGCAAAAAACTGAAACTGAGGAGACTGAAGGACAAGAGAAAGTAGAAGTTGTTCAAGAGGTGGAAGTGAATTCTGAAGAAGGAAACCATTGCTGTTTACGTCCTAAGGATAATCTTAAAATACTGAAAAGCTTGAATTAAATTTGGTAGAATTAGACGATGTTTCTCAGAGTTACGAGGAAGCTGTGAATTCCAAAGATGCAAAAGAGTGAACGCAAGCAATTAATGAAGAACTGGTAGCACTGGAATAGAACGAGGTCTGGAAATTTACACGTTTACCTAAAAACAAATGTACCATTAATTCAAAATGGGTATTTAAGATTAAAAGAAAATCATCGGGTGAAATTTCACGATATAAAGCAAGACTTTGTGTAAGGGGTGCAAACAGAAAGAATGAGTAGATTATAACGAGACTTTTTCTCTTGCAACAAGATATAATTAGATTAGGGTTTTGTTGACTGCGGCCGCAAAACATAATCTTCAAATAAGACAATTTGACGTGAAGACTACCTTTTTGTGTGGTAAAATAGACGAAGATATCTATATGATTCCACTACTTGGTACAAATGCATCACCTGGTCAAGTATGTAAGATCTTTATACGGTTTGAAACAAGCTTCTAGAAAGTGAAAAGAAAGGTTTGTTGATGTCATTCGATAACTTGGATTTGTTCAAAGTTCTGCTGATAAATGTGTTTATCGGAAAGATATACAGCGAGAGTTGGTACAACTAGCACTATATGTTGATGACGCTCTCTTATTCTCTAATAGTGACGAAAAGCTAGAATTGACCCTGAAAGAATTGAAGACTAATTTTGAAATTACTGTTGGGAATGCGGATTGTTTTATTGGACTTGAAATAAGTAAAAGTAAGAAAGATGGATCTATTTGTATTCATCAACATGGTTATATAAAACAGCTTGTGAAACATTTTAATCTAAAGAATGCTAAGCCTGTAAGTACACCCGCAGATCCTCACGCAGTGCTATGTAAAGATGAAGATCGGAAGCTAAAAGATGAAGAAGTACCTTGCAGAGAAGATGTTGGGTAATTAATGTTTCCTACAATAGTCAGTCTTCCTGATATTATGTTCGCAGTGGGAGCTGTTAGTTGATATTTAGGAAAACACTCTCAAATGGAATGCAGTCAAACGTATCATTGCGTATTTGAAAAATACTGCAAACTATGGCATATTGTATAAAGCAGATAGTAGTCAAGAGCTGATTGAATGTTCGGTACCATTTCTTTCGAGCAAAATTTCAACATGGCGGTATTGATCTTAAGTATATCTCCAGTAAGCAGCAGTTTGCTGACATTTTCACTAAACCTCCAAAAATCGCGTTTGAATCTTTGCGAAACGAAATGGGTATGATTTATGTTGATATTTTATTGATCATGATGTTACAAAGCACTAAATTAGTGGGAGTATTAAAATATAGAATTTAGTGTTTTATAGTTACTCATAATATTGACTGTTTAATGTGTTGTTTACATCTATAGAATTGTTGGTATCAGTTATTGAAGGTAACCATAGATAGGAGTAGTGAAGTTGATTTTAATTTCTGATGTATCTACTAATTTTGATTCTACAATAAATTACTGTTAATAAGTGTATTTATCATTTATTGGAACACGAAGTGATCAGTGACGAGTTATGAATTATAGTAGTAGCTAAAGTATGTAATTAATGTGTAATTATAAGTACTAATTATTGTAAGTTAATTTAGTGTTAAATAAATTAGTGCTTAGTGACAATTCATGTTGCAATTATTGAACTTACGCTTGGGGTGTTTGCTAGAGGGTGTAAGCACGTAACAGTATTATTACTTTTGTTACATGCAATTATTGTTAAAAGGCCAACCTTGATGGCTTTAATTATTCGTAACATTTATATTCTAAAATGTTTTTATGTAATTTATTTGTATAATTTAAATAAATTAGTGCTTAGTGACAATTCATGTTGCAATTATTGAACCTACGGTTGGGGTGTTTACTAGAGGGTGTATTATTACTTTTGTTAGCTGCAATTATTGTTAAAAGGTCCATCTTGATGGTTTTAATTATTCGTAACATTTATATTCTAAAAAGTTTTTATGTAATTTATTTGTATAATTTAATATATTAGTAAAATATCGGTAGCCTACAAGTGCATATAAACCAATATTCGCAATAACGAATTATGTAGTAATTTTCATTTTACATAGTTTTTAATGGAATATTGTGGTTAGCAATATGTAAATCACTACTACAATATATCTTATAGAGAAAGTTGTAAATAACTATGGATACCAGAATTGATAATGCAAAATTTTCGACACCGTGTTTAACATCTTGAAAAGGCAAATGATAGGTCAGAATGTCAAGAGGTTGAAAAATTTAAATTACAGAAACCAACAGTAACAATTTCGAAATCTGCTCTGTTGCATTATTAACATAAAATCGCTGTTGTCGTTTTCACTTATTATTTGCAATGCTGAAACAAAGCCAGTGCAATTTTTAAAGACAAATTCGACAACTTAAAAGAAGTTCATGTGTCACTGACGCAACTTTCTAACATGTGCCAGATAAATCTGTGAAACTATTTATCTTAAAAAAATATCTCCCGGTAATAATCGAACAGATAAAAACTACATTATATGGTACTTGTTAACTTGTACGTAACAACGTCCAGCCGAGTTTAAACGTTTCGTTTTAATACATTAACATTACTCCACAGAGAATCCTTCGACGCTGTGTCGATCACAAGTTGCTTCTTATCTTAAAGGCATTACTATCAATTATAAACAAGTATTCAGACATGACGGTAATAAACATCCGTTGTCATGTTAAACCTCCGTGGTACTCTAAGGAAATGGAATCCTATTGAATGCCACAACCACCACGGAGTGATATTGACAGATTCTGAAATAGACAAGATGTTGTTTAGGTCGTGTTCATATCTTGTCGTCGGACAAACAATAAATAGTACACCATTTCAAGGGTAAAAATCTATAAGTGATTTATTGTTCTGGTATGAAATGTCTATTGGATATTAATATTAGGCACGAACAAGGCTTGACCTGATTTTCTTTTTTTTATATATATGTATAAATATAACGATTGTCAAATCATATAGTTTTTCATTTATAGTATTCAATTTTACAGATCTTAATATATCATACATAATACAAGATGTTTGAAAATGTACAACACGGTATATACAGGGTGAATCATAAAGAAAGAAAGGGTGCTTCATCAAAATATGAAAGTTTGGCCAAAGTTACAGATGCCTAGTTGATAATTTTTAAATCGAGTATTGACCTCACTTATACAGGGCATCACGTACTAAATGAAATAGATGTGCTTTATTTTATTTTGGATCGACCGCGATAGTCAAAAGATTATGCTGCATTATGGTGTCTAAATTGTGTTATGTTGAGGCGGATGCTTATACAATGAGCCATTTCTAACTAATCTTTGTTTATGCAACATCTTGGTATTTACCTGATTTTTATTTCATTTACGTTTACCCGTCCCCCTCCTCCCCTAACCAACCTAACGACTTGAAATTTGGACACAGTACTCAGATCCTGAGTGCCTGGGGGAAGAAAAAAAAAGTCGCCAAGTCACTTTCTTCCCCGAAAGAAACGCGAAAACGGCTGTCCGTATGTTCCCGCCGCAGCGAAAAATCCGTATACAAATCCGTACTTTCAAATCGCAATATCTCGGGAACCGCTGGACCGATTTCGACGAGTCAAAATTCAGTTTACGCGCGTTCGCGAGCCCTGCATTTTTTCGATCCGAATCAAACTAAACGAGTTATGTCCGAAACATGTAATTCCCCCCCCCCCCCCCCCCCTCCGCGCTCCTCGCGAAAAGTTCGACCGGAAAATTTTACGATGATAGAGGGGTCCGAAAAAAACGAGTCCGTTTGCAAATCCAGATCGACCCCACTAATAAGGTGTTACGCCGAAGTTTTATACTGTAAATTGCAATTTGATTTTAATTTTGCCAAACCACTATTTTTCCGTGATATTTTCAGTCGGGGACGCTATCTTTAAGTGGGACTTGAGTCGAAGTGCAATAAATTAAAACCATACACGATCGTAATAAGCAAAGACAAATTAATATCTAGTAAACTAAGACTTGAAGTTTGAGCCTGTTTGTTATATAAATTTTCTGTACAATAGTAGTTACACCGGGTTATTGTCCATGAAATTCTCAGTCGGGGACGCTGCCTTTAAGTGGGACATTCTAACCGAGACCTACCGCCCTATTCAATAATTAAACATTCCATCACGGGGTTCACCACGTCAAGTTCGCAAATCTAACGGTTTCCTAATATCAAAAATTACTTTATTCTTATTAGAAATTTCAAAATTTGAATAATAGTCTGTCTGTCGTAAAGTTAGTCCAAATTACATTACTGTTGCATGTGTCAAACTGCCGGCTTTGTTTTGCTTGTCATACATGTCGCTTGCTTTCATTATTTTTTTTATTAGCATTAGGACATAGTCCATACAGCCAGGATACACTGTTAAATTTAGAAGCTGCTAAAAAGCTTTCATTATTCATTTTGCACCTACATATTGTCATTTACTTGCTTGCATTCATTTTGTACAAAAACCTTGTCAACAATTATAGTGAAAATTTTAGAGAAACAAAAAAGGAAATGTAATGATAAACTAGACATTTGAACACTCTCAGAAACTTAGGTAATTAAAAAAAATTAATATATTTGAAATATCAAACTATTTGTACTATTTCGTTGATTTTCCTGTAAATATATATATGCAAATATCTTGAAATACCTACCATATCGCAAGTTGACTTTTGCCTTGAAATGTAAATATTCTCAATATATGTGTGCCTTATTTTGAGTCTGTACTGTCCTGAGCTAGTCAATGTGTTACAAAAATAAAATCATTACAGCTGGCCGTCTTCACTGATTCTATCTGGGGCCTCAATCATACTGCTGATAGAAAAAGTGGTGTTTCTACACTTTAAAACAGAAACTGACACTCGAGACAAAACCCGCTTGCATTAGACCGAAAGTGCAAGTTAGAGCACCGACGTAGTGGCGTCACAGCAAGAGTATTTTTTATGTTCTAGTATCACAAAAAATAGAATGAAATGGACTGTAAAGTGCCCTTGTTGGTGTCTTTTAAAATTATGCGTTTAATATTGTAACATGTTTACACCCTTCAGTAAACACTCCGAACGTACGCCCAATAATTGCAACACGGGTTGTCATTAACCACTGATTTATTTATCACTAAATTTCTTACTCCTTATAATAGCACACTAATTCTAACTTTATTTGCTATAGACTCACTACCATAATTCGCAACTTGTTACTGTTTTTTTTAACCGATCACTTAACTCATCTCAGAACTGTACTGAACTGACTATCGTATGCATTGGTCTCGCTTCTTATATACTCCGTGGCGTTTATTCTCGATTCACTCATTTTACTCTAGGCTGTTCCGGACGAATTCTCCCCCCTTCTAGTACACTTAATGAGTAAGCGCCATCTCTAGTCAGACTGGCGAACCATTATCCTATGCTTAGCTCCTATTAGGAGATTATTCCTCTCTTGGAAAGAGGACACATAACAATATTTCTATTAAGATAACGGAGATTTGACGAAATAAAAGTTTATTGCGGAAAGAGGATATGTTCGGCAGATTTACAGTAATTCAAATAAAAATTTTAATTTTATGCGCGGAAGCTATATAACCTTAGGCGAGGGTCGTATAAGGGATATACCATCCTTCGGAGGGGATGTAAAGCCGTCTATTAAATGTTAGGCAAGTAAAAGATCCCTACTCTTGTTAAGGGAAGAGGTTCGGCAAAATTCCTGGTTGGGGGTAGCTCGTCTACAGGCGTCAGTTTTAGGCCTCAGTAGCGGAAATAGGCCGACGTTAAATAAATGTATAAAAAAAAATTAACAAAAATTTATTTATTCCTAAATGGGAAAGCTTGTTCGATTTTTTCGCATTATATTCAGCTTTGTAATAATCGTCTGGTGAGTATTGTGTGTCCTACTTTCAATCACTTTTGATACAACTTGTATAGGATTTGTTATTAAGATAATGTTAAGACAAGTTGTGTAATGAATATTACTATTATATATTTCGCCATGTTTTATCGTCGAAAATGCGAACACCTTAAACACAACCTTAAATAATTAATGCACATAATATATTTTAATATTTACGGCGGAAGTTTGCGTCATGAATTGTGGCTCAAAATTTATTACCTATAGATATTTAATTTATGTAATTTCACATTGATTTATGATGTATGATAATATTGTGGTCAATTTTTAACAATAAATAAACGGTAAAGGTAAGTACTTTCATATATTTAAACGTATTGTTATTATCCAATTATAGATTTTCGATAAAATTACAATGACAGGAATATGCCTTATTTATTTAGTGTATAAAATCTAAATTATATTAACATTAATACCACAGTAGTGTATGTACAAAACCAAGAACGTTTCAATAGGGAAATGTTCATGTTGTTCTGACGAATAAAACGTTATAGATTTTGCAGGTCATGATAACGACTTTTGCGAATGAGGGAAGGGGAAAATATCCCCCCCCATACGGGTTCTTTGTTGTAACTCAAATACACATAGTTTCAGTTATTGTAATTAATGTAGCTCTTAAAATTATTTCTGAACCAAGCCTTATACAGGGTGTCACTAAATTCCGTCCCTATACTTTAGCGGGCGATTGGGTAGAAAAATATGGATAAATTTAGTGGCCTGGATATTAAAGTAGATTGCCGCTGGTTGCTTAAGATAACTCTAAGTAGTGGTAATTTGCGTACCATAATTCATAACTGGATTCAAAGTGAATCTAATAAAATTAAAATCTACCTTATGAGCGATATCTTAAAAAAGCGCTGGCGCCCTTAGGAAGCATTTGCGAACCGATGTTTATAGAAACTTTTTTAAATATTCTTTTGTACCCAAAATGTCTTCTTTTATAGAACAGTTACAGTTTTCTCGTAAAAGAACATAAATTTTTTTTTGTACGGCTAGCTTTGGATGTTTCATTTTTGTTTTCTAACCTAGTCCGTGGAAGTTCTAACCCAGTTCATGGAACGTTCTAATCCAGTCCGTGGACCCTAAGATATGCCCATTTAATTTATAAGTCGGAAATGCACGTAAAACGTCCCTAATGAGAGCAATTGAAAACAGATATAATCCACAATAGAAATAATTTACCTTTGACTTGTTGAGAGATACAATCCACCAAAATTCTTGTACAATGCTGCAGCTCAATTGACAGGGTCGAGTCTGTATCTCTAGTAAAGATACTAAAGCAAAATGGTCAACCAGTCTATACATTTTTGAAATACGTGGGTAAGGTCGAAGAAGGTGGTGATAATAAAGTTACTCACGTGTGCACGCATAAATCCCCCACAGATGCGGATTAAACTTCCTCTATACCAACGAAATATTCTGATGAACAGCAATAATTTAAAACGAAGGAACCGTTGTCGATAGTCCAAAATCCAATAAGATGGCTCAAATAAATAAGCTTTTAGAACTCTCGGCAGCGCGCGCACACATAGGAGCCAACGTTTACCTTCTATACCACACGAAAGTCACGTGACGTTCTTCGCAGCTGGAAGGTACGCGACTACCCACTAGCGAACGAAAGGTAAACCTCGGCTCGCGGCTGTTGACGATATGTGACCCACGAAACACAAATGTGTGTTGCGGGTCGCATATGCATTAAGCATGTAACAATTTTTCCCTCCCAATGGTTTCAAGAGTCCGTTTAATATCTAAGAATACAACCCCTATCATTACACCTTTATGCTATTGTTCTTTCCAATCATATAAAATATTTTGTACTGCAGTTTCATAGTTGTGTCCTTATCAGTTTTTCTATAGTGGCTAGCATGTTGATGGGTCTTAAATCACCTACTTCTTTTATATCATTAACTTTAGGTACTGGTATAACTCTAGATATTTTAAGATTTGATGGAAGTTTGCTTGTCTCTAGCGAAGTATTGGCTAAATTTAAAAGTGATTTTTTAACGCTGCAATATATATTTTTAAGAGACTCTGCTGTGATTTTATCCGGGCTGCCCTTATTTCGCAAAGAGAACACGACCTTATTATAGTCAATGAGTTTAAATTTACTAATGCATTATCTGGTGTTCTAATGTCGCTAATCAATTTGGTTACTTGTATCTGTGTTTGAAATAATATTGTTTATACTATTGATGTAAAAAGAATTTAATTTATTGCTCATTTACATTCGATTTGATAAATAATATTTTTTTTAGTGCCGGCCACTCAGAATGATGGGAGAGGAAGTAAAAGACCTCTTTCTAGTTCCGCTCAGATAAAATGTCTGAGAAATGATAGTTTAAGTTCACAAAACTTGCCATTAATGTCATGTTTCTTAGACTTTGAGGAAGAAATATTTTTTAAAAATCTTATTATAATTATCTATTATTTTTCGCATGTGAAATATCTGTCTAAAATGTTTAGACCGGCTGAGATACTTTCAAACATATTTGAGGCAGATAACATCAATACAGTTGTAAATGATGATAGTGATGAAGACTAATTAAACGTGCCTGTGTTTTGCTTCCAATTTTTTTTCTGTAGTGTTGTTCGTCATTACTTGTATATAGTTCAAGTCATGAATGTTGTCATTCACGTCATCATTTTTTAATTTCCTAATCAAATTATCTCAAGGTCACACAGAATTGCACGCATGGGCGAATCAACGTATGCAAAAGATAAGTTTATTATTATTATTATTATTATTAACCGTTACTCGAGTCCGAGTATAAAAATGTTACAGTCGATAAATTGTGTACAATAAAAAACAAGTAAAAGATGTAGTCTATTGTAATTCCCATTCATCTACGGTGCACATGACTATGGCTATAGAGGCCAATTCGGGAGAGCACATGTCGACCGCAGTCAGGACAAACATAGACCTGGTTAGGTCTTGGATTCGGCCTTCTTGCAGCAACATTTCCTTGATAGCTGGCCACAACCCCTCGCCATTCGGTTCTGTCCGCTGCAAGTTGTTCCCATTGCTCGTCTGCAATACCGCAGAATTTTAGATTTTCATGGAGAGCGTCTTTGAACCTCTTTCGTTGACCGCCACGCCTTCTTCTACCGCTTAGCAATTCACCATAAAGTGTACATTTAGGAAGGCGGTTATCATGCATACGATGAACGTGACCTGCCCATCTTAGGCGTGCTCTTGAAATAAGCACCTCAATTGGAAGGCTGTTTGCTCTCCTGAGTACTTCCACGTTTGATATGTATGTGATAAAGATAAGTATTTTGTAACGAAAATACAATCAATTTTAACATCCACTGCCTTCATTTTGAGGATAGTTTCTTTACAAACAGTAAAACTAAAGCGCTATCAAACTATTTACCTAATTACAGGAAACTTAAAATATCACAGTAAGAAACATTATAACTTGCAAAAAACGAAAAGAAATATGCAATCAATTCATTTGATATAAAAAAATACTTTGCCTTTTAACACTTTAAAGTCATTGTATCACGCTTTGGCCGAATCGATTCTTAGATATGACTGATGGTCGAGAGGTAAGCGCACTTGCCTCTCCCAAAAGTTACGGGTTCGATTCCCGGTCGTGGCAGTGGAAAATATTATGAGACGAACTTTTTCACTATACACGGATATTGGGTGTGTGTCCCTTGTCTCTAAATGTGTTGCCCCCTCTCACACAAAGCTCTTTTAGAGCTTTTCGGGATAAAGGGGTTCATAATTACCTGTAGTGTTATTATTATTATTCATTTATAATAACATGGGGATGTGCAAATTCGACAAATTTGGAATCTTTAAAAAATTCTCTTAGGAAAAAATGAATACTACTCCATTGAACTACAATTAAACTAATTTAATGTATTTAATCTGCAACTCCTGTATGCCAAGTCTGTACTAATATTTGCACATAAACATAAAAATTTACTGAGTACAATATAACATGTACAGAACACAAGACAAAAATATAATTTAAATGTCACAATACCTCAAGTTAGATACACAACAACACTAAGATTTATAACATATTGCCGTCCAAAATTTTATAATGTTTTACCTCAAAATAACTTATTACTTAATAAATAACAAGCAGAAATTTATGAAACTATTGGTAGGTGGTTAAAATATTAAATATAAAAATAATATAATAATGTCATATACTGATCGTATATTTCGCTTGCAACCATTGTGTAGGGAAATTTTGAATAATAATAATTAAGGCTTTACGACATAATTAAGTTGCTGCTGATACACACACAGAATGTTTATACAATCTAGAGCGTACTGCATAACAATAACGATTAAAATAGATATTAAATATATATATTGTTATTATATCTTAAGTACATTGTACCTATTTATTGAATTGTAATTGGAAAAATGCAATAAATTTGATTTGATTTGATATTTGTCCACTTCAGGCTTCTGAATTGACAGAGAGCTGACAGAATCCTGAACGTTGGTTGCGGCTACATCAAGCGATTGTATTATTTATTTGTAAAACGTATCGTTACGCTTTGACCTTCTGTCATAGCCTCAGCAGACGTGATTTTTCTGTTATTTGCTTTGTATTTACAAAAATAGAAAATTCGCATGTCGTTGATAAATACATAAATTAATGACGTGGTTCACAACATTTGTGACTTAAACTATAACTGTAATACAAGTACTTTTTTTCAAATGTAAAAGGCTTTTACTGCCGCTTAGAGCTCTTTAGCGGTAATGAGTAAGCCGGTCAGACAAAGTGTCAGAGAAATTACACATGACACAAATGAAGTTCAATGAACTTGTCATAAAACTCATGTTTTTTTGACGTTTGAAGAAAAATATATTTTTACTTTTACCTCCATTGCTAATGGCAATGCACAACTAAATTTTTTATCTTTATTCTTTTATAGCTAATCGACGTTTGAAGAAAAATAGCATGTTTTATTCGAAGTAAAAGCCACTTGTTCTGACTCGTCTGTAAAGCCTCCTAATAAATATACTCCTAATAAAACAATATATTGTTTGTGCTTGTTACGATTATAATTTATTAGGGGTACGTATAGCATCTAACTCAAGTGACATCTCAATCCTTTAAATGATGATCGAGATAGAGGCCTTTTACATTGTAATTCTATATTTTTTTTTTATATAAAATTTGACGTCACGCTCTGCAGCCTCAAGACTACTCTTACAATAACCCATTTGTAAAGAATGTAATAGTTCAAATAAACATTCTCAACAACAATGTTTTATTTATGCCGTTTGTCTGTGTCCACGGTGTAGAAAACATTCATCATTTAGTCATATGATGACCTCCGGGTTGATTCGTGATCGGACTACTCCGCAATAGATCACCAGCAACTGTCGATTAGAAAAAGATCACGATCACGTTTCCTTAATATATCCACTATAACTGTAACAGAAATGCTAATCCAAAATCGATCTAAATAATTTAAAATGTCCTTTTGTCTCTAGAAGTTCCCATTGCATTTTATTGAACGACGTCCTACTTAAAATTCCAAGACGATATTTGATATTTAAATTTTCAGTTTCTATAATCATCAATCACATATAATTATTTTCAGATGTCCAAAAGTGTCCGCAAGAGTATTCAAGATTTAAATTATTTTTGTATAATTAAGGTTTTTTCTTTTGGACTCTCTATTATCGTCAACATCGGTTAACTCCTCTTTATAACGACCACGAGAGCAGCACTTACCGTTACTTTGTTTTTGTTAATTGGACAGGAAAAATTGACTCATTAAGTTAATAAATGGTTATACAGGGTGCGCCACAGTTCCAAATTTGGTAGATTCAATCTGCAGTATATTTTCTGGGTTTCCGCTAATAAGAAACTACCTGATCTCTTTGAATCTTCAGCGATGATCTGCGGCTGAACATTACTAGGGAAGTTTCGCTTGATAATTCCTAAATAATGTATTGAAAAATTCTCTTTTTATTTTGAATTTCTAGCAGATAACTATCCTTCATCTAAAATCTTATACAAAAACTCTCTACATATAGTATTGATCTAATTTTGATCAGCTGGTACATTAATAAAGCTAAATCAATGAAAAATGATGTAATGCGTAAATAATTTCTCCCTTACGAGAAATCAATAACAATCTCTAAAAATATAGTTAAACCTTAATTTCATATTGTATGTGTAAATGAAACTTTACGAAATTGACTGTAGTTTCATAATGATGTACTTTACCTCACTAGTGCGAATTTTACTACACTAGCATGGTAAAGTAATCAAATAAATAAATAAATTTATCTCAGTTTTTACTGTTATAAACTTGAATTTAACTTACATCCTCATAACAGCAGGGATCTTTTTTGTTCATAGAAAAAAATGACATTATCTTTAATTTGATACGATTTGACATTTATTGTTCTCATAAATTCCTTACCTTCATTCTATCATTTCATGAAAGTAGATAAAGCTTTGTACGATCTACGCATCGTAACTTCATATTACAATTATAAATGGATTATCAAATTAGGCAATTTTTCAGCCTCATTTGATAAATTTTCTATCTAGTTTTGTAATATGACACGTTACAATACTAATAACGTAAATAACTATTAGCGCACGCAGTGTGGTAATAGTATATTGTGCAATAAGTGCGGTAAGTCAGACAACGCACGAATTGTCATACTATATTTATTACGAATGCGGTGAAATCTTAGGATCGTAGTGTAGGACTTCTAACCATGTTTTCACAGAAATTAATTTTTTTATTTTCAGATTTTTATTCGCTTTAAGTTGACATAAATAACTATCAACTGTCATTTAAACGTCACTTTTTAAAAATAATCTTTTCGAGTGCGTTTTTTTTAAATTATTCATTAAATGAAAAATCAAGAGATGACTCTAACATAGATTTGCATAGTTTATTTAAATTTTGCGTGTTTTATTGTCAATTCACGGGCGACAAGTGTGACTACCGCACGCAAATAAATATTTGAAATACTCATAAGTCATGTAATAATAGTAGATATTTACCGATCTAAAAAACAAGCGAAAATATAGGACTATTCCGCATGAGTAATAAAAAGTAATTTTGACCACACTGGTTAGTTTTGAGTGCGGTAAATAGGACTTTGCTGCACTAGTTTGTTTCTATAGTAGCTAATACAAAGAAATTTGACAATAATTGTTATAAATTATAATTTTGTAATACCGATAACTTATATATTGTCTGAAAGTTATTTGTGGCATTCTACGAATATTCTTTCCCATTATTTGGGTTTTCTACCACATGTATTATTGTCCTCTTTAAAAATAAATCACCGAATCTACAAAATAATAGAATTATTGGAAAAAAGCCACTGCGCCGACACGCACACGAGACGGTTGTGTGCGTTCCTGAAATAAGATCGCGCCAAGTGTTTCCACAAAAGCAAGGTAATTTTTCCACAAATTCTGTATCTCATTATTTTTCTAAGTCCGAAAATATTTTAAAAATATTTTACAAGTCCGTTCGACGTCACTTATGTGACGTAGTCCTTCAGTACACGGGAATAATTTAATTATTCCGCATTTAGTCTTCTGGCTGCCGTCCCACGAGATACACGTGCCTGCTGTTGGCCCTGGTACTGTCCTGAAAATATTACAAGTCCACAATTCAGGTAACATTTATTTTTCTAAGTCCGTAAAATCAATATTTGAATTATTTTTCTAAGTCCACAAATCCATCGTGGAATTATTTTTCTAAGTCCCCAAAGACATTTAAAATATTTTTACACGTTCAGCTGACGTCACAGTAATCCACCGCGCACCTATTTTCCGCTGTTTCTCCCACTCCTTCATCTCTGAAGGCAGTAATTAAATTCACACCGACCAGTAAGTCCGTAAAATCTGTATTGGCAATAATTTTCTAAGTCCACAAATCCATCGTGGAATTATTCTTCTAAGTCCCCAAATCCGTAGTAGGATTATTTTTCTAAGTTCCCAAAATCTTTCAAATATTTTGTCAAGTCCGTCTGACGTCACCGTGATCCATCACGCATCTGTTTTCTGCTGTTTCTCCCACTCCTTCATATCTGAAGGAAGTAATTAAATTCATACCGTGTAGGCAGTCAGCCTGATTGACTCGAAGCAAGCAGACGTGTTTCCTCCGAAAAATTCAAACTAAAGAAAAGTCCCGGTACACCAAGCAAGTGAGTCAGTCCGCTCTGACCGTTCCCGTAAGCAGACGTGCCTGAATCCAGACCAAGAAGTAAGTAAGACCAAAGAGATGAGAGACAACGGAATAAGAAAACTTGGCTAGTGCAAACTGTGTTTAAATAATCATACCTTGTCTGTTTCAGCCGATGCCAGGAGGAACTGCATCTTGTAGGTACTTGCGATACCACCCGCTGGGGTTCTCAAGCGTACTGAAAAGTTGCATTCGTGTCTACTAATCATACCTTGTCTGTTTCAGCCGATGCCAAGAGGAACTGCATCTTGTAGGTACTTGCGATACCACCCGCTGGGGTTCTCAAGAGTACTGAAAAGTTGCATTCGTGTTTACTAAGCATACCTTGTCTTTTCAGCCGCTGCCAGGAGGAACTGCATCTTGTAGGTACTCGCGATACCACCCGCTGGGGTTCTCAAAAGTACCGAAAAGTTGCATGCGTGTTTATTAATCATACCTTGTCTGTTTCAGCCGATGCCAGGAGGAACTGCATCTTGTAGGTACTCGCGATACCACCCGTTGGGGTTCTCAAGAGTACTGAAAAGTTGCATTCGTGTTTACTAATCATACCTTGTCTTTTCAGCCGCTGCCAGGAGGAACTGCATCTTGTAGGTACTCGCGATACCACCCGCTGGGGTTCTCAAGAGTACTGAAAAGTTGCATTTGTCTCTACTAATCATACCTTGTCTTTTCAGCCGCTGCCAAGAGAAATTGCATCTTGTAGGTACTCGCGATACTACCCGCTGGGGTTCTCAAGAGTACTGAAAAGTTGCATTTATGTTTATTAATCATACCTTGTCTGTTTCAGCCGCCACCAGGAGGAACTGCATGTTATAAAAAAGCTGCCGTTTAACTGTAATAATCATGCCTTATCTTTTCAGGACACATTAAACACTAGCCAAGTATTCTAGCCAAGTATATATAAACTGTTGCACTGTTGTTTTTATCTTTTTCCATTTTCATACTGTATATAATTGTGGTCTTGCTTCATTTGCCTGGTATCCGTATCTAATCTAATTTTTTTGCTTGCTCCTCCCGGCCTAAGTAACTTATAGATTTTAGTAGTTGAAGTAGCTTTGTACATATAGGTTTATAGTAATATACTGACTTTATTGAAATACTCTGAGTTTTATTGTCTGTGTGTGAACGTCTAATTTCCCATATATTGACCCACTGGAATAAACTTTCTCCACTTGAGCTGCTCAGCCTCGCGTACTCGGCTTGAGGGTAGTGTGTCCTATCGCTTAAACTAGGACTGGCGCCCGAGTAATTCGAAAACTTGTTTCCGAAGCTCGAGTGTCAAAGAGTGGCCGCGCCTTTTCTCCAGGTCAACGTGCGAGGTGGAGAAAAACGCGTCACATGTTTTGCAAATAATATAAACGTCAGCAAAATACATTATTTCTGTGTTTATTCCGATTTATATTATTGGTTAGTAGCATTACATAAACTCACTCTATGTAATCAAATTTTATGTGAAATAAAATTTAAATATTTTGTTTTTAGGCTTCTCTGTAAATTAAATGAAGTTACTTGTCAACAAGATTTATTATTAATAAACAGACTTTTCAACCTTAGCAATATATTAAACATAGCGATTCTTTTATTCTGGTAATACAGCTCAGACGTATGCTGGCAGAAGTTTCTAGAAGTTGTGAATTAGTTTCTAAGGATTTCACACACATTGTTATTCAGTACCGCACAACATATGAACAAAAGGGTTGAAATGCTTAGTCAAGGGCACTTGTTTGTACATTTTCTACGCAATTGTTTTAAGCTAGTCTGGTGACAAAAGATCTCCAACCTTTATAGTATTAACACCATTTTTAGCTGTCTCAAGTGCTTTTGAATCATGAAAGGTTCATAAGAGGGGCTTTCATTGTACTTGCTATTAATCAATTACTACTACTATATGAGTGTATAAGTAGATTTTAATATTTTATTCTAATGATCTTACTTAGTATATTAGTTGGTAATAAACTCATTTGTGAGCAAAACTAACTACATTTTAACAACTAAACAAGAGCCTACAATGTATTATTTATAATATAATGAAGAAGCGTAAAGTTAAGTGTCGATAAATTTGAGTATTTTTTTTAGAGGTACCTAATCTATATTTACGATGTAAAAGCTAGCAATAATGATGATTTAAAAAATTCAGTACGCTAATTTTTTTGGAATGAAATTATTTTATTCTTAATTTCCTTTATTATTCACTGGAATATCTTATTATCTCCAATCTTTTAAATTAGCGTAGATTAAGTGAAATTAAAATTTAATCAACCTAAAATTAGTAAACAGTACAAGACAATAAAATCCATGGATTATTTTCTTTGGCGATACAAAAGCTTGTTTACACAACTGTTAGTAAACCATGAAAACTGCAACTAACTTCGTTGTGCTTGTGAACGATCCATCTTTTGCATCTGAAGGACTTCTACTATATTTTCCAAAAATGAATATTAACATTCACAAGTAAGGGTTCAAAACGACTGTTCAGACGGAGAATAATACAACATTTATACTTACTGTTCGTTTATGCTTAACTGCTTCACTGATGGTATCATTTGGACGTCATAACACTATAAATCTAACACGGTAAGTACTAACACTTTCTTAACCTGAAAGGGAATTTTGAAAATACAAGAAAAAGACAATATAAAGTTCAAAAATATATATTAAATCTCTTTAAAAATCATGTTTTACAACAACTTCAAGAAAAATGTTTTTGACAAACTATAGTCTGGCCCGTGTACAACACATGTTGAGGAACGGACGACTTATAATGTACCAACTACCATCCAATATGCGGTTTTTAAGTTAACGATTACACAAAAAGATTCAAGAAAAGTTCAATGTTTATAAATTTTTGGTGGGCTTTTGCTTGCCTGTCTATTTACGTATTTTCAGTTCAATATCAATTTTGATCGCTCCTCGGAGCTTAAAAATGCTTGAATCGCAACGACTTTGAATTATATTTTGCAATTACAATTTCATAAGTTCAGGCAAAGCGGTCTCATGCACATATGAGTACATGGTAACTATACTTTTCTGACACCGAGTCTCTGAGGAACCGGTTTAGGGCAAATCCCGATCATTTTCCCGTCAAAATCGACTGCTAGAAAATGATAGGGGACCCTTGTCGCTAAAGGCTATTTTCGCTAAAACTCTCGATAGAAGCTGGGTTAACTTATCCTCATATATAACACAACGCATGAGTTGCAGTGCTTAACAACGTGGATTCGTAAAGGGGTTTTTAATTTTGAAATTTCCGAAATTAAAGACAAATTTTGTTACTGTTTCTAAATTTTGGTGGTCGGGGCGACATTACGTCCCCGTGCAGCGACATTTACTACACTTTCTAAAATTACACTCCTTGATGAGTTATTGAAATTTTTGCATAAAAAACGCTCCGTAGAGCTAAAATATGATTAAAAATATAAAAACCTCTTCCAACGATATTTTTACGTGAAGCACGCTTTTCAGTCGGATTTTGTTACAGTTTCGAAAAGTTCATCGAGGGTTTTATCATGTTCTTTAACACCCCCCTTCTTTCGGTGAATCTTTTTGTGCAGTGTTTGTAAAATTGTTATGAAAAAAATGGATCTTTGGATGGAGTCTCCCATGTGTTGTACTCGGTTATTCTCAGACCGCCTTATCTGAAACATAACATAGATGCAAATCTAAAAACGGTAATAAGGTTGTATATATATCGATGCAGAGCATTCGTCAGATTTTGTTACAGTGCCGAAAAGTTTATCGAGGGTTTTATCGTGTTCTTTAACATGCTTAAAATACATGACATACAGGGATCGAGTACTCTAAATTCTGCGTATTTCTTGATTGCCATGTAACTTTTGTACATACTTTTAAAATTACTATCGTATCACTTAAGATGTTCTGCTTAATTCATTTCTGGAGAGGGCCAAGGCGTCACTTCACAAGAAGAGAAGAAGGATTTTAGCGCCAACTTCGATAAAGGGAAGTGTGAAATACTTGGAAGATGCACTAGACCAGCGACTGATGTCTAACACCCACATAAATAAAACGATACCGAAAGTCTACTCCTTGTCCAGGAGTTTGTATCCGCTTTAGGTTAGGGGTAGCAGATTTAACCGACAAAACAGAAAGTTAATGTATACCATGGTGATCAGATCGGTCATCACATGCGCAGCATGTTGATCATGACAATGAAAGTACTTTTTGAAGACACATTTATACGCCTCATATTGAATTCTGTCATATACAGCTCCCTCAGAGATTCCTATGCGCGCTGCCCCAACATTTAATTGCTCTACTCTAGCTCTGCTCTACATCCAGGAAACTTCATAGAAATTTTATACTTTCAAACAGGGTGATAGTCTACTAACCCACAACATAACGCAAATTGGATAGTATAAAGCTCTTTCAGGATAAAACTCACCTTGTTTCACCAGACGTCATCCATTTTCGGTAACCTTTCTAGCCAAACTTTAACTTAATCCGACCTCATCCTACTATATCTTTTCTCTTTGTAAAATATAGAATCGTTAACTCTTTCTTTTCCCTTCTTCGTTTCTGTTTGTTCTGTTTAAATCTCCTAAATTATATTCATAAATTCTACTCTACTGTTATTAAGATCTAAACTAAATTAAACCAAAATGTTTAATGACATATTTGCCGGTTGGGATGCTGTCGCTGCATTAGTTATTTCAGACGAGTTTTTTCATTGGTCTTCTCCTATTCCAACTTTCAAAATTGAATCAGTGTTAGATTGCTTTAAAGTTTTAATTGTTTTAATTCCTTTTTGGGAATTTTAATGTTATTGATTATTTTGTATCAGTGCCCTGAAGACGTCAAGTTTTATGAGTTGTTTCTCTCCATGGGTGTCTGACCGACTCTGGTTGAATCCAGGGAAGAATATACTGTATAATTATTATACAGTTCGGGGAAGGCTACTGGCGTATAGGGGAATCCCATACACTTATATACGTGTGCAATATGGGTTAGAATCACTAGATGATATGAAATGGATGGTGAATACCCACCATAGTTCCATTTTATTATTTGTACTTTCTCTTCTGTTAAATAAATGTACATTTTAATAGGTTAATATTATTTTGAGTGCAATAATAATAAATAAATCCATACCATCGACATTAGCAGCGGCGCCAGCGTACTGTGCATTTGTTCGTCCCACCCCAAACGCAGTCACACCCGTACTGCACATGTGTATAATTGTATAGGATTTCCCTATACGGCTAGTAGCTGTCCCCGTGCTGTATACTGTATTTACCGTATTAATGTTAAATAAAGTTCAATTCATTCATTCATTCACTCGCATTGCCGCGCCGATACGAAAAGTAAAAAAGCAACAGCCGATTGCGGTAAGTACTTGAATGGATGACCGATAAGGAAATACAGCTATCTCACCCCACTTTCTAGCGACTTGAATATCAGTGTATACGCAGAAGCTACACAATCTTAGGCGTAAAATTATAGAAAATACTCAAAATTACCATTTTCATGTGCATAAACCCGTGAAGAGTCTATTCGATAGTTCAACTGCCACACCAGAAATTTACTCCAAATATTGCCTAGAATCATTCACCTAGGATTGTCCTGTGACGAGTGTCAACAGTTGCCTGGTCATTAGTCCATTATTAGGAATATTTATTCAAATATTATTATTTTATCCTGCAAGGTATGATTTTACTCCAAAAGAATGGAAATTGTGTCAAAAAATATAGTCTTAGTTGACTGTCTTCTCGAAGATGAAGGGTTATTTCCGATTTAACCGGAAGTTGCAATTGTTTTATTCTGATACGGTCGGTAAACTTCTTGAATGAAAAAAGGAATCATCTAAAATATAATTTGAAAAATATTTTTTGAATTTTTAAGATTACATTTAAATTTAGATATTTTAAAAAGGTTGGATTTTTAAAACATATTTTTTATATTTTTGTATAGCGATTTTTTAAATACATTTGTTTAACGTCAGTTTATTTACTACTACTACGCCCAACCAGGAATTTTGCCGAACCTCTTCTCTGTCGAATAGTAGGGATTTTTTATTTCACTAATATGCAAGCCACTAGAAGATGGAGCGACGACACTGTATTTACTTGAAAGGGGAACCCATCCTAGTGGTGGTTAGCGCAGGTGCGTCTTTACCATGTAAGCATTTATTATGTAAAGCAACGTCAGACGAGGTTAGCACTTGGATGGGAGACCGTTCCAAAGGAACACGTGTCTTCGCCCCGCATCTACTAGCGGCTTGTATATCACTGTATGCGCAGAAGCTATGCAATCTTAGGCGATGATTGCGTAATGCATATACCATCCTTCGGAGAGGATGTAAAGCTGTCGGTTCCTTGTCTATTAAATGTTAGGTAAGTAAAAGATCCCTACTCTTTGAAGGAGAAGAGGATCGGCAAAATTCCTGGTTGGGAGTAGCTCGTCTACAGCCGTCGGTTCAGGCCTCAATAGCGGAAAAAATAGACTGAAGTTAAATAAATATTTTTTTAAAATCATCAAAGTGCTAACTGCGCCTAACATTTGACACACACAACATCTATTATTCTCATATTGGAGTACCTTTCACTCATCGTAGACAGAAAAAAATTCAAAAATCTTATAATTTTCAAAATAATTCATTCTTCACTCTCACATACTCAAACAACTAAAAAAAGTCATTGAGACACTTAAATTTGCAAAAAATCACAAGGTTAGTCAAACAAATCTGAAAAAATTCACATAACAACGATAATTCACAAATAGTCCAAATTCATCAACATCCTTTAAACATTCATATTAACTGAATTACAACTCAAAAGTTCCAAACTACTATCCTAAAAAATACAGCCCCTCACTATCTCGATTCGCATCACAACTACTTTCCACATCCCCAGCCACACTGTTATGACTCACTTCTACAAAGTTTTATAGATCATTTTTCTCTTCAATTCAACTTACCATTCAAGTTTCCATTCATACATTAAAATACATTTCATTCACTTTCCCAATGTGTCAGCTGAGCATTCATCAAAACTTCTTTCCGTTTCGCATGTTCCGCTTGCTGGCTCATTAATATCAAAACTTACTTCCAATTCATTTCAATGCAGACGTATAGGAACATTCTCATATGAAATCAACATAGCTTAAAAGACCTTCGAAATCCATTACGGAACCGTTTAAAAAATTAATGGTTTATTCGTTATTGCGAATAACTTCCAATCCCGTCCAATCCCGAATCGTTTCAAACTTCATTTATACATCAAAAAGTTCCCCTTTTTATAACCAATTTCGTCATATAGTGTTTCATCCCGAATATTTAAGTTTTCGTAATGCATAATGCAATGTTGTGCAATATTGCGCAATTGAGCCCAAATGACTGGCGGGGGGGGACACTCTGTCCAGACTTCTTTCAGACCCCAAAATCTGAGCCGCTACTAAGCATATAAAAAGCCGAACGTGGCGAGCCTGAGCTAAGTAGTAGCAGCCAAGTAGTTACTTGAAGTTAAAAAGTAGTGTTCGTGAGTAGTTTATTTAATTGTAATTTAGTGATATACTAGTAATCCTTTCGGGTTCCTACAGTTTTCGTGGCAAGCCACATAAATAAAAGATTTAGTTCCTTTTGTCTAGATCAGCTTCCAAAGCAAATATTCTAGTAAATCTTTAGGCTTCTAAATTAATTTAGTACCGTGTGTCTAGGTTAGCTTGCCTACTTCGAGCAATCTTATAATTCTTTGTAGCCACAAAGCTTCCCTTACTTCCTTGGCGGAAACCAAGCAAAAAATATTTAAAAGTAACAAATCTGCCACGGCGCATTAAATAAAAGTGAATTTCTGTGAAACAAATTTTCTGTTTACAATGTTTCTGTCTACTATTCGTTGCAGTACTAAATGTTGTTCCTAAGTAGGAATTTCTATTGTCGACAAGTTACTTTTCATTACCCTGATAATTTTTAGCTATTTTATTAATACTTACGCTTTATGAACCATGTTCTTATATTTAAATAAATTGCTTTCATTCGTTTTAAATCAAAATGTCATTATTCCAAGAATACATATACAGGGTGTAGACTTTGACCCTGCCCAAGGCATTGAAACATTCAGTGTTAAAAAACAAACTCATAAACTAAACAATCAGTGAACAATACATCAAGAAAACCATATGCAGGGCGTAGCATTTGACCCTGACTAGCAGATTCGGAGCAACCCCTCAAATTTCAGTGCGCAAAGGGCTCCCAGGGTCTCTATTAAGTTCCAACGCTCCAAGCTCAACCAATTTTTTATATTTTTCAAAATCAACTAGCCTTGTTTGTGTACACTCAACATGTTAAAAATGATTTGTATCTAGACGTATATCTTTCAAAATATTTTGTTCGGATGTTTCTAATACTACACCCTATATGAAAAATAATATATTTCTTCTATATATACGCGTGTGGCATATTGTCCACTTTTTGAGCAGAATTCGGCATATATTAAAAAAAAAACTGAAGTGTGCTCCCGTAGTGAAAGAATGGTTTTTAATGTTGTACTTGTCGATTTTGCTAGAAGATGTTTCTGACACGATAGCAGGTAAAGAAATATGTAATTGACTGACTTGATAATCACTCGCATACCGCGTAAAATTTCTCCACGAGTAAGCATATTAAAGGTTACGTACATGAAGCATTTATCATTGTTAATTCCGCCCGTTTGAAGCGATTGCTCTTATCGAATCTGATCAGCATCCTGTGTTAATATCATGCTTCTGTTATAAAGGGATGCCACTTTATTATCCTATTCATCAAATGTTCATTATGCAACACACATGAATTCACTGAACACGATGAGATTCAGTTGATTTATAACAGAATTGCAATTTTGCGAAATAGTAGATACAGTACAAATTTAATTTAATAAATTTTCTGCCAAAAGAATACAGGTATAAATTTATTATTACTAGGTACCTGATAATGTAAAAATTATAATTTATTTTACATGGAGCAAACAAGACGTTCAGTAATAACTAGATTTAAAGGATATGTGTCTGATAAATCTAATGTCGCAAATAATGCTTTTACTCACATAATTCCCCCGATGCAGAAATTTGATGTATGGTCCATAAAGAAATTCTTTAGGCCTGTTTCAAAGAGCCCAAAATAGCAAAAGTCAGGACTGTAAATTCTATGTTTTCTACAACTATTAAACATAGTACAGCCGATCCCATCCACCTAGAGAATGTAAACATTTTACGAAAATTAATATTTGATCACCATTTGTATATATGAATTATTTCTGGACAGATTCGAAAACCATGGCAAAACTTGCTTAAAATTAGTTTTTAAATATTAATTATGTCAATAATAAACCATGCAATTCAGTATCCGCCACCTTATGCGGATCACCTTGTAGCGTGCCATATTTTATTAAATTGATTCCGTATTGGATATTTGCTGACCAACATCTGTCACGATTTATGCATATTCATCATTAAATATTAAGTGCATGTTACAAAATGTGTATCTTTATGTTGACATAACAAGCTTTTTCATTATTTTATTTTCCATACAGTATTTTAGAGTTTTCACAAAAATAAACTACATTCGAGCTATTCTCTTACCACTGACACTGTCAATGATATTCCTTCTTCATTTAGCTGTACATCCGCTGCTAATACTGATTATATTAATTAGAAGAAGCCAATCTAAGATCTAATTAAACGTCCAACATAAACAACTACGGACTGATTAGTATGTTATAAACTAAAGTAAAGTGTATGATCTTTAAGTCAGATAGCTAATTTGTTTTTTGCTTTGCCTACATGGTGAAATTAAAAGATTTCCAGCTACTAGACTTTAAAGGCACGATCGTTACGTTCATTTAAAACGTATTAATCAATCTGCAGTTTCTGAACAAGGACATTCAACGGCACACATAAACGACCGTAGCTAATTGTTAATTGGAATATAAGAAGGGGCATTGAGATGTCCTGAAAGTATTTATAGTTCTGATTTCAGCCCGATTTCGACTACCTACCTTATTGGATATTAAAACACCTGTTGAATCGACATAAAAAATTGAAAGCAGGTTTTAATTTTAATACTCAATAAAACGTTTTATTTAATCAGTCTCACTCTAGGACTTTGTTATAACATGGGAAAATATTGTGTGAAGTACAATATAACGCAAAGAAAGAAGAAAGGGGTAGTCATTAATATTTTTGTATTTATACCACATTTTTTTCATTTTAAGGTTATGGCAATGATTGTGAAAGTATACGAATTGAATTGTCTTTTAGGTTAGGAAAAATATTTTACAGTTATTAAAATTCATTTCAAATATATTCCCGATCAGAGAATATAACGTTTTAACTATAATATGCGACTTTCGCTACACTGTTATGTCTTCTTCCCTTGACACACTTTATTTTTCCTCGGCTCCCAGGTTCCAAACAATTTATCCCCCAAATAAGAATAACAAAAATCGGGTAATACAGTTTGATAATAAAAATTATGAGCTGTGAGTGAAATAATTGATAGTGTCCAATATTAATTGCCCATGCCATTGTAGTTGAAAAGATGACTTAAACATTTAATTTACCCCAAGACCATTCCAGCTTCTTTTTTAAAAATTTTTTGTTTTAGTAGCCACTATAGCCCCTTTAAAACTGTCATTATCTTTTTGAGACACCTTGTATAATAAGAAAAATAGTATCTACCTAACAAATGAAATTATTAAATTTCTTTCTTTGTTGATAAAGATACGCTATACAGCAACTTTAATAGGTAGAGATGATGATAATAGTTCTCATAGGCTATCTCTATTCATTTGAGCAGGAAGTGCCATCTTCGTTGTAGTGCTAATTATTAAGCTGCGTGGAAGAGATGCATGAAATTGGACTATGTTCCAAACCATGAAGTCTTTTTTATCCTACGACAGAATTGCAAGTAACAACGTTTGGAGTTGTTCAAGTGTGATGCCTATGCCTAATCGCTATATCTCGTCACTGGCATAGAATTACAGAACGAAATTGCTTATGCGGTTGTGGTTTTTTTTATTATTTAATACTAATGCGTATTTTTGTTTTCGTTTTTATGAATACTAAGAGCTTGTTCATTATATGTCATTCTATCTCCCTGATATGTGTTTCATAATGCGACATTTTTTTTATCCAGAACTTATTTCACCGATAGCTTCAACGTTTAATCGTTTCGCATTACAGTTTGTTTAAAGCAATTTGTTTACTGAGTGTCCTATCTGCTGATTATATACTCAAAATTAACAGAAGTTCCTACAAACAAAATAAATACTTTTTAATGGAGCTACCGCCTTCTAAGGTTGGCCCATTTAACGAGGTTCCAAAAAGACCAGCACATCAAAAGTTTTATCCCAGTCATTAGAGTACAAAAGGTATGACAAATTGCAAACGTTTTCAAATTTTGAGACAATATTGGAGACGGTAAAAAAGTAACAAATGCGATTTTGCACCCTTTTCTGACCGAAATTAACAGAAAAAGTGAATTTATAATAACTTTTGAAAAAAATTCCGAAGTTTATGCAAACCTTGGAGAACATTTTAATAATTATTAGACACCTTCTATCAAGTTTGCACCCTGTTGACCGGAACATGTCAAATAGTTATTTACCATGGTCGTGCCAGATAAAAAGTTGTGAAAAAAATCTTGCGGGTTAAAAAAAGTTATGCAAAACTACAAGCGGATATGTGACCATATTCTGCCGTATAAACAATCATTTGCATAACTTTCGCGATTTTTTTTTTTAATTGTCTTCAAATATTGCATCCTTTGTTTAGCACACTTCCTGACATAATCAATTGATGAAATTTTGCACAGTTACTAAGATCGGATGACAATACAGTATTCTACCGTTACTTATGCAAATATCCGCATATAGGGGGCGCGGGGGTGAAAATTGATCCTTCATGCTGTCGAACCTAGGCATGCGGGGATTCGTCGGATCCGACTTTTTATTTGAATATCAGGGAAACTGACCATTACTAAACCACAGTTGACCTAAACAACCCCTGGAGGTTGAATCTACACTGCTCACAAAACCGAAATCACTCGGAAAGGGCTTCTTACGGGTTTTCAAGTGCGTGAATCACGATGATGGTGTTTTTTCATCCTATACTCCTGAAACTACCCCAAACGTATTCAAATATCCCTTTTTCTATACACCGGATGTGTATTTATATTCATATATATATATGTATCGATGCGAATTATGATGTAAATAATGGTTGTGAACATAACGAGACAGACGATATTTCTAATGTACCGCCGGGCATTAATACAGCCGTTGGTTACTTATCTCACATCAGGTAGGTGATTTAGCTGATATTCTCTTTACAAACCCCGGTCGAACAAACCCGCGCATGTCTAGGACCGACAGCATGGAAGAGGAGGTGTAACTTCTCTAAAACTAGATATACAAATTAAAAACACTTTTTATATATTTTTTTTTCATTAGCCCAGAGGTTCATATTATTTGTTCAGCGCCGCCGGTTTTTGTTCATTTTCGCTAAAATTTGAAAAATGGATTTATTGCACATTGGTAATCTAGTTTCTAACCTTGCAATTAAGAGTACAATAAAATTTTGAAATTTTGGAACCTTGTCTCGTCTCGATGAGACTGCAGTTGATGAACGAAGAGAGAATTGAACATGCTGGTGCTATTGTGAATAATTCATGCTATTGGCGTCTGAAGGGCGTTCCCCTGTGATGGGTTCGACTAAATTCAGCCACGAGAAATACAAAATTTATACTTACTTCGATTTTGCTCAACGGAACTCTGGCAACTGAAACTTTCACTACACTGCTTAATATTTTTCTAAAATGGAGTTTTGTATATTAACGGACTCAGTAAGACACAATGAAAGAGGACAGGATTTAGGTAAAAATTAGTATGTTGGGTCTTTTGGAAATTATTAGTGGTACAATATAGGTATACGAAAATGTAGAAGGTTAACAAGGATATCGATTCATACCACACATAGTGAGTTTTTCTTTAAGACCTCGTGCAATGGAGTTTATAACTACCATCCAATGGTTTACGTTTTAGCAATCGATTGACACCAAAAAGATTCAACTTAAAAAAGTTTAATATTTGCAACTTTGAGGGTTTTTTACTTGCCTGTCTTTATAACTAATAAATCCACATAGGTTATTTCGGGCACTCTGTTATTGAGTTTATAAATGCTTGATTCGCAACTAATTGGAATTTTTTATTCTTACGTTAAGGCAATTCGGATCCCACGTACATACTACATGGTAAAAAAATGGTATGCATTCCGAGTCACTTAGGGACCACATGTGGGAAAATACGGCGTAAAACTTGTTAATTTCCCGCCAACATCGACTACTAACTTTGAAAATTGAGGGTAAAGATTTCGACGTCATTGGGAAATCTCCCTTGTGGAACTTTCTTGAGGGACTACCGATCCATTCTCATAGATGATATCTTGCGTGAGTTGCACTGCTTACCAAAATCACTTCTTGTGAAATTTCGAACAGTTCTGAAAGTCACGTTTTGGAATAGTAGCAGATGATTTGGAGATGTTTAACTATTACTGGAGAAGGCAATAGTAAAACGATGTGCATCTACTTTTGTATGGTCGTTCCAAAGAATTTGGATAAAAAAAAATTCGTTGCGCTTCCAAAATACCTTCCCGATGGCATCTTTATGTGTCGCACGCGATTCACACAAGTTAGTTCCGGATTTCATTGCAGTTCAGGAAAATTCCGTCAAAAGATATTTTCACTAGCCCCGTATGAATCAATATTTAGTGCATGTAGGTAGCTTCATCAGAGTTGTAGACACCTCTGAAAATATCTCAGTAGTCTGTCTGAAGTCTGAGATCTGTTTACGAATTTTTACAGGTCTGTTTTTTAAAGGATAAACGAGGATAAGTCTTCGGCATTTCAGATGATGAAGCAAACCTTCAACTCTGACGACAATTAACAGGAGTTCACGCCTACATTTTTCCTGTTGGCACATGAGAACGAACTGGATGACATGTGGCGCCGTTCTCTCTTTGTTCCTCCAGTGGCTTCGATTTGAAAAATGCCCTCTAGTCTCGACTTATCTTGACAAGAGAAAAGATTGATCTCGATTTGACTCGAAATGTTTTGTCTAGGCGGCATCACTAGGTGTCAGATTTTTTTCACTAGCACCAGCTTATTACTGACCTATACCGCCAAAGTTTAACATCCAGCAAATCACCTTGAAACTAATCTTGAGCATTTCCTAAAAAATATTTTCACACTTCTCAACATTTTTGCTTAGAAATGTATAACGGTCTACGTCCGTTCGAGAAATTTCGTAGTTCGAGCATAAAATACAAGTTCAAGACAGTTAAATTTTGATTTAAAACGTCATTAGGAAGAATTTCCAGTTCAAGTGCGGAATTAACGTTCTTTTTAGGGCAGTTCTGTTTTTTTCCAAAGGTACACCTCATAAAATTTTTCCTAAAGGCGTTTTTCTTCGTCACGCATGACCATGAAAAGTCCCTAAATGCATCGTAGTTGTGATTTAGACACAGAGTGAAGATATACATAGTATTTATTCTGGGCTTCCATACAATTAAGATCGATTTTTCTCCATTCCTCACTATATTATCAGCAAGTGTTCCTTCTTGTGGTACTAAAATCATTAATGCTGAAAGGTCTGTTATCACAAACAGAAAAACTTTGTTTTCATTTATAAAACCAATACATTCTGGCATCATAAACAGAAACAACGTATACAAATACTGAACAAAAAGTTGCCGCATATATTACTGCTGAAAGAAGGTCTGTTATAATCACAAACGTATTATTTACGAGACCAGGCTGAAATATAATTATATTGTAAAGCTGGCGTTACGCGATGTGTCAAATGCCTTCCAACATTGGATATAATATGACAGTTTGACGCATCGTGTGGCTATTCTCCAAATAAGTAGAGACGAATTTATCTGACATACATTACCCATATTACAATGTTTGTGCTCTTGTCGGTATTTCTTAACCACATCAAAGGATACTTCGAATATTGGTAGCAACACGTGCTTTTATTCGGTGCACGGCTACACCAGTGATTGAGTAATTCTTCTTGTTTGCTTTTCAATTTAGTGATTCTGTTGACGGTTTTGGATATGATGGATGTGTTTCAATAAATCATTATATATATATTTTTCGCAAAAGTTAACCATTTTCGAGATATTTGCTATTTAAGTATTTAATGCAGTATTTTTATTGTTCTGTGTATTATTTGAGCTAAAAATCAATTGCCTCAAAAACTGTATAGTTTTGCCTTTATTGAAGTAGAATTTTTTTGCAAGATAATACCAAATAATATCAATCGCAGCAGCGATATAGTCAAGGTCAGATTTTTAGGGTGCCTTCAAAAAAGGCAATAAAAACTTTACTTTACCTCATTAAAATACCGTTAAACCAGTCGCAAAAGTAATTGCGTCCAGGCACGCGCTTGAAATATTTAGATCAGCAACTCAGTCGTTCAATTTTAACAGCGCGTTACGGTGTAGTATTATTAATATGTACATTTTAATACATACGAATTTTAATTTCGGCTCTGTACTATTTCGTTCGCAAATTGACTCGATTACTCTTATAAGTTTTTAATGTTTGTTGGCTTGTTTGATGACACCATGCCGCATGGCCCAACGGCGATAATGATGAAGTCGTAAAGTTTTTGTTGCCTTTTTTGAGTGCTCCGTAAATCTGAGCTCGAGTATGCTAGCCGTTATACTTTTTCATTGAACACAAATATGCAGCCAACGTTCTCTTCCAACGTTGGATGGAATGTTTGCCACTTTGTGTAGCCGAGAAAAATGTGGCAAATGTTGCGTGCTTATATTTGCCAACATTAAGTTCCATATTGAAATCAACATTTGACACATCGTGTAGCGCCGGCTTTTACATACAGTGTTTGTGTACACTATTCCAAGCTTGTTATTGCAGACGGTGCTGGTGCACACATAACAGTAAATATATTTCGGTATAATTTATTATAGAATAATGTTTATCAGTGTCATTCTGTGTATAAAATTTTAGTAATCTAAAAATGCTCTTTTTCTCACAAAAATGTATTCTTGCAATATTTTTACTCGGCATATTGTATATTGTATTGAAGAAGTTTTAAGTGTTTTTTTTAACTTTCCGGTTTCTAACTATTTGCAGTTAGTATTTATATGTGGAGATAGATAGATAAAATAGTATGAGCCACAAATTTATGAGAAAAGTTTCAATTGTTTGCTTATATAAATAACCTGGTCTGAGGCAAAGTTTTATCGTGCATGAAGTTTTCAAAGCCATTACGAATGTTTGATTCATAAGGAGGAACCGGTTTTTAAATGATTTTAATACGGCGCTTAAGAAATCGTATAATTAATTAAATGTACTATAAGTGGAAGATTTAACACTGATAAGATCAAATCGCATAAACACATTGGTCTCGAAATAAATTTCTTGATCTTTCGGCAGATAGCGGCTAAGTATGAAATTATGTATTTATATTTTATAGATATTGCTAGCTAATTGCAGTCAGTGTAATAGAATTTTAATGCGGGTTCGACTGTGTCGGTTTTTTCCAGAAAACGAATCATTTATACTTGACAATCTACTATCTACAATCTACTTGCAAATCTATTGATTGAGATTGAAATGAAAAAGAAAAAGAACTACTGGGCTGATAACCTTAATATATTCATTCTTCATTTATAAAATTATACCATATACATAAGATATACGATACCTACAGTGAAACCATTTCTATATACATTTAGAGACTAAAAATATCTCCTACTTCAAAGCATTTTTTTATCCGTGACGTTGATTCCAAACACGATTGTTTTAATCATCATCTGTTAACTGTATTTGATCAGCACATTCTAACAAAAACTGTTAAAATAACGAAAAAAAGAGTGCCTTGGTTGACTGAAAATGTCCTATTTATGACGACGTTGAGGGATAGAGCAAAAAGTACTTTTAGGAGAACTATGTTACAGCAACATTAAAACTATTATAGTAGAGGCACGAATTCAAGCGATGCACGTCACAGATCGATTATATAAATAAGACAATACTGCTAAGAATCATGAAGCCCCATTAAACTGTACCTATTTCTGAAAAAAGTTTAATAACTGAGTGTCAAGAATTACTCTTTTTAAGGTAATTAATGATTAAAAATTATGTTAGTATTAAAATTTCTTTAATGAGATCACTCGTGACGTGCATCGCTTGAATTCTTGCCTCGACTTTATAAACAAATGCGCAACTCAGCAACACATGCCACGAAAAGAGAGCTTATTTTAATTATATCGCCGCTAACAAGAATTCTAAGCAATTGTAGAGGGAACTAAAACTATTAAATATATCTTCAAAAACTAAATAACAGTTACCACATATAATGGAGGATTCTAAGGCGATTAATAATTATTTTGTAGACAGTATTCCAAAAATGTTCGCTGGCAAAAGGGAAATTAGTAATTATTATTGAACGAATCTTATACGCAAATCCAAATTCTCATTTAAGCTTATTATTAGTAGTAGTAAAAATTAATTTAAATTTTAAAATTTGTTCAGCTGGATCTGACGCCATTATTTCTAAAAAATTGTTGTCCTTAATTGTTGCCGTTTTTAGTTAATATTATTAATTCAGTTATCCTACAGGGAAAGTTTCCTTCTGCCTGGAAGAAAGCTACCGTAACCCCTGCTCCTAAAGTATCTTTTCCAAACACTTTTGCTGAGCTAAGTGTTTTGTCGGTTATGGAAAAATTAATGGAAACACAACTCAGAGAATATCTTGATAGCTACGATATTTTGCCGTCTACATAGTTAGTCTTCAGACCAGGTTATAGCTGCACAACAGCATTGCTAACTATTACTGATGACATGTTTCAGGCAAGCGACGAGGGCAGCTCAACGGCATTGACACTGCTTGACTTCAGTAAAGCTTTTGATACCACAAACCACGAAATACTTATTGAAATATTGAAATCAAATGGTGCAAATAACTATGCAACGAGTTTATTGTCATCTTATTTAGAACATCGTAGGCAGCAAGTGCGACTAAAAAGAGTTATTTTCACTAGTAGAACTGTGATGACGGGCGTGCCACAGGGATCTATGTTGGGGCCCTTACTTTTCACTATCTACACATTGGTATTTCGTAAGTTTATAAAACACTCAAAGATACATATGTATGCTGACGATACGCATTTATTATTCTTTTCCTTTCAAATATCCACAGATTGCTAAACAAAGATTTAATAATGACACAATCCTTAGCTGAGCTGTCTTCTAAGCATGCAGTGTTATTAAATCCTTCTTAATCTAGTCTACTGTTATTCTGGAAAGGACGTGATAGATAATTATTAAGAAATAATTTCAATGTCACAATTAATAACACGCCTTTACAAATTTCGGATGGTGCTAAAAATCTTGCGAGTAATTATTATTTTTTTTTATACATTTATTTAACGTCGGCCTATTTCCGCTACTGAGGCCTAACACCGACGCCTGTAGACGAACTACCCCCAACCAGGAATTTTGCCGAACCTCTTCCCTTAAGAAGAGTAGGGATCTTTTACTTGCCTAACATTTAATAGACAAGGCACCGACGGCTTTACAACCCCTCCGAAGGATGGTATATCCCCTATACAACCCTCGCCTAAGGTTACATAGCTTCCGCGCATACACTGATATACAAGCCGCTGGAAGATATGTGAGGCGAGGATACAGCCTTCTTTGAAACGGTCGCCCATCCAAGTACTAACCGCGCCTACTTTACATCGCATATCGAAGTATGTACATAGTAAAGACGCACCCACGCTCACCCCCTTGGAGTTATTCTTGACCCCCTTATTACATTTCCGCCAACATACCCAAAAAGTGTACAAAATACTGATAATGTCCTGAGACTATTTTTCCGCATAGACGTTATCTCCATGCAAATGTAAAAAAACCGCCTTGTGATGCTCTTATGTTCTCTCAGTTCACTTATTGCGCGCCCGTATATTCACCTTGTTTGGATCAAGATCATATGAATCGTATTCAAAGAGTGCAAAATTCTTGCATAGGTTTTATCTATGGTATACGAGAATTTCAACGCATCTCTCATAAATTCTTGGAGCTCGATGGTTAAAAACGAATGAAAGATTTAAAATATACACGCTTAGCTTGTACTGTCCTACGTAAAAAAAATGGGACAAGTCTTATAACGTATTTTTGCTAAAATCTAGTTGTGTACATCTAACTTTAATTTTTTGACTCTATAACGAGCTTCTTACTGAAATAAAATCTCTGGTAGAGCATATTTAATTATTGTGAACTTCGCCTTTTTTCTGTAATCTTTTACTGCTGCCGAAAATAAAGACATTATTATTATTATTAATTATACAATATAAGCCGTTATCTCTATAGCTTTAGGACTGTTATAAAAATTTTTGAAAGATTTGGAGCTAATAATGAGAAGTTCTAGAAGAAAATGATTTTCTGGCCTGGTCGATAGCCGAGTGGGTTAAAGCCGAGGTGGCAATCGCGATTAATCACACGGACATCGCACCACCGGGTTTGAATCCTGGCTCCGGCACTGGCACTGTCGGAGGAAATGGTTCTATGTCCGCGTTTTTTCAATGTGTAATCCCCTTCCGCGCAAGCCCAGGCTTCTGGAATTGGGGGTTGTCTAATTTCTGTGGTGTTATTATTTTAATGTTCTATTACCTTACTTAGCTCAATCTCAGTTTAGTTAACTTATATGGTATAATGGCAATGGTTCAGTAGTTGTTTACCTAAAAAAATTAGAGGGTTTGTAATACGTGATAATATTTAAAAATAAATACACTCCATGTATTTGACTCTTGAAGAGTTACAAACACACCCCCATGACACACTCTTTCCGGCAGTGCTACCCAACTTTGTAAAGAAAATTTATTTAGGTTTCAATGTGACTTTTTAGGGTAATTTTTAAACGCAATGACGATAAAAACTGGTTTTGCTACAGTTCCTAAATGGAACAGCAAAACCCAAATTTCGTAGCAGTTTCTAAAAGGGCAATTAAACTTTATTTCTTTGCAGTTTCTAAAAGTAACATCAACGATTAAAAAAGGTAATAAATATATGGTTATCGTATCAGTGAATTTTTTTGCACTTCCAAAAATTTTCTCGAAGACATCTTTAAAAGTCACATGCGCCCATAAAGTATCTGTTTGTCATTTCATTGGAGTTCCTGAAAATTTCCTTTAAGGGAGATTTGAATGAGCCTTCTGTGAACTTTTGCACGGTTCTGCAACAATATTACCCTGCACAAAGTAAAGAACGTTGCATACCTGTTTCCATAAAGCGATACGTTACGTCATAGACTCTGTAAGACCATAATGTTCTTGCATTTCCCGATTGTTAAAATACCATTTTCAATTTAATATTCATCGATTTAAGCCGTAAGCGCTTCTCAAATTGGCGGTGAACTAATAGTCTAATCGATTGGCTGTTTGATTTTATTACCAGAAATTCTGTTCATCTACAAAAATCCTTAATCTCGATGCATACGCACCTTGTAGAAGTTATTGGTCAGCATCAAATCACCACTAAAATAATCATTTATTTTATACGACATAAAAATCAAGATTAACTGCAAATATTCTCTCTGACTATTAAAATTTATTACGGTCTTATATTACCCAGAGGTATTTGATTTATTGAACTACTTCCTTCAACCTTTCCATATGACAATCGCCTAGAAAACGATTAGTTCCTGGTATTTCTGTTACACAACAAAGGCGAAACTACTGAGATCAAAAGCCATATATCGGTTTTAATTCTTTGTCTCAGATTGCACTCATCGAACTACGGGAGATAAACAGAAGTGACATCGTCGTGAGGCTGGATGCAAATTTAAAATCATGATTTTAAGTTGGATCTTAGTTTCAATCAATTATAACACGGATCTCCATAAACAAGCAAGCCCAGGACACGACTACGGAAACTGTGGTACGTGTTCAGAGTACACGTACTCACGTTGTAACTTGGGAATTATTATTTTGTGCTTTGTACAAGGTTACTGATTTTTAAGACGTGAACAGCTAGTATATTGCTTTGTTTGATATTAATATTCGCCTCAACGGCGTTAACTTATCACTTTTACGGAAACATAAATTCGTATTGCCTCATATCAAGATTGTTAATACAAATTATTTTAAATGCATATAAACTTCTGTAAAACTTCTTCAAATGTTATTCATTATAAAGGAAAATGCAAATATTTTTAATAAATGTAGTTGAACAAAAATAAAACAACAAAAATATTACGATTAATATTCTCCGTTGATCTTTCCAAAAACTTTAAAACCGGTCTCAACCATGTTCATATGCTTAAAATTTAATTTCGAACATATCGATTAACTATGTCCATTGTCTCAAGAGAGTACGAATAGAACTGTTGTGAAGTTTTTGGCAGGTTTAGTTTTGTTTCAACTGCACACTGCATGATCAATAGAATTAAAGTTCTAACTGCCCACATTACATCAATATGAAAGAAAAATCGACGACAATAAAAAGAACTCAAATATGTGGAAAACGTTGAAGGAAATATGTCAAAACAAAAATCACTCGGCTCCCAAAGAAATCCAGTTTAGGAATGAAGTATGAGTTACGTACTTTAGAAATAAATTAACAGAATTTAAACCTATTGAAATGCACATCTGAGAAAAATTATATCTGACTTACCTAATAAATTAGGCACTGATGGTATATCCACAAGAATTATATTATATTTTGAGGTAATTGGTAATAGATATTTAGATATTATTAATAGCTCCCTACAGAAAGGAATTTGTCTTAATGACTGGAAAATATCGATAGTTACACCATTTCCAAAAATCCTGAACACAATAATATATGAAGAATTTAGATTTGTTAACACATTACCAGTATATGAAAAAACTTTAGAATTCGTAGTAAAAGAAAAATTGAATACACACTGTATGGATAATAACATTTTAACAGAGAAATAATCTGGTTTCGAGAAAGTCATTCTTGTAAAACTACTTCAATTTATTATATCGGATTGGGTTAAGATAGTGAGTAAAAATCAAGTTATAGTTGCAGTTTTTTGAGACGGTGAATGGGTAATTATTGGTATAAAATTTGAAAAAAATGGGTATTGGAGGGACTGTACTGTAATGTATTGAAACAAAGAACAAGATATGTAAATAGTGCATCTAACGTAATGGACAATGACTTTGCAGTACCACAAAGATCAGCGCCAGGGCCTTCACTATTTGTGCTGTTTATAAATGATAGTGAAATCGATAAGATATTTGCAGATGACACGTTAATTTATTTTTATGGAGAAAATGTAAATGATGTTATTAATATTATCAATGAAGATTTAAAAGATGTATTTGTTTGGTTGTGTGATAATAGCTTAAAAGTAAACACCGATAAATGCAAATATATGATTCTCAGAAAAAACCTACTAAATCGTCAACAAGTTGGGCAAAGTATTGTATTAGATAATAAAAACTTAGAAAAAGTTTCGGAAATTAAATACCTTGGGTTTATAATAGACGCATCCTTGACGTTCAAATATACTGGCTATATAATAAAAAAGGTTGGAAAAAAGATTATTTTTTTACGCAGAATTTCAAATTATTTATCAATGTTTTCAAGAATATTGGTATTATAAATTTATAATAGCTGCACATTTTGAATATTATGCAACTTTACAGATACATTTACATAACAATGATATACAAAAGTTACAAGAAATGCAAAACAAACTATGAAGATAACATTAAAATTTATCAAGTATAGACACAATGTTAAATGTTTTAATTTTTTTTAAATATTGGGCAGCGTATAGTTTAAAATCACTACAATTTATATTTAAAATAAAACATTGTATGGCTTCAAGGTATTTATGTGATAAATTGAGTTTCGTATGAGATAATCACGGATAATACACTAAAACAACAATATTGTGAAAATTATAATAATACATTCATCAAATTATGTGTTGCAATTTATGAAAAAATAAAAAAATATTAATGGGGGAGCTTTACCCCACGCAGGAGCTAGGCTGATATATGTAATTTAAAATAAGCACACTAGATAAAAGGTAAGGTAAAACCCCTAACATAGGTAAATGACTATAAGTTACAAAAAAAATATATATCACCCTGCGAGAGAGAGCTCAACCCAGATACAGTTATCTTTGTGTAGATGTACTTTTCTAAGATCACCATGTTAATGAGACACCCATAGTAGGTATATCCACACAAATTCACTGGCCACGGCTAGACAGCTTTCTAGGAGGCAAGAGTTGTAGATAAGGGTTGGTAAGTAGTGTGATGTATCTGTGAGAAACTTAAAGGCCTGGGGCGCCATGAGTTCTAGTAGCCCAGAAAGATGATACAAAAATAAGACACACGAAGTAAAATTACAATATTTACTCTCGTGCAAAGATAGAAAAAATTACAAACAAGATACGAAAGACAGAAAATAGGCACGACCCTAACGAACAATACGATACTTCAAAGTGTACAAAGCTGACAGACTATTAATTTAAAATTTTCTAAAAAAATAATGTAATTAAATATACTAATATATTGAACGTCTTACTCACTGGGGAATAACATTATTTTTGGTACTTACTAGTTTATATGATCCCACCACACCTAACACCTAATAAAATAATTGTAACAAATACAGACCCACAAAATGGTGTCAACACGGGTGCTCCATAGCACAAAAAACTGCCCGTATGGCCACCTATAGTTAAACTATAGTATACATACACCAACTAATAAGGTGTAATCCCACATAAGCAAAGTAATAATTTCTATACATCTTATGAGGTTTACCCCCACGTACCAAAATCAATTTAACGAGTAGGTAAAAAGTACAAAACAAGGTTAAAACTGGGTATCGTATTGTTATAATCTAAAAGTTCTGTGAGCACACTATAAGACACCTACGCTCGCCCCGGAACATAAAACATGAACCAAATAATACATGAGACGCTAAAACTTTTGCTAAGAACCTCTCTCTAGTGAAATTTAGTCATTGATAAATATATACTTCACTTAGGCCTTTTCCTCACAGGGCGCGATCTGATCACGCGATCCGAACGCTTGCGATCTCGTGTTATAATTATCACATTTGTACTCAGTATATCCCCTCCAAAAGATTCGAAACTGGTCGTGATGATTTCGGTGGAACGAAAACGCAGATTTCGCTCTGTGTGGAGGGGATATACTAAGTACAAGAGGCCCAAATAAATTGCAACTTCGGTTAAGCCGAAATAAGTTAGAAAAAGTACTTATCTTTGTACGTAAAATCCCATAACGAATACAAGTCCTCCACGAGCAACAAATTTTCACACAAATGAAGGGTTAAGTTTTCACATAGATCAACTGTTTGTTGGTTGACCTCGTAATGTGGGTTGCATAACTTATGTTATCGTTGTGCGTAACTGGCTAGATGTCGCGGTAGTTACCTGGAGCCAGGGGTTTTAAAAAAACAAATTCCTTCGCCTTCCAAGAAAAAAATGGCTAAATTAACATTACCAAATGAGACACGCGAGAAGTACTAGAAAATTGTTTCATTATCAATGAATTCTAGACGATGTCAAGTTATATTGGCTATTTGAGTTGTAAATTACATATCTCCTAGACCAAATCCAAGTTATCCCCTATCCAAGGTATGCATTATCCAAATTCCAAATTTTCAGATAATCAAATACTCAAAGGTTATAGTTCATAGAAATATATACATTTTACAAAAAATAGTAATAGTTAAATTGTCTAAAACAGAAAAAGAGAACAATAATACATTAATAAATTTATATTACCACGTGGACGATTGAATAAATTGAATTACCGGGAGCGGGATTTTAAAATTTTGACATGAAGTTTTACAAAAAATGTTTGAATAATATTTAGCGATAATATTGTGAACGATCCATCTTTTGCGTCTGAAGGACTTTTACTGTATTTATCAAAAATGAATGTTAACGTTCACAAAATAAGGGTTCAAAACTACTGTTTCAGACGGAGAATAATATAAAATTTATACTTACTGTTCGTTTATGCTTAACTACTTCTCTGATGGTATCTATTGGACGTCGTAACACTATAAATCTAACACAGTAGGTACTAACACTTTCTTAAAATTATACCTGAAAGGGAATTTTGAAAACACAAGTAAAAGACAATATAAAGTTCAAAAATATATATTAAATCTCTTCAAAACCTTATGTTTTACAACAACTTCAAGAAATATGTTTTCACAAACTACAGTCTGGTCCGTGTACAACACATGGTGAGGAACGGAACTTTTTGAGCTAACGATTACACAAAATTCAAGAAAAGTTCAATGTTTATAAATTTTTGGTGGGCTTTTGCTTGCCTGTCTATTCACGTATTTTTAGTTCAATATCAATTTTGGTCGCTCCTCGGAGCTTTAAAATGCTTGAATCGCAACGACTTTGAATTATATTTTGCAATTACAATTTCATACGTTCAGGCAAGGCGATCCCATGCACATATGAGTACATGGTAAAGATACTTCTCTAACACCGAATCACTGAGGAACCAGTTTAGGGCAAATCCCGTTAAAACTCATCATTTTCCCGTCATAATCGACTGCTAGGAAATGATGGAGGTCCCATGTCGCTAAGGGCTATTTTCGCTAAAACTCACGATATACTTTGAATAGAGACTGGATTAACTTGTCCTTATATTTAATACCACGCATGAGTTGCAGTGCTTAACAACGTGGATTCGTAAAAGGGTTTTTAATTTTGAAATTTTGTTACTGTTTCTAAATTTTGATGGTCGGGGCGACATTACGTCCCGGTGCAGCGACATTTACTACACTTTCTAAAATGACGCTCCTTGATGAGTTATTGAAATTTTTGCATAAAAAACGCTCCGTAGAGCCAAAATATGATTAAAAATATTAAAAACCTCTTCCACGATCGGATTTTGTTACAGTTTCGAAAAGTACACCGAGGGTTTTATCATGTTCTTTAACAATATCACAAAGTTGAAATATCCAAATTTGTGTATCTAACGGTAACTATTTTCCATCACGTATTATTATACTTTAAAAACAATTCTTGCGTGAGAATGTAATATCGGCGACAGGCAAATGTCGGAAGTCTGTTAAAAGGGCTACATGCGGATCATTGTGAAAATTATATACACATTTAAAGAAATATAAACGTACATTGTATCAGACACGTAACATGCTGAATCACCCTCGCGGAAGTGCTCTATGATTCTCCGTTATTATTTATTGACCATGTAGGAGGCATTTATCAAATTCCAGTATGTGAAATCTCCTAAGTGAAATGCGGACTGAAATAAAACTGAAAACTGAGATAAAGAAATATTTTTGCGTTTCAGAATAAATGGAAATATGCTGAATGTTTAATGTCACCAACTTATCTTCGCACCCATTTAGTTTTTACGTTTTTTTTTAATTATTACTCACTGTAGTCGGCATTCATGCATGACCGTTAATTTATTTTGCTGTAAACAATAAAACGAGAATTGTCTTACTGAACAATAATTGCAAAATCCATTTTAATTATAATGAAATTAAATTAACGGTACCTTTAGGAATTTTCATTTAAAGGATAAAGTGCCAACATTATAACAATATTTCCGTATCTTAAGTACCTACCTAAGTATCTACAATTTTTTTCGATTGACTCAGAGATATTCCATTGTTATAATAAAGTATAATTATTTTCAAGCTGTGAGTGTAACTCTTTTTACATTCTTAAAGTTTATAAACCAATTTTGGGAGTACTGGAAAGGACCACGCACATTTCTTAGGTAAAATTGGTTTCGGTCAAATAAGCTGAAAATCGAATATGTTGTACTTCTTGTCGTTGTGAACAAGAGCCTCAATGGGCGACCTCCGAAAATGAACAGTTTTTGAGCAACACTGCAAAAAGATAGTATGGATGATGGTGTGTATTTATTTACTATGAGATTTGTTTAAACTGCATCGTGGCGGGGATATGGCTCAGTGGCAGAGCGTTAACAATTGCAAACAGAGAACAACTTTAACCCTAATGTATATATGTAAGTAATATTTTAATCAGAGAACATCAGAGTATTTTAAGTTGTATATATTTTTTAGTAAAACAGGTTTTCCTTGTTTCCTGTAATAATCTACCAGTAAAAAGCTTCCTGTTAATAATATAAAAAATAATTTCGTGACTCTTTGAGATCAAAACTCCTAATGTGCTATAATAATGAGCAAAAGCTACAATACCACCGGAACATTAGTAAAATCTAACAGAAATGCTCTGAGCAAAACATCGGCCACCCAGAACGTTTCGAAGATCATTCTTTTTGTAACGCGCCGGGATAAACCACTCATTGTAAAATGAAATAATCAAACAAATAAAATAATAGGTCAGATTGAAATGTAACATAGCTAAATAAAATAAAAATCTTTTAAATGGTAAAATAGTTTTGCATGTGAAACGGGTTCGATCACTAGTGTCACCAGAATTTCTTTTATATACCATTCCTCTTTAACTACTATCATTTTTAAAACTGAATATATAATTTTACAACCATGATTATTATTAAACTAAACAATTAAAGAACAGGGCCATTAGACATAATTAAAATGGATTATATTTTTATTCCTACTCCATAACTGCTACTGGATGTATATCCTCTTGTCGCGGTCTATGACCTGCATCAATAAAATATTTGCAAGCATTGCGGTGCTAGGATATTTAACTCGTGGCTGATGTCTGGCATATCCTAAGAACCACAATACGCTTGCAACATGTGCACATGAACCAAGTGTTCTGGCTCCAGTTTTGCAAGTGCAGTAATACCCTAAGATCGATTCGTTATCTTCAACTAAATCTTGTTCGTTAGCTTGTTGGATTACATCGTTATCAATATGATATGGTATCCAAAGTTGATATTTGGTTGCATTCCAAGTCCGTCGTATTCAAATCTGTCTGGATTCTCTCTTTGTAGTTTATTTTGGACGTAAGCAGATGCAAGTTGATTTGATAAATTCCTACTGCCAGCTCCTTCAAATAATCTAAATTAAGTCTGGGAAAAAGGGGTATATGATTTTCAGTTAAATGAACCCATCTTGCATTTCTAGTATGAAGGTTGTCTATTTCAACTCTGGCTTGAGGAACGTTAGGTGTCTGAGATTTGTCTAGCATTATTTGAGCTAGTACTGCATTTGCTCCCTCCATAAGTATTGGCTCTCGATATTTATTAACTATTGCTCCAGCAATCCGATAAAAGTCTCCGATATTAATAGCATGGTGCATAGGAATGATTTTTTCAAAAAAATTATGAACAGATTTTATGTGACCATTACGTGTTTCTACTATCCACCTCGTTTTGGTAATCAATCTGGAATCATTAGCTTCTTCGGTATTAAGTTGCCGTTCACCACGCTCTAGACGTGATGGCATTTTGTAATTAATACCTATATTTTCAAGAAGTGGCAAACGTCTGAATAACCACGGCCCACAATAAAAATGTCATCATTATTGAACCATTCTCGAAGCCCATTGCCATCCACTTCAAATTCGTTACGGAGCGTTGAGACGTCATTATAATGCGAATCGGAGAAGCAAGGACCATGAATATTTAATATATGTCCATCCGGGGCTACAATGAGGGTTGGTTTTATCAAGTGACGGTCCTTATGGACTGAATATGATTGCCTCAGTACTCTAAAATTGCTACTTTTCTGAATATAGGCAAAAGTTCCATCTATGTATGCAATCGCTACACGCAGATCCCGATTAGAATTATAGAGTTCATTCGCAAAATCCGTCACATATCTCTCTGTATATATTGCTCTCTTGTAATTGAATTCAATCCTATATTTAGAGGAACAAAACGTACCATCAATGATCTTCTTACTGTGGTAATAACAAGACTTACAGCTTGCCTGCTCGTGTACCTGAAAATGACTGAATGAAGACCAATAGAAGAGTTCAACATCACCGAAGCTGATGGAACACCATCAAACATTACGGTAAACAGAAGAACACAGCAAACATTTCCATCACGCATGGACAACCTATCCGATGACTTACACCAACTCGACCTATACGGGATACCACCTGAAGATACCTTTCCGGCCGCTGATAACTACTACGACAACGAAGAAGCCTTAGAAGAGGAGTTAAGATACCTAAATGAGGAGTATGATGAAGATCTAAATTTTCCACAAAAGCCTCAGAACAATTCCCCAACATAATGGAATGTAACACATTATTTACATCACATAACTTACCATATATCGAGTTACACCATCCACCAATTAAATTACTAAAAAGTAGCATTAGTAAAATAATTTTGTCCTCAATTTATTATCAAAAAACTAGTTAAAATTAAAACAGGCATTGGAGACGTTATAATTAAAGAACAGGCACAAATACCCGCTTTTCCAGAACTTTATAACCCCATCGAGGCAAATGAAACAAAAATTTGAACCGATTGTGCTTAAATTAAAACATAAACTGCAACATAACTTCAGCCATTATTTTCATTATACACAATCAACAACGATACCTCTATGGCTGACTAGCTGATACAGTGCAATGACAGGTCCGCGTGGGTGTTTTCGGGTACATTTTTGTTGTACCAAAAATGTTTTACCTCTATCCCGCGTTGACAGTATATGGGTCCACTCTTTCTAGCACCTCTTCACAGGAGACCAAGTTGCCTTCATATAACTTAACATATAGTTAAAATAGAAAACGTTAAATTAAGGTAAAGTAAATGGTATATTGTTGTTTCACGAAAAGGGATTTACGTTAAGGAAAATATTAATTAACTTAATTATGAAAAAAAAACTGGTTTTGTCGACTTTATTATTTATTATAAGATGTTTATTATAAAAATGTCAATAATTTTGCAGCAGTCAATTAAATCGAAAGCGGTTCCTATTGATTCTTAATCGAGAAGCTACTTCTAAGAAAAACCTGTGGTTATGTGCCTTATATGGCAGTAGAAGTAGGGAGAACTATAAAAAATTTAATCGTTTACCTTTGCTTAGGTGAAATCGCTCTTTGTAGGCGGCTCTGATATAGTTTATGATAAATCGATTAGTTGGTAAATGATTTAATTGTTTGTTTGATTAATGTTGTTGACAAGTAGTATTTTCCTTTTCTATGACTACGAATATATTGCCGATATTTCTTTTTATTAAAATTGTTTACGGTATACGATACATATGATAATGTACAATTTATTAAAATGTCTTATAGTGAATGTATTTACCCAACCGGATTTAGCTATACACAAAGAAGAATCAAAAAATAATAAAATTATTTAGGAGAAAAACTTAAGAGAAAGGTGTACAAGTTTTGTGATTATTGTGTTTAGTATAAGAATATTAAATTTTTGAGTTAAAGAAAATGCAAGAATAGTGAACTCAGCATTCAAGTTTCATGATTAGTTTTTTACATTCAACGGTTTATTACCTTCAGACACTTATAATTTCAGACAAAAAATAATTTCCTCTGATTATTAACTGCTTGAACTACATCTCTCCTGTTTAGTAGAGCTCAACAGACGACACGTGCACTGACATGTGCAAGAGGAGAAGATTTACATAAACACCTTAAAGAACTTCTAACCTAACCGCCACCAAAATTCAGGTGTATGCTGGTAAAGCGGTCAATATACCTCGGTGTTCTGACTTACAAAAAATTTGTAAATATCCTGTAGCAGGAAACAAGTGATTGGGTATGTAATTTCTTGGGAATCAGTACAGTTCGCACATCGGCAATCACACCAAAATCTTCCCTCTATTAACTATGGGTTAAAATTCAAATTAGAGGGAAAATTATTCTCACAATGTCTGAGCCGAGGACATCGAAATTATTAGTGCCAACAAGTGCTTGTTGTACTCTTCCGTACTGACTGAGAGCAGACAACAGAGAGCTTTGAAATGTGCAACCGCTGGATAACCACTCTTGAATGGCTGTAGATTGTTTCCGGGGTCGTTTGGCTCCGAGTAGCCTTACTTCACTTCGAACTAAAAGATTTTTTGTGAATTAGCTTACATCTAGTTGTTGCCCATTATTCCAAGACTTTTTGCAAAGATTGTGATTTTCCTGGGCGCTAATTTCCCTATGTCTTAAGGCGTTAATTCCGCCTGCTCTATGAACTTTAGCCTAATGCGGATTAACACCTTACATTCACAAAGTATATGTTCCACAGTTTCAGTTGCAGTATCGCAATATCTGCATTTGTCATCCACTGCCTTGCCCATATTCTTGAGATGATATCTCAAGGGGCAGTGGCCAGTTAGAAGGCCTGTTATCAGCCTTAATTCTTACTTTCAAGTTCGAGAAGTCGTGTGGCATTCTTTTTCGCTTGTTCTTGTCCTGGAGTATTTCTACAGTGGGACTTTTTCTGATCCTTTTCTCATTTCTGGCTCTCCTGCGTTATGTGTCCCTTGGTCAGGCTACAAAATGGTTCAGGATGAATGATGAATGATGTGCTTCAGCTCCTTTTTTCGTAAGGCTCTCAGCAAGTCCATTACTTTGTACTCCCTCATGCCCTGGCACCCACATCAAGATAATTCATGGCTGGATTTCGTAAATTTCGTACCATGTCGCAATATCCACTACAATCCGTGTTACAAGATATTCCACGCAGCTCTTTAAATATTTCTTAATAATCATAAGCCCTTTGTCCCTTCTCGATTGCTATTGGATTACATTTAAAAGATGATGACGGTTCGTAATCGAGTATCTACATTCTCGGCTGCAAGTATTTTAAGAGTAATCCTCTTGCCTCTATTCAGTGCTAATTGACCTCTCGATATAGAGGTGACATATATGGTAACATTGATCTGCCAGATCCCTGAATCTTCTAGAAATTGTGAATGCCATACTGATTTTAAATTTAATGATCTTTTTTAGATAATCTTGTTGCACTATACATATATGATGACCCCGTTAGTTTCTATTTACCATTGTATTTGAGTAGGTCTTCTTCCGTGACTTACGTCGCTTGTTCTGCATAAAAAATATTCTTAATCTTTGAGGTTTCGTTAAAAAAAAATGTGTTGTTCTGGATGCATTTCACACAAAATCTCATGAGTTCACGCCATGTACTCTGCGCGTGGGTTTGCTGCTTTCGCAGCACGTTAGCAAATCTACTCAGAATTTTTTTCGTCTACGTAAAGCGTCTTTTTATATCATCACCGTCATCAATAGTAAAATATTTCAGTAATTTCCTTCACTCGTTTCCAAGCGAGGCTAAATACTGATTATGAGAAGTTATCCTGGCTTTAAGATCCACGGCCGCTAGAAAAATATATTGGTTAACTATAGGGTTAGTACGGTCGTGAGCAAAAAAAAATAGGACGGTATTTTGCTAAAATCTAGTTGTGTACATCTAACTTTAATTTTTGTGACATTGCCAGTTAGTTGTCATAATTTATTGCAAGTGTGCAATCTGGAGTTATTGCTAAAGCAGAAGATTTATGGTCAATGAGACAAATTGCACTGCGTTATAATATTGACAAAAATTCGGTGTGTAACATTTCAAGAAAGTGGAGAATAAACAGTAGGATTAGTAGAAATCCTGAATCAGAGCGACGAAAGATATCAACTCAACAACAAGATTTGCAATTGGTAAATGCTTTAGTAGAAAATCCATTTTACTCAGTTATTGAGGCTGCTGAAGGAACGAATTTTCCTGGATCGAGTAGTACTGGTCTCCGGCGAGTAAGAGAATCGGAGCTACGCTGTCATGCAGCAGCACAGAAATACTTACTTAAAGCTGAACATAAAGAAGCTCGAGTAGGATTTGCGCTTGAATTTTTAGCGCATGATGTAAATTTTTGGAACAATGTAATCTTTACAGACGAAAAAACTTCCCAGTCAACACAGTGGTCGTATTCGTGTTTACCGCCCTCCGAATACTCGATTCGATGAGAAATATACATCTAACAATGATAAAAGTGGTGGATTTTCCGTCAATATGTGGGGCTTGGATATCGGTACGTGATCCTGGTGTTTTGTAGCATATTGAGGAACGATTTAATAGTGAAACGTATATTAGGATTTTAGACAAGATTATGCTCCCTTCTGTGTCACAATTATTTCCTAATAATGAGTTCATATTTCAACAAGACAATTGCTCCGTTCGTACTGCTCATACCGTAACTAACTGGTTTCAAGATAACATCAATGTTCTTAACTGGCCCAATCATAGTCCAGATCTTAACCCTGTGGAAGAAGTATGGGGACTACTCGTAAGTAGTATCCAAAAACGAAATGTGAGACCACGGAATGCCGAAGAATTATTGGAAATAGTAAATAATGCATGGGAAAATATTACTAATGATTATTGTATAAAGTTGTTTAATTCTATGCCAAACAAACTTATAGAGGTTATAAATAGAAATGGTGCAATAACGAAATATTAATAGTTAGTTTCTTGTTAAGTAGGATATCCTTTGTCCTTTGATCCAGGATTTCTACTAATCATACCGTTTATTCTCCACTTTCTTAAACTGTTACATACCAAATTTTTGTTAATGTTATAACGCAGTGCAATTTGTCTCATTAAACATCCATCATTTGCTATAGCAATAACTAAAGCATTGAAATAAAAAATGAATTAAAAGTGACATCTTCTGTTTTATTTCGGCTACTCATTACATATTCAAATAGAGACAGATTTACATTAGAAAAAAAAGGTTGTCCTATTTTTTTCTGCTCACGACAGTACAAGTTGAATATCAATTTTCATAAAAATTTGAATAGATCGTAATAATAGTCCGGGTGGTATTTGTTTTGGTTTGGATGAATGGGTTGGTATGGCAGATTTTTGGCTTACTCTCTCCTAAAAATCATAAGAAATGATAATTTCACTATGCGTTAGTTTGAAAACATGGGTGAAATTTTTTATTAAACAGAATGTGAAAAAATTCCGTTTTTTTTTTCCTCCTATTTTTTCATATATCTCAGTAACTATTGCTTTTAGAGAAAAGTTATACAAATGAAGAAGTTTTGTAATTAGATTTTAAATAAGATACAGTTGGTTGCGAATCAGAAATCAATTTTTACTATTGCAGAAATAGTAAAAATCGCAAACAAAAATTTTTAACTAGCAAGTTATTTGTGGAATTTTATTCAAATATTTATATTATACGTAGGACCTTCATACTTTGCTAAAAAAAACTTTTTAATATAATAAATCTTCCCACCAAATTTCATCAAGATCGGACTTTCAGTTTTTGCATAGATATTTTGCAATCTAAACTTCACAAGAAAATTTGCAAAACTTCAGTACCAACTATCTAAAATATTTTTTATCAAATAACCTTGATAATTAAGATGTAAAAGCCATCTCTTTATTTCATTATTTTATTTAATATTTAGAAAACCTCAAGTTCCACACCCACACAGTATCATTATAATTGATGAAAAAGTGTCTGTCTGAAAATGTAAAGATATACAGGGTCGTCTATTAAAAAAACTGCCGATGACGTCATATCTCGAAAAATAGTGTAGCTGTGTCACTGAATAGAATAAAAATATTACAAAAACTTTTGTTAAGTGTATTTTTTATTCGAAATTATAGTTTAGCGAGAAATCATCTGTTTCTACACATTTGTCCAACCCTGTATGTGTAACATCATTTTTTAAACCATTGTCAAGCCATTTAACTATTAATTAATTGATCTATTTTGTATTGTATTACACACATTTATGATTATATAAGTTAAACTCTACTATTATTATCATTTATTTTTTCACTTAATGCAGTATCATCGTCCAAAACAAGACAAATACAACTTTAAGTACAAACTGGCACTATGACAAGTATTAAAAATTATTCCATCATTATCTGCATGTCAGTGTCTCAGAGTGAGAGGGGGGGGGGGGGGGGAGGAGACTGGATGGTTCTGTTAAATTCCTAGCGACGAAACTCACGTCAAGTAGTATAAGGGTAGTATTAGAATGTTTTGGCGTTTTTGTAAAAGTGGTCTTTAGACAGCAAATAAATTGATTTGTGAAAAATAACCCTCATGCGAAAATGCCCCCACCACCAGGACCCGAACAAAGAGTAAGGTTGTCTCACGTGGTGCATATGTCGGTTCTCGCGTTTTTGCACGTTTAGACTTGCTTTTCGCTTGACGCGTTTTAGATAAGGTGCCCTCTAAAGATCGCCGTAGACGTGTTGTAATTTGATATGAAAAAATGAGCAACAATGAAGGTAGGAAGAAGGCACAGTGACAGACGCTGAAGTCTAGATTTCATTGTCAGCAATGTAAAAAAATTTACTGTTTACCAGGCGTCTGTGAAGTTCATAAATGTCAAAAATAATTTATATCATTTTCAACTTATGTTTTTGGACAACTATGTACTCGAGATACGAATGAAATTATTTTTGAATTAATTTTTTTAATTTTCTTGGGCGGGAATAAAAAGGTTCCACGCTCAAAAGTTGTTTGTCGTTCTCTAGGCCCCACATTTCAGTATTCCATAAGTCGTAGTGTAATATGCGATCCATACGGAGGTTCAGATCGTATAAAATGGAAAAAGGTATTGAAGCCCATATGTCGAGTCACGGGATCTGGAGCACTTTCAAGAGGTACGCCCGACGAGATGATTATTACCAAGTGGAGATAGGGCTGTGATAGTTACTGAGCGATGTTTCTGAACGAGTAAAATTTGGTTGACAATTGCCCGGCGTCTTTACTGAACATGCTCCTGGACGCCTATTTGGGTTAAGAACCAAATGCCGATTCACATGGCGATTAACGTGTTAAAAAATTCAGTAGCTCTTGGCCTAATACAAAATCTAGCTGCCTTTGTTTATTATTTATAATTTACATTAATGCATTTGCTTGCGGTTAGCTTCTTCTATAATTTATTAACTGCCAATTAAGGTCATTGTACTAACTGAACCCATTACGTCTAATCTATCTCACATCATTTCATAATATTCCACGTGAACGTACATAATATATCAGTTGTACTACAAATAATTTCAGAAAATTTCTTTCAGGTGGAAAATCATTGTTACGTTGACTTTACATAATACTATTTCAAGATTAATACACAATAATATTGTTATATTCCAAACAACCCAATGTGGTTTATGTTTCACAGTTTGACCGCATTTGTGTAAATTACCGCATCCTCGTGTACATAAAATTATAGATCGTAAACTATTTCCCTTTGTGGATGGTTAAAGTGTTCAATTTAGTAATAAATATTGACCCACTCCACTTGATTTATTCCTCCCTACATCACCCAGACATTTTACTAATAAATAATATCGATTTGTGTTAAATCTCACCGTGTAGCCTATACTTTAAACAATGCTATTGACTTGGTCTGACTTTGAACTCGACATGAGTTAGACTATAGAGCTGCAGGCGCCAGCATAGACTGCTAGATGCAGTCGCGGTCGCCAGCCATGTATTATTATGCACTCTAGCGTTTGCTTTTCTGTACATCTCAGACTAGAAAGTCATTGTGCTATTCCAGATGCAAAGGTAAAACAGGTGGTATCCGAAAACTTTATATATTTTAATGCAGAGGTTAATTCAATAAATATTTTAATAATTTAGAATGATGGGTTGACGTATATGAAGCTTAACTAAATTTCATGTAGTCAATGGAATATTATACACCACTGTTTTACTTATTTACAGAATTTACTCGTCCAATCTGCATGAAAGTATACGTTGTAAAAAAAACCTCAACAGATCTCATCGGAAGATGCTTCTGCATCAGATATCTTCTCATACAGATGACAGATAAAAAAACACCAAATAAATTAGGCAATCCAAATGGCGCACCTGTACAACAATTCAGGGTGTCCCGCAATAGCGTGCAAAAGATTTAACTATAGATTCCCTATCGAAAATTAATACTAAGGGCTCTTCGTATAAAATTTTTCAAAATAACCGTTTCCTGTCCTGCTACACCCCCTTAAAAGGGTGTGCCAAAACACGGTTTTTAATTTCTATCTCAAAATAATGTAATCGGAAAAGGACGAAATTTGACACATCTCGGCATCAAAAGGCATCTAACGAAATCATTTCATCTACATAGAATGTACACAAAGGGGTGAAATTAACTACCCTTCTTGAAATTTTGTAAATATATTTCTGCCTGCTATTTTTTCAATAAAAAAAAATAACTAAACGTTATGATTCATTTATAAACTTTATCTCTTGAAAAAATTTCGTAAAATCGGCCATTTTTGAGAAAAAAATTAAATTACATCTCTCTAAGTGATCAATCAAAAGCGATGAGCACAATAATTATATGAGTGTACAATACTAAAAACAGGCTGGTGTCAAATTATAATTTGACAATATTACTATTGATATGGTCATTTGGTGCTTGCACGAGACATTACAAATTAAAGACGGAAGTATTGAAAAGAAAATTTATTAGTAAACTAAAAAAAAAAACTAACACAAAATACACAAAAGACAAATTTAAACAGTAAAAAAATTAAAACATGAAAACGAGTGTTGTTTTTAAATATTAAAGCATTTGCTCAAAATGACGACTTCCAACTTGAATACAGGTTTGCAACCATTTCCTAAAATTACCATACGATCTATTTAAAACGTGGAGAGTTTTAAACTTCATTGGCGGCATTAAAAATTATCTCTCTTAAAACTTCTACGTTAGGGACAGGTGTCGAGTAAACAACATTTTCAAGTGACCCCTAAAATGAAAGTCCAATGGATTCATACCTGGGGACCGAGGAGGCCATTTAATTGTGGCTTCTCGCCCCCTTTCAATCCATCGATTTCTAAATATTGAGTGTAGCCATTCTCGAATATCTAAAGAATAATGAGGTGGCGCACCATCTTGCATAAACCACAGTGTTTGACGTAATTACATCTGCCTAAGTGATCAATCAAAAGCGATAAGCACAACTAATTACATTAGTTTAAAAGTAGGCTGTTGTCAAAATACAATTTGACAGTATTATGTTGTTTCTTGCCTTTGAAATAATAAGATAATCATTCCTTACTACTTAATACTAGTAATTTTCTAACCAGATTTTAAAATGTATAGTTTTAGTAATGGGAAATATGCAGACATACACTTAATTTATAGTGAATGTAAAGGTACTGCTTCAGCGGCAAAAGAACGATATCGTCGTAAGTTCCCTATTCGTACTGTGCCAAATGTTCGTACTTTTTCTAGTATTCACTTGAGGTTAAGAGAAAGGGGGTGTTTTAAAAAAGAAGTCATGGTTGTGGTCGTCGGAGGCAAATAAGAGATGGAATGGAGGCACAAATATTACATTATTTTGATGAACATCCTGAATGTAGTATTAGATAGGCTGCTGTTCAATTCCACATAACAAGAACATCAGTGTGGAGGACTTTACCCCTATCATTTACAGAGAATACAAGAGCTGTTCCCTCGTGACTTTCTAGTAAGACTTGATTTTTGTAGAATTACACTTAGGAAGCCGTTAGATTTTACAAGAAAAGTGTTATTCACAGATGAATGCTGCTTTTATGAAGCGACGATAATCGTCACGTTGTAAATGGAAGATACCAATACAACTATTTGGGCCGGAATTATAGGTAATAAATTGAGAGGGCCTTTTGAGAAACCAAACAGATTAAATAGTCGAGCTTATTTAAACTTTTTACAAAATGACCCGTATCAACTTATTGACGATTTACCTCTTGCATTACATCAAACACTGCGGTTTATGTAAGATGTTGCACCACCTCATTATTTTTTAGAGGTTCGAGAATGGCTACACTCAATATTTAGAAATCGATGGATTGAAAGGGGGCGAGAAGCCACAATTACATGGCCCCCTCGGTCCCCAGATATGAATCCATTGGGCTTTTTAAGAGAGAGAATTTTTAATGCTGCCAGTGAAGTTCGAAACTCTCCACATGTTTTAAATAGATTGTATGGCAATTTTAGGAAGCGGTTGCAAACGTTTATTCAAGTTGGAGGTCGTCATTTTGAACAAATCTAAAAACAACAATCGACGTCTTCATGTTTAAATGTTTTTAATGTTTATATTCATCTTTCGTGTAAGTTTTTTTTAAGTTTATTAATAAATTTGCTTTTCAATACTTCCGTCTTTAATTTGTAATGTCACATGCAATTTATAAGCACCAAATTACGATGGCTCTGAAGGGCCATGATCAAAACAATATTCCAAATGTCTTATTAAAATGTCGCGCTGCAATATTTTAAGTCGCAGTGCCTGTTAAAAAGTTGCACTGCGAATTATAAAGTCGCACTGCGAATTTTAAAAACGCACTGTGAGATTTAAAGTTGCACTGCAAATAAATGTTTGCGTAAGGGACAAACACATTTATCAACAAATCTATCCAGCTCGTAGCGTACGCAGACGGCATTAACATCATGGGTCGTAAAATTGCATCCGCCAATAACATACATAAATTAGGAATATAATGCCAAAGAAATAGTTACTTTCCTGGCTTTGGTTTCGGCGAAATGTTGGATATCTCTGTTCATATCTATACTTCGGGCCGTTTCATTTTCAATGGAAACTATGGCTAAATTTGTCAAATTTTCTTGTAATAAGAAGTTCCTTAAGTAGTTTTTAATTAATTTCAATTTCGAAAATGACCTCTCGGCTGAAGCTACTAACACAGGAATCGTTAAATATAAAATCAAAGCAGTGCAAACTTCTGTATACGAAGTTGATGAAATCGGATCCAGAATTGCTAACTTGGCCAAATCAAGCATTCTAACATATTTAAGCTTTCCTAATTTCCGCCGCTGGGCAAAGACACTTATCAACAAATCCACCCAGCTCTGAACCCAATTCAATTCAATTCAAAATACATTTATTATAATTAACTGGTACATAACAGTTGCCTAGCCAGGATCTGCCCCGAGGCCGATCGTGCAACCACCGCGCTGACGCGATGGCGGGTTGCAGGATCGGGCGAGACAATCTGGGTCGGCGAAAACAATAATTGGGAACAACTAAACCTAAACACCTTTTGTACAATGGACAAATAAAAAATAGGTAATACAATTAAAAAATATCAAAAAAACAGATTTAACAAAACTTAAAAACTACACTACATTTAGGGAACTCTCGCACAAGACACTTTTTAATTTCGTAGTTGACACTAGCACCTCAAATTAAAACGAGGAGCTTTCCGCGAGGTGTGTAACGTCGGGCTGCGCATAGGCTGGCCTAAACTGTGATTTTAAAAATTTGGATTTCAAGAAAGTTATAATTTATTTGAAATTTTGATGGAAACAAATTTAGAAATCTGAACCCTGGACCCTTGTGCATACAAAGTTGTTTAAGTTTCGCCGTGCAACTTTAAATCCCACAGTGCGTTTTTAAAATTCGCAGTGCGATTTTATAATTAGCAGTGCGATTTTATAATTAGCAGTGCATCTTATTAACAAACACTGCGACTTAAAATATTGCAGTGCGACATTTTAATGAGACATTTGGAAAAAACTGATCGTGACCCTTCAGAGCCATCGTACCAAATGACCATATCAGTACGTAATATTGTCAAATTATAATTCGACACCAGCCTACTTTTAATATTTTACACTAATATAATTGTGACCATCGCTTTTGATTGATCACTTAGGCAGATGTAATTTAATTTTTTTCACAAAAATGATCGATTTTACGAAATTTTTTCAAGAGATAAAAAAGTTTCTAAATGAATCGTGTTTAGATTTTTTTTTTATTGAAAAAAAAAATAACATGCAGAAAGATATTTACAAAATTTCAAGAAGTGTAGTTAATTTCACCCCTTTGTGTACATGGTAGGTAGATGAAATGATTTTGTTAGATGCCTTTTGATGAGTAACCGAGATGTGCCAAATTTCGTCTTTTTCCGATTACATTATTTTGAGATAGAAATTAAAAACCGTTTCTTGGCACTCCCCTTTAAGGGAGTGTAGCTGGACAGGAAAGGGTTATTTTGAAAAATTTTATACGAAGAACCCGTCTTAATTTTCGACAGGGGATCTACAGTTAAGTTTTTTGCACGTTATTACCGGACACCCTGTATATATTAAAAACCCATTCATTAACGATGCAGAATCTGACGGAGCTCGAACTCGACCTGAGCCCTGTCGATCAGTGATTGCCTGGTTACTCGTGTTTTGTACACTTTAATGTACAAAAGAAAGAGTTTAAAAAACATATTCACCGGTACAGTTTGAAAAGAATTTTGGCAATTTTACTAAAAGAAGTAAGTATTTTCTATTAATACATGGACGTGAATATTAGCACAGGGGCCTGGGATTCCTCTTTGTAAAGAAGAATCATAAACTAAAGAAGAAATGAAAATTGACATATTTTGGAAACGTAAGTTTAGTGACATTTTTTAACCTTCCAGGATAATTATATTTGAACTGCTCATATTTGCTATTCTATCGGTCCCAGTAGAATGAAATATCCATTTTCAAAGTCAATTCATGTCATAATATAATGAGATATAAATTCAAATCAAGTCGTTATAAATGGAAATATAAGACCCTTGTCAAAGCACTTGCGAGAAATGTCAGTTTAGCTGTAAATATGGAGAGTTGGTCAAATATTCAACGTTCTTTTGCGGTTCAAGGTAATTTTAAAAAAAAACTATTCTGTTGTAATCGCCCAGCATTTATTTCGTCGTCACTTTCATTTAAATCCACGAGATCCAGTTCCTAGTCGAATAACAATTAAAAAGTGAATACGCAGGTTTCGCAGTACTTCCAGAGAAAAACCAAAAGTAAGAACTTGTTCTGTATGCACGCTTCAAAATTCTGAAAGGGTAAGAGCAGCTGTGCTATGATGTCCTAAACGATCTGCAAAACGACAAACATTAGCACTCAATATTTTGAACCGTAGTTATCGCTGCATTCTGAAAGAGTTGCACTTTCATCCCTACAAAATTCAAGTCGTACAAAAACTTCTGGCTCAAGATTTTGGAACACGCATTGATTTTTGCGAACGTTTCGAAGAGCTATTTGCTGAAAATCCGAATATCGTTAATTGCTTTCTGATGTCAGATGAAGCTCATTTTCATTTTTCCGGATAAGTTAACAAACAGAAGTTTCGCTACTGGGCGACGAAAAATCCTCTACAATTGCTCGAAGTGCCGCTTAATAACAAAATGGTGATGTGCAGTATCCGCCTTTGGAATTTTTGGGCCGTTCTTTAAGAAAAATGACTTGTTACAGAGGACGGGGCTACTTCCCACACTGCTAGGGACTTTATGACAATTTTGCCAAGAAAATTTCCTGTTCATGTCATTTCGAAATTTGGGGACATCAACTGGCCGGCACGGCCACCAGATTTCTCACCTTGTGATTTCTTTTTATAGGGCTACTTAAAGTCAAAAGTGTTTTCTAATCGATACATATTCGGACAGAGATTAACGCAATCCCAATTGAGATGTTGGAACGGGTGATGAAAAACTTTTGTGCTAGGCTTCAAAAGTGTCATCATCTAGGAGGAGGTCATTTGACTGATATAATATTTAAAAAATAAAATTTCCGTTATTCCTCAAGAACCTTGTGTTTAATTTTTGAATAAAAATTAACCATTAATAAAAACAACTCAATTTAAAATGTATGTTTCATTTTGACGAATCCGTTAGTAAAGTAAGTCTTTGCATTTGACTTAATCAACGTTTGTTATCGTATGTTTTTAACGACCTGCCAAAGAAATCTGTTAAAAAATAAATTATACCGAAATAATCATATTTTATTCCTACCTTATTAAAAATGTGTTAAACTCTGGGGATACAGTCTGCGTAACTGTCAAGTCTTCATCCAAGTATCTATTCTTTGAAGACGCCCGCTATGAAATTGATAATTTTTCCAAGAACTCACAGTTCGTTAAATTCGATGCTTGTCAACTCTTCATTTGAATTCAAACCTCACTGCATTCAGACAATATTATAAACGTGTAATATATGATGATATATGATGAGACGTCTAGTTCCGACAATGTCTGCATAAAAAATTGCTGAAATGTAGCGCCTGAGTTTCGTTTAATAAATAATTTAGTCATTTAAAATCGATAGGTAAGGTTTGGTTTTTCAATTTTATGCATTATCATTGTCTCGGCTTCTCGGCAGTAGTACAAGGTAGAGACAAGATCATGTATTAAATACAAGTTGTTAGTGATATTTCAATATTCATTCATGGCCATAGCTTTGTAAAAGTGTTGTTCGCATATCCGGAGCTCTAGACTGTATATGTATCTAATGAAATACCTGTACTATATATAAGTCAACTAGCAATAATATTTTGATAAAATAAAAACAAAAATATGCAAATAATGGTCATCTATACATTTGCTAAAAAATCATAAATTGACCTAACATTTTGGATTTCTGAGTTTTCATAGTTTTCTTGAACGTTTGAGGTTAGTTCCTATCTATTTGCAAAATCAAGGTCCTAGCATATCTTTAAGCTCTGTAACAATGTATTCGTACACTAACAATAAGATACAGTCTGTTCCATTTCCTTTTAAAGTATATTAAAGTATAAATTAAGATTTTGTTACGGAATTGTTACCTAATAAAATAAAAAAAAAAAACGTTGAGGGCCGTTGTTAGTGGGCCCTACCCAGCTCTGCCACCGACAGGGCTGGGAGGTGACTGAAGGTCCCGGGCTTTAGCTAATTACCCAGTGGCTCCCGTAAACAAATTTTATTGTTTAACGTGCAGTGGCCCCCTCTCTATAAGAACTAGAAGAGAGGGAAGAGGCCTCACACATCCGACTAGTCAGGTCCCTGGGGTGTGGGTTCCTATGAGGTTCGCGGTTGATACAAAAAAAAAACAACTGAACCTATAAGACAAAATTCACAATTTATTTACAACAAAAAATTGCGAGTGGTTAAGTCAAGGCAACCAGCGTTTAAAATATTTACAAATATGGAAGATAAATTTAAATTTCAAAACTAATAACCGCAGTTAGCAAGTGTATGAAATGGGTAACCAAGATACCTTAATAAATGAACCTTAATACTATCTCGTCATTGTGTTTCGATGTGGCCATACGATACTAAAAACTAATAGAGTCCCCAATTACTTATCCTCCTTACTTAACACAACTAATAAAATATACACTATTTACGATGGCTGAACAAACAGAATCACCATACTTACACGGTGTCAATATCAAATGATAATAAACTATAGCTAAATTAAAATCCGACAGGTATGAATTATGTAAAATTAAATGCAAAGGTCCTTACTGACCAATATTTAAAAAACAACGCAGAAGGTATCAAGGTACTCGCATGCGAAATTTAGGTTAAACTATTTAAAATACCATGTATATTTCAATATCCAAACCATTCATGGAATCGAGGTGGCTTCCAATTTCTGAAATGTTATGGAAAAATGTGGAGCGCTTACCTTGATCAGATTACCTCCAGTAATCTACCCAGAGTACACCAGCATTAGTAAGCCTCGCACGTCACAAGGGGTTTCTCCGATGCTCCCCGTCCTCAATTATTAGAGCGGGTCCCTAGACTAGTAATACCAACTAACGTGTATGAGAACTTTTCCTCGTACCATTCCCAGATTGTAATAAAGCGGCCACGTCCGCCACCAGACAACAAGAGTGTAGACAAACCAATAACAAGGCTCATAAACGGACTTACAGAACAAAAATCATCCGACAGCTTGGCCAACCATAAACTAAATTATTACAGCTAACGACGCGTACGCTGAAATTAACAGCGTACACCTAAAAATAATACTAGAAGCCCTGAAACAAAAGAGGAATCATACATTATATTCTGGTAACACTGAAGACTCTCCAAAAGAATAAAATGTGACAAACCTGAGATATAGGGTGGGCTGTGAGCTATATGTGATCCTTGCAGAACGAGTTGCCATTAAATCGGCTTAGGATAGAAAGGCACCATCATCCGTCCCTGTGAATTGCTCAAATCCGGAAAATCCTCAGCTACACGCCTCAATAAACCAACCAAAAATAACACAAATACAGCTATTCTTGTTTGTGGATAATATGCCTAAATCTCCAACGGAACAATTGCTAAACGGCCCAGCACCAGCCAGCAAGGAAAATGAAGGAACCAACATGGCTCGCTTCCTTCTGCCGAAAACCGAACATGTGCTCAAGCGTGTTCGTTATACCAACCCATCGACACACCAACAAAGTTCTAATAATCTTCCTCTCGAATGACTTGTGAGAACAAATAATAATGTAATCTACCCTGAACCCACGGTCTCATTAATTCTATATACAAGTTATAAAACAACAAAGCAAATGTTTCTACTAACATAACAGAAAGGATCTTACTCGACAGGCATACGCACACTCATCTAACTACATGACTTAAATTCGATCAAGAGACACACTGTGTCGAATTTATAAGTAAGTAAATCGTTTATTTCTACATAGTAATACAATACAAAATCGTTTGGTCTGAGAAATACGTCAAAGACATTCAAAAGATTACACAGTACTCAAGATAAAATATTGCACATAATTTTACACAAAGATATACCATATTACAAATTAAAATGATCACAATATTCGCGTTATATTATTTGGATTGAAAGAAAAGTATTCATCCAAATAGAGTTTAATATCACAAAGAAAATTTCGAGCCTGTGTTAGGAGCATTTTATCACATTGAATATTTTTTATATTAAATGGCAGATCATTATAGAACTTCAAGCAACGGTAGTACGTCCCTTTTTCATATAATGTCCTTTTATGCATTGGAAAGGTAAAGTCTCCTCGGAACCTAGTACTGTAAGTGTGGGTACTCAAACAAGAGTCGAACTTACTGCGGTTTTTGACTAAAAACTGTAGGCATTCATAAATATAAATGACGGTGACGGTCAAAAATTTATTAGCCTTAAATTTGCCTCTGCATGTATCTCTGGCTTTCATGTTTAGCATAAGCTTCTGATATGAAAAAATTCTACAAAGCTCTGAAGAACTACCCCGCGTAACAATACCAAATTTTATTAGGGAATAAAAATTACATCATAGTCTAATTGATCTTTTAAAATTCTAATTGCATAACAAATAGAGGACAATTTGCTAGTTAAATAATCAATATGAGTTTTCCATTTCAATTCAGGGTATCATTAATGTGAACACCTAAAAATTTTACGGATGTAGAAAAACATATTTTTTATTGTCTAAAAGGATATCTTGAGAAGTTCTAATTGAATTATTAGTTTTAAATAAAATAGCATCCGTTTTACTTTCATTTAGAATTAAGTTGTTTTCGGAAAGCCATTGTTTGATTGATTTCAGTAATGAATTTCCTGTCTCCAAAATTTCCATAAAATCTTGAACTTTAATCAGCAAATTTGTATCGTCTGCATAGTTTCCTGATCTTTATTTGATACTATATTTGGTATATCATTTTAGAAAATTGTTAATAATAGAGGACCGAGAATACTCCCCTGCGGAACTCCCTCAGACAATTCCGAGACACCTGACCGAACTTTTCCTTTTCTATGATCAAGTTGAACTAACTGTTTTTACCCCGTTAGATAGGAACGAAACCAATTGTGAACATTTCCCCTGATACCATATTTGTGTAGCTTACTCAGTAATGGTTTATGCAATCAAATGCCTTAGAAAGATCCAGGAAAATGCTACAGGATACATTTCCATCCTCTAACACTTGCAACACATCATTGATGAATTCGAATAAGGCGATGTCTATCGATTTTCTTTTTAGGTAACCATGTTGGTTATCTGAAAATAGGCCGTACTTGGTAAAAGAGGAAATTAATCTTGTAGATACTACATATTCAAATATTTTTGAGAAGCAAATTAGAAGGCTTATGTGCCGATAATTTTCTAACGAGTTAAAATCACCTTTTTTAAATAAAGGTTTGACTATTGCAATCTTTAATTCATCAGGAAAGATACCTATTCCAAGGGATAAATTTATTAAATGACTTAAGGGTTCTGCAATCTGATGTGCACAACTTTTAAAATACTAACTGGAGTATAGGAGGTTAGGTTTCATAATAATGTTTTGTTTCAGCTACCAATCGATTTTACTGGCCCCAATGGTGAATTACTGTCCCTTATAATTAAAAACAAGGGTATCTCTACCTATTCAAATATGCTGAGAAAGGATCGTACCCAGGTTATACTCCCAAAGGTGCGAAACGTTCTATTAGAACTAGTTACCTAGACAATCCATTATTTATACGAGTGCAATAAGCTTAACAGAATTGCACATCATCTACTCTTTTCTACGCTGATAATCTCAAGCTGTTCTCTTCACCGTCACATGATATTCAACATGACCTTGGCCTTATCGTGCGTTGGTGTTCTAATTGGCTGATTCCTCTGAACAATACAAACTGCATGCTGTGTACTGCATATTTCTAAACATAATCCAAAATTGGACTGCAACGTTAACGGGGATGACCGCATAACCGTTTCAGATCAAAAAGACCTTGGTGTTGTTGTGACAGATTTATTGTACTGGAGTGCTGCTAATGTTACCAAAGTAGTTAAGAGATGCAATCAGTTAATTTATATGGTCAGAAGGTAGAATGAAGAAAAATTCCCATACCCCCTCAAAGAGGTTCTCCGACAATTTCGCGGAAAAAAATTTACTTCAGTTCCTTTAATCAAAACGTGAATGTAAATTTTCATATTCATGAAATATTGTGCCCAATAATTCAGCAATCACTCGTGTCCACTAAGGGGATTAAGCTATAGAACACATCGCCCATATCAACAATTTATTTTTTATTTTTTGACAGACAAAATTCTATGTCCATTCCGTTATACCGATATCGCTATTCCCTGTATTTTCCTTTTCCTTACTTGAAAAATTTTACATTTTTACGAAACTTTTACAAAAAATAGTTTCTCTCGCATTATATCCTGTCATCGCTCGTCTTTAATATCGACAGACAAAATCTATGTTCATTCCGTTATGATACCGCCATTCCCTGTATCTTCCTGTTTCTTATTTGAAAAATTTTACATTTTTACGATACTTCTCCTCCTCTTTAATATTGTTCATCAATCATTTCTTAAATCAATAACGGTTAAGATTCATTCGAGATTCATTCAATTATTTTAGCCATTCACAACTGACATAAATCAAAGCTCATATAACATTTAGTATTGCATCTGAAACGATCGGTACTAAAGTAACGGATAAAATCATTTAGAATATTAATGTAGACCAATCTGGTTCACAAGAACTCCTGCAGAAAAATGGGAGCAATTGTCTGAAACGATTTTATTCCAATATCCGGGACTTTCTTTTATTTCTGAGATAAATTCTCATCTATGAGACTATTCTTATACATATATTCCACGCTTCGTTTTATTAAACTGCTCTATATCCACTTTACTAATTCAAATAAAATTTGTCTTTGACGAGATCAAAATGCAGGCAACGTACCATATTCCTAAGTCGGACTTCCGACAAATAAGTTCCAAAAAGATATCCAATGATAGTCTGCAGATAAAAGTGCTCGATTTTGTTGCACCCAGGCTGTTATACACACGATGTAAAGTGGCAATTTCTACGGTTATTCAGCGCATGTTCGACCAATCAAGTTGTTATCCGACACGTGTATTTGCATGGCACATGTCCTGGTATTGCCTCGGCGAGTAATGTATGACAGCACTTGCAAATTCAATACCTAGTTTCATCTAACAAGTCATGTTCACTACAAAGTACCGAGACGCAATCAACCGAGACTGCGTGAGTACGAAATGAGTTATTATTATGTTTTTTGTTCCTCAGACAACACGACCAGATGGTAGGTACGATTCATGAGAAATGACTGCTTTTTATTTCGGTTTCTTTCTGCTACAGAAAAAGTATTTACATTAAAAAAATATGGCACCCCAGTTAATTTAATTGATAGGATTGACTAATACATTATTTGCTACTAGACAATTATTTCAGTCAGTTTTTCGAAATCCTATGTTGGAAAACAGACCTTTGCGACGATTTTGTTCATCGAAGGGCCGATGTCAAATGCGGGCAGCAATCTAAATGTGCTGCACTTTTTTATGTTTTGTGCACAAATATATCGGTCCTCGTTCGAATTAGATGGGATTTTAAAAACCATTATAAAGTTCTTAAAATATATTACATTTTAAGTCCTATCATGTTCTTTGTATATTTATTTTGCGAGTTATAGCGTTTTGTGCAAAAAATGAAAGTCATAAGACTAGTTTTCTCATTTTTTTGTTTATAATGCGTCGCACGTAAAAATTATTTATTATAAAAAATGCAAATCATACAAAAATATACAAAACTATGTGTTATTTTTTTGCAAGCTACTTTTGTTGAATACTGGTAATATTTCTATTTTTTTCCTAATAGTTAAGTACATTTTGGATTATCTATACAACAATTTAGCTGCTTTTTGCGGCGAAAATTTAACAAATCGCTACGGCGAAGTTGACCACGTTAAAGTTCCTAGTTATCTTTTCTTAACTGCCTCTTAAACCACCGAGGTAACTCCTTGAATATCCAGAATTTTGGAGTTTGTGCTAGGTAAAGATAAGTGGGGCCTTACGGTTTAGAGTAGAATCCGAACCCCTTGTTTAGGATAATTTTATAATTAAAATAATTTAGGAGTAAACAAGGCTCGAGTCCCCTTCGTTTGGTATCCCAGTTTTCAAGCTAAACGCATGAACCCGCTCGTCTACCATCCATGATTTGCTTCACTTCAATTGATTAAAAATGAATTACTCGTTTAATTTAATATAAAGAAAATTTGTGGTGAATGTTATGGATATGCTAAAGCATATGAAATTCGTACATGAGATACTGGTAATGGGGAATGACTAGACAAACAGAAAACCTATATAACATATTTAACCCAATCAGTATGTACTTTTGAATAACTTTCCGTTTTTGAAGAAACCGCCCAACCGGAATTTTCTACTATCAGCGTTTGGCCCATCCTCGGATCCAAATCTTTCAGCTTCTGAGAAGTGTGGTTGGAGAATTCTAAACAGCATTCTGATTTCAGAGTTAATTTAAAGGCAATACCAAAAACCTGGTCCGAATTATCATCTTGTGTATGACCAGTCGCGGACATACCCTATGTCAATCTGTAGAAGTATAAATGCTGTTAGCTAAATGTTGTCCAGGGAAGTTCCTTTGGGTGTTTTTAAGTATGGGTTTTGTCTTTATTTTACTTGACATTAACGTGCGATACTTGTCGAAACATAAACTCTTCCCACTTTTAAAATAAAGAAAATCTAACAGAATGCTTAATCGACTCCATCATCAGAACTGTAGGAGAGTATAGCATTGGGGATATATGTTGCTGATGGATTAAGGGTATGCCCCAAGACTATAGGCACGTCAGTTGTATCTTTATGTCCGGTAAATAGGTGTTCTGTCTCTCTTACTATAGAACCTGATAGTTGACAGCCTATTAATGAAACTTACAAACGAGGAACTTGAAACCCAAGGATATGCGATATAGTCATCATATGTAGTCAGAGCTCATCAGAAACCAAAATCGTTCCATTTGTTCGAAGGAGAAACCTACAATGGTTGAGGCCTCTAGTACTCCAATGTACACAACTACAGATGTCGGTAGTAGGTTCATCGCAGTATGTAATTTGAAACTAACATCTATATAAAATGATGCAAAAATTGGTGGCCATAATGGTAATAAATACCTGGACACCTGAGAGTATTAAACGGGATAGAAGAACATGAGGTCAGACTACATGGTACCAAAATTAAGTTTAACGAACCTTCTACCATCACCGTTGGAGATAGGATAAATTGGCCAACAGAAACGCCTGGGGCATTACGGGAGGATCCACAGTTATCATTGACTGGTTCCAAAATAAGGGTGAAAATCATTGAGGGAATCTTCTAGGAAGTCGACCTGGGAAAATGTCCATCAAAGGACTATGCCCAAAACAATCAGGAAAACTGCTCTAACAGAATAGGTTGCAGTTCAGAATAAGAATAGGTCTTCTAGGAGGGCCCTTCCCTGTCAATGTCGGTATACATAATCGGAAAATAGAAAGAAGTTTACACTAGACTGCAGATTATGGGGAAGGAAATAGAAACAGCAAATCATACATAATCCTATATAGAGTTTGTCTCACTTGCTTTTGACAAGCTGGGTCAGGTGGATCTGAGACTTCTCGAAGATTTTTGATTGCACAGACCATAACATAGTCATAACTGAACTAGATCACTTTGATTTTTTACTTCTTTAATACACTTTACTCGGTCGTATCTCTCTAATAGAAGACAATTTGTCTCTTATAATGGTTATGAATCCACAATCATCAAAGCAACCTCAGAAGTGCCTCAAGGCTCTAATCTTGGGCCCTTCCTGTTCACGATATTTATCAATGACATAATATGATTGATTCTGAAAAACTTATTTTCGCTAACAGTTTAGGAATGTTTATGACTGTCAACAATTTAGAAGACTGTGTAAAACTGCAAAGTAATTTGCAGCAAGTACATAACTGAAGTGTTTCCAATAAGCTTAGCCTTAATACACAAGAAAACATTCTAGTTTAGAATTCGCTTACAAAATTGATACAAGCACATTGACACACTCGGAATTAGTCAAAGATCTTGAAATCATATTTAACACAAAGTTAAGCTTTATAGAGCATATCGACAACATATCAGTTAAAGCTATTAAAATATTAGGATTTATTGTCTGAAACTGCAGAAATATTCAAGCTTTAAAATCACTGTATTTTTCATATATTCGGTCGAAACTAAATATGGATCTCTTATTTGGTGTCCATATTATGTATATCGTATACCTTCTTTCGAAAATATACAGAGAAAATTCTTAAAATTGTTAGTATTTAAAGGGGATGGTTTGCATGCTGATAGAGAATGTGATCATGATTGCAAGGTATGACGTTGAAAGTCTAGAAACCAGAAGGAAATGTAACTCGATTTTGTTTTTATATAAATTAATTCATAACCTAATAGATGTTCCGAATTTACTATTTCAACTAAGTTTTCAGGTGCCACGCTCAAAAAAGGCACAATTTCACATTTTACTGTTTCCGTTTTCTCTTGGCCCAACTTTCTAAGATATTTAGAAGAATCTTTTTCAATCACCTCTAACATTCTGGGAAATTGACCACAACCTTAAAAGTAAGTTTCTTCAACTGAAACATAAATATCTGATATGGCAATCTGACAACATTTAAATAAAAATAAATAAGTTCAATCGACCATGTGTTGGATAATTTATGGGTATTCTAGGTCTAAATTTTTGTTGTCTTGATATTTACAAATAGACACTGTTTAATTACCGAATAAGAAAACAAGAGCGAAACGTAAACAATTGCCTTCTCTCTTATACAAAACTATTGTGAACGATTGTGCTAACGTTTGCTGGACTTTTTATTACCCTTCCTAAAATGGATATTAATGTGTTGACCTGAAGAGTTCGATGCGACTGATTCAGACGAAAGATACAAAATTTATACTTCCTGTTTCTTTTGCTTAACTGCTGGCACAATATGGTATCAATTGGACATCGTGGCACTGTCTTAAATCTAACACTGTAAATAACTAACACTCTCCTAATTAATCTGAAAGGGAAATTTGAAGCACAAGAAAAAGATTATATTTATAGTTCAAAAAATATATTGTTATTTTCGCAACAATTCAGAATAATAATGTTATTTATATATTCAGACGTTCAGGCAAGGCGGTCCCATGTACTACGTACATGGTAATTATACTTTTTTGCCACCGAATCACTGAAGAACTGCCTAAAGGCAAACACGCGGAAAATATAATTTTTCCGCCAAAATCGACTGCAAAAAATTAAAATGTACCCTCAAAAATGTTATCATTCGCGCCAAATTTCCCCTTAAAATTTTGAATTTGGAACTTTTAACTCCTCATATTTAATATAACGCATGAGTTGCAGCGCCACACAACATCGGTTCGTAAAAAGAAGATTTATTTGGAAGTAAAAGTCGGTTTTCATGATAGTTGCTAAAATCTTGGTGGCCGGCGCGACGCTACGCCCCGTGCCGCTACACTCATATTAGTTTCTAAAATTATACTCCGTGGAGCGACATTTATTATTTTGCATAAAAAACGCTCCGTGGATCTTTATATCACTCCCAAAAACCATCTTCCGACCGCCTTTTTACATGGAGCACGCGTGTCATGCGGAATATTTTTATTGCAGTTTTAATTTTATAGCGCACTTTTAGTAGCTCCACCTGTACCATGTATACAATGTTATACAGGGTGTCCCGAAACTCCCGCCTTCCCCTTTAGGTGCTAATTCTCCATGTAAAAATAGTAAGAAAAGTTCCTATAATCATGTGTCCGGAAATGCTTCCTAAGGGAGCTACGGCCCTCTAAGAAAGGCGCAAGAATAGATGTTCTTACTAATTATCTCGGAAACGATTTGGGACAACTTTATGAAACTTGGTTAACTATTTTCGATTATTGAAGGTTATTGTTTTACAGTATTAGCCAAAATTAATTTTATCCAGGGGCGGAGAAACGAGGGGTCAGTGTTCTTTGTTTCTACATATTTATTTTTCTTTTTGACATTTTTAGTATTTTAATCCCTGATTATGATTCCCTGGTTAATTCTGCAAAAAATAGGTACTCTTTACGATTAGCCATATGGCAAGCTGTTTTCGAGTAAAAGCGGTCTAAACAAAATATTGCGTATTCGTTTGCTAAATGCGCATTATTTATTTTTCAAAGTAGGCGTATGTCATTCAGTAACAGAAATGGCTGAGTACAGCTCACAGGAGTATCTCGATATGATTATCTGTTATGGTATGATTTCCTAAACTGTATACAAAATAATTCATCGAATTTAAATCCAGCGATCGAGGGGGCCAACTTATTGAGTCACTTCTTCCTATCCAGCGCCCTCGAAAAACTCGGTTCAAATGACGCCTTGCTACCCTACTAACGTACGCCGGAGCCCCATCGTGTCATAAAAATCAGATTCAAGCGAGAAAGTAGCAAGATTTCATCCAGTAAACTGGGTAGTTGTCTCCGGAGAAATCGTGCATAATTCGGTCCATTAAGTCGTGCGGGAAGAAAAATGGGACCAATCTGCAAAATTGGTGGTAAATATTATTTTCAAGTTTTATTTAACCTATTAGGTACCTAATGAAAATGTAAATGTACTTAACCGTTAGATTCCCTATTTGCCCCACCCAAACATTAATAGAAAATCGGTATTGAAAATGAGGATTTTCATGGGCCCAGTAAATAAAATTCCTTGAATAAATACACCATTTGGGGTAAATGTCGCTTCATCAGTCCACAATGAATTGATGATTTTCCAAAAAAATCTGCGAAATTAAAAAAAAATCGGTCGGTTTAAGTGGTATACTTTGAATTACAAATTTATCAGATTTGTTTAAAATTTGTTTTTTATTTCATGTAGATACTACATACAAAATTCGGCTTACTTGTACAGAAGATCATTCGAGGTTCATGGTCTCGCGGCAAGAGTTGCTGAACCCGTCGATAACGATAACAATGTTGATTTTCATGTCGAAGGGTTCGATGAATACGTGCTTGTAGTCCCCAGTAGTCTAGCAGCTCGCCTAGTACTCAACCTTGGCTGATCAGCAAATGCATTAAGAATCATCTCTTCTTCAGCTACTGAAATCCTTCTTGGGTGACCGTTACCTCGTCTATTAGGTAGGACATTTCCACTGTCCCGTATACGATTGAGGCAGCGCGTGATAACTTTTGCGTCGGGAAAATGTGCTCGTTGCGGAAATCGGAACGCGTATAGTCGTGTGGCTGGTACAGTTTGTTCATCAGCCATACCATAACAGATAATCATATCGAGGTACTCCTGTGAGGTGTACTCAGCCATTTCTGTTAATGAATGACATACGCCTACTTTAAAAAATAAATAATGTGCATTAGCAAACGAATACGCAATATTTCAGTTATACCGCTTTTACTCGAAAACGGCTTGCCATATGGCTAATTGTAAAGAGAACCTTTTTTGTAGAATTAAACAGGGAATTATGATCAGGGATTAAAATACTAAAAATGTCAAATGGAAAAATAAATATATAGAAACAAAGAACACCGACCCCTCGTTTCTCCACCCCTGGATAAAATTAATTTTGGCTAATACTGTAAAACAATAACCTTCAATAATCGAAAATAGTTAACCAAGTTTCATAAAGTTGTCCAAAATCATTTCCGAGATAATTAGAAAAAACACCAATTTTTGCGCCATACTTAGAGGGCCGTAGCTCCCTTAGGAAGCATTTCCGGACACATGCTTATAAGAACTTTTCTTACTATTATTGCATGGAGAATTAGCACCTAAAGGGGAAGGCGAGAGTTTCGGGACACCCTGTATGTAAACAATTTTGCAAATCAAATTTTACCCACTTTCACTTAGCCAATTGACTTGAAATTTCGTATGCACATGTAGTTCCGACGACAATACAAGAATTTAAACAAAAATGAATAAATATAGTGTACAACGAACTAAAAAGTATAAAATAATTTTTAATGTATAACTACTTTTTTTTTATATACATTTATTTAACGTCGGCCTATTTCCGCTACTGAGGCCTAACACCGACGCCTGTAGACGAGCTACCCCCAACCAGGAATTTTGCCGAACCTCTTCCCTTAAGAAGAGTAGGGATCTTTTACTTGCCTAACATTTAATAGACAAGGGACCGACGGCTTTACATCCCCTCCGAAGGATGGTATATCTCCTATACAACCCTCGCCTAAGGTTGTATAGCTTCCGCGCATACACTGGAAGATGGGTGAGGCGAGGACGTGGTCTTCGTTGGAACGGTCACCAATCCAACTACTAACCACGCCTAACGTTGCTTTACAATCGAAGTATGTACATAGTAAAGACGCACCCACGCTCGCCCCCGTATAATTACTTAAATGTACTAAAGAGCATTATTACATTTAAGTAGGTATAAATTAAAATTATTTTACACTTTTTTTATTCGTTGTAATAAAAGCATGTTTTTTACAAGCTTTTAATTAACTTGCAATGTTTGTTAGTTTGTTTAGGTCAAATCTTGCTAGCTGAATTAGAACGAGTTAACTTTGCATACACTTTTAGTTTTGATGACAATACAATATGCAATATTTAATATTGTAATATTTTCAAAATGGCTGCCGCACAAGATGGCGGATGATATATATTTTGTCAACCCCTGTTAATACAGATATCAAATGGAAGAGCTTGAACAGGAGAAAACGATAAAAATGAGTGACGTCATTTTGAAATGGCCGCGCCATAAGATGGCGGATTACATTTTTTTGTCAACCTCCTTAATAAAGGTATCAAATTAATATGGGTATCAAATGAAAGGGCTTGAAAAGTAGAAAACGATCAAATGAGTGACATCACACTAAATTCAATATGGCCGCTGTTCCAAGATGGCGGATTACATTTTCTTTTCGACCCCGCTTGACCTCTCCAACGATTAATAGCACAAACACGAAATTTTGTATACGCATTTAATTGTGATAGCCCGTTCTAAGCGCCACCATGATATGGCTGCTGCACTCAGAGTTGGCTCCCGACGAGGGAACTGCTTAACGACCAACAACACAGACACGAAATTTTGTATAGGCATTCAATTATGATAGCCCGTTCTAAAGTCTGGCATAACTTGGATAGCGCACCTTGGTTGGCTTCATACCACGACTTGTGTAATTTGACGAGATGGGCGTCGTTAGCATTGGCTTGAAACTCGTCTAGGAAGGATTTCGTTGCAGTTACGAAAAAAATCTGTAGGGTTTGGCGTGTTCTTTGACACTATCACCGAACAATAAGTGCCAGAATATAATTTTTGATATCAACAACCCGATATAATCCAATTTTTATAAGAATTTAAAATTTATTTCATTAAATTGTATAAAGTTGGTTTACAGACAGAAAGACCATTTTTAATTTAAGTTCGCAAACTATAATGGGGAAAATATTTCAGTGGAATTTTTGGCAACTTCTGCAATAATTAATAACAATTATATGCGGTTATGATATACCTATGTGGCGTCGTCAGACAATTGCTAGCCCGGCGGTAGTCCTCAGTAAAGCGGTATGTAATTATATGGTCAAGGTTGTCAATTTATTGGCGAATACTGTATTACTAGCTCCGTACTCCTTGACTTTAATGACTGATAAATAATATATGATGGGCTTTATTATTAAGTAAAATTACTGTGTTATAATGAAGAAACAAACATGCAATGCGTTGCATTAATTATCATTGTATCATTGGTGTAACTAAATGAATGAAACTGATTAATTAAGAGATTCAAAATAATACACACAAGATTTCTAATAAACCGCACAAAGTTTTCAGCAGATTTTTTAAAATGTCCCTCAGACTAATTTTTCGGTATATAAAACTGCTACCGGCTGGTAGTTGGCTCCCTCGGCCCCTCCAAATTGTATAAACTTTTGGATTGATCGGACTCTTGATCAGAATCAATTTAATCATTTTTTCTACTTACATTAGATAATAACTTCATTGCTCCATACACGAGAGTTATTGGCACGGGGAGGAGTTGTAAGTAAGACCCACAATTTTCAAAGTTCGAGTTTGACGTTATATAAAATCAGTCGGTTCTATTTTTCGCACAATATACTAGTGTTGTTTACTGCTGATTCTAGAGTCCATACACCGTGAAAGCAAATTTTAAAAAATTGATTAACTTCTGACAGTAATATATTTTTAAGGCAGTTTTCATATTGAACTTATCTATTATAGTTTTGTGCATTGTTTAATTTTAGGACATTGCAGGGAAGGAAGTCATAGCTAGTCAAGTTTCCAAGTCTGTTATATTAAGCAAAAGTAAATGTGATAACAAGAAACACAAGTTTTGAACATTCTAGCCGTCATATATCACGTGGCAAATAAGCTTTTTGTAGCGTATTAGTTAGCACGCACTAATACCGCTCCATAGCCATCTTAAAGAAATGGAGTTCGAGATGGCTGCCAGGAAGCAAAAAAATAATAAAATAATTAAGATATAAATATCAATTATCAAACACAAAAATTCAACTTGTGATAGTTTGAATAAATTTATTTTATTGTCTATCCCACATTGTTGATTTATTTTGTAGTCAACTGACTACACTTTTCTCTACTTCCAAGACTGACTTCGAGTAGAAGAGTAACAATACCATCTACTGAAATAATAAATTCATCTTCTTATAGAGGTCAAACAAAGGCGCTTTTGGTTTCGCCATCCTCCTTCTTAAAAATCCTATCTTCAAGTCATCTTCATATATCTGAAGTATTTGTCCGATCGATGTGGTCTTTGTTTTTTAAATATGAAAATTCAACTAATATTCTTTTACCCACATTTAGCTTTTCTGGTTCTTCTTCTTGTTCAATGTTTTCATCATGTTGATATTACACTTACCTTACCTTGAAAATTGCTCTCTGAATCATGTAACAATATTTATCACTTGAATAATCATGACTGGAGTTTCTTAGGCTTGCTAGATCACTTATTTTTTTTTCTCCCACGGCATCGACTGCTCAGGTCATTAGCCGTCTCCCATGCACCTCCATCATTAAAAAGACTATATTGGCTATTAATTTATACCTTTCATTTTCCTTTCTTTATATACATTTTTTAAGTATTTATATTTTGGTTAATAGTCGAGTTTCATTTAGATAGTTAGCAAGTTTCTTTATGTTTTCGGTTTCATTATTTAGGCACGTTTTGATTTCATTAGATAGACCGGTCCTCATTCTAATTTGGGTGTATTTTGTACAGCGTAGGAGTATATGAGCTACTGTTAGACGTGTGTTACATTCGTCACATCTAGGTCGTCTGTTATTTAAGAGCATGAATGTGTTTGTTAGTCTTGTGTGTCCTAGTCTTAGTCGCGTTATTGCTAGTTGCTCTCTCCTTTTTAATCTTATAGGGAAAAACCATTTCTTGACACTTGTTTTACTGATTTTCAGATGTGCGATGGAATTGTTCCATTCACGTTGCCACACACTCATTATTTTCTCTTTAATATAGTTTTTCGCATCAGATTGGCGAATAGGGATATTTTCTGTAATGTTGTTCTCTGCTGCTTCCCGTGCCGCTTCATAGCTTGTATAGCTTGCAATATGGCATATAATTCTGCAGTAAATATTGACGCACAATCAGGAAGAGTCCAACAATATGTTCTACTATTTGTGTAGATAGCGCTTCCTATACCATGATCTGTTTTGGTCACTTATTGTCAATTGTATTAATTTTTTACTTTTATTTTTCGGTTTCATTTTCTTCTAATCTCGTAATGACTTGTTTCGTCGTCAATACCTTGGCTGGACCTATATTCAGGTTTGTCGATTGTCACAAACTTTTATTTAAATTCTTAAACATAACTTGTACGTAGTAATTTATACATCGATTTAAAATGTTAGTTTGGTGTTGTATTTGCCCAGAATAATTCGCTTTATACTGGATTTAGTTAATAATATGTTGAAAATACATTGGTTTTTACATTAAAAAAAAAACAGATTATTCAGATCTGCCATTGATAAATAATTGTCACGTGAACATAGCGATGACCATTCGCTTAAAATTAACAAGTTTGTCTACATTTACAATACAGCACCTAACAGCCCTTAGGCCTCTTCCCCAGAGGGCGCGATCTGATCGTGCGATTCGAATGCTTGCAATCTCGTCTTATAGTTATCACATTTGTACTCAGTATATCCCCTCGGTGGATCGAAAACGCAGATTGCGCAGATCTGTGAAGTTAGCACTACCACTTTAAAATTTTGAAATCGTTTTGGCCTCATCAATTGTAGCTTTTTTGTTGCGAATTTGTTGCGGTGAGAAAAAATTTGTAGCTCTTTATTTAAAAAAAATAACCCATAGTAATGCTAACTTCACAGTGAAGATAGCATTACCACTCACAGTGCTTTAAAATTTTGAAATCATTTTGGCCTCATCAATTGTAGCTTTTTTGTTGCGAATTTGTTGCGGTGAGAAACAATTTGTAGCTCTTTATTTTTAAAAAATAACCCATGGTAATGCTAACTTCACAGTGAAGATAGCATTACTACTCACCAGTGTTTTAAAATTTTAAAATCGTTTTGGCCCCATTAATTGTAGCTTTTTTGTTGCGAATTTGTTGCGATGAGAAAAAATTTCTAGCCCTTTATTTTTTAAAAATAACCCGTGGTAATGCTAACTTCACAGTGAAGATAGCATTACCACTCAACAGTGCTTTAAAATTTTGAATTTGTTTTGGCCCCATTAATTGTAGCTTTTTTGTTGCGAATTTGTTGCGGTGAGACAAAATTTGTAGCTCTTTATTTTAAAAAAATAATCCATGGTAATGCTAACTTCACAGTGAAGATAGCATTACCACTCACAGAAATAACTTTAAAAAGTGCACAAACATTTTCTTATCATAAGAATAATTTGTTGCGAATTTGTTGCACACGATTAATAGCAAAAAATTAATGAAAAAAATGTTTTTTCTGGTAATGCGAACTTGATAATCAAGATAACATTTAAAAAAATCGCTTATAATAATTAGCCCAATAAAACGGGAGGTTTGTCGATTTGGATGAAATAATTCAGAGCGGGCTGAAATTTTGGGAACAGGCGTATTTTGTGATAATTTTTAACATATCAAAAGTCCCCACCCGTAGATGCCGGCGGAGGGGAGGGAAGGGAGAAAATAGGTAAAAAAAATCGGTTTTTCGTAAAAAACTCGGAAAGTATGAATTTTACTGTAGAATATGTACACATGAAAATAATAAGTAATAAAAATCCGCATAATTACGTTGCTTTAACTTCGTACAACCTATTGGGGCCGAGGTGTATTTTTTGAAATTTTGACAGTTTTGCGACGCAACGGAAACGCGCGAGTTTTTCGCTAAAATCTCGAAAATGGCCATTCGGATCGCAAAAAGTTTCAAATGAAAGTTTTAGAGAATCGATTACGAACAATTTCCTTTTATTTTTCATTTCCATTCAATCAATATTGGCGGAGATATGAATTTTTAAACATCTTTATAGCGCGCTGTCACAACACTTGTTTCATGATAAAATCGGTAAAAACTCGAAAACCATAGATCGTACGCATATAGTGTATCTAATGAAAGCTAAGGAGAATCAAATTTTAAATATGTTGGCGTATACAAACTCGTTTTGATAATGACTGAATTGAGATAAATGGGAAAAACCTGAAACATTGTCATTTTCAAATGCATTTTGACAAATAGCTATTTTTTGATCGGCTTTAGGCAATAACGACACTAAAGCTATTTTTGAAGATAATTAAATTATCTGTAAAATGAGCTCCAAGTGATCTTCATACGACGAATGGTTCACAAGTTATAGCTGTTTAAAGCTATGAGCAAAAATTTATTTTTTATTGTAAATTAAGGTTTTCCTGCAAGAACTGTGCATAACAATTTTTTTTAAATCGATTTTGACCTACTTTTATTAGTTTATGTACATATGAAAGTAAGGCAATAGCATAAGTCTTTCGCAAGGTATATTTTTTAAAAAAAGAAGGTTCTTGAAAACTATTTTTGTTCAGAAAAATGGAACCAATACTTTTTTCATTCCTGTTTTTGTATATATCATCGTTTCTTTTGACATTATGACAAAATTTTCTACATAAAATACTTTTTCGTGTATGATTTTCAATAAGTAGTGACAAGGAACTGGCGATTGAAAATGCGGTTGATTTTGAAGTCTTAGCAGACAGACAATTTTCGTCACGCAGTGATAATGACAGGTCGCACTGAAAATTCAACGTTTTTTCGATTTATACTGAAAAGTTGTTTCGCAACAAATTATTACTCGTCACAACAAATTCGTACACCACACGCTACAAATCGTCGAAGTGAAAAACACATGAAAAAATGTATTTACAACAATTTTTGAAGGTGGTAATGCCAAGTTGTGCAGAAAATTCAACGTTTTTGCGGTTTTTGCTGAAAATTTGTTTCGCAACAAATTATTACTCGGCACAACAAATTCGTACACCACACGCTACAAATCGTCGAAGTGAAAAACACATGAAAAAATGTATTTACAACAATTTTTGTAGGTGGTAATGCCAGTTCGTACTGAAAATGCAACGTTTTATCGATTTTTGCGAAAACTTGTTTCGCAACAAATTATTACTCGGCGCAACAAATTCGTACACCACACGCTACAAATCGTCGAAGTGAAAAACACACGAAATAATGCATTTGCAACGGTTTTTGGCAGTGGTAATGCCAGGTCGTACTGAAAACTCAACGTTTTTTCGGTTTATACTGAAAAGTTATTTCGCAACTAATTATTACTCGGCACTACAAATTTTTACATCACACGCTACAAATCCTTGAAATGAAAAATACATGAAAAAATGCATTTGCAACAGTTTTTGGCAGTGGTAATGCCAGGTTGTACTGAAAATTCAAAGTTATATCGGTTTATACTGAAAAGCTGTTTCACAACAAGTTATTACTCGGCACAACAAATTTGTACACCACACGCTACAAATCGTCGAAGTGAAAAACACACGAAATAATGCATTTGCAGCGGTTTTTGGAAGTGGTAATGCCAGTTTGTACTGAAAATTCAACGTTTTATCGGTTCTTGCTGAAAATTTGTTTCGCAACAAATTATTACTCGGCACAACAAATTCTTACATCACGCGCTACAAATCCTTGAAGTGAAAAACACATGAAAAAATGCATTTGCAACGGTTTTTGGCAGTGGTAATGCCAGGTCATACTGAAAATTCAAAGTTTTTTCGGTTTATATTGAAAAGTTGTTTCGCAACAAATTATTACTCGGCACAACAAATTCGTACACCATACGCTACAAATCGTCGAAGTGAAAAACGCATGAAAAAGTGTATTTACAACAATTTTTGTAGGTGGTAATGCGAAGTTGTGCAGAAAATTCAATGTTTTTTCGGTTTTTGCTGAAAATTTGTTTCGCAACAAATTATTACTCGTCACAACAAATTCTTACATCACACGCTACAAATCCTTGAAGTGAAAAACACATGAAAAAATGCATTTGCAACGGTTTTTGGCAGTGGTAATGCCACGTTGTACTGAAAATTCAACGTTTTATCGGTTTTTGCTGAAAATTTGTTTCGCAACAAATTATTACTCGTCACAACAAATTCTTACATCACACGCTACAAATCCTTGAAGTGAAAAAACACATGAAAAATGCATATGCAACGGTTTTTGGCAGTGGTAATGCCACGTTGTACTGAAAATTCAACGTTTTATCGGTTTTTGCTGAAAATTTGTTTCGCAACAAATTATTACTCGTCACAACAAATTCTTACATCACACGCTACAAATCCTTGAAGTGAAAAACACATGAAAAAATGCATTTGCAACGGTTTTTGGCAGTGGTAATGCCACGTTGTACTGAAAATTCAACGTTTTATCGGTTTTTGCTGAAAATTTGTTTCGCAACAAATTATTACTCGTCACAACAAATTCTTACATCACACGCTACAAATCCTTGAAGTGAAAAAACACATGAAAAATGCATATGCAACGGTTTTTGGCAGTGGTAATGCCACGTTGTACTGAAAATTCAACGTTTTATCGGTTTTTGCTGAAAATTTGTTTCGCAACAAATTATTACTCGGCACAACAAATTTGTACACCACACGCTACAAATCGTAGAAGTGAAAAACACATGAAAAAATGTATTTACAACAATATTTGTAGATGGTAATGCCAAGTTGTGCAGAAAATTCAGCGTTTTTCGGTTTTTGCTGGAAATTTGTTTTGCAACAAATTATGACTCGGCGCAACAAATTTGTACACCACACGCTACATATCGTCGAAGTGAGAAATAGGTGAAAAAATGCAGCTGCAACGATTTTTGCAGTTGATAGTGCTAGATTATCCTGGAAATTCCCAGTTTTATCCATTTTTGCGAAGACTACTTGTTTCAGAGCAAATCATTTCTAGGCATAACAAATTCATGTCAAATACGTAATAGGTTTTAAAATCAAAATATGATGAAAAATTGCGTTGGCAGCTGTCCTTCAATATGTATTTTAATGCTTAACCGAGAAAAACGTTGAATTTTCAGTACGACCTGGCATTACCACTGCCAAAAACCGATGGAAATGCATTATTTCGTGTGTTTCTCACTTCGACGATTTGTAGCGTGTGGTGTACTAATTTGTTGTGCCGAGTAATAATTTGTTGCGAAACAAATTTTCAGCGAAAACCGAAAAAAACGTTGAATTTTCTACACAACGTGGCATTACCACCTACAAGAATTGTTGTAAATACATTTTTTCATGTGTTTTTAACTTCGACGATTTGTAGCGTGTGGTGTACGAATTTGTTGTGCCGAGTAATAATTTGTTGCTAAACAACTTTTCAGTATAAACGGAAAAAAAGTTGAATTTTCAATACGACCTGGCATTACCACTGTCAAAAACCGTTGCAAATGCATTATTTCGTGTGTTTTTCACTTCGACGATTTGTAGAGTGTAGTGTACGAATTTGTTGTGCCGAGTTAAAATTTGTTGCGAAACAAGTTTTAGCAAAAATCGATAAAACGTTGAATTTTCAGTACGAACTGGCATTACCACTGCCAAAAACTGTTGCAAATGTATTTTTTCATATATTTTTCATTTCAAGGATTTGTAGCGTGTGATGTAAAAATTTGTTGTGCCGAGTAATAATTTGTTGCGAAACAACTTTTCAGTATAAACCGAAAAAACATTGAATTTTCAGTACGACCTGGCATTACCACTGCCAAAAACCGTTGCAAATGCATTATTTCGTGTGTTTTTCACTTCGACGATTTGTAGCGTGTGGTGTACGAATTTGTTGTGCCGAGTAATAATTTGTTGCTAAACAACTTTTCAGTATAAACGGGAAAAAAGTTGAATTTTCAATACGACCTGGCATTACCACTGCCAAAAACCGTTGCAAATGCATTATTTCGTGTGTTTTTCACTTCGACGATTTGTAGAGTGTAGCGTACGAATTTGTTGTGCCGAGTTAAAATTTAGTTCAAATGTGCTTTTAGAGGGCGGAATATTAAACGTAATATTTTTAGTCGCAAACTCCTCTATAAATCCTTATTTTACTATAAGGAAAGTAACCAGACTGCAATCAAAGTTACAAGTCTGGCGCGTTAAGTGTAATAATTGCATATTACCATCAAAACGCTAATGCTTCGATTGCAACAAACACCAGCCGAAAGACTGATCCTACTTAAAGGAGCTCCCTTGCCAGTCGTCACACACCACTTGCAGACTGCAGTTTCGAGCTGTTGGCTATCGTCAGTGCAAGGTAGGTATGCGACGACCGACATGAGAATCCTTTGACTATAGTACATCCCGGTATTTTTACAATAGCGAGATGTAAAACTGCCAGCGGGCGCCATCTAGGGGTCCAGTGTCTGTTGCAATCGAAAAATAAATTGCCCGACTTGGCTTAGCATAGTTCAAATGTGCTTTTAGAGGGCGGAATATTAAACATAATATTTTTAGTCGCAAACTCCTCTATAAATCCTTATTTTACTATAAGGAAAGTAACCAGACTGCAATCAAAGTTACAAGTCTGGAAAATTTGTTGCGAAACAAGTTTTAGCAAAAATCGATAAAACGTTGAATTTTCAGTACGAACTGGCATTACCACTGCCAAAAACTGTTGCAAATGCATTTTTTCATGTATTTTTCATTTCAAGGATTTGTAGCGTGTGATGTAAAAATTTGTTGTGCCGAGTAATAATTTGTTGCGAAACAAGTTTTCAGTATAAACCGATATAACTTTGAATTTTCAGTACAACCTGGCATTACCACTGCCAAAAACCGTTGCAAATGCATTTTTTCATGTGTTTTTCACTTCGACGATTTGTAGCGTGTGGTGTACGAATTTGTTGTGCCAAGTTATAATTTGCTGCGAAAAAAATTTTCAGCAAGAACCGATATAACTTTAAATTTTCAGTACAACCTGGCATTACCATTGCCAAAAACCGTTGCAAATGCATTTTTTCATGTGTTTTTCACTTCAAAGATTTGTAGCGTGTGATGTAAGAATTTAATGTGACGAGTAATAATTTGTTGCGAAACAAATTTTCAGCAAAAGCCAAAAAGACATTGAATTTTCAGTACAAACTGGCATTACCACTTCCATAAACCGCTGCAAATGCATTATTTCGTGTGTTTTTCACTTCGACGATTTGTAGCGTGTGGTGTACGAATTTGTTGTGCCGAGTAATAATTTGTTGCGAAACAAATTTTCAGCAAGAACTGATAAAACGTTGAATTTTCAGTACAAACAGGCATTACCACTTCCAAAAACCGCTGCAAATGCATTATTTCGTGTGTTCTTCACTTCGACGATTTGTAGCGTGTGGTGTACGAATTTGTTGTGCCGAGTAATAATTTGTTGCGAAACAAATTTTCAGCAAAAACCGATAAAACGCTGAATTTTCAGTATAACCTGGCATTACCACTACCAAAAACCGTTGCAAATGCATTTTTTCATGTGTTTTTCACTTCAAGGATTTGTAGCGTGTGATGTAAGAATTTGTTGTGACGAGTAATAATTTGTTGCGAAACAAATTTTCAGCAAAAACCGAAAAAACGTTGAATTTTCTGCACAACTTCGCATTACCACCTACAAAAATTGTTGTAAATACACTTTTTCATGTGTTTTTCACCTCGGCGATTTGTAGCGTGTGGTGTACGAATTTGTTATGACGAGTAATAATTTGTTGCGAAACAACTTTTCAGTATAAACCGAAAAAACCTTGAATTTTCAGTGCGACCTGTCATTACCACTGCGTGACGAAAATTGTCTGTCTGCTAAGACTTCAAAATCAACCGCATTTTCAATCGCCAGTTCCTTGTCACTACTTATTGAAAATCATACACGAAAAAGTATTTTATGTAGAAAATTTTGTCATAATGTCAAAAGAAACGATGATATATACAAAAACAGGAATGAAAAAAGTATTGGTTCCATTTTTCTGAACAAAAACAGTTTTCAAGAACCTTCTTTTTTTAAAAAATATACCTTGCGAAAGACTTATGCTATTGCCTTACTTTCATATGTACATAAACTAATAAAAGTAGGTCAAAATCGATTTAAAAAAAATTGTTATGCACAGTTCTTGCAGGAAAACCTTAATTTACAATAAAAAATAAATTTTTGCTCATAGCTTTAAACAGCTATAACTCGTGAACCATTCATCGTATGAAGATCACTTGGAGATCATTTTACAAATAATTTAATTATCTTCAAAAATAGCTTTAGTGTCGTTATTACCTAAAGCCGATCAAAAAATAGCTATTTGTCAAAATGCATTTGAAAATGACAATGTTTCAGGTTTTTCCCATTTATCTCAATTCAGTCATTATCAAAACGAGTTTGTATACGCCAATATATTCAAAATTTGATTCTCCTTAGCTTTCGTTAGATACACTATATGCGTACGATCTATGGTTTTCGAGTTTTTACCGATTTTTTCATGAAACAAATGTTGTGGTAGCGCGCTATAAAGATATTTAAAAATATCTCCGCCAATATTGATTGAATGGAAATGAAAAATAAAAGGAAATTGTTCGTAATCGATTCTCTAAAACTTTCATTTGAAACTTTTTGCGATCCGAATGACCATTTTCGAGATTTTAGCGAAAAACTCGCACGTTTCCGTTGCGTCGCAAAACTGTCAAAATTTCAAAAAATACATCTCGGCCCCAATAGGTTGTACGAAGTTAGAGCAACGTAATTATGCGGATTTTTATTACTTATTATTTTCATGTGTACATATTTTACAGTAAAATTGATACTTTCCGAGTTTTTTACGAAAAATCGATTTTTTTTACCTATTTTCTCCCTCCCCTCCCCTCCGCCGGCATCTACGGGTGGGGACTTTTGATATGTTAAAAATTATCACAAAATACGCCTGTTCCCAAAATTTCAGTCCTCTCTGAATTATTTCATCCAAATCGACAAACCTCCCGTTTTATTGGGCTAATTATTATAAGCGATTTTTTTTAATGCTATCTTAATTATCAAGTTCGCATTACCAGAAAAAACATTTTTTTCATTAATTTTTTGCTATTAATCGTGTGCAACAATTCGCAACAAATTATTCTTATGATAAGAAAATGTTTGTGCACTTTTTAAAGCTATTTCTGTGAGTGGTAATGCTATCTTCACTGTGAAGTTAGCATTACCTTGGGTTATTTTTTAAAAATAAAGAGCTACAAATTTTTTCTCACCGCAACAAATTCGCAACAAAAAAGCTACAATTAATGGGGCCAAAACAAATTCAAAATTTTAAAGCACTGTTGAGTGGTAATGCTATCTTCACTGTGAAGTTAGCATTACCACAGGTTATTTTTAAAAAATAAAGGGCTAGAAATTTTTTCTCATCGCAACAAAAAAGCTACAATTAATGGGGCCAAAACGATTTTAAAATTTTAAAACACTGGTGAGTAGCAATGCTATCTTCACTGTGAAGTTAGCATTACCATGGGTTATTTTTTTAAAATAAAGAGCTACAAATTTTTTCTCACCGCAACAAATTCGCAACAAAAAAGCTACAATTGATGAGGCCAAAATGATTTCAAAGTTTTAAAGCACTGTGAGTGGTAATGCTATCTTCACTGTGAAGTTAGCATTACCTTGGGTTATTTTTTAAAAATAAAGAGCTACAAATTTTTTCTCACCGCAACAAATTCGCAACAAAAAAGCTACAATTAATGGGGCCAAAACAAATTCAAAATTTTAAAGCACTGTTGAGTGGTAATGCTATCTTCACTGTGAAGTTAGCATTACCACGGGTTATTTTTAAAAAATAAAGGGCTAGAAATTTTTTCTCATCGCAACAAAAAAGCTACAATTAATGGGGCCAAAACGATTTTAAAATTTTAAAACACTGGTGAGTAGCAATGCTATCTTCACTGTGAAGTTAGCATTACCATGGGTTATTTTTTTAAAATAAAGAGCTACAAATTTTTTCTCACCGCAACAAATTCGCAACAAAAAAGCTACAATTGATGAGGCCAAAATGATTTCAAAGTTTTAAAGCACTGTGAGTGGTAATGCTATCTTCACTGTGAAGTTAGCATTACTATGGGTTATTTTTTTTAAATAAAGAGCTACAAATTTTTTCTCACCGCAACAAATTCGCAACAAAAAAGCTACAATTGATGAGGCCAAAACGATTTCAAAATTTTAAAGTGGTAGTGCTAACTTCACAGAGCTAGATTGCGCTCTGTGCGGAGGGGATATACTGAGTACAAATGTGATAACTATAACAAGAGATCGCAAGCGTTCGGATCACGCGATCAGATCGCGCATTGTGGGGAAGAGGCCTTACAACTTTCAGCTTTGTATTGTGAAGTTTTGTAACGTTCTCTTTTGCTCGAATCTGGTTACATCAGATAATACGATTGTTTACATTTTGTTGTCACATTTTGGTAATATTTTTGCAAAGTTTTCTCCTTTCCATGAGTTTAGAGGCAGTCTAGTCTCCATGTTCAATATCTAAATCCAGCTAACATTCTAATAGTAGAAATCTCATAAATATAAAATTCTGCATATCACCTACTCTACATCATTTGTTGGTTTATTTGTCATATATTTCAACCGTGTGCTCACAATTACACTAAATTGTCAGGAGAAAGTAGTAATTAGCAATGTTTATAGAGTAAACGTGTTTTAGATCTCTAAATCAATATGCAATCTTAACTAACATATTCATCATTTTCATTAATATCACCAAATATCTGGAGGTTCCCAAAATTAACTTTTTTTTAACTGTTGAATTCAATAATAAAAAATACTTACATGTATATTACAGACTGTTTTTTAAAATACGATTTTGAAAAACTTCTACTTACATTTTATAATCCTTTAATTGCATTGCTTTTAAAATACGTACGAATTTTTTTTATATATATATACTTACCACATTATTTTTTTTTGCAGGTGAGTGGCATTACCATTTTTCCCACAATTGGCCCTATGACTGAGTAAGTGAAATAAATATTATACTTTGCTGCAATAAAATTCGTTTATAAAAAATTATGTTATCGAACAGAGCAAATATATTATCCTTTTGCCAATATAATATCGAACCGACATTTTGCTTTCTGTAACAAAGTTATAGAATCAGCACCTACGATATATTTTGTTTTAATTTTATTCTGTTCAAGACCTTAAGTACAAAATTTTCAAGAGCAGATACATGTTACGTGATTATTCAAAACTTTGCCTATCATTTGCCTTCGTAGATATTATACTTCTTCTATTATACTTCTATGCAGCTAAGGTGCTATTGACAGCGATTTTTTTTGCCCCCGAAAGGGTTAATATGCAAAAATGTGTTCTGCTTGTGGTCGTCACAACCATGGTGTTCTTTGCAGATGGTGTAATATCAGAACCAATGGTCTAAATAATATTTTTTGAAACATTAGATACTTAAATTCAAACCAAGCGATATGGTTGGCCATTTAAGGATTTTGGAGCTTATCCACTTTGAGTCCACGAGCAAACCCACTGACTCAATATCAATCAAGCGGGACTTTGACTGCCCCTTTGATGTGTCCATTAAAAACCGTCAAACGAGAAGTATCGAAGCACTACGGTTGGAGAAAGGATCACTCATCTGGTACGCAGATTGATATAAGATGGCTGAAGGTGTAGGTGTGGGCGTAGCTGTCCCTAAATGCAGACTATCTAGAGCCCTTGGCAACAACCATCTTCCATCTTTTGTCGTAAGCACTACACCACAATTCCGGGCTAACCGTGCTATGACTATGCTACACTCTGTGCCCTCTTTAATCTTATAACTTGCCCCTTATAGTATCACTTTTAGGGGAGTTTCCCCTGTAGCACTAACTCATAGCCAAGCGACCCCTTAAACAATCTGCAATCTAAATACAAAATTTTCAAGAACGGGTGCATAAATTACACGATTATTTGGCAATTTAGTTTCTCCATTGAGGAATTTGACATTCTTCTTCGTACGGGAACAAGTTAAATGTTATGAATAGGGATACATATTATCAAGAACTAGTTTTCTCGAAAACTATAACCCATTACTGGGTACTCTATAGTGGAGCCAAAAAGGGAGCAAAAAATCAGCGGCATTCACGTCAAAGGATTTAGCTGTTATTTAATACTAAAGCGGCACCTCGTTTTATCGTAGAAATATATTAAATTGTATCCGCTTTTACCCCCTACCAGAAATGAAAACTGCGACTAGAACATTCTGTGTAATTGCCATAATCGACCAAATGGGTTGAATGTGTGAACTTATGCCTAATAATTTGTTGACTGCTGTGAAATAGGCTAAGCTTTTATAGATGAAGTCAAATATTGGTTTAGCTCGTCATCCAGTGGCGCCACACATATATTTATATAGGTATTATATTATTTATATTATAATTATGGAATTTACGAAATTCGTAAATAAACTGGAAATCGGATATAAATTTTATGCCAAGTTTACTCTTAGTTCAAATGTGCTTTTAGAGGGCGGAATATTAAAACATAATATTTTTAGTCGCAAATTCCTCTATAAAATCCTTATTTTACTATAAGGAACGTAACCAGACAGCAACCAACACCTATTATCCAGGCTATGTGCCCCGTCGAGCGCTGAATTACACGTTACAAGCCTGGCGCGTTAAGTGTAATAATTACATATTACCATCAAAACGCTAATGCTTCGATTGCAACAAACACCAGCCGAAAGACTGATCCTACTTAAAGGAGCTCTCGTGCCAGTCGAGCTCCTTTAAGTAGGATCAGTCTTTCGGCTGGTGTTTGTTGCAATCGAAGCATTAGCGTTTTGATGGTAATACGTAATTATTACACTTAACGCGGCAGGCTTGTAACTTGTAATTCAACGCTCAGCGGGGCACATAGCCCGGAGAATAGCTGCTGGTTGCAGTCTGGTTACGCTCCTTATAGTAAAATAAGGAATAGAGGAGTTTGCGACTAAAAATATTATGTTTTAAGTTTACTCTTAGTTGAACATAATATTGCCATTATCCATGTTACAACTCGTCACAAATGATATATTTCGCTTTAATCTTACTTTATTAATATTATATAAACAGAATGATAAAATTTTTCCTTATAATCACCCCCCAACGTTAAAGATTGAGGTGTTGCTCTTTCAATATTAATAGTAACAAGTATTTATGACCCAATATGCGCGGATTTTCATTAAGGAAATATAATAAATTCTCCACGTTCACGGGATAACCAACAGAGATAAGTTACCAGTAACCAGTGTAAGTTAATAATGATTACGTCGTAACACCATTTACTTACTGTAAACATTAATCTGGGCACAAAATCGATCAATTACATACTTCCGGAACAGCGAGAGGTGATTGCGGATTATGTCTTGTATGCAGCGTTGCCAGATTTAGGGATTATCCATAAATTGGGGAAATATAATTGTCGTTTATAAAATAATAATAATAGTAACTACTACTCATTATAATAGTAATAATATTTTACAATTTTTTACCAAAACAAACGGGGTATAAGAAACTAAATGGTAATAGGAAAATCGTACCGAAAGTACCTACTTTTGGGACGATTGAAGACAAAAAATTTTAAATAAAAAAACAAACAACATATGGCATAATAAAAAGTATTATAGAACATTTTGACTCTAACTACCATACAGGGGTTATAGCACGTGACTTCTCTAAAGCATTTGATAGTGTTCGTTTAACCACAAAATCCATCTAAAATTGAAATATTATAAAGTACGAGGATGGGCATTATACTTTTAAGTCTTATTTACTGAATAGACAACAACGCACTATTCTAAGAAAAAAATTTGTAACAAGTAATTTTTCTCATTCAAAGTGAGATAAAAATTAAGAGTGGGGAACCTCAAAGATCAGCCCTAAACCCGTTACTATTTCAGCTGTACGTAAATGATCTGCTTTCACATGTAGTCCACTCAACAGCAACACTGTTTGCTAACGATTCACTTTTCATTGTAAAGGATGATTCATCAAAAATTTTGCATTGGGTAAACAAATGTTTAGATAATATAACGGGTGCAGCGCAATTAAAATTAATTTTGCAAAACCTATTGCATTAATTTTAATCAAAGATCGAGATCAAACATTAATTCCGCCAATTTTAATGTGATTTTCACAGATACTTGCATTTAATGAGTGAAATTTTGGCATTTTTTATTATTAGTCAAATATTAACCTGGATAAACAACAACTATTGGTAACCTATTAAGCAGGAGATTGAGAAAAATAATTTATTTGTTTATAAATATGTCAATAATGGTTTTAGTAGTAGTAGTAGTGAAAAAACTTTCTTTCAATGTAAATATAATCTTTGTAAATAGATTTCATCAATCTTTTATTGTGCTTAATTCAATTTCGTAACTGTTTAGCTTTACCGAAAGAGTGAACTCGTTAATATTATTAAATTAATCAATAAAAATTGATTGAGATCGATTGTAGGTTTTGTTATTTTAAAATTTTATGGTTTAGTATCTCATTACAGCGAATTTGATCAGCAATAACTGATAATGTAATATAATTCTACATGGCAACAGTGGCTATTCAATCATTTCGCTAATCGACAAAGAAAGCAGGATTCCTCCATAATTTAAATAATTTGCTGAGCTACTTTCTGACAATCAGTTTTTCAGTTAACGGCATAGGTGTGCTGCTAATGTGTTTTATTATGGGCAGAATAAATTGCTAATGAAGAATGCCGTCTTACTTTTATTTATGTTTATTTGCTTCTTGTAATTTTCAGTAATGCATATGTTACTTCACGTAGTTTTGTCACTTACTAGTTGAGTAATTGGTCGTTGCCCCTAAAAGAAATATTTTTCAATCCCTGCATCTTACAAGTTGGTCTTCGTTTTTGAGCAAAGATGCATTAAACTATAAAAGACGTAACAAATAAAACTTAAACTAAAATAGACTAGTGGTTTCAAATAAAAAATACAAATCATTAATACAGCAACTAATTCAAAAATAATAATAAGATATTTTATGGCGAATAAATAATAAATAAATCATAAATAAACACCACAGAACTTAGACAACCCCCAATTCTAGAAGCCAGAGGCTTGTGCGGAAGGGGGTTACACATTAAAAAACACGGACATACAACCATGTCCACCGACATTGCCAGTACCGGAGCTGGGGCTCGAACCCGGTAGCGCGATACTCGTGTTGATTAATCGCGATTGCCACCTCGCGCCTTAAACAACGCAGCTATCGACTAGACTAGAAATGGAATAAATGAATAGTTTTAGAAATTTCTGGTTAGTTGCAATTGAGCTTTTTCTGGATGTAATGCTTCACTGGAATGAAATTATTATTATATTTAATTTTATGAAAATGCATTAAACAAATAACTCCAATCAAGGTTTGAACCACGAATATCTCAACATCAAGTTATTTTTAAATTATGATATACAACAGTTATTGCCTTTCTCATGAACTCGCTCTGGAGCCAATCAGACATCCACGGCAGCAGAAACTTTACACATTGACTGAGGCAACATATGACGGAAGTAGAGCTTAAATGTGTATATATTTCCTAAATATTTGAACTAATCATGACCTCCACAAAATCTCCCCCCTAATGAAAGTCTACACATTTTGGACATCTCCAATTCAATCGAGACCATTCTGTAAGGGTGTAGCGAATTTAAATTTTCTAGAACAGAAGTCATTTTACTTTTTCAGTCAGAGGTATATTCACCTGTATACACAGTTCCAGTGCAGTGCTATTGCGCATCGCCAGCCGCAGACTAGTTTCGAGATTGTTAGCTCTCATCAGTGCGACATAGGCAAATGCACAACACCACTTCACTGACCTTCTACAGTCATCAAATTACAGACAAGAGGTGTTCGCAACTTGCAAATAGCTCCATCTGGTGACGACTTATCGCAATCAAGTTGGCGACAAACTCGGACTAAGTATATATTTAACAAAATATATAAGCCAACACAGAAAGTGGATAAATCTGTCTGCTGGGGGCTTGTTGCAATCAGATTTTATTTTGCATTTTCCGATTGAAGACGTAGTGTGTCGGAAGTTATAGGACATTATTTTCAATTGATTTGGAATCGCACATTGTGCACCTTGATTGGTGGCAATGAATCGATATCTTTTCATAGGAAATAGTGGAATACTGGCCTGTCGTAGTAGGTATATTTTTACTTTACTACACTTTTATTATTTTTGTAATAATTTATCCACTTTGTGTTGGTTTATATATACAGGGTGTTCGTTTTCAACCTATCCCCTAGACGTATCTCTGGATTGAATTGGAATATCGTTTTGAAATTTTGGTCGAATGGGTTTTCGAAAAAGACCTACAATTCTAAAATATTTTAGAATTTCTGTCACTTTCGGTTATACTGGAAGTTAACGCCAACTTCGTTGTTTTAAATAGAACCCCCAATTTTTTTAAAATTTCTGGATTCCTCATCAAAATTAAGGGTAAGTTTGATAATACAACCCTACCTTGATTCTCAACAGTTTTTGAGTTATTCCATTTGCTTTATAATTTCTTGCGTTTGCAGCGTCTCCCCTTATTGTGGTTGTCTTTAAAACTAATTGATAGTAAATAATGATATTTTGACATCTTCTTAACATTGTAATGAGATATCGAGTCGCCCAGAAAAATTTTGAAAAAAAAATTAAAAATGTAGTTAAAACATATCTTGAATATCATCAATTTAAAATCGAAAAAACTACATTTTTTTAAATAGCACCCCATATTTTTTTTTATGCAGTTAGATCAACCGCTCAATTTTTAATAAAAAAAAGTATAAGGCACTAAGCGGCTAAAATTGATATCTTGTGAGAAAATTTAAAAACACTGATTTAATACAACTTTTTACAAATGATTTTATTTAATTAAGTTAACACGTAATAAACAATAACGTAAAAACTATTTAAAAAATTGTTCGAATTGTCCATTTACTTCCAAATAAACAGAACAGTAGGCTTATGCTGTGTAAAACACATTAGGTTGCTATGGATACGCGCATTTGAATTCCACAAAATAATTCATTCCATTACAAGCGTTTAAACGAAATGAAATCAAGTCGTTCTACGAATGCTATTGTCTGTTTCGAATCACATGTTTTTCGGGCTGCATACGCTCATGCGCAGTCCATCTTTTACTTGTTAGTCGTTCATTCGATGTCTGTAGCGCAAGCATTATTTGTTTACCAGGCTTTAGTTGAAAGTTTTAAACGTTTGCTGCAACAATGTATTCACATGAAGTTGTTATGGATTTATTTTATCTTCATAAAGATAATCACCTTTTTATAAAAAGAACATGTCGAGCTTTTAACGAAAAATAAACTGGTTCGATGAAATCAAAACCAAATCGTGAACAGACGGTAACTGGGTCTGAAATTAACATCATCAATGTTCTTGGGTATTTCACGAATATCCTCGAACTTCTATTCGAACTGCAATTGGAGCATTGGGAATTTGCCAAACATCCATTCAAACCATTTTATCAGAACATGGAATGCACAATTTCAAAGTCACTCCAGAACAACAGTTATTGCCAAATGATTTTGAACGCAGAGTACGTTTTTGCGAGTTTCTTTTGGTTAAAACTCAAGAAAACCTCAATTTTTTGCGTAACATTATTTGGAAGAATGAAGCGAAATTTAACAGAGAATGGACAGTAAATACGCTTAATAATCACTTTTGGTCTACAAATAATCCTTACTTAAAGCAGGAGCGCGGTTTCCAAGACAAATTTAGCATAAACGTTTTCTATTTACTGAAAGAAAACAAATTAAGTTTTACGATGTACCGGGAAAATTTAAATGGCGCGAAGTATGTAGAACTTTTAAATGGTACCGTAAGAGAATTTCTGGATGACTTCCCTTTGAACCAGCGGGTGACATATTGGTACAGTTGGATGGTGCTCCCCCTCATTGCTCCCAAGCGGTAACAACAGTCCTTAACAACTTGTTTGAAGATCGCTGGTTAAAGCGCTTAGGACCATTGGATTGACCGGCTCGATCCCCAGATCTAACACCGTTAGATTTTTTTCTTTAGGGTACTTTAAAAGCCCTAGTTTATGAAACAGAGATACAAAATATCGAATATTTGCAGGAACGAATCACTACAGCAATAGCAGAAATTCCTCCTGAACAAATCCTTGATGCTGTCCTATCTGTCAAGAAAAGAGTTTTAAAATGTTTGGAAGTGAATGGACAACAATTCGAACAATTTTTGAAATAGTTTTTACGTTATTGTTTATTATGTGTTAACTTAATTAAATAAAATCATTTGTAAAAATAAAGAAGTTGTATTAATCAATTTTCTCACAAGATATTAATTTTAGCCGCTTAGTGCCTTATACTTTTTTTTATTAAAAAGTGAGCGGTTGATCTAACGGTATAAATAAACTATGAGGTGCTATTTAAAAAAATGTAGTTTTTTCGATTTTAAATTGATGATATTCAAGATATGTTTTAATTTTTTTTCAAAATTTTTTTGGGCGGCTCGATATCTCATAACAATGTTAAGAAGATGTCAAAATATCATCATTTACTATCAATTAGTTTTAAAGATAACCAGAATAAAGGGAGACGCTGCAAACGCAACAAATTATAAAGCAAATGGAATAACTCAAAAACTGTTGAGAATCAAGGTAGGGTTGTATTATCAAACTTACCCTTAATTTTGATGAGGAATCCAGAAATTTAAAAAAAATTGGAGTGTTCTATTTAAAATCGACCAAAATTTTAAAACGATATTCCAATTCAATCCAGAGATACGTCTAGGAACACCCTGTATTGTTACTACCAATTTAACAGGCGAAACAATTTTTCATTAAATAATTGCCACAAGAGTGGTTCGGACTCCATAATAAACTGTAGTTCCTCATCTCTTTTTACCCAACAGAAGATCCTTGAGATCTTCAGGGGGTTACTTCGATAACTTCGAAGGCGGTTAAGAAAACAGTAATATATTGCAATTATTCCAAATAAAGGCTAGATATTCATATTGTAAGGAATATATTATGTGCATCTTTTATCATGATACATCTAAATGCAGCTTAGCTAGAAGAAACCTTTGTTTATCACGATACATATTATTAAGACACCTGGGGGCATCACGTCCCTCCCTTAAAGGAGCGCCCGTGCTACTGAGAGCAACTCGAAGATGTTATCCAAGTCAGCATCCGTAGGAGGAGTTCGCGTGCAGTGCAACTACGACACGACATTCGAGCGGTCACCGCCCTTTCTTTTAACCTATATCCAATTCGCGATGCACATCTGTTACTTCAACCTTCATTTGACGCTCAACTCGACTGCCATAGACCAAATCGGCTTAATTTATGTACTTTGAAATCGGTGACTGATATCTCGCCCGTGGGATTGTCGTGGAATATTGCGAACAGTTCGTTTCCGTTCAATTCTGCTTTGTTATAATGTAACACCGTATCTGGTGCATCTTGAGGCATAGGTAAGACGGGAAGTAAGTTAGTAGTGTAGTTTGATTGGTAAGGGGCGACTGGCGCATTGTAATAAATTATACAGGTTGAGGTAATAGTGCGCTCGACTTCGATATCTCAAGTTCCAAGATAGCTAGAAATTTAAAAAAAATACAAGTAAACTACATAAAAAAGTGGAATGCTATAAATATCAGTACGTTTTTAGAAACCTCTTTCTAGACTCCTTTCACTCCTATATTATTATTGACCATCTCCCAACCATTTGGATCTACTGATTTTTTTTTGTTGAAACAATGCCATCTGCAGATGAATTTTGAAAAAACCATTACAGTCGCCAGTATGGATGTTAAGAAAATGTTATGTAAATATCAGTTACGAGACATGAAGGTTTTGAATCATTTTTACTTCCTAAAAATTATACAGCGCGGCCAAAAAAGATTTTTTCATTATGAATTTTTATCATTTTTTTACAAATAGAACACCCTGTACATTTTTTGATCATATGATGAGGAACTGAAGGAACAACATTTTTGTATGTACATCTCTATGGCTATTGTAACCATTTTCGCTTTATTAAGCAATAAGCACAAAAAATTAGGTTTTTTCAAATAATTGACCAGAAAAAAATATAATAAGTGCTCCGCATGTTGCCCATTCTGATTGATGCACATATCTATGCGTCTTTTAAATGAAGTTTCTAGTGTTCTACAATCCAAGATATGGAAGAACAAATAACCCTGGAAATATCTTAAACTGGATAATATCTTACATGGAAGGCAGAACGCCAAGAGTAAGGTAAATAATGAAACTTCTGCATCACGGAACTTAAATCTTGAAGTTCCCCAAGGGTCTGTACTCGGCCCATTCTTGTTTTTACTCTATGTAAATGATATGCCAAACTACATTAAAACTGGACATGTAACCATGTTCGCAGATGACACTATAATTACGGTATCTGCAGATGACCCCGAAAAAGTAGAACAGTTAGTCTATAATTATCAATAATTTGAGCATATGTTGCCAAAGAAACAGACTTATCTTAAACGATAGAAGAACTGTCTGTCTAAATTTTGGGCTTCAGAAATTGCTACCATGTACAGTAATATGTGACCATCACAAATGGCCAATAAATAAATAAATAAATAACTACTTTTCGATCAATAACACCAACAGTTTTAAAACAGTAGAAACTGAGTGACTAACTAGATACTAAAAAAAATCAACACAAATCAGTCATTGGAACTTTTAAGCATTTTAAACTATGAAAACGTAATTTTTTTCCCCCAGGACAGAGACCTAATTCAAGTTTTAGGTAAAAAAACAAATTCAGGCCAATTTATGAAGTGATATTATATACCTATCTCTCATGGCATTGCAACTTTAAATTGGTAAAACTAATTAATTGTACTACTTGGGGGGGCTTGCTGTTCATAATCAACAATCCCAACTGCAACGTTCAATTATTTCGTAATTATGTTATTAAAAATTCCTTAATTAAAGTGAGACTGTTGCATCACATAACTTACGTAAGACTCGTTCAGGTGAAAGTGGTGACCTGTGATAGCCAACCTATTCATGAAAGCTTTTGAAGAGGAAGCCATACGCTGCAGTGAGAATAAACCAAAGTGCTGGCTACGCTACGTAGACGATACGTTCATCATATGGCCACATGGAGAATCATCTTTATCTGTTTTCTTCGACCATTTGAATAAACAGCATCCAAGCATCAAATTTACAATGAAGACCGAGCAAGATGGAGCTTTACCTTACTTAGATGTATTAGTGAAAAGATCACACAATGGCAAGCTGGCCCAAGGTGTCTACAGAAAGAAAACGCACACCGATCGTTACCTACATGCGACATCTCACCACCACCCACAACAGAAGAGAGCATTAATTAGAACCTTGATCCACAGAGCCAACACAATATGCGACGACGGGAGCAAACCCGAGGAACTACAGAATGTCCAACAAGCTTTAGAGAAGAACGGATACAGTCAAAGCAATATACAACGAGTAGTAAATAACCAGAGGAGAACTACAGAAGATGAACAGCAACAACCAACAACGTATGCATGCCTACCCTACGTCGCGGGAGTCACAGATAGGCTGAAGAAGATTTTATTCAAAAAGAAAGTAGGTGTACGGTTTCGAACAGTGAAGAAAATACAGCAGATGCTTCCCTCAGTCAAAGACCCTGTCCCCAAACTGTTATCAAAAGGTGTTTACCAGTTGAAGTGCACATGTGGTAAGAGCTACATCGGACAAACAGGACGGAGTATCCAGTGCAGAATCAAAGAACACCAGAGAAATACCAGATTTGGATACACGGATAGGTCGGCGATAGCAGAACATGTCCATAATAACGAGAACCATAAAATCGACTACGAGGACGTCAATATATTAGACAGGAATACGCGCTATTATCCGCGAATCATTAGGGAATCACTGGAGATTATGAAAAACGTGAACAACTTTAACAGAGAGGATGGGTATCGACTTAGTAACACGTGGAGACTGGTATTGCCAAGTACCAGCACCGTAGTAAGTCACGGTCAACCAAACACGACGAATGAGCAGCGAAGTGAACCAAGCGCGACCAATGACCAACGAAGCGAAGCGGCGCCTAGGTATATAACGAGGAGTGTAACACAACAGATTCAGTCTTTAGAATCCTTCTGAAGAAGCTGACAGGATGATCAGCGAAACGTCAAGTCAAGTTCGACGACCACGGCAAGACCCGGAAGAATCTACTTCATTAGACAATGGCCGTGAAAACCTGCATTCTACTATTCATTTCGAAAGTTACAGAGTAACAACAGCTCCAATATTTCCTCTTCTTCCATCTAAAAAAGCAGAAATAATTGCGTTTGATATTTACGAAGAGCCATAATTTTTATGTTCACTTGATCGACATTCACTGGCAACTGATTTCTCGCAGTATAGATGCCATCTCACCTAGCGTCTGGACGCGGCGGACACACGCTGCTGTCGGATGCCGTGTACAGCGCGTAGTCAACCAAGCACCGCTCACTCAAGCTTTAATCTATAGTAACCCGTGAGTCACGCACGCGTGACTCTAACAAACCATGCTCATATTATAACTAGCAATAGATTACAGCGTGTGTGAGCGGCGCTTGGCTGACTGCGCGCTATACGTGGCGCATTGTCCTAACATACCGTGCCTTTAGATGTACACAGCTTATGAGGATTTACTATTACTTCTTTGGGAGTTATCTGTGACATTGTATAAAAGAGATTGAATCACAGATATATGCCTAAGATTTTGAGTACACATCAAGTGAGTCAAGAAATAAGATTTTATCACTCACATCACTTTTGGACTGAACAAAAAAGAATTGCCCCCTTTTGTGTATAAGAGAATATATAGTTTGATGATTTAATTCAGACCTCTTCAATTTTGCCCTTATTTTTTATGTGTCTAAGAAACATATATCCCAAAATATTTGCTAGTTGAACCCAAAATCTGGCTATTTGGATTCACAACATTATAAATTTTTTTTGTTAACCAAATTGCAACCAATTTTCAGAGATGTGTATAAGAATTATAATATCTCAAACCATTGCCGAACATTTGATCCGATGTGTGCGATTTATATGACTGATGGTCGAGAGGTGAGCGCACTTGCCTCTCACCCAAAAATTCCGGGTTCGATCCCCGGTCGTGGCAGTGGAAAATACTGTGAGAGGGATTTTTTCACTATACACGGATATTGGGTGTGTGTCCCTTGTCTCTAAATGTGTAGCCCCCTCCCACACAAGGCTCTTCTAGAGCCTTCCGGGATAAAGGAGGTCGTCATTATTTGTGGTGTATGTTATGTTATTATTATAATCATCGTCTAACATACGCAGCTGTCCCTTAAAGTGCAGAAACAAACGACTGCACTAATTTTTTTCTACGAGCAATAATTTTGACTGGACATTTAGTCACAAGTTTAACTGAACCTTTCCAGAACGATTACATCAATTTTATATCGTTAACTTGTATTTAATATAACATATTGTAAATTTAGTTTCTAAAAAAAATTTAAAAGGCAGTTTTAATTTTCGAATATAAATAAATATTAATTTACTAGATGACCCGACAGATGTCCTGTCACAACAAACATCACTGTTACAAAAAGCACTTTCAGTTTTTCCCGAATTTTCCAATATTCGGGGCAGCTCTTTCAATTTTTTTTCCCTAAAAACCTTCTTCGGACTATTATGAATATCCCTGTCTCAAAAAGCGCTTTCAGTTTCTCCAGAATTTTCCAATTTTCCGGGCAACTTTTCCAATTTTTCTTTCCATAAAAACCTTATTCAGACCATTAGTCCTCGGGCGAACATATTATTCTCAGCCAGTCGGACAACTTTTTCCTGTACGAAAAATTTCGGTAGCGGGGCGTTTTTTCGTGGAAGCGCTTCAAACTTGTGGATCTGGTGAAAAAAAAATTATTACCTCAGCATAGTTTTTCATTTTAATCGCAATTTTTTTTTTTTAAGAGAAACGTTGTGTCGGAAAAATGTATTGAATCGTTTCACGCATCCGACACCCCTTACACGGGGAAGTTATAAAAAAAAATTACTACCTCACAGCTGCTTTTTATATTATTTATTTAATATTGTCCGACAAAAATTTTTGGGCAATTTCGTTGTTCGACACCTTAAAGTTAAGAGTTTCATGCAACTCCTACAGTTACTACCTCACATCTAACTGTTGTACCTTTTGTAATGATGTATGCAATACATTGAACCATCTGTCCGACAAAAATTTTGGAGATTTTCGGAAAAAATTGAAAAAACTGAAAAAACCGAATTACATACAACGTTGCAAGACTTTAATAATTTAAATGTGTAAAAATAAATAAATTATAATTCAAATGCATTGATAATTTCAATATATAGAATACATACATTAGTAGAGTAGAGTAGAGTAATTTAGAATTTTATAATATACATAGGAAACTGCCCAAACTCCATGGTTTGTATACATCGAGCGGACTCCCTGTCGAGCACCCAATCGGGAATTGAAGATGAAGCGGAAGTGGAAAGTGAATCGGAAAACGATGAAGGTGATGATTGAATATAATGTAAAAAATAACCAAATTGAAAAAAATGGTCCAAAAAAAAAAAATAAAAAAAAAAAGATTAATGAAACATATCTTAGTCATCTGCACGTGTTTTTGTATAGAAATCATTGTGATCTTAAAAATTTTACGATTTTTTAAGAGTCCGATAAAATTTAACAAAAGTTTTGTTTAAACAATTAAACTATACAAATTATTTTTGCGATGCGATGCGATGCGATGGGGGCGAGCATAGGTGGTGCGTCTTTACTATGTACATGCGATGTAAAGTAACGTCAGGCGCGGTTAGTAGTTGGATGGGTGACCATTCCAACGAAGACCGCGTCCTCGCCTCACAAGCTATACAACCCTAGGTGAGGGTTGTATAGAGGATATACCATCCTTCGAAGGGGATATAAAGCCGTCGGTCCCTTGTCTATTAACTGTTAGCCAAGTAAAAGATGCCTACTGTTCTTAAGAGAAGAGGTTCGGCAAAATTCCTGGTTGGGGGTAGCTCGTCTACAGGCGTTGGTGTTAGGCCTCAATAGCGGAAGTAGGCCGATGTTAAGTAAATGTATAAGAAAAAATGTTTGCAAAATTTTGTTCGGCATGTTAAATATGCTTGTATACCAAATTTCAACCCCCCAGCTGAACTAGAAGCGATTTTAGCATTTTTGCGAAAATTAAATTTTATTGTTTTTAGTGCTTTCATGTTGCAATAGAATCTCAAATTTTTACTATGTTATGTTGTCATACACGGGCATTTTTAATTTTAGGCCTGGGCCTGAGGACTATTAAGAACATTTAAAAAAAATAGCCAAATCGGTCCAGCTGTTCTCAAGTGATGCGCTTACCGACGAACAAACTGATGATAGTTATCTGTTTTAAGGTCAGTAATTTTTGGAATTTTAAAATTTGGCCGTTTTTGTGAATTTTTCCGTTTAGTAGGTTGTATTATCACATTTATGCTATTTCTGAACGTACATTTAATAATATTGAACATCCTCTATTCGAACTAAATTGTGTTTTCAGTATTTCACGTGAATAACTTCAAACGTAACATTTTTTAAATTAAATTAAATCCTATTTATTTTACAAAATATATAAGCCAACACAAAGTGAATAAATTATTACGAGAAATTGGGTGAGATATAAAGAATTAAGAAATTATACAGTTCAAAACGGGTGCAAAAAGTTCAGAATTCTTGCTGTAGACTAATTTTTGGACTACGAAGATTTGATTCGGTGTCTGAAAAAATTAATAATCTTAAATGGTTAAGAATGTCAAACAGAGTACTACATCACCTTGGTACGTTCATACAAAATTTGTTAAATACCCCCCACTCCTCCTCTGCCCTTAAAAATAAATTTATAGCTAGATCAGTTGTTCACTCCAGGGATATTCGATATAAATTAAAATTAACTATGCCTCATCATCACACGGCCATGTTTAAGAGAGGATTCTTATTTAATTCTACAAAGCTCTCAACTCATTACCTGAAAACTTAAAAAACATGGAACCAAGAAAATTCAAATACAAATTTAGAAGTTATTTACTAAGTAAGTAGCTGCAAATATAATTTTAAGTACCGACTTTACTATTTAGCCTATATATGTCTACCAAACAGGGAATTTTATTAGCTGTTTTCTTTTCTTTGTGGAGTGGTTTTCGGGTTCTCTTCCGCGTTGACTGTTCGGGTACATGGTGTTTTGATCGCCTTGTCGTGGTCTTCTTCAGAGGCGAAATAAAGCCTCTGGAGGGGGCCATGTCTGGTTGTCGGTGCGTCGCCTATTCGGGGTAGTCGGCGGGAGGGAGGACCTAAGAACTATCTAGCAAATTATCAACTCCTGAAAGCTATATAACCTAAATATTTCAATAAATTATTTTAATGTTTTTTTTTATATTATTGCCACGCACTTTATTCAATAGTTTAGCGTTATGATTAATGGCTTAATTTTGTGGTTAAGTATGAGTAGTTTTAAGCTTAAGCTTAATGTATAAAAAAAGCCGATTTATTATTATTATCATTATTATTAAATAATACCTACTACGACATAAAACGCACATTGTGTTGATTGGTGGCAATGAATCGATTTCTTTTCATAGGAAACAGTGGAATACTGGACTGTCGTAGTAGGTATATTTTTACTTTACTACATATTTATTATTTTTGTCACATTTACTTTGTTATTCCAATTATTCATATTTAACTTTGTAACTATAAAATGCTATATCGTTGTTAATACTCCTCAAGTGTATTCTGGAAAATTGTATACATTTAGAGCGGATTTGAAAAAGTTCTTATGCCTAAAGTAGAAACTGAAATTCCGAACGCAAACATGTCTCTTTTATTTTGATAAATTGGTCAAAGAGGACAATGGGTTCACAGAATATTAACCGTATTGTTTTTTTGCCCCATTATCCCCCAGTTACCAGTAAAGCTCGAGTGGTACGCCTTCAAATTGACCCAAATCTCCTATTTCGATTGCCGTGGGAGAGCCGTTTATATTTTAATGTTGTTGTGTACCTTGTTTGTAATCATTTTATGGCGAAACGCATTTAACTTTATCTTGTTCTCGTTTTTGTGATCCATTCAAACACGGCATTTATCACAATTTTGCTTTTTTAAGGAAACTTTTTTATCCGTCAATTTATGTTATATGGAGAACTTGAGCAATCGATTACCGAGAAAGTTTGACGCGGAAGGTGGTGGCCGAGTGAACATACAGATTGTCCCAATTGATTTTAAAGCGATATGTTCACGCCAAAATGAGTTAATCACCTTTGATCACGTTTAAAACGTCGACTTGTGCGACTGGGAGACTTAAGTTAATTAAAGATGGACATTTTGATAACTCAATTAAATTCAGTCGAGTGGAATGTACTCCAGTTACTAAAACTGCGTATATTTAAACAACAATAGAAGTTTGTTGTATATATTGGGTCAAACGAGTACTGGGCGATGCTTTATAATCTCTAACAAGCAACAGTGATTTCCAAAGGTCGTGGCAAGGTAAGCATGGTTGGCTGTCCCCGCTCGAAAGTAGCCCATATCAGGGGGGTAGATTGTTACTGTTATACCAATTTACCCCAAAATATCAACTTCAATACAAAAAATGTTAGTTTGTGAAAATTAGGAAACACGCAATTTAATGTTAAATTTATGAATCACTAAAGTAAGCCTAATTTAAACAAATGCCATCCTACCATTATTCCATTTCCAGTATACACAAAAACTAAAACTTGTCAGATTTGCGACACATAAAATAATGTCGTGTTCTCCCTTTTCTCTTCCAGGGTTGACAAGAATTCCGGTTTTTGTCAAGTTCTTTATGCCTTTGCGTTATTGTGTCGGTATTGGAAATTATTTGAATTTTTGTGTCAGCTTTTGTATTTGCTAAAAATATAACTATACTCTATTTGCTGAATAGAAATAGTTAAGCCACTCCAAAAAAGTGCACATTCCCATAATACAACCAACCATTTTATGTTTTTGATGTTGTTTAGTTTTGGCGTTTGTTAAAAATTGCTGTTAAGTTATTTTATCTAACTTTCTCCCTCCATACAGGATCAGGACTTTCGTTTTTTCTTGTGCAAGCTGCAGATGTTTTGCTCTGATTTTTTGGTCTATCCTATGTAGGGCTATGTGGCCGTATCATCTGCAAATCCAAAAACTTTTACTCGTTCTGGTTGGTGTGTTTTAAGCACATCGTCGTAGTAGGTGTTCCGCGATATGGGACCCAGAACTGACCTCTGTGGAGCACCACTGGTTGCTTTCATACGATGTTTCTCGACGAGGATCCATCAATCCTCTAGGTAGCTACCTATTATTTTTGTGACTTATCCACTGACCCTCATCTAGGTAAGTACTTGCATGATTCGACGCCGTGTTAAATGAGTTTTTAATATCGATAGTTATTAATGCTCTATTCTATTCTTATTCTTGGCAGTTTCTACTGCCTCCAGGACTCGTTTCATGGCTTCTATGGTCGATCTTTTCTTCCTGAAACCGTATTGGCTATTTGCTAGCTTCCCTTCCACCTCGCCAAGTTTTGCTACTATCAATTGCTCCAGTGCCTTTCCCATTATATCTAGTAGGCATACGGGTCTGTATTTTATTTCTGATTCGCCTTCTTTCCTAGGTTTTTCTATCGGCACCAGCTTAGCTGCCTTCCAAGTATTTGAGAATGCCTCCTCTTTCAGGTAATAGTTCATCATTTTGAGGATTTCCTTCGGGAATTCACTTATTATTGCCTTGAAAATTTCGGGATGTAGTTGGTCCGACCCGGGGACTTCTTATTTTTGATGCGATTAGCTGCATTTATGATTTCCTCTTCAGTGAACATAGGGATGTCCTGTTTGTTCATTTAGTCCCATGTCTGTTCCTCATTTTCTGGGAATAGGTATTTAGCTATCATTAGCTGCTTATCGTCATCGTGTATCTCTTCGCAAATTTTCCTCCAGAATCTTTTTTTTTTGCTGCCATGATTGCATTTCTCAATTTTGTTCTTTTAGATTGTAGTAGCTTCTTAGCTGTTCCTTCTCTACCTCTATCTGGTCATCTCGTTTGTTTGCTTTGTTTTTCTTTTGGCTGCGTGACACTGTTCCCTTAAGCTCGCGATGCTTTGATTTCAGCTTCCTTCTGGATCGTCTTTCTTTCGTTGGAAAGGTGTTTTCGGCGACTTTGTTGATTGCTTCCATGCCAGCGTTTGCGTCGATATACAAGCCTAGTCTACAAGTAAGTCGATCATTTACGAAGCAGATATGGTGAGAGCCGAATTCCTGCATCTTGTCAAGTAATCTCTCATTGTACCAAAATAGTCGTAGATGAAATGGCAAAAGAACAAGGTTACACAGTTTTGCGATTGCCTCCATATCATTGTGAATTCAATCCTATTGAATTAATATGGGGCCAAATAAAAAGAGAAGTCGCCAGGGAAAATAGGACGTTTAAAATGAATTTCAGTAATCTATTGGAAATGTTTCTGCCGAAAATTTGAAAAAGGTCATTCGACATGCGCAAATTGAAGACAAAAAAATGTGGCAGGTTGACATTACAATGGGCATTTGTTACGTGGCCTATGTCCATTTAACAGTTTTATATAAAAACTAGTATTTTGTTTATGTTTGGCACAATCTGTGTATCATTTTGATTCAGGTTTTGTAAGTGAAACTGTTATCAACTAACAGAATTTTACTTGTGTAACTGCTAAACCATTTCACACTGTTTTATGTACATATTTTTATATCTTAGGAACTCAGTCATGTTCTATTAACTATTATGTATCTCTGACAGCATTATTTCAGGAAACGATTGTCTACAAAACATTTATTTACATCAGATACCTTAATTTCAATTTTTATATTTTTGTTTACTATGTAAGTACATATGGTTATTTTCCTTACCTTTTCACATTACTAGGTATATATAGTATATATATCCTATAAGATGTAATATATTTACTGAGTTCTCACAATACGTTTTAATATTTATTTACAGCTGTTCATATTGTTGGTTATGTACAAAATAGAAATTACAAACTGAGGCAAAGGCAAATTAGCTGTGGTATGGAAGTAATAAAAACTATTATTATTGATTCCTTTTATCGATCATATGCCACTATTTTAGTTGTGAGTACGGGAATCTACAAGGCAGGTTGTTGCGCTTAACTCGATAGTTGACAGATGGCCATACCTGTACTATTTTTATATTTTATAGCTTTCAATTTAATTAGGGAATTAGATTTCTCAAGTTTATTTGGTAGCATTATTTTTCAGTAAGTATGACAAAAAAAAGTTTACCTTATCAGTAAAATTCACCAGGAAATCATTTGCTTGCAGCCTTTGTACTGATTCGAACGTATATAAATTTTAACTGTGGACTTCAGTAATTGATATTACATTTTTATTTCCGCGTTAGCAACAACATTAAGGTAATTTCATTTATTACTCATTTAAAAATTTAATTAATCTTCAATTTGTGTCTTTGATGTAATTTCAATTATTTTAAAATAAATTTAAATTCTACTTATTTTCACTATAGATGGTGCCCAATTTAACATCAATTTTTCTTTGTCTCCTTTTCTCGAAATAAACAGAAATCTGTCATTTATGCTGTACGTTTCAGAAAGGGTAAGTTTCTCCACTCTTACAAATACTCTGGATCCACGGTTCTCTGCTCCGACTTAAACCAGCTAGTCGTCTGCATATGTTGCCTCAATTCTTTCTCAAAAATAAATAATAAGGGAAAGGAGGTAACATATTGTAGTAAAGCTACTGATATTCATGTCGGAAGTGCCTCTTCTTCTTCGTCTGAATCAGAAATGGACTAACAGCTGTATGACATGGTACAATTGTGAATAATTATCTAGAAATTGTATTAGTATATATTTTGGATAAAATAAATAAATAAAATAAATATAAATTGTTTCACATTATATCGTACAAATGTAACATGTCATTTTCTATATAGAAATCAAAAAAACAAGTACCGTATATATATTTGTTTTTTGTTATAAATAATAAAAAAAATAGATTTATTGAAAACTATACAAATGACCCGTGTCAGTTGATTTACTAAAAAAAAGGAAAATTTAAGTACAAGATACAAGGAAATTGGTTTAAACATGTTAATTTGAGAAACGGGTTCCTAACAAAGGACACCGCTGACTGATTTACTGTACATGTCGGGTCCCCATAACAAGGAAAGTTCCTCTTTATTTCGAAGGATTACATCCGGCTTGTTCTAATCCTTCGTAGAGGACACCCACATATCTCACTTTCTTTATTGCCATGTTCTAAAGGAGCGCAGCCTACATAACGATAATCAACGCTGAATATTAGGCAGTCGCGTAATCGCCCGTCGAAATGTGTAATTTCACAAATGGACCGAATAAATGTTTAATGCGCGTCGCATTTACTCTTATCTCCCGTGAAAATGAGTCTAAGTTTTTACTCTAAATGAGACTTATATTAACATTGCGCGAGGAAATGGGCGAATATGAAGGTAGAGTTCATGTTATGATGTCATCTGTGCATTAGCAACACTTAGAGGACTTTACTTACTTTTATACTGATAGCTCCCTCAGAAAGTTTTGTCGGGAGATATTTTTAAGATATATTTAATAAATTGTTTATTACTTCCTTGAAGTTAAAATTCTGAGCTCTTTAAGAAACCTTTGTACACATACTTTATTGGAGTCGTTGAAGGATTGTAGGGAATTTTTTGGTTACAGCGAATTTATAATCAGATTTTGGCACGACATCGAAAAAAATGTCTCATTTTAGGCTGGTCCTTATTTTCGATTCTGAACAACTCTCTTCCGACACTCCCTGAATTGATTACTATTTATTAAACAAACATTTCTTTAAAAGCAGAGTCCAATCAAACACTGAAAAACGGGGGCCCAGACAGGGTTGCAAAAGTTTAAAACAAAACTGTTTAAAACACATGTTCGATGCATGTTTAGGACACACTTGCATATCAGACATAAATAGTTTAAATTATGTTTTAAACATATTTAAAATAAAATTGTTTTTGCTTGATTTTTGATAATAAATTAAAGCAGCGTACTAATGCAAAGTTTTTAACAAACACTGAAATGAACATTGTATAATAGATAAAAATAATCCTGAGTGAGTAAACGTCATACATCAAATCAAACAAAACAAAAACGAAAAAATCCTTATTATTAATCCCAGCGACCGACCACGTTAGATGTGCAGAGCCCTCCGTCCTGTGGTACCAGAGTAAGGTAAATTTACTAAGTCCACAAATCCCCAGTGGCATTATTTTTATAAGTCCGAAAATACCTTAAAATATTTTACAAGTCCATTTGACGTCACTCTTTCAGTATCTGGGAATAATTTAATTATTCCGTAGTCTTCTGGCTGCTGCCGTCCTACGAGGTACAGATGTTTACGGCTTGCTCCGGTACTGTAACCAAAATATCGCCAGTCCACAAATTAAGGTATGTGAATTTTCCACAAATCCGTATTTGAATTATTTCTGTAAGTCCACAAATCTGTCGTGGATTATTGTTCTAAGTCCCAAAAATAGTTTGCCTAGTCCGTCTGACGTCAAAGTGCTGTTTCTCTCATTCCTTCATATTTGAAGAAAGTAATTGATTTCATACCGTGCTGGCAGTCAGCGAGAGCGACTCGAAGTAAGCAGACGTGTTACCTCCGAGATTTGAACCTAAGGTATTGTAATATATTAAATTCCGAGCCGCGGAATTTCTGTTAAGTCCAGCCTACGTCATCGTACAATAGCGCATCGTCTAGCGCCTACTCCCACTCCTGTGGTAAGAGGTTTCGCTGATAAAAGAGTTCCTGTGTAGCCAAGAAATGAGTCAGCCAGGGCGACTCATCGGGATCAGACGTCTCCACTCCGAGAAGCGAACCCAGGTGCCAGCTGTCATAGTTGAGCCGTAAGATTTTGGCCAAATCCAGTCTACGTCATCCACCAGAAGCACATTCATCTGACGCCTACTCCCACTCCCGCTGTAAGCTGTTTGCTGATTAGGAAAGTTCCTGTTGGCCTGAGAGAGGAGTTAGTCCGATCTGACCGTTCCTGCAAGCGGACTTGCCTAAGTCCAGACCAAGAACCTGCTATCCCAATCTGGTGCTGCTGGTATTTCCGTTGTTATACTTGCCTCCCTCCTGGTCCTTAACAACTTATAGTTTTTTTATATATAGCTTTTTCATAGTAAGTACTTAGAGTTGTAATTTTAGGTAATCGTAATATACTGTATTTTATTGAAAAATCCTGAGTTTGACTGTTTGTGTGTGAACGTCTAATTTCCCATACATTGATCCTCTGGAGTAAACTTTCTCCACTTGAGCTACTCAGCCTCGTGTATTCGGCTTGAGGGTAGTGCGTCTTATCACTTGAACTAGGACTGGCACCCGAGCAAACCGAAAACTTGTTTTCGGAGCTCGTATGTCAAAGAGTGGTCGCGTCCTTTTCTCCACGTGAACTTGCGAGGTGGAGAAAAACGCGTCACAACCTTTAAAATAAAAACAAATCATATATTTGAAGTTTTAAAAATAATAATTTGACAAATTTAGCCAGGATAATTTAAAGTTAAGATGTGGCTAAACGACATACCATTATATAATATCAAGTAAAGTTCAGAAATCACTTGTCCGTTAGTTGCTAGTATAGTGATTTAAGGGTCTCTTAATCAGGAAGAGGGACCCCTAATCCTACAAATCCTCATATCATAATGTAATGTGATATACCCGCACATACCTAACAAACTTATAGTCATGTAGAGGATGAATTTCAGTTTGGCAGTAGCCAGTAGTGACACAGTATCACATTTAAGCATAATATACATACAGTAAGGCCCATAAGTAATGGATGTAATGCGTGTAATAGCTCATTTGAAAGGATCTTTAATTCTCTATCCTGCAATATAAATTTTTTTGAATTTCTCTAATTTTTTTATTGAAGAATATTACATTTTAACGTTAAGTAAATAAAAGAACATGAAACAGTTAAAATCAGATGTTCAAACTGAGCGCCCGTAGCTTCTTGACAATATTGTATCGATTTGATTTATTTCTTGCCTTATTCTGTCTTTTAAATCATCGACGTTGAAGTAACCCCATACAAAATAGTCAAGCGGGGTCAAATCGGGAGAACGGACGGACCACTCAATTTTACCGCGTCTACCGATCCACCTATTGGGAAAAAACTTGATTGAGATAAAAAATGTGATGTTGCTCCGTCCTGCTGATACCAAATATTTCTACCAATTTCATTAGGGTTGACATCATCTGGGAAAAGTATTCTTAACTCTGGAACTAAGAAATTTTGCAAGAAATCCAAGTAACGCACTCCAGTTTAGTTTAGGATACATTTGATTTTATACATTTCAAAATTTTCAATTTTAATTTTCATGATGTGGAATATACAAAATTCCAAAAATCTTATAATGCTGGATAGAGAATGAAAGACCCTTTGAAATGAGCTATCGCACTCACCCTCGTTCCATTTAAAATTTGTAAAGGGTAGCTGTCACTCCAAGGGGATTGAAGGGGTAGGTATAAAATTATGCTCAAAAAATATCATTTTAGAATTAAAAATTGGCGTGTTTCAGGATTTTATTCATAAATTGTTAATTACGTAAATAATGAATTTATCCGTTACTTATGGACTTCACCTTATAACTATTCCAGGCCCCGGAGCAACACCTTAACATTAATAAATCTAGCTCAAATTTTACGAACATTTTTTAAATTAATTTAAACTACTGTAGGGGTTGCGACAGAAAGAACTACTTGCTTTTTGCAGATATCTATTTCAAAGACAACAACAAGGTTCAATCAGATAGAAAGAGATAAATGTCCTAAATTTCAATCCTGTTAGGACTAAGGAAATAACTAATAACGTGTGCTATCCACACCCTAATTATTTTATACACAACCGATACTAAAATACTGTTATTTGTTTTACTTGAAAAATTCAGAAATAAATTTTGAACGCAAAATTATTCCTAACTGATAAATAATCAAGGAGATATCGTTTTAAAATATCTATGGCCATTCCTTTAATAAGAACAATAAAAATCTAGGTTATATACAGGAATTTGTGCCAATTTTTTCTTGCCAAGTTCTCCAGGACAATAATCCTTTTGGAACCGAACTGAAAACATGTCATCTTGTAATTTATTTGGCAGAGATTGTTAGTGAGTTTTTTAGCTTTGTAATCTACTAAATCAAGATTTTTTATTATTCGGAATAATGGGACCTAAGTCAAAATTTACACATTTTAAACAAGGATGTTACTGTATTGATGCCTGCCGTCTATATAATAAAAAAATAGCAAAGTGTGAACTAATTTTATATAACTATCTTCTTAGTTTATGAGATATTTGATATTAGCCGTTGTGATATTTTCAGTGCAGGTGATCGTTCAGTCTCTCAAAAACTATTAAGTTTAGACATAAGACACTGGGAACAAAAAATCTTAGTAGAATGTAAATCTAAAGTTCAATACAGGATGCTCCATTAAAAGTATCGAAGTAGTTTCAGTCTAAAAGCCACTTTTTGTAGCAGCGGTTCAACAAGAAATGAAACTTTGATAACTTTATCAAATTTTATTTATTGGGAGATTAATAAGACTGATTTCAGTTTTAATAATCGCCTGATGATACTGACATGGTTAGCGAAACCCGACACCCGAGTAGCATTTTTTTAATGGCTTTGAGTCTCAAACCATGCAGCTAATAGCAAATTAAGTATGCAATAGGAAAGAAGGAGAAAAGAAAACGAGAGAAAACAATAAAAAAGATTTGTACCTAGAGCAAAACCTAATTCAAACCAGTAGAGATATCAGTTAAAAATTATACGAAAAGACAGGGTCACACATTTCTCGTTCAGGTGTCGATCAGGACATTATTATAACTTAGACAAAACTGGGTAGACCTCGGAGAGTACGGACAACCAATACAGGGAAAAGCATAGGGTGTACGAAATTAATCTATAACTTAACATCGAGTAGTATATTAGATTTGTAATGTTCAAATGTTTTGGCGTTTTGAAAAAGTGGTTTTTAGACACCAAAGATATTGATTTGTGGAAAATAACTCTCATACGAAAACGCCCTTACCGCCAGAACCTGGTCCCAACGTAGGGTTTTCTCCTTAAACAGGACTACGCACCATAGTCCAATGCTAATAATTTTTTTTCGAAAAAAAAATTCTTAGCAGTATATGGATGGTCAAAAATTTTGGGATTAATGATATATAAATGGGGAAAAATAGATTGGAAAAAGTTAAATGCAAAAGTTTTAGATAATTGAAAGATTTTCAACTTTTATTTCAAAAGCTGATTAACAAAATTTTGATTTTTGAAAATTTCAGGACGGATTTTTTTCGCTGAAATCTCTACTTTAAGATGGTGTATAAAAATCATACCGTTAATATGGAAAAACATTATAAAAAGTAGGATAAACCAAAATAAAGATTTTTTTCAAGATAGATTTTTCCGTAAATGTCACGAATTCTTCATTTTTTATCGAAATGGACTTTTGAGAATGATGCAAAATTGTAATTTCAATGTAATATCAAATAACGGAACTTTGATTAACCGTTTAAAGTTCAGATTGTTGAAAAAATGTTTAAATTAAAGAAAATTTTTTCTTATGTTTCACGGACAAAAATACATTGAAAAATAAGTTTTTTAAAACGAGTATTTAAAATTATTTCAATTTATAAAGTAGGAACATAAAATCTAAATTCTATTTTAATCTAATTATTTTTTTAAGCTGCTCTACATCATCAGATTCAACATAGTTTTCGGTTTCTTCAGGATCTCCGACAAGGTCTTCGACTTCGTCAATTTCCTCAAGTTCACCAAGATCTTTATTTCCAATACTAAATTCAAAGTTTGTTGTTGCTTCGTCATCAATTTCCTCCGATTTCCTCTAATGATTGTTTTTCAGCATTAGAACAGTTTTAGGATCCGTGACAATTGGAGCATAAAATGTAGCATTTTATTCCATGTTTGCGACAGCCACTGCAGCAGACTTTCAGCAAACTTTCAGGAATAATTCTTTTTCTGTCATTTTGAGCATTATTCTGGTTAGAATGTTTCCATCCCCAATCCGTAGCTATAAGTTTGTTACCAAGCCAAATTTGAATTTGAAAATAGGCCCTGTAGCAGTGTTGTTCAGCTGCTCCTTCAGTTGGTGTTAATTTTTCCAAATTGAATGAAGTTTTTGCCTAGCGGTTTGATACATTTCAAATTTTAATTCATTCAGCTGCAGCTTTCTGATAAAGAAATTCTGCTAGATCTGATAAATTTTAGTTAGCCAGTAATTGTAAATGATTTTACAATAGTTTTTTTTCATGAAGCATAAAAAAATTTTCTTTAACAAAAACGGACATTTTCAGCAATTTTTTATATAAAATTATTGTTTAAACAATTTGTTTTTCAGCAGCTCGAACCTTTAACGGTTAATCAAAGTCCCCTTATTTGATATAACATTGAAATTACCATTTTGCATCACTTTCAATACTTCATTTCGATAAACAATGAAGAATTCGTGACATTTAAAGAAAAATCGATCTTGAAAAAATCTTTGTTTTGCCTTTTCCCATTTTTGACAATGTTTTTCCACAGTAAGAGTATGATTTTTATAAACATCTTAAAGTAGAGGTTTCAGCGAACAAAATTCCGTCCTAAAATTTTCAAGAATTAAAAATTTTGTTAATGAACCTTTTTTTATTGAAAAAATTAGGCCTTTTTCAAATTAAATTAGAATAAAATTTAAAAAATCAGTATTTCTCTTCAAAAAAATTGCTGCTTAATTGAAACATAAAAATGTACATTTTTACCAAACTTCATTAAAATCGAATAATTTTTGTGGGAGATAAGAATAAAAAAATTAAAAAAATTGATTTTTGACGTTTTTCTCAATATTTTTGAGGTTATGTTGAAAAGTTTTTGAAATAAAAGTTGTAAATCTTTCAATTATCTACAACTTTTTTCAATAGGGGGTCTAATTTTGCTGGAAATCGTAGAACAACACGTTTCACCCCTAACAACACCCCTTTTTCCACCCCCACCCTACTTCTGGTTATTTGTTGGGGTCGATTTTTCACCATTTATATACCATTAATCTTAAATTTTCAAAGTTGAAGGAGATTCTCAAATGCGCATTGAAAAAATCGGTATCTTTTGGTCTAATAAGTTGATTAGTAGTATTGTAATCCTTATATATTCTAAGGAGCTTGAAGGGAACTGGTTCAAAACAATTGGTAATGCCCATCCTCTAGTTGTCTAAACAATGGCGTCAGATAAAAGCTTCCTGAATTTCTGCTCGCATTTGGTCTTAATCAAGCGCTTCTTTTGTAGGAGGTTTAAATCCTAGATGCCATCATTCTTCATCTAGTTCATGTTTATGATTGATTTAGATTAAAGCTGTTATCAATTCATCAAGATTCTTTCAATTTCCCAAGCTGCACGTTTGCCTTTACCAAAAGGGCCCTGGAAGGGACTTTCAATCCTCAACACGAAAGACCTTCTGAATCCAATATTTTTTGCTATTTCGTATGTATGTAGATTATAAGAAAAGCTTTTTCTTATTTTAATTATTCAAATAACTATAATTAATACAGAACTAGTAGAGAATAGCAATGAAACAAATAGGTACCAAAACAATTTTCGATTTGAGAAATGCGAATTTACGTAAATAGAGAGGTATATTAAGTTTTATAAAACTTTGGTCACTATATTTTTTATACAATATTGTCGTTAGTTTTCCATTAGGAAACATGAAGTGTTGTCCTAGAATAACTGGTCTTTTCGACAACTGCTCGTCTGCCATTCAGTAAAGTAAATTCACTTGTCGCGAACCTTTGCCATTTTTTCATATATTTAATAACTATATACGATTTATTTAATTTCATTTCTATTTTCAGAATTTAATTTTTGGCGTTAACGTCATTCTTTTTTATTTAATTTGACAAAGTTTGAAGTCTGGCCTTATTTCAAAATGGCAATGGAAATCGCAAACCTTACTGTTTTATAATTACAACTCTACGCCCAATTTAGAGGAAGCGTTATTAAATTTCGTATGGAACTGTGGTGTATTTAATATTACAGCCTATATATAACTAGACAAGTTTACAAACTCTCTGATAATATATTTGATCAAAACAGTTTTCATAATTACTACGTGACTGACTCACTGAATAATATTCAGCAAACAATTGTTAATTTGAATTTCTTGGTAAACTGTTTGCAAAGTAAAAAAAAATCCTTGTTGTAATTGATATTACATTATCGTGAAAACTTTGCTGAAATGTTTAATGATGGTAATAAAGAAACCAGCTTATTAGTTCAATGCTTAATGTAGGTAGACAAGTTATGTATTTTATACCACCTGGCCGTCGCCCACTAAGGGTTGGTTTGGGTAGTTTTGCGTACCATAAATAACTTAACTACCGATAAGATTTTATAATTGCTAAAATGTATGCCGTTTGATTTCAGATGTTTTGAAGACAAATAACCAGATTTCTGAATATTATTAATTGAACCGCAAGAAGAGCACTTGTAACCTTTTTACTGCTGCCTGAATACAGGGGCGATATGTTGCTCTTACTACCACTATATACATATTCGTGCAATTTGTTGCACATACAAAAAAATATATATAAAAACACATGTGCAATGGTTTGCACACACAAAGAAAATATCAATAAAAGCAACCGTGTAATGTTTTTCCCACACAAAAATAACATAAAAAACACTCGTGCAATCAGCTAGCAATACTCTTGGCTGATTTATAGGTACTGTCGTCTTTAATATTTCATCTGCATAACTCATACTTGTTAGTCTAACAAGAGATTTTTTTATTATTATATATAAACAAGATGTCTCAACAATGGATATAAGAAATTAATTTGAAATGTGGCTGTTGCCCTCTGTTTCATTGCGTTCTATTTACCTAACTTTGAAAATAAATGTTTTAAAACATATTCTGTATTTTATTTTTTTACTTTTTCACGACCTTTTTCAAGAAATAAATGATTCAAAATAGAGTAATAGTTCTAAATAAAACCAAAGCAGTCTTTCTTAAGGAAAATATGATTTAACTAATGAGTATACAGAATCATTAAATCCGAAATATTTAAGCTTAGCGCGGTGATTCATGGTGTCAAAGGCTTTACTGTAATCTAATGACACTATTATTTCAATAATAAATCAAGAACTTATTGCATGCATTGTTAATAATATATACAGGGTTACTGGTAATTCGATACATTCCTTTGGAGATGTGATGGGGCATGAGCTAAGGAGTAAATCTAGCCCTAACATACATTATGCAAAACTCAATAGTTTTTGAGATATTTCAATTTTTTTATTTTTCTCAAAAAAGTAGATCTTAATGTCTTAAAAGTTAATTTCCGAAAAATCTACTTGACATTTTTAAATTTTTTTTACTGGATTACATGTCCAATATTACAGATATCTATTTGGAATGAAAAATATCCGGAAACATTTCGATCATGTGAACATTTAAAATAAAAACTTGTAAAAATTTTTTTTTTTATCAGTTATGAAATTTACCTATTAGGTTTTTCAAAAAATATTAATGTATCACGCGTACAAATTATTATAAAAACTTCCTTATTTCAATAGCTATCTAACTAGCTAGAAATGTTTAATGTATCCTTGATAGTTCTAATAAAAAATTAGTAAAGATAATGCTGGTGGCGGAATTTATTAAACGATTAATCGTTCATTTTCATTTAAGTCAGTCAGTCCTTGACTTTGACGTTTGTGCATATATGTCATTAACTGACATTCTTATATCCGTGTCCCTTAAGTTTGTTGGTCTTGTTAAATTAGTTATCGAAGATTTTGATTTTGCTCGTAGTTGTTGTCATTAGTTGTTGTTATTTTATTTTCTGTGCCATGGCCGCGTATGCCAACGCAGAATACGCTGATATCTTGTTTGTCTATGGATACTGTGGCGGCAACGCTGCTGAAGCTCGCCGAGAATATGGTCTTTGGTACCCTAACCGCCGCTTACCAAATGCACGTGTATTCAGTACGGCATATCGAAATATCGCTGAAACTGGCTCCGTGAAATGTAGAAGAAGTGACGCTGGTGCTTCTCCCGTTTATGAACCAGATGATGAGGAAGAAATATTGAGGTATTTTGAGGAAGACCCAACAATTTCAACTAATAAAGTCGCAAGACTAACCGGAGCGTCACAATGGAAAGTTTGGTCTACGATACGTAGAGTTGGATGTCATCCTTACCACTATACCCCTGTCCAAGGCTTGGAGGAAGGTGATCCTGGAAGGAGAGTGGAATTCTGCCGCTTTATGTTAAATTCAGATGCAGAAAGTGCAAATTTTTTAACAAGTATTTTATGGACGGACGAGTCGAAATTTAATCGCGAGGGTATAACAAATTTCCACAAACTACATTATTGGGCAGAGGAAAATCCCAAGTTAACACGTGAAACTAGTTTCCAAATGAAGTTTTCTATTAATGTGTGGATGGGAGTCATTGGCCACTATTTAATAGGTCCACACTTTCTTCCTCAAAATTGAAACGGGGAAATCTATGAAAAAGATCTGGCGGTGATTTTAGAAGATGTTCCTCTCGCCGTCAGACAGCGAATGATGTTTCAGAACGACGGTTGTCCAGCACATTATCGGCTGACAGTACGACAGTTACTTGATCAACGTTTCCCTAACCGTTGGATTGGAAGAGCGGGCCCAATACCTTGGCCAGCGCGAAGCCCTGACTTAACACCCCTTGATTATTACGTATGGGGTCATATGAAGGAGATGGTCTATGCCACACCAGTCAATACTATAGAAAACCTTAGACAAAGGATAGTCGATGCTGCCCAACACATAAGGCATAATCTGACAACTAGAGTAACAAGGACTGAAATAAGAAGAAGCTGCCGTGTCTGTATACGGAATAGAGGCTCCCATTTTGAGCAAGACATATAGAAAATAAAGTACAACTTTGAAATTAATGAAGAATTAAACTCTACTTTTAAAATGTTTTTTACTGTTTATCTAAAAATAAAATTCGTACTACTTGTGTTATTTTTACTAGTATTTTCTTAGACCTATTAAGGGTACATTGAACATTTGTACCTTGTTAGATAGCTATTGAAATAAGGCAGTTTTTATAATAATTTATACGCGTGTTACGTTAATATTTTTTTGAAAAATCCTAATAGGTAAATTTCATAGCTGATTTAAAAAAAAAAATTTTAAGTTTTTATTTCAGATGTTCACATGATCGAAATGTTTCCAGATATTTTTCATTCCAAACGGATATCTATAATATTGGACAAGTAATCCAGTAAAAAAAAATTTTAAAATGTCAAATAGATTTTTCGAAAATTAACTTTTAGGGCATTAAGATCTACTTTTTGAGAAAAACAAAAAAAATTAAATATCTCAAAAACTATTGAGTTTTGCATAATATATGTTAGGGCTAAATTTACTTCTTAGATCATGCCCCATCACATCTCCAAAGGAATGTATCGAATTACCAGTAACCCTGTATATTTTTAATTTATATAAATATAAACAGCACAGAAATTAGACAACCCCCAATTCCAGAAGCTAAAGGCTTGTGCGGAAGGAGGTTACACATTGGAAAAACGCGAACATACAACCATTTCCTCCGACAGTGCCGGAGACCGGGTTTCGAACCCGGTAGCGCGATACCCGTGTGCTTAATCGCGATTGCCACCTCGCGCCTTAAGCAACGCGGCTATCGGCCAGATAATTATCACTAATATAAATTAAACTTATCCTCTACAGTTCATATCGCTGGCGTCTACTTAATATTTTCTTTCGACATTTCTTCGCTAAATGTGATATTTTCTACCTATTAACTGAAAAGCGTTTTTATAGGTAATATTGCAATTTATCGATTACATTACCTTACTCATTGAGTGAAAGTTTCCCTTCTTTATATAACACTAGATGTAACGCGCAACTTGGTTCGAGTAAATAAATAAATTTTATCGAATGTAAATTGCATAACTTTAAAACACATTTATCCATCTACCGCTTTGTAAAAAAATTTTATATCCCTCCTCCTATTCATGATAGCACAATGTGACATCCCTATGTTCATTCTGAAAGAATAATCTATCGAAGAGTGAAAGTTTGATCGACATCGATTCAGTGATTCTCAAGTTCTGCGCGATCACACAAAGCATGACGTAATGTTTTAAAGATTATTATAGATACGTACTGCATTATCATCTTATAAAATAGTGATTCTAATAATGAAACTTATCTTTGTCATTTGTTATAAGACTTCTATAATATCCTTAGTTAAACATGCAGTTGTGGCAAAATTCATATGTTCATCACCTGTACTACTAACTTCATCTACTGTTACGTACCAAGACGTCCTGCATTATCATCCTATATACTGGTTTTAACAATGAAATTTATCTTTATCTTTTGTAATGGCAATGTAAAATTGCTTTTGACAGCACAGGGCAATAAAAAAGCAGTTATACGTATATATTTTTTGTCAGGCATTAATAATACCGAAAAATTGTTTTGGAAAGTCGTATCAAACAAAGTTGCAGTTTAAAAAGTAAAATAAATTTATTTTGACAACGTAACTTATATCTGCAATTGGGAACATATATTACAAGCGGATTGCAAGGCGGATTGGTTCCAGGAAAGGAGTTAAGTGTTGTGTGTAATAAAATACGGCAATTAGTAAAATATGTTAATTAAATATCGCAATAATTAATTATTAACTACTAATTGACATAATTAGTTGGTACCGTAGTTAAAATTAATTGAGCAAATTTTGGAACTATAAATGTTATAAATCGCATTCTTAAAATTCTGGACCAAAAATATAAAACATTCGAGATATACCTATGTATATCTCGAATGTTTTATATTTTTGAAACAAGAAATCCCACGAGCCTATAAACCAAGTGATTCTAAGCATAAAAATCACTATGTTGAAGTTGCTTATAACAATGGTTCACTTTTTAATAGTAATGTGAAATTTGGGACATCGATGTACCTTTTTGGTCAATACAATACGATATATTGCCACTCCGGAAAAGTTAATTTGGCATATGCCATTTCGAAAAATGGCTGAAGAAAACAATTTTATGCAATTATCTCGTAAACTGTTCATTGCATGGAAACGGTAGCTTGTAGAAGTAGTAGAAGGATGAATTCCCTGTGGGTCGCCCTTGATACAGATAAGGATTAAAGCAACTCCACCCCATTATTTATTTTTCATTTTTATGGAAAGAAACAATATTGGGCGATTACGTGATCGTTTTTCAACATTTAGAACACAAATGTTGTTGTGAGAGTAATTTTGTTAATCCCAATTTTTTTAAGAACACTTTAACCAGTGTACGGAGGTCGTAGATATGTACGTACAACTGGGCGTACTAAACTAACCTCCAACTGCACATGCAGAAGTACTTGAGATAAAATACAGGGTGGGCCATTGAAAACGAAACACGCCTGTTTTGGGACACTTGGGCTAGTTTCTTGAAAAAACGCTCGGACAGGCCGATTCTTGATTTTTGGGGGACAACTTTTGATGTCCAACTTGACATTGACACATCAACGCCCTATACCCAGCAACCCCTAACTCAAGAATTTAAATAGGGAGAGGGGGTCGAGCGACCCCTCATTTGAAGCATCTTTCAATTCTCTATGCGACAGCATGATCGAAATTAGTTTGTTCAATTTTTTTTTCGTCGCCATGAAAACCACCCTCTAGATTAACTAAGGTGGGGGTGTTGTTTGGGAAAAATCCTGAAATACGTCACTTTTTATCTTTTGAACGGCACATTTTGATGTCAAATTTGACTTTGTCAAGTCAGTCCCCTAGCCCTAACAACCCCCAACAAAAACAAAAATTATGGTAAGGTGATCAAGTGACCCCTCATTTTAAAGGTTGATTCTCTATGCGAGTGCATGATTGTTTTTAGGTTTATAAAAATGGGAAAAGTCTGGGAACAAAATTAAAACATCAAACTCAACGTCATATGAAATTTTTATTAGTTCAGCAAATGCTCAAATTATGCGCCAACAACTTCCATACAATAATAAAATTCTGCTTGAAACGTTTCCTTACATTTTGAAGGGTCTGTAGCGTAATTTGGCGACATTCTTCAACAATGCGTCGACGCAATTCTCCCAAAGACCCTGGTTCCGTTGCGTAAGTTTTACTTTTCAGAGCACCTCTTCATCCAATCCAATGTTCCAGGAACACTATGTCCAGATACTCCCGAACAGCAAGCGCATAATGAGGTAGAGCTCCATCTTGTTGGAAAGTCAAATAGTCTTCTAGATAATGTTACATGGCCTATGTCCATTTAACAGTTTTATATAAAACTAGTGTTTTGTTTATATTTAGCACGATCTGTGTAACATTTTGATTCAGTTTTTGTAAGTGAAACTGTTTTCAACTAACAGAATTTTACTTGTATAACTGCTAAACTATTTCACACTGTTTTATGTACATATTTTAATATCTTAGGAACTCAGTCATGTTCTATTAACTATTATGTATCTCTGAATAGCATCCCAGGAAACAATTGCCTAAAAAAACATTTATTTACACTCATATATCTACCTATATTTCAATTTTTATATTTTTGTTTACTATGTAAGTACATAGGTTATTTTCTTGCCTTTTCTCATTACTAGGTATATATAGTATATCCTATAAGATGTAATATATTTACTGAGTTCTTACAATATATTTTACTATTTATTTACATCTGTTCATATTTTGTGGTTATGTATAAAATAGAAATTTCAAATTGTGAGGCAAAGGCAAATCAGCTGTGGTATGGAAGTAATAAAAACTTTTATTATAGATTCCTTTTATCGATCATATGCCACTATTTTAGTTGTGAGTAAAGGAAATTGTAGAATTTGCGACCTGCGAGATGTTGCGCTTAACTCAACCATTGACAGATGGCCATACCTGTACTATTTCTGTATTTTATAGCTTTCAATTTAATTAAGGAATTAGATTTCTCAGGTTTATTTGGTAGCATTATTTTCCAGTAAGTAGGACAAAAAAGTTTACTTTATCAGTAAAACTCACCAGGAAATCATTTGCTTGCAGCCTTTGTACTGATTCGAACGTATATAAATTTTAACTCTGGACTTCAGTTATTGATATTACATTTTTATATCCGCGTTAACAATAACATCCAGGTAAATTTCATTTATTACTAATTTAAAATTAAAAGTAATCTTCAATTTTTGTCTTTGATGTAATTTCAATTATTTTTAAAATTAATTTAAATTGAAGGTCAATTCTTTTTAATTTAATAAGTAGTTAAAATACTATATGTACCACATGGTTTTTTCGTTTTCATTTTTTTGGCAATTTATAGTTTATGAAATCAGCTTATATACTTAAATTCTTAGATATTTATATATTTATATTCTTATATGCTTATATATGCTTTTATATATTTAGATGTACTTATGTACTTATATGTTTATGCACATATATACTTATACATTTCTGTATACGTTTCTGCATAGCTTCTTCATTCCTGCATAGCTTTTGCACAGCTTATCTTTCATATAGATACAATTTCGTTAACTTTTCATAAACCACCTAGTCGGTTAATTTTCCTACGATTTTCACTCCATTTCATTAAGAGGCGTAAATTGCCAAGGAAACTTTAGAATCCATTCTCGCAACACGAGACCATTGTGGGCCTGGATTGCTGTTCCAGAACCAGTCACCTCAACAATAGTCAATCTAGAATCCTGGTATAAATTATACACCGATTTATCTATTATTCATGTAATATATTTTAACATTCATTTTAAAACTATCTTTTTATTTCTCTTACCAACAATTTCAGTCTGATCTATAGTAGACTGGTTATTCGAGAAAAAGAGACAATTCTACTTATTTTCACTATAGATGGTGCCCAATTTAAAATCAATTTTTCTTTGTCTCCTCTTCTCGAAATAAACAGAAATCTGTCGCTTATGCTGTACATATCAAAAAGGGTAAGTTTCTCCACTCTTACGAATACTCTGTACCCACGGCTCTCTGCTCCGACTTAAACCAGCTAGTCGTCCGCATATGTTGCCTCAATTTTTTCTCAAAAATAAATAACAAGGGAAAGGAGGTAACAATAACGATCATCATTTTTAACGATATCTAAAAGCAATGGTCGGACAAGATCTTCCAACACTTCGTCCGTCAGGTTGCCATCAAGCAAAATGAAACCAATCATGCGGTCTCCAAAAATACCGGCCCAAACATTTAGTTTTAATGGATGTTGAGTATGTACTTCGTGGAAAATTTTTAGATTCACGTCCGATCAAAACCGACAGTTATGGCGATTTATAGTAGAGTTTAAGAAAAATGTACACTCGTTAGAAAAACAAACGTTGAAAAGAAAACTCGCATCCGCAATTTTCCCTTTCATAACTTCGCAAAACTGCTGTTGTCTATCGAAATCTTCCTCATTCAGCTCATGTACTAAATGAATTTTGTACGAATGAATGTTATGCTGTTTCAGGATTCGTCTAATAGTAGTTCTAGGGATGTTGGTTACAGTGGCCATTTTCCTCGTAATTAGAGTTGTCCCAAAAGTCAAACTACAGTAGCCTCATTTGTCACTGGGAGTTCACTTTGAGGGTCTCGTTTTTTATTGGCCACTGAATCTGTTTCTTTAAACTTCGTGACCAATTCCAACACGTATTTTCTTTCTACGTATTTATCGGGATGCTCTTGATTAAATAAATCTGCCGCAAGTTTTCCGCACTCACCGTTTTTGAAAAACAAAGCGATTATTTCGACCCTCTCCGCAATAGAGTAATAGCTATTTGTTTAACTAGGCAGCAAAATAGTCGATTGACTGCCGCGGCTGATAATTCCTGTCGAGGCAGTCAATCTATTTTGCTGCTGAGTTGAACATATAATTTTTTCGCCGATTGTTTAAATATATTCTAAAATAATTAAATTATTACAAATCTCAATCTCTTTATTTTTGTTGTAATATATTCAATAAAAATTCATTAAAAATCACAGTTGTTACAAGTTGGTTACCATGGAAACTAAGTGTCACTTTCCCTGCCTAGGCAGGAAAGTGCTCACTTTCCTGCCTAGGCAGGGAAAGTGCCACTTTGCTGATTCACATTAGTCAGCAAAGTTAGTTCTTTGCTGTCAATCGGCGAAAAACCATTTTTGCACAAACAATATTTATTTTGAATCACAATGACAATTCATAAACCAGCTTAAACTGAAAACAAATGAGATATGTTAGGTGGTATAGGAGGCTAATAAAAAGTAGCATAAAAAATTATATGCGTGTTGCGATAACAGAACGAAACCTACTTCTTAAGAAAAATATGTGTACTACAGGCTTCTTAAAATGAAACAATTTGAGCATTTGTTGAACTAATTTTTCTAACCTTAAATTTTGATGTTTCAATATTTTTTCCACACTTTTCTAATTTTTGTAAGGGCAGATTGAATAATTGAATTTCCTATCAACGACAAATGAAGAACGAGTTCATAATTTGAAATTAAATAATCCCGAAGACAAATAGATAAATTTAATATAATAAGCAGGGGCGAGCGTAGGTGCGTCTTTACTATGTACATACTTCGGTATGCGATGTAAGGCAACGACAGGCGCAGTTAGTACTTGGATGGGTGACCATTCCAACGGAAACCGCGCTCTCGCCTCACACATCTTCCAGCGGCTTGTATATCAGTGTATGCGCGGAAGCTATACAACCTTAGGCGAGGGTTGTATAGGAGATACACCATCCTTCGGAGGGGATGTAAAGCCGTCTATTAAATGTTAGGCAAGTAAAAGATCCCTACTCTTCTTAAGGGAAGAGGTTCGGCAAAATTCCTGGTTGGGGGTAGCTCGTCTACAGGCGTCGGTGTTAGGCCTCAGTAGCGGAAATAGGCCGACGTTAAATAAATGTATATAAAAAAAAATATATAATAAGCATATTATCAGTTGTTTAAAACAAAACACGAGCAAACCTAAAAACAATCATGCACTCGCATAGACAATCAAAAGACCTTTAAAATGAGTGGTCACTCGACCGTCTTAGCGTTATTTTTGTTTTTGTTTGGAGTTGTTGGGGCTAGGGGGTTGATGTGACAAAGTCAAATTTGACATCAAAATGTGCTGTTCAAAAAATAAAAGATGATGTGTTTCAGAATTTTTCCCAAACAACACCCCCACCTTAGTTAATCTAGAGGATAGTTTTCATGGGGACGAAAAAAATTGAAAAAAACTAATTTCGACCATGCTGTCGCTTGGAGAATTGAAAGACGCTTCAAATGAGTGGTCGACCCCCTTTCCCTATTTAAATTCTTGAGCTAGTGGTTGCTGGGGCTAGGTGATGTGTCAATGTCAAGTTTGACATGAAAAGTTGTCCCCCAAAAATCAAGAACCGATCTGTCCGAGCGTTTTTTCAAGAAACTAGTCTAAGGGTTCCAAAATAGGCGTGTTTTGTTTTCAATGGCCCACCCTGTATAAAATATCAGACTAACACACGAGCTACGAAATGATAATACAGAAATCTAGCTACAATATGTTATATGACAGGTGTATAGCAGAAAACTTCAAATTATGCACACAGGTGATGTGATACATTATTCATTAAACAGTAATAAATTACAATTATACACAATTATAAAAATGGCTCTATTCACTAATTATAGAGACGTAAATATAGCTAATTAGAAAAGGCAGACCAATAGATATTCAGTCAGCGCAAATTATACGTTTTAACTATTAAGGCGGAGCGAAAATAGGCACTGAGTTATACTAGCTAATTAATAATGTTAATTACGTATGTGCACAGGAAGCTTTTTATTGCTTTAGTGGTGCCTTGAGGTACGTTATCTAAAGTATAAGATGTTAATAGCAATGATTTAATCTGAGAAAATTCGCTAAAAATGTGGATTACGTTCTCTTTAAAAGGTCGCAAAACACATAAAACAGTACTAAGCTAGCGATTAATGGTTATTTATATTTTATATAAATGTATTTGTTTATACACTAAGAGGAAGTTTCTTTCCGACGGCTTATTGATTACCAATTTAGGTTATCTTATTACTGGACTTTAATTAAACTAGTTGTGATAATAGCCGAGGAGACTCAAGCATTGCCAGTTACGAGAGCCTCTACTAGTAGTGTGGAGCAACTAACTGTTTAAAAGTGATGGCTTTATATTGATTACAAAATCAAGGAGAGGGCTTAATGTCTTCGATTCAATGTTTCAGTAAGAGTGTTAATAGCAATTTATTATTATTGTTTTGCATGAAGATCAAGGTAGCTGCCAAAATGTCTACTAGAAACTTAATTTTAAATATAAGTTTTTGATAAGAAAATTTGGAACATCCCATGTACTTAATAACCATCACTTTTTGACATATATAGAGTGTGTGAGTCGGGAAGAAAGGCCGAAAATTGTAAATATTTTGCTATGCAACGAGAGTGCCTCCTTCCCTCGTTTTCGAGGATGTTGAACACGATGGTGCTGGTAGAATTTTTCTTTGGAGTTGCATAACCCCTCGAATGGCCAAAAACTGACCCCAAAAGGGGTTAAACGCTTATCACATCTTCTCCAGCGGTGAAACTTAGCGTACTTCCCATTTTAGAGGATGCTGAACACGGTGGTGATGTTAAATGTTTTTTTTACCCCCTCCAATCCAAAATCTTTTTTTGTAAGATATCGGCGGCAAAATTCATATCTTTTAATTTCACTGTGTCTATTGAACCGACTTCCCTGACAAAACTAAGCAAATATTAATCAATACTGTGAATTATTTTCTTTCTTTTACGATTAAATTCCATTAAACTTAAAATAAAATATAAATATTTCATAGTAAAAAGTGTCGATGATCGACTCCTCCAGGAGTCACGGTTGTCTAAAACGACGTTTCGGCAGAATTTCATCTGCCATCTTCAGGTTCTCACTGAAAGCTGCCTCCTGCTGCTCCTCGTTGCTCGAATTAAACTCCTGGAGGAGTTGACCATCGACGAGGGAGAGCACCCGGAATTACAATAACACTTCATTTAACACCCGCGAAAACCTAAAAAACAACATATATATATTATATATATATACGTACACATGAATATATAAGTATGTGTATGTATATTTTTGAAAAATTTTCACGAATTTGCGAATTTTCAACTTTTGCCCTTGCAAAAATAAAATGTTTTCGAGCCTTTGCCCCACTTGAACTTTTCATCAGGAAGGCCTGAATTACAAAATATCTCAATTTCGGCCATTTTCACCGCCCCGACCCCAAATCTCGTGTTTCTGTGCGGGGTCCTTTCATTTCGAATTTATTAAGAAACATGACCGCTCCGATCGCCCCCAGCTGTCACCCCTACTTTCTCCATCCTCCGAATTTTGAAAACACAAGAAAAAAGCAATATAAAGTTCAAAAATATATGTATAAAATGTATATTAAATCTCTTTCAAAAATCATGTTTTACAAAAACGTTCAAGAAAAATGTATTGACAAACTATATTCTGGCCCGTGTACAACATATGGTGAGGAACGGAATGACTTATAATGTACTAACTACCATCCAATATGGGGTTTATAGCTAACGATTACACAACAAGATTCAAGAAAAGTTCAATGTTTATAAATTTTTGGTGGGCTTTTACTTGCCTGTCTATTTACGTATTATCAGTTCAATAATAATTTGGTTCGGTCCTCAGAGCTTAAAAATGCTTGAATCGCAACGACTTTGAATTATATTGTAGCAATTATATATTCATACGTTCAGGCAAGGCGGTCCCATGCACATCTGAGTACATGGTAAAGATACTTTTCTGACACCGAATCACTGAGGAACCGGTTTAGGGCAAATCCCGTAAAAATCCATCATTTTCCTGTCAAAATCGACTGCAAGAAAATGAATGGTCACCCTTGTCGCTAAAGACTATTTTTGCTAAAATTCTCGAAATACTTTGACTAGAGACTGGATTAACTTGTCCTCATATTTAACACAACGCATGAGTTGCAGTGCTGCACAACGTGCATTCGTAAAAGGGTTTTTAATTTTGAAATTTCCGAAATTAAAGTAGATAGTCGGATTTTGTTACAGTTTCGAAAAGTTTATCGAGGGTTTTGGCGTGTTCTTTAACAGGATCAACGTTTTGTCAAAAAACACAATTTTTAATTTTTCGACGTTTCGTTAAATATTATAAACATCCTCCGGACAACTTAATTTGTGTTTTGACGTCGTATAAAATATATACATAACAGTTCTTAAAAGCATTCAATATTGTAGAGAAACGAAAAGTATAACAATAGTCCTATACATACAAGTTTACCTTGAATACTATTCAAGTTAGTCAAGTTCAAGTCAGCATTCAAGTTAAACTTGTATGTATAGGAATTATTATACTTTTCGTTTCTCTACAATATTGAATGTTTTTAAGAACTGTTATCTAGTGATGTCCCAGGAGTTATGTATTTTATACGACGTCAAAACACAAATTAAATTATCCTGAGGATGTTTATAATATTAAACGAAACGTCGACAAATTAAAAATTGTGTTTTTTGACAAAACGATCCCAACACCCACCAAACTCGTCAAAGAGTTAAAAAATTTAAATCATTCTCTTCTTCCATAAGTGAAGCCGAACGTATCTCATTTTCATTCATTGTTCTTATACGTCATTCAATCTTATCTGTTTCTCCATTAACATGTAAATAACGAAATTTCTAGTTTTACTTTGACATTGAAATTTATTATTTGTCATTGTAGAGTCGAGAGTACATGCGTACACCGTAACATGTGCCGATATTGACCTTTTCTCTCTATTCCTCTTGTATCAATTTGTTCAACGTAATAAGTCTTGCTTTGACCATAAAAGAAAATAGATGAATCCACCCCGACAAAACGGCTTTCTCTGAAGTCCATATACAGTGTGAATCAATTAGTATCGTGCAAATAAATATTTTTCCTCCGTACATTTATTATTGTTATTGCCATTTTTTTATTTGAAGACAAGTTTTTGCATTATCATTACCAACCGAGAAATGATTTATTTATATTTAAGAGACGAAACAAATAGAGGTCTCGCGAACATAGTAATTAATATTTGTATTCTAGAAAGTTAATTCTTCAAAGATCCAATAATAATTTAGCATGGTTTCTGCTTCATTTAGATATGCAACATAGTTATTTTTAGAATTTCCTAAAAATTCCATAAACGGCTTATATTTGATGATTTTCTTGTTCTTACTATTATCTTACTACTTACAAGAAGTTACCAAATATTACAAATAAATAAATAAATAGATAAATAGAACAATTAAATGTATGTTCTCTCTACTAAGCCACCTTCAATTTCTATACATTTATCTATCCCCTCACGATTATTACGAAAGACATTTTTAAGTTCTTCCTTAGAGATTTCTTGACAAGCTACTGTATCTGTCACATAGTTCCTGCTTGTTTTGTGGTCGAGATGTATATACCTTGCTTTTAAGAGTAACCCACAAATAAAAATCAAGAGGTATCAAATCCGGTGATCTTGACGGCCAGGTTATAATAGACTACTACGCCCAATCCACTTACCGGGAAATTTCTGGTTGGGCCACAGTCTGACAATTACTGCATGGTGTAAAGTGTATCCACCTAGATGGAAATAAAACTTTCCCTTCCCTGCAGGTTTTGAATCTCGTTCGAAAACTGATTTCTCTTGAACTCCAGAAAATTTAAACTGTTTTTAAAAAAAGGGACCAATTAAGTACTCGTTCAAAATACCACACCAGACCAGATTTCTGCAATTGCTTACCCAATTAGAATTTTCTTCTGCCCAAAATCTACAATTCAATGCGGAAACCACACTGTTTGTGGTGAATGTAGCCTCAACGCTATAGATGATTTTTTTTTACTTTAAATCTTAGTTTCTTCGTCACTTACTTTCAAAGTATGCAAAAAAAGTACATGAAATGACTCAGAAATGCCCACAGAATAACTCCTGATACTTTAAAAAGCGAAAAAATATTATTAAATGTACTTTTTTGTACTCCAAACGTGACGGTTGCCTGTATGCTAAAAATTAAAAATCAATCGCATTTTCAATAGTCAGTTCCTTGTCGCTACAGTTTTCAAGAACCTTTTTTTTAAAGAAAATATACCTTGCGAATGAATTATGCTATTGCATTGCATTCCATATGTATATATACTAATAAAAAAAGGTCAAAACCAGTTTTTAAACAATTGTTATGCACAGTTCTTGCAGGAAAATCTTAAATTATAGTAAAATAGAAATTTTTGCTCATAGATTTAAACACTTGCAACTCGTGAAACATTCATCGTGTGAAGGTCACTTGGAGCTCATTTTTCAGATAATTTAATTCTCTTCAAAAAACCTTTTGTGTCATTATTGCCTAAAGCCAATCAAAAAATAGCTATCTGTCAAAATGCACTTGAAAATGACAATTTTTCATGTTTTTCCCTTTTATCTCATTCACTCGTTATCAAAACAAATTTGAACATACACCAACATATTCAAAATTTGATTTGATTTGGTTTTCGAGTATTTTATCATGAAACAAGATTTTAGCGAGAAACGCGCGCATTTCCGTTGCGTCGCAAAACTGTCAAAATTTCAAAAAATCTGTCTCGGCTCCAATAGGTCGTACGAAGTTAAAAAAAAAAACGAAATTGTGCGGATTTTTATTACCTATAATTTTCATGTGTACATATTTTACAGTATACAGGGTGTTGCATCATGAGAGGGACATAGCTTAATAGGAGGTAGAGAACGTCAGTGGTAACCGGAACCTCCCATAGAAATGTCTCATTGGGCCTTCATTACGAAGTTACAGGGTGTTAAATAATTTTTGGCCAAACCTGGTTTTTGTCATAGCTTTGACAGGGAATGAAATAACGGATTCATATTTGGTACGGCTAATGTACTAACGAGCCCCAAGAGGTACATGTATAAAAAAATATATATCCAGGTCCGGACTCACTATAATTTATGTTTCTTCTTTGCATCAATAAAACATCACCCTGTATATATTTTTTTGAAATTTCGATACGATATTCGAAAAGAGCAAGAAAAAACAAACAAAATGGCCTATTTCATTTTTTTGTTACACCTTCGTGGTCATTTAAATACGTTGTTAAATGTGCAAGAAAATGGATTACAGAACCCTATTAAATGAGAGGCACGTGAAATAAATAGTTTTATAACTAAAATTTGCAAAAATTCTATTGAGCCTAGGTAGTCTGGGCGAATCCTAATTCCGGCACGTTTTAAAGGTCCATTTTGGTAAAAAACTGTGGTCCTAATAAGTAATCGGGTATGAAATAACTAAATTTTTAATCAATCACAGTAGGCTTGTTCAAAGAATAAAAGTGACAGATAATTTAAACCATTTAGGCCTAAGCAACCAGTTACTTTGATCAAGAAAATCATCAACATTTTATACTTAATAAAAATTGGAAAAGGGAACAAACTAAAATCTAAATAAATAAAATATTTTCCATTCAATTAACAATAAATAACAAAACAACAACTAAATGTGTTTAAAAATAAAACGTAATTGACACTAAAGTAAATTTTCAAAATGTCCTCCCCCACATTCTGTGCATTTTCTTGCGCGTTTAGAAAGGTCACCAATTGCTCGACGTATCATTTCTGGATTATTCCGTATTTCGTCGCAGGTTGTAACGATGCGCTGGATTAAATGTTGTCTACTTTCAATTTCAATGCTATAAACCTCGTTTTTTAAGTGGCCCCATAAAAAGTAATCACAAGGGTTACAATCAGGAGATCTTGGTGGCCATTCATGTGGACCCCCGCGTCCAATCCATCTATTAGGATACACATTGTTTAAGTGTTCTCTTACTTGAAGGTTAAAATGTGGTGGGGCCCCATCATGCTGAAACAACATGCCTCTTATACCGATATTTTCTAACATATTCGGTAAAATGTTTTGAAGAAAATCAAAGTAAATTCCCTTGTAAATTGTGCCTCATCCGTAAATAAGGTTCTGTAAATGACTGGGCGATGGTTAGACAACCAATGACAAAATGCCAGGCGGGGGATATCGTCGCCTTGTTGAAGACGCTGCACCTGCTGGATATGATATGGATGGTAACGTTCTCTTTTTAAAGTTCTCCATACTCGCCAATGAGGAATACCAGTTGCCAAACTGATTCGTCTAGTGCTCATATTTGGGTTTTCTTGAACTACGTTTATAATATTGTTTTGTTCCTGCACACCTTCTTGTAAAACACGCTCCACAACTGCAGAAGTAGGAAACTTTCCGTGTTGTCTTGCATACTGGAACACCGTACTAAAGGTTTTATGATTAGGGCATCGACGACCAGGAAAACGCAGCCGATATTCTCTTTCCGCCGACCTACCATTTCCATTACAGAAACCATAGATGAATATTATGTCAGCATATTCCACGTTTGTAAATTTTACTGGCATAGTTAAAATATTTTCACAAATGCGGATTATTGACACATTAAATTACTAACAAACAATTATTCAACTGTTTAGGAGATTTCTTTTTATTATCTGTCACTTTGAACAAGCCTACTGTGATTGATTAAAAATTTTGTTATTTCATACCCGATTACTTATTAGGACCACAGTTTTTTACCAAAATGGACCTTTAAAACGTGCCGGAATTAGGATTCACCCAGACCACCTAGGCTCAATAGAATTTTTGCAAATTTTAGTTATAAAACTATTTATGTCACGTGCCTCTCATTTAATAGGGTTCTGTAATCCATTTTCTTGCACATTTAACAACGTATTTAAATAACCACGAAGGTGTAACAAAAAAATGAAATAGGCCATTTTGTTTGTTTTTTCTTTTCGAATATCGTATCGAAATTTCAAAAAAATATATACAGGGTGATGTTTTATTGATGCAAAGAAGAAACATAAATTATAGTGAGTCCGGACCTGGATATATTTTTTTTATACATGTACCTCTTGGGGCTCGTTAGTACATTAGCCGTACCAAATATGAATCCGTTATTTCATTCCCTGTCAAAGTTATGACAAAAAACAGGTTTGGCCAAAAATTATTTAACACCCTGTAGCTTCGTAATGAAGGCCCAATGAGACATTTCTATGGGAGGTTCCGGTTGCCACTGATGTTCTCTACCTCCTATTAAGCTATGTCCCTCTCATGATGCAACACCCTGTATTATCCGAGTTTTTTGCGAAAAACCGATTTTTTAAAATATTCCTTCACCCCCCTCCCCCCCCCCCCCCGTTGTCCTCCACCGGCGTCTACGAATGAGAACTTTTTGATATGTTAAAAAGCAGAGCTGTGTCGAATCCTCTGAAAATTGATTCGAATCACGAATCCGAATCATCGAAAAGGATTCGAATCACGAGTACTACGTTCGGATCCTTTTTGTAGAAAAAAATGATTCGAATCACAGGATTCGATTCCTCTTTTCGGATCACGAATCCTCAAGTTAACTTCAGAATTATTGTTACAGTTACACTTATTAATTTCTATTGTAATATTATGGTGAATAGATTAGTACTTTGCTTGATTATGTAATATATGTAGGTGATTGATTGATTAAATAAAAAGAAATTAATAAATTGCACTATGTTGTAACGTTAAGCTTACGCTATTGAATTGGTTGGGGCGTGATAAAAAGATCGATAAAATCAATTTTTAAAAAGTCGATGCTGCGTTTTTATTTTAAGACATGCTCAGGACTATCTAGTTTATGCTTTTCTTGTAAGACTTAATTTTAAAATTTGTATCATAAATAAAACATAGAAGTCAGCAGTATTTTAGGCATTAAACCTTCAATATCGGCTAGACTTTAATCAATATGTATTAGATTCTAGTGAACGTTGAATGCCTAAAATACGAGCTAAAATACGTCTGCCTTATATGCGTTCCATTTCCATATTGTTCCATATTTCTTACAACTTTTAAAACTAAGTTTTACAAGGAAAACCCAAAATTAAATAGACCTGAGGAAATCTTAAAATAACAACGAAAACGTTGACTTTTTAAACATTGAAAAATAATATAATGTATAGGTTTTTTTTTCACATTCTTATATCTATTTGCTATTCACATTACATATAATTTATAAAATGTAAACAATATTTTATTGTAAAAAGGCTGAAGGACCTCGGTCAATGGCCATTTGGGTTTTTGCTCAATAAAGTACTTTCATTATTATTATTATAATGTATAGAGAAAGTAATCGCTTTATTTTTTTAAAAACAGACAAAATATCCGAAATTATCAGAAATATTTTAGTCCGAAAAATGTCCGCACCACCTAAAAAACCCGCAAATCGGACTGTTGCCATCCGCAACACTGACAAGTACCTACCCAAAATGCATGCCATTTGCTTGTCAATATGTTACAATAAGTTCTAACCTTCTTGACTTCGTGTGGCTTCACGCTCCCTGTACTTAATAATATAATGCACAATGCTTGCGTAAAAAATATTGGAACCACAAAAAAGTATTCGAATCTAGGATTCGAATGCTTTTTCATTTGTCTTACGAATCCGGATCAGGAATCCTTTTATATGAAAGTATTTGAATACCGCTTTCGAATACTCAAAAAGATTCGAAACCTGTATGATTCGAAAATTTCATCCCGCTCGACAAATTTCGTCCATTTTATTGGGCTATTATATCTAATAGTAATTGTAATTGTAATTAACTTATAAATACGGAAATTGAAAAGAACATACTTTTGTGTTCGTATTCTATTTTATTTAATATTTCGTTGCTTCTAAATTTTCATAAACCATTATGATTTATTCTAACTTCACTCTGTGTATCACAGAGTAGATCTAAAGGTCGCACATGACAATGCCATCATAACTTGAGGTCGCCCAACTTTCCAGGTCACCGAAAGCGCGGTCTAGATGCAACCCAAGTATCATATTGAGGGTTCTAAAGCGGTCGAAGAAAACGAGCAAGTCCTTCGCCTGGGATGGTTGATGTCAAGAAGACACCTCATTCAGTGACGTGGATATTGACGGTAAATAAACAATTTGGAAACTGGAGATGTTTCAACGAGGTTTTCAGCTTTCATATAAAATATGGATGATAAGATGCGTAAGAGAAATCAGTGGCGTATATTTACAAGTATATACGAGTAGCAGAGGCGCATTTTTAAATAAAATATTGTTCGAACAAGGCATTTGAAGTATTATAGTCATTATTTTAACAGGTGGCGTGTTGAATTAAAGGGAACAAACATTTTTATACAAAAAGTATGAAAATTCAAACGGTGTTGACAAAAAAAGTTAACTTTAAAATTTGGAAGTTAATTAGTCATTAATTGTTGAGTGATATCGTTAAATGGGATAAACGTACTTCTTTCAGAGAATATTTTTTAACAAAAAATAATTATTTGAGTAATTATTGTTAAGATGTACAAGGAATACACCTTAATTATTAAGTAATTGCTCAAATAATTATTTGAGCAATTATATACTATTATAGTGCTGTTTTCTACCTCTTGTTCAGGACATCATAGTAAGTATACAGTTAAATTTTGGGAATTTTTTTAAAAATTATTATTTTTTGTTGTAAATGTCTGTTTCTAATGTAAATGTCTGTTTCTAATGTAAGTGTCTGTTTCTAACGGATGTTTATTTCGCAAAATTGAAAGAATTGAATAGTATTTAGGATAGAATTTCGAACAAAACTAGAGGATTGCTAGTAGTAATTAGTATACTGTTACGTGTTTACACCCTGTAGTAAACGTTTCCAAACATAGGTCCAAATAATTGCAACAAAAATGTTTATTACAAGAGCTAAATTGCTTACTTACTTAAAAAATTCAACATCTTAAGATTCTATTTGCTCCAAAACGAATGTATATTTTTAACTTATTAAAAAAAATTTGTAAACAAAGGGGTTTTCAATGAAAATTAATTATTTACAACAAAAATTGTTCTGGTGTGTAAGTACGCCAAATAAACGAACGTTGAAAAAAAAATGCACGATAATTACAAACAAAAATATTGATAGTTAAATGTTTCTGCCGTTTGTTAATAGATAAATAGATAGCCTTATTTCAACTCAAACATATATACATCAGAAAGAGAACATACACATGTATTTGAAGAAATACGTCAATACAGAATTTAAAACAGAAGTGAATATAAAATGGGCAACAAATCAAAACTATTATACAGAAAAAAAGAATTCATTCAATGTACTGGTTTGGTGATTCTCTAATTTGTTGTGGTAAATGATTAAATAATTTACAGCCATTATTATTAGCCGTTACTCGAGTCCGAGTATGAAAATGTTACAGTCGATAAATTGTGTACAATAAAAAACAAGTAACAGGTGTAGTTTATTGTAATTCCCATTCATCTACGGTGCACACGACTATGGCTATAGAGGCCAATTCGAGAGAGCACATGTCGACCGCAGTCAGGACAAACATAGACCTGGTTAGGTCTTGGATTCGGCCTTCTTGCAGCAACATTTCCTTGATAGCTGGCCACAACCCCTCGCCATTCGGTTCTGTCCGCTGCAAGTTGTTCCCATTGCTCGTCTGCAATACCGCAGGATTTTAGATTTTCATGGAGAGCGTCTTTGAACCTCTTTCGTTGACCGCCACGCCTTCTTCTACCGCTTAGCAATTCACCATAAAGTGTGCATTTAGGAAGGCGGTTATCATGCATACGATGAACGTGACCTGCCCATCTTAGGCGTGCTCTTGAAATAAGCACCTCAATTGCAAGGCTGTTTGCTCTCCTGAGTACTTCCACGTTTGATATGTGATGGAACCAACGGATTTTCATCATACTTCTGAGATGTCTTTGCTGAAAACGTTCTAATTCTTTCACATGACGACGGTAAGTGACCCAGCTTTCACATCCATATAGCAGTGTTGGAATGACAACTGCTCTGTAGACAGCCATTTTCGTTGACAAAGCAAGGTCGTGGTTGTCAAATACTCTCTCTCTAAGTCCCCAGAGTGCTCTAGATGCAGCGTTAATTCTATTGCGAATCTCGCTGTCCATGTTTGCTTTGTCATTAACAACGTTGCCTAAGTAATTGAACTGATCCACCACTTCAAGAGAATTTCCGTTAAGTGTAATGTCTATTTGGTTCACTTGATGAGGAGTTGACATAATCTTAGTCTTTCCAATGTTGATTTTAAGTCCTAAGGAATCATAGCTCTGGGCATACACATCTAAAAGTTCTTGAAGCTCTTCCGGCGTAGAGGCTAAAAGTGCACAGTCATCTGCATACTGGAGATCACAAATGAATCGTGTGCGTGTCTTCGTGAAAGCTCTAAAGCGCCCTATGTTAAAGAGACCGCCATCAAAACGGTATCTGAGACCTATTCCTCTGACAGTCAGTTTGTTGTCAACAATAATTGTTAGAGCAGTGGTAAACAAATTAAAGAGTAGGGGTGCCAGGACACATCCCTGCCTAACTCCAGTGAGGGTTTGGAAAGGTTCGGTTGCCTCATTATTATACATAACCTGGGCGTTGTTGTTTGTATGTAGACTGCGACATACTTCCACAAATTTTCTAGGGATACCTAAGCGGAACATAATTTTCCAGAGCACTTCCCTGTCCACCGAGTCAAACGCCTTGGTTAAATCAATGAAGGCCATGTGAATTTCTCCTTGATGTTCGAGTGCTTTTTCTTGAAGCTGTTTAAGTGTGAAGATTAAATCCGATGTGCCTCGGTTTGGTCTAAAGCCACTCTGTGTTTCAGGAAGTAACTTTTCCATAACAGGTGTTAGCCTATTTGCCATCGCTTTAGTGAGTATCTTCCCTCCAACAGCCAGGAGAGCTATACCCCTGTAATTTCCACAGTCCGCAGCGCTCCCTTTGTTTTTGAAGAGGTTAATTAAAAGTGTATCACGAAACTCCTGCGGAGCTTGACCACTTTCCCACACGACATCAAACAGTTTTTTGAGGTAGGGTATGAGCTCTGACGACACAGCTTTAAAGATCTCAGCTGGGAGTGAGTCGGCGCCGGGAGATTTGTTATTTTTTAGCTGCCCAATGGCGGTTAAGATCTCTTCCGTTGTTAGTGGTTTATCTAAGTCTTCGAAGGTGTCGTATTGAGGGATAAGATTTATAATATCGTGATCGGCTTGACTTTGCTGGTTAAGAATGTTAGAGTAGTGTTCTTTCCATCGGGCTCTTATTTCCTGGTCTTCTTTGAGGAGATTTCCATTTAAATCTTTAATAGGGCACATATTTTTCCGACTGGGGCCGTACACTGCTTTTACTCCTTGAAAGAAATTCCTGTAGTCGTGTGAATCGGCGTACCTTTGAATTTCTCTGGCCTTGCTTGCCCACCACTCGTTCTTTATTCTTCTGATTTCGCGTTGCGTTTCATACTTAGATTGGGTAAAAGCTTCTGCTTTTGATGAGTCGTTGGGGTGGTTGATAGCGTTTTGGAAGGCAATATGTTTACGGTCAAGAAGTTCTTGTATAAAAGCTTCATTATCATTGAACCAGTCCTCCTGTTTTTTACTTGCTACAGTGCCAAGAATTTCCTCACTCGCACTTTTTAAACTGTCTTTAATTTGTGTCCAGGTAGCAGCGACATCTGCAGAATTGGTTTCTTCTAGTGCACTCAAATTCTCTTGAACTTTTTGCTTTAGCTGTTCGACGGTTTTTTGGTCACGCAATTTACTAATACAGAGACGGAGTCTACGTTTTACTTGAGTTCTTCGGTGTTTGGGTCTCATAACAATTTTCATTTTAGAGACAACAGGACGATGATCGGTCCAACATTCGCTATCAATGCGCGCCTTTGTAATTTGGACGTCCTTGAGATGCTTCCTACGTACGATAACATAGTCCAGTAGATGCCAGTGACCTGATCTGGGGTGACGCCAGGTGCCTTTAAATTTATCCTTTTGTCGGAAAATGGTGTTTGTTATAACTAGATCATGTTCGGCGCATTTAGTTAGGAGTAGTTGACCATTAGCGTTCATGTTGCCCAAACCATTCTTGCCTATGATGCCTGGCCAGGTGTCTGCATCTCTCCCTACTCTAGCGTTAAAATCGCCAAGAATAACGAGTCGTTCCGTTTTAGGTATTCTACAGAGGGTTTCTTCCAGCTGTTGATAGAAGCTTTCCTTGGTTTCGTGACTTGCATCCAGAGTGGGAGCGTAGGCGCTTATTAGATTTACCGCGTTGCCATCTGATAGCTCATAGCGTAGCAGCATTAGACGCTCGGATAGGCCTTGTGGTACTTGTGTTAAGTTGGATACAAGTTGATTCCGAACGGCAAATCCTACTCCATGTTGTCTTCTTGAATTGGTGGGAAGACCTTTCCAATAGAAGGTGTAGTACTTTTCTGTGAGAGAGCCTTCCTCCAAAAATCGAGTTTCGCTGAGAGCTGCAACGTCAACGTTGAGTCGGTGAAGTTCTCTATCTATTAGAGCAGTTCTTCTTTCAGGCCGATCGGTGCGAGTGCTGTCGTTCAAAGTACGAACATTCCAAGCACCGTAGATGAAAGAATTCGTTTTGTTGGATTTAACTTGTCGGTGTTTTTTCGACATTCGATGAGGTGTCCCTGTGGGCACCCTCCCCCGGAGATCCGATCGGGAGGGTATTTTACCTCCGGATGATTTTGTCCCACTTGAACGCTCCATCATTTTTTAAAGCCTTAATCGACTGAAAACGAAGCTGCATTTGAAGTTGTAGCTGGAGCAGGTATGCAACTGACCAGCTCGGTTGCGGAAGGCGAGTGGTGTGGTCCCATGGCACAGAAGGAGACTGCGACGATGGGGTAACCAAACGATTCCAAAAGCAACCTTTGTGTGCGGTGGGTTATTTTTACCGCACTCTTCGTGAGAAGGTGGATGTGCTCACGGCAAAAGGTAAGGGTTATTCCGCCCTTACTCGGTCGTTAGAGCCTCGTTAGTGAAAACAGGGTGCACCAAGTTCAAATTGAACTCATCGCGAAGGTGAGGTTAACAATTGAGTAGGAGAGGCTATAACTTGCGCTTCACTACCCCATTACAGCCATTAAGCCATTATATTGAACACTTTTTTGGTATAAAGATGTGACATAAGGGTCAGGTCGAAGTTCTGATTTATGACGAGTATTATGATCGCAAGAGGCTGTATTCTTTGTAAATATAAACAAAGCAACAACCTCATAAATGTAAGTGCCAATAACTGTTAGAATTTGAAGATGGCAAAAATCATCTAACCTAAATCTGCTAATATCCTAATGGCTATTTTCTGTAAAATGAAAATACGTTGGTTCTGCGAGCCGCTCCTCCAGTTGATAATACCGTTTCATAAATGAGAGTGAAAGGAAGTAACATACAGGGTTTTGAGAATATGCATTCTACACAAGCTTTTAAGGAATCATAGAGCATAACAGGTTCTCTTAATTTTCCACAAAGATTGAATGTGTGAATTCCAATGCAAATGATAATCTAATGTCATACCTAGCTTCTTAACGTTATCACTAGTTTGCAAAGGGAAGTCATTGTACACAGTGCATATAGATCATTGTAATTTGAATAGTACATTCTGCGTTTTGTCTTCTTCTTCTGAGCTCATGTTATCATCATAACATACACTCTACAAGATAGTGTCACAAGTACTTCTACATTTTCAACTGTTATCAAGATAAATAGAAGTAGTATGGGGCCCAACATCGAGCCCTGAGGTACACCAGCTAATATGTTACATACCGAATTTTGCCAATTGGCAATTGAACTTTTTGTGTGTATCCCTAAAGATATGATTTAAGTAACTGTAGAGTTATGCCTCTAATAATATATTTATAAAATAAATAAATAGTGACCTCAGTAGTTAGACTTAGACCTAACGTCGCTTATTGCGAACAGTCCAAGCGCTTAGTGAAACGTCAAACGCTCCGGAGAATCGTCAAATATGCTCCTATTCCGTAGAGTAGTACCGCACTTAATTTTCGATTTTGCGGGTGCAATTCCCATTGAGCAGAAAAAGCCATCTTCCGCCTTTTTGAATCCGATACCATACGGTCCTTCGGTTAACACTGTTTTACGCAATAAATGTGTAAAAATCGCATGTATGAGAATTATTTAGAAAAATCTATATAAGGGCATCGGCGACAACTCCACACTGAGAGTGGAGGAAGTGAATCCTCAGCAGCATGTTTTTCGATTACATTGACATCCGTTACATTAAAAAAAAAATTCTAAACATTTTGAATATTTCATATATTTTTACACTTTTTCAAAGTTCATGTTTATTTTTTTAAACATTTGATTTCTTATATTATTTACTATTATTACTTATGTAATGTAATATCCTGATAAATAATCTTCTATTGATTTAAAAATAATTTTGACTTTCGTCATAATTTTTCGAAACTTATTTATGTATGGTTTCCATTATGTAAAATTACAGAAGAGGAAAATAGAAGTCTCAAAATTTCTTTTCTACCGATTTTTGATTAATTGAAACTACACAGAGAAAAATTCTAAGGATAACTATACCTACTTTCTTTTAATTACTGTTACATGAAATGATTATACTGTAAATGCCATACGTGGAATTGGAATAGATATAATTTTTAGGAGAATTTATAAAGTTGATCCTATTTTGACTAGACTGTTATTGAAACTATTTGGATTTTTCTCTGTGTATTGCAGTATTTAAAAAAAAAATTAAAATTACTGAGAGGCATAACTTAAGTACAGCGATCTTACGGAAAGTACAGATGATGACAGCTGCAGTATAATTATTTCATATAAAAGTAATTAAAAGAATTCAAGTATAACTGCCGCCAGAATTTTTCTCTGTGTAGTATAAAAGGATATAACTAATTAAAAATCAATAAAAAAAAAACTACCACACCCTTCTATTTACTTCTTTTGTAATGTCCACTTTTACATAATGAAAACGGCAGTAGCTCTCGGATCAGAAAGTTTCCTGAAGCAATCCTCTGTGTTGTAAATATACAAGTACGTGACACAGGCGTTTACTAGACGTGATACAAAGACGTCACAGAGATTGGTACTTTTGAAAACATTATTTTTTTGTCGAGTGACGTAATTGACGATTTATCACCAAATTTTTACGCGAAAATGATGTAACGGGACGTCATTCTTCTGATTGGGGCGTTGTGTCGAACCGTTCATTTACACTCTTGGATCACAAAGTTTCCTGAAGCATTTTTCCGAATTCTCTGTGTTGTAAATACAGGGTGTTGCATCATGAGAGGGACATAGCTTAATAGGAGGTAGAGAACATCAGTGGTAACCGGAACCTTCCATAGAAATGTCTCATTGGGCCTTCATTACGAAGTTACAGGGTGTTAAATAATTTTTGGCCAAACCTGTTTTTTGTCATAACTTTGACAGGGAATGAAATAACGGATTCATATTTGGTACGGCTAATGTACTAACGAGCCCCAAGAAGTACATGTATAAAAAAAAATATATCCAGGTCCGGACTCACTATAATTTATGTTTCTTCTTTGCATCAATAAAACATCACCCTGTATATATTTTTTTGAAATTTCGATACGATATTCGAAAAGAGCAAGAAAAAACAAACAAAATGGCCTATTTCATTTTTTTGTTACACCTTCGTGGTCATTTAAATACGTTGTTAAATGTGCAAGAAAATGGATTACAGAACCCTATTAAAAGAGAGGCACGTGAAATAAATAGTTTTATAACTAAAATTTGCAAAAATTCTATTGAGCCTAGGTGGTCTGGGTGAATCCTAATTCCGGCACGTTTTAAAGGTCCATTTTGGTAAAAAATTGTGGTCCTAATAAGTAATCGGGTATGAAATAACAAAATTTTTAATCAATCACAGTAGGCTTGTTCAAAGAATAAAAGTGACAGATAATTTAAACCATTTAGGCCTAAGCAACCAGTTACTTTGATCAAGAAAATCATCAACATTTTATACTTAATAAAAATTGGAAAAGAGAATAAACTAAAATCTAAATAAATAAAATATTTTCCATTCAATTAACAATAAATAACAAAACAATAACTAAATGTGTTTAAAAATAAAACATAATTGACACTAAAGTAAATTTTCAAAATGTCCTCCCCCACATTCTGTGCATTTTCTTGCGCGTTTAGAAAGGTCACCAATTGCTCGACGTATCATTTCTGGATTATTCCGTATTTCGTCGCAGGTTGTAACGATGCGCTGGATTAAATGTTGTCTACTTTCAATTTCAATGCTATAAACCTCGTTTTTTAAGTGGCCCCATAAAAAGTAATCACAAGGGTTACAATCAGGAGATCTTGGTGGCCATTCATGTGGACCCCCGCGTCCAATCCATCTATTAGGATACACATTGTTTAAGTGTTCTCTTACTTGAAGGTTAAAATGTGGTGGGGTCCCATCATGCTGAAACAACATGCCTCTTATACCGATATTTTCTAACATATTCGGTAAAATGTTTTGAAGAAAATCAAAGTAAATTTCACCATTCAATCTTTCTTCAAAAAAATGTGGCCCTATCAAATGTCTATTCACAAGTCCGACCCAAACATTTACAGAAAACCTGTGTTGCGAACGGCGTTGGCGTACCGCATGTGGGTTTTCCTGTGCCCATTTATGATTATTTCGTGAATTGTTTACTCCATCCCTTGTAAATTGTGCCTCATCCGTAAATAAGGTTCTGTAAATGACTGGGCGATGGTTAGACAACCAATGACAAAATGCCAGGCGGGGGATATCGTCGCCTTGTTGAAGACGCTGTACCTGCTGGATATGATATGGATGGTAACGTTCTCTTTTTAGGGTTCTCCATACTCGCCAATGAGGAATACCAGTTGCCAAACTGATTCGACTAGTGCTCATATTTGGGTTTTCTTGAACTACGTTTATAATATTGTTTTGTTCCTGCACACCTTGTTGTAAAACACGCTCCACAACTGCAGAAGTAGGAAACTTTCCGTGTTGTCTTGCATACTGGAACACCGTACTAAAGGTTTTATGATTAGGGCATCGACGACCAGGAAAACGCAGCCGATATTCTCTTTCCGCCGACCTACCATTTCCATTACAGAAACCATAGATGAATATTATGTCAGCATATTCCACGTTTGTAAATTTTACTGGCATAGTTAAAATATTTTCACAAGTTTTCACTAACTAAATGCGGATTATTGACACATTAAATTACTAACAAACAATTATTCAACTGTTTAGGAGATTTCTTTTTATTATCTGTCACTTTGAACAAGCCTATTGTGCTTGATTAAAAATTTTGTTATTTCATACCCGATTACTTATTAGGACCACAGTTTTTTACCAAAATGGACCTTTAAAACGTGCCGGAATTAGGATTCACCCAGACCACCTAGGCTCAATAGAATTTTTGCAAATTTTAATTATAAAACTATTTATTTCACGTGCCTCTCATTTAATAGGGTTCTGTAATCCATTTTCTTGCACATTTAACAACGTATTTAAATAACCACGAAGGTGTAACAAAAAAATGAAATAGGCCATTTTGTTTGTTTTTTCTTGCTATTTTCGAATATCGTATCGAAATTTCAAAAAAATATATACAGGGTGATGTTTTATTGATGCAAAAAAGAAACATAAATTATAGTGAGTCCGGACCTGGATATATTTTTTTTATACATGTACCTCTTGGGGCTCGTTAGTACATTAGCCGTACCAAATATGAATCCGTTATTTCATTCCCTGTCAAAGTTATGACAAAAAACAGGTTTGGCCAAAAATTATTTAACACCCTGTAACTTCGTAATGAAGGCCCAATGAGACATTTCTATGGGAGGTTCCGGTTACCACTGATGTTCTCTACCTCCTATTAAGCTATGTCCCTCTCATGATGCAACACCCTGTATACAAGTACGTGACACAGGCGTTTACTAGACGTGATACATAGACGTCACAAAGATTGGCACTTTTGAAAACATTATTTTTTCGTCGAGTGACGTAATTGACGATTTATCACCAAATTTTTACGCGAAAATGATGTAACGTGGCGTCATTCTTCTGATTGGGGCGTTGTGTCGAACCGTTCATTTACAAACTTTTGGAGGATGATCTCACCCAATAGTAGATATTAATATATAATTATAGGCTTTGTGTTAAATCGAGCGAAATTAATAGTTTTATCTTTACTTAACCGAAAATATATTAAATCGAGTGGTATACATGAATAGATCTGGGATCTATTGTTTTCATGAATTTGTCTGAAACAATATTAAATACTTTAATTACAGCTTCCTTTATGTACGACTAGACCATCAAAGCTCGTGAGTTTTTTGCTCTCTAAACTATTTTGCATACAAACCAAATTAACAACGCATGTTAGTGTTTCGTTAACGGCAAGGGGTATAATTAAGCTGACTAGTTATTTTTACGCAAACATTCTCGAGTACTGTTAAACTTTATTGTTTGTGTTTAAGTTTTAAAGCGAAAATTGGATTAAGGTATCCCATTAAACTATAACAGTTAATAGTCTGCCGCCGCATGTCCATCTCAGTAATTCAAATGAGACGTAAAATGCAGGTACCTATATCAAAGCACAGCCAAAAGTAAGTAAAAATTTCATGCAATGAAAATGTATTAGAAGAGATTTAACTTTGCTAGAGGTTTTGATAGCTTTTGAATTCTAATTAAATTACCTGAGTGTAACGTGTTTACATAATGTTCGCTTAATTCCAATTTTAATAGATACGCGCATTGGAGAAACTTGCATTGTAAAGCTTCCTAGTAGACCTTGGAGGCGGTCGCGTTCTAGTCAGTGTGAGGAAATTAAAAGCAAGAACGTTAACTTTACATTGCTTTTACATTTACATATTTTGTAACAATTTCTGTTCTCAACGCAAATGTCGCATGTCACAAAGATTTGGAAACTTTTGACCATTTGATAAAGAAGAGTAAATACCACTTCGTTGCAGTTTACAACATATTGCAGTTATAAATTTAATAATGAAATCGATTCTTCGAAGTTGTTTTGCTGAGATCTTCGAACAAGAACTTGGTATTGCTACGGAGAGCGCGAGCGTTTTAAATAGATAAGATCTGATCAGTCAAAAAACCAAAATTATTGAAATTAAAGCTTAGGCTAGCCTATGCGCGGCCCGGCATTTTCACAACTCTCGGAAGAGGCTTCCTTGGGCCAGAAATGTTTATTGAGATATGACATATAAACTGTAATATACAGTATGTTTTCCAAGTCATGTCAGTCTCCCAAGTCCCTTCGGCCGAATTTTAAGGATTCAAGATGTCGATAAATATAATCAAGAGTGAATGTTTGTTATGTCATTTTAAAAAAAAATACAAAGTGCAATAGGACAATGCAATGACTGTCGGACAGACGGGCAGGTGGGCAGACAGACGAATAGGCGGGCAAACGGATAGACGGATGGGTGGACATAATTGCTTTAATCACCATTATTTTTGTTGCAATTACCCTTATTGTTACTGTAATCACCCTTAATTTTACTGCAATTACCCTCATTGTTACTGCAATTATACTTAAATTGCCCCCAATCACTCTAATTACCACCTGTCACTCTAATTACCCCCACCATGTTAACTACCTCGCACCGCACTAATTGCGTACCACCACTCTAATTACCAGCTGCCACGCTAATTGTCACATCACTCTAATTACCACGTCACTTCAATCACCTCCCACCACTGCAATTGCCCCCCACCACCTCTCCCAGGCCCTGGCCTCTAACGTCCCGCCTCCTAATTACCTCCCACCACTCTCATTGCCCTCACCCCTAATTTGGTTACTGATCATCATCATGCTCCTGCCCCTCCTGAACCGACTTTCTGTTATTTCCATACTACTTTTTAATCTGTTTGTTAACAGAAGGAGTTTAGGTTTAAGTTTTAATTGTTTTTATCCAAAACAGACCTCCTGCAATCCGCCACCAGGAATCTCGCGATGGTTGCACGGTAGGTCTCGGAGTGAGTTCTGGGGAGGCAATTGTTTAAATTTTAACTTGAATAAAGAATTGTTGAATTGAATCGAATTTGTCAGTCAGAAAATATATGGTCTGTCAGCACAGTTAAAATTTGATAGGCGATTGACGCTCAGACTTACGCAGCTGGAATATTTTGTCCAAAAGTTCGTGTGGATATGTGTGATGTCAATCACATGTTGTTATGTATAAGAAATGAGGTCCGCCCTTTAGGGATGGGAACTTTTAAATTTCACTTAGATTCTGAACATGTCGCCAAAATATCATAAATTAATTTTTCCCTCTATTCCATTTTTCCTTTAAATTCGTCTTTCGTCAGATTTAATAACAATCAAAAATGTTGAAAAATTCAAAATTAAAAATATCATAAGTTTATGCTCCTTCCTCATTTAAGTTGCGGTGCCTGCATCAGCAACGAAATTAAAAAAGTGAAAGTTTTTAAGAAATGTTTCAGTTTTGTAAAACGTGTTTGTTTAGATATTAAGAGTTTTATCACCTTTTTTAACCTGTTTATCAGAAGGGGCCTATATTATCCAGTAATTTAATTTTTTTGTCATTAACTTTGAGCTGTAATAATTAAAACTTATCTCAATAATTACCTCCTTCTTATCTAAATTACTAGTATTTTCTCAACTTAGTATCCTTTTGGCTAGTATTTTCAATTATATATTTTTGAGATTTGTCTCAGTGGTTAAATCCTCGATTAAATCCTGATTGAACTGACGCATTATTGTTATTTTACTGATAATTGTAATTGTCTTAACTTGCTGAATTTCGTATATATTTTGCTTTCAAGTAAATTAACGTACGTAATATTGTAATTTCATTGTAGTAATATTTTCTTATGGTACGGTATGAAGTTGAAGAGAACCATATTTACAATGGGGAAATTATTCGATTACGTTTAATTGGCCTTTTTATAGTGCCTATTGTCAGTTAAAATGTTAATGGTTGAAGACAACCATATTCACCCAACTTTTGTTATCAAAACGGAAATAAATCCCTTAATCATAGATGCTGGATTTTCAGAAATCCACTTGGAAAACTGCAATAAATTCAGTATGTTATAATTCTGTGACTACGACTTTGATTGATTAAATGTCTGACACATCAGTAATAGAGTAAGTAATAATAGACTAATGTCACTTTTTTATATAGTGTAGAATAATGGCAGCTTCTACAAATAATCATTTATCGTCATACGGCAATCATCACGTGTCTTACACAATAGCCCGTTACGTGCATTTCCCGATGAAATGACGTGCCATTAAAATAAACCGAGTAGTACATCAGCGAGCGCATTATTTTTCTTTTATCTTCAATAGTAAGACATCGTTAAGGAGTTCCTAAACTTATAAAAGAAAATTGGCGTTATTTCGAGCTTTCGCTGTTGGTCGAAGCTTTCGCGTGCGTTACCTTTTGTACAAAGAGAAAAGTAGAAAGAAAATCAAGAAAAGTAAAACGAACCTGAACGGAACGAGCGATAAACGCTGGGAAACATCAAGGTTAAATGTACTGGAATGAAGATCATAAAATACATGGGGCCTCTTTAGTTAGATGAAAAATATTTTTTATCTGGATTCCTCGGGAGGAATAGGAATATATTTGTATGTGTCGTAAAGGCAAGTCGGTGTTACGCGTAGGATTCATCACATTTTTCACGGCTTATTTGGAGAATGGCTTTAAAATGAAATTTATAAATGTACTTCATTAGTGCGTTTGGATAGGGGAATTGTGAAATTTGTGGCCTGGTTGGAGAAAATAAATAAGTTCTCGCCTTGCAGGTAAATACAGTTGGTATAATTTTAACGCATGGATTTTTTTGTTTACGTTTGTTACCTTTTTATCCTTGTTTCATGAAGTATGTTTATCCATCTGGTTGGTCGTAAGCAAAATAATATTTATTCAACATGAAATTTTACGTATAAAAATTGTAAAATGGAGTTTTTTACATGTCTGTTGTTGATGATGTAATTTGGTCAAGTTTTAAAAACTTATTTTAAGCGATACTTAAAACTTTCGTGCTTGTGTGAGCATAAGTAACATGAGTATAATTAACATAATTAATAATATTGAAGGCATTCAAAGACGTTTCATAAAATTCATGGTATTTATAATCGATCAACAATATCCCCCTATAGGATATGATCACTCATTACTACTAAATCGTTTTTCATACAATTCAATGCAGCAGCGGAGAGAGATGTAAAGTGTAATATTTTTATACAAACTTTTAAACAACATGATTGACTGTCCGCAATTACTTCAACAAATCAACTTTAAAGCACCTACCACGTTAACCAGATCTACATCATTGTTTTACTTCTCTAATACACACATAAATGTTTTAACGTTTTCACCACTATATTTATCTGTTTAAATTATTGCGCATGACGTCGAAAGTTTTAACACTAAATTAATTCAAGATTCTCTTAGATTAATAATAGTTTCTATTCCTTTTTAACCTCTCCACAATAAAATTGTGGGAGGTTACTAAAATTGGTTCAAAAACGAAAATTGAGATAACATCAAATTTTTACGTTTTGAGGTCCTAGGAACCCAAAAAAGTGGTTTTTGAAAAATGTCTGTGTGTGTGTATGTGTGTATGTATGTGTGTATGTGTGTTAGCACGATAGCGCCGAAACTACTGAACGGATTTGAATGAAAATTTGCGTGTGCGTTTTTTTAGTATCCCAGAAGATCTGAAAAGGTTTTGGTTGAGATCGGATTACGTTTAGTGCCATTTTGACGCAACAAGTTGTTTATTTTAATTTGCAATGGAACCATTGAAAATCAGTTAAAATTCTGATTTCAACGAAATACCATACTTCCACCCTTTCGATTTGTTTTCCGTGAAAAAAATTAAAAACAAAGCAAATATGGCATAGATCGCATTTCGCATGACATGATCGATGCGCGTAGCCATTACATCGTGAAACTAGTCACATCACGCGTCAATTCACGTGTGAGGGTCTCTTCTCTGCTCTAGAAATAGAGCGGATTACGTTTAGTGCCGTTTTTAAATATATATACAGACAAATCGAAGAATTAAACTACAAATATTCCTCTAAAATCTAGTAAAATTACTGAAATGCTAATATTTGATTTAACAAAGACAGCCACGAGCGATCGGATTGCAATGAGCAAATTTTGATGATTGTCATTGTCATCGTTTGTCATCCAACGTTGGTGTCATGTCATGTTAATAAGATTTCGGCACATTTGTAACTTTTAGTGGATTGTCACAAACTTTAAAGGTAGATGTAACAATATCAATATCATATGCTTTCTGTACCTTCGTTGGTGAATTTATTATAGATTATCACTTTACCAATTTTCAGTTTGTTGCTTTACAAATCTGTAGTATTTAGGATAACTAGACTTTCTTAGTCGTTCAAGTGATGTTAAAGTTGTTAATATCCTAATAGTATATTATTCAACGAGCGATAATGTAGGTAATAACTCGCATAGATGATTGTAAATTCATTAAGTTGAGGGTTTTTTAATGCCCCAGAAGATCTGAAAAGGTTTTGGATGAGATCGGATTACGTTTAGTGCCGTTTTGTTACACAATTTAATGCTCTTTTCGGCTTCAAAGATCCACCGTGTGGGGAGGTTCCAGCCGCTTCCAGTAGCTGCCGACTTATTTAATGCTTTCTTTTTCACTTTTTCTTTATTTTTGTATATACTTGTATATGTAGGTATATAGATATATACGTGTATAGATAAATATGCATAGGTATACTTTATACGAGCACAATTGGAACTGGTCAGTGTTAAAGCACACGACCATGCGCACTGAACTTGATATTTTGACCTATATACTTAGCAATGGTATCTAGATTCGAATGATAGTTGAAACTGTGCAGGCGAGTCCGAGACTGGCAATGTAATCAGCCTGAATGAATCATTTACGACTGCACTGGTTTAAAGATAATAAAACGGACAGGCCTACTAGCATAAAGAAAATTCGTAAATCATTTCTCGGAAGTAACGTGGATTGTAAGATGTGTTGTGAATGTGCCAGTGCAGTGCATAAATACCTATTATAATATCAAGCGTAGGAGTTTAGTTAGTTTGTTGTTCATATTTATAAATATTTACTACTATATAAAAGGTAAATCATTTTAATTATATACTAATTTACCATCGCTTTCTGGAGACAATTTGAAACAGAGGATAATATAATAACGTCCAAAAATCTTATCATTTTCTTATGACAAGCAAATTCTATTCACCTCCGCCCATGTACAATAAAGAGATGTCGACTGTTTTTGCCGGATTTTAGTTTGTATACGGTTTCAATTAAGTTCATATACACTTTTTTTATATATATATATTATATAGATGGTCATATACCCACCTAATTCATTTGTAGAATTTTGCAATAATTACATTAATAGGTATCTATTAAGATCTAGGTTATAGCAAGCCATATTATACAACAATAACGTATATTCTATTTTTACTTTGTATTACAAGTTATCATAATCGTGGGCGTTCCTATAATATATTTAATTATTGTAAACTAGAAAAAATGAGTGGACTGAAGTAACAACTTTTTTGAGGTTGGCGACTGAAAAACTTTTAAAAAATATGACCAATCAAGATGGCGGAATATAAAAATCAAAAAAAAATATATTCTGATTATTTTTAAATGGATTTTAAAAAACTAAAAAATAAATAAAAATTTGTTTTAAAAAAAACTTAGTTTTTGTGTAAAAAGTCGTACTAAAAATTAAAAAATAACGAAATAATAATATACGACTGCAAGAAAAGCAAGGCGTGATCGTGTACGATTGTACGCATGATTGTATATAAAGGGTGGAATCATTGTGCACATATTGCCTTTAATCATGCGTACGTAAAGATGGTACATATACTTATATACAAAATGCGCACGCCTTGCTTTTCTTGCAGTCGTACATTATTTTTTAATTTTTTATTTTTTAGTACCACTTTTTAAAAAGAAAGTTTAAGAAAAACATTATTTTTTTATTTTCTACTTTTTAGTCATACTTTTTGAAGGTTTACTCCCCAGAGAGCGCTCAGTAAAAATTCGTCTTTTAACGATCTGTTTTGATTTCTCACACCTTCGCTTTCTCGCTCTTTCGTTCTGCAGATTTTTCAATTTTCATCCCCGCGTCCCCTACGTGCGGATATTTGCAAAAGTAAAAGTGGAATACTGTATTGTCATCCGATCTTAAAAAAATTTCATCAATTGATTGTGTCAGAAAGTGTGTTAAATAAAGGATGCAAGATTTGAACACAAACATTATAGAATATTGTAAGTTAAAGAGAAGCAAGTAAAAAATAAGAAACCCTCTCTTTAAACTATTCTCCAGTTTAAATTCATATTTTCGGATAGATTTTACAGAAAATATGGAAAACACTTTTTTAAAATTACTTACTGTTTATCGAAAATGTGTAAGAATACGTATTTAAGTGTTTTAGAGAATTTGCGATTCTAAATATGCACCACTTTTTGTTTCTAAATCTAATAATACCCAGATTAAAGAAGAACCCGCGCGCGTGCGTCAACCAGTTGATAACCAGAAATAGTGTGTTTGTTTGCCGGTGTTCCTCCTCATAAAAATTACCTTAATTTCACGTAAACTTTGTTTTGTGAAGAGGGGAAATCTTCATAGACTCCTGCGAGGCAGGGAGTGTTGGATTCCCTACGAGGAGGACCTGCCAACTAATAACACTCCCCCATCTCGCACATCTCACTAAAACCGCTTGTGCATTACTTCGGTGAGAAGGCTGTCAAAATTGTATCCTCTTATCTCTGATTTCTCTCATCTTTTTCTTTACTCCCTATAATTTTTCTCACTGCCTTGTAGGCGCACTTCTACTTCTCCTCATTGGACACGAGGTGAGCCATCATCTTGGGGACATTAAACGGTCTGCCTCTTTCACGTTCGTACAAATTTCGAACGTCTGTCCAATTCTGGCATACGAACAACGTATGCTCCGTGTCGTCCTGGGCTCCGCAGTAAGTGCATACTTCAGTTTCTGCACGCCGACCGGCAATCACACAGGTATATCCTAAAATAGCCATGCCCAGATAGGACTTGCGTTAGGAAGTAATCTACTGCCCCATACGGCCTACCGATCCACGTCTGGATATTTGGTATTAGCGAGTACGTCCATCGTCCACATTTCTCATCTGGGAGTGGACATTAACCTTCTTTTTGATGCTCTAGGTACTCCGATGTTCAGCATAAGACTGGGCAGCGCCGCCGCTACTGTCTTCTGATGATTTTGGCGACTTGCTCTGCAAACGTATGCTTTGTGTCCACCTAGATACTTTATTGCTCCTGATGGAGTGCTATATTAACTGTGTTCATTAGGAGATCTTCGCCCTTGGCGATTACAACCATGACTACATCGTCGGCAAAGCCTATCAGACCCAATACTGGCCCTTGTGGAACACCATTGTTAATTTATCTTATTCTCGTGGTGTCCGCCTCCAGGACTATTTCTCTTTCGGTTAGGTAGGATGCTTGTAACATTTATAAGGCTCTCATCATTTATTGCCCGCCTTCTTAATTCCTCCAATATCTTTTGTCAGGAAGCACTATTAAAGGTATTTTTGATGTCGAGGGTTATGACCGCGCACAACCTCCGATGTGGGTAAGAGTAGTTTGCTTCCGCCTCACGGGCGATCTTCAGTATGTCTTTAATGGCATCCACCGTTTGTCGCTCTACTCTGAAACCATACTGTCGCTCCGACAAGCCATAATCCATGAAAATGTTGAAAAACTCCCAAAAGTTCTGTGACAGGGATAAAACATGGATATCCTCCCCGTTTTCGAGAGCGCTGAACACGATCGTGATATTTTTAAGGATCCCACCCCTCAGTAACTACCCCTAAACTTGAAAACCACCCCCTTTTCGCGGTTCTTCCATCTTAGACATGCGGATCGGTTTCTTGGGCAGGATTCGGGTAGGCCGTATGGAATTTAACCATACCCGCGGGGTTGAAACTACCCCCTCCCCTAATATATCCCCAAAAAATCAAAATGCATGAAAAATTGTTTATCCCTGTTTTCGAGGGTGCTCAACACGATGGTAATATTCATTTTTCTCCAGCCCTCCACCAAGCACCCCCTTTTTCATATTTCTTGATACTGGGCATGTGGAGATTCGTTGAATTGAGGTTTTAATGTTTACATTGTCGAAATCCCCTTAAAACCCCGATGTCTCTTAAGCTGTCTAACCTAATCAGTACTAGATGCTCATACAGCTTGCCTTCCACGTCTAGTAGACATATTGGCCTGCATGATGCTGGGTTGTTATGTACTGCCAATACATACTCCTACTTATTTAATGCGAGTTCTTTGGTTATTTCTGCCGGGATGTTTCCGGGTCAGGAGGTTTTGTTTGATTTTAGTTTCGAACAAGCCGGGTAATTCTTCTATGCTAAAATTAGTAAATACCACAGTCCTATCATAGTTAAAAATCACTTGCTGATGAACTGGAAAGAGGTGGTCAACCACCTCTTCCATGGTTTGTATAGCCATTTGTAGTCTGGGGGGAGGGGATAGCCGATCAGTCCATTCTTGACCATCTTGTCCATCTTATAGCAGCCTGCCAAGATATAGTCTACGTTATCATAGAGTGCTTTCCAGCTATTACGTTTAGCCTTCTATATACGGCATACTGTAATTACGAGTAGGTACACACAAATTTTCAAGGAGATCCATCAGGTTATTTAGATTTTAACTTTGATCTTGTCATTAACCAATATATTTATTATCAATATTTATGCAGTATGGATGTGCGAATACCTTAATAGATGTTCTGGTTAACCGATGCAGGTATCGTTGAGTGTGTTTATCAATATCTACCGATTCAATTCAATTCAACCAATTTTTACAATGTCTACATGTTGACGACTGTATTCAGGTCTCTAAATTCCAACGTACTCTGTCTTTTATCATATGATCCTCTATATTCAGCCGAATTGAAACATTTTTCCATATCAATTATTTACAAATTAAATCCGATTCAATGTGTATGATGGTAAATTCAAACGTGGTATAACAATAACGTAAAACTCATATAAGCATTTATTAAATTTTTACATATTTACTGCAGTCTAGAAAGCCTTTATTTAAATTGTAATTTCTTTATTATAAGTAATGATGGTAGTTTAAACAAATTAAGCGTGTTGATTTGAATAAGTGCAATTTTCGGTATGTATCAGGTCAACATGTCTTCTTTAAGTATTTAACAATATCGAACCATTATGTCTGGATGTTTCGTAAATCCATGCCATTATTTAAGTTGTGAATGCACGTCTAGACAGTCACAAGTAGATGGTAGATGAAACATTTCAAATTCGACCTTTAAGATGCGCCTTCCATAATACGGACGAGTTTGGAAAACTTCGGACATCGCTGGGAATTCCCTTAGGTTTTAGAAGATTGCTTTGCTCTTTGAATTTACTCTAAATCTTATGCCGTCTTTAAATCTAAATGGAATCCAAGCACTTGTTCGACATTAGTTTAAAAGTTTTCTGATGGATGGTGCAAGGTTTATATACTTTCCTTTTTTATATGAATCTGAAAGTATTATAACAGCTATATCGAAATAGAACTTTATAGTGAAATTATTTAATAGATGCTTTATTTAATTATTTTGAAATTTGACTCGGTCTGCTGTTGCGTAAAATACCCGTTGCTCTAGATAATTGTGATTAAGACTGCTGATCCTCAAAAGTAACTGCTCCTAAAACTGCAAATTCTATAATTTCGAAATTAACCACTCGAGTTGGGTTGCGCTTTCTGTTACGAACCGATCCCGTTTCAATAAATGTTTGCATCATTTCTATTACGTGCTTATCTGTTGCCCTTTTTCGGGATGAGTAGTATTAAAAATTTTAGTTGGCATCCCCTACCGAATTATTTTTTCTGTAGTATAAATCTACAGTTTAAATTCTTTCCTGCAGGGCGTACACCATTTTGAGTATAATTATAATAATAATAATGATAATTAGACCATAAAGACTTTAGTTTTTTTAAATGATATCAATCTCCAATAGACAACTTAATTTTATGTTATGAACTGTGACGGCTTGTCCTCCAGAAGAGCCATTAGTGCTATCTTGACCTATCTACACTTGTTCGTTCCCATACTATTCCATCCATTTTTTAAAAGCGATACAAATCATTGCACATTGGGTGACCTGTCGTTTTCGAAAGATATAAATGGCACATCCCAACAACTTCACTGTCTTCGAACGATGCTACACATAACTCATTATATTTACGGATGTGTCCCAACGTGAAGGCTTCTATAACAGGTCGTAGCGTAAAAGATGCTATAATAAACCTGATTTTAATTTGTGCCCCATGAATTACATGGTTTTCTGGCCCGTCATCGATATCTATGTTCATTTTACTATTACTGATATAATGTAAAAAATCATGTAAGAGCGAATTGCTCTCTATTCTTCCAAACTCAAATACGTATTCACAGTCGACCACGCCCGATTATAACGTCTATCTATTCTACAGATCGGCCATATGTAGCGAATAAATTCATTTTCTACTTTATTAACAGTATTTATGCAAAATCTGCTACGAGTTTATTACCCATTACTGTGAGGCGGTAGGGGTTACAAGAGAATACAAAAGGAAAACACACTTGGCTGCTGTGCGTAGCAGATCGTGGACACTGCCTAGCCCGGATAAGTGAAGTAGCGTGCCCACGACAAAAATTTCACTAGCTCAGAAATCTCAGGGCGTTAAGCCTAAGTTTAACATATATTAAAGGTTTTTAGTTTATTTAACTAAAGTCGCCTAGGGTTCCATTATTAGTGGTCACAGACAACATGAAATGGATTATATTACTGTATTTACAACTTATAGTTCTCTAATATGAACATGGCGATGTATAGTTATATGACTATATTCTGATAAATACGTTACAAAATAAATAAGGATAAATTCCCCTCGTGTAGCTACACTTGGTTTACAAGCATGAGGATTGACTATAATAAATATGGCCGCAATGGGTAATGCATGTAGAACGTGCCTAACGAGAGCAATAATTGATATCTGATTGCAATTCCACCTAAATCCCAGATAAATACAGATAAAACTCCCTTCGGACCATCAAAATTCTCTGACAAACAGAAACAATCCCAAAGTCCAATAAGAAGTCTTAAATAAATTAAGTTTCAGGAATTATCCGCAGTGTACGCATAGCTCACAACTGTTACCTTTGCTTTCAATAAGCCGGAAGTCACGCGAACGTTCCTGGCAGCTCTAGCGGACAGAAGCCAAATCTGTGCGACCAACGACTTGCTGCTTGGCAATATGTGGCCCATGAAACACAAATGTGCGTTGCGGATCGCATATGCAATAAGCCCGTAACAGGTCGCGAGACAGGTCAATTTTTTATTTTAAAATTACACTTTTTGGCGTAAAATTTTCACCCCCCACTTCAACTCCTTTCCCGTGGCTCTCACAACGCATATATATTTTTTTTAATTGGAAGGGGGTGCTTGCGATACCTCAATTGAAATATATATTCATTCTCTGTTCAGCAATATCAACTTTTTTCGATTTCGTTCACTAGTCGAGAAAATTAGTTTTGAAATTTCACAACACGACAAATAAGGAAATCTAATGTTATAAAATAAATTTTATTAGAAGAAAAAAAACAATTAGCAAATCGATCACTTCTTGACAATACACAAGGCGGTTAGCTAATTCCCCAAGAAAGTTTTGTATCACCCGTGGATTTATTTATTCAATTTCTTGCATTATCTTATTTTTTAAATCTTCAATATTGCCCGGTCCATTAACATATGCTTTCGACTTTAAGTATCCCAATAAGAAATAATCTAGTGGCGTCATATCAGGAGAACGGGCAGGCCACTCTATTGCACTTCAATTGCATAATGCGGTGGAGCTCTATCTTGCTGGAACCAGATATTCCGATTTATTTCATTTGAATATATTCTTATTAATGTTGGAACTAAAAACGTTATGCAAGAAATGTAGATACCGTTCACCATTTAATGAACCACCGAAAAAATGGAGACCAATAATTGTATTTTCAATAATCCCAGCCCAAACATTAACTTTTCTGGGATATTGAGTGTCAGCCTTCATCATTCAATGAGGAATTTCTCTACTACAATATCGAAATTTTGTCTATTAACGGCACCCCTCAAGCAAAACGTCGCGTCGCTTCATCAGAAAATAGAATTATGTTTTTAAACTGTGGATTTGCATGAAACATGTTCATCATTGTTCTACAGAATCCAATTCCGCGATCACCATCATCCTCGTTTAAGTCATGTACCAGATGTACTTTAAAAGGATGATACTTCTCTTTCTTCAAAACTCGCAACACTGATGACTTACTTACATGATTTTCAGCAGCGATTTGTCTGGTGGACTTGTGCGCATTTTTCTCAAAGCTTAATAAAATGTCTTATTCTTCTTTCTCGTCAATTTGGTTTTCCTTCCTGATTTAGGAAGATCTCGAACATTTCCATTTTCTCTCAATTCTCGTTCTATTCTACTAACTGTGGACTGTGTAATCGATCGATCGGGATACTTAACATTGAACATACATGCACATTGTACACATCTGTGTACAATCCCGTACACTTGAAAAATAAAGTAATCCATTTTTAACTAATATCGAGTGATGTGAATCAGTCTTTTTAGAATTTAGATTTTTTATTATCATATAGGTTATAAAAAACTGACATTGATTGTGGAACGTCATAAATAAAGTTTTTGAATATTGTTAATGCAGAAGAAAAACATACGTATGTTTGTGTTTTCTACTTTTTTACACCATTGGATGGGAATGAATTCGATTTATAACAAATGTAAAAATGACAGTAAAAAATTCATACATACGACTGCCATTACATTTATTATATAAATAATGTAACATAATATTTTGTCATGGCTCCATTTCCTTGCAAGACGTGATTAAATCTTGTTGGCATAGAAGCAATTAGTCTACGATAATAGTTTTTTTTTCTCTTAGCTCCTCCAAGCAATTGTCAATGGCCGAGCACAATTCTTCTTCATTTCTTAATCTGAAGTTTCGTCCAAAAAAATTTTTTACTAGCAAACCCCAGTCGTTCTCAATTGGGTTTATGTCGGAGTTGTACGAAGGCCACGGTAATAATTCAATATTATTGTTCCTAAACCATTGAGTAATTATCCTGGCAGTATGAATAGGGCAGTTGTCTTGTCGATAAATAACACTACAAAAATTAGACAACCCCCAATTCCAGAAGCCAGAGGCTTGTGCGGAAGGGGGTTACACATTGAAAAAACGCAGACGGTGGTGTTGTTTGGATATATTGCTCCACCGAAGGAAACATAACGTTTTCCCAAATATCCCTATAAATCTGGCCACTAAATCTAACATTGCCCTTAATACGCCACGCTACACCAGGGCCATGCACGCTTATCCATGCCCAAACATTAATAAAATATCGCCCGGACCTATTCCGTGGACACACGAAACGTTCGTAAAATCTGGTATTTCCAGGATAGTGCACCTGATGTTCGTCATTACAAGACTGAAAAACTTTTTCATCACTAAAACACAACATTGTTCCAAAACTCCAACGGGCGATAGACATAATTTAAACAAAACAAAATGTTGTTGACCTCGATGTTGGAAAATTTGTCATGAACATAGCGTCTCTCCTGCTGTTTGAAACGTATTTTCCCTCAAACAGCCAAGGAGCGCTTCATCTTGAAGGAGATTTGGATTTGTCGATCGGCCTGAACCGTCTTTTCTCTTTGCGCTAGTTTTCTCCTCCCACCTTTTCTTCATACACATAACAGTACTTTTATTCAATCGATAATGGTTAGCAACTGCTCTGATAGACCATCCCTCTCCAATTTTAGAGAGAATTAAAATTTTGTCATGTTCAGTTAATTTTGACATTGCGAAAATATGACACTGACACTGACAAATAAATAAAGAATGATTTAATATAGCGAAAAATAGGTGTACGGGATTTCATTGCACAGAAGTGTACGTGTACATGCTTCCATTTGAGATCTGGTTTTATTCACATCCAATCATTAGTAATATTTCAATTCTTTGCATTTCACTTAACTGTGCCATAGCTACAATAAAAAATGATATAAGTATGATATCAACTTACTACAGAAATGCCGCCTAAACCTTATTGTAGAGTTTTCACAACTAATCGTCACACAATAATACTTTATGCTAGCCTTCAAAGCATGCTTGATAGCCTACTGCATAAATTGTAAATGTCTCGTGTTGTGAAAATTCAAAATCGATTTTCTCGATAACTAGCGGACGAAATCGAAAATACTTGTTATTGCTGAATAGAGAATGAATAATATTTCAAATGGGGCATCACAAGTACCCCCTTCCAATAAAAATAATAGGAGTTGTAAGTGTTACGTGAAGGGGGTTGAAGCGAGAGGTGAAAATATTGCGCCAAAAAGTATTTAAAATCAATAATTGATCTATCTCTGGACTTTGCATAAATACTATTAATAACGTAGAAAATGAATTCATTTACTACATATGGCTACACTGTATAATAGAAACCGTTGTAAGGATAGTTTTTAAAGTTTGAAACGGTATTTATTTATTATTTTAAAAACATGCTTTTCTGGAATACTATTGTCTACACTGCTAGATTTTTTAACAATATAAAAATTAATACCTATTTAAATGACAAGAGAGGAATTCCAGCCCTTCATTTGCTTTTTAATGATACACAAATTACTGCCTTTGTACTCTAGCCTGCCACAAAAGGACGCCCAAGCTCCATCCTTGCAAATTAATGATCCCGACATTGATTTTTGTGTTAATAGACGTCATTTAAATCATGACCTGTTTTTATTATCATTGTGAGGTCTTGAGATGATGTATAGGAACCGATAGGGATTTCTTTTGTGATGAATGTTTTGAAATATTACGAATGATTATTAATGAAATGATAATAGGGATAATGGTTTTATGGATTAATGCAGTATTGAAAGAACCACAAGTCAAGTTGAGGAATTATTAATTACCTTGTTCTTCAAACACAATTTTTGCTTATATTATGTATTACTGCAATCATTATTACTACTGTTGATGCTGTAAAGTACTTACACCTACTTTACTATGTAGTATTTTAATCAAATTTGAGTCGCAAAATAAGAGTTCTTCCAAAAAAAAGCTTTGAAAACATAAAGAGATTACTTTCCGAAACGTCAGCTAAATACATTATTTCTGTGTTTATTCCGATTTATATTATTTGCAAAACCTAACCTCTGACTTTTCCTTTGGCGTAAACGTCACGGGCGCAGAGGCTTTTTCTCCAATAATTCTATTATTTTGTAGATTCGGTGATTTGTTTTGAAGAGGATAATAATACATGTGGTAGAAAACCTAAATAATAGGAAAGAATAGCAACAGAAAAATATTTAAGGAAATTTGTTTTATATAATAAAATGAGACGAAATTTGTCGACTTGTATGAAATAATTCATACAGGGCTGAAATTTTGGAGACAGGCTTATTTTTTGGCACTTTTTAACATATCAAGAATCACCACCCGTAGACGCCGGCGGAGAGGAGGAGGGGAAAAATAGTTAAAACAAATCGGTTTTTCGCAAAAACCTCGGAAGTATCAATTTTAGTGTAAAATATGTGCACATAAAACTTATAGGCAATTGAAATCCGCACAATTTCGTTTTTTGTTTAACTTCGTACGACCTATTGGAGCCGAGATAAATTTTTTGAAATTTTGACAGTTTTGCGATGCAATGGAAACGTGAATTGTCGTTTGGATCGCAAAATGTTTCAAATGAAAGTTGTAGAGACTTCGATTACGAACAATTTCCTTTTATTTTTCATTCCCATTTGGTCAATATTGACAGAGATATGAATTTTTAAACATCTTTATCAAATTTTGATTATGTTGGTGTATGTACAAAATATTTTTGATAACGAGTGAATGGAGATAAAAGGGGAAACATGAGGGGAGGCTTGCAGGAAAGTCTTAATTTATAATAAAAAATGAATTTTTGCTCATTGCTTTAAACAGCTGTAACTCGTGAACCATCCATCCCATGAAGATCACTTGGAGCTCATTTTATAGATAATTTAATTCTCCTCAAAAAACCTTTGGCCAATAAAAAAAATAGCTATTTGTCAAAATGCACTTGAAAATAATAATTTTCCATGTTTTTCCCTTTTATCTTCATACACTCGTTATCAAAACGATTTTGTACATACACCAACATATTCAAAATTAGATTTTCTTTAAATTTCATTGGATACACTAAATGCGTACGATCTATCGTTTTCGAGTTTTTATCGATTTTAACATGAAACAAGTCTTCTGATAATGCGCTATAAAGATGTTTAAAAATTTACAACTCTGCCAATATTGATTAAATGTAAATGAAAAATAAAAGGAAATTGTTTGTAATCGAATTCTCTACAACTTTCATTTGAAACATTTTACGATCCGAACCACCATTTTTGACATTTTAGCGAAGAACGCGCGCGTCTCCGTTGCATCGCAAAACTGTCAAAATTTTAAAAAAACCTATCTTGGCTTCAATAGGCCGTACGAAGTTAAGCAAAAAATGAAATTGTGCGTATTTTTATTACCTATATTTTCAGTAAAATTGATACTATCCGGGTTTTTTTTGCGAAAAATCGATTTTTTTTACCTATTTCCCCCTCTCACCTCCGCCGCCATCGGCGTCTATGGGTGGGGACTTTTGATATGCTAAAAAATACCACAAAATAAGCCTGTTCCCAAAATTTCAGCCGGCTCTGAATCATTCCATCCAAATTTTCCCATTTTATTGGGCTAATATAGCAATATCTACAAGTGGCATTCACTTCTATTAAATAACAAGAGATAGCCTAAATTACATTGTCCTTGTTCGGACTTTACTCTAAAAAATGAAGTTCCACAAAACAATTTCCCCCAACATATTTGAACAGAACACGATACGTATTTGCCGTGCTGAAAACGATATGTAACCATCACCTTCTATGTTTTTCTTAGAAAACTAAAATATTGTAAAAAGTGACAATTTTCATTTTTCAACTGTACCAATTGAACTTTTTTTGAAAAATAATTATGTTCTTCAAACGTCAAAAAAAGCATTACTTTTATGACAAATTTCGTGAACTTAAACTGCCATTTCTCTGAGTCATCCGAGCGGCAGAAAAGGTCTTACTGCTGCTTACGAGTGGCGCTAAAATTATTTGAAGAAAAATAGCATATTTCATATGGAATAAAAGTGATTTTTTGTATCTCAGCTGCTCTTGTCGGGCTTGCTTCGCTCTTCCTTCAAATACTTCCTCGTCACAAAAAATGTTACTTTTACTCCATATAAAACAATGCATTATTTTCGACAAATGTCACAAAAACATAGCTTTTATATAGAATGTGACTAAATAAAAATATAATTGCTCAGATCTAAGAAATGCTAAACAGTTACGTTTAGTTTACCTTTTCACTTTCTGTCTCCAATCAATTTTTATAGACAGAATGCTGTCTATTCTTTGATTTATTGCTCAACATAGTTTGAATTTAGTCGGCAATTATTGCAGAATACGTTCCCTAATATTTGCATAATGATATAACAACTAGCCGATTATAATAAGATTGTAAATCAAGTTCAATATTGCCTCAATAATATATGAACGGCACGTTATATATTCCAGTCTCATGAAGTAGACTGTTATTTAAAAAAAATGTATATCCTGAATGCCAAAATTTCCTTATAGAAAGTGAGTACTTATTTTAACAAAAGAAATGTAAATTTTTTTATTTATTATTCACTTATAAAACGATATTTATTGAAATAATACATAAATATTGAAAATAATAATAATAATAATCTTTATTACTCCATTGAAAAAAACACACAAAAAGGTATACATAAGGTCGATGAAGAAAATGTCACATAAATATTTAAAAAAACAGTACCAAAAATAGAAAACGATACACTATAATATAATGTGGCTAAAATATATAGACATTTTGGACTTAGTCAGACCCTAAAATAATTATAAAAACAGATTAGATTTATGTCATATGGATTTACAAAAAGGAAAAAAACAATAATATGGAAAAAGGAGACGTTAGAATACAATTAATTAAAAAATTTATTGACTGTGTAACAGTTTTTGTTTAGCAATAATTTTTTAAGTTTTCCTTTAAAAACATGTATACTACCAGAGTTTAATATCTTCATCTAATATAAATCACTTTTAACTAGCTACTGACTGAAACAACTTATAATTTTAACTATAAAATTTTTATAAAAATTTCTCTATTTAAAAGGCCCTAGCTAGCTCAAGATCCGGATGTGAGGGAAAACTGGATTAATAAAACACAACAACGTAAAATCTAATCCTATATTACAAAAGTAGTACATAAAAAATACACTAATGTCAAAAGCAAATCAAAAATTCTGTAAAATCTACGGCATTCGAATATGCAATCAAGTCATAGAAATATATCTAAATTAATACAGTGAATTCTACCGCAAAAAAGGTAATTTATATGAACACTATTTAGCATTTTCATAGTAACACAAGTTAATATACAAGCATGACAAAATCTGGAGTATACAAAAAAATAGGTAGATACTCCGTCATTAACACATATTATAATTCTTAAAGTCAAAATCTCGACAGGAAGTTTTGCGCCACGAATTTTATTTTTGGTAAAATGCCGAAAACCATTCAGGGAACTTAATTGGAACGTACTTACATTCTCGTGCACTTTGTCACTAAAGACATTAACTAGGCACTGACAGCAATCTTCTAAATACCCACTTGTAGAGTGTATAGTTCGAAAATGTACAAATTAACCCCAACACACAAGGGTTCCGCAATAAACACTGGACCTTTCCATAGAAACTCTTTATTTCGCTGGGATAATTTCTAGGGTTTACACTTTGAATTGATTGAATAGCATTTATTTATCCAAAGATACAATATACAAATATACAAACAAATAAAAAACTAATACAAAAAACCTGATACTATAAAGTTAATGCATTAGTACGTGTATTACAACATTATACAAATATTAAATTTTAAAAAAATATCAAATTTATTAATTAATATGATCCTAAGTAATGAAAACATTATTTTACATATATTTTACAATTTTTCTTTTACATATTCAATAACTTTTGATTTAAATAAATCAATTTTTTAACAGTTTTTAGGTCAGTGGATAAAGAATTATATTCAATAATACCTTTATTGAACAAACTATTATGAGTTTTGGTTGTGTTATTTATGTAAGAGTTGTTTCTATTTCTAGTATTATAAAAATGGACTTCGCTTACACTCACCATTCTTGAGGACAAATATTCTGGTGCCATTTTATTTAATATTTTGTAAACAAATATCATTGTTTGTAAATACATGTTCTTTTTAATATCAAGCCAGCCTAATACTTCCAACATTAAATTAATGCTTGTATATCGATTTACTCCTAAAATAATACGCATTGCTTTAGAATTTTGTAGAATCTGCAGTCTGCAACACTTTACTTGTGAGATGGGGTAAAATAATATAATACTTTAGTGTTAGTTAGTGTTAGTTTAGTGGAAATGTATCTACTAATTCTATAAAAGTATCCTATTTTTTTACCAATTTTTTTAGAAATATAGTCCACGTTTCTCAAATTTTAAGTTCCTATCTATTGATAATCCCAAGTATTTAACTTCATCTTCTAAATTCAACTGCTTATCGCCAATTTCGACCTTTATTTGTAAAGTGCAAACAATTTTATATGCAAAATCTGACCCTATAAACATACATTTTGATTTAGTTTCGTTTATTTTTTAGTTTATTTGCATTACATTCCTCAGTAAGTCTTTTTAAATCTTCATTAGGAGTTACAATCAAAGTTACATAATTTTTGTGGCCGAAATAGATTAAGGTATCGTCCTCAAAGAGGTGTATTTTACAATGTATTAAGACTTTACATAAATCGTTAATATAAAGAATGAATAATAGGGGACCAAGGGCACTACCTTGCGGGACTCCATTGTTGTTATAGCGGCTTTCAGAATATTGATCATCATATTTTATTTTTTGACATCTAAGTGTTAAATAACTTTCCAGCCACATTAAGGTTATGCCAGAAAAACCATATCTTTTTAAATTTATGTGCAAGGTAGTATAGTGTTTAATAAAAAAGTTTCATCATCATTGTAATTATCAATGTCAGATAAAATTGCATCGACACTTTCAACATAATGATTATTTAAAAGTTTAGTAACGTCACCTGGTCTATGGTAATATGTGTCATCGCATACAATGCCACCTATTTTCTGCTTCTTGCTTCCCATTATGTCCTTAAGACTAGACCGGATTAATTTTGGGTTATTCTTGTTTTTATCAATTGTGTTATAATAGAAAGTCTTTTTGAATTATCTATAGTGTTTGGTTAGTATATTTCGATATTTTTTATATGTTACCCAGTCCTCACAACTATTAATTCAGCTGTATTTTTTATAGGCATTATTTTTATTTTTAATAGCTTCTCTACACTCATCATTCTAACACAATCAGTATATGGACCAATACTGTAATTGTAACAGAATTGAACGTGAAAATTTCGTAATAAATATGACCGACCAGCAGTTTACAGTGTAAATCATGGCAGCTTTAACTAGCCAAGTAAAACTTCTGCTCAAACTGGAACTTATGACGGTAATATCGACAGATTTAAACATCAAACGAATCTACAAGTAATTAACTTAACTTTACACATTATTTCACAGTAATAGAACACTTGCAATTCATATTCTTAAACATTTTTAATTGCGGTTCCTCCTTGCCGATGTCGGCGGAACCTCATCTTCAACGGAAATCTCGCCTCGCGCGTCCACTCTCCTTCATCAAACGACGTTAAATTTCTCAACCAATCAGGGCCTTGGATTCAGAAATGCATCTATTATAGCCTCAGAGTAAAATACAAATAGGTCACACACTATAGGCTTTGTTTGAACAGATTTATATGACATTTTACTAGTATTCCGCTAAATTTACACATGCCAAAAAATGGACCATTGCAATAGATCTGTATATACGCGTGTATTTCAAAAACACCCTGTATATAATAAAAACTCTAATATAAATGCATTTTGTTACCTGTTTAAATGCTTATATTATAAATCACAATTTCACGATCACAGGACAGCAGACCTGAGCTCGGCCCTTAATATTAAAATTGTTAGTTATATTAGGAAGGATTCTAAACTGATTGTAGATATAGAGAGATTGATGAAGAAATAAAGCTAGTTAATATCGAATATTTTGTACTAAAGTTTTCCTACGCAAGATAAAAAAGTGCGTTCGTTATTTTTCTAATTTCTAGTTGATACATTTTTCTAATTTCTAGTTGATACAGTTTCTCTAAACTTCATGGTAACTCACAACGCTACTGTATGAAAAATTTAATGGCGAATCACACAGAAGATGCTTATTTAACTACAAAGTTCCTCGGGAAACGTATAAAAAGCAGTTGCAGACAACATGTATTAAAATAAATCCCATAAAATATTATTTATACAACACGCAAACAGAAAATTTATTACTGCAATTTTTAGTGCGGCACAACAAATAATTTATAAGTAATAAATAAGACAATTTTCTATAAACAATAAATTTAATATGAATTATACCTTAGATCGACTGTGATATAACGTTTGGGGCCATTTTGAGCAGCTAATCCTTGTGCTCGACTGGCGCCACCTTCATCAAAGTGGACGCCATGAGATATCAAGTACTCTTCTATCTATTCTTAGTGATTGTGCTTTACTGCAGGACACATTCATGTGGCTTCTATAACTCGTTTATTGAATTTTATTTTATTAGCTCGTATCGACTTCCTCGTTAGATTATAAACGGACAGGGTCGGACTGGAATTATTAAATATGCGGCACTGATTAGAACTCTCAAATTGGAGAGATGTAATAAATATACACAAAATTTTATAGAGTCCTCTAGATGCTCTTCACTACCATCAAAATCAGAGAATAAAACTGCTAGAATATCGACTTATCAGTCGGATAAATATAACAACCACTTTATCTGAAGGTGGATATACCAGCCCTAATGGAGGTAACGCTTGTAAATTTGTGTAAAGATGATTTTTTTTTGTTCGTAATATATAAAATAGTATATTGTTTTATATAGAGTAAAAGTAACATTTTTTGTATCGAAATATATCAATATATATTGTTATAGTTTGTTATTCAGTTATTCAATTTTATTTGTGCAATTTGAAAATTTGAATAAAATGAAATTATAATAAAAGAAATTACTCGTTCAAAATAAAGTTAACACTAGTAAAGTTTGCCTGGGCGCCACTTGTGTTGAGACACAGGAAATAATGAACAGCCAGCAGAGATGAGAACCTCTATCTAACAGGAGCAGATTCAAGAGATTTATTGTATGGTTGTAGACTGAAATTAAAGATTCCTATAACAATTAACCTTTTATTCTGGTATTTAGTCGAGCACAAACCAATGACAATTGACAGTCGTAAAGTAATTCTTAAAACTAAAATACATGCAAGAAACAGTGATATCGACTTGAAGATCGATTTAATTTAAATGAAAGGAATACGTTTTGGTATCAGAGCTCTTTATTGTTTGTTACGATCGTGAAGCTAGCTAACCTTATACGCAAATCGGAGCGCGTGATCGATTAAACTCGTCCAAATCAGCTGATCTCGTTCTGGTGTAGTGGTTTTGCCTGCCTGGGAAATGAAGCATAGCGAAGATGCACTTTATTTAATATTCGAAGCACTTTATGTTTTATTTTCGAAGTGAAGTGACTTACGGTTAATAACAATTTGGACTTTAAACAATTTTTGGTTAGTACAGATTTTAATATGAAAGGTACAATACCTTTATAGAATATTTCTATAGACAACTTGTATAGAAGTTTCAAAATTTTATTTTTTCTTGTATTCTATTTTGATTAGAGTTATTTCATTAAATTTTATTTACGTCACTTTGACTTTTTATGAAATGGCAAAATTCTAAAATAAAAGTGAGGTTATCCGCGGGCAAATTTGAAACACGTCTCACCATAGCAAATGCAAATTTTCACTCCACCATCAAAATTTTTAATCGCAAACGTAACCAGACTGCAACCAACAGCTACTCTCCGGGCTATGTGCCCCGCCGAGCACTGAATTACAAGTTACAAGCCTGGCGCATTAAGTGTAATAATCGCATATTACCAACAAAATGCTAATGCTTCGATTGCAACAAACGCCAGCCGAAAGACTGATCCTACTTAAAGGAGTTCTCTTGCTCCTAAATATTATGTTTTAATATTCTGCCCTCTAAACGCACATTTGAACTATGCTAAGCCCAGTCAGGCTATTTATTTTTCGATTGCAACAGACACTGGACCGCTAGATGACGCCTGCTGTCTATTTTACATGTCGCTATCTCAAAGATACCGAAATGTACTAAATAGTCAAGTGATCCTCGTGTCGGTCGTCACATGCATACCTTGCACTGACGAGAGCCAACAGCTCGAAACTGCAGTCTGCAAGTGGTGTGTGACGACTGGCATGAGAGCTTTAAGTAGGATCAGTCTTTCGGCAGGTGTTTGTTGCAATAGAAGCATTAGCGTTTTGATGGTAATATGCAATTATTACACTTAACGCGCCAGGTTTGTAACTTGTAATTCAGCGCTCGGCGGGGCACATAGTCCGGAGAGTAGCTGTTGGTTGCAGTCTGGTTACGTTCCTTATAGTAAAATAAGGATTTTATAGAAGAGTTTGCGACTAAAAATATTGTTTTTGTCTTCAACTTGTCATCTTATTACGGCATTGCTACTGATATTTGAATTTTGATATCTGTCATTCCGGTTATAAAAGTGTACTAGACGGAAGTGACGTCGGTCGACGGATACTGAAGTTAAGCCGCTTATTTCGAACAGTGAATAAATAAATACAAGTCAATGTTTCTTTTCTTTTATAAACAAAGCATAATCATTTAACATTGGTAATTACATGCGAAATAAGTTGTTTGTCGCTTCATCTTTCAAATAAATACCTGTTTGTATTGCTATTGGTGTTTGAATTTTGAGATCTCTCAAAATAATACGAAGTATTAATCACATTTGTGCAATTTTGATTTCGGATATTTGGCTCAATCAAAGACCAAAATACGAATTCTGTTAACTTTAAAAATAACCAAAATAACAAATTTGTAATTATCTGATGTAAAAAATGGAAATGTTTAATCGCAAAAACACATTGAGTGTCGTGTCGGATACATGCCGGATAAGTTGTGAAATAGGTCTTTTATTATATTACACATATTGTTTTACAGATTTTTAGAGGTGAGTGTAAAGGTTCAGTTGTTCTTACTTTCGGATTTCTTTTTCATTGTCAATATGGATAAAAAATTTGGATGCAGGGAATTAACGAAAACAGATATAAAAATTATCAAAGAAGGTCAGTTTCTCGAAGATTCTCACTTTTCAGAGTTTTTGTTGTATTGTTCAAACATTAACTATATATGATTTGAACAATTTATAATCTGCAATATTTTCCTTTCGGCTATCATTATGTATTTTCACAATAAATCAAGTTTAAAATAAGCTCTACACGATTTTATAAATTTCTGATCTGTATTTTGTTATGGTAACAATAAAGCGATTTTTATTGTATTTTATTCTTTACCATCAATCCACATCAATAGGAGAAATTTTAGTCTGTTAAAATAAAATAAATAAGGGGAATTTTTTAAATCTGTATCAGAAAGCAAAGGTGGTCAGAAGGTGCAGGACACTACGATAACGGTAAAGCGCTTTCTGTTATTGCCTTCCAGTTTGGTTTAAGCAAAGGTTATGTTGCTCATCATGAAGTATAAAATCAAAAAGGTAAATACGAAGGATGGTCAGGGGGTGCGGGGAAACCACATAGAAAATTAGCTTGTAGTGTACATTTGGCAATGCTGTGGGGTCGGGTATTTTTATATGGAGTAAAAGTAACATTTTTGTGTTGATGATGTACTTGACGGACGAGAGAAACGGAATTTCATCCCTTATCATTCTTACATGTGACTTCTATTTACATCTAAGAACTAAAAAATTAATATATTTTTATCTGTAACGATATACTATAAGGGAATCGTCTAACCGAGAATTTGGTAACTATAGCAATACTGGTTACATATGCTTGTAATAAGGAAACTTAAAACGAGCATCTACATCTCGAAGATAAATTTAATTAACAATTTAATTACAGTTTTTATCATTTCTGCTTCTCTTAGGGCCCGGCCTGCCACTGATACCAACAATGCTGAGAACCGACGCTGTTAAGCGTATAATTTTTGCATCGACAGCCCGCGGCGACTGTAATATCTGGCCCAACTTGCAAATGAACTCGATAATCTTTGTTTTTTATCGTCGATCTAAATTGAGTCAACCTCGTAATAAGCAGAGTAATATCAAGTTCATTAATTCCTGTTATTCGCGATACTCGATATATATAATTATATTTCGAAAAAAATCGCACTGGATTTACTCGTGGTATGTAAAAGGAAGGTTTTTGTTTAGTTTATTGCTTTCTTCCTCCCCTTTCTGTGAAAAATTACGTTTCCTGTGTGTGTGAAATGAGGGACTTATGGAAATTCAATTGTATTTTGGTGCTTATTTTGTCATTGCAAATAAAGTTGAATAGACCTTATTTCAGATTGTATAAATATTGATTTGTAAGGAAAATTATGTCAACTATATTACTTTTATTTATTTATTTTTACATTACATATACGAAGATATAAACAAATATTTAGAACTTTGTATGAAACAGGAGACATTTGTAAGTGAAGCATATTCAAGAGAACAGTTACAAATTGAATCACTACCGCGCTTGATCAATGCATTTATCGTGGCAGGTCAACCGTTACTAATCTTTTATCTATCATACAAACTCTTATTGACTCATTGGATGTCTCTTGAATTTTTCGAATCTTATCTCACTAATAGAAAATACTGTATGTAGTATTGTGGTTGCCAATCTCTTTAAATAACCTCTGTTTCTGGAATTCCACAGGGCTCTAACTTGGGTCCACCGTTATTTATCTTATTTATAAATGATACTGAATCTGATTTAAACGTTTCTTGTATACTTTACGCTGTTGATATGAAAATCTGCTTCACCATTAAGAATACAATATACTAAAAATGTTAAATATAAAAGAATCGAAAATATATAACATGTATAAAATATATGAATACAAGGAGAGCAGCAAAAAGGAAACACACAATTAAAATAGTCTTAAGACTAAAACTGTAGAAAAGACGATAATCAGTTGCACTATTAAAATTTAGTAACAAAAGTTTTATGCATTTAAAAAATCACTGTAAGAGTAAAATGTATTTTCAAGTAAATAAAATTTAAGTTGTTTTTTAAAGGAATAAATGTTATTAATAGAATTTAACTCTTGTGGTAAGGCATTGTAGGCTTTGATAGCGTTATAACATAGACTTTTTTCATAAAACCTATGTGGTGTACTGGTATTCTGATATCATTCCTATGTCTTATTGTCATCAACCTGTACACATCAATATTTCTTATAAATTCACCAGTATATTCAAAACTAATTTATAAATATAAAGAGACGAGATGGTAAGTATCTTCAATTCTTTAAACAAAGGTCTACATGAATCTCTGTAAGATGCCTTTATCATACACCTAATTATGCGTTTTTGACAAACAAATACTTTCTGCCAATGTAGGGAGGAACCCCAGAATATTATCGCATATTCTGGAATACCTTGTACATATGAGAAATAAAACATTTTTAGAGAGTCTACCGATAGTTGATTTCACATGAATCGTATTAGGTAACATAACGAATTAATTCTTGAATTACAGTATTAGTATAAGCTTCCCAATTTAACTTACTATCTAGCGGTATGCCAAGAAAGTTTACATTTTCCGTTTGTGTGATTGAAGAACCATTTAATTGAACATATAACGAATAAACAAGATCAGCAGTTGGGGAAAATATAACAAGAGTAGTTTTATTTAATTTAAGTTTAACCCATTCGAACTACAATATTTAGACATATTTGAGGATAGTGTGGTAAGTTTACTTGCACAAGTAACTAAGTATTCTTCAGTTGCAACACATGAGTTATCATCGGCATATCGATATAAAAAAACTATATTAATATAATCTTTTAAATCATTGGTATACAAAATAAAAAGAGGGGCCGAAGTACAGATCCCTGAGGCACACCCTGTAGTATACAAGTTTTATCTGAAAGAACAGTTTAAAGTACTCCATCCTTGAAAGTTGTTATAGCAGTAACTTGCGATCTATTAGTAAGGTACGACTGAAGTAGTTATATAGTATTCTTTGTCGATTTAATTTCCAGATATCTAGACTCACCCCTTTACTTAACGATAGATCTGAAAAGGTCGCGGTGGTTAAGTCTAATCAGACAGCTCCTCTGTTGGTCTCTATTTTAAGATTGAATTGATCCCTGAAAGTTTTTAAAACGAAGGAGAAGAAAAAACGAAAAAGTAATGTATTCATTGTATGTATATTGTTAATCACTCCTTGGAATCCTTAGAACTAGCGACTGCTAAAGTTTCATCCAAACACTAATTTGCCACCAAGAGGGTCACTACTTTACCTGATAGTGGTCCATGCGTTGGAACTACTGAAATCATCATCAACAAACCCCTCAGCAGTTTCTACAGGTAGATTTCTGGACTTAAATATTTCAAATATGGTCATATCTTATGAATCAGAAGTTGTTTGATAATTTTATGAATTTGCGAGTCATGTTTGCTGATCCGATATATTTAAGAACTGGACGCCAGTTGAAATATTTGTGGCCCCGGAAATAATTCGCATCCTCTGATTTTGAACAGTACAAATTTCGAATACGTGAGAGCTATTCATCCATATCGTAGCACAATACTTTCTCCTTGACATGGCCACCTTAGGGTCAATAACAATATTCTATCAATTAACATTCCACTGAAGATCAATATTTCATGCGGAATCTAATCTTTTAAATCTAATCGCTACTTGTTTGTTGTTTTAAGTGGTTACTTAAATACTATAATATATTTATGCATATTATAGGTAGTTTGTTTAACACTTCAGTGGAACATTATCTCAATTAACCTACACATTTATTCATCGGTAAATAATTTTTGTGAAGTGATACATAAAAACAGTCTGTGTGACGCCTTAACATGATTAAAACTTTGGAGCGGCGTACGTAGTAATTTATTATAGGGGATCGAAATTTTACTTTTTTTCATAAGAAGTTGATGTTTACATAACATCTGTTGATTTAAAATTACTTTTTTTGTCTACAGCACTCAAAACTGGCTTTTCATTCTGGATGTAATAGACATTTGTATATCAAGGTTTGAAAGCAGCTGTAGTGCGTTTACTGAGACTGGACAGCGCGCGTAAACAAACCTGAACCCGTGGCAATCACATTGACAGTTGCCTTCCGGTTTACTTTTGGCTACGGTCAAGACTGCATTGATTGTCCGTCTCAAGATACATCCCCGGGCAGTTTATTTGTCCCACCCAATCACTTGTTTACGCGCACTGTCTACTCTCAGTAAATGGACTTTACACAAAGAATACTTGGCTGAACTCTGTAGGTTGGATTGTTCTGTAATTAAAAATGAAAGAAAACTAAAGGAGTAGATTTCTGTTCTAGGACTGCGCCCATAGACATATTTGAACAATCTACAGATAACGTAAGTGTGACCGTTATCATTGTAGTTTGGATGAGACAAAATTGTTGCGTTCACTATAGCTTGCTTAGCTTTGAGAAAACTATCAGTGCAGTCTGTTGGCAAGAAACTTCTGTCGTGGACTAACATAGTACTGAAAATATGTAAAGGAGCTAAAATTTCTTCAGAGTGAGGTATAAAACGATGGTAATAGTTGATCATTCGTATAAAACGCTGAAGTTGTTTAGGGTAGACGGTTTAGGAAAATTATCAATAATGTCAAAGCGTTCACTGGTAGGAGAAATGCCGTCGGCGGAAATATGATGGCCAAGAAAATCTAAAGTGGGCATGCCAAACACGCATTCAGATGGCTTAACGTTAACACTACATTCTTCGAGGCATTTAAAAACAGTACGTAAATAGGTTAAATGTTCATTTTAATCTTTCTTAACAATCAAAATGTCATCTAAATAAACAAAAATGAATGATAAATCTTTAAAAACTCCATTCATAAATCGTTGAACGGTTTGACCAGCGTTTCGAAAATTAAAATGGCCGAAAGGTGTAGTTATTGCTGTTTTATAAACGTCCTCTGTTGCACCTGGGATCGGATGACATGCACGGACCAGATCGATTTTGGAAGAAATGGTAGTACCATGTAAATGAGAGTTAAAATCATGTAAGGCAACTGATATCGATTAGGAACAGTGACTGTGTTAAGCTGTCGATAGTCGCCACAAGGCCACCAATCGTCAGATTCTTTCTTGGCAACCATGAGCAAAGGTAAAGAAACTGACGATGACGACGGTTCACAAATTTCCAACTCAACCATTTGTTTGAATTCACTTTTAGCAATATCAAATTTAATGGGAATTGCAGTAAGAATATGTGAATTGATTTTCTACTGAAAATAATTTAGGAGTGAGGGTTGGAGAACGGTCAATAGCACAGATAATTGATAGGGATGTTGTATCCTCCACTAAACGTTTATGTTTCAAGTCTACTATTAAACCAAAATGTTTTAAAAAGTCAGCACTATAAAATAAAAGATACATAGATAATAATTTATTTTATTAAATCTATATATCAAATTCGGTAACTCAAAATCAGTAGTAATTAATTTTTGTTGTTCTTCTCCATGGTTACCGAAAAAAATATAATTTTTAGTTAGTCATCAAGTGGCTAGTACATGTTAGGCAGGCTGTACGCCACAGGCGGCTCAATTTTTTACAGTTTTACAGTCCTTTAAGTACTTTTAGGTTATTATAAATCAGTTTTCTCCACTACACCGTATCGAATAGGAGCAATATACAATAAGATTGTACATATTTTACCACTGTGTTGCATTTATAAATGTAGTTTTAAACTTAATTAGTTGTACATGTATAATAATTTGTTCTTAGTCGCAACATTGATCGTAATCTTGTTATCATTGTAAATACTAATAAACAATAAATGGCAACGAGTCACCACTGCGTGCCATAAGTCAGAATCGTTCTACATAATAATTTGGTAGATTACAGGATTTTCCAATTACTGGTTACGAACGTCCGGTTGACATACAGTGGGAAGGTAACTCGTTCGATTTTTGTTCTAGCGTTCCTTTTTTCCGCTATTATATTCGTAATTTGTTGAAACCTTGCCCAGGGCGCCTTTATGCAAATGTTTTTATCAAATCAAAGCATCAGCCCGCAAAGAGACGATTTATAAAGCGATTTACATTTTGTGGTGGTATTAGACAAAAAGAGATTTACATTAATGCACCACCGTCTTGACGGACATTGTATTTGTTGGCTTTATTGGCAATTGCCACATCGTAAGATGGTTGAACAATTACTATAGTTTATGGTTACTAAAGAAAATAGGTTAAAGATTTATTGCCCTATTTTTAGTACAATAAAAACAAATTTGAGTTGTAGGTCCAGTGTATGTTTTATTTGATGACGTCAGTTAAGTATTATATATAACGGCAAAGAATTAGGTACAGTGTAGAAACCAATTTCAAAACTAATTTTGACATTATTAAACAAATCCAAATATATCGCAGATTTTAAAAAGACAAAATAACAGAAACAACGACCTTTACAGTTTATTTATACGTATTGATTAGACAAATGTGTAATGTGTCCCCAGATACCTAAATAAGTGATAGTAAAAAACTTTTTGAGTTGAAATTTCGTATTTTGGAGTTCAGCCGTGCATGGATAGAAACTACTTTGTATCATACTTGTAGTTTCGAAAAATCAAGAACGCCGTGGAAATTTTAAAAAGTTAATTTTCCCACTAGTAAAGTCCTTTTTCTGTAGAATATACAAAATATTATTAAGAAAAGTGTTCAGAAAGTAAAACTTGTATCCAAATGTTCAAAGCCGTCTACCTATTTTAATATTTTGACTTATTTATTTCTTAATTAGTAAATATAAAAAAATGTTCATAATAATAAATTAAGTATTGTCTAAACGTTAATTGTTGTATTCTGTTCGTATTCATTTCTTATTTTTATAGGTTTTGCTACCATATATATCTTCTGCTTACATATTCGACAAAAATAACAAAGTTAATCAGTACATTGAAAAAATAGCCTCTACGCCTCTGACGTTTATGACAAAGGATCAGTCAGAGGCTATTTTTTCTAACTAATACAAAACATAAATAAATTAAAATTAGAATAAAATATTTATCTGACGATTTGGAAACCAAATCTCTTTCCCTTTTCAAAGTTATTGAGACAATTCTTATATGCTGATTACCATAGTAATAGACGAATATATATATTTGCGAAATAATATATCATTAAAGTATTTAAGTTAACTTTATTTCTCAGTTGCCAAATTACAAAAGAGTGAGTAGTTAAATTTTTTAACAAAAAATCAATTAGAGTGCTCCACGTTAAATGAGCATCAAGATGGTGTCCTAAAAAATTAAAAGAGCCATTTTGCTGAATGCCCTTATTATTCAGAATACTTTGGTTGGTTTCTTTAGCGAAAAAACACAGCATTTCAGTTTTTGAATTATTTAATAATAGGTCATTGCCAGAACAAAATGTTTCCATATTTTGTACTGCAACATTTGCATAAGAACTGAATTCCGTCACACTCGGAGCAGAGACAGCATTCAATTCATTTAATAATATTGCGGATTTATCAATTTTTCTTTATTTGTTATCTGCCTTTTTTATTAACATTGTCGAGTCCCACCTGATACTGCGAACACGCTTGGGAAAACGGGCATAGGTTAAATTTGTTGGAGGAATCTTCTTTCATCTAATCTCCAAATGTTTTCTCAGCTTCGAGACTTTTGAATGCCTTGAACTCATTCTTTGATGTGATGTGCATTTCTCTCAAAAATTCAGTAAATAAAAGTCACAATATCCCCATGTGTAATATTTGCAAGTACATAAATATCTGCATTATAGTCTTATTTTCTTGTTTAGGCAGCTATAGGAAATAAAATACAATTATTACCATCACATCGGTGCCTCAAGTGTTAGACACATCAGTCAAATACATTCATCAGACTCTATTGGAAATTCTACTTTAAGGTCTCAAAAATGTAATGCCAACGCGTACAATCTATTCAATTTTACGTAGCATTCCGAGTGTTTTAAGCCGGTGTACTTCATCGTAGCTCCATTAAGCCTTGAGATATTTCAATTTAAGTAAAAACGAAAGGATTATGTTAATTATTTTAGTATATATATTTTAGGTATTCTTTTTTGGAATGAGGCGTATTAGTATATTAGTATCGCTTCCAATAGATAATAGACAGTTAAAGCAACACCAGCACCGTATGCGTAACTCTTTGGAGTAAGCGCAGAAAATAAGTATCTACTGAACTAAATTTTTTACGAGCCTTATAAACATAACCGCTTAATCTAACACTTTTCATTGGTGTTTTTATTTTATTTAAATTGCATAATTTTGTGCATAGGTCAAAAATAAGGAAAATCGATGGTGGTTACGTGAATGTGGTATCTTTAACAGTTGCAATGATACAATGTTAGATGCAATCGGTGGTCCCATCGCTATTATTCGGCACGATATGCTACGTTTTAGGTATATGTACGAACAAGCAAGGCTACATCTGGCGTAAGTACAATCGTACAACAATTCGCTATTGCGCGTGCGTACCTGTCGTTTTCTACGTTTACGTCTACGTTCGTGTTGGTGCCAAGGGCCAATCGTACAATACGAGTTCAACCAGGTTTAAACATGAACTGCTGTTGAACTTCAGATCACCATAAATATGCGTTGTACAATTGTGGTTTAGTGTCGCTTGTGTAATTCAGTTGTGGTTTACCTTGAACGCTCAAATTTGGCGGTTTATGTTAGATTCAGCTGAGCATGCGGATATATAACCTCAATTTAAATTTTGTGTGGATGTTTATATATTCTTAAAATAGGTATAGAATAATTTATAGAAATATTGACAGACCATGAAGGTATGTAGAGCTTGTAGTAGTATAAATTGAACGATGTAGGACAGTTCATTCGAAACCTCCATTGCACTACTGTCTTCTGTTTCATCTAAAAACTTTGTATACTTTGTTAAATGAATACACAAATTAAACAATAAAAACATACTCTCTGCATCACCATCAAATTCTGATCGGTTTCCTTCAGCTCGGGTACCCAAAATTCCTATGATCTCCTTATCAACATTAGTAAATTCTATTTTCTGGAAGGAGGGGGGAGGGGGGTACCTGTTCTCCCACGCATATAACAATTTTCATCAACGTACTTCTTCTTGACACGCTTTTTTTATAGTTTCGTATTTTTTTCGAAGTTTCGGACGGTACACTTCTCCTGAAATTCTATTAAACTCAGCCTCGATCCTGACCCAACACTCCGCTTTTTCATTGTGTTACTGTATTACTTAGTTTACATTCTAAAATGTTGTATTTCTTAGTAAGAGAACCTGAAAGTGAGTCTTCTTTTTTATTAAAATTCACTGATCTCTTTTTGGAATTCATGTTTAGAACGTTCACCAAATCGAACTGAAACCACAAACAAACTTTCTAGAAAATCTTAAAATTAAAGTATTTTAGTGAGTATTGCACTGCGCATGCGCGATTGTTACCAACATTCGATAATCTTTAGTTTTCACAAACTAAACTAAGCTGAATCTGAACCGGATTTTTACAACAGATGACTTGCACTTGTACAATTGGTCCTAAGTGTCTAATGCCATAGATAAGTATTGTTTATACTAAGGCAAAGTAGATAGGTTAAAAAATTCATGAATCATAATTATTGACAAATATTCCAAGATATTTAACATACACTGACTTTTTCAAAATTATTCCCCTATTTAAGATTGTGTAATTTTGTTTAAGTCTTCAATTGTTTTTGTATTTATTTTAGTTCAGTTTTCGTCTCCTACGAAAATAGTATTAACAGTATTATGACACTTCCGTAAGTGTCTAGATTCTTAAGACCATATATTATTAATATAATAATAATAATAATAACTCATTTATTATTTATCAATATGTACAAAATATTTAACAAACTAAATTTAATTGTGATAAATAAACGGTAAAGCTTCAGAATTCTGAAATAACAGATTCTGCCCTTCCACCAATACTCGGTAAATTATAAAATACAATTTATAAAGATGGAGAAATAGGAATGAAGAAAGAGAAAAAAGACAGAGAAAAAGCGGAAGGAAGAAAGGAAGAAAAATGAAAACGTTGAAGAATTAATGTGATCGCTGGTTTTGCAATAAATGCTTCTTAAGTTTAATTTTGACCGAATTATATGATAAGTTAAGATAAGATCCATGTCACCAATTTTGTTAATACATTTTGCAGCGTTATATGAAAAAGACCGTTTAAAAATTTCTTTGCGGTGTTGAGGAATGGTAAGTATATCTTTTCTGCGAATATTTATATTGTGCACATCTGTTCTAAATTTTAATTTATCATGTAAATAAGGTGGTGATTTCAATTTTAAAATTTTGAAAAATAAGCAAGTCATGTGAAGTTGCCGCCGATTATACATACTTAACCATTTCATATCTTGGAGTTTATGAGATATTCGGTGGCGCCTTCTAATTCCATAAATAAGACGTAAACAGGAGCTTTGAAGTTTCTGTATGCGTCGAACGTCAGTGGCGTCTAAACAGGGTCTGTAAACACTATCACAGTGATTGAATTGGGATAATACAAGAGAGTCGCATAAATTTTTTTTAATATTATGGTCTAGAAAGTGACGCTGTGTATATATCATTTTTAAAGATAAATATCCTTTCTGCAATTTGCTTGCAACATGTTCTTTAAATCGAAGTTTACTATCAATTGTAAGACCCAAACTTTTAGAATAATTTTTAAACGGTATTATATAATTCCCAATACGCAAACCAAGATCATTGTAAATAATATTTCTTATATTTTCAGTACAAAATAGTACGGCACAGGATTCACTAGGATTAATCTTCAACAAATGGTTAACAGAAACGGTAAAAAGTGCATCTAAATCCTTGTTGATCAGTTGGTTGGATTCCTCTAAGTCGCTCAAATTGAAGGAACAATATAATTGTGTATCATCAGCGTAAAAGTGAAATTTACAAAATTTTAATGATTCGCAGAAAGTTGACGTATAAACTGTGTACAAAAGTGGACCTATGATACTCCCTTGAGGAACACCTGCTAAAACATTACGTGGTTCTGATGTGCTGTTGTCAAAGTGAACTTGCTATCCGTTAGAAAAGAGGATAACAGTGTGCAAGCACTGTCATTAAATCCAAGGAAATGCAACATAGATATTAATATAGTATGATTTATCATATCGAATGCCTTGGAATAGTCTAATAAAATTAAAATACTAATCTTATTTTCGTCGCTGGCTTTAATAATGTCATCTGTTATATCCAAGGGCTATAGCACAACTATAAACCTGTCTAAACCCGCATTGTTTAGTTGGTAATATGTTATTGACGTTTAAGTGTACTGTTATCTGTAATTCGATAACTTTTTCAAATACTTTTGACAAAACAGGTAAGATACTTATGGATCTTAGATCACTGAAAACAGTCGGATTGCTGACCTTCGGTAGAGGTATGACTAGCTTGTTTCCATTCCACGGGAAAATATTCAGTTTTTATGCACTCATTGATGATGTGTGTGATAAATGGGATTATAAAAGGACAGCAAAGTTGGATAAGAGTTATATTTAACATATCTAAACCGAATGCTGTTGACTTTATATTCTTTATTATGTTAGCCACGGTAAATTCATTAGTTAGTTCGAAAGAAAATAAACTAGGCACACCCTGCTTAACATTGTTCAAATAAAAGTTTATTAAGTTGCCATCGAGCAAGGAATTGTGAACGGCAGAATTAATAAAGAAATTGTTGATTGCATCAGCATCTTTTAAGTTGTCCGGTATATTGAGGTTTTTATTTTTTTGCAATATTCAGTTTTTTTAGTCTTTAATATTGGAATTTTGCAGTTTAAATCTCAAATAAACCTTTTTTCTGTTTTTATGGCAGAGTTTGTCAAGTTTCTCAATTGCTTATAGTATGTCCGATGTTCAGGTGTACCTGTTTGTTTATATCTTTTTAATGCTAATTTTATGTTTTCAGTTATCCAAGGTGCATAGCTATCCTTTGTAATAGTAAAAGTTTTAATAGGGGCGTGAAAATCAAACAGCTCAATAATATTGTTGTTAAAAAATGAAATTTTTTCATCAATATTGTCTACGACATATATTAGATTCCAAAGCAAAGATTCTAGATCTTTTTGAAAATTATTAAAATTTATATTTTTTAGAGGCCTGTAACAAATTTTTTTGGAATTTACTTTCGTTAAGCTCTGACTGATTTTACAATAAGTAAGTAGATGATCTGATATTTGAATATCCATAACTCCAGTTACACAAGTTTCATTTTCATTTTCAAAATTTACCAAAATTAAGTCTATTATGGATGCAGTTGTATTCGTGATGCGTGTTGGCTCGTTAATTACTTGTTTAAGGTTAAATGTATCCAATATCGAGTTAAATTGCTAACACACATTAGAATTTATATTTAACATATTAATATTAAAAGCACCACAACATATTACATTGTTAAAATTTGCATAAATATCTATTACCGTTTCCTCAAAATTGTAAAAAAATGATGTTATATTAGTATTAGGAGGTCGGTACACAACACCAACAGCAAGTTCCTGTTGGTTATATTTTATTTTCAACCAAATATGCTCAATGTATTCTTGACAATCGCTGATTAAAACATTGTATTTTATTTTATTTTTTATATACATACCAACTCCCCCGCCTCGCGTTCGACGATCTTTCCTGATAAAACTGTACCGGTCAATTTTTACCATGTCACTGCAAATAACTGTAGACATCCATGTTTCCGTCACCCCTATTATATCATAATTATACCTGCTTATTTGATCCCGAAATTCATTGAAGTTTGCTACCAGCGATCTCACATTAATATGTGCAATACTAAGATTCATCTAAAATAAAAGAAATGAAAGAAAATGGACAGAGAGAATAGCTAATAAGAAGTTATTAGAAAAGACAAAGTTTAGAGAAATTGAATAAGTAAAGCAAAATACCGTGAAACACTACCTCATATATGTATATACCTGTTACTTGTTTCATTTATCTAAAGAAAAACATCGTCATATTATTATGAATAAAACAGGTCCTAGCGCATTTTACAGTAGAATATTAAATGTTACTTTTTGTCACTGGTGTTTATATCTATTTTACGGATTAATATATATTTTCCAGGTATCTACTAAATAACTTGAAGGTTTCTCCTCGAATTCCGATGTATTCGATTTTGCATAGAAATATTTCATGGCTTACCGTATCGAATGCTTTCTCCAGATCAATGTCCTTATTTATTTGAGCAAATGGCTTTAAACTAATAGAAATCAAGATAAGCGTCAGATTGTTTTAAAGAATATGTGTAGGAAGTATTTTAGAAAAAAATTATCCATGGGGAATTCTCCTCGTCGTGCATATAAATTCATCTACCATAAAAGTTAAGTCAGCGCAGTACGTTATCTGTAAAAAGCAATAACATCGTTGATACCCAGAAGCTGTCGGCTGCATTTTTTCTTCGTCCGTATGCAAGTGTTCGTTTGCCCCGCTGAAGTAGCTTTCCTAATAAGTACTCAAGGTGAAGTCTCATCAACCATCGCAGCATCCCACGAGGGGCACTTGCTCTACTCTCATATCGCTTATCACAGGGCCAACTCACGCTGACGCTGGCGGGATATTAACTTATCGCGTATCGACGGCCATCGAGAACTTTTTTGCAGACACCGAAGGTGTTGCGTGGGACGCACTACCCTCGATATACGAGTACGTGTACCCACTACACACACCGCATTAAAAGAATTTATAGTATAGTAATGGTACACAACAAGTGGATATCGTAAGTTGAACTATTTTATAAATGGACATAAGACTAGGTAAAGTCGAGTTTATAGCGAATAAAGTGCTTGATATTTCAAATAAATTTAAATAAATAAGTCTGCAAACAAATAATTTTTGCTTTATGTAATGGACGGGTTCACTGCAGCGACGGAAATAGGCTTTGAACTTTGTTATGTCTCTATTTCACAGTTTGTTTGTCATGTAGCCTTAGGTCGTGGATTTTTAGAACATGGCATAGCAATGATCAGCAAATACAAAACTATATGTTTGGGATATTCCGTTCCGATACGATTTGTTTTTTACTCTTGTTTTGTATTTATTCATTCGGGTCAAATAGATTTTTTACCTTCTCCTCATGTATCTAGAGTCTGAGTTGAACAGACGGTAATAGATTATGTACCTGTTTATATACTACTGATTTACCAGACAGGGAGGACTGGTCCCCCATAACAGCACAAACCGTCTGGTACGCCGACGATATGACAGCTCCAAAACAGAACAGGGGTCGAAGCCGGGATATACGGGACAAGATCAAAAGCTAGTATCCCGATAAGTCTAGGGAAATAAACGGTATTTCATGCTGAAGTGATAACCATACACTGTTGCGTAAGGGAGATAATAGGACAAGGCAATCTCAACTAGTGGATTGCCATTTTCTCTGATAGCCAAGCGGCAATAAAAGCAATCAGACCCATGCAAATCAATTCAAGATTAGTGTGGGACTGCTTGACGGTCCTTATAGAGCTGTGAAGTCAGAACAAAGTGACCTTAGCCTGGGAACCAGGATATGAGGGACACAGAGCAAATGAGGAGGCAGATGAACTGGCCAAAGAACGCGCACTCAAAGTCCTAATTGAACCTGAGTCCGTCTGTGGAGTGACAAAGCCATGCATACGAGCAGCCACTAAGGAATGGGTGTAAAATATATCTCTGGAATGGTGGAGGAATCTCCCAAGTCAGAGACAGGCCAAAGAGTTTATTAAAGAACGATCGGACAGATTCACGAAAGTACTAAGCCAGAATAGGAAGGCCATCAGAATAATAGTGGGCCTTTTAACTGGGCACTGCCGGCTCAATAGACACATGAGTCTAATTGGCCTGGCAAAGGACACAATATGCAGGGTCTGTTAAGAGGAAGAGGGAACCTCAGTTTACGTATTATGCCACTGTGAAGGCCTAGCAAGACTGAGATTCTAAGTACTCAGAGAAGAAAAACCAAAGGCGGACAACTATACAAAAAGGACCCTTATCAAAGCTGTGAGTCTGGTATAAAAGACAAACCTGGATAAGGTACTATAAGTAATGTATTCTAGGAGCACCACAATAGACTTGAAAAGCTCACGGTGGTAAAGGCCAAATAACCAGCTCCTCTATTTATCTGTCTTGTTGGAAAAACCCCAACTATTTTGTAATTATTGTATTATTCATTCAATTAATTATCAGCAAATATATGTAAAATGACCGGCAGCATCAGTTTGCCATGTAAGTTTATTCCTATATAAGTTAGTGGAAAAATAATCAGATGGGTAGCTGTCACTGTTGACAAGTAACGTTAAGCGTCGAGAGAAATAAAAAGTATTCTGTTGATATAAAAATAAATACGAGCGGTTAGCTATTTTGGATTCCCTTGTTGGGAAAATAATTAATATATTATATATGGTTATAAACTTACAGGTTAACTGAGGCTGCAATATCATTTGAGATCTAAGATTGATGTAGATGATTTCTGGCTAGTTGTTGTAAGGTGTATCCTTCATAGAATAAATTTTATACTTCCATTACGCAATATTATTTGGGAGAGCTATCGAAGCATGAAGTAGGGGATTTACAACCCCCAACTCAACATATCTATCTAAACTACTCGTTAAGATATAGCGTTATTGTTGCTGTTTTAATACCATTTTAAAAATAATTTTTTAGTATAGATCGAAGGAAATTACAGTAGAATCTGTGCCTGTCATATAAATGACCCTGTAATCAATAACATTTGATACTTTAGATGAATAAGTGTTATAGAGAATATAATTTTGAAGGAGATAAATTTGTATTGATATGGGGTAAATATATCCAAAATTAATATCATTCAAAACCGTCGAATTTTTATTTCAAGGTGAAGTGTGTTTAATGTTAAAGGTATTTCCGTTAAAACTATTAACCATTTCAGCAACTGTAAGGAGCCATCTTGAGAAAGATCTCTTTCTGCGATTTCTTGGTACCGCAAACCTTATCCAAACTGGCGTCGATTGTCTGAGTCTGATTACTGGTCCATTCAGATGTATTTATAAAGGTACTGAACACCAGCCGTGAACCTAGTGAATGTGATCTAGTGACTAATTGAATGTTGTTGTGGTCTAATGTTGGTGAAGCTTGTCTTAAAACTCTGCCACAACAAAATTAGAGTTTTCCAAATGCCTTCGAACGGTTTTTATAAGAATTTTTATCAACTGTGCCATTAAGGAGTATGCCAAACTGTCTACAAGTTAGTACGGAAATCCTTCAAGTGTAAGTCATTGAGAAGCGTATCTGTTTATAGTGAAGGGTAGTTCTCAAACGAACTATTAGGAATAGTGAACCAAACTAAGAAAAATGAACTAAACGAACTAGGTCACGGTATTGCACTGACATAAATTAGTTCTTAAGAGCTACTCAAAGTTGACCCTTTCTGCTCCATCTTCAGCAACCAGGAACTAATGTAAAAAACCGCTGCCCAAGGAATCACTACTTCCACATCCAAATTTTGTATCCAAGTCTTATACACACTAAATCCCAATGTAATATTTTACACCCTTTAATAGGGTGGGGGTGGTAGAGAGAGTGGCTAATGTCAAAAAAATTTTAGAGGCCCTCGGTTCTCGTATACACACTAAATCCCAATTTAATTTTTTGTTCCCTTAAACAATAGGGTGGGAGTGGCAATGGGGGTGGTAGACGGGGTAGCAAATGCTAAAATAATTTAGAGGCAATAACAACATTAGCTGCGCAAAATGTCAAGAGAACATTGCTGTTCAAAATTAAATTTGAAATCCAAAATATGTACAAAAAAAAATTTGGCCCAGTGGCGTGCCATACCTTCATGAAAAAATGTACCCTACATACCCCAAATCTACATCACTGGTTAAAGCTGGGGCTTCATTTTTTAAATTTAAATACCATACTAATCATGTATTCTACACACAAAATTTCAGGTAAATATCTACATTTGTCCAAAAGATATTTAGAGAAATAATTGTATTTTTGAAGACTACAACGCCCTGTATCTTGTAAACGAAGGCTCTAATGACAATAGTTTGTATGACAAAATATTCCTAAATTGTACGAGGAATACGCTCCTTCATTTATGACATTCCATTATGTTATACCCCGTATAAGAGGATCTCTATTACGTTTTTCCTGATTGTATTCATCTAATTTCACCAGCATGTCTCTGGCTACTGCATTCAGTTTTTTGTTCACAGAAATGACAGCTTGCTGAACGTTGTCTGCGGTTACACATAGCGATTGCATCACGCATTTGTAAAACGCATCTTACGGTTGGATCTTCTCCCGTAGCCTCAACAGACGTGACTTTCTACTATTTTCATGTCGTTGATAATTACATAAATTGATGGCGTGAACGCCAATATTCGTGATTTGAAATATACGTTATATAAGGTATTTTAAGGAGACAGATATGTATAAATCTGTAAAAATCTAAAACCAAATTAACGAGAGGTCCAGACAATATCCCAATATTTTCGATTAAAAATTGTTCTTCTACTTTTGCCAACCCTTTGAAAGTACTGTTTAATTTAGCCATTAGTACTTAATTTCCAACTTTATGAAAGACGTAAGAAATAGTACGTAATGTCGAATATTCTGATCACCAGTCGAAATTTTAGTAGCATCAGATGTTTCTCAGCAGTTTAACCTGGGCTCTCTCCTTTTTAACATATGCATTGATGATATTATTTGTGGCTTAAAATAAATTGCTTATTGTATGCGGAAGACATAAAATTCTTCTGTAATTTCAAAAGCATAATGGAAAGTAGTACGTTACAAATAAATTACCGCTAGACATAACAAAATATAGTCATGAACTTTAAGAACAACAAGAACTTTCAAAGCTGTTTTAATTTTCGGAAGGCAAATTTTCTGCTACTGTGCGACATGTCTCTTAGTGTCGATTGGTCCGTTCTTAATAATGGAAATAACATTGAAGACACTTGCGAACATTTCTATGTTATATTGTATGACATTTTTGAAGTTTGCGTATCGAAATTCAGACCTAATAAATCTATCTTCCGTGGTTTACTTTTTCTATTATATATCAAGTTAAAAGCTAGGAAACTGAAAGAGTATAAAAATAACGGTAATCTAGCTTGTTATAATGATTTTAGATATCTTAAAACAAAAATCAAGAACGGTATTGACATATCCTATAGAAATTATGTTACAGCTGCTGAAAATAATATAAAGAATCCTACTAAATTCTGGACATTTTTAAGTACCAAGAAGGGTTCAACAAATACTTCGAATGCCATGAGATATAATGGAAATTAAGTGCATGAACCTATTGACATCTTAAATTCATTTGCTAATTTTTTTAGTAACACATTTTTTCGGTCAACATTCACCTTACTATAAAAATGCGGTAATGTTTTGTTTTTGATTTTTCTCTTAAGAATATCTAAAATAATTTTCGTTTAAAGCGACAGGACGTGTGGTAACAATTTTTCTTGGCTATAATAGACCTTATCCATTCAGTATCTGCAATAATAAATATCTACAGCAGTTTTTTAACTTGGCATACCTACATGCTCCGTAACTATATACCACACCGACTGAATTTATAATCTCACATGCCTCAATTTATGATAATTAGCGTGTTGTTGATAGGGATACATCTACATAATCTAAAGGTGACTTTCCTAAAAGGGAAGTAGATTGTGAATAATTTATTTAGGTCTTATGCTTTGCCATAACTAAGTTAGTTGTTGGGTACAACTTTAGTTACTTGGTAGGCGCTGAAGAGTTACATCAGGCAAGTGTGAGGTTCGTGGGTTAATAATGCATGACACACGAGAAGCTGCAAAGGTGTCTGGTCTATTATTAAGGCTTTAAATTAGATTGACATCTTTGATGGATCCGCTGACAAGCACTTATCTTGATTGCCGCGCCATTTCGTAAGTTAGCCTAGAATCAAGATATGGATATGTCATTAGATTTCAGCTACTATAGCATGCAACATATTTTCAATGTATATCTTTCACGATATTGTGGTATCCAAACAGTATATGTTAAGGGCGTTTTCTATTTTTCAACTCAATATTTCTATTATTCGCATAATTCTAAGTTTGTCAAAGATATCCCGCTGTTCTTAGCAGTTAATTCTACAACGATTAACGTGTCCATTATGTTTCATATTTTTACCCAAAGCTGCTTGGGTAAAAATCTGTTATGTCATTCATTGACATTCATTTACGTTATCTAATATAGTTCACTAGTGAAGTATTGAACTTATTACGTAACGCTTCTATTTACTTACTAAATAATTATATGTATATTGTTGTTTTGATTCGTTGGAACACGATTCCCCAACATATTGATGTTTTAACTCATATACGAATCGCGATTTTTGCGAGGTAAATGTGAAATTACTTCCTCTGCGGTAGCGTCAGTGTCAAACAAAATCCTATCATCGAAATTATCTATCTTGGATAAGTAACAAAATAATAATATACAATATCTGTCTGTCTTGTCTGGTCGATAGTCGAGTGGGTTAAGGCGCGAGGTGGCAATCGCGATTAATCACACGGACAATCGCACCACCGGGTTCGAATCCTGGCTGCTGCACTGGCACTGTCTGAGGAAATGGTTGTATGTCCGCGTTTTTTCAATGTGTAACCCCCTTCCGCACAAGCCCTGGCTTCTGGAATTGGGGGTTGTCTAATTTCTGTGGTGTTTATTATTTATTATTATTATTATTATTATATTTATTATCTTAAATACTTATTATCTCTAGAAAACCGGTCGTGCTTGACTACAAATGATAATAGAGAGGCTAAATTCAATAACATCTTTACAAGATTTACGCAAATATTAGACATTAGCATTTCTACTTGAATTGCGAAAAATAAAAAAATATAAAAACCCTCGGATTTTAGAGGAGTTGGTAAATGAAGGAATTTTTCTTAGAGATATTTATAAATTATGTAAAACTACATTTATAACATAACCTTCATATATGGATGTAACCATAGTTAGAACAATAGATTTTTACTAATGCCTGTCGGCTGGTCAGTATTATACGGTGGGGGTTGATTTTAAAAGTAAATAAATGAGAATAAATTTGTTAATGATTTACTATTTGCTAACAGAACACTTTCAGTGAGCAATTTGACAAAAAAATAGAAATCTTATAATTTGATTGATTCTAGCAGTTAATTACGAAATATTTACTGTTAGTTCGGCAAGCAAAACAAGCTTAGCATTTACAGAAAATAATGAACTGGTAAATTTACTGGCTAAGACCTGGTGAGTTCGAAGAAAATTTAGAAACTGACAGACGAATATATACCTTTCCAATGCCGGTAGTTAAGGTGGTAAATATAATCTTCAAAGTGATGGTTTCCCGGACAAGCTGGTAGGACATTAGGTAATGGCTAAAAAATAACAAATCTCCCGGCGCCGACTCACTCCCAGCTGAGATCTTTAAAGCTGTGTCGTCAGAGCTTATACCCTACCTCAAAAAACTGTTTGATGTCGTGTGGGAAAGTGGTCAAGCTCCGCAGGAGTTTCGTGATACACTTTTAATCAACCTCTTCAAAAATAAAGGGAGCGCTGCGGACTGTGGAAATTACAGGGGTATAGCTCTCCTGGCTGTTGGAGGGAAGATACTCACTAAAGCGATGGCAAATAGGCTAACACCTGTTATGGAAAAGTTACTTCCTGAAACACAGAGTGGCTTTAGACCAAACCGAGGCACATCGGATTTAATCTTCACACTTAAACAGCTTCAAGAAAAAGCACTCGAACATCAAGGAGAAATTCACATGGCCTTCATTGATTTAACCAAGGCGTTTGACTCGGTGGACAGGGAAGTGCTCTGGAAAATTATGTTCCGCTTAGGTATCCCTAGAAAATTTGTGGAAGTATGTCGCAGTCTACATACAAACAACAACGCCCAGGTTATGTATAATAATGAGGCAACCGAACCTTTCCAAACCCTCACTGGAGTTAGGCAGGGATGTGTCCTGGCACCCCTACTCTTTAATTTGTTTACCACTGCTCTAACAATTATTGTTGACAACAAACTGACAGTCAGAGGAATAGGTCTCAGATACCGTTTTGATGGCGGTCTCTTTAACATAGGGCGCTTTAGAGCTTTCACGAAGACACGCACACGATTCATTTGTGATCTCCAGTATGCGGATGACTGTGCACTTTTAGCCTCTACGCCGGAAGAGCTTCAAGAACTTTTAGATGTGTATGCCCAGAGCTATGATTCCTTAGGACTTAAAATCAACATTGGAAAGACTAAGATTATGTCAACCCCTCATCAAGTGAACCAAATAGACATTACACTTAACGGAAATTCTCTTGAAGTGGTGGATCAGTTCAATTACTTAGGCAACGTTGTTAATGACAAAGCAAACATGGACAGCGAGATTCGCAATAGAATTAACGCTGCATCTAGAGCACTCTGGGGACTTAGAGAGAGAGTATTTGACAACCACGACCTTGCTTTGTCAACGAAAATGGCTGTCTACAGAGCAGTTGTCATTCCAACACTGCTATATGGATGTGAAAGCTGGGTCACTTACCGTCGTCATGTGAAAGAATTAGAACGTTTTCAGCAAAGACACCTCAGAAGTATGATGAAAATCTGTTGGTTCCATCACATATCAAACGTGGAAGTACTCACGAGAGCAAACAGCCTTCCAATTGAGGTGCTTATTTCAAGAGCACGCCTAAGATGGGCAGGTCACGTTCATCGTATGCATGATAACCGCCTTCCTAAATGTACACTTTATGGTGAATTGCTAAGCGGTAGAAGAAGGTGTGGCGGTCAACGAAAGAGATTCAAAGACGCTTTCCATGAAAATCTAAAATCCTGCGGTATTGCAGACGAGCAATGGGAACAACTTGCAGCGGACAGAACCGAATGGCGAGGGGTTGTGGCCAGCTATCAAGGAAATGTTGCTGCAAGAAGGCCGAATCCAAGACCTAACCAGGTCTATGTTTGTCCTGACTGCGGTCGACATGTGCTTTCCCGAATTGGCCTCTATAGCCATAGTCGTGTGTACCGTAGATGAATGGGAATTACAATAGACTACACCTTTTACTTATTTTTTATTGTACACAATTTATCGACTGTAACATTTTTATACTCGGACTCGAGTAACGGCTAATAATAATAATAATGGCTGTCCTGAAATGTTCTCCAAATATAGATATTGATGACCTCTAATCCTCCAGACAAGGTGATTATTGCGGATAGAAGGTGTATTGCTGTCAGATCTTATATAAAGGAAATCTTCGCCTTCCTATGTAGAACCGTCTTCGTGGTCTCGTGCATAGAAAAATAAATATCTTTTACAACAAAAGAAAGAGAAAATATGTAAAACTCTTGTTGCCACCCGTACAACAAAGAAACAAAAAAAAAATTAAAAATAACAAAATTGCAAACAGAATATAATCAAAAGTATTTACTCTGACCAAAGAATGTTCAACAGATATCAAGATACTATATTAAGATAATTTTCCCAATTATTGAAATAAATTCCCACTAAACTTCTTCAGTGCATGAACTAAATAAACTAAAAATAAGAACCGATCTCTTATTTGTAAAGTAAAGTAAATAAATTTCCCACAAAGTTATTTGCAAAATTCCTTAATAAGGAATTCCGGTATAACGAAAATTATGACTGGACTATAAGATATGAAAATAAGACAGGTTTGAGTAAATTATGAGAGGTCGATAATAGGTAATTAAACATGTTTAAGGGGGGCATATCCTAGAGAGAGAGATCTGATAAGGAAATATTTATTATTTTTGGCCATAACATTTTTTTATAGCTATATTGGTAAAAAGTATAGGACTATCTAAGTAGTACTATGACAGGTGTAGTAATATGAATTTTCACTAAATAATTTTAGTTGCTTGCAAAATAATTAGATTTAATTTTTTAAATTATGTCAATCTTCGTATTTCTTAAATTTAAATCCAACTATTTCGCATATGTTTGAAATCTACTCTTGTTATAGTTCTACTTAGGTAGTCTTATAGTCTGTTGCAATATGTGTTTTAGAATAAGAAGTTATGGTCAAAAACAGTAAATATTTTCCTATCGCATCTTTCACTCTCTTCGATATGGCGACCTTAAACATCGGAAAATGAATAAAATATTATGTATGAATGAATTTAAATAAATTCTACTGATTATAATTATAAAACCGAGCTAGGCAATAAACAATATTATAAAAGTAAGCAAACGATTTGGAAATATCTTCCGAATTTCCCAATGAGTAAGATAAATATTAGGAACGTTTTCCCCGCAGAAAAGCAAATAAACAGATGACTTCTACGGTGGGTTTTACGTAGATGTGAGTTATTGTACGGCACTATAAATGCCAGGTAAAAATTAAAGAATAAGATATGATATAAATACGACCACATATATCTGTAGATCTATAAATTTATTTATTATAACGAATCTGACATATGACGACTAGGCCGGCGTGCCTATGAATGCTGGATTCTCGTGGTTCGTTAAAAATCCAAAAATCGATAATCTCCCAGCAGGAGTTTAACTTTAAATCAAATATTTATAGTACCTACTAGGATATAATCTAATTTATATCATTTAAACAAAGATAATAATTATATTAATTATGAAGATAAGGAAATAACTCACCTATGTCTAACACCGAATGCGAAGTCGTTTTCGGTATCGGATTCGTTCCACGCTGACAACCTTTTCCATACGCGTCAGCGCAGTGGCCTAGTTTACAGGGTTGCGTTCCTATATTAAGTTATAATCGGGAAAAAGATGTAACGAAGTTTGTGAAAATCATTGTTACACTTTCGGTGATGAATTATTTGAAATTTACAAAAGATTTTAAAAAAATCACCGAAGAAATATTAAAAGTACTAAAAAACTGTACTATGATTCATTATTAATGATTAATTCCAATAATAAAGGCAAAACTGCTTGGCGTTTTATTAAAAACAATGACCACTCAAATAATAATAATGATAATTTACCATCATCATTTATGGATACAGAAGGTAATATTATAACTGATTTCAAAAGTGCCGCTGAGAGTTATAATGATTTTTTTTATAAATTCGATAAATACATAACAAGTTACGGATGGTGAAGTTAGCTATTATTAGATCCATAGCAGGTAAGAATTCGGCCGGATCCGATCATATTACTGGTTTGTTAGTATTAAATATAATTATTGATTATATTTGTAGTCCACTAAGTACACTAATAGATATATCCTTTTATGAAGGAACATTTCCTAGTACCCTCAAAAAAATCTATAGTAGTACCAATGTATTAAAAATGTGATAAATCTCAAACCTCTAATTATAGAGGAGTGGTACTACTGTTCTTTTTCTCCAAAATGTATGAAATAACATATTACAATAGATTATCAAACTTCTTTGCTGCTGAAAAGTTACTCACAAGGAATCAGTTCCTGTCCAACCAGAATGCAGCGTTAGCTCTTTATAATTTTGTACTAAATAGCTTTGAATCAAAAGAAAAAAACAGCTAGCATATTCTTCGATTTGAGGCGTGCGCTTGACACGATAAACAATAATTTGTTAACCGAAAAGCTTTTCAAACACGGAGTAAGAGGATCTTCTCTATTCTGGATCTAATCATACATAAAAGATAGATCACAAGAGGTTCTATTAAAATGCAAAGGGAAATAATTTCAATCTCCTCCTAGGATTACTCTAACTGCGGTTCCGCAAAGTAGTGTGCTGGGGGGTACTCTTTTATTTATTATATTTATTAATAATGTTTAAGCCGATATGATTAATGAACCATGCATTATAATATTTGCAGATGAACATTTTCAGGTAAACATTTTCACGACATTAGAGAAAATACATTCAACAATATTTTCGATGCAAAATTATTGCATTGACAACGGATTTACGCTTAATAAACTAAAAACAAATTTCCTTTTATTCTCATCAAGAAACCTTAATGAAAGCCTACTCGTCAGAATTGATGGGCAAAGTGTTAAGCAAAGTGACAATGTCAAATACTCAGGGCTTTACATCGATTCTCACCTAACTTGAGGAAATCACATTGGTTTCTCAATAAGCAGAATTGAAATCGCTTGTTTCACCATATGGCAATTAAGAAGTCATATTACTTTATATATTCTTAAGATATATTATTTGGATACGTTCAATCGAGACTGAATTATTGGGGAAAGAGCAACAAAATTAATGAACCACTCATCTTGCGGAAGAAAATCCTATATTACTATATTATTTAAAAATTCACGTTAGTCATGCAAGGACTTATTCTGAAAACTAGGAATTTTAAAGATTTCTTGTTTATCTATTTTAAACTGTATTTGTTATGTAAAGAGTAACCCACACAAGTTCATGACCAATAGAAATGAGAATCTTAATTATTCCTTAAGACCGACGTACAATGTTGATGTACCACAACATGGACTATCATTAATAGCTAATGGACCATTGATTATGTCAATCAAATCATTTAATAAGCTATCATTATCTCAAGTTATTGAATGACAGTAAAATTTTCAAATCTAAAGTAAATACCAAGCTTTTAAAATATAACTTGTATTCTGTTCGCGAATACTTGGAATGCCCTAATGTAGAAGAGTAACTGTCAAATGTATTAATTTCCATATTTTATTATTTTAATGTCTGTTTGTGTTTCATGTTTTTATATATATATATATATATATATATATATATATATAAAATTGTTTTTTGGTTGTTTTTTACTCGTACTTCCACTTTGTATATTTATTCATATTTGCCATGTATTATTTAGACTATATTCTATGCTTACCTTGTAAGCCGAATAAAAATAAATTATTATTATTATTAATACAAAACTGCAAGAACTAAGCTTGTGCCAAGTTACTGTATTTAATGGTAGTCATCAGTTTACAGGGATACATTATAGGTGATTAAACTAGTAGGAAAAACGAAAAAAACCGGAAACATATGGGAACATATCTGACAGTGCAACTATCAAGAGAGCAGGAATTAAGACAGCATGCAGAGATATAAGAGCATTTCTACTTTTTGCAGAGAAAAATAAGCCAAAATAGAGCTTGATATACAAGGATATAATGCCAACGTATGAATTTTAAAATATAAAAACAATAAAAGCCAATAGAAGATATCTGTGAAGAAAGAAAAGACACCGTCCAATTGCTTGCAAAAACAATAGATTAGGAACGGCAATAGACGTGAACAACTAGAAAGGGGATAGAAATGTACCTAATGAAGTATTGGGAACATGTCTCAACCCAGTACATCTACTGTAAATAGCGCTAATACCGAACATCAACAAATAGTAGGAATACCATAAAGAAGTTGCAATAATATAAATGATCAAAACAAAACAGAAAGGACTCCATATAGCGATACAATGCGGTAAAACTTTTCACAAACACCCACACTCTCTATCCTCTATTTCCACTCCATGCATGGTTCTCGCTCCTGGCAAAATACACGATCACAGCTTAACCTAGCGTAGTTAGAGCTGGCTCAACCGGCGATGGGGTGTGCTTTCCTGAAGTGGAAACAAATGTCTTTTTCTGGTAAATCAAATCATATGATTATCACTTTTACATGACGAATAGAATACTTAATTTCCTTCAATAGTGTCTAATAGTCATTTTCTTTTTCAGTAAATTATAATGATGTTTAATGTATGGAATTATTTTTAATTGCGAAATATTCATCAGTGACTATGCCTTTATAGGTTCCGTAAGTACACGATAAGGCATTATTTGCATCGACTTGACGCGAGATAAAATTTTATTAATCGCCCGTCTGTCACAGACATTATCATAAAAGTATCAATTTATTATTTCTAGGTGGTCCTTTTTTTAGTCTTCATGCGATCACGCTTATTTGTAATAAAATGTAAGTTCTGTCGTAGGTAGACTTGACCATTTATTATCATTATTGAAATTAACAGTTTATGTATTTTTTACGAGTATGATGTAATTATCCTTTTAAAATTAATAATGTAACCTTTTAAGTGACGCACAATTTATTTTAAAGGATTTTAGATAATAATCTACTCTTAAATCTTCAGATTATAATAGGTTGGTAGTCTGATGTATGGTATTTAAGAAAATAAATGTCGATTGTAGGAATATAATTGAATCTAGTAACATAATGTCAAAGAGGAAAAGAATGTAGTTCTTCGTACTTACCAAAACTGTTTTTAAATAACACTACTTACTAGTCGAGGCAATTTAGCACTAAAACGCTGTTTTCAAACGATTTTTAAGTAGTAAAACGGATCGAGATGGGGTTTTTTACATTCGATTTAGGACGGCATTTATAAAAAATATTACCACATTTTTTCTCATATAAACAGGAAATGCATTCTGTGCAGATCAAAATGCATTTTAGTGGAGTGTGTGAGTCCGGAAAAAAAGCCGAAAATTGTAACTATTTTGCTATGCAACGAGAGTACATCGTCCCTCCGTTTTCGAGGATGCTGAACACGATGGTGCTGATAGAATTTCTCTTTGGAGCCGCGCAACCCCCTCAAACGGCCAAGAACCACCCCCAAAAGGGGTTAAACGCTTATCACATCTTTTCCAATGGTGTAACTTAGCGTACCCCCCCGTTTTCGAGGATGCTGAACATGTTAAAGAACACGCCAAAACCTTCGACGAACTTTTCGAAACTGTAACAAAATCCGACACATTTCGCATGAAAAGCGTGCTTCACGTAAAAATGCCGTTGGAAGAGGTTTTTATACATTCAATCACATTTTCACTCTACGGAGTCTTTTTTATGCAAAAATATCAGAAACTCACCAAGGAGTGTAATTTTAGAAAGTATACTAAATGTCACGGCACAGAGACGTAATGTCACCTTGACCACAACATTTAGAAAGTATAATGAAAACCGACTCTAACTTCGGAAATTTTGAGAATAATAACCTTTCTAAGAATCCACGATGTTAAGCGCTGCAACTCATGCGTTGTGTTAAATATGAGGACAAATTAATCCAGTCTCTAGTCAAAGCATTTCGAGAGTTTTAGCGAAAGTAGCCCTTAGCGTCGAGGGTGCCCTATCATTTTCTAGCAGGCGATTTTGACGGGAAAATGATGGGTTTTAACGGTATTTGCCCTAAACCCGTTCCTCAGTGATTCAGTGTCAGAAAAGTATAGTTACCATGTACTCAGAACGTACATGGGGCCTCCTTGCCTGAACGTAGGAAATTATAATTGCAAAACATAATTCAAAGTCATTGCGATTCAAGCATTTTTAAGCTCGGAGCGATCAAAATTGATATTGAACTGAAAATACGTCAATAGACAGGCAAGCAAAAGCCCACCAAAAATTTATAAACATTGAACTTTTTACTGAATCTTTTTGTGTAATCGTAACAAAACACCCCCGAAGAGGGTGAAAACTTTTTTTTATCTCATCGGTAAAATGTACATGCCGCCCGTTTTTGAGGATGTTGAGCACGGTGGTGATGCTGAATGTTTTTTTTTACCCCCCTCTAACCCCACTAACGGCTAATAAACACCCCTGAAAGGGGTGAAGATCGTTTTTTGTAAAATATTAGCGGCAAAATTCATGTACCGCCCGTCTTCGAGGTTGCTCAGCGCGATGGTGATGATGAATGTTTTTCTGACGATAGTACATTCAAAGTTACGCGGTTTCCCGAGAGTACAGCATCCCGCGCAGCTTTCACGCATCTGTTGGCTCCAAGAAGTGGAGTAGCGGCAACCGCGCCTCTGCTTTTACTCTAGCTTCTCCACATGCATCAATACCGCTGGACATGCATTCCTTAACTTTGTCGAGTAAGCTTCGGGCTCTTAACTTTCCCAACGGCAAAAAATTTGATAATTTATCATTTTTAGTGGCTGCTTAGAAATTTCAGAAAACGTAAGTACCAAACCAATTGAAATCTCACGTTATAAACTCGGTAGGTAGTGTCTTTTGTACAAATTGTCGGGGCGAGAATTGTCAAAATACTACAATACAGGACGAAAATGACCTCCCTGAAATGGAATGTAACGAGACTGAAAATGATATTGACCAAATATTGTTGAAATTTGTACCGGAAATTCACATCAGCGATTCTGACACGGAAACGGCTGATGAATCCGTTGATGATTGTGATGTCCATTTCGAAGAATATCAACCATGTAATGGTACTTGTAAGAAACGTAGGTTAAATTAATGTAGATAAGGTACGAATGAAAAAAAAATGTGTTGTAAGCATGTTTGATCTTTATGTATAACGTCTATTATTTTTCATGTAAGTAAAGCGACTGTAAAAATTTAATTAAACTTATGTGTATGCGTCAATATAACTTTTTCTATCATTTTTTGTAATAAAATAAATTGTACGTGTGTATCAATGATTCAATAGACCTGTTTTCGACAAATCTGTACAGTTCCGCCTTTACTGTTAATATGTATGTATTTGGTGCGGTGTTTTCAACAATCATTTTATTGGGCAACATATCCTCCCTGATAGATTATCAGGTGAACTAGAAGTGTAAGAAATTATCACTGCTGCAAGTTAATTTTTTTTGTTTATTAAACCCTGAAATAAATATTCAAGTTCCAACTATCTAGATCATTTTAATGAAATTGGTGTTACGGCAAGTAATCAAGGTTGATGAATGAAATGCGCAAACAAACTAAGTGAGTTACTTTATTAAATTTTTTCCGCTCTTCTCGACTATCGAAACAGGTCTACAAAAGTTTGTCATACAGGATGTTGATTTTGACTTACAACATATTGTCAGTTTTTTTTTTAAGCCGGACCTGGACTTTTATTTTGGTTTATTTTGCAGTTCTATCAAGTAAAATAAGTTAAATATATATTCTAGTATACAAAGAAGGAATTATAGATCGAGATCATCAATTTGCAACAATTGCAAGTTGAAGCTGAAGTAATAAAGACGAATAGAAGTTGAACATGTCACTTAGCATATCATTTTAACTACACTAACGAGATTCTAAAAACCACATTTACAGAATGACAAAACGTTTAAACTCTTCACTCGAACACACGACTCGATGCGCGTTTCGTTAACCATGTTAACATTGTAATATTTGAATAATCAAATTTACCATTTATTCAAATTTCCCCATATTTCCTTATGCTTAACACGCCCTGTATAACACATGGATGGATTTTTGTAGCTGAAATTGACTGAAGATTGCAACTATTTGTTAAATATAGTGTATAACAATTTTGTACTGTTATTGTTAGTATCATACTTTAATAAGTCTTGTATATTAATCATAGTTTACTTATATTTTATTTCATTTTATCATTTTTGTACAGTTCCCCAGTTCTTCCAGGCGGCTTCATCCTAAAACATAACTTTATTTAACTACAGTTAACACTTAATGATTAATGTGAAACTATACAGGCATATAATATGTCAATTCATACGTTCTATTATTCATAATATTTAGGTTTAAATATTAAATAATTACTTGCCTTTATGATTTATAGGTTATCCAATAATCGAAACAAATCAGTCAAAGTAACATTTATTATAGCAGAGTTTATTAACTACTTAATGAAAAGCACTGACCTCTACTGGTGTAGAAACTAATAGTTTAGTGTTTACGGAGTCGTTTATTTGTATAGTGGTGGTACTTACATAATTCGATACCAGGTGGCGCTACCTTTTACAGAATGCATTTTTAAAGTCACAATTGGTATAAACACTAGCTATTAAAATTAGGTTTCTTTACTTTTGCGAATTTACCAAAATGGTGCTATTTCAACTTAGTTCCTTTTAGATTTATAAAGTTCTTTTCTGGTACCAAATTAGTTTTCTTTATTGAAATAGAACTAAAGAACGATCATTTTCAATTCGACTTTTGAGATTGGCAGACCACTTTTGAACTCATTTACGAAATATAGTAATTCTTCAAGATTACATCTTTGGGTCGTAATTTAATAGTGTGCTTACATCTGAAAGAGGTAAATCTTTTATTAATTAAAATTTTAGTAACTGTTATTTCAACATATATTTTGTATCGTTTTTTTAAGTATTATATCTGTAATTTTTTTATATAGTTTCATGTTTATCAATGAGTGTAGCTAATCTATTTTTTTTTCTCCCTTATGGCTTCAGTTCATACTAATTTAAATAATATCCAGTTTAAATAATATCCAGATTAATTTATATAAATATCAAAATTAATTTAAATAAATGAAAATTTAATTTAGAATTTATTTTAAATTTAAATTTGAGATTTAATCCGAATTGAAAATCAGAATTTACCTTCGTGATTCATCCTGTCTTATATAATTATAAGAATACCTTGAGGCTTGATCATCATAATTGAGATTATGATATATGTATTTTTGGAGCACGTATTGCTAGAGTACATAACTACCTAAATTCCCCAGTAGAATTGTTCAAATTTTATAAAAATAAAGTACCACAAAATATGTATGCTTTGCTAAGAACTACTGGTTATATATGAACTGATACCATCACCGCTAGATATATAACAAAGGACCAAGACTGCTGGAAGCTGGAACTGCTAGGGAACTCCTCGCCAGAATCAACCAACTCCCGATTTGCGACTTGGTAATACCTATTTCATTGTTAAATTAATTTCAACGACTTGAATTTATTATATTAAAATATATTTTTTCTTGTACATACTTTTTATAGCAATCATCAATTTTCTCTTTTAATATACATTTATTTTAAACTATTCTCGTTTTAATTGAACATTTCAGATAACTCAAATTTGTCTATAGAAATTTGTTTTTGAAAATTTAAAGACCAGCACTGAATATACTATAGATGGCGCCCCCTAAATATCACTAATAATTTACCTTAAATTATTCTCTTTTTATTGACAAAAATTAGACTGATTAACATAGAATATTTTCATGAAAATAAAACTTGATTTTTCCCTGCTCACGGCCCATTTAAGCTCCCGTACTATACCAGCTAGCCGTTCGCAAATATGTTGTGCTTTTGTTCTGTAATGAGTATTATTTTGGTCAGAACAGAGGAAAAGCGTAACAACATCATCAGGAGATGATTAAAACTGAAAGACAGTCAGACTGTAATATTTAGATTAAATGCTAAATATCTTACAAACCATGATACATCAGAATTGCTAAGGCTCAAACTTAAACATTGTTAATTATACTCAACTATTTTTTTTCTTTCTGTAACACAAAAAACAATTCTTAATTTAATTTTCCAGTTATTAAAAAGAAATGTGAAATACTGATGTTCGTTCAAATGTACCATTACCTAGATGTTTATTTTTTCCTGCTTGCTAAGGTATTTACTGTAGGAAAAAATACATTTAAAAATATGTGAAAATGATGTGAAAATATATTTTTTACAAATATCAATAAATTTTAACAAATCACTACTGAAGTCCATATGGAAAGCTTATTACTGGGGATGAATTTAATATTCTATTTCTGTAAGCTAGCTATCTTTATAGTTTCGTAGATACGGGAGTTTAGAAATGGTGTCCTAACATTGATAAGACTAATAATATTTTAATTTAAAATTAGAGACTCTTAATGAAGCTTCCAAATTATTTTTTGTTAATTCACGATAAACTAACATAAGTAACAGATATAGTAATAAAGTAATAGTAAGTATAGCAATAAGTAATAAAATTCAAATAGCCACGTCACAGGTATTTTATTATAATACAAAGGTAATTTTAAATTTTAAGCATTATGTTTCCTGATTTTTTTCTTTACTAATTGTTTCTTTAGATAGTTTATTCTTCACTGAACTCAATCTTAGCAGCAGTCAATCTAAATTTTTATTGGGGGATACTGAATATTATATCCCAGCCTTACTAATGTCGTTATATTACTCCTCGACTTTGCATAAAACTTTAACGGTCGCCATTTGTCATTACGCAACAGACACGCGCTTCAATCCAATATCGACAAATTTACCGTTTACCGTATTATACGTTGCAGTGAATGTACAATAGTAAAAATTTGCTTATAAAGCGCAAGGAAAATTATTATACCTTAACAATCACTCGAAGTTCTTTGGCAATATTTGATGTAAATGAATTTCGTAGGAGAAAAATTGCAGATTCTTCTTTAGAATCACATTCGTATTTAAACTAGAACTTGATCGTATATTTTGTTGATTTCCTGGTACTAAATTTTGTGTGTTAAAAATAAGTTTTGTTGTTGTGTCTTTATTAAAAAAAATATTGCGCATTAAGACAATTAAGTGTATTTAAGCATGAATTAATAAAACGTGCGAAATTTAGTTTCTGGTTTCTTATATCTGCATATTAAATTTATACACAACTGGGAACAAATGTACACCGTGGTAGGTATAATCTGTTATTCTTCTTTATTAGACCTGATAACACGATGCTTTTAAAAGATTATAAAAGTGCTGGTTTAACATTGTTTTAGTCTTAACCTGCCACCGGCACCGGTCAGTACAGTAATTTAAATAAAAGATTATAATGTATTGACAAGGTTCATAGAAATTATTACGTGTGAGTAATACGAGACTTCTAAATGGTTAAAAAAATAAAAAGTAAGTTCCAATTGTCATATGAGGCAGATACGGTGGGTAATTTAATGCATTAAGCAGCCATTACTTGCTTCGTGATTTTATCTTGGCCGTCTAGACCTTTTTCTGGAAGCTTATCAGGTGCGGACTTAAACAGTTTAGTATGAACTTGATAGCACACCCTTTGTTTAAAGGCAAAAAGGAAGAGTTATTTTATGTACTCTTTCATTTTACTTCTCCATATGCCTAATATAGTCGAGTGAAGGGGATAATAAAAAAAATGAAAGTACAGTTAGTACCAAACATTTTTTTATGGTAACATCATTCAGGATCATTAAACTAACTGAAGTAACGGCTGTTGGCCATGCCCTTTTTTTAACCACCTGTTTTTGGCCAGTCCGGATAGCATATTATTTTTTTATTTCTAATTCATAAGAAAATAAATATTTTGGCCCAAAAATGGGCTCCTATAAGTTTTTTGGATCGCTGATTAAGAATCTGAGGTCAGTTTTCAGAAAAATTAACGTGAAAAGCGGAGAATTGTGAAAAATTTATCGTATTTCGACCCTTTCACAATTTAAAGATATTGGTTCAAGTTTTATATCGTTTTTTATGTTTTTTAATACGCCGATTGTGAATTTTAAAGTGAAAATCTTGAAATATCCCTGGGAAATTGTGGAACATTCTTGAAAAGTGCAGAAAACTGTCATTACAAAACCGTGTAATATGCCATTTTCGAGGTTTTTTTTGTCACTGATGACGAATGAGATATTCAAAACGATGAAAATTTTTCGATTTTCCTGAAAAATTGTGGAAAATTAAAGTTAAAATGCAAGGAAATCTTTGGAAAATTTCAGAAAATAAAATTAATGAATTACAAGGCCTTATTTTAAATTCTCTGTTAAGATTGTGTCTGTGTATATATATATATATATATATATATATATATATATATGAAGTGTTGTTGTACTTCCGGGTGCTCTCCCGCGTCGATGGTCGACTCCTCCAGGAGTCATGGTTGTCTAAACGACGTTTCGGCAGAATCTCATCTGCCATCTTCAGGTTCTCGCTAAAAGCTGAACTTCAGTTCAGTTCGAGCAACGAAGAGCAGCAGTAGGCAGCTTTTAGCGAGAACCTGAAGATGACAGATGAGATTCTGCCGATACGTCGTTTAGACAACCATGACTCCTGGAGGAGTCGACCATCGACGCGGGAGAGCACCCGGAAGTACAACAACACTTCATTTAACACCCGCGAAAACCTAAAAAACAACATATATATATATATATATATATATATATATATATATATATACCTTATCACTGACTGCAACCTCAATAAAATTTTATGTTTGTATATATATATATATATATATACAAACATAAAATTTTATTGAGGTTGCAGTCAGTGATAAGGTATTTTGGCCAATACAAAAAGAAAACTCTTTGTTATTGTCAAGCTTTCGCTAATGTTTATTAGCTTTCTCAAGACATTAACTTGAGGTTAATTTGATAAACCTGCGTCGAAACACATGGCAGGAAAATTTCTTAAAACGTAACTAGTGGTCGATCCCACACACATAGCTACACTCCTACTGTTATAGATAAAACATTTAACTTAAGTTTAGTTACACATATTAATAAAATCTGATTAAAATTTCATTTAAAATAATTAACAAACATTTTTGTTAATTATTTTAAATCAAGTATAATATAGAATGACTTTAAATGTCAAATCTGATTTATTGACTTTTCAGTTGTTAGTTTACGGTGAGGAGAATTATTATAATAACTCTTTGCCTAGTTTCATGGCCTATATTATTAATGGCATTTCATAATTATTGTTTGCTGTATACAATAAAAAATGCTAAAATATAATTTTCTACCAATTATCTCTTATTACCTGATAACCGTCAATACACACTAGATTAGCCGACATTGCTTGAGAAACCCATGTCTTTAGAATTATTACAATATCTATGTTTGTATACCTATGTGAAATAAAATTTCTTCTTCATCTCCTAAGATACAATTTTTTGTCTACCATTAGGATGAAAGGAACCTATCTCAACTAATCGATCAAATAATTTTTTAACTGTGATTAGACTGTACCGCTGTATTTTGAGATTTACTCTTCAGGCTGTTAAAAAAATTATTTTGAAACGGGCGGGAAATGGCACCATTAAATAGAGTATTTTCCTCCCTTTTCAACGATATATCACATGCCATATTTATTCATTGGTATTACGTTAGTAATTATAAAAACATTTTTTTTAACCAATACATTTTTTTTAACAAGCATTATACTTTTCAAAATAATTGTTTTAACAGCCTGAAGAGTAAATCTCAAAATACAGCGGTTTTGAAAAAAAATAGATAAAACCTCGTTGAAACACTCTGTTTTGCAAAAAATTTTCACCTTAAAATTTTTCTCGTATCCCTTCAAATAACGGAGATATTTTGCCTGGACGTTTTCCACATTTTCGATATTTTCCGCCATAACTCTTAAAGTAGGCCATGGATTTCAAATGTCTTTAAACCATTTTGTAGGTTATATAAATCGGCACAATTTTCGTAAAAATATTTTTTTTTGTACGACCGATATTAAGTGAGATATTCTCGAGTGTCCTGATAAAATGGACAGCCTGTATACTTAACAATATAAATACAAAAATTATAAAGCACCAAGTATGGCGTAAGCCTACAAACTGCATCAATTCTTGATATCCACGAATTATTTCTAATAATATCTCACGAAGGAAATAGAAGTGGTTATCTTTGCATGTAATATCATTTGTGTTAAATTTTTCATCATGCCAAACATTTATGCAAGAACGATGCCTATGAGACATATCACAATGTATGATCACCAAAACATAGATTCAGTTATGAAATCTACAATTTATTTGCTTGTATTACCTTATTTACCTATAGAATTAAGAATTCATTGTTTGTTTGTTTGTTTCATACAGTTTTAGTTTTACACATTGTCTGTACCTATTTCCTGTTTCTTGAGTTGTTAGAAGAGAATTCTTCTGGCAACGTATAAACGACATCAAAATGGCATGTGTCGTTTCCTAGGTTACTACTACTGCCCAAGTTTTGTGGCCCTTTTACTTCCAATGAAATTAATTGAAGTTTCTTTTGCCCGAAACTTTTTAATGAACTTGGAAGTTGCGCTCATTGAATACCTTAGAAGTAGATACATTGTTCTTTGGGATTAATTGACTTTGTTCTGTGTAAGGAAATGTGTTTTTTCTAGTGTTTTAGAAAAGTTTCAGGTGCAATTGTTGGGCTTAAAGGTAGAATATTTCTTTTTTAGAACGTGTTTTTTCACCTCGTTTTAAATTTAATCAGCGGATAATCTCAACGAACTCAATAGTATGATATATTTATTAATTCGGTTGATCATATACAATGTTATTAATAATAATAATTTGAGTGCATATATCATGTCGTGTTTACATGCGAAATTAATAGGCAAACGACTTGCAGTACACGCAGATGTGATCCCAGCGTTTATGGGTCTTTATTACTCAGGCAGTCACAGACTCAGTTCACAGCTGACTGAGTACTACTTTGTTGTTTGTAGGGGATGAACGCATGTTCAATTGTTATTATATTTGTTGCTGTGTAACCAAGGATAAATAAACCTATTTTAAAACTAATTGATTCTGATTGATAAGCTGTTGTTGCATTAGTGGTCCTTCGAGCAAACTTTGAATCAGCGATATTTTTAAATTAATTTTGGAAGACCAAAAAATGTATCCTGATCAAGATCTACGCAAATCACAACGAAAGAATAAAGAAATTCTTGCCACAAAATGGACTTATCCGGTTTTTGAGGAAGGAGAGTCGGACAGACTTGACACTTTTAAACTCTTGGAAGAAGGTAAAAAGAACAGCGGAGACACCGCCTCAACAGCCGTAAGTCAACTGGTGAAACTCTGGAAAGAACTTTGGAAAATCGTCGAAGATTAGCTGGTATGGAGAAAGCACAACGCGAAGCTCAAATACAGGTAAAAGTGCCGCTTCTGTAGCTGAAATTGTTGCCGCTGAGGCTCAACGTCAACGTGAAGATATTGAATCTGAAAAAGAAATTTTGGAATTAGAAGATCAACTGTCTCGAATTGAACTGAGGTGTAGAAAAGATTTTGAATTCGCTGAAAAGTATAACAATCAAATGATTAATTATTTTGAAGAGGATATGCAAGAAGACTACCTTTGTTGAAATCTTTACCTGGGATTCTTCTGAAGTTTCAAGAAAAACCTGTTGCCTACGCTGCCGATATTAAAGAAATGATCCACAAATTAAAATTAAACACGAAGAAAGGAGAGGACCAAATTATGACTTGGATCCACCTGATTGTGTTATGGAACGAATGCTCTTTGGAGCTACTTGTGTCCCGACCTCGGCTCAGTATATTAAAAATTTTAATGTTTCTGTCTTCGAAGATATTTATCCAGAAGCTGTAAAAATAATTACTTAATTAAAATTACTCAATGGATGACTTAATCAACTGTGATCAAACAATTGTTGAAGTCGTAGAAGTCATAAAACAAAATATTGAAATTAACAAATATGGATGATTTCTATTATGCAATCAATATTGTATCAATTAAACCTGAAGTGTTACGATCAATTCCGGAAGATCTCCAACTTAAATACATAAAAATTTACCATGGAAGTCAAACTGAACGAGTACTTGGAATTCACTGGAATACAAAAAAAGATATTTTCGCATTTAAATCAAAATTAAATAAAATTGATCTTGCTTTACTTAATGGAAGAACTCCAATGAAACTTGAAACTCTGAAAATTCTGGTGTCAGTTTGTGATTCTCATGGCTACGTTGTTAACTTTACTGTTAAAGCAAGGATCCTGCTACAAGATGTTTTGAGAAAAGGCGTTGTATGGGATCAGGAAATTTCTCAGAATTTGGTTTGTAAATGGAAATATTGGATTGATGTGTTAAAAATAATTGATCGAGTAGCAGTTCTAAGATGTTTATGAAATGGAGAAATTAATTAGTAAGAAATTACATATCCTTACAGATGCAAGTGAGAAAGCATTTTCAGCCATAGTTTATGGAGGATTTGAATTGCCTGATCGTGTGGAAACAGCCATAATTATAGCAGACTCGAGTTTCTCCACTTAGACCAATGTCAATTACAAGACTTGAACTTCAAGGAGCACTCATGGGTAGCCGAGTCAAACAAACAATTAATCCAGTTATGAAGATTAATTGAGATGAAACCTACCTCTGGACAAATTCTGAAACTGTGCTGAAATGGATTAGATCAGATACCAGAAATTACATGCCGTTTGACCCCGAACCGGATGAGCGTGTTCGAGTAGTTGATATACGTACCAACCATGGAATTTTTAAGCGTCCTGTCACTAAACTTATCATTCCTCGTCTGGATTTTACTGAAGAAAGTGAACCGAAAATTACAGAACATAATGAACCGGCTGTTCCTTTAGATTCAACTGATGGTAATGAACCTACGGTTCCATTACCGTGAGAAGCTGTGTTGATGTGTAACCAAGGATACTGAATCCTTTGTTGGCTTAATAGATATTTATTATTACATTAGTAAAATAAACGTCATACTGAATTGAATACTACTGCGAAATAAACCTATTTTGAAACGCATTGCTTCTGATTGATAGGCGTAGATTTTTATATGATAGTTTTCAAAAGTGAAATTCTTGTTGTAGTTGTGAAATTATTAAAATTTCGTTGTAAATTGAAAAAACATATCCACGAGACGTCATTTATTGCAAGTACAATAATAATTACGTTCGCGGATCGAATTTTTACCATAGTTTACAAAATTGAAATTTTCATTACAGTTCCGTAAAAATAAAAATTGAAATTGAGAAATCTTATGTCCTCTTTCCTGAGTAAAAAATAGGACAAGCCTCATAACGGTATTTTGCTAAAATCTAGTGGTGTACATCTAACTTTAATTTTTGTGACATTATCAGTTAGTTGTCATAATTTATTGCAAGTGTGCAAAAAACTAATATGCCTCATATAAGTGATTTAGTTAAATCTGGAGTTATTGCTAAAGCAGAAGATGGATGGTCAATGAGACAAATTGCACTGCGTTATAATATTGAAAAAAATTCTGTGTGTAACATTTTAAGAAAGTGGAGAATAAACGGTACTATTAGTAGAAATTCTGGATCAGGGCGATGAAGGATATTAACTCAACAAGATTTGCAATTGGTAAATGCTTTAGTAGAAAATCTATTTTAGTCAGTTATTCAGGCTGCTGAGGAAACGAATTTTCCTGGGTCGAGTAGTACTGGTCGCCGGCGAGTAAGAGAATCGGAGCTGCGCTGTCATGCAGCAGCACAGAAATACTTACTTAAAGCTGAAAATAAAAAAGCTCGAGTAGGATCTGCACTTGAATTTTTAGCGCATGAAAATTTTTGGAACAATGTAATCTTTACAGACGAAAAAACTTTCCAGTCAACACACAGCGGTCGTATTTGTGTTTACCGCCCTCCGAATACTCGATTCGATGAGGAATATATATCTAACAACGATAAAAGTGGTAGAGTTTCCGTCAATATATAGGCTTGTATATCGGCACGTGGTTCTGGTGTTTTGTTATTGAGGAACGGTTTAATAATGAAACGTGTATTATGATTTTAGACAATATTATGCTCCCTTCTGTGTCACAATTATTTCCTAATAATGAGTTCATATTTCTACAAGACAATTGTTCCGTTCATACTGCTCATACCGTAACTAACTGGTTTCAAGATAACAACATCAATGTTCTTAACTGGCCCAGTCATAGTCCAGATCTTAACCCTGTGGAAGAAGTATGGGGACTACTCGTAAGAAGTATCCTAAAACGAAATATGAGACCACGGAATGCCGAAGAATTACTGGAAATAGTAAATAATGCATGGGAAAATATTATTACTAATGATTATTGTATAAGGTTATTTAATTCTAGACAGACTTATAGAAGTTATAAATAGAAATGGTGCAATAACGAAATATTAATAGTTAGTTTCTTGTTAAGTAGGATATCCTTTGTCCTTTGATCCAGATTTCTACTAATCGTACCGTTTATTCTCCACTTTCTTAAAATGTTACACACCAAATTTTTGTTAATATTATAACGCATTACAATTTGTCTCATTAATCATCCATCATTTACTATAGCAATAACTACACAATTAAAATGAAAAATAAATTAAAAGTGATATCTGTTTTATTTCGGCTACTCATTACGTATTCAAATAGAGACAGATTTACATTAGAAAAAAAATTGTCCTATTTTTTCTGCTCACGACAGTACTTCCAAAAATATCTTCCGAAGGTGTTTTTACGTGTCGCATGCGGTTCATGGAAAATATTTCGTCGGATTTCGTTAAAGTAACGCAAAATTTCTTCGACGAGATTCTTTGATGATTTCAAGTGTGATGAGTTTAGATACGTTTTGATAGGTTCTTTGACAGTATTACGGTCATTATCCATGAATAAGAGCAAGATAAGAAAATTATGACGTGTCTGAAGCCTTCGTTTAATTGTAGTCGTAGGGTAGAAAGTGAGCCTTTTTCTTCATCTGACTTTTTATTGAGCATCACTTCTTCTCCACTGTATACGAGATACTCCGAATTTGGACTAACTGAGCACTTCCTAAACTTTTTTGAATCCTACTTGGTAAATAAACGACTAAATATACAATACCGTGGATTTTGGTCTATAGATATCTCAGCGACATCAGGTGTTCCCCAAGGTTCTGTTCTTGGGCAATTGCTCTTTAACATTTTTATAAATGATATCGTCATTGGCTTACACTGCAAAACATTACTTTATGCCGATGACCTAAAAATGTTTACATCTATCACTAGTGCAGAAGACTGTGTTGATTTGCAAAACGATCTTGTACAACTATGGTCTTGGTGTAGCGTAAACAACTTACAGTTAAATATCTCAAAGTGTAGCTTTATGACATACACTCGTGCACAAAATCCAATAAAATTTATTTATACAATTAATGATGAAGAACTGAAGACCTGTGGTCATTTCAAAGATCTAAGAGTAATAGTCGATCCAAAGTTATCTTTTATTAGCCATATCAATCAAATCACCGCTAATTTCTTCAAAAATTTAGGCTACATTATCCGTAATTGTAAAGAATTTAACGAAAATACACTGAAACTTCTCTTTAATTCATTTGTGAGGTCAAGATTTGAATATGCTTCAATAGTCTGGAGTCCTGGTTATGAAAATCATAAATATAGCATTGAAAAACCTCAGAGGCGTTTTCTTAAATGCCTCTGGTTCAAAAGTTCTGGAAATTATCCAGAGGGGTTTTCCACATTGTGACTTATTACATAGATTCAACACGAGTTATATTCAACTACTCTTGTATTCCTTTTTAAGATTTTAAATGGCACTGTTGGCTGCCCTAAAATTCTTAATTGCTAGATTTCATGTTCCTAATTTGCAGACTCGCTCGCATTCGTGTCTATTCTATTTGCCTGCACCAAGAACAAATTTGCTGTTATTTTCTCCCCTGCACCGTATGGGTTCCAACTATGATTCTTTATATAATATATAGATATTTTTAATACTAGTATATCCAAAATGCGAAATGTGGTTCTCAATTCTGCACAACAACTGTAGCTTCTAAATTATTAGATTACAACTTTTAGGACTACACTAATCATAGATTTATTTTGTTAACTTTTATTATCATTTAATTGTTTACCTTTAGTTAAGTTATTATTTAGTTTTCTTTTTATGTTTGTAAAATTCCTGCCTTATAATTGGATTTCTGTCTGGGCAGTCGTAACCAAAATAAATAAATAAATACTTTGGGCACTCATCCAAGTAACGGAACTTAAACCGGTGGCCACACCTCATCCCCGAACTAAAAGTAGTTTAATAATTTCCCGTTTATGGAACCGTATATGTGAAAAGTGCTTTAATATCAGCACCCACAGCATAAAATATTGCTATCCTCTTCAGTCGTTATTTCGTTGAAAATTGTCTTCATCATACTGTGGATAATGTATTTTTTTTATTCTCTTTAAATATTGCTAAGGCGCCTATAAATTTTTGTGAAATATGTAATTAATACTATGCTGAAACCGCGAGCATTCAAACACCGAGCTCTGGAGAATTATCGCCCTAAATATTAAGTATAAGAAATATTGATAAAAAGGACGAGGATTCTATTTCACTTTAAAACATCAAGGGAACTTCTAGAAATACTAAATTTCCAACAAAAAATATTCCCAGTAGAGACATCTTTTAATGGGAGTGTAGGTGTTATAGATAGGAAGACATACAATACCTCGTGACCTATAAAATAAATTTAATATTATGGTAATATATGTAATGTTACACAAAAACCTTTGACAACACTTGAATATAAAAAAGGATCTATTGAATTTATAATAAAATTGTTTACGTAATGTCTAATTTGCATCTTTTGTTGCAGGTAAATATTTCCTTACTATTAACATGACAGCTACAACGGACGTTTACCGTAAGTAAATTAGTTTAGATGTTAACGTAATTTGGATCTGACAACATACAGGGTGTCCCAATAGTGCATCAAAGTCCAATATCGGCCTTATTAGAAGACTTTGGAAAAATTATCTTTTTATGGAAGTGGTATAGTCTCAAAAGGCGCACATTTTAAAAATATGTTTAAATATACAGGGTGACACACTACAGCGGATCATCTTCGAGGTATTTTTTTTAAATGGAACACCCTGTATATTTTTACATTTATGAATTTAGCGCAAAATTACCTTTCCAAGGACCTCCAGATTTTTTGTTTTTTACGTGGCGTTGCCGAGTTATTCGAAAAAATATGAAAATTTTGGACGAATTGTACTACAACGACACAACCACCAAATATTGATTATAATTATACAGGATGTATTTTATACTAGCGCTAATTCAAGACATTTCAAAGTGAGTTTTCTCAATTTTTTCAAATGGAACACTCTGTATATTATTGTATTTTTGAATTGGCACGTTAATTCTCTACGATTTTTGTGAGTAATATCCTATACCTGTCGATATTTCCAGAGATATTTTTACTTTTTCATTAAAAGCCGTTAAATCATAATACTTCTTTCTCATTTCGAACTGATCCAGTAGCCATGATTTTGGCATAAAGTGAGAATAATTGAAATTAGTATAAAAAAAAATTTCTGGGTGCGTCTTGGTTGCCTCAGTAGTATTTTTTCACAGTTTAATTCAATCACATTTGAGTCTGTCTTAAAAATTTATAAATAATCGTTTAATATTACAAAAAAGTTGACATAAATAATAGCAAACAGAAAATACGGTATTAGGTAATACAAAAATTGGCATTATTTTAAAAATTTAAAGTTATTTTGAACCTAATTAATGAAATAAATAATACCTAATGTTTATAGGAACTATTCAAAGTGGCCTCCCAGTACGTCTATACGTTTCTGTAGACGATTTTCGAATGATCTACCAACATTTCTTAAAATATCTACAGCAATTTCCTGAAAAACTTCCCTTATTCTTGCTTTCATGCTTTCTTTTGTAGTTATAGGAGCTTTGTGCACTTGCTCCTTAACATAGACTAAAAGAAGTCTATTTTGGTCAAATCAGGGCTTTTGGCAGGCCAACTAGGGGGTCCTCTTCCTCCTATCCAACCATTTGGCAAAGCGTCGTTTAAATGTTCGAGAATAGCTGCAGTGTGGAGCACATGTGCTCTATCATGGGGGTACCACATCCTGTTCCTAATATCCCTAGGAACATCCTCCAGTAATTCTTCCAAGATGTCTTGCAAACATTCCAGATAAATTTATTTGACTATTCACACGACCATCAAAAAAATGTGATCCTAACGCATAATCCCCAACAATTCCTTCCCAAACAATCAACGACCATCTTGTTTGGCTATTTGTTCATGAGATGTAAGGATTGGCTGTGTCGTAATAATGAAATTATGACAACTAACATGTCAATTTTTATGAAATATTGCTTCATCGGCAAACAAAACAAAGTCAAGAAAATTTCTTTGTTGTCCTATTTTTTGTTTTGCCCCATTGAAAATTGTATTCGGTTTTCATAATCCGTATCAATCAGTTCCTGCATTAGTTGAACGTGGTAGGGAGGAAATTTGTTTTTTTGTAGGATTCGATGGACTGAAGATCGGCTTATATCGTTTTCTCTTGCCAATTCTCTTATACTGCGATGATGATCTTCAATCACGCTCAAAAGTATGAATGTTTCGTTTTCTTCATTTACTACATTTTTTGTTCGTTACTTTTTCTCATATTCCACTTTCCCCGTATTGTCAAATCGTTCCATCAACCTTTCAAATGATTTTCTAGAGGGTTGTCTTCTTTCAAGATTTTGCTCTGCTACGTGTTTACAATCTCCCGTAAACATCCTTCATGTAGGTTCAATAAATTACAACAAGAATTTTTATAAATCACTACTTTATTAATTACAATAATTAAGTCCTTATACACATTAGTACACACTAATTACAAGTTCCATCTACTATAGTCTCACTACTATAATTCACAATTCGTTACTGTTCTTATTCCATCTTATCACTTGCTTGTCTAATATCAAACTGTCCTCCGTACTCTAAATCCGTTCCATATATTCACGCGTCGAGGGTATGTGAATTCTCTAGAATAATCCAGGGTTGTTCGGGGTGTTTCTCGCCCTTCGCGTATTTTCGATGAGGCAATGGCGTAGGTGTGCACATAACAGCTCCTTATAAATTCGAGTTAATAGCAAACAGTTTTTTTTCACTCGAAACCAGAACATAAACCTCGACCATTTTTTCTCTCGAAAAATTCGTTATTGGAAAATGCCAATTTTAAACTAATTTATAACTTAAAATACGCGTAAATACTTTGTCACAATAGTTAATAATTAAACGTCAATATGATAACTTTCAAGTATTCTTACTTTATGTCAGAATCATGGCTACTAGATCAGTTCAAAATGAAAAGTATTATAATTTAACGGTTTTTAATAAAAAAAAAAAGTAAAAACATCTCTGGAAATATCGATTTTAAGTGTAGGATATTATTCACAAAAATCATAGAGAATTAACGTGCCAATTCAATAATACAATATAGGGTTCCATTTGAAAAAATTGAGAAAATTCACTTTTGAAATGTCCTGAATTAACGCTAGTAGGCTGTCCATTTTATCAGGGCCCTCGAGAGTATCTCACTTAATATCGGTCGTACAAAAAAATTATTGTTACGAAAATTGTGTCGATTTATATAACCTACAAAATGGTTTAAAGACATTTGAAATCCATGGCCTACTTTAAGAGTTATGGCGGAAAATATCGAAAATGCGGAAAACGTCTAGGCCAAATATCTCCGTTATTTGAAGAGATACGATACGTTTTTGCAAAACAGAGTGTTTCAACGAGGTTTTATCTAATTTTTTCAAAACCGCTGTATTTTGAGATTTACTCTTCAGGCTGTTAAAAGAACTATTTTAAAACGGGCGGGAAATGGTGCCATGAAATAGATTATTTTCCTCCCTTTTCAGCGATATATCACATGCCATATTTATTCATTGGTACTACGTTAGTAATTATAAAAACATTTTTTTAAAACCAATAATTTTTTTTTAACAAGCATTATACTTGCCGTGGAGAAGTATGATTAAATAAAACGATAAAATAATTCAATAAGTTCAAATTTTTGGCTATAATAAAACATTAACACAATTAAGAAGAATAAAGTAAATTCAGGTAACAAAAATAAATTAATAATAAAAAGAATATAGCACACAGAACATTAATATTTATCTAATCCTCAAAATAATTTTTAAGATATCATATCAAGTGTTCAAAGTGTCCTCCGCGATTTCTTATGCACAATCGAGCGTGGCGAGGCACTGCATTTAAAACATTACTCAACATTTCGGGGGTAACTGTAATACATGCCTGTTGAATTCGAGCTTTTAGGTCCTCTACATTTTACGGTGTCGTCGAAAACACCTTATCTTTATTAAACTCCCGTATAAAAAAATCCATTGGGGTTATATCTGGAGAACGAGGAGGCCATCATCGAATAAATCCATTGGTACCTATCCAATGTTGAGGCAAAATTTCGTCTAAATAATCTAGGCAAATCTGGGAATTGTGGGGAGGAGCTCCATCTTGTTGAAAATATTTAAAGTTGTGTCGATTCTCTAAAGGTAGGTCATCTAAAAATTCATTAAATTCATTTCTCAAAAAGTTTAGGTATCTTTGACCACTGAAGTGACCATCATAACAATAAGGACCTATTAAATTGGTGCCTAAAATACCTATCCACACATTTATTGAAAAACGATTTTGGTAACCCAGTCGGTCTATGTCAGTGTGTATTTTCAGAAATCCGTTTGTAATGAATATTGCGATTAAAAAAATCCATTATTGGAAAACATTATCTCGTCGGACCAAAGTATTTTACTACATATTAATGGATCGGCACGCTTCTTATCCAACAGTCACCTACAAAAAGTCGTCCTCCTTGATTTGTCCCCCGCTTGTAAATTGTGAACTTTTTTGGCTTTTTAGCACCGCTAACCATTTTTCTTTAAAATTTTTCTACCACTTGTTTTATTTATATGACAAGCAATTTGGATTTCTCTTAATGATGTTTCCAAATTTTCTGTATTTTTATTTCTTACATAATTAATAACTCGGTTTACCTTATTTACATTATCAGTAACACTGTTCAACCTTGTCTTATTTTTTAACAATTATTTTTCAGTTTCGTAGCTAGTTTTCTGAACAGAGTTTTATTCGGCTGTTGTGCTTGTGGAAATCTGTTTCTATATTCTACTTGAGCTAATCCAGAGTTAAAATTGCATTGGCAATATGTAACGAACATATTATAACGATCAATGGAGGACCTCTATACATTGGCATAACTGCGAATAATCTTTCCATAATTGCTCCATGTTGCTTTCTTGATTATTATCTTGTTTTTGTTACCTGAATTTACTTTATTCTTCTTAATTGTGTTAATGTTTTATTATAGCAAAGATTTGAACAACTTATTGAATTATTTTATCGTTTTATTTAGTCATACTTCTCCAAGGCAAGTATAATGCTTGTTAAAAAAAAAATTATTGGTTTTAAAAAAATGTTTTTATAATTACTAACGTAGTACCAATGAATAAATATGGCATGTGATATATCGTTGAAAAGGGAGGAAAATACTCTATTTAATGGCGCCATTTCCCGCCCGTTTCAAAATAATTTTTTTAACAGCCTGAAGAGTAAATGTCAAAATACAGCGGTTTTGAAAAAAATTGGATAAAACCTCGTTGAAACACTCGGTTTTGCAAAAAATTTTCGCCTTAGAATTTCTCTCGTATCTCTTCAAATAACGGAGATATTTGACCTAGACGTTTTCCGCATTTTCGATATTTTCCACCATAACTCTTAAAGTAGGCCATGGATTTCAAATGTCTTTAAACCATTTTGTAGGTTATATAAATCGGCACAATTTTCGTAAAAATCATTTTTTTTGTACGACCGATATTAAGTGAGCTATTCTCGAGTGCCCTGATAAAATGGACAGCCTGTATAATATTTGGTGATTGTGTCGTTCTAGTACATCCCTTGTCTACATAATTGTAAATTAAATCTTCTTAATTAATAGTAATACAAACATAGCGAATTAATTTGTTAAACCTTGTTCCGACCAAAATTTTCATATTTTTTCGAATGACTCGGCAACGCCACGTCAAAAACCAAAAATCTGGAGGTTACTGGAAATTTTTACGCTGAATTCATAAATGTAAAAATACACAGGGTGCTCCATTTACAAAAAATGACCTCGAAGATGCTCCGCTGTAGCGAGTCACCCTGTATATTTCCAAATATTTTTAAAATATGCGCCTTTTGACACTACACCACTTTTGTAAAAAAATAATTTCCCAAAGTCTTCTAATACGGCCGATATTGGATTCTGACGCGTTATTGAGACACACTGTATTTATAAATCTTCAGTAGTCAGTAACAGAAATTATTTATAGTGATGGAAATTGGTGCTTACACGTTTGCTTTAATAATTTTAATTTTATTTCATTGTCCTTAAACCTTAAGATACAGCCATGCAAATTTCAGTAGTATGAAAGTTGTTTACATTAGGCTCCTAATAGCCGGATTAATGTTATCTGTTACTAATGTAGCATTTACCGTAAGTAATTTTATTGATATTAATATGACCGAATAAATTTAGGATACACAATAACTACATTTAGGTATTTACATAAATTTATTCATGCAAATAAACTGTTTAGTTTAAAAAACTATATTCCAAATTAATATGTAAATTTCCGGATTGTATTTAAATTTAGCAAAAATCACAATTCTAAATCAAATTTATAGTCAAATTTTTAATCAGTTTAAATAAATATTGCTTCAAAGCTTTTAATCTAAATGGTTATGATACTATTGATCATGATTTAATAAAATTTACATACGGAAGGCCACCGGATAATAAATTTTCGTATATTTACGTTCCTAGGTGTGAGACCTGAAAGAATTGTATTTGTAAAAAATGAGAAATTGATAAGTTTGTCACTTGCACACTAAAATTTATATTACGTATATGGAAGAGTAAAAATGTAAAAAAATTACGTCATTTTAATTACCATAATAACACAGCCACAATTACGTCACGGAAAGTAGCAAGTGGGTCAAACAAATTGTGTACGAAATATTGCTACTCCTTTGCATATTACAAAGTTATGTTGAAATAATCTGGGGTCATTTTGTTTTGCAGGTCTGTCATTTTTGTTGCATTTTATCACTAACTGTTATAAACTATTTCTTAACGTTTGCGATTAGTTGTTTTGGGATCAAATGAAATTAGTTTTACTTTTCCATATACGTAGTATATGTCCCGTAAATAATACATAATCCTGAAAATGATAATAGGCCAGGCCAAAACCATCCGACATTGCCATTTGCCACAGTTGAGACTCGAACTCAGGAGTGGTACAGCAACTAACGGGGTTGTCTCTCACACAACCTCATCTAGTCCACTGCTACCAACTCGGTAACTCATGAAAAACACCACTAAACATCCAAACTCTAGCCAGGATTCGAACCCGGGACTCCTTGATTGCAAACCTAACATGTAAGCGTTGAGCCACTCAACCAATGATTTGGATATGTAGTTTAAAATATTTCTTTAACTGCCCGCATTGAACGGCCACCATAATACCGCTTAATTATCTGGATCTTTTCTATAACCCGATAACCATCCATTTTTATTAAATTAACAATGTAAAATATTCTGCCAAACAAACGTTTATACACTTCTGCTCACAGTGGAATAAATGTAAATACTTTTTTATAGCATGCGATAGCCACAGCCGTCTCCATCGAGCCCCCACCATTTACATTCCTTTATATCGTTGTGCATTCAATCTGCTTAATATGCACCTCTTCAGCGTGGGAAAATTTTGATGACCGTGGGAACTTTTCCGACCAGTAATGATATTTGTCGGCGTATGTCAAAGGACGCCTCCGGATAGCTGTTAATTAAAGGAGAAGTCTCTGTCGATGTATTTCAGAGGAAGATTGCGGGTGGTGTTAATTGAATGTAAACTTGCACAAACCTTTGACTAGCACTAGGAAGTATATAATTTGAATTAATGAGATTTGGGAAATTAGGAACGGTCATTTTAGTTTATAATGAATATAAAGCCGAGCAGGCATTAGGATTCGAACGCGCACCCTTTGGATTGCAAGGCAAATGTCATATCGTATGAATAAGAAATGTTCGTCCATGTGCGTACTTGGCTGCCGTTATCTGCATATTCTGCAGTAAACGAGTGCGAGAAAGAAAATATAAATTAGGAACAGAGATTTATAATTATGAAATTTCAATAAGTTAAGTACTCATTTGTGTGACTTTCTGCATTTTCTTATTGTAATATTTTATATGGTTGACTTACTCCTAAAACCATTATAATAAAAAACATACTTTTTTCTAATAAATTATTAATTGAAAAAAAAATTGTATTCATCTAAATAAATTTAGTCAACTACGTACATTTAATTCTTGACTTTTAAAATTGATAAATTCCGAGCCACGAACCTTAAAATTTGATTTTCTTATATGCAAATTTTTTGTAAAAACATGTATTTTAGAAATATGTACGTTTTGAAATTAAATAGTATCATAGTATGAAAAAATGAAGAAAAAAGTAAAATTTTCGTCAAAAAATCTAAAATAATAAATTTTTAAAATTTTTGAAGTTATGTAAAAAAATTGTTTCCACCTTCAAACATAACGTACAAAAATCCTACAATTTGAAAAAACATCCTACAATTATTTATCCGAATAGTATAATGTCCCCAATTTTCGGAGTAAAATGTATTTTCAAGCAATTCCAAGTTATGTATTATCTTGAAATTTGACGCGCGTTTTCATAATCATAAGCTACGTTATTTTCCGAAATTTCAATAAAATTGGTTCATTCCTTGAAGAGTTCTTGATAAAAATAAAAAAAATTGAGGTTAATGCCTTTTTAGGTAATTTAAATGTTATGTCGTTCGAATTTAAAATTCGAACCTATCCAAGGCATTAGATAATTTTGTTTGGTTCAGGTCAAGCCGTCCAACAGAATCCGAGTATTCCGGAGTTAAAAAAAATTATTCTGACCTAAACATTTTCCTTATCGATTATAAATATCTGGTATATTTACTCTTTTATGGGTAAAATTGGATTTACAGCCTCTAAAACTGGCTGTGAGGAACTACTTCAAGTTTGACCGTTAATATTATTAAATTGTGTGTCTAGGTTACTTGCATCCATATCACCGTATAGTCATAAATCACAAACTGTATCAAATCAGGGAAGAACCAAGTTACGTCGTCGTTTATATCCGTCTGGAATAAGGAGATGGCATATGTGCAGGTTATGAAGTGAATATTTCTGGTGATTCTTGATATATCAGTGTAAAATTGCGAATTTCAATTTCGCAGCTTTTCTTGCCGTAGACGAATATAAATTATGGTAAAGTTGGTTCCTTCCTGATATTGACTACTATTAAATATTCTTTAAATATTGTATGAGTTTCTCCAAAGAATAAATCCGTAAGTTGAACGACTGTAGCAATTGCATTCCCAGAATGTTAAGGCTGTTTCTACGGCAGTTGAACTTACTAAGTTACCCCCTCCGATCATCTACCTTAATCAAAACATATATTTTTAATATCAATAGTCTTACTGTGAATGCACATTCTGTGAAATTACTTATCTATGATAAATTACTTTTACTATTTTGTTCGTACCAATTTTGTATCGACATTGTTACAAACAATGTAAGCGAACTTTGAAGTAAAGCTTAGAATTTTATAGTTCTTTAATAACATCTTCAGAGATGTACACGTTCCACAACAATAATTTTTAAACATCTCTACCTGGTTTTAGAGCTCAATAAAACTCCACCGTTTAATTTGAGAGTTATTACCTACTTACCTTTTGTTTATCGCTTAAAGATAAATGTATTATTTTCAAGAAATAAATGTAAATTCACATTGTAGGGAGGATTTAACAAAATAAGATTGAAATTATTAACACGCTTTTATTAGCTTCACCTGTATGTTTGTTTGTTTGTTTGGTGTAACGGAATTTTTCAACGTGATTTTCACCCACTTCAAAACGTCAGATTAAACTGAAACTTTGCACACTTATCAAGGACCGATGACAATACAATAATTTGACAACTTTGTCCTAATGTCCTCACCAAGATCATCAGGATAAAATAAAATTTAAAAAAAAGGGTCTAATCTAATGTCGAGATTTTGCCGGAGGCGCCGCTGTTATTAATATATATTTTATTATTATTTTATTAGCTTTACCTTTATGTTTGTTTGTTTGTTTGTTTGTTTATTTGTAACGGAATCTTTGAACGTGATTCTCACCCAAACTGTCTCAGCGTTTAGCACAAGAGCGACGCCCACATAGGTGTACACTTTTGTGCAACTTTCTACGCATATGCGTTGTGCGTCTAAGTGAGCAGCGGTAATTAATTGCAGACAGCTACGCAACTATCCTCCCTCGCTTAAGCTAATATCGCAGAACGCAAAAACGGTATGAGTTTTGGACGTTTCTCGTATTATTATATAAGCATCAACACCCAGAGCTCAACGAAAGTTAAGCAACCGCTGTACAGTTTGTGTTCATTGCATACCAGAGTACATATACGTAACTTTGGAATTGTTAAACGCTAGTTCTAACTTTAATACATACATTAGGATCTAATATTATATACTAGCGGATACTCAGCGGTTTCGAAAAGCAGGCTAACTTCTCATATGAAGTTAGCAGGACATCTCATATTTTCTTAAAAAATAAAGCGGCAAAATTTTTCCTTTCACGGCTAATTAACGGCTAAAAAACGGCAAAGTTTAAGCTACCTAATTTTTTTTTAAATAATTTTTTATAGATGTGACCTGCTAACTTCATATGAAGTTAACAGGACATCTCATATTTTTTAAAAAACAAAAGCGGCAATTTTTTTTTTCTTTCACGGCTAATTATCGGCTAAAAAATGGCAAATTTTAAGCTACCAATTTTTTTTTTTAGTAATTTTTTTATATGTGTGACTTCTCATATTTTCTTAAAAATAAAAGCGACAAAATTTGTTCTTTCACAGCTAATTATGTTTGATTTAATCGTGGAGAGCAAAACTTTTCAGAAATGGTTTATCGCCATTAATAAACAATACAGCTCAAATCCGTGGAATCTCAGCGAGGCAACCGAGTTTCGCGCTTTGGAAATTGTTTTTCCGGCTCTTTTTCTGTTTGAGAATTTGCCGTTTGACTTGTTTGATTTAATCGTGGAGGGAAAAATTTTTTCCGAAATTGTTTATCGCCATCAATAAACAATAAATCTCGAATCCACGGAATCTCAGCGGGACAACCCAATTTCGCACTTTGGAAATTGTTTTTCCGGTTCTTTTTCTGTTTGAGAATTTGCCGTTCGACTTGTTTGATTTAATCGTGGAGGACAAAATTTCTTCCGAAATTGTTTATCGCCATCAATAAACAATAAATCTCGAGTCCACGGAATATCAGCGGGACAACCCAATTTCGCACTTTGGAAATTGTTTTTCCGGCTCGTTTTCTATTTGAGAATTTGCCGTTCGACTTGTTTAATTTAATCGTGAAGAGCAAAATGTTGTCCGAATTTTTTATCGCATTAATAAACGATAAATCTCGAATCCACGGAATCTCAGCGAGGCAGCCGAGTTTCGCACTTTGGAAATTGTTTTTTCTACTCGCTTTCTCTAAACACTCTAAATTCTAAACTCTAATTCTGACGTTTCAATGAAGATATACGTTAGCCTATTTTTTTTCCAGTGTATAACTCTATTTCAAACGTTTTTTATCGCTTCCGAGAATTTATAGTGCAAAAAAGTAAGTTTTCCGAATATAAATCGAGTCCTACAATATTTTACTTATAGCCATTCCCCAGCGGCAAAAAAACGGCAAATTTTAAGCTACCTAAATTTTTTTTAAAATAATTTTTTATATATGTGACCTGCTAACTTCATATGAAGTTAGCAGGACATCTCATATTTTTTAAAAAACAACAGCGGCAAATTTTTTCCTTTCACGGCTAATTAGCGGCTAAAAAACGGCAAATGTTTATGCTATGCCGAGACCGATTCGCAAAAGTTGACCTGCTAACTTCATATACATCAACTAATGGCTAAAGAGCTTGAAAGCAAGAAAAGAAAAATTGTTTCTGAATAACAAAAAGAAGTTGCGGCCACCGAAGAGCAATTATAGACAATTCTCAAATAAACACCTTAGATCTTTTGCTTGTACATTGCTTTTAAAATTAGAAACATACTATTTTATATTTTTTAGAACTAAAAATGTTTTATTTTTACTCTTACTTTTCATTATTAATTGTATCATCATTATTAAAGCTTAGAAAAAAAAACGGGAAAATCGATAAAAGAGACTAGAAAAATCAGGAAAAGACGGGAATTTAAATTCCCGGATTTAGTAGACACCCTGAATTCACCAATTATGTAAACTCGGTATAAAGATGTAGCTAATAACTGGAACCAATTTCTGAGGCATCCATTAAGAACCATATCACAGAAGTTATTAGTTAGCCTTAAAATAAAAATAATAGAGTTTAAGTTGACTGCTCCACAAGAACTCGTATAAAAGATAACCGTACGACATTAATTGAAATCTAGAAATCTTTCGTGTCTGAGGGACGTTTTGTTACTTTTCCTAAATTAACTAATAGAATGTTCCTGAAGGGTTCAATGTGACTCATTCAGACGTAAAATACAAAATTTATACAAGAGCGTCGGTCCATATCACACATGGTAAGGAGTATTACGACTCGGACAATGCAGTCTCCAATCACCACCGAATGATTTACTTTAAGCGATACAACCAAAAAGATTCAACAAAAATTTTATGTTCACGACATTGTGGGCTTTCGGCTTGTCTGTCTTGATACATATTTGTGAAATATCATAAATAATTTCGGGCACTCGTTATAGAGTTTGAAAATGCTTGAATCGCTTCTAATGATAATATTATTTTCTATTCATACGTTCAGGCAAGGCGGTCCCATGCACCATGTACATGATAATAGAGCGACATGGATTCCGAATTACTGAGGAATCATGTGTAGGCAAATACGACGGAAAACATATAAGTTTACCGCCAAAAAGATGCCAAATTTGAAAAATGATGATCTAAAAATCTGTAGCCCGCGAAAAATCTCTCTTCAAAAATATTATTACGGAACTATTAACACGTCCTCATAGTCCATACCATGCATGAGAAGCAGTACTACACAACGTCGGTTCGTAATAAAGAATTTAACTTGGAAGTGGGTTTTCAAGGTAGTTGCTAAATTTACGCCCCTTGTGACGTAATTTGATATAGTTCCACAAATCGCGGTCCGTGGGACGTCGTTTATTGCAATTGCAATAATTCTGCCCATGGGACGTATTTTTATGATAGTTTTCAAAAATGAAATTTTTGTTATAGTTAAAAAAAAATACATATTGCAAATTCGAGGCATTTGTATATGTCCCACGCGGTTCATGCAAAATATTTCGGATAAGTCGAATTTCAGTTTCGCAAAACCCCTTTTTGCTGACTTCAAGCCTGATGACTTTGGATAAGTAGAACGACATTTTCTTTATTTTGTGACTCTATATCATATTCAAGCCCACAATAACGAAATAAAAATGTTTAAAATATACTTGAGTATTCTACTGCTCCAATTACTACCATCTAGAAATAAAATATGTATAAGTCAGGAACCTTAATGGAATGCAGCATAAAAAAATTATGAAGATTTATTCTTACTCATTAACACAAATATATAGCCTAAATTTCAATTACAAAAAATATGTATATTAATATTTTCATACATTATTTGCATGTGATTTGTATCGAACACAGCAAACACATTTTTTTCATCCTAATGTCTTAATTGGCATTTCAATAAAAAAAACTGGTTATATTTATCTAAATCGTTAAACCTGAAAAGTATCACGTTATAGCGAATAAAAATACCATTCGATATAGCGTATGCAATAGCTCTGATTAAGATGGTAATTTGCATCTCAAATAATTCGTGTCATATTGTAAATGTTTGGTTGCCGTATTATGCCGGTAGATATAATTATTGTAACAAATATTTTCAAAGGTAATTTATTGACTAAAAATTACTTAGCAGTTAGCACTCTTATGATAATGAAGATTTCCTCTTGTCAAAAGCACTTGGCGAAGTTAAATTAGCATTTTAATGTTATGTTGTAACATTCGATGAAAAAGACTCTGCAACACACAATCTGCAACTTGAAAATTAGATTTTGTAACTATGGTTGTGATTTTGTTCCAAACAGGGTACTAAAAATATCATTTCCTACTAAAATTTATATCGTTTCCGCCAGAGAATTTCCTTGGACATTTATGATACTATATATTCCCTTTTATGCTGTCAGAAAATATTTTTTTAACTTTTGAATGATTACGCTTGTGCGATCCTTTCTTTCGGAATACAAGGCGTCTGTCTTGTATTTCGGATAAAACCCAGAATCAGATAACGGCAGACTTGAAGTTACATACTGGAATTCGTATCGGGTGGCCTTGAAAATTCTTCTGAAGGCGATTTTCATGCCCTATGAATGGAACTGATGAACATGATACACTTGCATGTCACACAACTCTTTTTTTCCATTTAAGCATTTCTACTCAGGGGCTAAAAGGTGCTGGTGTTGGTTGCTACGTGAATGCAAATATTATCAAGAGTTCCTGAGACGCCAGATACTGTACGCATAGTTTCTCAAAAGTGTAGCGTGTCACAGGTTTCAATGGCGTACAGTCCATGAATCCAATGTCGAAGTTTGCAAGTCCTATCTTCCAGAGGACTAATTTTAGATAGTTGGTCCTATAGATTGTTTTAATTAATTTTTATAGACTTCGACGACACCAAAACCATAGCATCCTCATTTTTTCCAGAAAACGCGGATCATCCGCGAAACAATTGAGATCGAAAAACATCCCAATTGTATAAACAAAAGGGATGGCGATCTTCGCCTTCCAGTCGCTTGGAAATCATTGATCTCCAGACTAGCCCCACAGTCTTCACCTACACACCATAATTCCTCACATCCTGAAATCAACTGTTCTGCCGCTTCAACCCCGACACTCTCCCACCCCACAGACACCATTCGAATAAATAACGTTTCGTCAGATACTACCAGTGAGTTCTCACTTAGGAGTAGACGGATTGAAGCCTTAGAGACGGACTGTGTTAAGATCTAGAGAGTAGGCAGATTGGGGATTCGAACCAACTTATCCTGACATTATTATTAAGTCGAGACATAAATAATCTCAGATGCGATTCGACCCGAGAACAAGAGGTGGGTCTGTTCGAAAAATATACTTAGCTCAACGTGTTCTCTACATGATTAAATGGATTTGGTTTTACTCGAAAGCGGAAATAGCAAACACCAAAGTCACTAAACTATAATCATATTCATTGACTGTAGATAATAATATGTATATTATGCATTATTTTTTGTCTGTTTAACCAAAATGGATCTGAAATACGCATTTTTCAAGAGATTTATATAGAGTTATCATGCCATATTTATGACGTGATTCACTCGTATGTCCTGAACGGAAGTTATATATTTTTTATTAACTACTGCATTGTGCATAATATTTAATGGATGTACACTTCCTTATTCTTAATAATCGTAATATTTAATTACATACAAGAGTTGAGCAACCATTATTTTTTTTGTTGCTTACTGTGTTGTATAATCATGTACGCATTGTAACATTATGAGTAGACGAGGTCATACTAGCTATTGATTTTCCAGTTTTATAATTATTTTATACTTTCTACAAATTTTAAATATTTATTTTTGTATATATTTTTTTTTTTATACATTTATTTAACGTCGGCCTATTTCCGCTACTGAGGCCTAACACCGACGCCTGTAGACGAGCTACCCCCAACCAGGAATTTTGCCGAACCTCTTCCCTTAAGAAGAGTAGGGATCTTTTACTTGCCTAACATTTAATAGACAAGGGACCGACGGCTTTACATCCCCTCCGAAGGATGGTATATCTCCTATACAACCCTCGCCTAAGGTCGTATAGCTTCCGCGCATACACTGATATACAAGCCGCTGGAAGATGTGTGAGGCGAGAACGCGGTTTCCGTTGGAATGGTCACCAATCCAAGTACTAACCGCGCCTGTCGTTGCTTTACATCGCATACCGAAGTATGTACATAGTAAAGGCGCACCTACGCTCGCCCCATTTTTTTTTTTTTTGTATATTAAAAGTATTCTTAAAAAATGCACAAAAACGTATTAATTATATGCATTTATAAAAGAACCAGTCGACCATAAATTCATGTTTATAAGATTTATTTGTAAATATGTAATTAATACACAATACTAAATAAATTTTATTAAAAATGTTATACATTAATATTTTAATATCGATTACGTTTTTATGTATTCCTAAGTCTAAACATTGTGTTTATTTTTACAATTTTTTATATTGGCCAATAACAGCAGCAAAATATGACATTTTAATAAACAAATGAAAAATATTATTAACCTACTAAAAACTAAACTATAAATATGTGAAGAGGGTTTGTGATTTCAACTTGATAGAATGTTTAAAAATTGAGATGCATTTTCAGCTATATATTTTGTGATTTTTTAAAGAGTCCTATGTTATTTATTTCCTTAAAACCTATTGGTGAGAAGTTATAAAATTTCGGGTCATAATAAGCAACAAATCTTTGTGTTGCTGAATGTGTACATCGAGGAATATTAATATTTATGTTGATTTTGTGCCTTATAATGTGGTGGTGTTCAATAATTGTGTTTAGTAAAGGTTTATGTTTAAAAACGAATATAAGTACAGACTTTGCATAAAGCAGATCAACATTCAGAACATTAAAATCTTGAGAAAGTAACTCGGTTGCGTATCAACAGCTTTTATGCAATATAGCTAGAATAAAGTTATTTTTGTGATATGTGATATTTTCAGAGGTTTCAAGTTTGTAGGATATACACCACTCTATATCGAGATGCCATATCTTAATATATCCAGGGCATGATATGGGTCTTGAGAATAGTATAAGGAATAATAGTTCGAAGATGATAGAATTTCCACATAAATTTCTTTATTTTATTTTTAAGAGTTTCAATATGCTCAGTACATTTAAAATTTTCATCAATAATTATTTTCAAATATTTCATTTTCTTATGCAGTGGAGTACTTCTGTACATTTACAGTCGAGTTTGTTTCTCAATAAACAGGCATACGTATGGAGGTTTATGCTTCGTTTGCAACAAACACCAGCCGAAAGACTGATCCTACTATTTTTCGATTGCAACAGACACTGGACCGCTAGATGGCGCCTGCTTACTATTTTACATGTTGCTATCGTAAAGATACTGAGGTGTACCAAATAGTCAAGGGATCCTCGTGTCGTTCGTCACAGGCCTACCTTCAACAGCCAACAGCTCGAAACTGCAATCTGCAAGTGGTATGGGACGACTGGCACGAGAGCTCCTTTAAGTAGGATCAGTCTTTCGGCTGGTGTCGAAGCATTAACGTTTTGTTGGTAATATGCGATTATTACACTTAACGTGTCAGGCTTGTAACTTGTAATACAGCGCTCGGCGGGGCACATAGCCCGGAGAGTAGCTATTGGTTGCAGTCTGGTTACATCCCTTATAGTAAAAATAAGGATTTTATAGAGGAGCTTGCAACTGAAATATTATGTTTTAATATATATATATTAAATACGATGGATCCAAGGACAGTACCTTGTGAAATTCCAAATGGTATATGTTTAAAATTACTTTACCAATTTTGACACACTGTCTTCGATCAGTTAGGTAGCTCCTGAAGTTGTTTGGCACACCTCGTATTCCATAATACTATAGTTTATCAATTAATATATCGTGACACACTGTATCGAACGCCTTGGCTAAATAAAATCTAAATAAATCTAAAAATATCGCAATCTGTTTTTGTCATTATCAAGGGAGTTATATAATGTCCTAGTGACCCTAACTAAATATTGCATCCGCACTGCTCTCCCTAAAACCATGTTAATGACACGACAGTATTTTATTATGATGTAAGTAATCGTTTAAATTAGTTTTTATACACGTTTCAAAGAGTTTTTGCAATATTACTAATTACAGAAATAGGTCGGTAGTTGCTTACTGTGGTCCTCTCTCCGTTTTTATACAGTATGGGGCAATAGTGCGTCGGGCCTGGACATCTCGAGTTCTACGATAGCTAGAAATTTTTAAAAAAATTGCATGTAAAGTAGATAAAAAAGTCTATAACTGGAAATTTTTTCGAACATACAGGGCGAGGCAAGACGAAATTACAGTACCAAGTGCCTTTTTTGAAATGGGATGCTATGTATATCAGTACATTTTTTGAAGCCTCTTTCTAGACTCTATTCATACCTATATTAGCATTGAATGTCTCCCAACCACTTGGAAGTAATGAATTTTTTTGTTGAAATAATGCAATCTGCAGATGGATATATTTTTCAATTAAGAACATTTTAAATTGACTTTTGTCAATTTTTTCAAATAGAACACCCTGTATATTTTTCGACAATGTGATGTAGAAATGAAAAGCGAATATTTTTTTTGTAAGCACTTCCCTATGGCTAATTGCAACCATTTTCGTTTCATAAATAAATAAGTGTTTATTTTTCGATTAAGAACTTTCCAAATTGAATTTTCTCAATTTTTTCAAATGGAACACCTTGTATATTTTTCGAATAATTACAAAATTAAAAATAAAGTTAAAAAAGATGTTTCTTCAAATAACTCAGTAGAAAAAATTATAATGAATGTTTCACAAGTTGCCCATTTTGATTGACACACATCTCTATGCGCCTTTGAAATGAGGTTCCCACTGTTCCTAAAACTGCCGGTGTGATAGATGTAAAGGCAGTTATTATTCTTTCATTCATATTTTGTACTGTTGTTGTCGTGTCTATATAAACAAGTTCCTTCACATATCCCCATAAAAAGAACTCCATTTTTGTAAGATCTGGGGATCTAGCAGGCCATTTAGTGGGTCCATTTCTTCCAATTCATTGATTTCTGTCTGACTCGACCAAAACAAAAGTCATATCTACAAGTTCCGCTTTATTAAAATTCATATTGTAAAACTCCATATATTTTAAATTCAATACAAATTGTAACGACCGATAAATGTGATAAATGCTCTTTGTACACGACAATTTATACCAAACTGAAGTTTTATTGCTTGTCGAATAACGAATACAGCAAAAAACTGCACAAAAAAACAATACAGTAAAGGGCCGGTTAAATTGGAAGAAATGGTCTCACTAAATGGCCTCATTTCAAAATTGCATAAAGACGTGACGTGTGTCAATCAAAATGGGCTACACGTCGAACACCTATTATAAATTTTTCTGATGAATTATTTGAGGGAATCTCTTTTTTTAAGTTTACTCTTGAATTTGACATTTATTTATAAATCGAAAATGGTTGCAATTAGCCATAGGGAAGTACTTACAAAAAATGTTCGTTTTTCATTTCTACATCACATCGTCGAATAATATACAGGGTGTTCCATTTGAAAACATTGAGAAAATTCAATTTAAAAATGTTCTTAATTGAAAAATAATTTTTGGCCGCCCCGTACATTTTTAGGAAATGAAAATGATTCAAAAACATTAATTAGATGTTTCGTAACTGGTATTCACATAAGTTTTTCTTAAAACACATAATTGTGACTGTGATGATTTTTTAATATCAATTTGCAGATTGTATTATTTCAACAAAAAATTCATTACATCCAAGTGGTTGGGAGATATTCAATGCTAATCTAGGAATGAATAAAGCCTAGAAAGAGGCTTCAAAAAATATACTGATATACATAGCATTCCGTTTAAAAAAAAAAGACACTTGGTCCTGTAATTTCGTCTTGGCTCGCCCTGTACATTCGAAAATAATTTCCAGTTATAGACTTTTTTATCTAGTTTACTTGCAATTTTTTAAAAATCGATATCGAGGTCCGACGCACTATTACCCCACCCTGTATATTGGAGTTACAGTTGAGATTTTTAGTGCAGATGGAAACTTCCCTTCTACAAAGCTCAAATTAATAATATTGCATAGTGGCTTTGCAATTTCCGATTCTATGGTTTTGAGTATTTTGCTGGAAAGACCGTCATATCCGGATGCACACAGTCGATTATATTAATTTTTAGTTTTCGGCCACCTGCCTGTTTGCCACGCAATTGTCCTTATGATTTGCACGGACTTGAGTGGTTTTATTCCGAAGCAAAGTGAAAGTAATAAATTATTAGTGAAATGTTCATAAAATTTGATCTAAGTGGTTGTAAATTTCATGAATATGTTTGTCGCGAATAATTGGCCTGTAATTGCAACTTGTCGTGAACTGTGATGCCGCCTTGGGAAAATGTACGCTTCATGATCCAGTGATGTTTCTTACAATTTCGCACTAAAGTTACAAAATTTTACATTTCAATGCACTTTTAATACCTCTAGTTTGATTTAAGCCCTAGTCATTCGAAATTAAAAGCCTTTTATAGCTTTTGGATAAACTTGGAGAATTGCATTTTCTATTGCATGAAATCACGAGGCAAGAAATTTAGAATTAAATTTATTGTTGCCTGCTGGCAGCGACGGCTGTCTGAACTATGAAATTCTCTTAAATTAACTTTTCATTTTCTCGAGAAGAATTTAATTTGTTATTATTTTACATTTTATCGAATATTCGGCTATGCAGTCAAGGGTTGTCCACAAGGTGGAGTCATCAACCTTGATGTGGTTACATGGCTCGTAACATGTAAAACTTGTGCGATCAAGGTACTTTCTCTTATCTTCAAAAATTGTTCAGTATTCGTGTTTCAGCGTTAGCGCCAATATCCATTGGCTGGATGTCGGTTTCGTTAACTAGGGCCGAGTAGGACTACTACTCTTTGCTCCTAGATTATCTCTGTACACCTGGACCGGCCTTCGTGATAGGTGGGCCCGCTTACTTCTACCAGACCCAGCTCACAAATGTGAGATGTGTCGTGGTATTTTCTGCGGACCTCCCCTGATCCTGGCTGTTGAACCTCGCTGGCTGAGGTCTCTTCTGGCGCTCTTCTTGTCTTGATGTTTTATTTCTTCGCCAGCTTGTCACCCCCGGGGGTAGTCATCGGTCGAGTTGGGTTTAGGAAGTTTTGGCTGGGACTGACTGCCGGTACGTAGGACATCAATTGATATCCTACCCCGGATCGTCGGAAAGGTAAGGATGAGCTGTGTAGCTCGGGAGTGTGGAGACCTAAGTGCTTCTTTTGGCACTTTCGGACTCCACGGAGCAGGTAGGACAACGGGCGTCGGACGGTATGTTGTCCGACGCCCGCAAGGAGGTTGGGTTAGGGTTGAAAACGTCATGTCTCTGGCAGTGGTGGTCCGTCCTGGCGTATCTGAAACAGATCTGTTAGCGGTGAAAGAGCAATGCGGCCAGAAGATACAACTGACAAAGATGCCTTGGATGAGCTCGGAGACCTCGATTACGAACGTCTGCTGAATAGCGAAGATAGCGATCTTTTTTCTTGAAAATAATATATGACACACTAAAATATTTTTCATGATGCCTTTTATTTTCTGAATATTAAAGTCTATTTTATGAGACGTGATTTGCTTTTCTGTTGACTTTTTTTGAAACCCACCCCCTCCTCCGTGACGTAACATGCCTCAACAGGGTTTGTGGGGGTGTGACTGGTAAATGGACAGAGAATTATATTGATGAATATTTATTTTGGCGACAATAATTCATCGTTAATATTGACGCGTAATCGAGTATTTTAATTTTGACGATTTTTGGGGTGGCGAAAATGGGGTGGACTTTCATCGAAAACGGATGGCAATGATACATATCATTTATCATACCAGTAAGAGCTCACAATGTGAATGCCATCCGATTTAAACGATGTTAACCGTATTTAACAGAATTTTTTTTTAAATTTCGAAAAATGCGATTTTCAGACGACTTTAAACGGTTATTTCTCTGAAACTGTCCGGCAAACACGGATGGCAATTTTTTTGACAATGAGTGAAAGTACAGATCAGTAAGCTCTCAAATTTTGCCTGACAACTTTTCTTTTTTTAATTCTCGTGTGCGAAAACGGTACGTCTCGGATGGCATTGAAATTTTATCATATAAACTGGGTATGAACTTTTAGACAACCGCAATTTTATACGGTTGCCACGTGATCATTTTTTTTAACCCCTACCCCAATCTCCGCCCCTGTCTGAATCAATTCAGGAACCCAAATACCAAGAGCCATCCGGTTGCTTTTCGAGAGCTACATCTACGCGTCATTGCTTTGAATATATATTCTGGGGCTGTAACATGACTTCTGCCTTTACAGAGAAGAAAAACAAATGAAGATATTGCTTAAGTCAACGAAACCGTTAGAGATAGGTCACAAAGTGGAAGGTCTTTTAAGAGTGTTAAGAATTAAAAAAAATAGATACTTTGGAAACTCACTTCATGCGGATACAAAATGGCTTGATAGCGATGCGGAAGTTCTAAATTTGCCTTTTCGAGTGCTCGCGAGTTCTTTGTGAGATTAATCGCACTAAACCCTTTTGTGAAGTGATCGAAGCACTAAACATCGATTTTAAAAAGTGCTTAAAGCGCTTAGACGAGCACTAAGCACAGTGCTTAGGAAAAGCTCTGATCATAGCTATTTATATGGACTGTACCACGCATTACCGCTAATAAGGTTAATAAATAAACAAGCACAAAATGAAAAATAAATCGTTACAGTTTCAGTTAGCTAAATAAGTTAACAGTTAAGCAAAACGATGACCTATCTAGCCGTATTTTTTATCTAATTAGTTAATGGAATGAATATTTATTAAAGTGAAATATTTCACGCCCATAAATTAATACTAATCGATCCGTTTTTAATTCAAACCGGAAACCTTTAAAGTATTTATATATACTTTTATATTAACATACGACAAATTAGAGATGCTTAGGTGCACTTTAATTATTTATTTGCATATACCATAATTTAATTTAAATAACATATTTTTTAGGACTTAATCAAGTGAAGTAGCTTGCTGATGGATGAGTAGGTGAGTCAGAGACGCCCGCAAGAAAGAGCTGAATTTAATGATAAAAAAATGTAAATTTGTGAATTAAGTTATTATCTGATTAAATTTATCAACATGCTACACTCCGAAATGATCACTAATAAAGAACTACGGTACCTGTGTTAACAGTGAAAAAATGTGCTTTAAAAAGTTAATTAAGAACAACCGACTTGATGAAGTTTAGCGCCCGCAGAAATATTAGGTTAGAGAAAAGATATAATTTTTGTATTTAGAATGTGTTTAAAAAATCAATTTTATTGTCTTTCAAGAGTCTATTATATATTTAATCGTCTTTCCAGCTTTTGTACTTAGTGAAATATCCACTAAATTTGACTACAAGGCTGATAAAATTCAGACGAGACAAGGTAACACAGAGGGTTGCTTCGCACCCCCTTCTTGGCTCGTTTCATTACACGGCGCCATCCATTCATTTCGAATTCGAAACAAAACAAGACAAAGGCAGTGTTTTTTCTATTGTGTCATGGATTTCTCATGTAAAACATCCAAGATTGTTGTCTAATAAACTGTTTTACCGTGCAAAAATGTTTCTCACTAGCTTTACTGGCTATTTGCCAATAGGTGCCGGGGGAGGGTGGAAGTGGGGGTCATAGCTGGAGGCGATCGGAGCCGTCATGTTTCTTATTAAATTGGAATTGAAATTTGACATCGGATTTTCAAAGGCGTTTGCGCTGCCTATGTGATATATGATTTCAGACATCCTGAGAATTCCAACAATACCCTTTATTTTACAATATCGTCTGGCTCCCAGGTCCAATTTTCGGAAATTCCGAAAACATGATGGTACGAGTAGCTTTTTTGTCAAACATGGCTTTTATGAAGCTAAGATGCTATTGGCATCAATTTTTTTATGTCGCCGGAAGGGTTAAATATGCAAAAATATGTTTTACAAGGTCGTCAGTTGTAAGCTGTTCTTTGCAGATGGTGCAATATCGGAACCAATGGTCTTATTTTTAAATTTTTTAATTAAAACACGGGGTGAATATAGGGGTGAATGTAGGGGTTAATGGGTTAAATTTACAACATGGAAAATTTCTGTCAAGCATTTTAAGTTTTAGTTAATAGCCATACAAACATTTTTAAAGTAGAAAAATCTTATTTAGGTCTATGATAGTCCATAGCAAAATATTTATATTATAGAGTAAGTATCGATTGCTACATTATATTACAGTAGCTTTAAGATGCTCAAGGTTTAAGTGGGACGTGCAGAAAATACAAACACCTCACTTTGAAGCCCCGGCTCCGGCATTGGCACTATCGGAGGATATGGATGTATGTCCGCGTTTTTTCAATGTGTAACCCTCTTCCGCACAAGCATCTGGCTTCTGGAATTGGGGGTTGTCTAATTTCTGTTCCCTAGGCTGAAAAGCAGCTACTTTCTCAAAGGAATAGTGTCCGATAAGTGTGTACTTTCCGGATGGATTGATGTTTTATTTTTCTGACTCATTTATTTTTCACTTGACGTCTCGAACATTCTCACATTAAGAATCGAACTGATTTTCTCCTATAGAACGTATATCCACACATCACAATTTTTATCTTTCGAGAAAAATCCTGTTTATGATACTAAATACCATGCCAAATGAGGATAGGATATTGCTCTGAGTTTGGTTTACTTGATTGTTGAATTAACTAAATTTATGGTTTTTAGATTCTCTATCTGCCGGCAATAATTAATAGTTAATAACTGTTCCAGGATATTTTTTAACGTTCTTAAACTACTTAGGTAAAATAAAATTATTTGACGTGCTTTTAGAAGCATCTTATTTGAGAATTTACTATTTTGATTTCGAGGAAGCCTCCATCTACTTATCTGGTATACAGATGGATCCAAGATGGCTGAAGGGGTAGGAGTGTGAGTAGCAGGGCCGAATTGTAGGCTATCCAAAGCCCTCGGTAACACCCCAACCATCTTTCAGGCAGAAATTTATGCCATAGATCTGTGTGTCCAGGTATGCCTAAATAAAGGCATCCGAAGGGCAAAAATCTATATACTATCAGATAGCCAGGCAGCACTAAAGGCTCTAAGGTCCTATACCTTTGAATCTAAAATTGCCTGGGAATTAGACAATCCCTGAAGCAACTGGCTAATAACAACAAGGTTACCTTGATGTGGGTGCCAGGGCATGAGGGAGCACAAGGAAATGAACTTGCTGATAGCCTTGCAAAAAAAGGAGCTGAAGCACCGTTCATTGGACTCGAACCGTTTTGTGGCCTAGCCAAGGGACATATAGCGGAGGAGATCCAAGAATGGGAAAAGGATCAGAAAAAGTCCTATTGGTGGAATACTCCGGGCCAAAGACAAGCGAAAAAGTTTATAACTTATTCGACAAAGAATGCCACAAGGCTTCTCGAACTGGAAAAGTCCGAATTAAGGCTAATCACAGGCCTTCTAACTGGCCACTGCCCCTTGAGATACCATCTCAAGAATATAGGCAAGGCGGTAGATAATAAATGCAGATATTGCGATACTGCAATTGAAACTGCGGAACACATACTTTGTGAATGCAAGGTGTTAGTCCACACTAGGCTAAAATTCCTAGAACAGGCGGAATTAACGCCGGAAGACATAGGGAAATTATCTCCCAGCAAAATCACAGGCTTTGTAAAAAGTCTGGGAATCCTGGGATAACTACTAGATGTAGGGTAAATCACAAAAGATCTTTTAGGTCGAAGTGAAGTAAGGCTGTTCGAAGCCAAACGACCCCGTAAAACAATCTACAATCTACAAGCCTCCATCTAATGAACACCATCATCTTCTCTTACGAATCCCTATAGGATTGAGATTGCCAAACTACTTAATTGGATTATATCCAACAATGTTTAAAAGTCGTTACTAACAATTTGTATTATATGTAAGAACTTAATTAAAATTTTCTCATTTGGCTGCTTGGGCTATTATATAATAATTTAAGTTGGAAAAGGACTTTTATTAATTATAATTTTCAAAATTTTCGAAAAAAGTTAAAAATTTAAATTAGTTTGATATTTCCTCAGTAGTTCTCTTCAATCCGCCCATGGAAAAGGTGTGGTAAGCCTTCCGCCGCCCATATAATTATGTAATAATATATTTTGCGCATATGTAATAGATTTGCATAAAATATTTTCCACCTCGAATGTGCAACTAACGAAGTCAATAAACTTACCTTATCACTTACGTTTCGTAATTAAAATAAAGCGGCCTTCGCCGTGACCGAAAGTCCTTATCCTTAATAAGACAGGCTCGGATTGAGAAAATATCAGAAATATCCATTAAACATATGTATATGCAGTGCGTGCATAAAGTTTGCCTAGTTGATAGTAACACATCACAAGATCAGTTCTGTGAACAATCTTCCTATAGGTACAGTTTAAATGACTATCTTTAGTAGTGTTTTTGTGACGTCATCATTGTTTCGGATATAACGTCATCAACATTTTTTTTTAAATAACAACCCCCATGTTTGTACGTGCATAGGACATGTCATTTTTAGATATATTTATATTATAAATAGTTATTTATGATACAAGTGTTAAAAGTGAGATTTTATTTTGTGAGCGGATGCGCGAAGCGAATGAACCAACCTCACGACCAAAATAAAATCACTTTTAACACGTATATTCATATATTATTATTTTTTTAATAAACACTACTAATACTAATGACATAACTGAAAGTCTAATTTTAAAGACATAATATTATTACATAGTATTATTGCTAAATTTTAAAATTTTGTATTTGTCTATCAAAAATGACATTGTGTCATGAAGCTAGGCAATCAAGGTATCCAAAGAATTTTACTATAAGTAAGGTAATGAACATTTGTTTATTTTTCTCTAGGGCGTTGTTTATAAATAACACACTTTTAACACTAGTGTTGCAAAGTTAATCACACCTTTGAATTTTGGATAGAATCTTCTGTGTCTGATAAAATTTATAAATAGAGTATTTTAATAGTACATAGGCCAAGTATTATAACAAGACGTTATACAAGATCTGTAGAAATGAATTGATATATTAAAAAATATATAGAAATAATCGAGCGGAGCCAAATCCGGTTATTTCGCTGGCTATTCTATTGGTCCGCTGTCTCCAATTATAATCACGTATCATCCGAAGATACTAATTTATAAGGTCTAGATTGAGTTCATTTGGAAATAAAATGGAAACATTCTGAGGAGTTAGGTTTCCAAAAATTCCAAAAAACTCTGACAAGCGATTGTTCCTCGGAAATAGTAGGGTCCTACAGTTCAGTTGTCAACAATACTTGCGCACATGTCTTTTGAGAATGCCGGTAATGAAGTTCCATCATCCAGTGGAGCTTTTATTTAGACAAATGTCTACAGTTTTGCTTACTTACGGTGCCGTAGGGCTCTTTCAAGAAAATGATTTTTGCTAGAAAAGTTAGGATTTTGATTATTTTTGCTGACATATCTTCATAAAATTACATTATGGGCTCATGTTTGTCGTCATTTAATCTCTACAGAAAAGTTACCTAGAAGGTGTGCCGTTTCTCATTTTTTTAAATATTTTAGCGCACTAGATTGACAAATGTTGTTTTCACTAACAAACTGTCAGGTCGATTTATGAGTGAGGATACTCAACCAATGATAAAATAAATGAAATTAGGTGTTTTCCAAGTCAGGAGGATAGCCACCTATTGATCGATCTCCTATATTATCAAATTCGAGCGTTCATTGTATTATCTCAAACTTGGGTTGCGATATAGTTTAGCCATTTATCAGTTTTCTATAATTTACGCTACTCTCCAAAGGTGTTTTAATATACTTATACATATCAAGTAGTAAAGCTCCCAGATTCAAATCTCGAGGTGCTTATGATCTTGTATTATACTATTTTTTTCTACAACTATGCGCTAAGAAGCCAATTACCGCTCTATTTTGCATGCGGTAACTACTACCTTACTGCGTGCGTTAATGTGAAACCTATTATATGTCAAAATTTAACATTTTGTCGACACTTCATTGAAAGGATTCCAGAAAACTTTTAACTTTATTATAAATGCTTTTTAAATAATCAAAGGAAACGACGTGCTTGTTTATTTACTTTTATTGAATATTCTTAAATATATTAATAATAACAAAAACTTTATACTGACAATATTTTTCGCATTTCTTTGCCATCACTCCAAATTATTTCCATTATAATATTCAATATTTGAATGGGAATTCGCACAAAAATGAAATTTAAACCTTTTGTTTGTTGATTTCGTTGCCAAGAAGCCAGCTATAGACTAGTAAATAGTATATTTTAAAAGTGTCATTTTTTAATCGAGGATGAAGAACAGCTGAGAGACAAAAAACATTTTACTCAGTGTATAACATGCTATTTTTTTCTTCAAACGTCGGATATGAATTAAATAAATACTTTTATTTTTTCTTCAAATACTATTCGAGCAGCTCTCATTTTTCTGTCCTGGTTGAGTGATATAGTAGCTACTATACCTAAACTCCGCCAGGACGTAAATATAAATAAGGCATTTAAAAAATGGCAATTTAAATTTATGAAAGTCATAAAAGTAATGTTTTTTTATGTTAAAAAAAAATAGAATAGTTTGTTGTAAAGACATCGTGGTAGAAAAAAAATCATGCGTAATTTGTTTTTGTCACACTTTCAGCTCGTTTTGCAATTTTACACACGTGCGGTAAAACCTTACTACCACACATATTGCGCAATATACTATTAAATGATTGGCATTGGGACACACTTAACTACAATTAGAGAGTTCAGAGAGCACCACAATTGATTGTATCAGAAATTTGGTTTTTTGCTTGTTAGAATATGAACTCGTATTCACATTAAATTAATTAAAATTTACATGCACTGCCACATAATATTCTTATTAGTATAAGATGTTAAATTTAAATATATAACTTTGCGTTAATATAGAAAGTCAATATTTGTCACAAGGCTCAGTTCGGCTCTGTTACAAACGTGGATAACTAGATCCAAAGAAGTCTTTTGTGTAGCGTGACCACGCATACTATTATATGCCTATATGGGGACCTTGTATAGCACTAACGAAGTAACAAATGTGTATTGTGGATTCTATTGTCTTTGTACTTGGAGAAATTGTTTCACACGAAACCAGAAAACTAGTTTACATGCAAGCGCATGTCATCATGTTAGATTTGGAGGAATAATTTATTTGCAATGAATGGATATTTGCAGAGAGACCATTTTGGTCATTAAGTTATTGAATCTTACCTGGTTAATAAGACTTATTCCAATGTAAAGTTCAGTAAAACATGTAAATAGTATGCAATTTCATATAGTAGGTCTAATACATGAAAAATAATCATATACCGGGTGGCTCACTGAGAAGATTGCTTGAATTGGGGCTGCAGAATAAAAAGAAACAATTACTTAATAATTTACTGAAATTTCGGTTAATCCTATATTTTTACTTATCTTAAAATCTACAATAACCGACTAAACCTGTTGTTTGTTATGTAATAATGTGTCAGAGGTTTTATTTATTTTATTGCGTACTTGAAGAAATTTTGTTGTGAAAATCCTGAAGAAAGGTTAACTAAACTGTCGGTAGCTGGGTAACTACAACTGCGTTTTTTTTTTCATCCATACAGCTCCAATTCCGGCAATCCTCTTAGTTTGGATAACAAAATTGAGGGAAACAACAATTTCTGACTGTTTATTTTACATTTTGAAAGCATTTTAAAAGTGCTAGAGACTCACGAATTGCTTGGGAGTTTTTGGAGTGCTTGCGAACTCTAAAATGCTTGCGACCTCTTTCTAGTCCTCGCGAGCACTTTGCGTGATTGCCAAGTACCGAGACAAGCGCTAACCGCTTTCGTGAAGTGCTCGAAGCACTAAGCATCGATTTTAAAAAGTGAACCTAAGCACAGTGCTTCTGAGTGCATAAAGTGCTTAGACGAGCACTAATCATAGTGCTTAGGACTATTCTGTTCATACGAAATTGTCATGAAGTGGAAAATATCGATATAAAAATGCAGAACAGAATGTATGATTAAACCATAAGCAAAAATAAAGAATAAAACAATATCGCCGCCCAAGGAATCACTACTTCCACATCCAGATTTTGTATCCAAGTCTTATACACACTAAATCCCAATATAATATTTTACTTCCTTTAATAATAAGGTGGGGGTGGCTAATGTCAAATATTTTTTAGAAGCCGTTGGTTCTCGTATACACTAAATCCCAATTTAATTTTTTTACTTCCTTTAATAATAGGGTGGAGGTAGCAATGGTGCTGGTAGAGAAGGTGGTTAACGCCAAAATAAATTTTAGAGGTCCTCGGTTCTCGTACACACACTAAATTCCAATTTAATTTTTTACCCCCTTTAATAATAGGGTGAGGGTGGCAATGGGGGTGGTGAGAGGGTGCCTACTGCCAAAAAATTTTTAGAAGTCCTTTGTTCTCTTATACACACCAAATCCCAATTTAATTTTCTACTCCCTTTAATAATAGGGTGGGCGTGGCTAATACCAAAAAATTTTTTTGAGGCGTTTCGTTCGTGTATACACACTAAAAATCACATTTTAAGTTTTTCTACTCCCTTTAGTAATAGTGTGGGAGGGTGGTATTGGGGGTGGCTGATGCCAAAAAAATTTCTTAGACCTTCACTTTTCGTACATGCCCTAAATTGCAATTTTATGGACTCTTACCTGCTTGATTTGCCTATTTACCCTTATTTACCCCCTTTACCCCTGAACCCTCAACGGAATTAGATCAAAATATAATCTAGTTCCAGATCTCGTGGTAATACTTAAGTGTACCAAATTTTAAATCAATATCATAAACGGTTCCAGAATAAACGTGCGCACAAAAACAGTTACAGACAGGCAAACCGACAGACAGACCGACAGTCAGAAAATTTTGTTTTCGCTAAAATTGTACATCTCGGCGTTTCATAACATTTTAAGCCTATTTCAACAGAAAAAAATAATATTTTTTTTGCGTTACTATACTTCCAGTGGACATGGAAGTAAAAAATAATATGATTTCCTGTCGCACATAAAATAAAGTAGTTAAATATTATCAATTTGTTTTTGTTAATGTTAATATTTATTTCTTCATTATTACATATTCACCTAGAATCAACTGCGCCACTTCACTTAAGAAAAAAGGATACGACAAGGAAACACTTGTGATGTTTACACTTGTACGTACACTTCCAGGTTCAATGGAAGTATAGTAACGCAAATTTTTTTTGTTGAAGTAGGCTTAAAATGTTATGGAAACGTCGAGATTTTAAATTTGAGCGAAAATACAATTTTTGTCTGTCGGTCTGTCTGTAACTTTTTTGTGCGCATGTTTACTCTGGAACCGTTTATGATATTGACTTGAAATTTGGTGGTACACTTATGTATTACAACGAGATCTGGAACTAGATTATATTTTGATCTAATTCCGTTGAAGGGTTCGGAGGTGAAGGGGGTAAATAGGCAAAGCAAGCAGGTAAGAGTCCATAAAATTACATGTACGAAAAGTCAAGGTCTCAAAATTTTTTTTTGGCGTCAGCCACCCCCAATATCCCCCCTACACTATTATTACAGGGAGTAAAAAAAAAGTGATTTAGTGTGTATACACGAAAGAAACGTCTCATTTTTTGGCGTTAGCCACCCCCTCTACCACCCCCATTGCCACCCCGTGATTTAGTGTGTGTACGAGAACCGAGGGCCTCTAAAATTTATTTTGGCATTAGCCACCCCATTTCCACCCCCACCCTATTATTAAAGGGAGTAAAAATTAAATTGGGGTTTAGTGTGTATACAAGAACCAAGGGCCACTAAATTTTTTTTGACATTAGCCACTCCCTCTATCACCCCCATTGCTACCCCCACCCTTTTATTAAAGGGAGTAAAATATTGCATTGGGATTTAGTGTGTATAAGACTTGGATACAAAATCTGGATATGGAAGTAGTGATTGCTTGGGCAGCGGTTTTTAAAAAGCGACACTAATGATTAGTGTACATGATATGCCGAACATGATTGTTTACTGTTTGCATCCCTAAGGCCCAGATGTACAAAAATGGATCAACGAATGTTCAGTTGAACTTGGTTCAAAATCCGTGGATACTATTGTTGTAGCAACTATAACCCTGGATTTTAAACCAAGTTCAACTGAACTTTAACTGATCCACTTTTATCAACTTGACCTTAAACTACATTCAGCTATTAAAATTTTATACGGCAAGTTTGCTGCTCGAGGGCGTTGAGCTAACTACTAGTATACTGCTGCTACTTAATAAAAAAAAACGTTCACCATCGGTATCTCTAACCTGGTAACTCGGACAGAAGAATGAGGAGATATTATCATGTAGCTCCTTTAGTCAATAGTCCCATTAATAGGTGGCGTTGCATTTATTGGTTTATATTACGCACACATGTGTATTCTGAGGGTTGGATAGAAAATCTTCGAGTCGTAATCTTCACTTGAAGGAAGCGTTAACTTAACGAAACGTGAGAAAACGCCAAAGTGTTGAACATTAAATTTTCAAATGGTTTATTAATAAAATAAATAATTAATGTATTCGTAGGTTCGTAAACACCCTGTATTATATCAAATATAAAGTTGGCATAGCACGCATGTATAGAAATTATAACATGAATAATTGTATCCAATTATGTATAAATATAAATCATATACTTCTATTTAGTTCTTTTATAAGTAGGTCTTTATATTTGGTCATGCCAAATTAAGATATTATGTTAGTGAAAGGTTTAGTACCGCGGGCGGTACTAATATACTTACTGCTTGATAGATTCGAACAATTAACAAAGATTATTTATTATTAATTATTTTTAATTTCTAAAAATTTATGTTCGTATAATTTTCGAAATGATTTATTCTTATACGTATATTTCAGATAAGTCTGATGAATTATATCATAAATTAGCCCACCCACCATCATCTACATTCTAATATACAGCGAAAGAGTCTTCGAGATGAATGACTTATTGAAAAAGTTGATGGAATATATCATTTGCCAACAAATTCTTTTTCTAACTCATTTTTCGTTTTATGTGCAAGAGAAATGCAATAAATCTAAATAATTAAAAAATCTGAAAAAATTTGAAGAAATAAATGTATATAGTAATAGCACGATCAAGGTCGAACTTCTCTACCTAAAGTAATGTATATGTCGCAAGTCACTACCCCGTAGAGATTAAAATTATCTTTACTTATCTCGATTAACAGCTGATAATCTTGAACTTGGTTTTGTAAGCCTGTACTATCTGAAGAATATACGTGTAAAAGGCGTATTGTTCTGACTACATACGGTGAAACACTGTTTTCTCAAGATAATTGTCTGACAATTCTTTTGTTTGGTACATCGCTATTGAAATTCACGGAAATCGAATAGGATCGCTTTTTTTCATTATTAAACACTATACACTTCTAACAATTTTTTAGATTTATCAACAAATCTCGTCTACTTGGATACGACGCCGATGATCGGAATATTGCTGTAGTATAATCTTTAGTACAGTTAACTAGAAGTTTTAAAAAAATGCTTAAAGTTAATTTCGATTTTATTTTGAAAATAATTCCATTAAAATACATATGTATTTTCAAAAAGCCTACCTATATGTTCAAAGTTATATTATACAAGGCTATTTTGTAAAACTTTAACAGCTGAAAGGTAATCGAATTTTGATTTGATTTATAGTGGAGCCAAAAACAGTACATAGTAGAGCAAAACATCAGCGGCATTCTCGTCAAAAGACGTAACTGTTATTTAATACTGAAGCGGCACCTCGTTCTACCATAAAAATATATTAAATTTTATCCGTTTTTGCCTCCTACCACAAATGAAAACCATGACTAGGATAGGTGTAATTGCCAGAGACAACAAAATGGGTTGAATGTGTGAACGTGCCGCATTTATACCTAATAATTTGTTGACTGCTATGAAATAGGCGGAGCTTTTATATACGAAGGTGAAATATTCGGCTAGCTCGTCATTCAGTGGCGCCATACACATATTTATATAGGTATATATAAAATAATAATATTGTTTATATTTCATCATTCAACAATTTTTTTACTATATAGAGAATCCATAATATTTTATTTGAAGATATGGTAGCCCATGCATAATTAACACAATCTGAATGCTTTCACTTTTTCGAAAAATTATGAAATTATGGAATTTACGCCCCTGGCTCTACTCTTTACTTTTTTCGGCCAGACTATAATTTAAATTTAGTTTACGACAGGCGTTCCGACCACTGCAGGAACACACACCGCCGAGCCGGCTTCGTCTGTGCTGGTTTGGACTGGAGTTATGCCAGTTGGGAAGTGTAGATGTTTGTGAAGTGCTTGTCCGCATTGAGCCGTGATATCTAATATTTATGTTCCTTTTTTCGTTTTCTTTTAAAGTTGTTCTTCTGAGTCTTGTGTTTCCTCCATTTTAGATTCTGCAATTGCACATTAATTCGATTTCTTTGTGTTATTCCCTCTTTTTCTTTTTTGGTCATTCAAATTGTGTTTGGTTCTTTCCTAGTTTGTTTACGATTCTCTCAATTGTTATAACCCATATGGTCTTCATATTTTAGTTTGTTGCTTTTCAGCATTAGAGCTCTCTTTTAGTAGATGTGTTGGGTTCCTTCTCTGGACACGTCCCCAGTACTTCATTGTATATGCTTCTATCCTTTTAATAATTGTTTCCCTTCTAATAGTGTTTCTGCAAAGATAAACATTACTCTTATTGTTTTTGCAAACAATCCTACAATGTCTCTTTTCGTTCATCTCATCTTCTTCTGTTTGCTTTTGTCGTTACCCCGTATGTCATCGTTGGTAGCATGATGGTTGTGTACATTCGTTTGGTCAGTCTCCATATTTTTCTTTTTCGTTGAAAGGTAGAAATGTCCTCGTAATTCTATATGCCTTACTTCTCTCTTTTTCTGTTAGTTTGTCGGATTGGTTCCAAGGTATTTTTAGTTATTTGCTGGTCCTAGGATGAAATTGCTTATCTGGTCTTATTCTCGGCTCTCTTTTATTGATGGGGCTCTTACTAGACTCTTTTTGAAATTTATTTTTAATGCAACTGTATCCAAATGTGGCCTCATGTTTTCTAGGGGGTTGAGTGTATCCTGCTCCTTTACCGTGACGATTAGTTCATCGGCGTACATTAGCACGATCGGAGTCCTATGTTTTCGTTCAATATACCGTTTCCCTTATTGTACTTTGTATCACTTGATCTAGGACCGTAGTGAGTAGTCGGTATCCTTGCTTGACTCGTATGTTCTTCTGTTTGGTCTCCTTAATTTACCCGAACCATTGGATTGCTGTACTTTCGTAGAGATAGGCTTTAATGGTCCTATTTATTAAGTAGTTCGATATTCTTTTGCTGCGTAGGGTGTGTCTATTGCTTCATGGTTGATGGTATCAAATGCCTTCTGTGTAGTTTTGTCTCTTATCTCCATTTTTCTTCCAGAATTCTTCTAATGGTGTACATATAGTCGTTCGTTTATCTACCTTTGATGAATGCTGTCTGGTAGTCTGATGGTTTTCTTATATGCTTTCTCTAGTTGTTCGAAGAGAAATTGTTATTATTGTAATATTTATACTCGACTCTGTAGAGCGTTATTCTAATGTAATCATCTGTGTTTGGTTAATTTTGGGAAAGAGTATTTATATGGTTGCGTTTCATTCCATATGTACAGTTGCGATTCCCACCCATTTTCTTGTGTTGGTCTCTAAGATTTGCTCCTTTAACCTTTCTGGTTCGTAGTCCATTAGTTCGTTTATTTTGTATATTCGAGGTGTAGTATTGCTTTTGGCTCTGGTCATTATTTCTAACAATTGATTCTTTGGTGGCACTTGTCCAAGGGCCAGTGGTCCGTTTTCTATATTAGTTCTATTCGTTCTCTATTTTTCTAATTTCTTAATCCAGTGTAGAAATGATATGTACTTTTTCGCATGCGTGTTGCTGTTTCTTTTATATTTTTTTAGATGTTTGAAAGTTTGGTTTGGTCGTTCTTTTATTGGTAGATTTTTTATGTTTTTGAGAAAGACGCTGCATTGGTGGAAGGACAGAATCTGGATTTATTCAGCATTCTGAACCATTTAGCCCTTTATTTACCATGTGCAACTTGTGTTTTTTTTCTCATATTATTGTATCTATTTTCTTTGGGCAAATAATAAATTTATTATTTATTTTTCTCATGTCCTCTCTCCACCTCTCTTTTTTCTTCTAATGCTGCTTTTAGTCTTTCATTTTAATTCCGCATCCGTTACTATTTGCCTGTGGCCTTCATCTTTTTCATCTAATATTTGTTATTGGTTTCCTTTCTTGTGGGGCTCATAGATGATTTCTCCCTATCCAATATTTTTTTGCCGCAGTTCTTACTTTTGAAGTTATTGATTGATGTCCAGCATAGTTCTTTCCCTATCAATTGTTTTTCTATTTCCTCTGTAGAGTAGTTTTCGTGATACAATGAAGAGATATTCCAGGTATTGTTTGATGTTTTCTTTGGATTCCTTGTCTTTTCGTATTTATAGTTTCCCATATAGTATTTTGTGTTCTGTATTGACTTCTGCTGTCTTTAATGTTTTTTAATGCGCTCTCTTATTTCTCTGCTTGTCAATATACCATACGAAGACAGCGGCTAGCCGTATAGGGAAACCCTATACACTTATGTATATGTGCAATACGGGTGAGAATGTCATGTAATGGAATGTGATTGTCGATGGTATGGATTTATTTATTATTTACTCAATGCACTTAAAATAATATTCACCTGTTAAAATGGATATTTATATAACAGAAGAAAAAGTACAATTAATTATACGCTATGGTGGGCATCACCATCCATTTCATATCATGATTCTAACACACATTGCACATGTACATAAATGTATATGATTCCGCTATACGGCAGTAGATTTCCCCATACGGTATGGTCTATTTGTGAGCTTGAGTTTCCGTTACTCTACGTATAAAGACAGGTTTGGCATTTACTCCACGCGTTCCTTATTGTTAAATCAGACATATGTTCTATGTTTGAGCGAAAAGGGGATCTATACAAATTTTTTTATATAAATCGATAATTTTTAAGTTATAAGAACTTTGCATGAGAAAACATGTTCACGAAACGGTTTGAGCAATAACTCGAAAAGTATCTCATTTGGCTGAACATTTTTAGAGAACAAAAAGAAAGCTTATAAATTGAGAATTAATTTACTTGACTTTATTTTATATCTTTACGATTGTTTCGGAGATATGGAATTTCTAATACATTATCGTACCTTTTATAAGACGTACTAGTGTCTAGTTTAAATGTTAAATGTCTCTGAAACTATAGCACTTGTGTAAAAAATTAGAGATTGCTTTTACTGGAACCATGTACATACAAAAATAATATCAGCATATTCATTATTTTTGAATTGCGACATGCTCGATTACTCAACAAACTTATTTTAATAATAAATTGATAATTCTAAAATGTGAAATAATTTTTCCAAACAAAGATCTAAATAAATTATTTCAGGTTTCGGTCTTCGAAAAAAGTTTATTTTTCCGTTTCAACTTAAAGTGAAATTCTATTATGAGGTTTTCGTTTTCCCTACCTATTATGAATCACCGTATAACTAGTAATAGAATTAATTTACAATTTTACATAGTCAAAGAACAACTATTGCTGAGAACAGTGAAATAGAAAATAATCGTGCTGCCTTGTACGTTGCATCCTTGCCATTATGGATAATGTATATTAAATTAAAGTTCATTAAATCAAATTGCATCTTACACAAATATATATTATGTTCGCCAACACCTTCGCTATATATTAATTCCCCAAACCGGTAATTTTCTACGCGTACTTTGTGAAAACCAAAAATTACTGGGTTAATTCCTACTCACCCACCGGCAATGTCCCATTATTTCATGTTAAAAGTTATAATACCTTTATTTCTGTGTTAATATCTTATATTGCAATATGCTACCAAAGGTGTGCTTTAGAACAAATTTATTGCAATTCACAGTTTACTGTAATTATACTTAAAGGTAACATTTGGAGTTGCGCTGATGTTTTATAGGGTAATTAAGATACAAGTAGTTAGTGTGAAAATATGTATGTACGAGTTAATATTAATGGATTTATTTATATAAAGAGAGATCTAACATTTGCATAAGTAACGTAAATCGGTCTTGTGAATATTAAGTTGCGAAGTTTTGGGTGTGCCAAATCTTGCTCTGCGCGTGGAAAGTTATAATCTAAGAAAGCATTCTGAAATTATAACTTGTTACAGCAAATCATAACATTTCGGCAACTGTTAATTTATTTTACTTTACTACCCTGGTTACTCAACAAGTTAGCAATTTAGATTAATTTAACAATAGACGCGCTATTGGTGTGACATTTCATCCCCACCTTAATGTTTCCTTACTGAATTAATAGTGAACCTTATTGCCTCTTAACATACAGACACATAAAAATATATTTCAAATTTTCTTACTCAATAAAAATATTTAACTATTGAAATATTTTTTTTAATTATTGCCAGTGAAATTTATTTGTTCGTATATTAAAACAATTAAAAAGTATTTTGGAATAATATTTAGCAATATTGTAATTTTACTACGCATATGTTTATCAATTCGGACGTGAGTCGAAGCTTATTCACCTTGTTTGCTGGCGCGGACAGTGAAGTGAGGTTACGTTTTGTTTTGTTGTTGCAGTTGTGAAGTATGGTTAGGAAAAGTTGTTATTTAATTTGTTTACTGTAACTCATCGATTTACTATCGTCAATATTGTTCCTGTTTTAAATATTAAAATGGCAGAGAAACATGTTACAAAACTATCCACTTTAGCCTTATTCGTTTTGTGAGTAATTGAGGTATTTTTCTTGTTATGTTTATTACGGTCTAAAGTTCAAAAAAATCCTAGGTCTTACTAATCCTTTTACTAAGTGGGAAAGGATAAAGGAAAAGAGTTCTAAAAATACAATTTATTACAGGCAATAGATTTAAAGGTAAATAAGTATTTAAAATAAACGCTAAGCAATAAGTCGTCTATGGTTTGCTGCTAGAGGAAAATATTATTATTAACTTAAATCAATTATAAGAAAAAATATTACAAACAAAATAATAAGTACAAAATTAACTTTTATACAAAAAGAAGTACAAGCTGCTCCAGAATTCAAGTTAAGAGTTGAGCGTCTTCCAGATGATCGAGGGCTTTCTAGAATATTTTCTGATATAATCTTCACCAGACTTCCAAATCTCAGTAGCTAAAAGAAGATAGGAGTTTTTCTCAGGTATAATTAATAACCCATGAAATTTGCCAGGGTATACCGTCAAACCAGGATCATATACCAAAATATTTGCAAAAGTTCAAAATATATACCAAAATTACCAGAAGAGATATACTAATAAATTGATGTATTTTGTTACAATATACCTCGTCCAAATCGTCTACAGTAAAATTACTAGAAATTAATATCAAAATAACTTCCAAGGTGTGCACGTGTCTATTGAAATGTAAAAGAATATAAAGTCTTACTCAATTTCTTTTGGCCGATAATTTGCTATTTTAAATCTGATGCAAAATCGATAATTCAATTAAATCTCCAAAATAGTAATTGAATTTTATGTTTTAAACTTGATCCAAAATCCGGTAACCTATATCAACTAGCCTAAATCTGCAGTTTAACCGAGATAACGTTGTAAGTGAATATTTTGAAGATTTTGATTCAGAAAGAGGAAGAGGTTCACAATTTGGGTAATCTTATACACTTCGATTTCACAAGAAATATTCAATGGTGAATAGACCTTACAGTTTGACACAGAACAATGTTACCAATTTTTAGTTTTAAAAACAAATCGATATTAGAGACTTTTGATCATTACAACTCTTATTCTACTGTTACTTTATTCCATCGATGCTCTGGTAATAATTTTTACAGTGTGCTCCTTTATCTTCTGTTTCTATAGTGTATTAGTTCTTTGTTTATTTGTCTACTCCACGTGCAGAGTTCCTTCTATCTAGCCGTTAGCAAATGGTGATTCGATGGAAGCATATCCAGGACTGTTTCGGTATTTTGTTTGTTACTCCTCATATTGTTACCTCCTTTCCCTTGTTATTTATTTTTGAGAAAGAATTGAGGCAACATATGTGGACGACTAGCTGGTTTAAGTCGGAGCAGAGAGCCGTGGATCCAGAGTATTCGTAAGAGTGAGGAAACTTACCCGTCTTGATATGTACAGCATAAGCGACGGATTTCTGTTTATTTCGAGAAAAGGAGACACAGTAAAATTGATGTTAAATTGGGCACCATCTATAGCGAAAATAAATAGTATTGTCTCTTTTTCTCGAATAATCAGTCTATAATAGATAAATCGGTTTATAAAGACAAATTGAAATTTAAATATATATATAACAAATTTATACCAGTATCCTAGATTGATTATTGTTGAGGTGACTGGTTCTGGAACAGCAATCCAGGCCCACAATTGTCTCTTGTTGCAAGAATGTATTCTAAAGTTTCCTTGGCAATTTACGTCTCTTAATGAGATGGAGTGAAAATTACCCAACTATGTGGTTTATGAAAAGATAACGAAATTTTATCTATGAAAGATAAGCTCTGCAAAAGCTAAGCAGGAATGAAGAAGCTATGCAGAAACGTATACAGAAATGTATAAGTATATATGTGCATAAACAAATAAGTACATAAGTACATATAAATATATAGAAATATTTAAGTATTTAAGAATTTAAGTATCCAAATATATAAATAAGTATATACAAATATAAGCATCTAAGCTGATTTCATAAAAACTATAAATTGCCAAAAAATGAAAAAGAAAGGAAAAAAATATAACCATGTGGTACATATAATATTTTAACTACTTATTAAATTAAAAAGAATTGACCTTGAATTTAAATTTATTTCAAAAATAATTGAAATTACATCAAAGACAAAAATTTAAGATTAATTAAATTTTTAAATGAGTAATAAATGAAATTACTTGTATGTTAAACACTTGTTAATGTGGATATAAAAAATGTAATATCAATTACTGAAGTCCACAGTTAAAATTTATATACGTTCGAATCAGTACAAAGGCTGCAAGCAAATGATTTCCTGTTGAGTTTTACTGATAAGGTAAACTTTCATTGTCCTACTTACTGGAAAATAATGCTACCGAATAAACTTGAGAAATCTAATTCCCTAATTAAATTGAAAGCTATAAAATATAAAAATAGTACAGTTATGGCCATCTGTCAATGGTTGACTTAAGCGCAACAATTTGCAGGTCGCAAATTCTACAAGTTCCTTTACTCAAAACTAAAATAGTAGCATATGATCGATAAAAGGAATCTATAATAATAGTTTTTATTACTTCCATACCGCAGTTGATTTGCTTTTTTCTCAGTTTGTAATTTCTATTTTGTACATAACCAACAATATGAACAGCTGTAAATAAATAGTAAAAACATATTGTGATAACTCAGTAAATATATTACATATTATAGGATATACTATATATAGAATGAGAAAAAGTAAAGAAAATAACCATATGTACTTACATAGTAAACAAAAATATAAAAATTGAAATATAGGTATCTGATGTAGCTAAATTTTGTAGACAAATTGTTAATTGTTTCCTGGGATGCTGTATAGTAGGGAAATACATAATAGTTTAGAAAACATGACTGACTTCCTAAGATATATAAAATATGTACATAAAACAGTGTAAAATGGTTTAGCAGTTTTACAAGTAAAATTCTGTTAGTTGAAAACAGTTTCACTTACAAAAACTGAATCAAAAAATGTTATACAGATCGTGCTAAATATAACCAAAAATGGACATAGGCCATGTAACAATATGCATATTATTCTATACACTCATATAACCACGTACACACGTATATACATCCTGCTGGGGAGGTCACACTTTGCATTTTGGTTCCTATCTTCCTCTAGCTTCTTGGTTCACGGTTGACGTTATGTGTATCTTCTCGTATGCACATTTTTATGTCTTCTCTGCTCTGCATCATTCACATTTCCCTCAAAAGAGTGAGGACCAATAACATAATCATGTACAATTCCTCCCCAAACATTTAAACTCTACTTGTGCTGGTAATGATATTTCTGTACATTAGGGTTTTCTCTGTCATAATAATGTAAATCGTGCCTATTCACAAATCCATTGCGATGAAACGTTGACTCACCCGTGAACAACACAAGTTTGAAAATTCTTCATTTTCTCCAGCCGTACTCGATAGGGATGAAACTTATTTTTACGAAGACATAGGAAAACATTGGATTTACTAACCTCTAAATCCCTACTTAACTCCCGAACACTTGCCTTAGGAGTTTCGATTACCTCTAAAATTATTGCCAGTTCATTTTCTTCACTTATAGGCCAGGGCCGAAGCCTTTGAAAATGGTAAAAATTGAAAAAAATTTAGAACAGGAAGGAAAAGGAAGAAAATATAACAAAAATAAGAGGAAAAATAATTTACGGGCGATTTGAGGTCGGGAAATGGAAGGGGGTGAACTTTTAAGGGTGGAAAACGATTTATCACGATTTCCGGCAAAATTGCAGCTCCTATCGAAAAAAGTTAAATAGCAAAGTTATAGGTATAAAAAGATTTACAACTTTTTTATTTAAACTTTTTTCACATAACCTCAAAATATCTGCGAAAAATCAAAATAACCGACTTTTTGGTTTCTTATTTTTATCTCCCACAAAAAAAAAATTTTTTTCACGAAATTTGGTGGAAACTTACCTTTTTTTGTCCCAAACACGCTGTAATTTTTTCGATTAAAAATATTTATTTTTTCCCCTTATTTTTATTTTATATCGAAGAAGTAACCTCATTTTCAACAGAAAATTGTCACGTCAAAAAAACTGCTTTTTAAAAAAGTCGGTGCACGTTTTGTTCATTGAAACCTCTACTTTTTACAAAAAAATATACATTACAATGGAAAATTTTCTCAGAAAATGCAAAAGAACGAAAAAACTCAATTTCGAAAAAAAAAAAGTTTAATCATTGTTTAAAATTTTGCGCTGTTTATTGAAATTTACACTTTAATTACTCGAACAATGTAAGATTCCATGTTACATTGATAAAGTAAGAAATTGAAAATCTATATATGCTACTATAATTAAAAACCAGATAAGTTAATAAACTTAATAGTTTATGAAATATCTACAATATTTTGAGAAAGTTGTAGGAAAATTTTTAAATTATATGCGTAGGTGCCTATTTATTGCCATTCTAAGAAAACTTCTATAGCTGAATGGCTTACCAATGCAGACTGGAAAAAATATCGGAGATGAAGACGATGATGGTCTTGAAGATTTCGAAGATCCGTTAGAATCGGAAAGATTTGTCGAATCTAACGATGAAGAAATGCCATCAAAGAGGCAAAAACTAATGGATAAGTGATTAGAATTCCAGATAAACAAAATATTATAATAAATAACTTCATAAGTATTTAAATTGAATCGTAAGATTTTAAGCATAAATTTTTTCAATTGAAATGCCTAACATATATTTTATATTATAAGATTTTCTATTCCATAAATGTAATTAGAATTTAATAAATCAACTTTTTTATCGAAAAAAAATTGCAGCAATCACATTTTTTAGATTAAATGCCCTTTAAATCCCATCTTTAATATTTAGAAAACTATTTTCGCATGTTTTTTGCAAACTCTATATTTCATGGAACAAATCTCCCGGCGCCGACTCACTCCCAGCTGAGATCTTTAAAGCTGTGTCGTCAGAGCTCATACCCTACCTCAAAAAACTGTTTGATGTCGTGTGGGAAAGTGGTCAAGCTCCGCAGGAGTTTCGTGATACACTTTTAATCAACCTCTTCAAAAACAAAGGGAGCGCTGCGGACTGTGGAAATTACAGGGGTATAGCTCTCCTGGCTGTTGGAGGGAAGATACTCACTAAAGCGATGGCAAATAGGCTAACACCTGTTATGGAAAAGTTACTTCCTGAAACACAGAGTGGCTTTAGACCAAACCGAGGCACATCGGATTTTATCTTCACACTTAAACAGCTTCAAGAAAAAGCACTCGAACATCAAGGAGAAATTCACATGGCCTTCATTGATTTAACCAAGGCGTTTGACTCGGTGGATAGGGAAGTGCTCTGGAAAATTATGTTCCGCTTAGGTATCCCTAGAAAATTTGTGGAAGTATGTCGCAGTCTACATACAAACAACAACGCCCAGGTTATGTATAATAATGAGGCAACCGAACCTTTCCAAACCCTCACTGGAGTTAGGCAGGGATGTGTCTTGGCACCCCTACTCTTTAATTTGTTTACCACTGCTCTAACAATTATTGTTGACAACAAACTGACAGTCAGAGGAATAGGTCTCAGATACCGTTTTGATGGCGGTCTCTTTAACATAGGGCGCTTTAGAGCTTTCACGAAGACACGCACACGATTCATTTGTGATCTCCAGTATGCGGATGACTGTGCACTTTTAGCTTCTACGCCGGAAGAGCTTCAAGAACTTTTAGATGTGTATGCCCAGAGCTATGATTCCTTGGGACTTAAAATCAACATTGAAAATACTAAGATTATGTCAACTCCTCATCAAGTGAACCAAATAGACATTACACTTAACGGAAATTCTCTTGAAGTGGTGGATCAGTTCAATTACTTAGGCAACGTTGTTAATGACAAAGCAAACATGGACAGCGAGATTCGCAATAGAATTAACGCTGCATCTAGAGCACTCTGGGGACTTAGAGAGAGAGTATTTGACAACCACGACCTTGCTTTGTCAACGAAAATGGCTGTCTACAGAGCAGTTGTCATTCCAACACTGCTATATGGATGTGAAAGCTGGGTCACTTACCGTCATGTGAAAGAATTAGAACGTTTTCAGCAAAGACACCTCAGAAGTATGATGAAAATCCGTTGGTTCCATCACATATCAAACGTGGAAATACTCAGGAGAGCAAACAGCCTTCCAATTGAGGTGCTTATTTCAAGAGCACGCCTAAGATGGGCAGGTCACGTTCATCGTATGCATGATAACCGCCTTCCTAAATGTACACTTTATGGTGAATTGCTAAGCGGTAGAAGAAGGCGTGGTGGTCAACGAAAGAGGTTCAAAGACGCTCTCCATGAAAATCTAAAATCCTGCGGTATTGCAGACGAGCAATGGGAACAACTTGCAGCGGACAGAACCGAATGGCGAGGGGTTGTGGCCAGCTATCAAGGAAATGTTGCTGCAAGAAGGCCGAATCCAAGACCTAACCAGGTCTATATTTGTCCTGACTGCGGTCGACATGTGCTCTCCCGAATCGGCCTCTATAGCCATAGTCGTGTGCACCGTAGATGAATGGGACTTACAATAGACTACACTTTTTACTTGTTTTTTATTGTACACTATCGACTGCAACATTTTTATACTCGGACTCGAGTAACGGCTAATAATTTCATGGATTTGCAATTTCTTAGTTTATCAATGTAACATGGAATCTTACATTTTTCGAGTAATTAAAGTGTAAATTTCAATAAATAGCGCAAAATTTTAAACAATGATTTAAAATTTTTTTTTCGAAATCGAATTTTTTCGTTTTTTTGCATTTTCTGAGAAAATTTTCCATAGTAATGCATATTTTTTCATACACCATCAGAAAGTAGAGGTTTCAATGAACAAGAAGCGCACCGACTTTTTTGAAAAGCAGCTTTTTTGACGTGAGAATTTTCGATTGAAAATGAGGTTACTTTTTCGATATAAAATCAAAATAAGGGGAGAAAATAAATATTTTGAATCGAAAAAATTACAGCGTGTTTGTGACATAAGAAGGTAAGTTTCCACTAAATTTCGTGGGTGTCATCTTGTTCTAAATTTTTTTGGTTTCAAAAATTATCGGCCCTGGCCTATTAAAACATTTCGTCGGCTCGCCTTCTTTTCATGTCCAACACTTCCAGTACGTTCAAAACGTTCTCTCAAATTTTCTAAAGACTTCATTAGGACACCTTCTATCAGAATATTTTTGACGATGCACTCTTGATGCCAATAAACAATTTTCACCACATTCACCAATAACGTACACCGTGGATATAAAATCTTGTTGACAATAATTATAATTGATATTTTTAAATATTACTTAACAATATTAATTCAACTTAATCGCGATAATCCTAAACACCTTACAGAAATGTGATGAGGTGAAAAACAAACGCAAAACAACAGACCAAAGCCATATTAGTTTTTAAATAAAGAGCATCTTAGTTTACGCAAGAATTATTTGAAGTAAACTTGTATCAAAAACCATTTGAAATAAAAATAAAGTGTATGATTGATATGTGGAGAATTCTATGCTTTATTCATCATATCATTTTGTGAAACCTTATATAACTGAAAATAATTTTACGTTATAGAAAGATGAAACATTGAAAGGTTTGTTAAGAAAGTTTTTTATAAAGTTAGTTGTTTTTGCACAATCTTCCGAGGGATCACTAACTGGCACCCTGTATAGACAAAATATAATGGGCGCTGAAATGATATACAATTTGTGCACATTAAGTTACAGAGTTTCAGAATTGACTCCTGAGCTAATAGTGCAAGGTCATCTGTTTACATCTGCTATCGAACTCAATCCAAATTAAATGTTGATCCGATTTAAAAGTCAATTGTAAACATAGAACTGGGTGTTCCCAATGTTATGGTCCGCAAGCAATATAAATTAATTTAACGTAAAGAAACTAAAATATTACGCGTTATTTACCTGTACTGTTTTTCATCGGTAACCTATAGAAAAACAGTAAGGGCTTCCGTAAAATTGTATTACAAAAGTTGTGGGTAAGAACATAATAAGTAACAACCAAGTTTAAACGGATTTCAAGAACTATATAAGCTCATAACCGAAGATCTCATACCTAGAAAGATAATCCAGTTGCAACAAGCACGGAGCAAAATGTAAGAGTTAAAAAGCCACTCTACAAGTTTCTATTGACACGCACACCACTTCCAAAGTACGCTTGTGGTTTTATTCTCTCAACGCAACAAAGCTCGTTTAAACAATATGCGTGTGTTTATGTTTTCAAAAATCGTATTTTAAAGGGACTGTAAATTTCGTTATATATTTATACACGATTTCATAAATTAGACAAGTATGTAATGGAATATTTATTTTAATTAGACTAATATATGTATAGAAATGTTTAATTTAATATAGCCATGGTGTCTATTTAAAACCGCTTAATATTCAGCGCCACATTTTTGTAGTTAAATAATTTTAAAACGATATTAGTAATAACAATTGTTAAGAAAGGCCGCTAAACCATTTTTTACAAGTGTTATAAAGACATTTTTTCTTCCTTACATATTTTTTACATTTATTTAACGCCCGAATATTTCCACTACTGAAGCCTAACACCGACGCCTGTAGGCGAGCTACCTCCAACCAGGAATTTTGCCGAACCTCTTCTCTCTCGAAGAATAGGAATCTATTACTTCCCTAACATTTAATAGACAAGGGACCGACGGCTTTACATGCCCTCAAAAGGATGGTATATCCACTACACAATCCTCGCCTAAGATTGCATAACTTCGGCGCATACACTTATATACCGCTGGATGATGTGAGGCGAGGACATGATCTTCCTTGTGAATGTTAAAGAACACGCTAAAACCTTCGATAAACTTTTCGAAACTGTAACAAAATCCACCCGAGGTTTTTATATTTTAAATCATATTTTCGCTCTACGGAGCGTTTTTTATGCCAATATCTTGAAAACTGATCAAGGAGTGTAATTTTAGAAAGTGTAGTAAATTTCGCTGCACAGGGACGTAATGTCGCTCCGACCACCAAAATTTAGAAAGTGTAACAAAAATCGACTCGGAAATCGGAAATTTCAAAATTAAAAACCCTTTTACGAATCCACGTTGTGCAGCACTGCAACTCATGCGTTGTGTTAAATATGAGGACAAGTTAATCCAGTCTCTGGTCAAAGTATTTCGAGAGTTTTAGCAAAAATAATCTTTAGCGACAAGGATGACCATCCATTTTTTAGCAGTCGATTTTGAGGGGAAAATGATGGATTTTAACGGGATTTGCCCTAAACCGGTTCCTCAGTGATTCGGTGTCAGAAAAGTGTCTTTAACATGTACTCAGATGTGCATGGGACCCGCCTTGCCTGAACGTATGAATATATAATTGCCACAACATAATTCAAAATCATTGCGATTCAAGCATTTTTAAGTTCCGAGGAGCGAACCAAATTACTATTGAACTGATAATACGTAAACAGACAGGCAAGCAAAAACCCACCAAAAATTTATAAATATTGAACTTTTCTTGAATCTTTTTGTGCAATCGCTAGCTATAAACCGCACATTGTTTGGTAGTTGGTACATTGTCAATACATGAGTCGTTCCGTTCCTCACTATGTGTTGTACACGGGCCAGACTATAGTTTGTCAATACATTTTTCTTGAACGTTTTGTAAAACATGATTTTTTTAAAGAGATTTAATATACATTTTTTTGAATTTTATATTGTCTTTTTCTTGTGTTTTCAAAATTCCTTTTCTGGTTTAAATTTAAGAAAGTGTAAGTATTTACTGTGTTAGATTTATAGCGTTACGACGTCCAATTGGTACCATTAATGAAGCAGTTAAGCATAAAGAACAGTAAGTATAGATTTTGTATTACTTTCCATCTGAAACAGTCGTTTTGAACCCTTCTTTGTGAACGTTTAATATTCATTTTTGGAAAATATAATAAAAGTCCTTCTGACGCGAAAAATGGATCGTTCACATGAACACGGAACGGAAGACGTCTTTAAAAAAACAATAAAATTCGAGAATTTTACAAATTTCTCAGACTTTCTGTTTTGCTGCTCGTGCACTTTGTAGAGGTAATGCCTTTTTATTGTTTTGCGCTGGTGTTTTGACATTCCAGTAAATGTATCAGGAAACGTTTTCAGTACGTCGGGAAACGAAACTAAAAGAATTTGTAGAATACATTTTAATTAAAACTTGAGTGTTCCATTGTTAGTACTCGCAGATGACACTTTTTCTCAACATTAAATGTACTATATTACAGTATTTACAACTTATGGTTCTCTAATATGAACCTGGTGATGTGTAGTTAAATTGCTACAATCTGATAAGTATGTTACAATATATAGATAAATTCCTCTCGTGTAGCTACACTTGGTTTACAAGCCGTGAGGATATGTGGCCCGCGAAACACAAATGTTTGTTGCGAGCCTCATATGCATTAAGCCGGTAACATTATAATTAAAATTGACACCCAATTCTTGAAATGAAAAGGGTTCGTCAAACAAACGAATTAAAACAAGTTTTAACTGAAAAATTTTCAGTACGAAAAGTTGCATCGGAAAAATCAAAATGAAAAGAACATTGAATCAAGAAAGGCTTCAGGAGCCCAATTCTTGAAATCAAAGAAATTAGTTCTCTTGAGAAAATTTTCTCCCACTGAAGTTTTCATGCAAATCAACAAATCAAGAGGATTGTCATTCTTGAAACTCGTAGGGATAAAATTCCGATAAGAACAGGACGTATGTCAAATTATATGTTTATACTAGTATTTGCAAGGTTGGATTAAATAGGAGACTTTTTATTTTCATTTTGGCAATGTGACAATACTGACATTTATTATAGATAAAGCGAAAATCCAACAAATGAACCCCGTAGGGAGTTATGTCGATACCAATAAATTCATCGATATATGAAAATGATGCTGGCGAAAATATTATGGAAAAGTCTCATTGTCATCAATTGAATTTTATTATGCGTGAATTAGGTAAATCCTTACCTGGTTCTCTAAATTTATATTTGCTTAAAAGATGTAAAGTAATCTCTAGTTCATTTTAATAAATGCCACATTTTTAGAAATCGCTGCTGGTCGAAATTACTTTTGCTCCCGTATTCGCGCGCTTCTCTGTATGTGAGGATATAATATAAATCCCAGTTTCTTGTTTAATAAATTAGAGATATTTTCGAATAGGAACTAGCTGCTATCCCCTCCTCAGATTATTAGCCTAGAAGTGTCTTTGATTTGTAAGATCAGATGAAGACCTGAACAGAAAATTTTTAAAATATACATCAAATTTCAAATTGCTAGTATTGTCAACTATATTATTCTCCTCATTCAATCGCAATTGACGTTACAAATTGAATACATACCCTAAAAGTATAATTCAGAACTAAGAGAATTTTCGAATTCACTGTCAAAAAGAATTTTTTCCTTGATCACCAAGAGAAATACTTCCAATGAATTTTTTCAAGAGTACGATTGTATAGTCGAGTTCAACTGTATTCGGCACTCAAAAACCGCAACAAAAACTTTAGAACCCCATTAAAATGCCGGTACCCTCTGTACTATTTCGTTAGCAAATTTACTCGCGGACCTTTATAGGTTTTTAATGTGCGTCGGCTTGTTTGCGACAGCATGCTGTTTGGCCCAACGGCGATAATAATTATGTCGTAAAGTTTTTGTTGCGTTTTTTGAGTGCCGAGAACAAATGAATTTGACTATATCTAAGTCATATAAAAATCTGAGAAAATGACGCCATATTCGCAAGAGAATTAATTTGTGAGATTTCAAGAATTGGGCTCCAGAAAGGAAAATATTCTTTCATATATTTTTTTAAAATTTTATTTTAACGCCTTATTTAGATTAACGTCATGGTGGAGTTTTCCACCACTCAACCAGGACTCATAGACATAGACAATTATACAACGGCCATTCTCTACGATAATGCTATCTGCCTCAGCTGAGACTCGAATTCGGGAGTGACACAGCAACTAGCCGTGTCGTTTTTAATAGAACCTCGTCTAGTCCACTGCTACCAACTCGGTAACACATGAAGACCACCACTGAACATCCATACCCTAGCCAGGATTCGAACCCAGAACTCCTTGGTTGCAAGCCTGATGTGTAAGCGTTGAACCATTGAGCCAGCCGTTATCATCAAAGTATCAGAAACAGTTGAAGCAAGAATCCGAAACAGTTTTTGTCGAATCAAGAACATTCCAACTAAATATTGTTCTTAATAAAAAATTCTCCAGGGGGCATTGCATCAAAAGTGTCTTTTGTAAATTTCTCTTCAGGGCACCAAAAGCGTCTACATGGGGGCCGAAAAATAACGTTTCGTCGTATTAAAAATTGTTTCGGTTAAAAATTCTAGCAATAGGGATGTTCACTATTTTTTAATTAAATAAAAACTCCGAAATTAATGAGACTAGCAAACGATCTCGGCAGTGAGAGTAGCGCGCGGTGACGTCACATCGCCTTAACAGCGGAACTCGTATACCTACGTGATATGGATTGTTTGTTTCATTATTGTTTTATCTGTGTTTTTTTAATGATGGGAGACTCAAAAAGTGTGAAAGTTAATAACAATAAATATTGTTTTGTTCCCGGATGTACAAATACATCAGTAAATAACCCAGAAAAGGTTTTATGTCTGTGCCACAAAATGTAAAAAGAAGAAAGCTTTGGTTTAATGCAGCTAGACGAGAACATAAAAACGTTTCAAGTGAGTATAAAATGCAAGCAAAGCAGTTTAGTGTTACAAATAAATAATCCGCTGCCCAAGGAATCACTACTTCCACATCCAGATTTTTTATTCAAGGCTTATACACACTAAATGCCAATATAATATTTTACTCCCTTTAATAATAGGGTAGGGGTGGCAATGAGGATTGTAGAGGGGGTGGCTAATGTCAAAATTTTTTTAAAGTCCCTTGGTTCTCGTTTACACATTAAAACCCAATTTAATTTTTTCCTCCCTATAATAATAGGGTGAGGGTAGCAAAGGGTTGGTAGAGGCTAACGCCAAAAAAAAATTCGAGGCATTTCGCTCTTGTACACATACTAAATCACATTTTAATTTTTTTTAATCCCTTTCATAATGGTGGGGGGATGGTATTGGGGGTGATAGTTGGGGGGTGGCTGATGCCAAGAAAAAATTTGAGACCTAGACTTTTCGTACATGCCCTAAATTGCAGTTTTATGGACTCTTGCCTGCTTGCTTTGCCTATTTACCCTTATTTACCCCATTTACCCCCGAACCCTTTAACAGAAATAGATCAAAATATAATCTAGTTCCAGATCTTGTTATAATACATACGTGTACCAAATTTCAAGTCAATATCATATACGATTTCAGAGTAAACGTGCGCACAAGAAAGATTGAAGTCGTTCACCATGGCCAAAAATTCTGAAACCACGGTAACGTCCACAGTTGGCAGATTATGCGATTCCGTCTTTTGAAAACCTGCCTCCATTTTAGTATAGTATGCCTTAATTAAAATTAAAAGTCGCAAAATGAAGAACTACACGGGCACAAGTGTTCACAGAAGTCAGTAAACGCAAAATAGTACTAATTCTCATATGAAACGTGCACGAAACCCTAGCAAGTATACTTGCGCGCGTTTAACTTCGGATGAGTTGACGTCGCACCAATCAAAAAGCGTTTCGCGCATTCAAATGAATATTCACATTTCTGTAAGGGTTTTCCCATAGAACTGATTTGTTGATTTTTTTAAAACTTTGTAGATATTATTGTAAGACTATTTTTAACCATTTTATCATGTTTAAACAGGATTTAATTTCTTTGTCAACGTCCCTATTGTATCGAAACAGTACTTTTAAAATTTTTCGTTAGATCAAGGGCGATTCTTGGAAAGACCTAAAACAATTTTTCGTCGAATAAAAAAGCTTGTCAAAGAAAAATTGTTTAATTAATAAATTGTTTAAAAATTATGTCGAAAATACGTTCTGCAAGTTTCTCGTCAGAGCACGAGGGGCAGGCTCCAGAAAGAGCCCAAGAAAAATTTTGGTTGAATTGAAACATTTTTCAGATAAAAATTATTTTATATGGCGAATTATTTTGAAAAGGCTTTTTGAATATTTTTCAACAAGTTAATCGCTGCTAAGAAAAATTGCGTTTAGGTTAACTTTACGTTTGATCAAAACGTTTTCAAAAATCACATCCTTGCGAAAGTATTGTCGAGGATGCATCTATCCGAGACAGATTTTTTAAGAAATATTAAGCAAAACTTATACAAAATTTCCCGTTTGCAAATTTCGTCACACTATTTAACATATCGGGGCGTCTGGAAAGAGTTTATCTTCCATTTCTTATTAACTGCAAGAGGTGTCCTCCCTGTTCACCTTATGGTGCTTCTATCATCTCCAAGCAACTAATTCTTCAAACACTTCCCACCTTAAAGACTTATTTTAAGATGCATATTATACACTTATTATAAGTTACATTTTTCCATATTCTTTTTTAGACGGTACTTATTTTTTGTAGAGATAAATCTGTTTTCCACATTTATTATCATAGGATCCATCACAATATTCAAGACCGGTGCGTGGAGTCATTTTTCTTATTGATTTTTTATACTTTTCATGACTAACTACTTTGTAACAACTTTAATGACTTTTAGAGCTTTTCGAAAGGTACAAGTTTGATTGCCTTCATCTTCTTTTGGTGTGAAAACTTGTACCTACGTAATTTTGTGACACTGTATTATTTGTACATTATTAGCAACAGCAGGCGGAGAAACAGTGGCATCATCGAAATGAAGAGTAAGCGAGTTGCCTAGACGTCAAGAGAGAGAATAGGGTTTTCCCACTAATTATATTTTAACAATTTGTGTCCTGAAAATGATATAATAAAACATTTGTTGCTGATTTGCAAACCAACATTTTAACTAAGTCTTCTGACTGGTTTAATGCTAATAAATTATGTTTAAATACCAATAAAACGCATACATTACTTTTTTCCACCAAGAGAAATAACCCCCAGACTATAAAATTTTTAGGACTAACATTAGACAATAGATTAAGTTGGCATCCACATATTAATGACCTAACAACTAAATTATCCAAAAAAGTATATGCCATCAGACAAATAAAAAACAGAGTTAATCTAGACGCAGCACTTATTACATATCATGCTTTGTTCCATAGTACCATGGTATATGGTTTGATAAACTGGGGTACATCAAACCAAGTACATAGGATTTTTATTATTCAAAAAAGAGCAATTAGAGCTCTGGCTGGTTTGAGTCAACTTGTAAGTTGTAAATCTTGGTTCGTAACATACAATATATTAACTTTGCCTTCCGAAATTATTTGCTGTAATTTACTTCACATAAAGGAGAATTTGAGCGAATATGCAAGAAATGGCGGAAATCATGAATATAATACTCGTAATCGCAATAATATACCGACACCATATCAGAGATTAGAGTCAACAAAAAGAAACAATTTTGGTATTGCTCTATTTAACTCTTTGCCTCAAGAATTGAAATCTTTACCAAACAGACAATTTAAAGCAAAGTTAAGAAAGCATCTGTTGGCCAGTGCTTACTACAATGTGTCAGATTTTAAATATGAATAAATTTAGATTAATGTTTGTTCTTTGTTAGTTTACTTGAAGTGTCATGTACTATATTACACAAACTGAATTAGGATTATGTCATTTACATATATATATTTTATTTACATTGACTATACTAAGATTATGTCCTAGTGTTTTATACAATATTTCGTTTGTTCGTTTGTTTGTTTAGTCGTTTGTTTGTTTGTTATTTACAATTACTTTGACTATACTAGTATTATGTCCTAGTGTTTTATACAGCTATATTTTTGTTTATTTATCATACTTACATTTATATTTATATTTACAATTATATTTCTTGTTTCTACTTCATTTTTTACAAACTTATGTTGACGTGTCAAAACACTACGGTGTATTTTTAAATGACCAATAAATTTTTTTTTTTTTTTTTTTTTTTTTTTTTTTTTTTTTTTTTTTTTTTTACAAAAAACCAGTCACCTTACTCTGTGGCTCCGACCCTCACAGAGGGGAGCTGGTAATACCAGTAGCCACTCCCCACGCCCGTGGGGTGAGTGACTACCGGGTCCGTGAATCGTGTGCCCTGAGTAGACGTAATGAACCGAGGATGACAGCCTTCTGCATTCTGCCGGCTAAGATCTCTGCCGAATCTCGGCATGCCGGTATGATCTTTAATTCTGAAAGCAGCGTCTGTCTCATTCCACCGAGGGCTCCTATAATCAGTACCACTATTTTAACAGAATGGCCTGGATAAAGCCTGCGCAGTTCGAAGAGCAAATCTCGATATTTTGTCCGTTTTTCCTCCTCTTTCAAGACAATGTTGCTCTCAGCGGGAGCCGAGAATTCCACGACATACATTGTCTTGAGTTGGTGGTCGAGGAGTACTATGTCAGGCTTGTTGGCTTGTATTTGCCTGACGGTGGGAAACGAGTAGTTCCAATAAATTAGGCACTTCTCATTCCCCACAACGGACTCAATATCCCCCGGAACGTAAGGCAGCACTGGTGTTTCGTCTATCCCATACGAGTGCCTTAGATGATAGTAAAGCACTCGTAATGCTGCGTTGTGTCTATGAATATAGGCCGAGACTGCGTATGTCGGGCAAGCCGACAGTAAGTGCATTACAGTCTCCGGCGCCCTGCGGCAGGCCCTGCAGCTGATATCAGGGACCTCCATACCCATGACACGACGTCGATAGACGAGAGTGTTAAATACACCATCCTGGCAAGCCATTATGAATCCCTCGGTCTCAGACTTCAGCCCAGCTGACCTTAAGAAGGCGAAGGTCAGCCTTTCGGATAAGCCGAGGTCTTCTATATTTTTATAGAAGACCCCGTGCAATGGCTTATCCTTATGGAGCTGCAGAAGGATGTTGTGTTCTGCAGCTCTAATGTGGGCTTTTAGTCGAACGGGTTCCAACTCGGTGACAGAGTCGGGGTTTACCCGCTCGACGTCGAAGATGAGACCAAGTTCATCGGCTGCTCTCCGTGCTGCCTTAAAGAGAAAAGCTCCTACCTCTGCATTTTCATGGTCTCGGACCATGCAGAGGAGGGGATCCGAACTCCTGATGACCTTACATGCTCCATCCAGAACCATCCTGCTATGGAGACTCTCCAAGCTCAAGAGTCCACGGCCTCCCCGATGTCGTGGGAGATATAACCGTGGAACGGACGATTTAGGATGCAAGCTCCTATTGAGATGCATCTTCTTGCGAGTTACTACATCGAGTTGACGCAGCTCTTCTCTAGTCCACTTCACTACTCCGAAAGAGTAGAGAAGGACCGGAACTACACTCACTACACTCACTTCTTGGGTGGAGCGTTGCTCGACACCCAAGTAAGTGTACGACTCTCCGGCATCTAGATGGTGTAAGATGCTTCCGTCCACGAGCTGCGCGTCCTCTCCATAGTCACCGCATCGTCCTCTCTTGAGATGGATCAGTGCGCATTTGTCCAACCCGAACTGCATACCGACAGCCTGCGTGTACTCCTGTACCACCCTAAGGGACTGTTGGAGATCCCTCTCTCCAGAGGCATAAAGTTTAAGGTCATCCATATAAAATAGATGGGTGACCTTATGCCTCCTGTCGCCGGGGGTACCGCAGTTGTAGCCACGGGTTTTCCGGAGCGAGACGGATAATGGCAGTAGTGAGATGCAAAACAGAAGGGGGCTGAGGGAATCTCCCTGAAATACTCCTCTTCTGAATGTCACCGACTCTGTTTGGACTCTATCGTTACCCGATGTTATGGTAAAGCGAGTCCTCCAGAGCGGCATCAGTTCTTCAATACATCTCACTACGGGACCGGGTACCACAAGACATCGGAGCAAGTGAACAATGAGCTCATGTGATGTCATGTCAAATGCCTTGCGGTAGTCGATCCAGGCCATAGAGAGGTTCCGCTTATACTGCATGGAGTCCTGCGTGATACATCTATCGATCAGCAGGTTCTCCTTGCAGCCAGCGACACCTCTCTTCGACCCTCGTTGCTCATATATCCGTTCGTAAACCGGTTCGACTGCGCGGAGCACCCGCATGTACAAAATGCGTGTAAACACCTTGTAACATGCGTTTAGACAGGTTATCGGTCTGTAGTTCTTTGGGTTGGACAAATCTCCGTTCTTGGGGATCAGCACGTCCGCCCCTCAACAACCCAAGAAGGGATTTGCTGCTCCCCATTTAACCAGGAATTAAAAATTCTGGCCAAATGGTGGTGGGTGCTCGATAACTTTTTCCACCAAAAGTTATTTATCCCATCGGGACCTGGAGCAGCAAAGTTCTTAGAGCCCTCAAGAGCCCTACGAACCTCTTCTGGGGTTATTGGTTCGCACACTTCCTGTGGTTGCTGAAGCCTTTGACAAAAGGCTTCAAAGTGTGCAAGGGCAGGAGAATCTCGGTTGAGTGGAAGCCTCTCCTCGTATAGCGTTTTCCAGAAGTTCTCCACCTGATCTGCAGTCGGCGGATTGTCTACAACACTCGGAGGCGGTTGGAAAAGGCGCGAGGGCTTCTCGCGGAACAGTTTATTTTCCGCAAGCCCTCTCGCCCGCCTCACTAGTGATTTTTTACAAGTCACTAGCATCCGTATCCTGTCGAGACAGTGCTGTTTGGTGGTTCGCAGCACTGCCTCATTGAGTGTGTGATGGACGCGTCTTAGGTTGGCGGCTAATCGACGCACTTTAGGCGTGAACGGCCTGTTGGCCGCCATATAGTCCATCACACATTGGATACGGGATGCGTGTTGCCTCGCCGACCGGATCTTGGCTTCCATCTTTTGTATGCGCCGCTGCGCTCTCTCCTGTGGGGAAGAGGTATTTCGCCTCTCCACCTGAGAAGAGCGTTGAGCAGCGGCATACACGGCACAATTTATGTGCCAGATGTCAGCCTCTTCTGGTAGCGCTGTACGAAGTTCAGCGTCCACTCTGGCCAGGTCTTGTGGCCCGGGGGTTTTCAGATGGTGTAACCCCCTTCTGGTACTGAGGCCCTCTGGTATTGGCGGAACGAGGAGTGCTACGTCCTCAACCGGTGATTGTGGCGGCTCTTCGGCCACCTCATTCACCGGTCCAGGAGCAGCCCTCACGTAGCCCCTACTACGAAGGTGGGATACATAGTCACGCAGATTTTGTGGCGTGAAGGCGCTATGCTCTGGTAGCCTCTCACACCACAGAGCATGCATCCGCGCCATGTATCCCCTCCGCGCGGGCTCACTGCTTTCATAGCAATGCAGAAGTTCATCTCTCAGTTCATCTGTCCACTCAAAGCGTCCTTGGACATTGCCAATTTCGTCAACGGGCGGTCCGTCCGGTTGGGCCCCACCACCTTGCCCTTGACCCCTATCCGCACGGGGTCGATCGTGGGGGCCCTGTCTTCGGCCTGCCGGAACCAAAGTTTAGGGTCTGTGGGTGGTTAGCCCAGCAGACCCACGACCGACACCAGAGGGGAAGACGCTTTCCCCTCCCGGGTGCACTAGGGCTGCCGGTTCGGTTTTGCACCCCAGCTGGAGTAAGTGGTGGCGCTACTCACCAAAGGCTTGATAGATGGAAGATTATTATTATTATTATTATTATTATTATTATTATTATTATTATTATTATTATTATTATTATTATTATTATTATTATTATTATTATTATTATTATTATTTTATTAATTTACAACAATTTACTTTTCTAACAAAAATTATTTTTAAGAAAATATCGTTAAAACAACTTGCTGATAATTTCACTGCTTTTTAAAACGGGCATTTTTACGTGCCAGAATTACGTATCTACCCGGAAAACCAATGAGATTATGGATATAATTAGTTTGTAATAGATTGTAACTATGTGTTAAAGAAGGCTTCGCTCTAGTTTCTGGTTTATGATTTATTAATTCTACAATCAAAATGGAATCAAGTGGAAGAATGATATGTTAAAGGTAAGATAAGATAATTTACCTAAAGTAGAAAAGTGCTGAGTGCTGTCAATAAATAGAGGTTATGTTATGTTAACAGGGACCAAGATTAATAAACAATCTTGAACAGAGACAACCTCTGTGATTGGATTTCAGGGTGTTGACGTCACAACGCGCCATTTATGGCTGTTTAAAATGAACCCAATATTTTTCAAACTTCAAGTTTTTTTTTGTTACTATTAGTAAAATCATTTTTTTACGTGAGTTAAGTATTTCAGCAATAATTTTTTTTTTCTGGGAAAACCCTATTGATCGCATTTACCTAGTGAACACAGTCGTCGTCACTGGTCAGATTATTAATTTCAATCATTCATTGTTGCTTAATTATTGTTTAAATGCACTTAACATTATTAAATTTTATAACATGGTTAATCTGAATTTAATTTATTTGTAAGTGCGTAAATTGGTTGGATCACCCTGAGATTTATGCTTCCTCAGCCTATTTTCTAACAATATAGTTATATATTTTAACTAATTATATAAGACTTATATGATATCAATGCTGTTTGCAGGCAACAATATTCAATAATTTTAGGGCATTGTTCGACGCGCTGTCGCCTACTACATATTTTTATTTAAAGTGAACATGTAAGCTCCCTAAAAAGGCCTTTTATCCGCCATATTTTGGGCACAAATAATATTTTTCAGAGCGTTTTATCTGTGTGCGTGGGTTTCCCGTTAGAATTTGCTTATCGATATCTTTAACTTATTCCTGGTTACGTATATATCTCATAAATATCCTTTTATCTTCTCTAAAAGGATATTGATTTTATATCACTGCCAGTGCCAACCGAATCTTTTGTAAATGGAAATATGGTTATTATCAACGTGATATGTATGGAACTTGCTATATTAAAATGTAATGCTCAAGTGTGTGCGTGTCGGCAGATAATATTGAAAACCTCTCACCGTGATGGTGGAAAATCTTGACTTGATTTAGTTTTATTATATCCGTACTTTGTGTTAACATCTAATTTTTCTTTTTTAGGTAAGCTATTTTTATTGTTGATCATTTCCGAGACGAAGCATGTTAGGTAAGTGTTAATGCAAATTATCATTTAGGAACTAGATTCAGTAGAGTAGCAAACTAATCGAACTTTTTAGTAATCAGAGAAGAAATATCAATAGTTCGAGTACAGTCTGTTCCATTGCTCAGAATCTACAAAAAAAAAGTTTAAAAAAAGTAGGTTCAATAAATTGCAACCAGAATCTTTACAAACTACTGATTTATTAATCACTTAATTTACAATAATTATTCCTTAAAAATAGCACAAATAACTTAAACTACTTTAAATTGCAACTTGTTACTGTTATTTATTTCATCTGACCACTTGTCTGTCTAATATAAAACTCTGCCCCCAAGGACTAAATACATCTCTCTCCGTCAGAGGGCTGCACATAACACTGCCCCATCCTTAAGGAGGCTTAAACGTGAACGTCCCGGTCAGGCAATTCAGATTGCCCAATATACTTCGCCAACCTGTCCAGGTGCATGATCTTCATCTTGGACTTCTTACTTCGTTGAATTCGACAAACAACGTCATTAATCCTAGTGATGGCAGAATACGACCCTTCCCAAGGTGAGTGAAGCTTCGGAGATCTTTCCTTCTTTCGCTGTTGGTTATATAGCCAAACTAGATATCCCTTCTTTAATTCTGCTGACATCCCCTTCCGATCATAGCGGGCCTTCATTCTGTCACTAGCTATGCTAACTTGGTTTAGAACCAACTCGTGGACATTCCTCAGCCATTAACTAACTTCGTCTGCATAGTCATTCACGGACAGTGGCTCCTTATCTGGTGTGCCAAACACCAAATCATATGGCAGTCTGATCTTGTGCCCAAATGTTACACGAGCCGGTGTCTGTTTAGTAGTTTCATGAATGGCAGCCCTGTATGCCATTAAGAAAAATTCTGAAATATCTCTGATGCAAAGTTTCTCTCTTGATCGGGATGTAGCTCCAGTGGTACACCAAATCGGCATACAAGGTTATCCACCAGAACTCGAGCAACAGTAACTGCTTCCTGAGATTTGGAATGGCATAGGCTTTCGGCAATTTACTAAAATAGTCCATAGCGATCTGGATTTATTTATTACCATCATCTGTCACTGGGAATAATAATCCTCTCAAAAAGGGTTCCGACGTTATATTGCTTCATATGGTTCCTACTCCTTATCTGTGGCCCTTTGGTAGCTGCACAAACCTTGCATTTGGGGCACCAAGCCTCCACATCTTGACGGCTATTTATCCAATAATATCGTTCCCGTACTTTAGTCAAGATCTTATTCATACCAAAATGTTCCCCGGACATTCCATCATGTATTTCCTCAAGTACTTTCGGGACCCGACACCAGAGTATTACCAGACGCATGGTAACTTGCTTCCTATCTGGGCTTTCCCATGCTCTCTTTAATAGTCCATCTATAACCTTAAGGGAGTTCCATTGTGCCCACAATGCCTTCAGCTCCATACTTTTGTCCGAAATATCCTTCCATTCTGGTTGTGTTCCTTTTTCTTTTGCCCTTAATATAGGCCCTATTACACTATCGATGTCGTTCAGTTGTTCTTGCCTTAGACTTTCTCTCGTCTAGTCGTCTGGGACATCTATCTGAACCGTGTTCACTGTTACTATATCCTGCGCTTTTTCAACTCGATAGCAGTGCTTGCGGTTATATTTATACGGCCTTCTAGATAGAGCATCTGCATTTTTATGAGATTTCCCAGGTCTGTGTTCAATTCTGAAGTCATATTGCTGCAATCAATCTTTCTATCCAGCGAGCCAGTTGGCCTTCTGTGGTTTTCAACTACAATATTCATTTTAATGCAGCTTGATCGGTCCTGATTTTGAAATGTTGGCCGTAGGGATACTTGTGAAAATGGTCCACGAACTTAGCAATAGCCAATAGTTCCTTCCTTGTTACACAATAATTCCTCTCCGGTTTGGACAGCACCATACTGAAATACTCGATTACTTTTTCCTTTACCTCATTAACTTTAGCATTTACAATCCCTATATCCTCTTTGATTTCATCAGTGGCTGACAGGAGGGCTTCATGTTACACTTGTATAATTTTTCTCAATTTTTCCTGGCTTGTCATTTCTTCCTTTCTTAATTCTTCTTGGCGTATCCTTTCTTCCTGTTTTCTTCATGAAGTCTTGTTTACAAATCTTCCATCACTTTTCTCAATTTTTCCTGACGGCGTCGCTCTTGCTCTTTTCCTTTTTCTCTTCTGGACGTTTCTTTTCGTGCTCTTCTTTTTCTTCTTTTCGTCTATCTTGTTTTTCTTTTCCTTCCTGGTGTCTCTTTTCCCGATCTAACATAATTTTTCTTAATTCTACAAGTAAGTCCTGTTTTTGTTTTTCCGAAGCCATACTTCTTGTTTCCATTAAAAAGTTCTCGAAACAGCACTAATAAGTCTTATTTAGAGTTTATATCAAGTGCAACTCAAATATTTCTACAAAATCCGGGATAGAATGTTACAGAAATGTTCTCAATATGTCACAAATACACATATTTAATGTCAATACCACTTCTCAGTTGAAATCACATAAATAACTAAACTAATTTCTAAATTATAGAATGTTCTGGATATTTCCTCACTCTAGCACAAATAAGTCTAGTCTAATGTCTATATCATTTTCCAGTTGAAAGCACTACACTATCTCCAGTGGTTTCCAAATAGTACACTCTGGAACCACGTCGAATTCTCCAGAAATCCTGTTGCTATTCCGCTTCTGCATCGATTGAATAGCTGTGCGGAAAACGTGCGATATGCATTGCCAGAATCACACCAATATACTTAAATAGACGATCCTGGATGAGTCGACGCGACGTGGTACCGACTCGGCATGCTTACTGCATGCTTCATATCAGCAAATTTTCAGTCGGTTAGCGGCAAATACCGCTTAGTATTTACTTTTTGACTTTCGAATATGATTTATATTATTATTATATTATTATTATTTATATTATTATTATTGGTAGAAAAAATTTAACTAATGGATGTGCGAAATATAGAACGAGTAAAATGTTTTCGAACATATTGCAATCCGGACCTGCTTCTCTAATAGCCCGCTAGCTATTTCGCGGCCCTGCAAGGTTGTACTGTTCTCCCCAGCTTGTCCCCCTCGGTTCTGGGAACACTTTAAAATGTCGTTCTGTGTTCTTTGCACAGGTATAAAACTTGGTTCGATGTACTACGCTCTATTGCTACTCACATGAATTTTAATTAGCGAGAAAAGGCACTTTTGAGTTTGAAGTCCTCCAACGAAGGTTTTATTTATACACCCACATGAAGTATTATATTTAGGTTAGATTAACTTAAATTTTAATTAAATTCTATATCGCAATGAGAAGATCCAATAAGATTTTTAAATTTACTCTCCGTTTCAGTTATCAGCACAATAAATCTCAGTATTTTGTCCCCTTTAGTATACAGGGTGATGATCGTCATTTTAGCAGATGATATAATGAACCAAAGAAAGTAAGAAATCCTATTGTTTTTTCCTAATATCTACCGTTACTCTGAGTATTTTTGTTTTCTAGGATTTTATCAATGATTGCAACACTTTCCTTTTAAATCTTTCATAGTTTTAATTTGATCGTTTTTTTTTTAAACAGGTTTCTCTTATACCGTGATATCTATTTCAAGTTACAGTAATTTCTCTTACGTGATCCTTGTGTTACTTTATTAACGCTTGTGTGATGGCAGTAATACATTTTTCTAAATACCATTCTTTGTAAATGAGATCATTTATTTCGCACAACTCATACACTGGCTGTTAAATTGTCTTCAGCTCCTTGCAGTTTCAACCTCAAGCATGCTTTATAATCGGACTCACCATTAAATTTTAATATTTCCACATTTCCTTGTTCACCAACAACACCGCGCTGTTAATGACTTTGGAATGTTCTTTTAGGTTATATTGTTTTTGCGGTAGAATAACAATGCTGTATTAGCGCAATCATTTGGGAGACGCTGCAACCGCGTATATTTCGGAAGGCCTCGTTGTGCTGGCGTATATTTTGGCAGATAATGTTGTGCGTTATCAAATGTGTAAAGTATATAAGTAGTAAAAAGAAATACAGATATTGTGGAAGAAGGTAATTGGATAATATTATTGCTACTTCTTTATCACATATTTAACCTTCATGATTCTCCAGTGCAGCTTCCAGCTTTACGTATGTAAACAGTAAGGTTTCTGCAATTTTTCAATGCAAATCGCAAACAAGATAAGATATTTGGATTATTCAATTTTACATGATCAAATGACAGTAGTTGCACTTTCGTATATCGCTCTGTAATATTCAGGCTGTCCATTTTATCAGGGCCCTCGAGAATAACTCACTTAATATCGGTCGTACAAAAAAAAATATTTTTAAAAAGTTTGTGCCGATTTATATAACCTACAAAGTGGTTTAAAGACATTTGAAATCCATTCCCTATTTTAAGAGTTATGGCGGAAAATCGAAAATGCGGAAAACGTCTAGGCCAGATATCTTCGTTATTTGAAGAGATACGAGAAAAATTCTAAGGCGAAATTTTTTTGCAAAACAGAGTGTTTCAACGAGGTTTTATCTAATTTCTTTCAAAATCGCTGTATTTTGAGATTTACTCTTCAGGCTGTTAAACAAATTATTTTGAAACGGGCGGGAAATGGCGCCATTAAATATAGTATTTTCCTCCCTTTTCAACGATATATCGCATGCCATATTTATTCATTGGTACTACGATAGTAATTATAAAAACATTTTTTTAAACCAATAATTTTTTTTTAACAAGCATTATACTTGCCGTGGAAAAGTATGATTAAATAAAACGATAAAATAATTCAATAAGTTGTTCAAATCTTTGCTATAATAAAACATTAACACAATTAAGAAGAATAAAGTAAATTCAGGTAACAAAAACAAATTAATAATAAAAAGAAAGCACACAGAACATTAATATTTATCTAATCCTCAAAATAATTTTTAGAGATATCATATCAAGTGTTCAAAGCGTCCACCGCGATTTCTTATGCACAATCGAGCGTGGCGAGCCACTGCATTTAAAACATTACTCAACATTTCGGGGGTAACTGTAATACATGCCTGTTGAATTCGAGCTTTTAGGTCCTTTTGCGGTGTCGTCGAAAATACCTTATCTTTAATATACCCCATAGAAAAATCTATTGGGATTATATCTGGAAAACGTGGGGGCCATCGAATAAATCCATTGGTACCTATCCAATGTTGAGGCAATATTTCGTTTAAATAATATAGGCAAATCTGGGAATTGTGGGGAGGAGCTCCATCTTTTTGAAAATATTGAAAGTTGTGTCGATTCTCTAAAGGTAGGTCATCTAAGAATTCATTAAATTAATTTCTCAAAAGTTTAGGTACCTTTGACCACTGAGGTGACCATAAAAAAATAAGGACGTATTAAATTGGTGCCTAAAATACCTATCCACACATTTATTGAAAAACGATTTAGAAAACCCAGTCGGTCTATGCCAGTGTGTATTTTCAGAAGTCCATTTGTAATGAATATTGCGATTAAAAAATCCATTATTGGAAAAATTTGCCTCGTCGGACCAAAGTATTTTACTACATATTGATGGATCGGCACGCTTCTTTTTCAACAGCCACCTACAAAAAGTCGTCCTCCTTGGTTTGTCCCCCGCTTGTAAATTGTGAACTTTTTTGTCTTTATAACACCGGTAACCATTTTTCTTTCAAATTTTTCTAGCTTTATATGACAAGCAATTTGAATTTCTCTTAATGATGTTTCCAAATTTTCTGTATGTTTATTTCTTACATAATTAATAACTCGGTTTACCTTATTTACATTATCAGTAACACTGTTCAACCTTGCCTTCTTCTTTAAAAATGAACCATTATTTTTCAGTTTCGTAGCTAATTTTCTGAACAGAGTTTTATTCGGCTGTAGTGTTTGTGGAAATCTGTTTCTATATTCTATTTGAGTTAATCCAGAGTTAAAATTGCATTGGCAATATGTAACGAACGATCAATGTGAGTGAAAATCATTTTTGAAAATTCTAAATTCTTAAACGAGTGTGATCGAGTGAGAGTTTAAGTATTAACTGAGATGATCTGTCAAGGCCATGGATTTCAAATGCCTTTCAACCATTTTGTAGGTTATATAAATCGGCACAATTTTCGTAAAAATATTTTTTTTTGTACGACCGATATTAAAAGAGATATTCTCGAGTGCCCTGATAAAATGGACAGCCTGTATACGATGCAGACTAGCCATTTAAAGGTTTGCTTAAAATAGTGTATTGATCTGTTCGATATTAGTTTTACCAAACCAGTTCTCTAGGGAGGTGAAAAAGAACTAAAACCAACAACGTACAACCAGAGAGGATCCTCGACCAGTTTTTCCGCACACGGTCGAATTTAAATTACAAATCTTTTCTTGTCTTCCTCGGTGAAAACAATCTCTGTTATTCTGTTCGATGTAGTGTTAAATAAAATTCTTATCTTTTGTTTACGACGAAGTTCGTAATAATAAGAGTTTGTTTATTTTCACCTTCTATGCTGTTTAACTTGTGCTTATAGAAGCGGAAACGTACCCAGCAGAAATTAGTTTAATGCGCAGGAAGTATATAAGGACTTAATACATTGTTTTGAAGAGGTTCGCCACAAAAGTTATGTAACTTTTGTGTATTGTACTCGTACTTAAAGGCTGATGTCAAGCGAGGATTTAAGTTTTGCAGCACTTTAATGTATCCTCTTAATAATAATTCAACAGTATAGATAAAATTTTGTTATAAAGCAAAATATATATTAATCATTACTGACTGATTGTTCAATACATATGTACATTTTACTTATAACATGTTTACAATGTTGTTTACATATCTCTGTGATATTTAATTATACAGAGTGTAATTAGTTTTTAGTCGTGAAAAAAAAACTGGTAATGGGGAACGACTAGACAAACAAAAAAAAACCTATAACTTTTCCCCAATAATTTTAAGAAACATTACTTTGTGGTTTAATTATCATGACAATGGCCCAGCAGTCCAAGACCCTACAAAACATCAGAGATGACTTTATACACTCGTCACATTTTGTGGAGTCTGTAATAAATCTAATTGAAGGAACAGAAGTTGGTGATTCTTACGCTTTTTTTATAAAAAGTAATAAATTCCGAATCATAAACAACGGTGGCAGTGTTAAAATACGTCGGCTTTTTTCTCGTTTTTTTATAATCGATGCAACATCTATTAAAAAAAGTTAGATGTAGGTCACACAGAAACCTTGAACTTGGTTTAGTTCGAGGGTTGTGACTGACCTCGTCAATATTATACGTACCTGCACTATCTAGCCATAAGTTCTCAAACAATTTTGTTAAAATTCCTTTTTATTTTTTTCTCAATAATTATGGGCTTAGACCTCATGTTATTTAAGGTTTTTTGTTTGTCTGATAGTTCTCTTTGCCAGTTTTTTTAATGAATCGAAGCATGAGCGTTTTGATGGTAATATGCAATTATTACACTTAACGCGCCAGACTTGTAACTTTGGTTGCAATCTGGTTACTTTCTTTATAGTAAAACAAGGATTTATAGAGGAGTTTGCAACTAAAAATATTATGTTTAATATTCCGCCCTCTAAAAGCACATTTGAACTATGCTAAGCCCAGTCAGGCTATTTATTTTTCGATTGCAACAGACACTGGACCGCTAGATGGCGCCTGCTGACTATTTTACATGTCGCTATTGTAAAAATACCGGGATGTACCAAATAGTCAAAGGATCCTCGTGCCGGTCGTCGCATGCCTACTTTGCACTGACGAGAGCCAACAGCTCGAAACTGCAATTTGCAAGTGGTGTATGACGACTGGCAAGAGAGCTCCTTTAAGAGTTGGTCGGAGTGTATTAGTCATCCATGCTTCCAATTTTAATTGTAAATGACTTCACGTCAATAAAATGACGCAGCTGAATGTACGGTGTGCTTGGAAGGCGAGAGATAGAGATGTAGTAGAATATGACATTGGACAAATTTATTATACCTAATCTTTAAATTTCTATGTGCATTTGAGGACATTAGGGCTAATTTTATTTTAGTTCTACAAAAGGGAAAATGTTTATTTTAATGATACCTATGCGGGACGATAAAAAATATTTTTGCAAATCGATAATAGAAGAAAAAAAAATATTTTTTTATATATACTTTTTTTTCTCTCATCGTCCCACATTGAAACATGTTTTTAATGTCTTTTAGTGAAAGCCGTTTTTTAAAATAACGATTTATATGAGAATAATTTGCACCGTCTTTCCGGCTTATATCCGGAGCGCTCTTAAGTAGGATCAGTCTTTCGGCTGGTGTTTGTTGTAATCGAAGCATTAGCGTTTTGATGGTAATATGCAATTATTACACTTAACGCGCCAGACTTGTAACTTTGATTGCAGTCTGGTTACTTTCCTTATAGTAAAATAAGGATTTATAGAGGAGTTTGCGATTAAAAATATTATGTTTAACTTTTTTATTGTTCAATCGATTTTAATCATTTTTGGATCAGTATCATATTATTTCAATCCAGTTAGGTCAGTGTATTAGAACGTTGGATAACATTCTTGGGAGCTCGGGGGCAGAGCACCCATTGCCTTAATAAGTTGAAAAAAAAAATTCAGCCTATTGTCTTTTATTTCTAAGGTCATTCTCAAATTTTCGAGCCATTTTTACGTAAAAAACATATACTTGTTTGATGTCGGTAATATGAACCGTTTTTGAGATAAATGCACTTAACGATAAAATTGCGATTTTCAATCGCACAAATAATAGTAATTTTTAAAAATTAAATAAACACGAGGATTATGTACAAAATAACATTTATTTCTCTATGAGGTACTTACCTAAACTTATAAAAACAAAAAAATCTTGAACACACAAAACACAACATTTGAAACCTTACTGTATAAAACTAATTAGGGACATGGAAAAATGAAGATTTATGAAATTTCATAACAAATGCTCAATATGAGCACCTCCTTCTCTAATGCATGCTTGTCCACGACGAACTGACGATCGCTGGACTCGCCACAACATTCCGTTTTTTCTAATTGCAGGAAGAAATCAAGGGGATTTAAATCGGGTGATCGGGGAGGTCAAGGAACAGGCCCACCCCGACCTATCCACCGGTTTGGATATACTCTATTCAAATGGCCCCTCACTATAAGACTAAAATGCGGGGGCGCCCCATCATACATAAACCACATGTTCTCTCTTCGAGATACAATATCAACGTCTTTTAAAAGTTGTGGTAACTCCTGTTGGAGAAATTCAAGATAAAGTTGTCCATTCAATCGATTTAGTAATACGAATGGGCCCAACAATTACCGGCCAATAATTCCGGCCCAAACATTAATATGAAATTGCCTTTGATGGCGCGTTTGAATTGTGGTATGTGGGTTTTCCTCGCTCCAAACGTGTAAGTTGTGGGAGTTAATGACTCCATTTCTTCCAAAGCTCGCTTCATCCGTATACAAAACCGATCGAATGAAGGCATGGTTTTGTTCGTATTTCTGTATAAACCACTGCGAAAATTGCACCCTAGCAGGAAAGTCATCTGGGCTAATGGCAAGTACTTTCTGTATATGGAACGGATTAAGCACTTGCTCTTTCAAAATTCTTCCAACGATCGATTTTGGGACATTCATTTGTAATGATAATGATCTGATACTGACAGATAAAGTTGCAGCGACTGCATCCAATACATTCTCTTCTACTTCAACAGTACGTGTTGTCCGCGGAGCACCCCTGTGTACGTCATTTGGTGCAAATCGACCTAAGTAGAGATATAATTCTTAGATTTTCAGTTTTCAAAAAAATTATCAAATTTTTTACCAGTTTCTCTCAGCCGTTGATCAACACGTTCAAAAGTTTTGCGATCAGGAACCCTTCGATGGCGATACCGTCGAGCGTATAGTCTTTGTGCTTTCGAGGAATTACAAGAAGCCATTCCATACATTAAATGCATATCTGCGTATTCATTGTTAGTGTAAGCCATATTTCAACCAATTAATTACTTAATTAATGTCGGATTAAGCTAATACTGAAAAATTATGTCATTCCAATTATCTGATATTTTGATCCATGGCAACCATAAACTGTCATTATTACTCGTTTGGTTTTGTGCATAAACAGCTACATCGTTTTATCTACATAGATATAAACTTATTTTCATTTATTTTGTATATTTTTTTTCATAAAATATGCATATTTCTTTAAAAATTCCCTTAGAATTTGTTTTTTTAACATTTCTTGTGAATTTTCTAGTAGAGTAAATAGTACTTTCTGTAGCTGTTAGATCATTCTATATTAGTGTTACTCTTATTCGAATTGTTTTCAAAATAAGTTTTTTGAACTGTGTATAATGTCTGTAGCATATGGTATGATAATCACTTTCATTGCCAGAGATTAGAGTCCAATTTAAATTCTTATATTTCAAGTTATTAATCATACGAACTCATTACTAATGATAATGTTTATTTGCATTAAAGAAATGTATATGGTGCACAAATCAAATGAAAATACACATTTCAAAAACATGTAAATGCATACGGAAAACCCTCAGAAGAAATCTTGTAAATGGGCTAATTAATGTCCAGTTAATATTTCAAACTTAGCATTAAGAAGTTAGTAATAATATAATATACATAATGAGTTAGCTATAGATATAATTTGAGATGAAATTAGATTACAAATAAATAGTTATGAACAAAAGTACTATTTTAATGTTTTATAGTGCGTAATTTTTAAAGACAAATATCCCTAACGCACGCAATAATATTAGATAAGTCCAATATTGGTACTACTTATCATTTTCACTTTGTTAATAATTTAAAATAATTGAAAATTAAGATACACAATAACTATTGTATCAAGTCCATAATACAAGGCCATAAAGAGGGCGAGTTCAATGAAGTCTTATTATGGACGAGTTGCATACAATGCTTTATGTCGGACTGCTAAACTTAGCTTATTAAAAAGTTACTTTTATTGTACTAGTAAAATAAAGTTACTTTATTTTACTAGTACAATAAAGAGGTACTTTATAGCCGCAAAACTCTTTTCATAAACAGTTCTTTATCACGTGGTTGAACATAAACACGTTTAAAGGTTCACTCTAATATGCACGTTTGTTAAACTGATTGGCTTTATATCTCATTATATTATGGCATGAATTAACTTTGAAAATGGATACTTTATTCTGCTGGACCCATTTCTTGGCGTTATAAATTAACATTTTCAAAACTTTATGCAATTATTGTTATCAGTGAACCACCCGAATGTTGTACTAATAATGGATTGGTATGTTTTCTTGTTTTATAAATAATTACATCAAATACTCAGAATTACATTTTTTCCTCTACGTATATATTTAAATAATTGTAATTCTAATTAATATGTATAAACATTGGACCATTAGCGCAGTTAAATGACTATTAGAATATCAATTATAATACTCACATTGCATATTGCATTACGTAAAACCTGTTCTAATCTGTATTTGTTTGTAATAATTATATATAGAAATTATTTAACTGATGAACATCGATTGGCCTTTTCCAAGCATTATATAAATTTATTTATACCAGCATAAATAGGTTAGGTTTTTCGATAATTACGGACGGATTCATGTGTAATGGAGTTTCAAAAACAGAGGTTTATTAAAATTTGATGGTTTAATAAAAAAAATTGTATAGCAGTGTATAAGGACTTAAATTGCATTGTATGTTTTATGCGTTGCATTATTTTGAAAAATATTTTAAATAGGTCAAATTAGTAAGGTGGGGGCAGTTATTGAAATTTATCTATTTCTAATCACTAACTGTTTGATTCACAGATAATGTTAAAAATGAAATTGGTAAAAATAGTAACATTTTGGATACAAACAAAAACAGATTAAAAATAATTGTGCAATTAAAAAAACATTAAAATTCATTCCATGAATATAATAATTTTTCAAATACAAATTGTTAAGACTAAATTTGGATTCGTTAAAACTGTCAATATTTTTAATGGCATTTCGTAATTTGTTATAAAAACCCGAGTAATAAGACCACTTTTTGAAAAGAGCTGTACTATGTTGAGACAGGGCTAATGGGTGAACGCCAACATGGCAGTATTGCAATAATTATGATAGCTAACATTAGCTTAATATATTTTAATAGGGACAAATGTATACATAGTGTGCCAATAAAAAGTTGTAGGTGAAATATTGACTAAAAATATGTTCTATGCATTTTTTCAGTGCAACCATAGTAGTAACTTAGCAATAAAGGAAGAGGGAATGATAACGGACGGCGCGGTTTCCTGGGCGGTGAACGAGTTCGATCTCTATAAGGCAGCAGGACCAGACGGAATCTTCCCAGCTTTGCTCCAGAAAGGCCTGGGAATACTCCTACCCCATATGAGGAGAGTATTTAGGGCCAGCCTGGCACTGGGATACGTTCCACTGGCCTGGAGACACGCCAAAGTGACCTTCATCCCCAAGGTGGGAAAGAAGGACTATACGGCCGTAAAATCTTTTAGGGCAATCACTCTCACATCCTTCCTCTTGAAAACATTGGAAAGGATAGTGGACAGACACCTGGTGGAAGGGGTGTTAACCAGATACTCAATACATCAGAATCTGCATGCATATAGGCAAGGGAGGTCCACAGAGACAGCCCTGCATGCCGTTGTGCATAAGGTAGAAAGGGCCCTCCACTACAAGGAAGTAGCCCTAGTAGTATTTTTTGATATAGAAGGAGCCTTTGATAAGGCAAGCTCGAGGACTATCTGTAAGGCCCTACAGGCCAGGGGTACAACCCCTATACTGGTCAGATGGGTGCAGTCTGCGCTGGAACAAAGAAGAGTCAGCGCAGCCCTAGGGGACTGCCTGGTGGACATCGGGGTGAAGGGAGGCTGCCCTCAAGGCAGCTGCCTTTCGCCTCATCTATGGTGCCTAATAATGGATGGTCTCCTGGAGCGGCTGACGTCAGAAGGCTTATATGCGCAGGCATATACAGACGACGGGCTAGTTCTTGTAACTGGCCGGTTCCTAAGCGTCGTCTGCGACAGAATGCAGGTAGCCTGCAGAATTATTGAAAGATGGTGTGGTGAGACGAACCTTTCAGTCAATCCATCCAAGACTGAACTGATCCTCTTCACCAAAAGGAGGAAAATAGACAATTTCAGGGCACCAATAATGTACGAAAGACCCCTAGCACTATCGCAAGAGGTCAAGTACTTAGGGGTGATCCTGGATAAAAAACTGTCATGGGGAGCACAGGTCGACAGAATCGTAGAGAAGTCGACGGCAACCTTCTGGCAGTTGCGCCAGGTGGTGGGCAGGAACTGGGGATTTAGTCCACGGATCCTGCAATGGGTCTACACGGCGGTAATCAGACCTAGACTCCAATATGGGTCGGTGGTCTGGTGGCCGAGTGTGAACCTCAACACCACGTCTCGAAGACTGGCAAAAGTTCAAAGACTTGCCTATCTTGGGATTACAGGCGCAATGAGGACGACACCTACAGCTGCCTTGGAAGTAATGCTAGGGCTGCCAACGCTTCCAGCCTGGATTAAGAAGGAAGCCATGGCGGCCCATCTAAGAATGCGAGACTCAGGCAGCTGGCGGTGTAGTGGAAGGACAGAGGGTCATGCAGCCATCGCCAGATTGGCGGAGGCGGAGATTCCGATCTCCGCCCTTAAGGTGAGGGAAGCAACCGACTGCTTGAGATTAGAGAGAAAGTACACTCTAATCCTACCTAGTAGGGAAGAGTGGGCAGAAGGAAAGATTACTTTCCCCCCGAACTCCCTGGTGTGCTACACAGATGGTTCCCTTCTAGTAGATGGACAGAGGCAGTCATCGGGGCAGGAATATTCCTGGAAGGCAGGGAAGTACAGGAGAGCTCCGCTCTAGGATCGTACACTACTGTCTTTCAGGCAGAGGTATATGCCATCCTAAAAGTGGCATATAAGGAAGAAACGAGGAACGGTACAGAACAAAATATCTGTATCCGTTCAGACAGCCAGGCAGCACTTCGGGCGGTCTGCTCTCCTAGGACGAGGTTCCCCCTCGTCCAGGAGTGCGAAGATGCTCTAGAGGAACTTGCCAGGCACAAGGAAGTGAGCCTGATATGGGTTCCGGGACATACCGGGGTCCCAGGAAACGAGAGAGCCGATGAATTGGCTAGGCTCGGGGCCAGGGAGCCCTGTCTAGGCCCGGAGCCTATGTTGGGAATTACAAGGAAACATGTCGCTACGGCCTTTAACGAGTGGGCACAAGCCACATTGAGGGAACATTGGAGGCTGAGCAGCGGCTGCAGACAGGCTCGAGACTTCGTAACGGGGCCGAACAAGTCAAGGGCGGCCTGGTTGCTAGGTAGAAGCCGGAGGACCCTGAACCAACTGGTCGGAGTCCTAACTGGTCACTGCAGGCTCAGAAGACACCTATCACTTATAGGGGTTGAGGTAGATCCCACTTGCCCAAGATGCGGAAGCGATGAAGAAACATCTTTTCACTTCTTGGGACAATGTGAAGCGTTCGGGCGCCTGAGGTATGAACTCTTCGGCGCCACAACGCTCCCAAAAGAGGAAATGGACTCTCTCGAATGGAAACATGTCCTGACCTTCATTGGAAGATCAGGAAGGTTTCAAGAGGGAGTAGGAGGCCGAGTAGAAGTGAATGGTTGAGGGGATGTCAGGGGGTAGGTAAAAAGGGCCCATTTGTGGCCTACTTGCCAGGCACTAGGCCTCCCCCAACAATTACTACTACTACTACTAGCAATAAAGGAAATAATAATGAAATGAAAAGACTTATTTTTATTTTATTTAATAAAAACAAAAATAATCTAATAATAATAATGTATGCAGGAAGGTGTTCGAAATTATTGCCATTTTCGTTTGTACACATGTAACGTTTCAAACGAACTATCATCTAAAATTTAATGTAAAAAGTTACGGCAATTTTAGCTTTTCAAAAATTAAATATTTTAAATTTAAATTTCTCGAAGATGGCTGGATTTTCGAAATTTTCCATGTAACGAAATCTAATTGAAATTAAATTCTCTTCAATACATATTCTAAGTTCATGACATCCAAAAAATTCTTTGTAGCGCAGCGCCATCTACCCCTTAACATATTAAAAAACTATTTGTATTCAAAACTAAAGCCATTTATATACATTTCTAGCAATGGGCTTTCACAGAACTCAAATATCTCTTGTAGTTTCCGAAATATTTCACCTGGGAAGTTTTACTGGCACACCTTATATAGACTGTGTTAATATTTTGTGACTTTTCAAAGAGTTTTTACAGGATGTATTGTGATCAAGATTAGAAATTAATATTATTATACACTTTTGGCAGCAAACCCTCATAAACTCTTGATACGTCCTCACATTAACATAAGTTTTGTAAAAATAACAAGCTTCTTCGTGGTATTGCGTTTTGTATTCAAGCCAGTGGTGGTACATTTATATAAAAATAATCCTTATTCATTTAATTATATAACCCTTTGACCTCATCAGTAAAAGGTTAAAATACATTTTCTCTAATGTTCCTCTTAAAAAATGATAAAGAGACATCCCACACTCGGTCCCTTTAAGTACGATATTCGGCAAAAGGAATATCAAACCGGCCATGAGAGAAGCGTGGGCTACGGTATTGCGGGTTAATTAACTTGGAGCAAAAGCTGGCTCGACGGTCATTACCGAAATGACCTCTGTAAATTAGCTCTGCCCGCTTCATGGCTGCACTGATTTATTTTCAATTATTCTTTAACCAAAACATACGAATGCTGGCGCTGCCAAATGAAATGTAATCCTTCTATTTTGCATTTACTGCGCGACGCCCTACTACGGCTCAGTGTTTCAAATTCTGAAATCGAAATGTAAACTGTATGCAATGATTGGAAGTTATTGGCCCGCGTAAGGGGAGAAGAGATTATTGTATATATAACTGAGATTTATTGCAGATAACTCTATTGTTCCATACGAGCTGCTCATCTGTTTCTGTTTATTCTGGTTATTGACAGGTCTTTATTTAACAAAATGCATTCGTACTGAATATAGTTCACATATCTATATGGTATTTAATGATAAAAGCGATGCCCTTTCGCAGATATGATATACAGAATATTAAGCAGAGAGCCAAAATACCTTACATCAGCAACTTCACAGTATTTTTCAAAATGGTGGTCCAAAGGTGTGAAAGAGCTCATTAATCGTATTTAAGTTCAGTCATTATTTTTACAATACAATACAATACAATACAATACAGTACAGTACAGTACAGTATAGTACAACACAACACAATACAATACGTTTATTGAAAGAAATAACCAGTACAACTACAAAATTTTCTCAAAAGATAGTTTACCAACAATGTTGCTTTTCAACACTTCTGGGTACAATCATAAAAAAACTGTAATATGTACATACATAAAACAATTTATAAATTTAAGCATATGTACATATAACATATACACGCACATACCTATATATAGATACAATTAAGTACATGCATGTAATAATATATCAGTAACGAGTAAATACGAATAAATATATAATTCTAATTTAGAATTTATGTACATCAAAATTTCCTAATCTTGAGAGGTTTATGTCTTCTTTTAGTTTACAGTTAACCATTGCTACTGGCATATTGTGATATTAAATTGGTAGATATTAATATCTTAAGCTGCTAAGAAGGAAGAGAATGATCGAAAAAATTAAGTTTGATGGGGGGGGGGATACGAACTTTATTTTCAACACGTCTCAGATCTCTGCTATGAATATCAGCCTATCTTTATATTTTATGAAATAAAAAACTAGGTTTACCTATTCTGAAAATATCTAAAATAAATCCTACTACGTGCATGAATCTCCTTTCACACACTAATAGTTTGAAATCGCGAGAACGTGAAGTAATTTGATCATATTGGGGCACAGTTGTAAAATATCCCTCACAGCAGTTTTCCGTTTTTTGTAAACGGTGTCTGTCTTCTTGAGTTAGCAGGAACCCTGTACAATATTTGCGTAGTTCAAGTGCGATAGGAACATAGTTTCCGAAAGCAATATTTTAGTATTTACATCCAGATATTTTTAAAAAGTATATAATTGTTTTAAACAGTACAAAGCTTTTTTTATTAATAATACTGACGAGACCAAAAAATCTTTGTAAAGGATCAAACTTAATTCCAAGATTTGTTACGCTATTAGATGATGTAATGATCTCATTATTTATTTGAACATTCAGCTCTATAGGATTGAGCAACTGTTGAGAAGTTCCAAAAACAATATTTTGGCTTTTTTAGCATTAAGTACAAAAGTATTTTGGAGTGTCCATTGGTATGTATAAGACTTGAGTCATTATTGATGTAAAATTCTGCCATTTGAAATTCGGAAGGGAAAAAACTATATATTAGATGAATATCATCAGCGTGCTTGTATAGTTTTGAATATAGTGGAAGTATAGAGATAACCGCAATGACAGATCTTAAAATTCAAACATCAATAGCAATACCGTAATAAGATGACAAGTTAAAGACAGGTATTTATTTGAAAGATGAAACCATAAACAACTCATTTCGCATGTAATTACCAATGTTAAATGATTATTTTTTTTTATAAAGGAAAAGAAATATCCAGATGGTGCAGAAAGCAACATCTTGCTGCATATGAATCCTTCGCTTTCGCATGACAGAGAGGGAAAATTAGCTACGAAATCCGACCGGATCTCTCAATCTGTATGAATATATTAAAAAGAAGTGGTCCAAGAATAGATCCTTGCAGAACACCGGATAGAATTGATCTATTTTGTGATATAAGCTTCGAGTTTCCTATATTAAACCTAGTATACTGTTGTTTGTCATTGAGATAATTTTGAAACCGGGAAAAGTACTTCCAAATATGCCATAATAACTCACTTTTGCGATTAGGCCATTAGTGTCTAAGGGGTCAAAGGTTTTAGTCGTATTGAGTAATGTCAAAGAGGTGACTCATATTCTCAGTGGGCCGCAAAACTTTGTCAGTTATATTACTTAGTAGTATAGAAGTACTGAAGCCTTTTCGAAATTCGGACTGATTAGAAGGAATTATTGAGGTTTGAAAGACATATCCAGAAAGTTGTTCATATATAGCTGATTCTGCAATTTTTTGACATATTCGTCTTCACAAGGATACAAGGTGTTGTCATTTACATATGAATATTTGCATTCCTAGATTATTGGGTTTTCAAAATTGCGAACATGCATGTCTTTCCATTTTTTGATATAGATGTTCCTATGATTTTAAAATTAATGAATTATTTTCCATGCAATTGGTATAAGTGATTGATTGATATGGTAAGCATTGCCTCACTCTTGGAAAATGCCTGGCTACGTCTAGGCTACTGTGGACTTAAGTCATGCTTGTTGCCAGTATCAGGAGCCACATGACGGATGGGGAGTGTAGGTATTCGCTGACGTATTATGCTGTGACATGGAGTGTTTATGCACCACTTTTGTATTTTTGTTCTGGAATTTTTCTGTTGAGTGTTTTGTTTCCTTCGTTTCTCATTCCGCCAATATCTATATCATTGTAGTGTCATTATGATAATCCTTTACTTTTTCTGCTGATTTTTCTCAGTATACTTGGTATCATTTCCTCAATTATTGCTATCCACATGTAATATGGTCCTCTACTACAGTATTGTTGCTGTCAATATTAACACTTTCTTCAGTAAATGCGTTGGGTCTGTTTTTAAACTTGTCCCCATACTTCATTGCATATGTGTGTACCCTTTTATAATTTTTTCTCTTCTATTGCTGTATGCTACATCCCCTTTAGTTTCATTATTTTTGTTATTGAGATATTCTTATGGTTATGTTCCATTCCGTAGGTAAAGGTGTGATTCCATTTATGCCTTGGTAATAAGTTTCTCGGTTTACTTCTTTAGAGTTCGCCATACCTAGCTAATTTTCATGTTTATTCGTTGTTTATCTGTCTATTCCATCAATTGGTCTTTCGATGAATGCTTCTCACAGAATTGTGTTCCACTTCTTGTATTTTATTTTGTTGTTTCTTTTTTTGAGTTCCCTAATTCCTCCGGTTTCTTGGTACATACACGCATACACATTCATAGTATATTCCTTTTTTTTCATAGGTATCGGAAATTTGGTTTATTCGTTATTTTGCCGGAAGAGTTTCCATATCTTGGAAAGAATATTCTGTATTTTTCTCCTTCAGGCTTCTTTCATTTCTTCTATTGGCTCTTCTGTGGATTCTTTGTTTTGTGTTTTCTGAGAGGGTAGTATTATTACCATTATTATTGTTTTCTTAACAGAAATCTTGAAATCTATTTGTATTAAATATCTCAATATAAAATTTCATTACGGGCAGGTACGCTATGGAACTTCAGTTTTGCTGCTATGTGCTATCAATTTGCTACTGATTAGGTCGGATTTAATTTAAATTCTATTTCTGAAAGAAGTTGTTATAAGTATGGCTATGCAGTTTTTTTCTGGGCATGTCATAATTTATCTGAAGCCACAGCTGCGGAAGATTGTGTTAGGTAAGCTTGTTTAAAGGAACGCTTAGGCGATACAGGTCCCTCGAATTTGTCGAGGTGTACTCCAAATTAGCATCTGTTATCCGTTATGCATGCTACTTATCTCCTCAACTAACTGGCAAAATTGGAACAGCGTTCCTGTTTAGAACATTTTACCAAATCTGACCTGCTTGGTGAGCTGTTCAGGAGCTATATACCTACAGACCATTTACACAAATTCTTCAATAGAGTGCGTTCTGCCTGCTTCACTCAAACATGTGACATTTGTGCCACTACAGCTTTCTAAGCTTTATTTTCACAGTTTATCATTAGAACATGATAAATTTTGTTTAATCTAATAGTTTTTAAATTTTTTGCAAAAAAGGAATTCCCATCTTCAAACTGGCATATTTTTAGAAATGTTCATTAAAATATAAATAAAAAAATATAAAATGTTTATCATATTTATAATAAGCTTAGCTTAGCGGAAAACAATAAATGAGAATATTCACAGACGTAGTGGGGAATAGGGATGGTAGTGGCAATGCATAAAGCATAGCTGTTTCTATCACATCACATCTTACGTCTTTTATGTCGCTTGCATTAAAATGAGAGAGAAGGTCATGCTCGTGTTATCTCATAACGTCTCACCTCGCACCTCCCTTCTCGATTAAAGCTTTCTGCTACTATACCTACCATATTATTTTTTCGTTAAATATAATGCTTCTTGAATCATTTACGAAAATCCTACCAATTCTTCGATGCAATTTTCAAATATCAATTTCCATGAAAAATTGCATACCATCATTTTTTTTTACCTGGATTTTCTATGTGTATAATTGAGCAAATAACGAAATCAAACTACTTTTTAACATACCTCAATATCAATTTAGATAACAAGGCCAATTAGGATAATTAAGTGAATTTTTATTTTATACATTTAGTGATTTTTTTGGAAGGCACTTAATTCTTTTACAATTATTTAAAAAAAAATCATAATAGGGATATTCTTTACATAATATTCGTATTTTGACACATATTGTTTTTTTATTGTTTTAGCATTATTTGCATACTTTCATTATGTATTTATTTTCTAGCTTTTTATAGGAGTGCTGATAATTATCTTACTCCTTCACTCGAACTGCTTTCTAAATCATAAACTAAAATAATTTTTCAATAATCTTTGTTTATTAGCAATAAATAAATTTTTAGACATTTTAAGGTCCGCCCCGACCGATCTTTATTAAGGTTAACACCTACACAGTGATACCGACAGACAATCACCATTTGTTAAATCCTTAACAACTTCAAGAAATGAAATCAAGTGGTGGTTCTTTGCATTTCTCTCTTACGAGACGTGTAGGAGTCAGGTGTTGTATAAAATTTTTAGGGAAAAAACATTTTTCGCATTTTTTTCTTTCTACTTAAAGTAACATTATATTTTTGTTAATGTATTATCTGGCAAATATTATATCGGTGATAATACCATTGAAATAATTTCTAATATTTATTCGCTCAAAATGACCTAACGCAGTTGGTTGTGTTTTTTTTTGCGTTAGGTCATGAATCATGCAGCCAGTCACTAATTGTTAAAATAAATTCTATAAACAAACCGAGCGCAAATAAACGAGATTAAGTATGAAAAAAAAACGAGAAAAGTTGATAGTGTTAAAGCTTCTCAAAGTTATTTCATATTATATACAGTTGGTCCTGACATTCCATCCAGATGTTATTAAGGAAAAATATGGAAAATAGTCAAGATAATAAGAGGATATGTCAAGGCTCATTTATATAAAAGTCGTTTAACTAAGTTTCAGCTGAACTTGGTTCAAAATCTAAGAATAACATTATTGTAGCAATTGTAACCTTGGATTTAAATCGAAGTTCAATTGAACTTTGGTTGATCCAATTTTATACAGATAATCGAGTAATATTTTAAATTTTCCCTTCGTATCAGGTGTTTGTGATGGCTTTGTTTTGATATCAGTCAAACGACAAGTAGTATACGTCATAAGTAAATGAATAATAAGTAAATAATTAATTCAAAATGAATAATTGGATCAATCAACTACCTACTTTTTGTGCTGACCAATTCGTAAAAACTGTGAGGTGAAGTCTGTGACGGTATCCGATCCGACAACATGCAGCTATTGATTCTAAACATGTGCCCCTAATATCCAAAGAATATTATAGAAAGTTCCATCCATAAGGCACGTCGTATTCAATTTTGTGGGAAGTTCTTTTTGCAGTCCGTGGACCCAGACACTTCGAATCGTCTCTGCATAATCAATGAGGTTCATTTTCACCTAAATGGTATCCTCAATAATAAACAAAGCCGTTTCTGGTCCACTGAGAACTCTCGGAAGACTCATAAGAAACTATTGCAGTCTTCTAGTCACCGGTGCGGTGGTTCGCTGTGTCAGCATCCGGAATAATTGGACCATACTTTTTGAAGTGTATTTCAAACCGTTCCAGTGAAGTCAATACACTCTAGACATATGCTTAACACATTTTGCCTTCTACAGCATGACAAAAGGGAAAACAACAATAATTATTGGATTCAATAAGACGGAGCTAGATAAATAGATAGATGATGTAATAAATAACTTTTTAAACAGAAGCAACAGTACAGATGTTCTCAAATTAGCACATATTTGCTAATTCACAAAAAAGATCTTATGACGATCCCTCTAATTTTAGACCAGTTTCTGTTATACCAAATTTTGGGAAAATATTTGTGGTTATACTGATATTCTGTTTAGTAAACATCAGTTCTGTTTTAGAAGTAATATGTTAACAACGCGTGCCAGAAATAAGTTGAAATTATGAACAGAGAATAGTGAAGATCTGTTTTGGCAGGAAGGTACCTGATTAATCCTTATGGGAATTTTAGGGTAATTGCAAATATGTCCTCAACTATAAATAAATGAAGTAGGTTCGAGATATATATCAGAATATTTCTTAAAGTGTAAACGTCTTTATTAGTCTTATTAGCGTGAAATTCCGTCTTACTTAGATTTTCCGGTGGCGAGCGTAGGTGCGTCTTTACTATGTTACATACTTCGGTATGCGATGTAAAGCAACGACAGGCGCAGTTAGTACTTGGATGGGTGACCATTCCAACGGAAACTGCATCCTCGCCTCACACATCTTCCAGCGGCTTGTATATCAGTGTATGCGCGGGCACCTATACAACCTTAGGCGAGGGTTGTATAGGAGATATACCATCCTTCGGAGGGGATGTAAAACCGTCGGTCCCTTGTCTATTAAATGTTAGGCAAGTAAAAGATCCCTACTCTTCTTAAGGGAAGAGGTTCGGCAAAATTCCTGGTTGGGGGTAGCTCGTCTACAGGCGTCGGTGATAGGCCTCAGTAGCGGAAATAGGCCGACGTTAAATAAATGTATAAAAAAAAAACTTAGATTTTCCCCATTTAGGACGGTGTAAAAACAGAATTAATTTATATTAAATTAGATTGTACTAACTAGCAATATCGTATTCGATTTTGCTCCAGAGGCGGATATTTGCATAGCGAATGTAGGATAATCATATATAGATCATGTACTGTGACATATTTATAGAGAAACATATATGCAATGCAGTTTGCAAAATTTATTTGCCTGTCAAATTTATCGATACACCTAATTTGGTTTACGGTCTCTCGGGCAAGAAATTGCAAATTTTTAATAGAATACCGATTGACTGCTTGGCATGATACATTAATCACTTTTTGAAAATAAATACTGAATTATATTTAGTATATTTAGTTTTCTTCTTCATATGTTTGTTCTATTTGTTGGAATTAACAAATAAATTTTTGCATTTATATTGCTGGAATGTTAATTAGTCGAGGAGCTCCAATAACTTCGGCCACCGCTTTGGGAAGATAAAGTTGTTTTTGTTTTTCTACATATTTTGAATACTGATAGGGTAATCCGCCCGAGTACAATTTATTTTAGTAGTTATTCAGTGTTCTTATAGCAAGGGTTTTCAGAATATTCTAGTCTTGTGTCGTTGAACAGTATCTGAAAATAATATTCTCTATGGGCTTTCGAGAAATGACATTTCTCACACTTATTTTATGTACAGGAAATCGTTACTTTTTTGAACGGTTTGGTGCGATGTTCGTAACACTGTCATATTTTACATATAAACATAGTAAATTTACGCCAAAAATTCTAATTTATTTCTAAGAAGAATTTAAGCTAGCTTCTATAGTTGCAATAATAAAAATAAATAATAATAAATAAACACCACAGAAATGAGACAGCCCCCAATTCCAGAAGCCAGAGCTTGTGCGGAAGGAGGTTAAACATTGAAAAAACGCGGACGTACAACCATTTCCTCCGACAGTGCCGGAGCCAGGATTTGAACCCAATTCAATTCAATTTTCAATTCAACACAACTTTATTAAAATTAATGAGTATATAACATGTATAAGCAACAATCGTATAAAAACGAACAAAAACTTAACCTAAACCCCTTTTAACATTGTAAATAAAAATAGGTGATTTGATACAAAAATGCTTAAAAAAAGAAAGCTTAACATTAACAAGAACAAGAACACTAAAATTTTGGCTTTCGCCGTTTGTGCGCACTTCACTTTATTTTTAAATTTTGATTCTGACGCTGGCACCACAACTTGAACAAGGCGCCATCCGCGAATTACTCCAACGACAGGTCGCGCAAGGCTGGCCTAAACTGTGATTCTAAAAATTTGGATTGTTCTGATATAAAAAATTTTGAATCTGTTACAAGATTAATGAAGGAAGAATGAATTTACAGACAAAAATGTACAAACAGAATCGAAGGAACAGCAAACGCGATACAAAAATACACAAAAAACAAAAGAAGAGGGGGACAGGAAAGAATTAAAGTCGACGAAAGGTATGAAGTATCAGTGAAAGGTGGATAGTAGCAGGGAAGGTATAGTAGGTGAAAGTTTGGCTAGAGTGGCTGCCGGAAGATTGGCAACATCTGGTAAGGTAAGGGGTGTTTAATCCGAAATGGGGCATTATGCTGTCTAATTTGTGTAATGTGTCTGGATAGGATTTGAACCCGGTGGTGCGATGTCCGGGTGATTAATCGCGATTGCCACCTCGCGCCTTAACCCACTCGGCTATCGACCAGACATCATAATAATATTAATCATAATAATCATCTTTATTGACCATTACAGATACAAGAAATATGTGTACTTATGTGGTACGTCATTGAACAATCTATAACAAACACAAAATAAATAGAAATAAAAATGTTAGTAAGTATGCAATATTTATAAGCATATCTACATAATAATTGTTAAATAAAGATAAAACATTAGAGATTATCATATAAAAATTCACCAATTTTATAAACATTTTTCCGACTAATATTTTTTTCATATTTTGTTTAAAAGATTTGTCACTTAGATTTTTGTGCACATTCGGCAGCTTGTTGTAAACATTAATAGCAAGGTATTCAGGGCTTTTTTCAAAAATGGATAGATTATGCTGTGGAACTTCTTGTACTAAGTTATTTCAAGTATTATATGCTAATTAGTAAAGATTACCATATACTAGCAATAAACTGAAACCTGGTTGCATAATAATGTGCCAAATGAAGCTGTAGATATAAATGGGTATAAATTGATCAGAAAGGATAGGCATGGTAGGGGAGGAGGAGTAGGTTTATATGTCAAAGAAAATATACCAGTTCTAATTATTGAAACTGGTGTCAATGTGAACGATCCATGCTTTGATGGATGTCTGAAGGACGTATTTTCTGCTCGAAAAACTTAGAAAAATTTAAAAAAATAGGAAAAAGAAAAAATTAATTTTCTTTTTCCTCAACCTTTTCTTAATTCTAAATAATAAATATTACGTTCACAAAATTTTTAGGGTTCAACACGACTGTTTCAAACGGAGAATAATATAATAAATCATACTTACTGTCGTTTATGCTTAACTGCTGCTCTGATGGTATCAATTGGACGACGTCGTAACACTATAAATCTAACACTGTCTGTATCACACTCTCTTAAAATTAAATCTGAAAAGGAATTTTGTTAGAAAACACAACTAAAAGACAATATAAAGTTCAAAATGTATATATTAAATCTTTTAAAAAATTTATGTTTTTACAACAACTTTCTTCAAGAGAAAATGTTAACAAACAATGGTCTGACCCGTGTACAACACATGGTGAGGAACGGGACGATTCGTACGGTACCAACTACCATCCAATATGCAGTTTGATAAGCTAACGATGCACAAAAAGATTCAAGAAAAGTTTCATGTAACTGAAATTTTGGTGGGCTTTTGCTTGCCTGTCTTATAAACGTATTTATTAATTCACATAAATTTTGGTCGCTCCTCGGAGCTTAAAATTGCTTGAAGCGTCTCTACTTCGTTTGTATTATGCAATAACAACTTTTACGTTCAGGCAAGGCAGATCCCATGCACGTGTGAGTACATGGTATAGATACTTTTTTGACTCCGAATCACTGAGGAACCGGTTTAGGGCAAACCCCGTCAAAACACATCATTTCCCCGTCAAATCCGACTGCTAGGAAATGATGGGGGTCCCATGTCGCTAAGGGCTATTTTCGCTATAACTTCCGATATACTTTGAATAGTCGTTGGACTAACTTGTCCTCATATTCAACACCTCGTAAGAGTTGCAGTGCTTGACAACGTGGATTCGTAAAAGGGTTTTTAGTATACTTTCTAAAATTGGGTGGTCGGGGCGACATTACGTCCCTGTGCAGCGACATTTACTACACTTTCTAAATTAACGCTCCTTGAAGAGTTAGCGAAAATTTGGCATAAAAAATGCTCCGAAGAGCAAACATATGTTTCCAAGAATTAAAAACCTCCTCCACGGCGTTTTTACGTGAAGCACGCTTTTCTTACGAAGTATTTCCTAAGTCGGATTTTGTTACAACGTCGAAAAGTATATCGGGGTTATAGCGTTCTTTAACATCAACATAGAACAATTGTGTGTATCAATAAAACTTAAATCCATGTCATGTATTATCGGGGTAATGTACCGTCCTCCAACCATTGACCTTAACTACTTTCTGGATAACCTTGAAAACACTACTTGTTTACCGATATCTGATAATATTTACTTGCTCAGGGATACTAACTAATGTTGGCCTTATAAAATTCAATAGTCCTGCGGCTACAGCATTTAATAATTCTATGGACGTATTAGGCTTGACTCAAGTGTGTGTCTACTCCGACTTGTATCACGCAAAACACCAGCACACTTATTGATCACATTGTAACTACTAAGCCCTCGTTTGTTTCTGATGTTGACGTTTACAAATATAGAGATTATAGTAATTTTGATGAGGATCTCTTTTTTAGATCACAAATTGAAAGTGGGCATAATAGTACATTAAAAGAACAGACTTCTCTACAATTTTCCTCAGTTGAACAGTAACAAACTGGCGCAATCTTGTTAAAACTGATTCTATATAAAGATGCCAAGAACAGTGGTTAGATATATGTAATCCCAGAAATTTTATATTGTTCTTTTGCTCTAATGAACCCCAATCAGTTTTTATTAATAAGCTGCTGTCAACTTTTTATTAGATATATTAAATATGATAAAACTGTATTTATTTATATTTAATCTTAGCTTGTTACTTTTGTATCATTCATGGATCTGCTGAATTTGTAGATTAGCACTTTTTGTTACGTCCTCTATTCTGGGTTCACAAACTAACAGGGATGTGTCGTCAGCGTACATTGTGGAATGATTGAATAAAAACTCATTTACGTATATTACATATAAAAGTAGTCCAAGAATGGAACCTTAAGGTACAGCAATTGTGGATTCTAGACGATCCGATTTACAGTTATTCACATATACACAATGCCTTCTATTACTCAAGTAGCTTTTGAACCAGTCTAAGGTCACTCCTCTAATACCATAACATTCCAACTTATTTATCAATATTTCATGGTCCACTAAGTCGAAAACTTTGCTTAAATCTAAAAATATTCTCACTTATGACGCTGATCAAAGTTCTTGTATAGCAAATTTAAAACATTTAGAATAGCCGTTGTTGTAGATAGGCCCTTTCGGAACCCAAACTGTTTAGTATCAAATAAATTATATTTAACAAAAAAAGTAACAATTCTTTTAGCAACTACTTTTTCAAAGATTTTTGCAAAAGGACTTAGAATAGAAATGGGCCTATAGTTTTCCTATTTACATAGGTATTATTTTGGCCAATTTTGTTTTATTTGGGAATATGCCTTGGTTTAGAGAAATATTTATTAAATCGGCTAATGGTTTACTAATTAATTTCTTACATTTTTTAATCAAATTGTTACTAATACTGTCATCACCTGAGAAATTTGAATTTTTTAAATCTGCAATTACTTCTAGGAATTCTGCTTCTGTGTCAGGTTCAAAGAAGAAATATTTTTGATTTCCTCTATTTATCATAGGTGTTTTAGTTTGATTATCTAAGTTTTGTGTTAAGTTAAGTGGATTATTGTTAAAATATTTATCGAATTGGTTAGATACCTCATTATTATTCGTTAAAATAATATTATCAACTTTAAGTATAATTTCTTTGTTAGATTCAAGGCAATGTTTTTTATTTCTATTTAAAATATTCCATGCTGCTTTTGATTTATTTTAAACATTTGAAATCATGGAAGTATAATGCATTTTTTTGCCTTATTTATTACCTGCCTATAGCCCGAAACCGCGTACGTCAACCAGCCCTTTTCCGTATATTGCCTTGTCCTTTTTTTCTTTAATGGAAAAGCTAGTTCAAAGTAACGATTGAAATTGTCTAGAAATAAGGCAAATGTTGAGTTCACATCCAAATCTGAATTTAATACATTTTACCAATTTTCTTCTGTGAGCAGTGAACAGAAGCACCTCATATTATTGTCGTTCATAATACGTTTTACCCTTATCTGCAGTTTCGTCTGCTAACACAGTTAACAACTGGGCATGGGGATCAGCAATAGCACTATTTAATAACTTGCTATCATACAGTTTATCATCAACATGTATACATATGTTGTCTATAGAGTTGGCTAGTCTAGTACACTCTTTTATCGTAGGCGTCAGGTAGAAAGAATTTAAGATGTCTAGTAGATCGGTAAGATTTTTTTTGAGGTCTTTAGAAAATTAATTTCTCTTATAGGGATGACTCAGGAGTGTAATAATTATAGAGTATTTCTATACTTCACATCACTTCAAAAATCTTTGACTAGGATATAATAATTCAAACAACGGAGAGAAAAATTACATTCTGTATTAATTTCAGTACGGTTACGAGGAAAACAGACGAGAAATTTAAACACACCCTAGGTTGTCTTGAAAGAAGTTATCTGCCACTGTCTTTTGTGACTTAAATAAGATGTTTGGTTATGTTACATACTTTACTAGCCAAAAACTATCAAAATGTAATTTTAATGTGTCAAGCACTGTTGTTATAAAACCTTGCCTTAAAAATAGAAAAAAGTCTGTAAGATGTAATAGAAGTCAGTTGATCAAATGAGTATTGGATCAGGAGTACCACAGGATCCAATTTTGTGTCCTGTGTCATTTCTGATTTATATAAACGATTCGCCAAACGCCCTGGAAAATATCACATACATTATTTATGTCTTAATTGTTGAAGAGGGAATAGAAATCATAATTTTAAAATGTAATGACACAATGCTAGATGCTAAATATAGTTTACTTTTTTTTAATATACATGATAATCATGTAAGCAATATATTTCTGGGAATTTTTATTAATGTGGAGTAGTCATATAAATTATCTTGCCAATCAAATTACCAAAAATATTTATCGTCTTAGATAATTATCCAATTCAATTTCGTTAGAAATTTGAAAAGTCCCCAGTTCGCTTTCATTTATTCTCTATTGTATGCTATCTTCCTCTGCGGGAGCATACTTAAACGCTTTGAGGTGATTAACATGCACCCATTATTGACTGTATCAATTTTAATTTTAAATCACGACTCAACCGGTCCAACCGAATCGATGCATTTTAACAAATATAATTGTCATAATTAATAATATATCTTTTAAATGCCCATAATATTATGAAGTTTTAATGTATATGTGTGTAGTTGAAAATTGAACTTTGCAATTATAATCTAGTCAAGTGTAACTAATTTAATTAATACTATTAAAATTCGGATTTTTGTATTTTTCAGCCTCCACGAAAGCCCATGTTCCGCGAAATTGGTAGACTATTTCGTTGAATTTATTTGACAATTTCTCTTTTACTTAATTAAATACAGCTGTCTCTCCCTCGACCTGTATTTAAGTCCCTAAAAGTAAATATTTTTACATCGTACCTCTATTCACGTCATCCTATACAGTTATGTGTCGGGCGAAATATCAAAAAGTGTCACTTTTCCTAGAGTCGTACCGCTCTCAATTTTCGATTTCAGCGATGCAATACCATCATTCCATCGCGGCATCGCTGAGCTTTCAGCGGTTGCCTTTCATTTGTACTAAATATTTGAAAATTGCATGTTTGAGAATTTCCCGAATGCCATTCTTCAAATTCTGAGGTGTAACGTCAAAAGCTTTATCACAAAATGATGTTAAAATTTCGCTAAACGTCAAAAAATGCCCTTCTTTGCATGATCCTCCCGTGCCGCATTTTATGCTATTAACGCGGATTTCGCGATATGTATCATAGTGGATTTTGTGAGTCGGAAAAAATCCCAAAAAACGTAAGTATTTTCTGACGCGACCAGACCACCTCCTCCTCCTCCCCCTGTTTTCGAGGATGCTGAAAACGGCGGTGGTGGGCAAAATTCTTTTTAAGCATAGACAACCCCCTAAACGGCCAAAAAACACCACCAAATTGGGTAAACGCAAAAGAGCGCGCTTCCGTCGGAGAAATACCGGTTTATCCCCGTTTTCGAGGATGCTGAGACCGACGCCAACCTTGAAAATCATCCCTGATGCAAACCCACTCCCCAAACAGCCGAAAACGCCCCGGAAAAGAGGGTGAAACGCGAAGGAGCGGTCTTCCGTCCGACAAACATTGGTTTATTCCCGTTTTCGAGGATGCTGAGACCGACGCCAGCCTTGAAAATCATCCCCGATGTAAAACCCACCCTCGAAACAGCCAAAAACACCCGAGAAAGGGGGTGAATGAATCCTGTAACGTTGAGAGGTGTGAGGTTCACTTCGATGAAAATCAAATTTGTAATCCCCACTTGTAAGCGTCCTAGACAATGTAAACACAAGCCATCTAATCCAATTTTTTGTAGATCAACATTTCAGGAACTTTTCCATGATTGACCAGGAGAGCGATTACGACTATTGTTGAACTTGTTGAATCGTATATTGCTCCTTTTTTTATATGTGCAGCCTGAGAAGTGTTTACTTGATTTACTGTATCTGTTGATAAGCTTTTGTAAGTTTCCCGATTATATATTTTTGAGGCTTCGATTGTTAGAGCTATTTCTAAAGTTTTGTCAAATATAATATGGTCTTGTTGTAAAAGTTTCTCATGAATTTTTATGTCATTCAAACCTCTAATAAATTGTGCGCGAAGCAGTAAGTTGACAGTTGATTTTTAACAAATAACGTCAAATAACGTTGTTACATTCTGTTTTGAATTCAGAATCCTTTACCAATTCTTTTAGAGCAGCAACATAATTTGCGAGTGATTCTCCTGGAAATTGTATTCTAGAGAAAAATTTGTGTTGTTCAGCAACCACATTTTTTTGGTGCTACGATTTTTAATAGAGTCATTAATTCTATATATATATATTTTTGAAGCTGGTAAGTCTGGTGATGTTAAACTAGAGAACAATTTATAATGTCTACTGCCTAAACAAGTAATCAGTACCATTACCTTCACTTCATTAGTTTCAATATCATCCTTATTCAATCCTTTCAGTTTAAAAAAATTTTCTAACCTTTGACTATAACTATTAAAATTCTCTAGACATTCGTCAAAAGGTTCAAAAGTAATTACTTGTGTCTGAAGTATCCCTCTAACATTGCTTGTTTGTTGCTGTTTCTGCATTGAATCAACTAATCCGCTTAAAGCATTAATTAGACGTGCTAGACCTTGAGCCATCCTAATATAATTCTTATCTGGGACTGGTTTATTAATTTGTATAAAATTTGGATATTTCTAGTATGTTTCTGCAAATCTTCTTTCTTCAATCCTCGTCGCCAAATTGTTATATATTAATAACTTCAGTAATCATAAATTATATTTATTTTAACATTAATTCATAACACATTTCATATATCCATTGTCGTGGTAATAACAGTAGAAAATAAGGTATATAACAGTAAGTAACTAACTTTTTTGGATATTTTTTTGGCTATATACTCAGCATGCTTACTGAATGATAAGTTGTGGTCAATGACTATTCCCAGATATTTAAATTCTGTATCGTTTTCGATTTCTGGTTGTTAATCTTAATATTGCAATAAAACTCATTATTTAATTTGTGTTTAGTACCTAGTAATATGTATTTAGTTTTTTATACATTCAGCATTAGATTGTCCTTCCCTAACCACTTAACTATATTTTTTAACTCTGCATTTAGTGTCTCACGTATTACATCGACATTGTTACCCACAGCATATAACGGGTATTATCAGCAAACATCTGTATATCACAGTTTTTTACAATATTAACAATATCATTTACACACAATATAAACAGAACTGGTCACAGTACTGACCCCTGTGGGATACCATGCTGTACATGCATTTCCGTATTTCACTTATTATATATATTAGATATGAACAAAACCACACTGTATCCCCATTATATACCCATACCCATTTTTTCCAATTTCCAATTTCACCAATAACAACGCTCTGTCTATGGTTTCGAAGCCCTCTTGAGATCTAAGAATATTGCATCAACATTATAACACAAGCATTTCATCTCACGCATAAATTTAATAAAAAAACATTTTTTTCATGTGTAGTATAAATATATCAAAGTAGTTTTTTGTCTGATATAGAGTTATTGATTTTTACAGGTTCAGAGCAAAGAAAACTTTTTAACTTGTAATGTATGTGGCTGCTAAATAATAATCCGAATCTATTAAATATAATTTACTCAAGCCCCTATGACGGTGCCATTGGTGCCGCTATCTCCCTTTTATGGGTGCCTTTACACGTTCGAAGGAGTTGGACCACACTGTTAGCGTATATTTATATTAAAACAATTTTTAATGCGTGTGCGTACATCTTGATAAATGTGTTGAGATAACATTAATAAGATTTTATAAAAAAAAAAAATGTTTAACGGCGGAATTTTTTCAATAAATTAACTATAAACTTTCCTTCAATAAATAATTACAACATTGGCATGTTTATTTATACAGCTTTTGTTCGCCCCGGTGGCCGTACTTAATATGTTGTGTATGTTTACAATGCAACATCTGTAGCCATATTAAGAGACGCATCCACAGAAATTATAGACCGAGATGAACACGGAAACATACCTGGCGTAACCAGAGAAGTGCAAATATTATTTTAATATTTATTTTGTGATCGAACGGCATTGCCAACATTTATTGCAATATAAACCTACCAATGTCTTTACCTAGCGATATTCTTATCTATAAGGTGTTTCCTTATTGACAAAGCTAAAGAAACACATTATTTATGATAGAAAAATTCTTATAACTTTTCTCCTTTTACCAAAAAAATAAATAAAAGAGGACAGACGAAAAAATTACGAAGAAATCGGAGAGAAAATCTATTTGACATGAGTGAGATCTTCAGAAATAAACAAAAAAGTTTAGTAATCAAGTTCTGCTAGTCCAAACCATAGTCCCATTGTTTTCTTAGATTTATTCTGATTTCATGATGACAATTTGGTGGAAAACCGCTGCAATCTCTGCAAAATTTTTAAGTGGAAAAATTAGAAATCCATTCGCGTAACGTGTAGAGGAAAGTTTACCATTGATTTTATAAAACCCAATAATTTACAAAATTGATAGGTGTTAAGCTCAAGTTTAAAATTATTTGATTGTTATCTTTGCCAGTTTTATTTTTCACGTTTCCATACCTCTTTTGACTTTATGGCAGCACTATCAAATACTTTTTTTTATAAATTCTACAAAAAATAGTCAGCTAGCTAACGTCAATAATTTGGCATGGGCTGCAGCTACTCATCCAGGAAACAAAACAACACATAAGTACGTAATGGAACTGATGCAAAAATTTATGAAAACGGAGTCAGTTTGTAACAGAAAGTATAACCAACCACGATTAATTTATGAGCTACGGAAGTTGAAATTTTAGGTGCAGTTACTTTAAAAGATCAGCAGTCTTTATCAAAATTATCAAAAGCAAAGCAACAGCAACAACACACATCTGATGATGAAGTGGCCATCCCGGTCACCAGATTTGACTCCTTACTTTTTTTTGTGGGGTATAGGAAGACGAAAGCCTGTACAAGTGAACCAGAGTCGGTGGATGATTTACGACAAGATTGTTCAGGAATGTCAACAGAGTAGGGTAGGATAGAATAGGATAGGATGGGATGGGTTAAGATAGAATAGAATGACCTGAAAATAGGGTTGTGTGTATGAATCGTTCGTCTCAACATAACATTTCTTGTATCTTTTTCGCATGTTCCGCTAACAAGGAATCAATATTACTTAAAAACACACAATATAAATAAACCGATCTCTTTAAGCACGTTCTTGATTTATCCACCAGGATCTTTGAGAAGAATGGCAAATATTAATTTTCTACATACCTACAAATAAATCCTAGTTTCATTGTTAACTTTACCTATAACATGATATTCCCGAAAGATGGGTATAGCAGTAACGCGCCTATGATAATGCATTAAATAATTAACATATTAAGTTGTAGCTAATGGATAAGTCCTTATTTTAGGGGACCAAGACCAGGTGCGCAACGTGTTTACATTTAACATCTGGACAGTTCGTGTACCAACAGAGTAGGAACACCATTATAGTATTAATTTAATGAAAAAGGTATGCGTATTTCCTGTAATATGTCAAATATTAATTTGTGCGATCTTTACAGGGATTTAAATCCTAGTAATCAAATTTTGCAAGAATAGTACAAAACAAAATTAACTTTTAATAGATAAAAAATCATTTGAAATTTTATAGTAAACTAAAATATTTTATTAGTGTATGTATGAGAATCAGAACAGTTACAAAGCCGGTTAAATGGAGTAAAACTTTCGTATTTTAAAGGCCAATGAAATGAGTTATAGAAATTAAAATTATTTCGTTTGCTTCTGGGGATATACAGTAAAATCCGAAAGATCTCGTGTCCTTTTTTCATGTAGCGCTGTTATTATGCAAAATATTAAAAAATGTTATAGGAATATTTTGTTAAACATTAACTTTGCTATAACATTCCGTGTTCATATTTTTATTATATCGTTTCGTCTCTTCGGGGCCACCATCAACTTTATTTTTTTTAAATATGGACATCTTTTTTATTTAATTTTGAAAGTACTTGAAATTATAACCCCATTGGTATGGTCGCACTTGACAATTGTATTACGTTTCGCCGGCAAAATAATCATCATTCATTTGATTGCCTTTCGCTCTTTTAGCAACAAAAGGTGTGCCTCATCACTTAAAAGCCATCATGAAAAAATCAATGCATTAACTAACATGGTTAATCAACTCATGTTATTAGTTCAATATTATTTATCTTTTTCTTCTAGGGTGCCTCGAAACCAATGGACCAGTAAGATGGCCACTGTGACATACCATCTTTCGCTGGTTTTCACAAATTAATAATAGCATGTAAAAATAAGATTTTAGTCGATCAACTTATCAATCTATAGTAGTAAATTACACTTTCACCGATAGATGTAACTTCACTTTAATTACCTATTTAAATTGCCACCTAAATTGTATATCATAAAAATGTAAAATATAAACTATTATGAAAATTTGTGCATAAAAATTGTCTATAAACTGATAGGATAAAGATAGTTAATGACAGAAAGGTTCATAACAATCAATTTAGTTTTAAAAATTTCTCAAGTTGGTATTTTATGACTGTCGATTGTCGAACTGCCAATTTGTCATAATCCTCTTCTGTTTTGTGAGTTAAATTGGTTATAAATATCACTCAAGTCCCTTCAAAGCTTCTTTTTTATTATTAAGAAATTAAGCTGAAAACTTTTGAGGTAATTAATTTAGTTAAAAAGCACGTGGTTAGTACTCGGTTTGATACCGGATCAAAAACTAAATGTGTAAAAAGTGTACCTAAACAACGAAACGTCAAAATCAACAGTTAATCTTCTTCGGAATCTTCACTGTCAAATGTTATATTTTCAGAAATTATCGTATGAGGATTCTTGCAAAATGTAATCTAGGGCAATTTGAATATTTTTTGGCAAGGCGATCAGATGTAGTTCCATTCTATCCTCGTCAGCCTGCCACCCATATTGAGTGGCATCTATATTTGGCCAAGAGAAAACCATTACAGACAACCACAAAAATGTTTGGAAATGTTCCCTTTTTACGTTTTTTGAAAACATTAAGTAGTTGGCGGAAGAGCAGAGAATCGCGGAGCTTTTAGTTGGTCTTTCTGACTTTTTTAGCACATAGAGAAGTTCTAACATCAGTCATTTTGCAAGCATTGTTTAAAAATAATAATATAAATGTTTGCTTTTAAACTTAACAAGATTAAGGCGTAATCTGAAAAAAAAAACCAGCTCATACTATTTAAGAGTGTCTCGCATCCATAATTTGAATGAGGGTCACTCTTAAAAAACATAAACCTAAATTATGTCCTAACTTTCTTCCGTAAGAAATTAAAAATAACTTTTTAATTCCTTACGGAAGAAAGTTTTATATCAGACTATTAAATAAAGGGAGAATTATTTGTTGCAAAACATAATTGCATCTTATTTCTGAGGTTCGTTTCATTTTATATCGAATTTGTTGTTTTTAACACCCATAATCGACACTTATTTTATATTTTGATAGGGCAACACAGAAGGAATTGCCCCTAAGTCTTTTTAGACCGCACACATTTGTGTTCTTGAACCTGAAAAACATAAAAAATGATATATCACATGCTCGCATTTGGTAAATTAATTTTTTTTAAAAATTACACCTTAGATAAGCCGTCATCTTCGATATCTCAAAATGTTTAAAGGTGCCAGAATGGCATCAACCGGATTCTTAAGCTAGACCTACTAAAGTGCCGATAACCATAAAAAACCTCTACTATATCTTACTTCCACCTTCATTGACACCTTGACTATTAGAACTTACCAACTGTTATATTTTAGTTATTTTGGATTTGGATATTTTGGACTATTGGATCATTTTGCTATTATTTGGTATACGACTTTTGGTTATTGAATTTGCCCTGACTTTGCACTTTACCACTGAGAAACCTATTAATTATAATTAGAAATCTCCCATCTGGATAATTTGAACATCTTATTTAACGTTGAGATTTCTGAAGATTACTACGTCCATCAAGGATCAACAAGGGAAACCTTCCAAATCTGGAGTTCCTGGGAAATCTCCAATTATTGTAGAAGTTAACTAATTCCTATATATATTATTTTGTTTTTCTTCATGTAAAATTGTTTAAATTTCACAATTGTTTCTCCTAGCGTTAGCTTATCAAACCCCTAGACCTTGATATTTATATTATTGTGAGACTTTTATTACCCTTAATTTTTTTGTATTGTCCTTTGCATATTTTATAATAAATTGTATTTTTTACTTATTCTTTTATTGTTAATGCTCTCACCATATAAGATTTGTAATATCTGGGACCCCATTTCTTTCACATGACTTTAGATCGTACTACCACCTCACTCACCTTCTCTAAATCCTTTAGATTACTTTGAGAATTGAGAATTTTTCAAAAATAAAAATATACTACAAGATGCAAGATCTCAATGGATTATACGATGTAATTAAAGTTGTCAATCCATCAACCAAATTAATCAAAACTATACAAAACAGATATCTGAGATTCCTTGCATTCAGATTAGTGGTGGATATTTTGAGGAATTTTTGCAAATATTTCCTTACTAAATCATTGTTTTTTATAAATCCATTCATTGTTTAAAGAAATACAATTGATAAGTTGAAATAGACTTTTTATTGGTGTTCACTCTGCACAATGATATTGAGTTAACAGCAGGTACGGACTAACCATCTCAATTAATGCATTTGATTGCTTATAAAAGAATATTTTAAATGATGAGTTAGATCTTGAATCGCATTTAAAAAATGTTTTGTAAAGGGCGAAGGCAATCAAATGAATGATTATTAATAATGTAATAAGATTATCAAGTCTATACTCGTGAAATCATAATTTTAAATGCGTCAAAAATTTGTAATAAAAAGGCAGAACCGCATGTAAAAAAAATAAGTTATCGGTGAAAATTTTAATACATTAAATTATAGCAAAGTTAATGATTAACAAAATATTCATTTATATTTTTTTAATATTTCATAGAACAGCTTTGTAAAGAAAAAGAAAATGAGCTATTTCGGTTTTTGCCATATATCTCCAGGACCAAACGGAATATATTTCAAAATATGAAACTTTTTCCACATTTAACCGACTTTGTAGTTCTGGTTTGCGAGATAGCCATATTCTTCAATATAACTAGTAGTCAACTTGTTCATGTTGTAAAATATTTGAAAAATGTGCAAATAGCTTAAAAAATATATCGTATTGATACAGGAGATTTTCGTGAATGCAAAAAAATTAGAACAATATAATATTTTGACGCAGGATTCAATAAGTATCTAAATTACGAGTATTTTTCAGATAAAGCCAAAAAATGTATTCAATGCGTGCCATATCCAAAGGCTGCTTCAAAATATTGTTTTACTAAATCTGTCAAGGAATCGAATTTTATTTTATTTTTGGCTCAATTTTCTTTTAATTCCCGTTTTCTCAATTTACAATGGGACATATTTTATGGGAATAAGTAAATTGTTTCTGCAACCATGTAAAAATGACATGTCATTTATGTACGGATGGATGAAAGAAGCGGTTCGGTTGAGTGAACTCCAGCAAGTTTTAAAGTTTTTTGTTTTATTTTTGGTTGAAACGAAGTGCAAGGAAAACAACGCCGGTGCGGTGTAACCTCCGAAAATAGGACCTTTTAAACTTTGTGAACAGTGATTTATAGAAAAGAGGATGGTCTGTATCGATTTGCAGTCAAATTTGTCAGGAATCCATTTACCTCGAAAAGTGGCAAATTACATTCCCTCTTCATCCACATAAAAAGTATTATTTATTTATATAAATCCAGTATATTGGAAAAATTGGCATTGTTGTAGGAAACACTTCTGCGATTTACTTTATTTCTTTATTTTCTTTATACTCTTTTATAAAAATACATATGCTGGCAAAACTTGTTTGAAAGAAAAAATAAACAACGTAGTAGTTGAAATCTTTAATGGTTTGTTATTATTATTTTGTATATTAAGTATTTATAAATAGTAATAAATTTAAAAATAGTAATAAACAATTAAAAAGTGCAACTGTACGTTGATTATTTTTTCTGTAAGAATTGTAGTGGCGAAATTTTGAATAAACACACACATAGTTAACGCATATGCAGACTATTTTAAAGAATCATATTTAGCAAATTAAAGTCCATTTGAGGAAAATTGTGAATTGAATGTAAATAGCGAACATCTCAAAATAACTCATTTCCTGAACTAGAAGTTTGGCATGCTTTGAAACCTATAAAACCTAAACTTACTACTGCACCTGATGGGACATATTGGGAAATTGTACACACATATTTGCGTATCCCCTTTCAGCTTTATTTAATCTATCTCTAAAAACATACATTTTTCTAACATCTGGAAATTTTTTAAAAAGGGAATTAAAACCGAAATTACTAATTATCGTCCTATAACCATAATTTGCAATTTTTGTAAAGTTCTGGATATTCTTTTACAAGACGATATTTTTTATTATGATGTCAAAAATTCCATTATCACACAAAAGCATGGATTCATGAAAGGGTCTATTGTAACAAATTTAGTACATTTTAGTCAGTATGTATGGAATCAGTCGATATGAAACTTCAAATTGATATCGCATATGCAGACTTTTCCAAGGTGTTTGATAGGCTCAACTACGGCATACTACTCCACAAGCTGGAAAAGTTTGGGCTCTAGGTAGATTTCATAAGTCTTGTTAAATCTTATCTCAACTACAAAATTCAATATGTTGCATACAGTGGCTTTAAATCTATCGAATTCGTATCATCCTCGGGTGTTCCACAAGGATCTATTTTAAGACCCTTGTCTTTTAATATTTTTCTAAAGATATAGGTGACAATTTGGACCTTGAGTACTTATGCTACGGGAACGACCTACAGATTTTCTACAGAATTGAATATGTATGCATAAAACTACAAAATGAGTTGCTATTGAACTCGGCAAAATGTAATGTATTATCATATGGTACGAATGTAAATCAATATGAATATCATTACAATATAAATGGCGACATCGTAGAGATACGGACAAGAATTGAAGACTTTGGAGTAAGTAATTATCCTTTTCAGAACACATGGACATTCTCACATAACCTAACTGTACGGACGATCTATTCCCTGTCCAGAAGTCTGTATCCACTGATGGCCAGGGGTAGCAGACTGAGCAGACAAAATAAAAAACTGTTGTATACGATAGTGGTTAGGCCGTCCATCACATACGCGGCGCCGGTGTGGTACAGCATACCGGGGCCACGACAAAAAAGTTCTAGAGAACAAATTTATGCTCCTCATCTTCAACTCTAGTAATTACACCTCCCTCTTCTTTGCGCACGTTGCAATGACATAACCCAAATAGCGGGCTACTTCCAGAAAATATTCCAAAAATTCTACCCTTTTAAACTGGGCGATAGTTTGTTTACCGCGAAAATTACACAAGTTAGACAGCATGATGCACCATTTCGGATCAAACACACCGAACCATACTAGACGTTACCAATCTTCCGGCAACCACTATAGCCAAACCTTCACCTACTATAACTTCCGCTTACCCTATCCGCCTTTACTGATATTTCATATCTCTGAATCTTTAAATCTTTCCTGTCCCCCCTTCCTTTCTGTTTGTTCATTTTGTCTCGTGTGTTTCATCTCTTTTTGTCTTTGCTTATGTTATCATTCTCTTTTTATACATTTTTTCACTCAACATTCCTAATAAAAACAACATTTCGATAAACCGCAGTTTAGGCAGACTTGCAGTACCTCATTTCGATGAAGGTGCCCCGTTTTAGATTTGGGTACCTGTGTCAGTAGCAAAATTAGTTCAGTGCAGTGCGACAGTTTTGAGTTTCTGTGTTTAGTTTTAAGCGTTGTAAAATTTTATTTAAAAATATTTTTAATTATATTGTCCTTTTTAATTTGTTTTAAGTAAGAGGAGTCAGGATTTCTCTCCCCATTTTTTTTTAGTTGAACCGGGACCGCCCCGCCCGGCCATGCTAAAATCTGTTTTGAATTTGAATTTGACACTCTCACGACGGAAGTATGTAAAACTTTGGGTTGTATCATTTGCAATTGTCATGAATTTGTGAACTTGACGAACCTAAAATCCTATATTTTTTTCCTAATTAGATTTAAACTAGAATACACCTCAATTATGGTAGTCATATAAACGCCCTCAACAAGGTGCAACGTCGTTTTCTAAAATACCTGAGTTTTATGTGCGATGGCGTCTACTCCCGACAGGATTCTCACAAGAGGAATTATTGAACAGATTTTCTATCGAAAGCCTTAACAAACGCAGGGAGAGTTTTTCTGTGATTCCTTCATAAATTAATCAATAATGTTATTAACTGTAGTGAAATACTTAGTTTGCTAAATTTTCACCTCTCTAGACTCTCATCTCGGCAGGCGGATTGTTTCCATCTCCCAACTCCGCAGACAAATATTCTAAAATATTCTCCAACGCGTCATATCTCTCACACGTACAATGTCTATCAATATAATTATGATATTTGTTGTAGTGAGGTAGGAAATATTTATCGTGGAGCCAAAAAGAGTACATAGTAGAGCAAGAAAATCAACAGCATTCTCGTCAAAGGATTTAGCTGTTATTTAATACTGAACCGTCACCTCGTTCTACCATAGAAATATATTAAATTTTATCCGTGTTTGCCTCCTACCAGAAATTAAAACCACGAGGACATTCTGTGTAATTGCCATAGTCGACCAAATGAGTTGAATGTGTGAACATGCCGCATTTATACCTAATAATTGTTTGACTGCTGTGAAATAGGCTGAGCTTTTATAGACGGTCAAATATTCGGGTAGCTCGTCATCCAGTGGCGCCACACATATATTTATATAATTATTTTTTATACAATAAATAAAAAAATAAATATAATTAATTTTTTTTACACTCAACTCAGCCACAAAGAAAAACTGGAGTTCTTTTAAGAAAATTTGTAATGGCGGGCATAATTTTGTTTAGAAGTGGAATACCTCGAAATCTGACATCAAAAGTGTAGAATGTTTGATGTTTATAAAAATTTACACAAACTTCAACCATGCCAGTTGTTCTTATTGCCCAGCACGGACCAACGTGGAGGTGTGAGCATATCCCTTGTCAGGAAAGGCAATGGTGACAAGTTTGTTGATTAGGGAGTAACAGATTAAAAAAGAAAATAAATAAATAAACTTGCAAGTTAAAAATAAATAATTGTTCTAACAACATAAATAAACTTTATACATTCAAAATAATTTTCTTCTCCTTGTAGCTCAACTGAGAATTTTAGGATATGAAGTTCTACCACAACCGGGAACTGTTTCCATTTTTCACATTTAAAAATATTACGATATCGCACAATTAATATGCACATATACTTATTTCAGCTAAACCACTTACAGCATAAAATTTTAAGGCACTATGATACAACAAATACGTAATTTATGTACGAATTAATACCGCCCAATTCATAAACAACACACTGTACACAAATACCATTGGTTGTAAACTAAAATTATTAACGGGTACAACGCCATATGTCCAAAATACAAATATTTGCAACTGCGCGAGAGAAATATCAAGTGATGTGTTGTCAGATTTAAGCAAAATGGGTGAAAAATTTTTTTACTATATAGAGAATCCATAATATTTTAATTTAAGACATGGTAGCTCATGCACAATTAACACAATCCGAAGGCTTTAATTTTTTCGAAATATTATGGAATTTTCGAATTCGTAAATCCGCACGCCTCTAGCTCTACTATTTACTCTTTTCGGCCAGACTTATAGACAACAAACCAACTGAATATTCCGATTTATACGTATTTACTTGCATTTAGCTTTTGACTTTTTAATTTAATCCAATAAAGATATCTTTTTTTTTTATTCCAAACAGGATGATCTTTCAGGGTTGCTTAGAGACTGCCCCCTCAGTATCCAACCAAAAGATCACACTCGAACTCCTAGTATGATGTGCGCTATAGGCGTGGTTTCCTAAACATTTTTTTAGAGCAAAATAACCTTAATAAGAATTGTCTTGTAAACATGTTTTTACAAAAAAACATTATAAGGATAAGTTGTTCAGAATTTGATCCTCTTCAACTTTTATTAAGGTCATTTTGCTCTAAAAACATGTTGGAAATCACCCCTATAGCGCAAATCGTACAAGGAGTTCTAGTGTGATCTTTTGGTTGAATACTCAGGAGGCAGTCCCCAAGTAACCCTGAAAAAAAATCATCCTTTTTGGATTTTTTTTTTGCGGCCCCTATAAGCCGAGCACAACTTTATTGGACTAATTATAGTTATTGACATGTACCTATGTAATGGTATTTTTCTTTTTCTACGTTTTAACAGCACTTATGTGGTGCCTACGAGCAAATCTTATTTATTTTTGTTAACTGCGTTTATCAATTTTTATGTTCTGTACTTACTAGTAATTCTAGTATTTAGTTTTGCTTTTGTTGTAAACAATGAATTTGGTCCCATTCTCTAAACGATTCTTGTAATTTTTGGATGGTGGTAGTGGATGAAAATTAATAAATAAATTGTTGTAGGTATAGATAAAAGAAACTATAGGTTCTATTTCTGTTCACTTTAAAAAACACTGATATGTCTTGTCAAACATTTAGTTAACGAGTTTATAAAAAAATCTTGGTATATTTTTAACATGAAATCCATTTAATGGAGAGACTGAAATTAAAAACCAAGATGAATTTTTATTAACATAAATAAATATCCAATAGTGACTTCATATTGCACCAAGTGATGTCAAGCTTTAAAAACAAACATGTCAAATTTTATGACTGGCTTAAAACAGACTGCTTCGTTTGGAAATAAAATAGCGCATATAAAATAAGTTTGTTTCGAAGAACATGAAATCATCCTGTCTGCTTGTCATGCAGACGACTCATGTAGGTATCAATAATTTAAATGTATTATTTTATATTACTTATCTATGTTCAGGAAATGCATATTATATTTGTTTTATAACCATGATAAAATATTAAAGTTAATGAAAGCCTGAAAATGCAAGTCAGAATAGTCGAAGTATTGTTATGAATATTATATATTTATTGCTTTGATAACTATTATTATTCAATTTAATTCAGCATTGAGTTAGACATTTTATTTCTAAAATAACAGTCAAACTTTTATAATAATAATAATAATAATCTTCATTGATCTTGTACACTATATACATAAATAGGACACGTCAAATCAAGAGACCCGGTCGGGTTTCGCAGTTAATCTCTCTCCCATGCGAAAGCGAAACGAGACCGGGGTTCATATACAGCAAGATGTTGCTTTCTGCACCATCTGGATATTTCTTTTATAAAAAAAAAAACATAATCATTTAACATTCGTAATTACATGCGAAATGAATTTATCGTTTCATCTCACAACTAAATACCTGTCTTTAATTTGTGATCTTATTACGGCATTGCTATTGATGTTTGAATTTTGAGTTCTGTCATTCCTGTTATAAAAGTATCGGAAGTGATGGTCGGTCAACGGATACGGAAGTTAAGACGCTTAAATCAAACAGTGGATAAATTTGTGGATAAATAAATAAATACATCAAGTGAATGTTTCTTTTTTAAATGCGTTGTTTATCGTTTCATCTATCAAATAAATATGTGTGTCTTTAACTTGTCATCTTATTACGGTATGCCTATTGGTGTATGAATTTTGAGATCTGTCAAAATAATACGATGTATTAATCACATTTGTGCAGCTTTGATTTCGGATTTTTGGCTCAATTAAACACCAAAATACGAATTGTGTTAACTTTAAAAATATTCAAAATAATAAATTTGTCATTACCTGAAGTTAAAAATGGAAATGTTTAATCGCAAAAATACATTGAGTGTCGTATCGGATACGTGTCGGATAGGTTGTGAAAAAGATGTTTTCTAAATATTATACATATTGTTTTACAGATTTTTAGGGAACCGTCGGTAGAGTTTATGTTTGCACGGGACATTTACGTAAGTGCGTGAGTGTAAATGTTCAGTTCTTTTTATATTGCCAATCCCAATGGAAAATACATTTTTTAATACATAATGCTAGCCAAAAGCAAAATATTGCAGGTTATAAATTGTTGAAATCATGTACAGTTAATGTTTAAACATTGTTTTCATAACAATACAATCAACAATCTGAAACTGGATGCTGGATTCCACAGTTGGAATCTAATACGGGACTTGTTGAAGAAAAACTTTATTTTCCAATTGTAGGTAAATAATTGATTACTTTACTTGAATTTCTATTTTGCCTTCACTTCTAGTAGTACTAGTGTAGTAGAGGTACCTTTTTTGTTAGCTGGGACACCCATTGAATTATGCAAGAAAAGCAGTAGCACAAAACACATTCCATATATAATAGAGAAAATTAAGTCTACTAGTGATATAAATATACTATAAGTTTACAGTAGAGTCAAGCTCAGATTTACGGTGCACTCAAAAAGGTAATAAAAACTTTACGACCTCATTAATATGCCGGTAAACTAGTTGCAAAAGTAATTGTGCCCAGGCACCCACTTGAAAAATTTAGATCAGCAACTCAGTCGTTCAATTTTAATAGCGCGTTACGGTCTATTATTATTAATATGTACCATTCTAATACATACGAATTTTAAGTTCGGCTCTGTACTATTTCACTCGCAAGTTGACTCGCTTACCTTTATAAGTTGTGCGTCATCTTGTTTGATGACACCGTGCTGCATGGTCCAACGGCGATAATAATGAGGTCGTAAAGTTTTTGTTGCCTTTTTTGAGTGCACTGTATATCTGAGCTCGACTATAATTGAATAGGCACATTTGGACAAACATGTAATTTCACAAATTTACAGATATAAAACAGAATAATAATACGTTTAATATTATATATTATCGTCAAAATATCCCTTTACACTATAATAGCATTTACTAGCTAATACATTTTTTACTGCAGGTTTAAATGCAGTATGACTTTGTTTAGTATGAATTTCTTTTTGCAACTTATTGAATAATTTGATGCCTATATTCTTAGGAGTTTTAAAATGATGATGGTGATCACAACCTTTTGGTTGAATAGTAAAACCAGTTGTTGTTGCCTGTTTATTTCCCTTTTTGTTATAATGGCAAATAAGCGAAATAACAAATGCGTACGACTAGCTGGTTTAAGCCGGAGCAAAGAGTCGTAGGTTCAAAGAACTTTCAAGAGAGGAACTTACTCTTTTATGTGTACGGTATAGAAAACAAATTTTGTTTTGTTTGGGGAAAAAAGACAATGAAATATTGATGTTAAGTGGGCACCATCTATAGTAAACAATGCGCAGATTTGGCTCTTTTTCTCTGAAAACCAGTCTCCTATAGATGAGACTGAAATTTGTTGGTAATAATTGTTGGAATATGAATTTAAAATAATTAAAATTTACATCAATTTAAGAAGTAATTTTGAAAAATTAAAATTTAAAAGTAAATCTTAAAATGAAGTGTAAATTTATTGAAATACAAAGAAAAGGGAATTTAATTTAAAAAAAATAACAGTAGAATGCAGGTTTTTACGACCGTTGTCTAATAAAGTAGTTTCTTCCGGGTCTTGCCGTAGTCGTCGAACTTGACTTAAAAAAAATAACAGTTGAAAATATAATACAAATGCCCTATGATCGCAAAATGGATGTATAGCTGGAACGTCCTGATATAGCAATCCAGGTTGTAGAATAGCTTCTATTATATTATTGTCGGTTCTTGGTTATTTCGATAACCATCAGGTATTAATTAATAATAATTAAGCCTCTTAGCATAAACCAAAACAATAAGATCAAACCTAACCAAAATGAAATAATATATTTAATATTCTTATGAAAGTAAATAGGTGGAACGCTAGGCAATTATGTAATTGTTAGACAATTAAATAGAATTGTTAAATAAACTTGAATAATTACCAAAAGTTGCTAATAATGCTCAGGAAAGTTGCTAATTGCGAATTAAATTGCCAAAAGAAATAGAAATAAATATTTTATTACCATGTGGGGTCACATGTAGAATTTTAGTTACATAAAATTACAGAAATTGAATCCAATTTAATAAAATAATGAAAAATTATTGAAAGTGAAATAATTAATAAATAAAATTACCTATATGGTGTTCAAACACAAAGGGATGTGGATTACGAATGTAATTACTATTACTCGAGGATCTCACAATCGAAAAGTTCGTATAGGTATCAATATGTTCAGATTTGGAAGGCAAATGGCCACTTCGGATGATTAATTAATAAACTTTTTTATATCACAATTTAAATTGCGGTACCAATGTATAAACTAAAAATACCTATATATATATATATATATATATATATATATATATATATATATATATTGCTAAAAACAATTAATGTAAAATTTACTAGCGTCTTGTCATCTGTTTATGAGAGACTTAATTAATTTGGAAGAGCACAATCGGATTCTTTTCCAGTTACACTTCTATTGACAATTAAATTATAGAACTGGTTGAATCGATTAAAGGAATCTTTAATCCGTAAAAATTGCACACATAACCAAAAAAGTAGGAACTGTTCAAATAAAGAAAATTGTTTTGAAACTGTATTGTGATGATCTAGTAAATACATTACTTTCATAACAGGTGCCTCTGGTAAGGAAAATAAAACCAAGGGCGATCTAGGATGAAGTCATAGACTATAGAAAAAAAAACAATAGGCGCCGCAGGCGAAAATTTTGCATTTTTCAAGGTCAAAGCCTAAAATGAAAAGTTAGAAATCACCTTAGTGCGAAGTTAAATTGAAGGAAACGGGACTGTTCCAAATAAAATTTAATTATTCAGAAAATTTAATGAGAGGTCAAAAAACATTCATTAAAATATGATACCTACATACTAATAATTAAAGGACTTTAACACATTTGTTGTTGATCACGCAATTAATCGACGAAACGAAAACACACTGATGCAACCAGCAACTTCTTATCCAGTGCACCTAGAATTCTTCTTCCTAGTTTCGATGGCCTCTTGCTCCAAAGGCACTCAGCCAATCTACTTTTCTAATCGGCAACTCTGAGTAAGAGACAGACAAAGCAGAGTGAGAGGACTATACAGTCGCTGAAATTAACGTCTGAAGACGAAGGGAAATTAGCCCGAGGAAAATCGCAAGCTTTGTAAAAACTCTGTGAATCCTGGGCAACAACTAGATGTGGGGTAAATCACAAAAGATCTTTTAGGTCGAAGTGAAGTAAGGCTACTCAGAGCCGAGCTGAAACAATCTACAATACATTCGCTGAAGACTGGAATCAAGAAAGCGGTTTTGTCACTTGGTGGTATTGTCAGATTTATTTTTAAGTACCTATTCTGCTACTAAATAGGATCAAACGATTAACGAGTTTATCACCGTTTCCTCTTTATTTTGATAGTAGGCATTGCTTTGCTACTCTCATAACAGAGAGGATACGATGATAAACTCATTTTATGGTCTCATGATATTTTTAACATCTTTTCTTCAAAGATCTTATTATTATTATTTTTGTCATTATTGAGCATTGAGGGGGGGCTATAGCCCCGGTAGTCCCCTCATAGATCCGCCCTTGAAAATAATTACATATTATACAGAGTAAACAAAGTAAAAAAATAAAAATTTAAATTAATGTAAATTTTATACAGGCTTGGTAGAGACAAATGGTGATCTGAAGTTGTAACAGAAGTGTATTTAGTTTAAAAAGACATGACTGAGTTCCTAAGATACGAAAATAACTATATAAAATTTGTGAAGAAATTTAGCAGTTATACAAAGAAAATTCTGTTAGTTTGAAGTAGTCTCACTTACAAAAACTAAATCAAAATGCTATACAGATCGTGCTAAATATAAGTAACGTTACATAGAAACATCGATTTAAATATAATTATTTTCTAACTTATATGTTTCCTTTTGTACTGTATATGTTCTTTCACATATAATTTTTATAAATTTTATATTTATTTAAGTGTAAGAATAGATTATATGATCTAAACTTCGCCCTACATTGTTGATATTTAGTATCGCAATAAAGTCGTTTATTATTATTATTATTATTATATCGATGCAATTGTGATTATTCTTTAAAATAATGTATAAAAGTTTCAAAGGTTTTTGTTACCTCTTTAAAAGTTTTACAATATAATTTTATTAAATAAACGTAATAATATCATTAAATATACATTTAATACGTGGTGGGCAGTTAAAATCCCGTACGCTTAGAGTGGACGTTAAAATGGTTTTAAAGATTTTATCGTGCACTAACAGCGGAATTAAAACTTTGATAATTTTTCTCGGTGAAATAATCTTGGCATGGTAACAGTCGTAAAATAAATTCTAAACATATAGAGAAACCTCCAAGATATGTTACGGGAAAGGAACATCAAACGATTTCATAAATGGGAAAACTATTAGAATGCGCTATTTAAAATTTAACAAAGCCCAAAGGCAGTCCACATTTCACTCTGATACAAAACCATTTATTTATATTTTAAAAGTTTGTTTGGCCCTAGGCAACAATCTGTATACTGTACATTATTAAAATTATGCACACAGTTAGAGTTGTGCTGAACAAATAGCCTCAGCAAGAAGTCCAAAGTAGATGAAAAGCAAATACCTATCTGATTTACTTTAAATGTAAAACTTGGGCGGTATTGGACGCATATGATATGAAACCTCCTTATGAATAACAAACATCTAAACATTACACTACAGTCGAACACTATAGCGAAGACAACATTTGCCATTTTAAATTAAACAAGAAAGAGCTAGTAGTGGATTAGTAAAATGCCGCTGTGCTTCATCATATTCATTGATTATCTTCTGATGATGCTAACGTTGTTAGCGGAACATGCGTTGAGTAGTGGATTGGAATATAGTATTCAAATGTTGTGGCGTATTTTTAAAATTGTTTTAGACACCAAAGATGTTGATTTGTGAAAAATAGCTCTAATACGAAAACGCCCTCACCGCCAGAACCCGGATCCAACGTGGGGTTGTCTCCTTAAACAGGCCTATGCACTATAAAAAATATTGAAGGAACTTCTTAGAGGCTCATAGAAACATTTAGTAGCTCTTGGTCTATTCAATTTTAACAAAATATATAAGCCAACACAAAGTGGATAAATTATTACAAAAATAATAAAAGTGTAGTAAAGTAAAAATGTACCTACTACGACAGTCCAGTGTTCCATTATTTCCTATGAAAGGAAGTCGATTCATTGCCACCAATCAAGGTGCACAATGTGCGTTTCCAAATCAATTGAAAATAATGTCCTATAACTTCCGATGTAGTACGTCTTCAATGGGAAAACGCAAAATAAAATCTGATTGCAATAAGCCCCCAGCAGGCAGATTTCCAGTGTAGTGCGGTTGTGCTTCGCCAGCCGCAGACTAGTTTCGAGCTTGTTAACTTTCATCAGTGCGACATAAGCAAATGCACAACATCACTTCACTGGCCTTCTATAGTCATCAAATTACAGGCACGAGATGTCAACAACTTGCGAATAGCTCCATCTGGTGACGACTTATTGCAATCAAGTTGGCGACAAACTCGGACCAAGTATATATTTAACAAAATATATAAGCCAACACAAAGTGGATAAATTGTTACAAAAATAATACCTTACTACACTTTTATTATGAAAAGCGTGCTTCACGTAAAAATGCCGTTGGAAGGGGTTTTTATACATTCAATCACATTTTCGCTCTGCGGAGCGTTTTGTATGCCAAAATCTTGGAAACTCATCAAGGAGTGTAATTTTAGAAAGTGTAGTAAATGTCGCTGCACGGGAACATAATGTCGCCCCGACCACAAAATTTAGAAAGTATAACGAAAACCGACAAGTTATCCAGTCTCTAGTCAAAGTATTAGCGAAAATAGCCCTTAGCGTCGAGGGTGCCCTATCATTCTCTAGCACTCGATTTTGAAGGGAAAATGATGGGTTTTAGGCGTATTTGCCCTAAACCGGTCCCTCAGTGATTCGGTGTCAGAAAATTATAGTTACCATGTACTCAGATGTGCATGGGACCGCCTTGCCTGAACGTATGAATATGTAATTGCCACAATATAATTTAAAGTCGTTGCAATTCAAGCATTTTTAAGCTCCGAGGAGCGAACTAAATTAATATTGAACTGATAATACGTACATAGACAGGCAAACAGAAGCCCACCAAAATTATAAACATTGAACTTCTCTTGAATCTTTTTGTACAATCGTTAGCTTTAAACCGCACAGTGGATGGTAGTTGGTACATCATTCCGTTCCTCACTATGTGTTGTACACGGGCCAGACTGTAGTTTGTCAATACATTTTTCTTGAACGTTTTTGTAAAACATATTTTTTTTTAAAGATTTAATATATATTTTTGAACTTTATATTATCTTTTTCTTGTGTTTTCAAAATTCCTTTTCAGGTTTAAATTTAAGAAAGTGTTAGTATTAACTGTGTTAGATTTATAGTGTTACGACGTCCAATTGGTACCATCAGTGAAGCAGTTAAGCAAAAACGAACAGTAAGTATAGATTTCGTATTATTCTCCATCTAAAACAGTCGTGTTTTGAACCCTTCTTTGTGAACGTTTAAAATCCATTTTGGAAAGTATAATAAAAGTCCTTCAGATGTGTAAAGATGGATTGTTCACAGTTTCAGTGATGAATATGAAATCCTAAAAACTTACCGCCGATCGGTTGACGGCTTCACCCCCATTTTTGGGGTAAAGGGTTAAAAAAGATAGTCCTTCGTAAATAACTCGAAAACGATTGGGCCTAGGAAAAATATTTTAGACAAAAATTGAATAGACTAAATTTCTATAATATTTTTTTACAGATTAATCGTTTTTGCGATAATGCGTAAAAAGCATGCTTATGTTGAGTAACATCGTACTGTTTATCACGCCATCAAAAAGATACAGTACTGGGCGTATTTTTCTTTAAGTGGTATCTCCTGCAGGTCTAGAACTTTACATTTGTTATTTTTGGCGGGAGGACTGATGGAGTTGTCCAATTTTCAATTTTTTTCAAATTCTTCGTTAATAATTATTGTAGCTGTTGCCCTTGTGTTTTCATTGATTTCCTCCGATGTTTCTGGATCTATTAGGCCATCATCTTCTTCATCATTGTGAACAAAACATTTAAACAAGACTGTCCATGGTAGTTACCACAAATATTTGTGCATATCGATCCGATTTTTCGGCAACCACATGTCATTCTTCATCCTTTAGAGCAGTTGCATGCAATAAGGTTTAGAATGATTGCTTCTGGTGCCGCCTGCTGTGACGTAGGAATTGCCACTAGTTCGTTGTTTTGTTGGTGCTACAGTGGCGCAACTACGCTAAAGCCCCCCCCCCCCCAAAGCAGTACAGAGTTTCTACACTGGACAGCTATCACACCACAAACTATAATACCTTACTAGGTACCCAAATGAAAAAAAAAACTATTATCCGAACATACACAAACTATTGAAAACATTTTGTACCTTACCAATTTCTATTAGCACATACTGGAGTGTATAAAAGTCGAATATTGTAAATATTTTGCTATGCAACGAGGGTACTTCCTCTCACCGTTTTCGAGTATGCTGAACACGATGGTGTTGGTAGAATTTCTCTTTGGAATTGCACAATCCCCAAATGGCCAGAAACCATCACCAAAAGGGGTTAAACGCTTATCACATATTTTCCAACGGTGAAACTTAGCGTGCCCCCGTTTTCGAAGATGCTGAACACGGTGGTGATCCTGCAGGTTTCTTCCAACCCTCTCTAACTCCTCTACCAGCTAATGGACAATGGACATTCCCGAAAAAGCTAAATATCTTTTTTTTATATCACCAGCAAAATGCATGTAACGCCCGTTTTCAAGGATGCTGAACACAGTGGTGATGCTGAATGTTTTTTCTGACCCCCTCCAACCCCTCTAACTGCTAACAAAATACCCTGGAAAGGGGGTGAAAAACTTTTTTTATTTCACGGGTAAAATGTATATGCCGCCCGTTTTTGAGGTTGCTGAGCACGGTGGTGATGCTTAATGCTTTTTTTACCCCCTCTAACCTCACTGACGGCTTAACTCCGGATGGGGTGAAATTTTTTTTTTTTTAAATAGCAGCAAAATTCATATACCGCCCGTTTTCGAGGATGCTCAGCACGGTGGTGTTGATGACTGTTTTTTTGGCGAGAGTACATTCAAAGTTAAGCAGGTTCCCGAGAGTATAGCATCCCGCGCAGCTTCCACGCGTCTGTTCGCGCTAAGATATGGAGTAGCGGCAACCGCGCCTCTGCCTTTGCTCCAGCTTCTCCACGTGCATCAGTACCGCCATATCCTTAAATTTGTCCAGTAGGCTGCTCCGGACTCTTTACCAGAAGCTTAGTTTTTCTAAGGGTAAAAGAATTTGATAATTTATCATTTTTAGTGGCTGCTTGAAATCTTCAGAAAACGCAAGAACCAAACCAATCGAAATCTCACGTTGTAACTCGGTAGGTTTAACATGCAGTGTTTTTTTGTACAAATTGTCGGGGCGAGAATTGCCAAAATACTACAGTACAAGACGAAAATGACCTCCCTGAAACTGAATGTAACGAGACTGAAGATGATATTGACCAAATCGTATTAAATTTTGTACCGGAAATTCACATCAGCGATTCTCGCATGGACACGGCTGATGACGCCGGTGACGTTGATGTTTGTGATGTCCATTTCGAAGAATATCAACTAAGTTAAGTTAAATTAATGTAGATAAGATATGAATGAAAAGAATAAATGTATTGTAAGCATCTTCTATCTTTATGTATAACGTCTATTATTTTTCATGTAAGGAAAGCGACTGAAACAATTTAGTTAAGCTTATTTGTATGCGTCAATATACATTTCTCTATAATTTTTTGTAATAAAATAAATTGTACGTATCAATGATTCAATAGACCGATTATCTTTTTCAGCTAAGGAGTAAAGAAAGACAATACTTATAATCACGAAGAGAGCCATGATTATTTTTCCCATTCTCAGCAGCTTCGAAATCGGGAACTATATACATTTTGCCGGTTATTATATATATTGTTACGTTTGAAACATATGATTATTATATTTTTTTAAATCAAAATCATTTGTTTACGAACAACAAAATTATTTTTAACGCAGGTACACACTTTTTCTCAGGAACTGAATGTCGGTTCTATTTCCTCACTGGGATTATTTCAAATGTTTTCTTTTTTGATATTAATGATATTAATACTGAATATTCTATTTTTATAGTAACAATCCGTTACTAAGCACATGTATGCAAATAACTCAAAATTTTTGTTGAATTTCATATATAAACATATTTATTAGATTAGAAAAAACCACAAGCATATATCCAAAATTATTACAAAACACTATTCTCTACCTAACCGATTCTACCTTATACTAAGAAACATGGAGACAAAAATACGTCCAACACCACTGTTAATTTGGGAAACAAACACCAAACAATAAATCATAACAATTGTAATTGTTTGATTTTTTTTTATAAATCAAAATCAAATAATTTGTTTATAAAACACTCACGATATTGTATCCGTCAGAACAGTCCTCTCCTTCTATTCCTAGAACTACACAATAATTGTCTGTAACTCCACGATAAACCTGCTTGCTTCTAACAGAAATCCTTTTAATTGACCTTCTGCTTAAATTGTCTGTGTTTGTTTATAACTATTACAAAAATTACCTTTTTGTGACGAAATCAAAGTGAGACTTGTCTTCTTTATACTACTTCCAATTAAGCTTACCGCCACTATAACTCCTCAGCTCTGTTTTATACCCTCAATTCCTTATTATTCAGATTCAATCTTGTCAATTCTTTTTTTTTACTTGTTAGAACAAAATTATTCTCTCTTCACTTTATTTATGTTTCAATCACAACCATTTTTTTTAAATACATACAATATTTCTATTTAATTTGGATACTGATAATTATTATTTCATATTCCCTACATGCACTTAGATCACTTCAAATTGCTATTTGTAATTTTTTTATGATTAAAATATTATTGAATACCAAAGGGGGTCAGACAGAATAGTGGACATTACCACCGTGTTGAGCATCCTCGAAAATAAGGGTACGCTAAGTTTCACCGGTGGAAAAGATGTGATAAACGTTTAATCACTTTTGGGGATAGTCTTTGGCCGTTTCTGGGGTTGCGCAACTCCACTGGCAGCATCCTCGAAAACGGGGGGAGGAGGTCCTCTCGTTGTATAGCAAAATATTTACTAGTTTGTCCGACTCACACACTCCACTAACAGTGGAACACCCATTTTCAACCTGGAAAAGACCCAAAACCTAGTTAATAAATACAATGAAAGAAAAAAGATTAAACAGCCTAGCACGTTTAAAAATTCATGGAGAAATATTGGTTACAATCGATGAAGTGAGTCACGAACTTCAATTCCCAGGTTCACGTCGACTTGATTCCAACTTATGAAATTTGCAAGTCATATACGTTTATTCAAATAAATAAGTAAAGTTTTGTTTTTATCTAGAGATTAATATTCAGCCCTCCCCAGAATGAAATCCTGGTTGCCACCGTGTCGCTACCCCACAAGTCGTTGTTGCACTATTGCTGTATCTGGTGGTACACTCGGTAAGAGTGCTCTGAATTACTGCTACCATTGGTTGTAATTGAGCTATGTTTTTTTTTCCTTATGGCATTCGGGCGGTTGTCCCACAGCCAGGCACTAAATTGTTAAATAATTAAATAACCTATTTCTAATCTATTCGATAAAATAAACATTATTTTGTGATACAAGAGGAAGTACTTCTCGCCCAGGGGTCGATCAGGGCATTTTTAACGGTTAAGTTAGGTAAGTAAACAATAGGGCAGACACATAGGCAACAAGACCAAACCTACTCTAAATATTAATTTTTGTTTTATTAATGAATAAAATTAAGTAATCCACTACAGATTTATTATTTAATGCTAGAAGATGGAGAAGGTTAAATGGAGCTTCTATTTTGAGTTTTATTAAGTTCTTATACAACTCGCTTGTTTGATGAGAGTATTTTTGGCAATTGAAGAAAATATGATCTAAATTTCCTACTTCATTGCACTGCTCGCAAAGATTTGATGCCACTATTCCTATTTTATGTAGATGATATGGATAACACCCATGTCCAAATTTAAGTCTGCTTAATATGCGTTATGTTTTTTCTTGAGTAATTGACATTATTGTACCAATGTTCTTTTGGAATTACTTGTTGAATAAGTGTATAGCGTGTTGGGTTAGCGAAACAATATTCCTTCCATTGATGAGACCACTGTTTTTTTAATAGACTTTTACATTTACCAATAGCATCCTCTAGACATAGTATGTTATGTAAGGGTATTCCTGATGCGATACTGTCTTTAGCTAATTGATCAACTTTTTCGTTATTCTCAAGGCCAATATGAGCCTTCACCCAGACGAATTTAATTATGTAATTTCTTTCAGTCAACTTGTTTAATACTGATTTTATGTTTAGAATATAGGGGTTGCTGAATGGAGAATTGATAGTAATGCTATTTTTGATGCATGTTAAGACAGACAGTGAATCAGACAGAATTAATGCTTTTCGACAATCATGATGTTCAATATATTCTAAAGCTTTAATTATGCCCATTGACTTGGCAGAATATATTGATGTAGCTTGAATTGAGCTATGTTAAAGTTACTTATTTTACCTATTTTTAGTTTTTATACAGATTCCCCAGATTTTCTTCTAACGGTACTGGGCTGTGTACCATGGAAGTCAAACCATATAATATATAATTTATGTAAGAAAAACCCTTTATTTTTCACCAATGAATTCGTTTCCATATTTGTTCCCAAAATCTCTTCAAAGATGCATATATTTAAATCAATACTTGTATATAAGCTATATAAGGTGATCTTAGCAAAAATTATTGTCTTTTTAGTATATCAAAACTTCTCATTTTTTAAAAATAAACATAAACGATTTATATAGTAATAAATATGGTCTCGAAATTATACACGAGATGCTATAAGAATACACATATAAAATAATATGCGCATATAAATGTAAATGTATTTATTATTACTAATAAACATATAAAGTTGAAGAACCGCTATGATTTCTCCAAGAATAACAAGTTTAGATATAACTTTATATTCGGAATTATGATAATTTTATTTAAATTATGTATTAAATAATACAGACTTTTATGAGAATGTTTACAATATTTTCTCACATAATTTTTTAAAATATATTTACTCCAGTTTTCGCAACGAATCGTAACGAAAGCGCGGTTGGATTATCATAACCAGATTTTATTCTTATGTTTCCTTTAATCATTTATATTTAGAAATTTATATTTCTTATAGGATATTCTAATGAGGAAAATAAATAAAACGAAATTTGTTTTTATTATTTAAACTGGAAACAAACCCTAATTACGCTATATCGGCTTTGAAAACCAAGAGTTTAATGCCAACTCTAGCAATAGTGGACAATATAGTTAAAAGTCAAAATAAAGTAAATATTTATGCGGGGAGAAATTTTGCCGAAATCTGAAGTACACATATAAAGTATGACTGTGTTGTCAATGGCTCGCAAAATTTCATACGTTATTTTACTCAGTGGTGTAAAAGCCTTTTAAAAAGGACCTCGCTCGGAAAATGACCCTAGGTTAAATTGCACCAAATTTTAGTATGTTATAGGTCTTGGCCTCTTGAACAATAATTGTACTGAGCATAACGGTCAAAAGTCAATATAGCGCAAGCCACTGCTAGTCGAAGGCAGAATCATTAAGAGCGCTCCGGATATAAGCCGGAAAGACTGTGCAAATTACTCTCATATAAATCATTATTTTAAAAAACGGCTTTCACTAAAAGACATTAAAAACATGTTACAATGTGGGACGATGAGAGAAAAAAAAGTATATATAAAAAAATATTTTTTTCTTCTTCTATTATAGATTTGCAAAAATAATTTTTATCGTCCCGCATAGGTATCATTAAAACAAACATTTTCCCTTTTGTAGAACTAAAATAAAATTAGCCCTAATGTCCTCAAATGCACAGAGAAATTTAAAGATTAGGTATAATAAATTTGTCCAATGTCATATTCTACTACATCTCTATCTCTCGCCTTCCAAGCACACCGTACATTCAGCTGCGTCATTTTATTGACGTGAGGTCATTTACAATTAAAATTGGAAGCATGGATGACTAATACACTCCGACCAACTCTTAAGTGAGAAACCAAAGAACTATTAATTTCTGTCTGTCGGTCTGTAACTTTTTTTGTGCGCAAGTTACTCTGAAACCGTATATGATATTGACTTGAAAGTTGGTACACTATGTATTGTGACGAGATCTGGATCTAAATTATATTTTGATCTAATTCCGTTGAAGGGTTCGGAGGTAAATGGAGTAAATAGGCAAAGCAAGCAGGTAAGAATCCATAGAATTGAAATTTAGAGCATATACGAATAGTCAAGGTCTCAAACCCCCAATACGACCCCCACACTATTATGAAAGGGAGTAAAAAAAATTTAAATGTGATTTAGTGTTGTCTACCCCCTCTACCCCCTATTATTAAAGAGAGTAATACATTAAATTGGGATTTAGTGTGTGTACGAGAACCAAGGGCCTTTAAAATTTATTTTGGCATTAGCCACTGCCATTACCACCCCCACCCTATTGGTTAAGGAAATAAAAAATTAAATTGGGATTTAGTGGGTATACGAGAACCAAGGGCATCTAAATTTTTGTTTACATTAGCCTCCACCTCTACCACCCCCACTCTATTATTAAAGGGAATAAAATATTACGTTGGAATTTAGTGTGTATAGGGCTACAAAATCTGGATGTGGAAGTAGTAATTCCTTGGGCAGCGGATTTTTTAAAGATACATTCTGTCGAAGTGTTTCCCCTATCTCGTTCGCACATGACATCACTTACAGCACTTATTGGTTTACTTATATATTATGTTAGGGCGTCTTCTGAGAATTGCGACTGTCGCCGGCGACAGACCGTTTAAGCTAATAGGAATCAAGACTTTGAATACGTCACCGAAAATCTTGATTCGCATTGGCTTACATGATCTCTCGCCTGCGACAGTCGTAGTTCTCAGAAGATGCCTTTAGCTGTGCTTTTTTCGACCATTGTGAATTTGTTTATGATTACAGTTAAATACCTAGTTGATGTTGTGAGTGATAGTTCATCTTTTTTTGCAGTGTCATCGTGCAACAGCTCAGATTCAGATTTAAGAGTCTTTTATTCCGCTATTTTACTACCAGTTCGCATTTAACATATGAATGAGAAGAACGCTGCAGAATGGGGCAGCCACACCTATTAAACCTTACATCCAAACGCTGTGAAAGTGGTACGAAAAATTATAGAAACATAGTTGTAGAGAATTAAATTTTCTACAAAAAATCAATGAGGGCATATATCTATCTTTTGCACGTCCAAAGGAAGCGTGCAATGTATGACATCGTAAAAGTCATCGAATTAAAATGCATTTATTACCAAAACGATAAAAGATACGTATATGCCGTTACTTACTTTTTAGTGTGAAATTTCATTCTCTGCGAGTTTTTTTTTAACGTCTTGTGCCATTATCCAAGCATTTTCATTTTAATGTGAACTTTACGTTTTATATCTGTGAAAAACATTAAATGACATTTTATTTATTTCATTAAATACATATTGTGAGAGGATAACCTTTTTTCGACTTTCAGCATTTATACAGAATTCTAAAATATTTTATTGTGATTTTCACAGTTGAAATATTCGTTAGTAAATTACAAGCAAGGCGAATATAACGAAATATTGAAAGAGATATTTGAGTAATTTTTATCAAACAACATTTTTGAAATCTTGATTCATTATTCTTAAATAAAATAAAAACTTCGTTGTGTGAGAGAATATCTCCAAATGTGCTCATCATTCTCGCTGGAACCATTACTACTGCAATTAAAATCACCTACAATCTAGGATCTAGGATTTGATGATCATATATTCCCCATCGCCGAAAGAGAACTGATGTCAGTTTTTGGGTCTTATTTGATGTTTCAATATCTCTAATTTTCTGGGCCGTGGTGGTATTTTTTAGTAATTCCATGATAGCCATGATAGCCACATCAAATTTTTTTTGAGAGGAATTCACAAATATTGCTATACAGGGTGTTGCATCATGAGAGGGACATAGCTTAATAGGAGGTAGAGAACATCAGTGGTAACCGGAACCTCCCATAGAAATGTCTCATTGGGCCTTCATTACGAAGTTACAGGGTGTTAAATAATTTTTGGCCAAACCTGTTTTTTGTCATAACTTTGACAGGGAATGAAATAATGGATTCATATTTGGTACGGCTAATGTACTAACGAGCCCCAAGAGGTACATGTATAAAAAAATATATATCCAGGTCCGGACTCACTATAATTTGTTTCTTCTTTGCATCAATAAAACATCACCCTGTATATATTTTTTTGAAATTTCGATACGATATTCGAAAAGAGCAAGAAAAAACAAACAAAATGGCCTATTTCATTTTTTTGTTGCACCTTCGTGGTTATTTAAATACGTTGTTGAATGTGCAAGAAAATGGATTACAGAATCCTATTAAATGAGAGGCACGTGAAATAAATAGTTTTATAACTAAAATTTGCAAAAATTCTATTGAGCCTAGGTGGTCTGGGTGAATCCTAATTCCGGCACGTTTTAAAGGTCCATTTTTGTAAAAAACTGTGGTCCTAATAAGTAATCGGGTATGAAATAACAAAATTTTTAATCAATCACAGTAGGCTTGTTCAAAGTGACAGATAATAAAAAGAAATCTCCTAAACAGTTGAATAATTGTTTGTTAGTAATTTCATGTGTCAATAATCCGCATTTAGTTAGTGAAAACTTGTGAAAATATTTTAACTATGCCAGTAACATTTACAAACGTGGAATATGCTGACATAATATTCATCTATGGTTTCTGTACTGGAAATGGTAGGTCGGCGGAAAGAGAATATCGGCTGCGTTTTCCTGGTCGTCGATGCCCTAATCATAAAACCTTTAGTACAGTGTTCCAGTATGCAAGACAACACGGAAAGTTTCCTACTTCTGCAGTTGTGGAGCGTGTTTTACAACAAGGTGTGCAGGAACAAAACAATATTATAAACGTAGTTCAAGAAAACCCAAATATGAGCACTAGACGAATCAGTTTGGCAACTGGTATTCCTCATTGGCGAGTATGGAGAACCCTAAAAAGAGAACGTTACCATCCATATCATATCCAGCAGGTACAGCGTCTTCAACAAGGCGACGATATCCCCCGCCTGGCATTTTGTCATTGGTTGTCTAACCATCGCCCAGTCATTTACAGAACCTTATTTACGGATGAGGCACAATTTACAAGGGATGGAGTAAACAATTCACGAAATAATCATAAATGGGCACAGGAAAACCCACATGCGGTACGCCAACGCCGTTCGCAACACAGGTTTTCTGTAAATGTTTGGGTCGGACTTGTGAATAGACATTTGATAGGGCCACATTTTTTTGAAGAAAGATTGAATGGTGAAATTTACTTTGATTTTCTTCAAAACATTTTACCGAATATGTTAGAAAATATCGGTATAAGAGGCATGTTGTTTCAGCATGATGGGGCCCCACCACATTTTAACCTTCAAGTAAGAGAACACTTAAACAATGTGTATCCTAATAGATGGATTGGACGCGGGGGTCCACATGAATGGCCACCAAGATCTCCTGATTGTAACCCTTGTGATTACTTTTTATGGGGCCACTTAAAAAACGAGGTTTATAGCATTGAAATTGAAAGTAGACAACATTTAATCCAGCGCATCGTTACAACCTGCGACGAAATACGGAATAATCCAGAAATGATACGTCGAGCAATTGGTGACCTTTCTAAACGCGCAAGAAAATGCACAGAATGTGGGGGAGGACATTTTGAAAATTTACTTTAGTGTCAATTACGTTTTATTTTTAAACACATTTAGTTATTGTTTTGTTATTTATTGTTAATTGAATGGAAAATATTTTATTTATTTAGATTTTAGTTTGTTCTCTTTTCCAATTTTTATTAAGTATAAAATGTTGATGATTTTCTTGATCAAAGTAACTGGTTGCTTAGGCCTAAATGGTTTAAATTATCTGTCACTTTTATTCTTTGAACAAGCCTACTGTGATTGATTAAAAATTTTGTTATTTCATACCCGATTACTTATTAGGACACAGTTTTTTACCAAAATGGACCTTTAAAACGTGCCGGAATTAGGATTCACCCAGACCACCTAGGCTCAATAGAATTTTTGCAAATTTTAGTTATAAAACTATTTATTTCACGTGCCTCTCATTTAATAGGGTTCTGTAGTCCATTTTCTTGCACATTTAACAACGTATTTAAATAACCACGAAGGTGTAACAAAAAAATGAAATAGGCCATTTTGTTTGTTTTTTCTTGCTCTTTTCGAATATCGTATCGAAATTTCAAAAAAATATATACAGGGTGATGTTTTATTGATGCAAAGAAGAAACATAAATTACAGTGAGTCCGGACCTGGATATATTTTTTTTATACATATACCTCTTGGGACTCGTTAGTACATTAGCCGTACCAAATATGAATCCGATATTTCATTCCCTGTCAAAGTTATAACAAAAAACAGGTTTGGCCAAAAATTATTTAACACCCTGTAACTTCGTAATGAAGGCCCAATGAGACATTTCTATGGGAGGTTCCGGTTACCACTGATGTTCTCTACCTCCTATTAAGCTATGTCCCTCTCATGATGCAACACCCTGTATAGGTACAATTTTCTAATTGTGCATACTTGGAATATTTTTTTTCATACTGTATCAATTATTTCGAAGATGGGTCCTTCAGTATATCATGTGTGGATGATACAAAACTTTTCCTCGGCATCTATTTTAAATTACAGCTACCAAATACGCTAACCTAAAAAATGCAGAAAAGTGTAAAGGAAAAAGTGTTCGTCATCAATTTAAAGCAAAAAAACAACCAGAATTATCTGTGCGGAACTTGAGATTGTGAATATTTGCCGAAATATTACTGATAAATATCTAAGTATTAAGTAAACTCCATATTATATATTTTCTTAATCTTCTTTGAAAAGTGCAACTTTATGTTTCTGAGTATTTTTGGAAATTCGAATAGATTTTCATCTTAGATCATGGTTAAAATTCATGTATAACCAGTAAAAACAGTACTTTTATACGTTTAAATGAAATTTTCTCAAAAACTAATAGAATTAAGAGCAGTTGTCTGTAGGGCACTTTCCAACACCTGATTACTTAAATACATAATTCGGCACGTTTAAGCCCAAGATCAAGAAAGCTCGCAAGATAATAATCGTCTGTACTTTCCAATATTTAGTTACTTAAATACATGATTTGTAATATCTGCACATTTAAACCCAAGATCAAAGAAGCCGGCAGGGTAATAAACGTCTACGTCAGGCGACCGAGATTAAGGTAGGAAAATCCTGCACATTACTAATCCCTGGTACGCTTGTACCTGTGTAAGCAAACAACAATTTTATTTCAAACTCCAGAGGCTTCATTTCGCATCCGCAAATTTAAGCAATTAGAATTGGAAATTTGGAATTGGTTGGGAGGGTGGGTAAAGAAAAATATTACACCACAGCACTTAGGCCCCTTGTAATTTCTCGCTGTAGGCAGATCCTCGCCTAGGCCTGCAACCAACCTAATTTTGTGAAGTAGGCGGTGATGCTGCCTAGGGGCCAAAGTAGGTCAACGTTCTCCCAATGTGGATTCTCTGATTGATGAGACGGCTGAACAGTCATAGAGTACATGTTGGATCGTCTCATCTTTCTTTTCACAACCTCTGCAGAGAGGTGTTTCGCTTAATCTCATATTCTGTAGATGACGGAAGAGTATCCAATCTGGATTCCCGTTATACAATGTAGGTTTTTTCTGGACATTGCCAGGTACCCTTGTTGTGATATTTTAGTAATTCCCTAGCAAGCTGACAGCTGCTTATTATTAGTCAGATGTTGAGAGATGTTGAAGTGGCTGGATATTGATATGCATTGGAACGTAGATGGCAATTGTAAACTCCACTTTGTTAAAATTTTGCTAAATAAGTAACTCCTTCTGAAATACGCTTTTATTGGTTACATGCGCAACATTGTATAATGATAAAGATTATTTATCAGCAGTCACATCGATGATCTCACTACATAAGTCTTCTACCACTGAACGTTTCTAAGTGAGGCACTTATGTATAAAAATAATTTTAAAAAACTTTTGCGTTATGCGGGTAAATACATTCCGAACTGAACATAGGATTATGTTATGGATAAATTCGCTCTAAAAAATGAATTTGGTAAGAGATAGGGATAGATCTTGGCTATGTAACATTAATATAAAAACAACTCTGATAGTAACACATTCATTTATGTACTTTTCCGGTTGTTTGCACCTCATAATAAAAATGTTCAATAAAGCTCTGAAACCACATGTAAGCGATTTCTATCGGCCAGTTATCCCGGGGGTCGCTGTAAGCGAGCTATTCATTTAATTTAACACAAGTTTAATGATTAAATAGATGGTATATCTGCAAAATTTGAAGATTTATACTGCTATAAACATATCCAGATAAAAGCCCTGCCTTTTCCACCGCCACAAAGGTCGTTTTTTGTTCTTTTTAAAGTCTTTTTGCCGTTTCAGTAGCGAACAAACTCTAACAATAGAGCTACAAATTATCAATGGCAAGAAAGTGGCCGGCTGGTTTTCTATTTCTTATTCGTTTCGCTTGAATTCAATAGTGAATTATGGTCTGTCCCTAGAAATTAAACATTGAAAATTGAATCTCGCTACATGTACATACGTCACACAGTGGGGTATTTTTAAAAAAACCTGACCAAGTTATTAATAAGACGGACATTTTATTTTAAATAGTACATTATGGTTACTGCAAAAAAGATTTAAAATAATTATTAATAATAATAATTTGCCCAACAGGATAATCCCAATTACAGGACAACGTATAAAAGTGTACATATATAAAAGTATATAAGTGTATAAATTAATGTTGAATATAAGTAAAAATTAAAAGAAAATGAACTTATATAGTGTATGTGTATACGACCGGAATTGAAATCGTATAAAAACTAAAAGTCGGAAAAAAACAGTTGGCATCTCTTTATTGTTTTTCTTATGACATGCATTTCTATTTACCTCCGCAAGAGATGCCGACTGTTTTTGCCGGCTTTTAGTTTCTATACGGTTTCAATTCTGGTCGTATACACTATACCACACATAACCTTAGATTAAAAAAATAAAATGGTAAGAACAAGAGATAAGTAGATAAAATATTAAATTAAAACTACAACAAATTAAAAAGGGAGAAACTATCTTATAAGCGAGTCACAGCCGTTTCTAACAGATGTTTTTTGGAACATGTATTTAAGATCGCAGTAATTACTAACTCTATTAACATTGTGGCACATATATGTGATAGGTGACTTCAGCTACATATTAGTTCTTGCACTATTGCAGTAAAACATGTTTTATTGTTCACAACTAATTCTAGGCACCAGGAAATTTGTTTGAGCAAGAATGCCATGTCAGTCAATTTCACCGTGCAATAATTTATGAATAAACAACACGGCACAGTTATGCCGCAGTTCTAAACTGTGAAAATTGAATACATTAGGCAAAAACCTGTTCTCAACGCCTCTAGCAGTGTATATACCATTAATTCTAAAATAAGGAAATTTCAAGAATTTTCGCTGAACTATTTCAACAGAATCTTTTTGATAGTTGTAGCAAGGATTCCAAATTATAGAACCATATCCAAGCTTGGACCTCACAAACGAATAATATACAATTTTTAAGGCGTATTAAAAGTCTTACAATTCCTTATGAAACCAAGCATTTTCAGAGCTTCTGATGTTTTTGACTTGATATGTAATTTAAATGAAAGTTGGTGATCGAAAATTATGCCTAAATCTTTAGTATCTGTACATCGTAATAGAATAGTACCATCAATACTATAGTTATAAATAAAACTAGTTTTCCGATTGGTAAATGATAGTACCTTGTTCATATTCAAAAGAAGTTTATGTAATACATACCAGTCTTCTAATTTATTAATATCAAGCTGTAGGCTATTACAATCATCCTCTTAGCCGATACTCCTATATAATTTAGGATCGTTTGCGAACAGTAGTTTGTTACAGTTAAATTGAGAGCACAAATTATTCATGAATAGTAAAAACAAGAGAGGCCCAAGATTAGAGCCTTGTGGAATTCCAGAGGTGGCTAGAAAGATCTCTGAACTATATATATTAAACAGTTATATAATTTTAGACTTATTTTTATGGATTAATTTAAATTACAGTTTTATAAGAAGATGAAGACCAATGCAATCAACATGAATAACATTTCCTCAAAACCATGGTATTGCATGTTATACGCCAGAATCTTCATAAAAACATTACAAAGTAAATACGTTACTTATTATGAGAAGTAGTAATCAAGGTTTAATTATTCTAGTCTAATCTTAGACTGTGGTAATTTTTGTGGTTTAATGGGTAGTTTAATTGGAATATATCAATCAAGTAAATGTCTAATTTATGTGGTGTTTATTACAATTGCAATATGGCTGTATTTCGACTTTATCATTTATTGTATGTATACAATTTGTTACATTAGTAATTAATTGCATAGTTGATATATGTTTTTATTTATATGTACTTTTGGGTGAGTATTTTGTTGCAGTAAACAATTTAAATCAGAATATTGATTTTTATGTCTACAGTATATTTATATTTAATGATGAATTGTTTTCAAATTGAATTTAATGGGTTCAAATTGTTAAATTCTTTGATCGCTTTGGATAATATTAAATCAATCGATATGAATTACTTTAAAATGTTCAATGTGGGTTGGAGGTTATAAATAATTTAGAGCCTTTAGTTATTTATTGTTGTTCCAGATAGGAAATAATGGGGGTGCTCTTGAACATTTGATTGTTTGAAAGTAAGTTTTAGTATGCATTTTCATTACTTATATTCTTTGCGGAAGAATCATCTGGACACTTTTTTAAATACTACTCGTAGAGAAAAAAAGTTCGCATGGTTGTGTTAGTTCCTAATCATACTTCAAAGTATTCGTCTGTCCGTCCATTAGCCTTTGTTTTTTTAAATTGAAGCGGAAGATATACCTAGCTTAATAGTACTGTGAGAGAAATTGTTTACAAATACGCAGGCTGATATCTTGTCTAAAATTAATTACATTATGCGCGGAGAGAATAAGTTGGGCACTTGAGTACTTCGATTGATATGTACAACGTAGACATTAATTAAAATTCTCTTATTGATTACTTTTTGAACCTGTTATAAAATTTTACATTTTACTATTAATAATGCAGTTATTAATGCAAATTCTAATATATTTTTTCCTTTTATCTTGAATAAATAATTAAAAAATAATGCAAATATTCTTTTTTTTTTTCAAAATAGCTTGTTTAAAAAAATTAAGCATGAAAAATCTGGGCTGTAAAATAGAGCCATAACACTATAAATATTTTTCTATATGTAAATGAGGATTGGAAGAGACAAAATTGTAATTAATTTGTAGTATTATTTTTGTTGTTGTAAAAATGCAATGAAAGTTGGCATATGGCTCTAACTTTTAATGCAAAATATTTTATGCAAATAGAATTGTTCCATAAAATTAACAAAAAAACCAATTTACCCACATGATTTGTTATCTCCTTAGGTTAACTCCGCGAGTTCGATCCCATTGGAACTGTAATTTTGTAAAAATCCACATTAGATTAAGCAGACTGAGAGTGCAGAAAATGACAACCGTACTATCTTTTTTTTGTATATTACATCTATCGCTAACGGGACATACTGTATATCATAAAGTATCATAGATTTTCCATTTATTTCCTTGTGTAAAATTTCAGAATCTGTGCCTCTCTTTTGATTAAGTAAAAAAATAATCATCATTTTAAAGTATAATGATATTTATGTTGGCAAATAAAAATTCATTATTCAAATTCAAACTCCCTAAAACCTGACCTGGAAAAACATAAGCAAAACATAAGCCGCAAATACATTGGCTCCATATTTGTATGTCTTAATGTCAAAAATGTTGATTACCTTTAATTACTTCTCGACGAAGATAACTGTTATGTTGCAGAAGCCAAAAGTAGAGATTTTATCAGACATACTTATTATGACTGAAATTGTTTTTATTACTGCCGATTCATGGTATAAAATGGCTTTTAAATGAGATTATTTTCTTGTGAATAAAATAAATCGTTTATTACCTGTGCGTTCTCAAACAATAAAAATATTTATGTTACTAGGTCTGAATATTTTTAAATGATTATTTTTTTGTTTGCTTATATTCAAAAAGCACCTCCAAATCTATCTCATGTTTTGCCGTTTTTAATAAATATATTTTTGAGTTCCTTATTTGCTAACATAGTCAGATCTAGGTTCTCAGAAAAATGCAAACATTAGAAATTGATATTTTAATAGAAAAGTTTCGTTTTCTGCTGTTCGCTAAATCCCATAAAAATGATTTTTTAAATGTAGGATTAGGGTTAGAATATTTGTATGTTTTCTGTTTTGCCTGCCTTGAATTATTTAGACATTGAAAACATATCACATTTTCTTATTTGGAACTTATGATTTATTGGAAACGTTTTATTTCAGGTAAATATATCTTCAGCTTCCCTAATAGATCTTCCTGATGCCCCTTTTTTGCGGCAACGGTAAGTTCAATCAATTATAATTATTGTACAATTTTACTGTTAATCGTAGTATCAAAATAAAAATCACGAGCCGAGCTTCATTACGCTCAAAGTTGACAATTGGTTTTGGAATTTTTCTTAAACGTAGCTGCTCTAACGCATATGTGCTTCATACAGTCTATCGCGTTGGAATAAATTAAGTTAGTTTGAAACAAGCCACAAATTTTATGTAACAGCTTAATATTACGAATTTATAATTTATATAAAACAAAAGAACAATTTCAAAATGCGAAAGTGTCAGAAGCTTAATGATCATTGCTCAAATATGGAGTCTCAAATCTATAACTATAAAAAATGTTACTCCTTCTCTTAAACTGAGCTATATATTCAAATAAATGCCATGCTGCCTAAGTATATCTAACTTAGTGAGGTCAAGTTTCTAGGACTAATCCTAGATCAAAAACTTACGTGGAACTCACATTTAGAAAGAATGTTAAAGAACGCTATAACCCCGATATACTTTTCGACGTTGTAACAAAATCCGACTTAGGAAATACTTCGTAAGAAAAGCGTGCTTCACGTAAAAACGCCGTGGAAGAGGTTTTTAATTCTTGTAAACATATTTTTGCTCTTCGGAGCATTTTTTATGCCAAATTTTCGCTAACTCTTCAAGGAGCGTTAATTTAGAAAGTGTAGCAAATGTCGCTGCACAGGGACGTAATGTCGCCCCGACCACCTAATTTTAGAAAGTGTACTAAAATTAGACTTTAACTTCGAAATTTTCAAGATTAAAAACCCTTTTACGAATCCACGTTGTCAAGCACTGCAACTTTTACGAGGTATTGAATATGAGGACAAGTTAGTCCAACGACTATTCAAAGTATATCGGAAGTTATAGCGAAAATAGCCCTTAGCGACATGGGACCCCCATCATTTCCTAGCAGTCGGATTTGACGGGGAAATGATGTGTTTTGACGGGGTTTGCCCTAAACCGGTTCCTCAGTGATTCGGAGTCAAAAAAGTATTATTACCATGTACTCACACGTGCATGGGATCTGCCTTGCCTGAACGTAAAAAGTTGTTATTGTAAAATACAATCGAAGTAGAGACGCTTCAAGCAATTTTAAGCTCCGAGGAGCGACCAAAATTAATGTGAATTAATAAATACGTTTATAAGACAGGCAAGCAAAAGCCCACCAAAATTTCAGTTACATGAAACTTTTCTTGAATCTTTTTGTGCATCGTTAGCTTATCAAACTGCATATTGGATGGTAGTTGGTACCGTATGAATCGTCCCGTTCCTCACCATGTGTTGTACACGGGTCAGACCATTGTTTGTTAACGTTTTCTCTTGAAAAAGTTGTTGTAAAAACATGATTTTTTAAAGATTTAATATATATATTTTGAACTTTATATTGTCTTTTAGTTGTGTTTTCTAACAAAATTCCTTTTCAGGTTTAATTTTAAGAGAGTGTAATACAGACAGTGTTAGATTTATAGTGTTACGACGTCGTCCAATTGATACCATCAGAGCAGCAGTTAAGCATAAACGACAGTAAGTATGATTTATCCATTATTCTCCGTCTGAAACAGTCACGTTGAACCCTAAAAATTTTGTGAACGTAATATTTATTATCTAGAATTAAAAAAAGGTTGAGGAAAAGAAAATTAATTTTTTCTTTTTCCTATTTTTTTTTAATTTTTCTAAGTTTTTCGAGCAGAAAATACGTCCTTCAGACCTCCATTAAAACATGGATCGTTCACAAGAACACTTACCAAAGCAACAGCGGCTATTTGGACGTGCCGTAGGCTGTTTGGTAAAACTTGGGGTCTGAAGCCGAAAATGATACATTGGTCCTACCTATCGGTTGTCAGACCTATGGTGACCAACGCATCATGTGTATGGTGGTCAAAACCAGAAGAAAAAATAACACAAGAAAAGTTGTAAAAACTGCAACGCCTTGCCTGTTTAGGGACTACAGGAGCAATGTACTCGTGTTCCACAGCAGCCATGGAGGCAATGCTTGTTCTACTTCATTTGCCCTTGCATGTGAGGAAGGAGGCAGCACTTAAGGCCCCAGGCACTTAAATTTAAACCAGGCGATCTGGTTGGTCACTTAAGGATTTTGGGGCTGATCCGTTTTGAGTTCATGATCAAACCCACTGACTCAATGCCAATCAAACAGAACTTTGATTGTTCCTTTGACGTGCTAATTGAATGTCATCAAACGAACAAGATGGAGGCACTGCGATTGCAGTAAAGGTCACTCATCTGGTATACAGATGAATCTAAGATGGCTGAAGCGGTAGAAGTGGGCGTAGCAGGGCCTAAATATACGCTATTCAGAGACCTCGGTAACACCCCAACCATATTCCAGGCACAAATCCGTGCTATAGATCTGTGTGTCCATGAATGCTTAAATAAAGGCATTCGAAGGGCAAAGATCTATATACAATCAGATAATCAGGCAAAGATTTAAGGTCCTATACATTCGAGTCTAAAATTGCCTGGGAATGTAGATAATCCCTGAGGCAATAGGCTAACAACAACAAGGTTACCTTGATGTGGGTGCCAGAGCGTGAGGAAGTACAAGGTAAAGAACTTGCTGACAGCTTTGCGAAAAAAGGAGCTGAAGCACAATTCATTGGACCTCAACCGTCCTGTGGCCTGGCCAAGGGACATATAATGGAGGAGATCCAAAAATGGGAAAAGGAAAAAGGTCCTACTGGAGGAATACTCCGGGCCAAAAGACAAGCGAGAAAGTTTATAACTTATTTGGCAAATGCTGATAACAGGCCTTCTAACTAGCCACTACCCCTTGAGATATCATCTCAAGAATATGGGCAAGGCAGTAAACGACAAATGCAGATACTGCGATACTACAACTGAAACTGCGGAACATATACTTTGCGAATGCAAGGTATTAATTCTGATTAGACTAAAGTACCTGGAACAGGCGGAATTAACGCCTGAAGACATATACATATTGGCCCCCAGGAAAATTGCAAGCTTTGCAAATGTCTTGGCAACAACTAGGTGTAGGGTAAATCATAAAAGATCTTTTGGGTTGAAGTGAAGTAAGGCTGTTCGAAGCAGCTATCCATGAAACAACCTAATGGTAAGCAATGATTTTATAGAACATGTATTAGCTATTTAAGTGGTCACTGATTTCACTTAAAATTTTTCATTTTTCATAGTGACAAAAAGTATACACAATGATAATGATGTTTATGAAATATATCAGGTGTTTGGAGATCCTTGAATGGTCTCGGCTTTGCCTGGGTCAATCAAAAATCACCTCATACTAAACAGTAATCTAGTAATATAAATGATTATTGCGTACTTGAGTACTTTGTTGAATGGTTTGTGCGTCTTAACATTTACATTAGTATACGCAGCATACATTGTCCAGTGCAAAACTTAACGGCCCTATATCCCCTTTCTATGGAGCCGTTTAAATTTCATAGGAAAACGATCTACCAAGTGAAACTTTCTTAGATTTGAGAATATTTTCTGTTCAAATAAAAAATCACTTGTATCTGAACGAGGGTTCATCAGTGAGTCAATTCACACTGTCCGTGATTGTTCCAGTTTTCTTTTCCTAAATTTAAATTAAGCTTTAAAATAAATACTTTAAAAGCAATTTCGGGACGACTAATATTGAAAATGAGAATATCCAAAAGAATGCAGTTCGTGTTGGGATAAATTGCAATTAAGTTTGTTTATTTTTTCAATCAAAAAAATAAATTAAGCCGTAACGCCTCATCTCACGTTGACCTAAAAAGTGTTGTGTTGCATAGTAATGAAGCCATTCGGATCACGTGATTTTGTTCAGGTGATTAATTGATCTGAAAGTTCATATTGATTTAATATAGACAACAAGACTTGTTCTCATTTCAATCGAACTTTTCAGTTGTTTTGATAAAACATGTAGCAAAATTTCCAATAATTATGATTAGATTTTTTCGTCAACATGTCCATATAGAAAGACATAAAGCCATCAATTTCTGATTACACCGGTGAATGATGATTAAAAAAATATATAATAGGCTATTGATTATGTCATATAGAAAGGAACTTAGACGTTTAACGGTTTTTATTGCATAAATCGTTCGATTGGTCATTTGAGATGAGAAAACCGCGCAGTGCTATTAAATTAGAGGGTGAAAATGCAACCCTTTCAGTTTTTTAAATATAACTCGAGAACGAAGCAAAATACAGGTATAGTTAATTAACTTTTTGTAGAGAACCAAATTTCCCATTGAAGTGGCTTATTTAGAAAAATAAAAAACAATTTTTTGTGCGTAAAGTATCCAAAAAAACAATTAAAATAAGAGCAGAAAATTCATTTTTTTTTTACTTATTTGCCGATGCATTTTTTTTTGAGCAGAGGTACCGTATAGGCATTGCTATGTAGAAAAAAAAAATGACAAAATTTCTTTTAAAATGGTGCCTTAAAAAGTTTCTTTGATGAAAATTTACTGAGTTATAGTCGCTCAAACTTAGCCATTTTTTCCGATTTTTATCGCGTTAGTAAAACAATGTATTTCAAGTTAACTTGTTAATAATGAATAATTATTTTCACAAATGTATAAAACTGTGATGGTTTCCTAAACAATGTGACAATTAATTATACTAACATATTGATTTTTTATCTATCTAATAGAGATTCCCCTTTTTTCCAATAGGAATTTTATAGTTTTAGTAAATTTGAGGATTTTATTCAAACCCGGAAAGTGCTTCCTAGGCTGAAACCTAGTAAAGAGTTTTTAAAATAATTTTAATTTGCCCTCGCGCATCAAACACATGAGTGAATATTTTCAAAAGCCAAAACTCTTAAATAAAATAATATAATTAATCTAAAACTTCTCTAGTCGAAATTTAACTGTCGAAAAGTTACTTAATAAATAATACAGTGTATAAATTAAATAAATCACCTTAAATAAATATCTAAACTCTGTGAAGAATATTTAACTAAACTTTGAAAATTCGTTTTTAAATCAAGTGTCGTTATTTCTTCAAACTTGCTATACAGGGCATTACTTTGGGCCCTACCATTGACTTTAAAAATTACTAAAAATTTAAAACAATAAATTCTATCTAACAAAAAGTGAATCTAACAATGTGGACATATACAGGGTGTAGTAGTTGACCCTGTCCAACAATTTTAAGGCAACCCTCCCGAACTTCAAATCAAATAAAATAAAGTGCTCTACGGCCTTAGGAGTCTCAAGCTAAATTTTCCAAACAAAAAGTTATATTTTTTAACAACGTTAGAGGGGTATAGGTATTCAAAAGAAGCTGTTGTAATTCCAATCTACAAAAAGGGGGACAAATTTGACGCCAAAGACTATAGATAAATTAGCCTTACCTCAATACGCGGTAAATGCAGGGAAAAAATTAGGAAAAGAATTAACTGAACCTTTTCTTGCTAACAATATTTTAAAGAACAATCAGCATGGTTTTTTGCCTGGACGATATACTACCACGAAGTTGCTCCAATGCATTGATCAGTGGACCAAAGCTCTTGACAACAACCAACCTGTCGACGTGATCTATCTCGATTTTAAGAAAGCTTTCGACTTGGTTCCCCACCAGCATCTAATCTACAAGTTGCAGCATTGTGGAGTCAGGGGACGACTTTTGATGTGGCTGCAGGACTTTCTGGAGAGTCGAAGTTGCTCTGTGAGAGTAAGCGATCATGTCTCAAGAAATTTTCCAGCGAAAGTGTAGTACCGCAAGGGTCAATTTTAGGACTGCTGTTATTTAATATCTCTATATCTGATTAGTCCGGAACGCTGACATCCAATTCCGCCCTATTTGCTGACGACATTAAATTTCTCGTAGTGTTAGATCTCGGTCAAAAGTTAAACATACTTTCAGTTTTTTTTTTATTAATATATGATTCTTTCTGTGTGGATTTCCAGAAAAACTTGAATAGTTTGCTTTCACAGAATGTCTACCAACCGAGAAAGAGACGGTAATTTAATCCAACCGTGAAAAACTCGGGAATTTCGAAAAATAACTGGAACCCGAAAATGTTATAAGTAGAGAAAATCGCTAAAGAAACTCTTTTATTTTTTTGGGAACGACTACGATTTCTCTGTGTAAAAACGTAGTATATAGCGAATCTTTTAATGGGAAACTATATAAAAAATTGTGGACCCAATAGGTTTTTTTGCAGACAATAGCTTGTCGCTTATTTTTATGCCGACTCATAAGGATAATAATCAGAAATGTTTTTTATTTGCAATTTTATCGTCTTGCAGAGTTCACTTCTCGACTGGTTTTGTCAAAGTTTAAAACCTAATTATAACTTTTTATAATGAAAATAGCACATAAATTAGCTTCTAACGTTTTTTTTAACTAAATAAAAAAATTTCGTTGGCTTTCCAAAAAAATGTGATTTTTTTAGTAAAGAATCGTATGATTAATTTTTAGTTTTTTTCTGTAAATATCACAGATGAAAACCATTAATTTTTGTTTTCCTCTGGTTGTTCTGATGTAAGATACAATTTTTGTGAACTCAAATTTTCGGAAAAAATTTAGAGAATGAATGGCAACTTATGAGTTTTATTTATTCTTCATTCAGGGTAACAATCCTTGAGGACAATTTCAAGAAAGCAATGAACCCTAAATTGTGGCCGTATGGGGCGTGTATTAGCCGTTTTTTAGAATTTCGAAAGAAAATGGCAGAGCCAGTGAACTAATTTTTAACCCTTGTATGCTTCTCTTAAATGTGCAGTGTTTAAATATTGGGAAACTAAATAATTTGTACATGGATAGCTGTAGTTATGATTTAAATTTTATATGCTTGACAGAAACTTGGGCTAATCCAGTTTCAATAAACACTTTTAATTTGACTGGTTTTGTACTAGGAAGCAGTTACTGCAGAAATATATTTAAGGGCGGAGGCGTCGCCATATTAGTAAAACACGATTTAGAATTTAAGGAAATCGATTTAAAAAGTTATTGTCTAGACAAACATATAGAAATATGTCCTATATCTTGTAAAATAAATAAGATAGGTAAGAAGGTTGTAATTTTGACTTGTTACAGGTCTCCCTCTGGAGACATCAATATGTTTTTTGATGGACTTATGAATGTCTTGAATTTTATTTATAAACCAAATATTAATATTTTACTTTGTGGTGATTTTAATCTTGATTCTTAAAATAGCTCGAATGATTTTTAAAAAATGTGTAATTTGTTGCAGTGTTTTAATCTAGCTAGTATGGTAGGGTGGCCTACTCGAGTAACGGATACCAGCCTATCCGGAATTGACCATATATTTAGTAATTTTACCGGTAATGGTATATCTTGTGTTGTGGATAATAATACTTCCGATCATAGAACTGTTTTGTTTGACTTATGTCTAGATAAAGCTAGTGAAAATTCTAATATGTGTTATGTAAAACGATCTTCTAATGATAAAAGTATATGCAACTTTCAGTCTGATATTCGAAAAGAAATGTGGTATGAAATCTATCACATTAATAATATAAATTTAGCATTTGAATATTTTCTGAATACATTTCTGTTTCATTTCAATAAACATTTTCCCAAACGTAAGTATTACGTGAATAAAAGCAAAAATAAAAAATGGGTTAATAATGAAGTTCAGATATCGAGTCTTAAACTAAAGGACTTATATGTTTTAAAAAATGTATACCCCGAATTGAATTCTTCTTACAACAGAGAAAAGAAAAAACACAATATTTTAGTTAAAAATACAAAAAAGAATTACTATCAAAATAAAATTGATAACTCTGACAATCCTACAAGATCGGCGTGGAATATTGTTTCAGAATTATCTAATAAAGAAAAACAAAACAAGAACATCATAATACAAGAAAATAATGAAAAAATCGATGATCAGACTGATGTTGCTAATGCATTTAACATTTTTTTAAAAAATGCTCCACTAGATATTATTAACAAAATATCCCATACCTCAGTTGGCGATAACATTTGCTTTTCTAATAACATAATTAATCATCATAACACAATATTTTTAGAACCGTATTCAGAACCAGAAATGTGTAATATTATAAGAAATAAATTAAAGAACAAACACTCATCAGGACATGACGATGTACCTGCGTTTCTTATTAAAAGGATAATGATGGAAATAATAAAACCCTTAGTTTACATTGTAAATTTATCATTTTCTGTTGGAGAATTTCCCGAAATTTTAAAAATTGGGAAAGTTATTCCTGTTCATAAAAAAAACAACACACAGGACTTAAAAAACTACAAACCAGTTACCATACCTTCAGGATTTTCAAAAATAATTGAATATTGCTATTTAAACCGATTAATGCCATTTTTGAATAAAAACAATATATTTTCACATAACCAGCATGGATTCTTAAATAATAAATCCACTCTTAGTGCAATAGAGTCATTTTATGAAAAGATAATATCATATATTGAAGCAGGTGAATGCCCTGTTGGTATCTTTTGTGATTTAAGCAGGGCATTTGACTGCGTCGACCATAAAAAATTGATCTCGAAACTTTATAAGTATGGGGTAAGGGGTCTACCTTTAGACTGGGTTGAAAGCTATTTGTCAAGTCGTAAACAGTATGTATCAGTTACTAACACTACGTGCAATACAATCAATTCTGTTTATTCAGCTTCCGTTGAAATTAATATGGGCGTACCGCAAGGATCGGTATTAGGTCCCATATTATTTTTATTATATATCAATGATCTTGATAGTTTGAATACATTAGCAGACTTTACTTTTTATGCCGATGACACCTCGATTGTGTTGTCTGATAAAAGTGTTGATACTTTGGAGACCCAATGTGATATTTTATTACAGACTCTTAGTAACTGGTTCTGTGAAAATTCTCTTTACTTTAATGTTGAGAAAACGCAGGCATTAATATTTCACAATAGGCAAAAGAAATGTGATTATCCAAATATACAACTTGATAATACATCAATATCAACAAGAATGTCCAATGTAAAATTCTTGGGTATAAATATAGACAGTAGCTTAAACTGGAAAGTTCATTGTGAATCACTGATAGCTAAATTACATTCGGTAGTTTACCAGTTCAAAAATATAAAGAATGTACTAAATATGACTCAGCTTAAGAAGTTATATTATGCTGAGGTTGATTCTGGGTTAAGATATGATGTTTGTTTTTGGGGGGCTTCCACCCTATCAAATAATGTATTCTTAGCTCAAAAGCGTGTAATAAGATGTATGGTAGGCTTAACGACAAGAGTCACTTGTAAAAATGCATTCAAGGAATATAATATACTAACACTTCCGTCACTTCTCATTTTTGAACTGTGTTTATATGTCTTCAAAAATAAGAGTAAATTTGTCTGTAATAAGGATTTACATAAAATAAATACCAGGCAAAAATATGACCTCCATGTACCCTTCAATAAATTCAATGTATCTGTAAAATCACCCAGTTGCCTAGGGCCAAGAGTTTTTAATCACCTTCCTATAGATAAAAAAAACTGTAATGAATTACCGCTATTTAGAAAACAACTTAAATTATTTTTAGTAAGTAAAACCTTCTATAACTTAGACGAATATTTTAATATGTAAAATGTGTGTTTTGTACCTTATTTCTTTTAGATGTTAAGTATGACTATTCCTATACAATATTTATATCATATTGTCACAAAAGGAAAATAAAGTTTATTATTTATTTATTATTATTATTATAGTTTCTATAATATTGTTTTATTTATATTACATCACCGGGAAAAATCAGGAAAAGAGACCATGAGAAACAGGGAAAAGCCGGAAATTTCAACGTCCGATTTGGTAAACACCATGTTCTAGAGATAGAAGCTGAATAAAATCCCACATTTTATAATTTTTGCCCAAATTAGTCAGAAGGAGATAGTATTTCTAAATTAGAACTGATTTTGAACTCACCCGGTACCTACCCGATACGAAGAGATATGTAACGAGAACTTACGTTTTACCCCCGCGGTAAGGGCTACAGAGGTGACGCATAGATAAACATTTACGTAGCTCGAATTGAAAACAAACACAAATGGAAGTAACTTCGTTTTATCATCTAAAGTGTCTTTGATAAATCAACTGGGTAAATACTGATTGGTAGGTAAAAAAATAGAAATTCCTTTGATTTCTTTCCACTGATTTTATCGAATCCCTTGCCGTGTTCATGACTTTAAAATTAAGATTTATACAAGTAGATTTGTAGATAGCACAAGCATTTTTTTACTCCCATTGAAATGTTTTACGGTATCACGTTTCATAGGGTGAGTTTTAATTAAATTAATAACTTTTTATGTTGCTTCGTAAGTTCTAAAAGTTTCTTGTGTGAATGGTAATTGGTAGGCATTTTTTTGGAATCCTGTCTTTAATAATTAAGTTTAGCAATTAAGGAATAACAATTAAAAGTTTAAGGTTTCTTTTTGAGTCTCAGAATCCATGGTATAATGTTTCAAAATTTTTAACAAAGCACCGGTAATTCAAACCAAGTTTTTAAATATGTATTTTCACCAATCAATTTTATATTATTTATAGTTATAATGATTAGGTACTAATTAAGTTTTTAGTTTCCCATATACATAGTATACAGGGTGTCTCACCGGGAACTGAATCGATCGATATAGAGAAAAGTACGCATCAGAAAATTTTGAAAATGTAAGTAATTGCTAATGTCGGTGTGGCCAATCCAACTAAAATAATTACAAGCAGCTGGCACTTCCGCTTATACCGGAAGTCGATATCAACTTGCTTATTTCAAATGGAACATCCTATATATTTTAGGGTTTTCGAAAAGAGCATGAGTCGAAAATATGTATCCTATACCTAAACCTAGCCGTTTCAGAGATATTTGACATTTTATAGAAAATTTGACAGGTGCAACGGTTTGCAAGAACCGTTATAACTTTCTTCGTGTAAAAGATCCTCATTTGCTTCTTGTCACATAAAAAGAACACAAGGAGAACTATGTTCTACAACTGAAATAAATTCAATAATATCATACTAAGTGTTCCGTTTTTCGCGTTACATTTTGTCAACTTCAAACCGCAAAAACTTGTTTGGGTCAAATGGAACACCCTGTATTTTTTTACGTCAAGTTGTGTAAAATTGAATTCCCTTTTTTCTGATATTAGCATTGTGGGGGTTAAAGTTACAACTTTTTGAAATATTTGCGATTTTATTAGAAATTCATGAATTGTTGTAATCATTTCATCAAAATAGCCATAATTAGAAACAATCAGTCATTACCTTATGTCAAAAACTGCCAGCACGTTTAAATTATACCAACGAAAACTTTTTAAATTTGTTTATTATTTATAGAGAATGTGATAAAGTAATATCAAGAACTTGCATCACATTTGCTACTCGATATCCACAAAAACGCAAAATAACACTAACACTGTAACATGCGTATTAATCAAATTGAAGATATGGCATGAACTAAAATAGCAGAGATAAGATCAATTTAAAATATGATTTCATTTTAATTTAATAATTGCTCAAAATTCCGCCCTCGAACCTCTAATTGAATCCTGTGATATGTTTTGAAATGCATTTCTTATCTTTGCATACCTTCTTCAATGGTTGTTAATGGGCTCTCATAAACTTTATTTTTAATAGTTCCCCAAATGAAATAATCCAGAACTGATAAATCGGGCGAGCGAGGAGGCCATAAGAAAGGTCCATTATTGGCAATCCTTTGATCATAAAAAGTTGCTTGTAAATAATTATTAATTAAATATGCATTATGTGGGGGAGCACCGTCGTGCTGATAAAAAATGTTTCTATGTTCGGCGAGAGGTAAATTTTCTAAATAGTTTTTATTCAAATTTTATAAAATATTCAGATATCTTTCACTTAAAAAAAAACAAAAATTTACCTATACATATTAGCAGAAGAGAAAATTTAATTTACCGTTTAAATTTTCCTGATAAAATTGTAATGCCACCACTCTATCGTTTCTTATGGCACAGTAAACATTGAGCTGCCAACTTTCCTGAAAGTTTCGCTCTCTGAACATATGAGGATTTGACTCACACCAATAATGCGAATTGTGTCTATTAAAAAGTCCATTTTTAGTAAATTTTGCTTCATCTGTCCATATAATATTTCCCAAATAAGAATCGTGACCCTCAGACCTTATTAAAATAAACTCACAAAAATTCTGTCTTCTTAGGAAATCTGTTTCTTTTAATCCTTGAACCATATGGAATGAAAATGGATGAAACTTATGTTTTAATAAGATTCTGTGAATTGAATCCGTGCATAGTCCCGATTCCAGAGCAGCTTGTCTTAATGACATCCTTGGAAATGCATGAAAATATACCAGAATGACTATTTCAAAGTTTTCATCATCAACAATAGGCTTTCTTCTTTGCACTTTTGCCTTGACAGAGCCATAATTTTTAAAATTTTCCAGTATGCGTTTTACAGTGTTTGGTGACGGTTTCCGATTTTCTGGATATCGAGTAGCAAATGTGCTGCAAGTTCTTGATATTATTTTATCACATTCTGCATAAATAATAAACAAATTTAAAGTCTTCGTGGGTGTAATTTAAACGTGCTGGCATTTTTTGACATAAGATAATGACTGTTTCTAGTCATGGCTATTTTGATGAAATGATTACAACAATTCATGAATTTCTTATAAAATCGCAAATATTTCAAAAAGTTGTAACTTTAACCCCCGCAATGCTAATATCAGAAAAAAGGGAATTCAATTTTACACAACTTGACGTAAAAAAATACGGGGTGTTCCATTTGACCTAAACCAGTTTTTGCGGTTTGAAGTTGACAAAATGTAACGCGAGAAACGAAACACTTTCGGAATTTATGTCAGTTGTAGAACGTAGTTCTCCTTGTATTCTTTTTACGTGACAAGAAGCAAATGAGGATTTTTTACATGAAGAAAGTTATAACGGTTCTTGCAAACCCTTGCACCTGTCAAATTTTCTATAAAATGTCAAATACCTCTGAAACGGCTAGGTTTAGGTATAGGATATGCTACATATTTTCGACTTATATAGGGTGTTCCATTTGAAATAAGCAAGTTGGTATCGATTTCCGGTATAAGCAGAAGTGTCAGCTGCTTGTAATTATTTTAGTTAGATTGGCTATACCGACATTAGTAATTATCTAAATTTTCAAAATTTTCTGATGCGTACTTTTCTCTATATCGATCGATTCAGTTCCCGGTGAGACACCCTGTATAAGGAAAGTATTGTGATCGTGCAGAGATCGATATTGAGTTTTTGGTAAATTTACACGTTCCTGAAGTCAAATAAGTTTTAAAAAAATATCTGTCTAGCGACTGTCCTCTGTAGTAGCACCTAGAGCCCAAACTCCTCGATCGATTTTGCTCAAATATTGTATGCATATTTAGGATGACCACACGCAAAATCGATCCTAGCTGTGGGGAGGAGTTAACCCCTAATAACCGATAAAAAAGCATAAAATATTTTTTCTCTCTAAAACGGCTCCAACGACGACGATTAAATTTAACATATGGATGCTCAATTGGCACTATTAAAGTGTAAGATGATATAAGCCATTATTTCCTAAAAATGCAGGGACGGAGACTAAGGGGGTAAAGTTAAAGTAGTTAAATTATTTTCTTTCTCTAAAACGGCTTTAATCATTTTGGTTCAATTTGACAAATGAATATTTAGTATCTGTAAAAAATGACGAAATTAATTGTTTCTAGAAAATTCAGGGAAGGATGTTGTAGGGGATGGTGTATAGAATTAAATAATTATTTTCTTTATAATTGCTCTAACGATTTTGATCAAAATTAACACATGAATACTGTAGTGGTAGCATAAGATAATACGACCAGTTGCACTTAAGAAATGCAGGGAGGGAGGTCACAGGGGGCAAGGAGTTAAAACAAAATGTTGACGATGAAAAAATTTGATGCCGGGATCAAGATACATTAGTTCGGTCTACTCCTAAATGGGAAAGTTTGTCCGAGTTGTCGCGGGCCGATTTTTTATTTTTGATTTGCCGAGAAAGGTTATTCTTTCTAAAAAGTTTTCCTTGTCTTAGGAAGTCGTAAACAGTTGTCAAACTTAAGATAATTATATTATTTTAAGTTTTTCAGCAAACCAACAATACATATAAACTAGAATGCACTCCGATTATTATTAATGCTATTATTATTTTAAAGACACGAAATATTCCAGTCAGGTGTTTTTAAACAAATTATTTTATTTATTTCTTAAAATGGCCAAATTTCAATGAAACTTGGGCAAAATATAGCTCTTACAGAGTATAATTTTTTTTTTTTAATACATTTATTTAACGTCGGCCTATTTCCGCTACTGAGGCCTAACACCGACGCCTGTAGACGAGCTACCCCTAATCAGGAATTTTGCCGAACCTCTTCCCTTAAGAAGAGTAGGGATCTTTTACTTGCCTAACATTTAATAGACAAGGGACCGACGGCTTTACATCCCCTCCGAAGGATGGTATACCTCCTATACAACCCTTGCCTAAGGTTGTATAGCTTTCGCGTATACACTGATATACAAGCCGCTGGAAGATGTGTGAGGCGAGAACGCGGTTTCCGTTGGAATGGTCACCATCCAAGTACTAACTGCGCCTGTCGTTGCTTTACATCGCATATCGAAGTATGTACATAGTAAAGACGCACCTACGCTCGCCCCTACAGAGTATAATCTTTAATCAAAATTTCAAATCAAATTAGGCATTGAAACCGCTTAAAACCTTGTCTTTGTGAAATCCTGCCATCAAAACCGAGGTTGAGATAGTGTTAGAAGTAAGTAAAAGCCATTGTTCGGTAGAATATTATTATAAGCTTGTGTAATGGGTCATAAGGAACAGTTTTCATTGGTATTTGGGATGCTAAAAGCTTAATTTTAATAATAAATTTTCAAAAATTTTAAATTTGTTAATATCCACTCTACAGCTTTCGTAGTGGTATAGTAAGAATCAGCAAGAAACATAGGTAAAGGAAATATAAAAACATTTCAGGTAATTTATTTAAAAAGGCATAAAAATTCCATATTTAGTTTTGACAGATAATAATTTAAAAATCCCAGACAGCCAGATTTACGAATTTTGTATTATCTCCATGGCAACAACTTCAAACAAGTCGTAATTCTGCATTGCTAGAGGAAGCTGCGTTAAAATTTATGTTAAAAGTTGAATTTAAAAATGGTGGTTTTGCAGCTGACCTCAATATTAAAGTCATATTAAATTTAAAATCACTTAACGCCAGAGAGACGGAAATTACAAAAATTTAAATAATAATCTCGTATTTTGTCACATGCGAACAGTTACAATCAATAAGAATTTTTGAAACTTCACAAGCAAGAAATTGCTTATATGCAATTGTTCATTTCAAAGGGGAATGTTACCCGAAAAATAGCTTTATACTTACAGTTTACAGTGCTAAATCCAAATAAAAGGTAAAACAGTGTTTCGTACGTAAATTAAAGTATTTTCTCGCATCGTTTTCACACCAAAACATCACCGAAATCCAGAAACCATTGGGACTGTGAAGAGGACATCAGCTGATCATCCGGCAGCTGTCACCATAAACCAGTATCATCACAGATTGTAGATCTGCCACGTCAACGCAACAGGTATCGAAATTTCGTACTAATAAAGAGCTCTTTATACCAAGCGGGATAACCATTTATTTCATGATCTTTGTATTGATTCACATTTCATATACGCATATTTAGGTATAATATTTGTATCTTTGTTAATTTATTGCCGAACAAATACCAAATAAAAGGTATCAATTGTTGTTGTGCGCTTTATTTCAGTCTTCGCTCGAAAAGTCGCAGAATCGGCCAACTGTGGTGAGTCTCTCACATTTTACCGAGCTGTGTAGCACTTGTCCTCTCATCCGGTAGGTGGCGCCCAAGAATTATATTCAAAATTTCATTTTCTTTTCACAAACCAATCAATTGAATACATTTTCATAATATACCGCGCGTATAGATAAGAAAATAATATATTCTTATGTTTTCGAATTTAAGACTTTTTTTACTGTCGCCTCCTAAACTAGTGGAGATGTTAAAATTCGTCACATCAGCCGCTAGATCAATTTATTACTGATATAAATCTAAGTTGGAAAATTGCCTGAAAAATCTGTTTCAAATACATCGTAACTGCGTATATAACAGCCAGTGGGGGCGTATATTCGAAAAGCGTCAACTTGCTTGCACCTTACTTTCAGAGTCGAAATTACGGCAAGGCTCTGGGGAAATCACGTCACAAAATACAGTAATTGCATGTGGTATAGCGCCCCAATAGAGGGCACACACCCATCAACATTTCATCAGACGATTCCGTATTACTTTACGACCGAAATTTGCAAATGCCGAGGACAAAGTGTAAGCTTGCCGAGCTGTCAACTGAAATTTAATAAAGTACTGTTTGGTTTTATTGTTTCTCGTTTTCGTTCTGTCTGTTTTACAAAGAGAGTTGGATTTTATATTGTAGTTCGTAGTAAAGTCAGCTCGAATTGTTGTCTATATAATTTTATCCTTTATTAATAAAATAAACGCTTAGTTTGACGCTGCTTCAGAATTGCATCTAACGCAAATAAATGCTTTAATTTATTCTCATCTCACTTCAGCTAATGAACGGAGCTTTTTAATTTATTGTGTTATATATTTTTGGTCACAATATAGCTAGAGAGGGAGAAAATGAAAGTCCCTCACACATTGAATTTTACCGATATGCAGAATTATTTTGAAATATATATTTGTCAAATTTATTTCTGGATGTCACGAGGGCGTGCGATATCTTAATCTGAGCAGAAAACTAATGTCTTTTAAACTACCCTAAATTTCTACCATTATAGTGCAAGACAGTTAACAGAAATCCCCAGAGAAAACAATTTTTTCCGAGTGTACTTTTCTGCGTGAAAAGAAGATATATAACGTCTTTTGAAATAATAAAAAAAATATATTAAAAGTCTCGTGGGAACACAAACATATTTGAATGTTTTGCTATTTCTTAGTCATATTTAGCGAAAATTACTTAATCTTCGTTATTTTTAAATTATTAGACTAATAAGAAATGCCACAATTTTGTTTGTTATAATGTACTGTTACGTGTAAACACTTCAACTAACTTGCAACAAGAATCTTCACAAACCACTATTTTATTAATCACTTAAATTACAATAGTTAATCCTTAAAAATCACACAACTAATAATAACTTTAATCTAATATAAATTCACTACTTTTAAATCACAACTGTACTTTAAATCACTTGTCAACTCTTATCTAACCAAAAACTGTCCTGCCTGCTCAACTTCACTTCTTTATATACACCCTTAGAATATACCAGAATCCCATTCCATAACATTCTAGAACAGATTGGAATCCTCCACAGTTTTCTACTACGTGCTAGATGACGGTTCGTCAATCGGTCCAGAGATGGCGCCACCCCACCTACCGACCATCAACAGAATAACAGGTTTCCCTTCACTTTGACCAGGGACTTAATCACATCTCTCCCCGTTAGAGGGCAGCACATAACAGTACAATTATTGTAAAGTCATGCTATCCACTGTTTTTTTCAGAATTCCGGAAAATCGCGAAGAATTAGGTATATGTATACCCGAGTATATAAAAAATTTCGACAAATTTCTTGTATTAACTCATTTGGATCGCTTGTTGTACAAAACAGCACTATTGAATTATCAGAAGTTATATTTTTTATAAGATACAACCATAACAAGGTAAATTTAGTAGTATTAACTTTCCCAAATTTTTGAAAATCTTGAAAATATGGACATATGATGTACGTTTTAAGCGAAAACCGTTTCTGACTTGATTTTCAACTCTTTTTTGTAATTTACACAAATGAAAAGTATCGGAAATGATATTTTTTTACTCAAACATCTTTCTCATAAAGTACGATGTTCCTCAGGGTTCAGTGTTAGGGCCGACACTGTTCCTGACCTATATACATGATCTATCAAGCATTGCATTATACACAAAATTTGTGATGAGGGCACAGCAGTAACAAAATCATTTAAAAGGAACATGTTATATGTGAAGTAAAGTGCCTCGCTTATTCTTGTTAAGTACATCCTCGAAAATGTCACATTTACTCCATATAAGGGAATATACTGTTCTATCCTGTCACTGACCGCCAAGAAAGTACAGCGATTTCGGCCCACCTTCTAGCGGCTTGTATATCTGTGTATACGTGGAAAATATGCAATCTTAAGCGAATATTGCGTAATGGATATACCATCTTTCGGAGGGGATGTAAAGCAGTCGAACTCTGGTCCACAGTCCCTGCTAAATGTTAGGCAGGTAAAGGATCCCTACACTCTTCGACAGAAGAGGTTGGGAGCGGCTCGAAATAGGCCAACTTTAAATAAATGCATAAAAAAATACTTTGTTTCATTACACAATCAAGTATGTGTACATATATATCACTTATAATTATCGCTCATTATTGTAGTATTGCACTGCTACAGGCGTTATCAGTGCCGGTTTTACTGTACTCGCCGCCGGGATCTATTGAATGGAAGGCGCCGCTAATAGTACACAATATGCAGAGCGTGAATACAAGGAAATAGAGAAATGCTATTTACTACTACCATCTGTCTCTCAAATTTTACCACCGGGTGATAATCGTCCCAAAGTACTACCTAAATTCGGCACTGGTTGTTATATTTTTGCAAATGAATATATTTTTGACTTGATTGGTAAATAAAATGATATTTCTCGAAATATAAATTGACAAAAATTGTTGTGTTTGCATTACAATATTTTAAGAGGCATATATATGTATAAAGAAAACTGTTCTAGGGTTCCACAAAGATCTAACTCTAGACCATTTTTATTTCGGTAATCATTAATAACTTAATTTGCACCATTAGAATCTCATCTTAGGTTATATTATGTGGGGATCACTGTGCAACAGTGATTTACTGATCATATTTTGTTCGCTGCTGACGTATTAGTTTCGATCTTTTGTGACAAACTGACGAATCATTCATGTACCTTCTAATCGTTCTGGTCCGCCGTTATGTTAAAGTAGTTTCATTGTACTGTAGTTATTTCACACAATTATATGTAAATAAATATCAATTTATAAAATTGCACTTCCATCGGTTAAACCGCCATCCGCTCATAAAATTAAATTGAAATTTAGTGACACTATTATTAAATGTGAGATCGAGAATGGTGCTGGCAAGAAACTATGATAAATTATGCATTGATTTGCAAACAAAAACAATGTTGATGTAACGGTGTATATTACTCGATTTAATTACAATTTCTCTAAATTGTATCCTAGTTGTGTCTTGTCGACATGTTATCTGTTTCTTACATAACATGTTTCTATTACATTATTCTGTTTGGGTGTAGATATGTATCGAGATTATCGTTATATCATTACTGTATTCTAGGCAATTGATCTCAACTTATCTAATCAGAGGCTGAATATTAATAGACTTAATTGTGGAATTAAGGCCATTGGTTTGCACATTCTTATTCTGAGGTGTTGAGTGATATTGGTGTATACACTGTATCTTTTACTGCACTGACTTTTGTTTTTGGTATTGCTCATTTAAAAATGATATCCAGTATTCAAATGTAGGTTTAAAAACTACAAGAACTAGTTTTACTCCTCTCCGAGACTTGAGCTGTAAATTATTAAATGTTGGACCAATACATGATTTTAAATGTTAATTTATATTTGAATAAAATATATGATATAGTTTTTCAATAATTCTTGATTGTAGTTTAATCAACATTGAATTTTACTTCCACGTCCAGTGGAAGTATAGTAACGCAAAAAAAAATATTTTCTTTTATTGAAATAGGCTTAAAATGTCATGAAACGTCGAGATTTTAAATTTGAGCAAAAAAATCTCCTCTCTGTCTGTCTGTATGTCGGTCTGTATGTCTGTCTGCCTGTCTGTAACTTTTTTGTGCGCACGTTTGCTCTGGAACCGTTTATGATATTGACTTGAAATTTGGTACACTTATAGCGAGATCTGGAACTAGATTATATTTTGATCTAATTACGTTGAAGGGTTCGGATGTAAATGGGGGTAAATAGGCAAAATAAGCAAGTAAGAGTCCATGAAATTGCAATTTAGGGCATGTACGAAAAGTTAAGGTCTCAAAAAAAAATTTTTAGGCATCAGCGTCCCCCCCCCCCCCACTATCACCCCCAATACCACCCCCACACTATTATGAAAGAGAGTAAAAAAAAAATGTGATTTAGTATGTATACAAGAACGAAACGTCTAAAAAAAATTTTTGGCGTTAGCTACTTCCTCTGCCACCCCCATTGTCATCTGCATCCTATTATTGAAGGGGGACAAAAAATTAAAATGTGATTTAGTGTGTATACAAGAACGGAACGTCTAAAAAAATTTTTTTGGCGTTACCTCTACCACCCCCATTGCCATCTCCACCCTATTATTGAAGGGGGTAAAAAAAATTAAAATGTGATTTAGTGTGTATACAAGAACGAAACGTATAAAAAATTTTTTTGGTGCATAAGACTTGGATACAAAATCTGGATGTGGAAATAGTGATTCCTTGGGCAGCGGTTTTTTACATTGAGCCAACGTTTTTATAATATTAAACCAATATTGCCCCAGTTCTACCTGGATTAGCTACATTCGTGATATTTCGGTTTATTGGTATAACTCTACTCCATGGTCAACAATCCCGGATCATGACAGAGAGTGTAAAACGACACTCTGAATGAACACCTAAGCAGTATCAGTATCAGAAACCCAGTTCAAATCGTGCCATTAGATAATCTTTCACAGCTAAGTAGCAACGTATAGTCGAGTATAGTTCTTCTGGGCAGTCAAAAAATGCAACAAAAACTTTACGACCTCACTATTATCGCCATTGGGCCATGCATGTTGTCATCAAACAAGCCGGCGCACATTAAAACCCATAAAGGGAAGCGAGTCAATTTGCGACCGAAATAGAACAGAGTCGTACTTAAAATTCATATGTAATAAAATGTACATTTTTTTTATACATTTATTTCACGTCGGCCTATTTCCGCTACTAAGGCCTAACACCGACGCCTGTAGACGAGCTACCCCCAATCAGGAATTTTGCCGAATCTCTTCCCTTAAGAAGAGTAGGGATCTTTTACTTGCCTAACATTTAATAGACAAGGGACCGACGGCTTTACATCCCCTCCGAAAGATGGTATATCTCCTATACAACCCTCGCCTAAAGTTGTATAGCTTCCGCGCATACACTGATATACAAGCCGCTGGAAGATGTGTGAGGAGAGGACGCGGTCTTCGTTGGAATGGTCACCCATCCAACTACTAACCGCGCCTGACGTTGCTTTACATCGCATATCGAAGTATGTACATAGTAAAGACGTACCTACGCTCGCCCCTAAAATGTGCCTATTATTCATTTTCAAAACTTAACTTTTTGCAAAGATGATGCAACATTGCGCAATATTATGTAATCCTCGCCCGCACCGGAATGACGGAGGACGCCTTTCTAGAATGTGATGTAAAAACGTTCGTGCAAGTCTCACGGGGCACGACAAACGGAACGATAGCGAAACGTATAAAAGACCGAGCTCAACACACTTTACTCAAGTCAGTTTCTTCGGTGTAACTCGGGATAATCTAAATCCAGTGCCCGCGCTGCGCTTCCTTGGCCGGAACCAAGTAAAAAAGACTTCTTAATCTTTAATTTTAAATATTTGATATTTTTTAAACTAATTTTGAATCGAATCAAATCTCCCAAGCTGGAATTTATTCGTTGTAGAAAAATTACCATCTAGTAACTGTAAAAAGAATAATAATTTTATTTTATTTAATCTTGTGTTCGTTATAATAATAAATATTATAATATCGTTTAAAACAAAGTATTTTAATCTGCAACAACTGCATACAGGGCGTTCCAAAATATCTGGACATCTTAATTAAAATTTTTAATTTAAACAAAAGTTCTTCAAAACTAATCTTGCATTCAAAAGTGTTATATTTTGAGAAGTATATACATGGTGTTGAGAAATCACCTAATAAAAGAATCAAATTTAATTGAAAGAGAATTCAACTTCTTGAATTTAACGAAGTGCATTCAAAGCATCAAAAGCTTCATACAGGGTGTAGCTATTGATCCTGCCATTAATACTAACTCCAAAAGTGCAATCCCCCCGAACCTCATTCAACTACAAATTAAGTGCACGACAAGCCCCAAGGGTCTCAACTAAGCACATAACTTTAATGTTTGTGCGTGTTCATAACACCCAACATAGAGCTACATAACTAATAAAGAAAAGCTTGTGCGTGTTCAAGGGCTGTACCAAATTTATTCACCACAATTAAGAAGATGAGTTGTTCGTACGGGACAAAACTATCCGGAAGTAAATATCTTTCCGTTCTAATTTCCTGTGGAAGATGCTTGAGCAAAGGACGCATCGAAAAAAAGTCTAGAAATAGTAACGTGGAATGTAAGAACTCTACTTGACACCGACCACTCCAAATATCCAGAAAGAAGAACAGCTTTAATTTTCAGAGAGTTAGCTAATAAGTTGAATGTAGACATCGCGACCTTGAGCGAAACGAGACTCCCATGGGAGGGCAGCTTGAAAGAGAAGGACTAAATTTTTTCTGGAAGGGCCATCCTCCAGAAGCCAAAATATCCCTCTACGGTGTAAGATTTGCTATATAGAATTCTATATCTTCTCAACTAGACCAAGTGACGTGTGGAATATCAGAGTAGCTATTCTCGAGTTCATGTGATGTGATCAGTTTGCAGTTGACGCGATATGATCGCACCAAACGACGTTCACTTGACAGACGAAATGCATATTCTTGAACAAATGACACTTTGGTGCGATGCGATCGTTTCCCTGTTCTCGTGAGAACGAAATGTACATGGTTGCCATTTTCAATCTGATATTTGGACCAATTAGAATCAAATTTAAATGCGGCATGGTTTTGCCTGTAAGTATATTGCTATTGTTATGGATATTCTTATAAAATGTAATTGTATTAAATTTAATAATAAACAGGTTAAGTTGTCATGAGTTTTATTGAGTGAGTCAAAATCTATTCCATTATATCATAAAAAAATCACATTTTTTGGGTTTAACTCAATTATGGTTGACAAGAAGCCCTTTATATTTCTACTCGCGCTACTCCCAATACATCTCGATAAAACGACGCCGCTTAATAAATTCCCTTTCTGGTTCATCTGCCTGCTATTGCACATCTTCTAGATCTACAAGGACTTGATCAAACAAGAACTGGTCAATAATTTCCATTCTCAAAATATGAAAAAAAAAAAACGTAATTCTTACATAGTTATCCTTATTACAAATTTGTAATTAATAAAATCGTTTTGTTGTATATCGAGACATTACTTGATCATTTGATGGTTTATTTTAGTACATTATTTAAGTTTTTAAAGATGTCTCATGGGAGTATATGCTAATAGAAATAAAAATTGGTGTTCATCATACTACTTATTACAAACCAGAATATAAATCAATTTGTTGTAAACCTAGTCAATTTCTTAATTAAAAAATGTACTTATTTTGACTAAATTTTTCAGTAATTTTGTCTATTATCACACAGAATTTCACAATAATAATGTTTTTCCTACAACACTTCTACCAAATAGCATAAGTTAGATATTAATAATTATTATAACTCCCCTGATTCAAGAATAGCAAATTTGCTGTGCGTCAAATTTTCATGTGAACTCCGCCCACTTTCTCATGAGAACGTTGATCGCGTAACTCAAGAATAGCCACCCAAAACGTCTCATGGCACTGGCACACCTTAGATTATATTATAATTCGTAGAAGAGACATAAACGAAGTCTTGGTCACAAAAGTTCGCGTAGATATTGAATTCTGGACTGACCACCAAATCTTAGTAGCAAAAATGAATCTAAATCTAAATATTCGTAAATACGTAAATACTCTGCAGAAGACCAATTCAAGACCACGATTTAATATAGAAAGGCTATCTCATCCTGAGGTAAGGGAACAACTCAAATCTGCAGTTCGAGACGGCCTGGCAACGACTAATAGAGAAATAACTCACTCTGACCTAAACATCTATTGGGAGTAGTTGAAAAATATTATCCTGGAGGCCAGTAAAAATATTGAGGAACTGAAAAAAAGAAAGAAGAGAGAAGATTGGTATAGCAGCAACAGTATTCAGATCGACAAGGTATTAGAACTTTTTATGCTAGAATTAACAAACCCAATAACGTTGTTACTCTTACAGAATGTGCCAGAGTTAAACGAAATGCCCGAATAGAAATCAGAGATATCAGGATTGGTGGAAAAAAAAGTCAGATAAATACAGCTGTATGCATGCCAGGATGACAGTCGCCGCTTTTTCAACACTTCAAAAGAAGTATACGGTCTCGTCCATAAAAAATATGCCCACTCAAAAACACTGCAGGTGACCTACTCAAGGATGAACAGCAAATTCTGGATCGCTGGAAAGAATATTTTGCTACTATTTTGAATCAGGAAAGCGCTGTTGATCACTCAGCAAGAGAATTAATCTCCAGTATGAAAGTAGCAACGCAGTTGATGATCTCATCACTATAAGAGAGATATCAAGAACTCTGTCTCAAATGACAGATAATAAATCGGCCGGAAAAGACAGCATAGTAACTTAAATTTGAAAGGAACTGGATGCCGAGGTAATACCGTATTTAAAAATCATCTTTGATATTATCTGGAAACAGTAATAAGTGCTCCAGGGAATTTCAAGATGCCTTATTAGTGAATATCTGCAAGAATAAAGCTGACGCTGCAGATTGTACTAACTATAGGGGAATTTTTATTGGTTGTTGCCTCCTCACCAGAGTAATGGCAAATAGGCTCCTTCTGCACAGAGAGAAAATACGCAAAGTGGCGTGAGGCCCAACATATCTACCACTATCTTTGTCTTTCGCCAAGTACAAGAAAAACAATCGAAAGCAAAATAATCTGCATACCGCCTTCAATGATATTAAGAAAGCTTGAATTTGATTCAGTAAATAGAAATGCGGTAAGGAAAGTTTTATCACGGTTTGGCGTTCTCCCTTAATTTATAGTCATCTGCTAAAGTCTGAATGAAGAAAACTACGCATATATTCTTTTCAATAGGAAAACCACAAACCCGTTTCAAACTCATACGGGTGTAAGTCAAGGCTGTGTATTAGCACCGCTTTTGTTCAATATGTACATGTCTGCACTCTCTATAATCTTAGACAGAAAGCAGGATGAGAGAAGTATGGGAATTATCTATCACCTCAGTGGAGCTCTCTTCAACCTGGCCCAACTTCGAGCTATATTAAGGACTCGCTATATTAATAGCCCGTTCTCCAGAACAACTACAGAGAATCCTAGATGTTTATTCTGAAGTCTATAAAGCTATTGGGCTTAAATTGAATACAACAAAGACGAAAACTATATCCATATCTCAGATAGTTCGTGATGCTCTACTTCAAGTCTATGATCAACAATTGGAGAATGTTGAACATTTTAACCACCTCGGCAGCATTCTAAACTCACAAGCAAATATTAACACCGATGTGCAAAACAGGATCAATTCAGAATCTAGGGCCTTCTGGAAACTTCATCCAAGAGTCTTTGAGAACCACGACCTCTCTCTAGATACAAAAACTGCCGCATATCGTGTAGTAGTTCTACCACCTCTTCTATATGGCTGGCTACACCAGACATACAAAGGCACTTGAACGTACTCAACAAAGACACCTCCGGCAAATCATGCATATACGATGGCCGTGTTTCAAACAAGTCTTTAGAAGGGATAAATGTTCATCCATTGAAGCTCTGGTATCACGAGCGCAACTTCGATGGGTTGGTCATATCTGCCGCATAGAAGACAACCGGCTTGAGAAGTGTGTACTGTATAGTGAGCTATGCGAAGGAAATCGTAAGCAAGGAGGTCAACGGAAAATATATAAGGATGTTGCCCATCAAACGATGAAAGCCATCAAAATTGCATAGAGATGGGAAGAGAAATGAGTGAAGAGTGGTAGTAGTTGCCAGTTACCAAGGTCAACTTCCGCCCAGAAGAAATGACTACACACTTGGAATGTAGTCGCATAATCACATCAAGAATTAGACTCCATGATCATAGACGTATTCCTATATAATCAATTGGATTATGAATTATTGCAATGCTCGGAAACGAGTTATGGCTATCATTATTATTATATTTCCTCCTTTTTTTGTAATATTTACACTGGATTAATTCAAATAAAAATTGATGTTTTCCTCCGTTTAAGTATCATTCTTGTGATCATCTTCAGTCATGAAATGCGCTACTGTTTCTCTGCATTTACGGTCGGACAGAAAATACCCAAAAAAGTCTAGCGATTAGTTAGAAATAGACATAAATTGAGATATTCTTAATTGCCTAAATTTGTTTTAGATAAATTCATTGACCGAAGCAAGGAAATAATCTGGCTATTAACATTTTAGATAAAATCTGCGATGCCATTATATGTTTTTTTAACATAAACAGTAATCCGGTATTTCCGTCGGTATACTGTGATTCAAATCTCAAGTCTGTCCTTGAGTTGCCTTGAATTCCCTGCAGTGTCCGTGCCCTATCTTTATTTCAAATCTAAACCATTTTTCGCCTGCAGGTCAGTTTTTAAATGAGTCAAGTTTGAGTTGAGCGACCATTAAACTTCTAGCATAATAATCGCCATAATCAGTTAATTTAATAGAAAAACTTATAATACCCTAGGCAGGTGGCTACAGGTTAGACTAAGAGCTATTTTCGTAATTTTCCTGTCGTACGAGAGAAAATGTTGCTCTGTTAATATTATAAACATTTTTGAGGTGATTTATAAATTATCAAGATAAACTAATATAAGTCGGATAAAGGAGCCAAAATTATTTAAGAAAACGTGTTTTAATATCAGAAATATATTAACAAACAATACTTTATAACTCGAATAAGATTATTGTATCACTCTCAAAACAGTTCCCACACATAATGTTCCTCGTTCTAGAGATGGTACAAAATAACTGTACCTGTTAATTCGTAATACAAATTAACGTACAGTTAAGGTCCTTTTTTCCAACTGATACCCTCCTCGCCAAAAAGGAGCCGATCTTGCAAAAGCGCCGAACACGTAAACCTGTCCAGTTAAGTCATTCCGATAGCTAAGCATCTTAGATGCAGAGTCAGCAACTCCCACAATTACTTTTGTTCGGGAACTGTGTTAAACGGATTTGAACGTTTTGTCCCTTGCCGGAACATCAAAATTAAATTCAGAATTAAGTTTTAAAAGATTTCTAAAAAAGTAGATGCGTATGTTTGTAGGTATTTGTATACCAAGTAGTGTATTTGAGCGTAGTATTCAGGTGTTTTGGTATTTTGTGAAAGTGATACTCATACACTAAACCATTCTTGTGACCTGAACTCAGCGTAAGGTTTTCTCCTTAAATCAGACTACTAGTGGAGTGTGTGAGTCGGAAAAAAATTGTAAGTATTTTGCTATGCAATAAGAGTACTTCTCCCACCCGTTTTTGAGGATACTGAATACGATGGTGCTGGTAGAATTTCTCTTTGGAGTTGCCCAACCCCCCAAACGGCCAAAAACCACCCCCAAAAGGGGTTAAACGCTAATCACATCTTTTCCAACGGTGAAACTTAGCGAACGCCCCTGTTTTCGAGGATGCTGAACACGGTGGTGATGCTAAATTTTTCTTCCGATCCCCTCCAACCCCTCTACCGGCTAACAAATACCCCCGAAAGGTGTGAAAATCTTTTTTTTACATTACCGGTAAAATGCATGTAACGTCCTTTTTCGAGGATGCTGATACGGCGGTAATGTTTAATGATTTCTCTGACCCTCACCAAGTCCTCTAACGGCTAACGAAACACCCCCGAAAGGGATGAACATTTTTTTTATATCACCGACAATTTTGAAAGTGCTGTTTTAATTCAATAATTTCTAAATTTAACATTGCAAAATATATGACGTCACATCAGGGGAGGGGCCAAATGTGGCCATCTGTAACAAGAACGGGGGGGTTATTCCAAAAATCATGAAATTCGTGTAACCTAGTTTATGGATGCCCCCTAATGGTTAGTAAAAGCGAAAGGAGTGAAAATATTTTCTTTGTGGGCGGTATATACATTTTGTCGGTGATATATATAAAAAATGATTTTCACCCCTTTCGGGGGTGTTCGTTATCCTTTAGAAGGATTGGAGGGGGTCGGAAAAAATGTTGACCATCACCAACGTGCTCATCTTTGAAAACGGAGGTACGCTAAGTTTCACCGATGGAAAAGATGTGATAAACGTTTAAGTCCTTTTGGGGGTAATTTTTGGCCGTTTGGGGGTTGCGCAACTCCAAACAGAAATTTTATCAGCACCGTCGTATTCAGTATCCTCGAAAACGGGGGGAGGTACTTTCGTTGCACAGCAAAATATTTACAAGTCCGTCCGACTCGCACACTCCACTATACGGCCTGTACAAGTTGAAGGGGGTTCTCAAAACCTTAGTAGGTCTTGATCTTATATAGTTACGTATGCCAAAGACTACGAGTGTTCACTCGTCGCCTCTACCTACATATAACAAGCCGTGTCGACAGCGGGTACGGGCTAATGAATGTTACCAAAGACACTCGTTGTTTTTCTTGGCAGACCGAATTTCCCAGAACGCACATGCCAATATTTTATATAAAATATTTGATGAGAGTAAAGCAAGTAATAATATTCTTCTATAAACTGAGGTTGCTGTACCGAATTTTTTCTCCTCCAACGATGAATTGTTCATGTAAGAACTTGTTGAGGTTTCGTCCTCCACAAAAATCTTTATCTCTTTCTTTCTGTTTTCCTTTATCGTATCGATGTATCAGAGATTTTCAACCTCATATTGCTTCACCGTACTCCTGAGTCTGCAAGCATCGAAGTAGAAGAACCCCAAAGCAGTGCCACTGTAAAAATGTAACAGTAGAGGAAGTTAGCCGTAGGTCGGTCTCCCCCCACCACTGACCTTGACCTTGACCGTGCACCTGTGGTCCGTTCCTTCAAGGCCACGGTGGCATCGTAGGTTCGCATAGCATATACCGTGACCTTGACCTTGGACGGCCGCAGTGCGTTTCGACTTCAAGGGCGCAGTGTTGCTGTTACCCAGAACGATCACTTGCGGTGACCTTGGCCTTGGCTAACACTATTAGAGAATGCAAGGACGGAGCTTCCTCCTTGCCACGCAACTTGACCTCTAAAATTACATTAGTTCAATACGTACACAGTAAAATGTGGTGGGGTTCTATATTTTGTGACGTAGTATACTTTTTCTATAAAAAAAGCACGGACTATTAGAACAAAATCATATTTAGTCTGGTTCACCTACAGTTAATAAGTGAGCATAGTGTTGTGATCTGAAATATTTTAAGTAAGCAAAGTTCTGTAATATTTCTTGGTTAGTAATTCTTTCACTGTACTCAACTACTTAAATATGACTACCAATATCGATTTATTAGCCCTTAATGAACTTATTATTAAAGATACTGAAGTTTTAGACCAAAAACCTATTTCATCGTTAATTTTAAATAAGGTTTACGCCATTAAAAAAATGTTAATGCTTAATACACGTTTTGGAAAATCGATATTAGTACATTTATTTGATGAAAGTACAAGTACTACCTTTAAATCATTTTTGCCTAAACGTATTGCTGAACTATTAAATATAACTTTTATAGAAGAAATAAATTCGTCTAGTGGTAAATATGCGTTGATTTATTTAGGAGAGAATTCACCCATTTATACCGGTGCTAAATCAAGGTCACTAATAAAATTCGAAATTATTGCGTGATTTAAACTATTTAAAATATTTGTATACTTTAAATTATCAGACCAATAAATAAGGTATAGTGAAAGTATAACTTAGACTGAAATATTATAAATACACTACAATAGTAGTAGAGATGTAAGTAGTTTTATCATATATTTGATAACTTGTTCTAATTTTATTTATGTAATTTCTAGCCTCACTATAACTGGCAAGAATGTGGATGCAATATTCAGCAGAACGTTGGGTAAGGGCAGAAGACATTAATTCGGCAATTGAAAGACTATCTTCTGTACTAGGCGACTTAAGTATGGATAGACTCCATGCAATAAATTATGATCTGAATTACTGCTTCGATGCTGAAAAAGTTAAACAGCTTAATGAGGATTCTGAGAGGTATTACAGAGGTGCACAACTATGTGGTAAATTCTCTCGTGGTATTGTGAATTTAGAGGAATTCTGTGAGCAACTAGTGGAAATAAATTTAAAACATTTCCTATGTGACATAGAAAAATACTTACCTAAGAAAATTATTGAAAAGTATCAACTCGACCAATCTGATGAAGAACAGGATGAAGACAATTCAATTAGTAGTTAATCACTTATTGTAATTCTTCTGTTAATAATATTAATATGTAAATGGTGTAATAAAATTATTATTATTGAAATATAGTTGTTTTTATTTTTAAAATTAAAATTGAAATAAATGAAACACATTATTAGATTATACATTAATTTATTTATAATTATTTTTGGTGACATACATTAAAAAATATTAATTATTAATCCTAAATATAAACATATTTAAAGATATTTATTTTAACTCTATATTTAAATCTATAATACATTTGTTAAGAAAGTGAACGTTTGCAAGAGAGCAGTGACTATATTTTGGTTGGGTGTGTTCCATACATCTTGGTACCTTTAACGATTTTAGATTGGGTATGCAGGGTGAGAAGTCATCTAGATCTATAACTCTATTCCATTTTAGATGATGCTGTAGAACATTTTTCTTGAATTTGCCTTTGCATACAATTATAACATCCTCTGACAATACATTGCGTCGAAAATTATTAACTGCGTTTTGACAAAGTCGATGAAGTATTAGTGGGAATTCTGACAGTTGAATATATCCATCACTCCATTTTATGCCCCCATGGTAGTTGTTTTCTAACCATCGGTAGTGAGTCTGTTCACCTTGGGTTAGTGATGAGAAAGGATTTGGTGGTTTGAAGAAATAGTGTGCTTGCTGATTAGTGTTACAACATAGAACAGCTAATTCTTTAACGGTAAAATCATTTGTTTTATATTGAAACCCCTGCAAGTCAACTATCAAAGTAGGAAATTGGCTACCTAATGACGTCATGGTAATAGGTATTCGTTACTTAGCGCCAGCAATGCCACACTGAACTGAACCATCTAATGCGCTATAACTTAAATACGCATCGTGAAGTATAAGTGCATATACTCGAGTTTGTTCGGGAAACTTCGTCTTCCGTGTCTCAAATTCAATTTTTATATCGACGGTGGATGATTTCATTGCATCTGGTTGGTGTGAGCAATCAATAACAAACAATGGATTTTTTCTGAATTCGCCAAGGTCCATCATAGGTTCACTCATATCTTTATCGTAATAACTACGTTGGAAATTTTCATAGGCGTAGTAGGCTGCAGAGTCGAGTTTCTTATCGAAATTTAAATTCCAACGTTCATATGGAAATACTTCGGCATTTAAATATAGCCGAATATTATTTATATCTGCATGTATAAAACTTGCGGCGTCCTTGGTTCTGTCACTAGAGTTGCCATTGTTTTGAAATCCGATAATGATGTATCGAGGTCTCTCAAGACTGTTAGTGGTTTTAACAGCCCATATATCAGAAGCAGTATCACGTAGAGTGGGTAGCTCATAGAGATCCCACATACGGTAAGCCATTTTAACTTTAGCATTATTACTGCTCGTATCAATTTTCTTTAATAGTTTAACCTTTTGTCTAACTTCAGGCACAATATGTCTTATCTTCCATTCGATTTTGTTAATTTCTAACTGTGCATCAACTTCTCCAATGTAAGAGTCTTTAAAGGAACGTGCTATAATTAAAATTAATTCCTGTTTTGTATTTAAAATACCTTTGGTATAATCTTCTGCAAAACCCATGAGGTACTTAAGAGGGAGTTTACCGCTGAAAACGTGGCTGGTAGTATCTAAAATATCCTGTTTTTTCTCGGTGAGACCCCAACCTATAGTTAGTAGCGATGGGAGGGATGTTTGTCCATATGACACCCTAGTTTTCATTGTAGTAGTGATGCCAGGCTTCCTAACGACAGCGACCTGTTCACCACCCATTTCATATCTTATTTCTTCGAAGAGAAAAGCTAGCGCATTGTTAGATAGATAACACTTCTTGGTAACATCACTAGGGGTAAATTTTCCTTCTATATAAATGTAACTCTCTGTAATGTCAAGTATTAAGTCCTGAAAATTGACAGGAATGCGTACTTCATCAGAGTTTCTATAATATGGTGAACCGTGTGGTTTATATGTATGCTCATGTAAGCTAACGAGTGACTGATCGAATACAGGTTCCTCGAACACCTCAAGTTTTTCACTAGATGTAAAAGTCACCATTATTAACTATTTTTCTCTCAGTTTCAATCCGATGGATCGAAGAAATGCACGGTCTTTAGCTGGCAGGTTATGTCTTAACCGTTTAAGCTCTACACGTTGAATGAGTCGATTTCCGCAGTCATTAGTCTTTTTATCGTCAATCACATTGAAACGATTGTGTGCTAACCGTTGTTGATTATATCGGAAACCCATTGTGTTTGCGATTTTAAAACTGTTTCAATTCTAGCTTTACGATAATCTTCTCACCACGAAAATTGATTAAATCTCCATTATCATCCAATATGCGTAGTGTAATGTTGTCGATAAACTGACGTCCTTCAGGTCTAACAGGCAAATATATGATGTTCGCTGGCTCTCTGGTAAGTTTGTAACCTGGTTCAACATCTATGTCGAACTCGAAAAGGGTATGGGATTTAAGGGTATTCAGATATGCTCCAGAGATAATGTTGCAATCTACACGTATCATCCTTACTTTCATAATATCAACAGGTAATGTTGATTCATGATTAGTGTTTGGATGCAAATAAGTCGATTCAAATCCCAATAAATTACCAATAGAGTTTGCTTGTGTAAAGTCAATTCCATATTTTGACCAAATCTCACACTTTAGCGTATTGTTGTTCGCTCGCAGTCGAAATAGTTTTTCTTTTTCCTCTTTCTTATCACCGGGCATAGCTTTCAGTATTGCACGATATATCTCTTCAATTTCATAGGCTCCGCAAGGTATGTGGATAAGTGTGGGGGCTACTTTTGGTCCAATTCGATAGCAAAAACGATTGTTGGTTTCGTCCACATTGAATATAGAATTGTAAGAATAGAAGCCTGTTAATCCTAACCCATATCGACTATTAGTATCTAATTCAATGGGAGGATAAAACTCAGCACTGAGCACACTAGATCGGTTTGATAGAGTGAACGTATACGACATGACTGATGATATTTAGTGTTCTCTCATGAATTTATTGTGAACTACAGCAATAATCGTGGTGTAATTTTCGTTTTTTGCTGGATGACGGAGACGTTTGTATCTCATTATTTGATGCAACATTGACATCGCGCACTTTACAGTAGCAGCAAAATATTCTTCGAGGCGGCGGCCCATCATTAACATCAACACTGCTACCACCGCCATCATCATCATCATCATGATAATGTTCCTGACAGTATTGATATTTTAAAATATCAATATCATTCTGGAGATGCTGGGGTAGTTTGTCCCATACTAATGCAATTTCATGTGCAGCACATCCAATCATTACTTCTTTAGGCATATTTGCCAGTTGTTGTTTGCTCATCTTCAATAGACTGCGTAAACGGGAGAATGCGATTAGTGATTGACCCATCTGCTTGATGCTTTCCCGATCCATTTCAAGGTCTGCAGATGTTATTTCACAAGCGTTTGTAGTTATTTTGTAGTGAGAAACTTCAAACACAAATGACCACACCACACTGTGTTAAAATTTTGTTGGCGTTCATAGTTATAGTAAATTTTGTCGGTCGACTTTGAACCTCTGCGCAGATATAAAACTAATTCTGTCGGTGGGGGTAAATCACCAAAACTATCGAAATATGTGACTAAACTACCACGTTTTTTAAATGCAACCCAGTGTGTTCCAGGGCCATTTATACTGTCTAGATTTATGATGGCCGACTCATTATGACGTGGTCCAGAATATGGTAGAGTGTCCCGCATAAATATCCCCCGAAAATAGGGCACTTTCATCTTCTCTGCATAATATTTAAGATCGATATTAGTGAGAGGTTTTCGGGGTAGAGCATCTAGAAGTTTTTTGAACTTTGTGGTTTTAGATAAAGTCCTAGTCCTTTGCGATATGGTTTTAAATATAGCCCTTTACCACTTTTTCCTATAGAAATCGCCTCCATCTGCCTATTATGGCGATTTTTTTCAGCTAATTCCTCTCTACTCGTTTTAACATCATTTACAGCTTTAGCTATACCAGCAGCAGTGCCAGCTAAACTACCCAAAGCTGATAATCCAGCAAAAATGGGTATTAATGGTAGAATTCCACCCACTTTCGGTATTGGTATTATCCTAGGTGTACGAATATTACGTTTTCCACCAGCTGCTCTCATGTGTCGTCGTGCTGCTTGAAGCGCAATTTGCGTAACTTTTTTTGTGTCCTTAGCGATTTTTCGTTTACCACCGGCTTTACGTATGTCATCACGTACTTTACGTACTATTCCAGCACCAAAAGCTATATTTCTAGTTTTTTTCTTGTTTTTCTTTTTAATTATACGTTTCTTTGTAGTACGGGGTGTTGTTGACGTACAACCCATACCAAGACGTTGCTTTCCCTTCATTATAGTTGTAACTAACCACGCGGCGGCCTTTTCTTTGAAACTTACGTCTTTTGATTTAACTCGTTTCCAGGCAGCTTGTTCAAGTTGATAGTCTGCTTTGTGTCGGGCTGCTAAATTACTGGTGTTTTGATCGTATGCAATATCGTGCTGCTTGCATGCAGCATCGAGTTTGTTTATGCCTGGATCACCTCGGGCTAATCTTTTTTGTAATTTGGTGCCTGGACCACAATACTGGTAACCTCCCGGTAAGTGTAGTTCAAATGGGAGCTTATTTATTAGAGAATTGACTACCCCCTTACCAATCTTTAAACCACGACGATTTTCACGTGTGTGCTTCTCGGTTGACACCATTTAAATAACAATCACAATACGTACATCTATTTATATAGTATCCATCCGTGCTACGATGCGCATTGTGAAGCAGAAACAGAAACTTGCTGTAGATAATTTAGATGAAAAAGTAGGGTGTGGACTACAAGTCGAATCACGCCATGGCCCGCTACTTCCCTCAACTATTCGCGGACTCTTAATAGGTCCAAGTGGTTGTGGCAAAACAAATTTACTAATAACTTTGCTTACTCATCCACTTGGGCTACGTTTTTCAAACATTTACTTATATTCAAAGTCCTTACATCAACCCAAGTATGAATATTTACGCGATATATTAGCACCGATTACGGGGCTAGGATATTACACCTTCAGTAACAACGCGGAAATAGTGCAACCATCCGACGCTGAGCCTGAGTCTATATTTATATTTGATGATGTTATATGTGAAAAGCAAGATGTTATTCGAGCATACTTCTCAATGGGGCGTCATAAACATGTAGATTGTTTCTATTTGGCACAAACGTATTCCCGCGTCCCTAAACAGTTGGTAAGGGATAATAGTAATTTCATAGCAATTTTTAAGCAGGATGATATGAATTTACACCACATTTTCTCAGACCATGTCTCACCGGATGTGACTTATAAAGAATTTCAAGAAATGTGTGCAGAGTGCTGGAAAGACAAATATGGGTTTCTTGTAATTGACAAGGATAGAGAAGTAAATGAAGGGAGATATCGCAAAGAACTTGATAGTTTCATATATCCATGAAGTATTGTAATTAAAATTTTAATTGGTCTACAGATAGCATCGGGATAACTTCAGCAGTGAGGCTGCATTTGTTAGACATGAATGACAATGGTGAGAATAAACTCAGTAGTGCTATAGGTAGAAACATGAGAGAAGAAATAAGACTGAAACGTGAATTGATTGAGGCCACCCATTCAGTGCGCAAAAAATTCAACTCTGTGAAGAGAAGAAACGTTGAGAATCAGTTAACACTCGAAAAAATTTATGAACCCATAACAAAACCATTAAAGGTTATATCATCTGCTTCACATAACCAATCGCTAACACAACCTCAGAAACCAACACAACCGATAGAAAGTGCAAGAGCTAGTACTAGTACATTTAAAGCAACACCTGAAACTAGTGATGAAGATGGTGACAAAAATGCAAGTCAACAATATTTTTTGGAAACACCACCGGGATCGTCGTTAATGAGCACTCCATGTTCAGAAAGTTCTATTAGTGGCGCAGAAGGAAAATGTGATATAGTGCAAACACATTTAGAAAATCTGAAATTCGACAATGCTAGGTATGATACTATATACGGTGTACGTTTAGACCCCCATACAGAAAAACTACAAATGGGTAATGCTGAAATACGCTTTTCTAATGGAAATATCACATTGTGGCGTGGAACTAAGAAGGTGGGGACGTATTCTGGCAGTCCTAAGTTATATGATATGATATTTATGAAACAACCACAAATTTCGCGTAGTAATGAGGCTATTATTGGCGACAAAGAGTGTCAATTATATGGGGGGATTTTAAAACAGACAAAAGCACCATATAAAAATTATGATATGAAACAGGGTTTGAATAAAGCTAAATGGAAGAAATTCACTAATATTATAGAACCATTGGTATCTTCTACAGTTGTGACGAGATCTAAAACTGGCTTAGGTGTTCCTATTAATAAATTATACAATAATAGAGGTGTTGACTATGTATATTGGAATAAACCGAAAGAACTGGTGGACCGCCTACGCCTGCTCTATAGCTCAAAAATGGTTGGTAACAATGGTGTCAATAACGAAATAGTCAGTTTATTGGAAGAAATGAGGGAAGAAAGGATAATCTATTAGTGAAGTTAAAATTCATTTCACACTTATTTAATTAGTATAAAATATTGTGAAATGCTTAAACGGGGTCAGACGTAAACAGAAATGGCTGTTGTAAACAACACAATTGACAAGTTCGGTAGACGAAGAAGTAATAATAATAAATCGATTATCGTACATGGACCTCCAGGTATTGGTTTTAAACTTACCGCAGATAATCAATTTGATATGCAAAATAAGCGTTTACTGAACATTGGTGAACCAATAAATCAAAAAGATGGTGTAACTCGTAACTATGTAGACGAAAATATCGATAAATGTATGAAAGACATTAAAAAGTCACACATTGCTTTTATGGAGAATCAGTGGACTGAATATAGTAAGTTTGTACACAGCAAAATTACCGAGATGATTAATGACGCTCTGCAACACATTAATAAAGAAATTTCTGGAGTTAAGAAATTAACCGAGGACAATTATACTATTTTATATGATGCAATAAGCAAAGTGCACCACATTCTCGATGAATCCCGTCTGAAAGGTATGACAGTGCGACAGAAATCACTTGGAAATATTGTGGCACAAGCTGGGAGGAACGATCGTAATCAACAAGTGATAGATGAAATAGTGGCTGAAGTCACGGACAACGCTGCTACATTAGGAAAAAAGTGAAAAAACAGACCTAAATTATCTATATAAACGCCTGACTTAAACTTCAATTATGGTGATTAGTAATGAGAAATTACAAGTTGTTAACGAATTGCATAAAGCTTGTAGGAGAAATTTCCGTAGAAGAAGAACAATAATCAAAGGTTATGGTGATTTATGGCAAATGGATTTAGCTGAAATGCAACCATACGCTGATGAAAACAATGGTTATCGATACATTCTCGTAGTGATCGACTGTTACTCAAAATATTTGTGGACTAAACCTCTAAAAAATAAAACTGGTGTTGAAATTACTAAGGCTATGAGAAGTATTTTACAAGAATCAAATTATTCTCCTAAAAATCTACAAAGCGATCAGGGTACGGAATTTTACAACAAAAACTTTTCTGCTTTAATGAAACAGTACATCATTAATCATTACTCCACGTATAGTACGAAAAAAGCAGCAATTGCAGAAAGAGTAATACGAACATTAAAAACCTGGTTATATAAAGAATTCTCAGCTAGAGGTAAATACAAATGGGTTGACATTCTATCCGACATTACAAAATTGTACAATAATAAAATACATCGTACGACTGGTATGAAACCTGCTGATGTTAAACCAACTACACGTTTAAATGCTTATAATCACATTAAAATTGCTTTGAAACCTAAATTTCGTATTGGCGATATAGTTCGAATCAGTAAATATAAAGGTATATTTGAAAAGGGGTTCACACCAAATTTTTCAACTGAACTTTTCAAGATCGTTAAAATAAATGTAACAAATCCCACAACATATACACTCCAGGACATTCATGGCCAACCAATAAAGGGGTGCTTTTATGAAATGGAGCTACAAAAAGCTAAATACCCTGATGTCTACTTGGTGGAAAAGGTTTTAAGAAGGAGAGGGAACAAGGTTTTTGTGAAGTGGCTCGGATTCTCTAATGACCACAACTCTTGGATTAACGAAGCAGCTCTTATTTAATATTGTCACATTCTTTATATAAAATGTGTATATTTATAACAACTAATATTTTACTTATGTTTAGAAATTTCATAATAAAATGTGTGTATTCCATTAATATTTGTTTTATTTATTTTCCCCATATAAGACTCCAAAGCCTTAGTAATTATATACACATTAACGAAAAAATATATACAAATGCAAATTTGTTAAAATTTTTGAATTAATTTTTACTCCTAAAAATTATTAGATGAAATCAAGAAAATCATTTTAATAAATTTTATTGAGAAGAAAATATTTACAACGAATTATAGATTAAATATATTTATTTAAAACGTATATAATACAGAAAAAATACAAATACATATTTATGGAATTAATCAGATGAAATCCCCCCGTCTCGACAGTAACGCTTCCTGACAGAAACATTCTCTGTTGTGTTTCATCACACCTCCATAAATATGTCCAACATATTCACAAAGTAAAACACTGTATGTCTTCTCGTCTCTGCATTTGCTGCAAATATTGTTCCAACAATCACCAGTGTACTTGTTGCAAACCAGACACCGCTGCCTCAATGGGTGCTCCACCTTGCATGTCTCACAAACATCTCGGATAATTCCAAAATTTGTACGAGTCGTGGGTTGTAGACACTTGTAGCACTCTTGCTCCAGACGCTCACGTGATGCTGCTTTTCGGACGGTATTCACTGGCACTGGATTTTCTTTTATACAATTTGAACATAGTCCAGTACATGGATTAATTTGCTGCTTTGCCCAGAATTGGGAACAATTATAGCACAGAATTGCACCATCCATACTATATGGATATACGGCGATTGTTGGTTTCGATTGCCACTCTCTTGGACAAGACATTGCTGTTTTAAAAACAAGTGTACGGTATGACAGCTGAATAATAACTGAGTTCCTCCTCATGGCCTTGTTTGTTTAAGTAGTCGCTGGAATTGCCGATATTAGAGCCATGGTATGTCGTTAGAGATGATGTGACGTCACCAGCAACATGTTTAAAAGAGGAGGTGTAACTCCACGTTAGATCAGTTGCTTTGCAAACTTCAACGTTGATCATTCCGTCTACTGTCTTATATATTCGTTTCCAAGTATTAATATGGCTGCTGTACCTGCTGGTTGGGCTAACCTCAGATTCCTGGACTGGTTAGCATCCCTAGATGTCCTCAACAATATATGGTACCTTGAAGAGGTAGAGGACGACTTGGCTGCTCCCGAAGACGACGAGGTAGAAGTTGAAGACGATGAGGAAGGCGATGAGGAAAGCGACGAGGAAGACGATGAGGAATTTTTTGACGCTGAAGAGGGTGCAGACGATTCAAGTGATGATGAGGGTATCGTCGTAGATGTTCCCCATCAAAGAGGGCAGCGGTGGATAACATCAGAATATTTAGCAAGGGTGAACCCGATGGATGGCATCTTCTGCACCACCATGACCTTTGTTGCGGTCCAAGTAGTGGGTGGTATGGAATACAATCTTTGCCACGGATGTTTTCTGGGATACCAGTCTAGGGTGGATCCTGGGAGACATCGTCATGTGGACTACCATGCCACTACAAGGATAATGAGAGGCAGGCGGGGATATTGCAAATCTTGCAGAGATCCACTCTATCAGATTAGGCGAGTGGAAATCTGCAATATTTGCAATATGGACAGATAATTTGTAGTTTTTTTTTGTAAATATGTATATATCTCTTAGTTTATTGTAAATAATTATGTAATTAGTTTTAGTGATAAATAAATGTATATATTTAATTTTTAGTTTATTGTAAATATTATATAACTAGTTTAAGTGTTAAATAAACGTTAAATTGAATCTTATTTTTTGTTTTATTTACTAAATATTTAAATGTAAGTAACACAATGTTACTAGAGAAATCTGTGTTTCACTTCGATTATTGCTTATGTTGACAGTGCTATTGATATTGATGGTGTTAAAAATATGAGTATTAGGACACTTTCTACTCTTATTTGTGTGAGTAGTGAGGTGGGGAGTGATGAGGTGGGGGTGGTGGTAGGGGCTATATATACATAAGAAAGCCCTCACCATCCTCAGTTTACTTTCTACGCTCCAACATGTCTGAAGTACAAGACAATACTGTATCTTCCACTTCAACCATGTTCGTTTTGTGCGAAAGGTATCGTGCCTACCTGCAGCGCGTTAGAGAGGCGACAAGGGGTGGTGTAGCAGATAGCACCACCTCACCAGAAGAATACCAACCATTGGAGAGGTCTCCGTCCACATGGTCGATGGACACTGTGCCCAATGATGATTCCGAAGACGAGATGGATGGAGTAATTCTGGAGGAATCATCGACGGACACAGCGGAATCGTCTGACTCGGAAGATGATGCAGCCATTCTGGTGGAGGAATCTACCGATGAAGATGAGGATGCAGCCATTCTGGTGGAGGAATCTGCCGATGAAGATGAGGATGCAGTCATTCTGGTGGAGCATGATTCGGACGGATAATTCTGTTTTATTTTATGTATATATATTTTTGTTATTTATAAATAAATGTATTAAGAGTTATTCTTTTTTTATTTCATTTCATATACAATAAATAACAGTAGTAAAGTAAAGAATAAAAAATTGCTTTAATATAAGAAATAACGGGGTACTTATTTAAGTAAATTGGTTATTCGTATTTGGACTGTCGGTCAAAAGTGTTGCAAAAGGTGTATCGAGGTCACAGTTGTCCTCCAGTACCGTTTCTACTCACTTCCGACCTTTAGTTTTGCCGCAGCAGACTTTTTCCCGGAACGGCTAGTCGTATCGCTCCGAAAGTGGTTGCAATCGCTTCCCAGTGATCGATTTAGTCGAAAACGATACCTCGCGTGTCCTCGGGCGTCTTCGGGTGGCTTCGGGAAACTTCGGGAGTGTTCGGCATGAGTTCGGCTTTTCGCTTAAAATTGCAGCCTTTGCATGTGTGAACTCCCCTGAAACGTGTTTTGATTTTTTTATTCCCCCAATCCTTGACAAAACAGTGAATAACGCGTTCGGTAGTGTTCGGATCGATTCGGAAATTATCGGAATCGATTCCCAGTGGTCAGTTTAGTCGAAAATGACCCCTTACGCGTGTCTGAGTGTACTTTGGAAGTTTTTCAGTTGTTTATATATATATATATTTTTTTTTGTCCAATATTTGTGTATAAATAAATGTATTAAAATTTATTTTTTATTTCATCTACGATGAATACAACAGTTCTAATCTAATTATATACTTAAATACACAATTTACCAAAAATTCCATGAAATATATATATAAACTCGCGTTATAGGTAAGTATAAGAGTAAAGTATAAGAGTTTCCTAGGACCAAGGTAGCCCAGTGGTAACGTGGCTTGCTTTGTAAACTTTGTGAACGAAGGTTTGGTAGTTCAATCCCTAGCACTTGCAGGGATTTTTTTCAACACGTAAATTATAAAATTATAAAATTATAGAATTATAAAATTATAGAATTATAAAATTATAATTATAAAATTATAGAGTTATAAAATTATAATTATAAAATTAAATAACAATTTTCCGCTATACCACTGCGCTACCTTGGTCCCCCCCCCGGGTGGGTGGGTGGGCGCGGGGGGTTTTGGCAGAGGCGGGGGCGACGCTTGCAGCCTTCGGTCGCTTCGCCCGCATAAACCTTTTTTTAATTTTTTGACCCGCTTTTTTTTTTTTTTTTTTTTTTTTTTAATATATAAACCTGAACTAACCATAACCCAGCGCGTGACGGGGGGGGGGGTGCTGGGGGGGGGGGTTATTACTTTCTACATTTACATTTTTTCTAACCTAACCTAACCTAACCTAACCTAATTTTTTTTTCACATTTTTGCATTTAAATTTTTTTTTACATTTTTTCTAACCTAACCTATTTTTTTACATTTAAATTTTTTACATTTTTCTAACCTAATCTAACCTCATTTTTTTTCAGTTTTACATTTTTACTTTTATATTTTTTTACATTTTTTCTCTTAACCCTAACCTAATACTAAATTTATGTACAAACATTTTTAATGCAACATTCTGTAGTGTGTTTACGCACTACCTTATTCCCAGTTTCTTTTTTATAGCATTTAGCTTCCTTGTACATCTCTCAGAGGCTTTGCGACGCTTCGCAATGCCTCTGAGCATTTCATCGGCCCGAGAATTCAACATCTCCGCCTTCCTTTTGAGGGACTGCGCGTGATCCTTTAATTTGCTGTCATCATCAGTTGCACTTTTAAGTTCCCTATCCTCCCGCTGCAACTGTTCATACATGTTCAAGAAATTTTTGAAAGTTTCATTTTGCTCTTCTTGGGAGAATAACTCCGATTGTGAATCAGAATCACTTTCATTCACAACCAGAGCACGGTTACGGGGTTCCTGCGTTGGCAACACCGCATGAGAGCATCCTGGCAACGGCGCGCTCGAACATACCGGTTGCACTTTCGTCGGCTTTTTTGCAGCATCTTTTTTCGGTTTCTTAGCTACCGACTTTTTTGCAGCAGCTTTTTTAACCACCGGTTTCCTTCCCGATAACGGCTTTTTATTTTTAGCTGCTGCTTTCTTAGGCTTTTCAGGTATCTCTACCTGCCCCTCGTCTGAGCCAACATCGGGAATAGGGCTCAGGCGAGCAGGTACAGATGCTTGCGCCGATAAAATTCTTCTAAGAATCGACACGTCATCATCTTTCTCGGTATTCTCTACCTGCGTCTGCTTTGTAGATGTTGAAGGATGCGTCGTCATCTTCTTTTGGCCTTTCTGCGAATAAATCTTTGGTTGCGCAGGTTGAAATTCGTCCTCAGAATTTGTCTCCGTAACCGTAGGGAACCTAGACCACGCGGCGTTCGGGTAGGCCTCTCCATTAGATGTACTAGCTCTGGCTTCATCTGAAGCCAAAGCCTGCGCGTCCAATTCGGAGAAATCGAAATCACCCAGCAAATCATCGTTCAAATCGGTCAAATCCGTCGGGATTTCAATATCCGGTAGTAAACCCACGCCAGGACTCGTCTGGTTGTTCGCCACACCATTACCCGGACAAGCGTCGCCATTGTCACCCACGCCAGGGCTCGTCTGGTTGTTCGCCACACCATTACCCGGACAAGCGTCGCCATTGTTCGCCACACCATTACCCGGACAAGCGTCGCCATTGTCGTCTTGCCCTGGCATATAATTAATTAAGTATGCAGCCACAGCACTCAACAAAGCGCCTCCCTTACCGCTACCACCAGAAACACCAATCTTTTTTTGTCCTACCATTGTCACAACAAACACAAAACGGACACGAGAAACGGGCACGAAACACAAAACACAGAACACAAAGAATGCTAGGAATAGAGCAGACAGCACTATTTTGCACACTTCCTTACAACTCGAGAGCTGGAGACGGAAAGAATCTTTGTAGCATCTCTGAAGCCCATAACGCTGAACTAACCCCTCCACTCCCTACCACTCTTGTTCCTATTGGTTCAAATTATTTCCCTACACACTCTAACTAACCCCCTACTTCCCACCCCACTCTTCCTATCGTCTCTCTCTATCTTATTGCCTACAGTACTCATACAATAAAAATACCATTTAGTAATTTAAATCTTTATTTATAAATTAACATTTTATTTCATACAAATATCTCTTACTTCGACTTACACATAACATGAAATATCACAATGAATTTTTCAATTGAATATTATAATTGTCGACCTTTGCGTTAACAAGTAGAAACATTATTAACAATTAATCACTCAACTCATTCATTGCTTTGAGTAACACATCTAGTTTATCATCATCCTTTAAAACATTTCGTTCAACGACACTATTTAAGGCTGATATTAACCACTTTAAATTCTGCTCTGGTTCACTCTGAAAAAATGTTATGTCTGAGTGACCCCAGGGTAGAGTTTTAGTGGTATTGGGAATCACAAAACGTTTATCGTCATAATAAGAAAGAGCAACTTTATTCCGCATCTCTGTATAGATATCATGCAAGTGACTTCTGAAAGTATTCATTTTACGAAATATTAACCCGCCCTGCTCAACAATTTTTCTGTAGTCATCTATTGTAAGTTGTTTTTCAATCACAGATTTCTTTACTCCCTTGGCTTTTTTCAACTCATTACCGACCGATTGCACGTAGTACGCTTTCGCTCCAGTACCATAAAAGCTGATAATAGGATCTTCGGGGAATTCGTCTTTCATATTCCCAAGCACAGACGAGCCTTTTGGAATATTAAATTTATTTCCCTCCCTGTAATTAGAAGTATCAAATTTTTCTGGATTTTGTACAATAAAGTCATAGAAGTTATCTGTATAAACTTTCATAATTAAGGAATCGGTGTCGGTGTACAACAAAGAAGCATTAGCACCGAATTGACGTTTAATAACACCATAAAAAAAATTATACAGTACCGTCTTCGATAATTCAAGAATACAAAATCCTACGTAAATTGGTTTGTTATAGACTACTTGCAATTTGCTCATTTCAATCGCTACAAAATCCTCAGAAAAAATTGTGCAAGATTTGAAATTTGGACGAGCGATTAATGCGTTTGCACCTATAGTTCTTCTAACATTTTCCCAATGAGTAATCAACTTTATATCTCTTCTATTATCAACATTTTCCATGGTTTTACCAAATACTGCATTATTCATTAATTTATATTGGTCTTTTTCAAATTTATTGGTCGCTGAATTTCTCATTTGCGTATTTAAATCGATGTATTTTTTTAACCAGGGCGACTGCTTGAACTTAAGTACTCTATGGGTTTTTAACACCATTAAACCATTTTTAATGGCTTGTTTCAAGTTTCTATAATGCACAACATATCGTCTCTTATCATTCAAATTTGGGATTAATTTTGGTGATTTTGATTTTGATTGGGGGGGTATAATATTTTCTACTAAGAAAGGGAGATCTGAATGTAAATCGTGTAACTCTTGCGGATAATGTATGTCTACTTCAAAAACATACCCGTGTGGACTCTCGTCTGAAATATTAGTAACATCTAAGTCGATAATTTCTCTTTCGGACAGCCACTCAAATCCCCCTGTTGGTAATGCTTGGGACATACTATGACCGTATAAGTTCGTAGCATCAAGATATGTGATAAATGACGACGGTTCTGAGGGATCATAATTGGGTACAAACTTATTATTTGCGATATGCTTCCTTTCTGTACACTGGCTGACACCACCGCGTATAGCTTTTTTAAAAAAATGTATCATATCGATATCTGTTAACAATTCAAGTTCTACCGCTGTTAGTTTCAACATAGCGTCCCAAGATAAACCTGGAGCTGTGTAATATTGAGCTGGATCCAATTTATATTTATTCACGCAAATTTTACGAAAATTTTCAAATACGTCACACAAAAGAAGGACATCTGATTTTAAATACAGGTCTGAATAGTCACCCAAACTCTGGCACTCAAACAATTCCCACACATTTTTAGCCCTTTCATAATCGTCATCTGATATATGTGTTTCATTTAGGCTGTCATAGAATTCCTGCTTGGTGGGTAGAACACGATTATTTAATTTCTCTAAGTTATCTACGAAACTATATGGAAATACACCCTTCCGTCGCATTAAAATAAATTTTGCATTATCGGTAAAAAAGTTCTTCATTGTAACCATTTGACCTTCATTTAAATTTTCCCCTAAATTTTGTAGTGATGCTGACATAAATTTAAAACTATCGATGAAACGTAACCGCAAATATTTATTTTTTGTTTCCCCCTTGTCAGTAACGTAATCATGCATGTAAAGATGTTTTGTAAAAGATATATATTTTTCTTTGTTTTGTGGTATTACGTCAACTTTATCTTTATGAGCGCATAACTCTTTTACAAATAAGTGAATATCGTATCCACTCATGTTGTGAAATATGATAGGTACAAAATTTGGTAGTTTATAATTTAAATTACAGATCGAGTGCGCGGCACCGAATCGTATCTTACCAGTTAAGTGGCAATGATCTTTCACCTTTATATCACCTTCTGCAAAAGGCTTCTCACATATACCACAGATGGTTGCATTGTCAAAATTTTCTCTTTCTATCGCTGTAAGCGGGGACATGGGGATTACATCTTTCATATATCTATTATAAATTTCCCTTAAATCAGCCTCTATACATGATACAAATACTTTTGCTGCATCAGATCCGCGATATAGTTCAAATTTAGAAATGCTATTATCAAAGGAACATTTTATGTAATACGCGAAAGAGTAAGGTTCATGAATAAACGTTTTGTTGGTATAAGAGCGTTCAGGATTTGGCTCGCAAGTATTTATCGGTTTCAAAATGGATTCAAAGTCTGCATATACTACAAATGGTACTTGCATTTGTCTGTCAAAATTCTCAAATTTTAATATATTTTCCGGTACACGTTTCCCATATTTATCAACCCGAAATTGTGTCGATGGTGTTGTAGTGTAAATATGATTACAATCATTTGTTTGGTGAGACATTAGCTGACGTTCGTTACAGAAATACAGCAAACACCCATCACAAAAATATTTTCTATGTCCGTGAGCGGATATTTGATTTGATACTAATCCAGATAAATTTTTTATCCAACAATAGTGAGTTTTAGCACAATCCGATTTACAATGATGATTCTGATCACATTCCGCGGAAATTAATAATAAGTTAACATGAATACGTAGTTTCTTCTGAGAATAACGCAAAGGTCCGACAACATCATATTTTACTTTATTATTCTCGAATTTCTTTTCTAACCCATACACATTAATAGATATATTATTCAATTCCTCAAATTTTGAAATGTCTCTCAATTTCATTGGAAAATTCATACCTGTCAAATTTAGAACTCTTGAATAATGTGGATAAGATGACATTTGAGATGTACCACCATTTGCAGGATACAATGCTGAAGTGACTGCCCAAGCAAAACAGTATTGGTCCTGGTTTTCTATATTCACTACGGCCTTCTTATTTGCGATGAACTTTGGTAACTTGATATATGATGAACCACCCATTGGACTGTACTTGTTTATATTAATTTCAACAAATTTTATTTGTTCGAGGGCCCACCCTAAAAATAAAAAAAAAAATGTCAATTGTTATTCCACATACCAGAAGATATTTACATACCAGAATCACGCTCTTGGAACTCAGTAGTTTGCGCAACCATCATGTCTATAAAAGTGTCGAGTGCAATGTTTAAATCCACACCTTGATCCAATATTTTATTACACGTATTAAACGATTTAATTTCAGCTATTTCTTGTGCTTGTAATATATAGCTGGCAAATGTCTCCATGTTTACTTTCACAGTTTTATGAAGTAATAATATTTCTTCTAGTAAATTCAATATTTTATGTCGAATTTCGTTGAAAAATATTATATAGTCCAGTTTCTCATTATCACTATGCACTCGGTATGTTATGATTCTATATTTGAAAGCACTGCGAACAATTTCTGTACCATCCATCAAACGTACACATGAATTTGTTCTGTGTTGTAGTGTTCTTTTATGAGACTTCATTTGGTTAGTTGTTAAAGTCACATTACAGCTATAACACGTCTGCATAATTACCGATGTTGATGGATTCGAATCCAATTTCACTTTCTTTGCTGGCGGTCCATTACCATTTAAACTGTTACACGCCTCCCTCTGATGACGTCGCATATTGTCACTGCGAGTGAAGCTTGCACCACAAAAACTGCACGAATACATATTTGCTTCTTTACTCTAGGAAATTGACGTTAAGAATGATCCCATATTAACTCCTTTCACTCTTTTATAGAAAAGATATACTACGTCACAAAATATCAAACCACGGCACATTACGAGTTGCGTGGCAAGGAGGAAGCTCCGTCCTTGCATTCTCTAATAGTGTTAGCCAAGGCCAAGGTCACCGCAAGTGATCGTTCTGGGTAACAGCAACACTGCGCCCTTGAAGTCGAAACGCACTGCGGCCGTCCAAGGTCAAGGTCACGGTATATGCTATGCGAACCTACGATGCCACCGTGGCCTTGAAGGAACGGACCACAGGTGCACGGTCAAGGTCAAGGTCAGTGGTGGGGGGAGACCGACCTACGGCTAACTTCCTCTACTTGTAACAATAGTTTTTTTGGTATCATGCTAAATGTATTGATCCAAACAGCAGGTTGTTTTATACAGGACCTTTCTCGTATCGAAACAAAAATGTTGCATTATCGGATTAGATTCTTTATTTGTCTTTTCAGTGTAATTTACAGAATCAGACATATCAGCAAAATATATAATAAATTTGAAAAATAATATCGTTTATAGTAAATACATTCACAAATATATAAATATATATACATATACAAATTTAAAATAATGAAAGAAAAGTGCATACCGATGACGAATGAAGAATTCTCGGGAAATTTTTGATTTTCCAAACGCAATTTAGTGAGCTATTCTTTTCTGCATACTACAATAATTAGTATTATAAGACTTTATAACACTTTCATTGAACTTGTCAGTTTTTTATTATATAGTTTTTCAGAATAAAGAAATGGAAGAATCAGATTATGCCAAAATTTGTCGTTTAACAAATTTATGAATGATTAGAGAATATTTTAAGCATAATATCCACACAGGAAGATACTGCTGCAATACTTGATTAAAGAAACTGGTGGAAGAAAGAAACGTAATGAAAGAACAAACAGAATTAATTCAAGAAACGGATCACTGGCCTCTGGACAAGCCTTCATCAAGGAGTCAAATGATTATTGACGTGCACTACTCCATGGAAGTTAATCTAGCAAAAATGTTTTAATGCTGGCTTTAGGGATCCCTTCAAGCACTACGGGACCCTTGTTCACTAGGCCTGCAATTGCTTGAAATAATAGCTAGTGTTAGAAAAAGTACTGCATCTGAAATATATAAAACAAACAATGAATTAGTGCACTAGGGACTAGAATAACTAAATCTAGAGTGGCATGACCAGAAAAAAATGCTTTTTTGCACATCCACGGATTCCTTAGAACACCCCCTATTATATGGTAGTATTTACCAATATGGTTCCATTTGAAAAAAATAAGTTTTGTTAAAAAAAATTGTTTAGGCCAAATTTGATGGCCCACGAAATACACATTCTCAAATTTGATTTTTCGGACATCATGTTAAAGAACGCTATAACCCCGATATACTTTTCGACGTTGTAACAAAATCCGACTTAGGAAATACTTCGTAAGAAAAGCGTGCTTCACGTAAAAACGCCGTGGAGGAGGTTTTTTAATTCTTGGAAATATATTTTTGCTCTTCGGAGCGTTTTTTATGCCAAATTTTCGCTAACTCTTCGAGGAGCGTTAATTTGGTAAGTGTAGTAAATGTCGCTGCACAGGGACGTAATGTCGCCCCGACCACCCAATTTTGGAAAGTATTCTAAAATTGGACTTGAACTTCCAAATTTCCAAGATTAAAAACCCTTTTACGAATCCACGTTGTCAAGCACTGCAACTCTTACGAAGTATTGAATATGAGGACAAGTTAATCCAACGACTATTCAAAGTATATCGGAAATTATAGCGAAAATAGCCCTTAGCGACATGGGACCCCCATCATTTCCTAGCAGTCGGATTTGACGGGGAAATGATGCGTTTTGACGGGGTTTGCCCTAAACCGGTTCCTCAGTGATTCGGAGTCAAAAAAGTATCTATACCATGTACTCACACGTGCATGGGATCTGCCTTGCCTGAACGTAAAATTTGTTATTGCATAATACAAACGAAGTAGATACGCTTCAAGCAATTTTAAGCTCCGAGGAGCGACCAAAATTTATGTGAATTAATAAAATACGTTTATAAGACAGGCAAGCATAAGCCCACCAAAAATTTCAGTTACATGAAACTTTTCTTGAATCTTTTTGTGCATCGTTAGCTTTTCAAACTGCATATTGGATGGTAGTTGGTACCGTATGAATCGTCCCGTTCCTCACCATGTGTTGTACACGGGTCAGACCATTGTTTGTTAACATTTCCTCTGAAGAAGTTGTTGTAAAAACATAATTTTTTTTAAAGATTTAATATACATATTTTGAACTTTATATTGTCTTTTACTTGTGTTTTCTAACAAAATTCCCTTTCAGATTTAATTTTAAGAGAGTGTAAAACAGACAGTGTTAGATTTATAGTGTTACGACGTCTTCCAATTGATACCATCAGAGCCGCAGTTAAGCATAAACGACAGTAAGTATGATTTATCCATTAATCTCCGTCTGAAACAGTCACTTTGAACCCTAAAAATTTTGTGAACGTAATATTTTTATTTAGCATTTAGAAAAGGTTGAGGAAAAAGAAAATTAATTTTTTCTTTTTCCTATTTTTTTTAATTTTTCTAAGTTTTTCGAGCAGAAAATACGTCCTTCAGACTTCCATCAAAGCATGGATCGTTCACATGGCGCCCGAACAGGGACCATGCCGTCCCCAAACCCAACAAATCCTTTCTCATTCATGGCGGAAGACTCCGAGGGGTCGACCCCAAGAGAATTTTATGAGAATTTTATGAGCGAGTCACCGCACCGCTCGTCGACGACGGTTCTAGAGGGATAGAACCACAGCGACTGTTTCCAGAGGGAAATAATGTTAATTTATCAGCTTCACAGCCACAAACTGCTTCGATGGAAAGTATGTTTCTGAAAATGGCAGAGGGCTTCGTGCAGGCGATACAGAACGTGTCGACCTGTACGCCCCATGAGAGACAAAGATGTCCGAACGTGACGTTCCATGGGCTTGATCATGAAGATCCAGAAGCATTTCTGAAAATTATGGAGGAATATTTCGACAGAGCTCGCATAAGCCACGACTATGATCGCCTCCATAACGTAACCGGCCAACTCAAGGGCGAAGCTCAACGATGGTCCGAACAATTTAGGACGTTGACTACTTCGTATGCCTTATTCAAGGAAAGATTCCTTACGAGATTTAATTCTCCCGACATACAGTCACGAGCTATTGCTCAACTGTATGCCGTCAAGCAAACGTCTTTAGACGACACGGCAGTGTTTATCACAAGGAAAACCTGTCTTTTCGATCGTATTGATCCCTTTAAATCCGAAGCCATCAGAGCTCGGGTCATCATGGACCAACTGCGTCCAGAAATTAGGTCACGCTTGAGAAGCAACCTAATTTCAACCATAGAGATGTTAATAGCAGCGGCTACTAACGTCGAGCGGGATTCAGCTGACGAACAGACGTCGCTAATCCAGCTTATAGATCAACGTCTGTCCCGCGCGTCTTACTATCAAGAGCCGGGACGTTTAAGTCAACAAAATTCTAGTAACAGGAGCAATGGAAGCCCAACTCCGACAGCACCGAGGGTGCATTTCCGAGAGGACGTATCTCGACAGGACGGTCCAGGCAGAGCGCCTGGTCGTCCTTTTTTTATGCCTAATTCTTCGAGCGGATCAGTGAATCCTGACCGCAGGCAAAACAATTTTAATGGCGGATCGGGGAAATTCCGAGTACCCGACCGACCGGCAACCCCGTGCCGATACTGTACAGACACAGTGCAGTGGCACTTCCATAGCCAATGCCCGAATAACCCTCATCTCAACAGGAGACCGGGAAACTTTCAAGGGGCCAGAGACCCAGGCCAGGGTCCATCTGCGAGTTCCCCAGCTCAACGCCCGAACCAAGGCAGAAGCAACTCACGTTAGACGATCTTCCTAACGAATAATTTTAAAACAATTTTTTTATTTTATGCCATGTATATTGATCAGAAGTGGAATATAATTACAAAGATCCATGTCAATGATTTGCGATCAGCTCTAAACAAACAACTAAACGTTGAATTCCAAATCATCTAATGAAGAGGAGGATAGTCCAGACGACACATTCCTCGATGAAACTGCCTCTTCATCAGAGCAAGAACTCGCGGGAGTCCCGCAGTCCCATAATTGAATTCATCTGAGGAAGAGGAGGACAGTCCAGACGACACATTCCTCGACGACACTGCCTCTCAATCAGGTCAAGAATTCGCGAGGGTCCCGCAGTCCGAGCAGACAGGAGCACAATACATGTGCCTGCCGACGGACCACAATCAGGTGAAAGCCGCTCATGTGCCTGCTGACGGACCACAATAAGGTGAAAGCCGCTCATGGGCCTGCTGACGGACCACGATAAGGTGAAAGCAGTTCATGTACCTGCCGACGAGCCTCAATTAGGCGAAAGCAGTTCAAAAAAGTCCAAAACATTCCTACTTCTGATTCCATTATATTTTCAACCTAGGCTAAGTTTTAACTTAGTGCTAGGTTTCTTTTATATCAAAATTTCCATACCAACTTCTTGTCGCGTCTGGCAAGAGTTGGTATTTTTTATGCATTTTTAACAAGTTATTTTCATTGAGGATATTGTATCGTCCATACAAATCTTCCAAATTCACTGCAGCAACTCTGACCGTGTCCGGCAGAGTTGGTATTTTTTATAATTTTTCTAAGTCCTCATATGTTCAAAACATATACATCTGTAAGCAGAGTCCGACCCAAAGGGTCCAAACAAATGTTCCATTGGCACGGCATGGAAAGACGACGACTCTGACGCAAGGGCGCGATTCAGATGAGTCTAGCAACTCAAGGGCGAGATGCCGCCACGTCTGCTGGAGGGGCAGATGCAACGATCCGACGGATGCAGATTCTGTCGCAGATTTCTCCCAAGAAGAGATTTTAATAAAAACTATTTCAATCAATATAAGTCAACAAAATTCAGTGTTCCTATTCTCAAAGACGACGATGTGATATCGGTCGCAGATTTCTCCCAAGAAGAGATTTTTTAACTACAAGGAAACCATTTCAATCAATATAAGTCAACAAAATTCAGTGTTCCTATTCTCAAAGACGACGTTATGTTATCGGTCGCAGATCCCCAGACGGGATGTGAACAAACATTTTACTAAAATTTTGTTTTATATTGTTTCATATAAACCGAGCAGAACCATAGTATAGCTGGAGCCAAGCAGTCCGAGGACCACCTAAGCTGTTCCAGAAGGCAGTTCGACACCGAAGGTGATCGACGAGGCATAGACACGAGGAGGAGCAGACGCAAGCCCGCATTAGTGGAAGAACACTAAGAAAGATAAGTGCGTCGAAAGTGTTTGTGTTGTGTCATCGAAAATCCGAGGATTTTCGATTTTTTCTTTTTTTTATGCCATTTTGGAAACCCAATGTTCAATAATTCAATCGAATGCTATGCATCGATATATGTTCAAACTTATAATCATTTTTAGATTTGCATCTATGTTTTGTTCAGATAGGCCGGTCTGAACTATAACCGAATACAACACATGGGAGACTACATCCAATGATCCATTTTATTTTCAAACAACCAATTTACCAAACGTTACACAAAAAGATTCACGGAAAGGAGGGGAGTGTTAAAGAACGCTATAACCCCGATATACTTTTCGACGTTGTAACAAAATCCGACTTAGGAAATACTTCGTAAGAAAAGCGTGCTTCACGTAAAAACGCCGTGGAGGAGGTTTTTAATTCTTGGAAATATATTTTTGCTCTTCGGAGCGTTTTTTATGCCAAATTTTCGCTAACTCTTCGAGGAGCGTTAATTTGGTAAGTGTAGTAAATGTCGCTGCACAGGGACGTAATGTCGCCCCGACCACCCAATTTTGGAAAGTATTCTAAAATTGGACTTGAACTTCCAAATTTCCAAGATTAAAAACCCTTTTACGAATCCACGTTGTCAAGCACTGCAACTCTTACGAAGTATTGAATATGAGGACAAGTTAATCCAACGACTATTCAAAGTATATCGGAAATTATAGCGAAAATAGCCCTTAGCGACATGGGACCCCCATCATTTCCTAGCAGTCGGATTTGACGGGGAAATGATGCGTTTTGACGGGGTTTGCCCTAAACCGGTTCCTCAGTGATTCGGAGTCAAAAAAGTATCTATACCATGTACTCACACGTGCATGGGATCTGCCTTGCCTGAACGTAAAATTTGTTATTGCATAATACAAACGAAGTAGATACGCTTCAAGCAATTTTAAGCTCCGAGGAGCGACCAAAATTTATGTGAATTAATAAAATACGTTTATAAGACAGGCAAGCATAAGCCCACCAAAAATTTCAGTTACATGAAACTTTTCTTGAATCTTTTTGTGCATCGTTAGCTTTTCAAACTGCATATTGGATGGTAGTTGGTACCGTATGAATCGTCCCGTTCCTCACCATGTGTTGTACACGGGTCAGACCATTGTTTGTTAACATTTCCTCTGAAGAAGTTGTTGTAAAAACATAATTTTTTTTTAAGATTTAATATACATATTTTGAACTTTATATTGTCTTTTACTTGTGTTTTCTAACAAAATTCCCTTTCAGATTTAATTTTAAGAGAGTGTAAAACAGACAGTGTTAGATTTATAGTGTTACGACGTCTTCCAATTGATACCATCAGAGCCGCAGTTAAGCATAAACGACAGTAAGTATGATTTATCCATTAATCTCCGTCTGAAACAGTCACTTTGAACCCTAAAAATTTTGTGAACGTAATATTTTTATTTAGCATTTAGAAAAGGTTGAGGAAAAAGAAAATTAATTTTTTCTTTTTCCTATTTTTTTAAATTTTTCTAAGTTTTTCGAGCAGAAAATACGTCCTTCAGACTTCCATCAAAGCATGGATCGTTCACAATCACACCGGTCTATTGCAAGCAATTTTTTCTGGCCATGGCACTCTAGATGCACTAACAAATTCCGGGTTAAATTTTTTTCTTGGAGTTGAAATGTCACTTATGGGGTATATCACCGTACTCAAAGTTTTTCAAAAATTACAAAAATATAATAATATACAGGATATTAAAAATGTTGTTAATTGTTGCTTAGAGTCGGGATACTTTCCTAAGAGTTGGAAATATGCAATGGTCTGTCCAATACCGAAAGTAACAAACCCAGCTAAATATGGTGACCTTAGACCCATCAGTTTACTACCCGTGTTGAGCAAAATACTAGAGAAGGTTATCCATATGCAAATGACAACGTTTCATACAAAATCACTTATTTCCAGCAAATCAGTCCAGTTATAGGAGTCGTCACAGCACAACTACAGCTACAGTTAATATTTCTGATGATATATTCAGGGGCTTGGATGATAAGCAGGCTACAGTTTTGGTCTTGTTAGATCTGTCTAAAGCGTTTGACTCGGTCGATCATAGTTTGCTTGTAGCAAAGCTTAACTATTAGGTTTCGATGATTTGACATTATCTTTTTTTCATACATACCTGGAGTCAAGGTACCAAAGTGTACGTACAATACATCTGAACCGCAATTAGTAAAGTCAGGTGTCCCACCAGGGTCAATTTTGGGGCCATTATTGTTTTTAGTATACAAGTTTGATATAGGCACTGAAATAGGAGTCAGGAGGATGCAGTTTACAATCATATGCCGATGATATGGCACTATTTCTAACATTTACTCCAGTTGACTTTGAACTATCTGCCAACATAATTAATAATGGCCTGCAAAGTATATTTGTATACTGCAAAAATCATTGTTTAAAACTTAATACAAAAAAAACCAACATGATACTTTTCTGTTCTACATCAGAATATGAATATATACAAAATAGAATGAACATTGTGATAAACAACGAAAGATTATCATTTGTAGAAAATGTAAAATATTTAGGGGTAATTTTTTTATAAAAATTTAAGGTTTAAAGAACACGTTAAAGTATTACTTCAGAGAGTATACGTACGTTTAAAACTATTATACGCTAACAGGAGCATACTCAATTACAAAGTAAGAAAAAATTTGTGCGAGTCCTTGGTATTGCCGATTCTTCATTACTGTGATATTCTATATTATCCTTGTTTAGATGCCGCTACGAAGAAATGAATTCAAATTACGCAAAATACGTGTTGTCGTTTTGTCAATGACCTACTCAAATATGACCATATTACTCAACATTTTCAGCAGCTAAAATGGTTGAATATGGAAAATACTGTTAAATATCACATGGTAACCTTTGTGCATCGTCTTCTCTTCACATGCACCCCGGTATATCTGAGAAATAAATTGATTGCAAGGAACCAAATTCACAGTCGCAACATAAGACATCATTACATATTAACCATGCCTCAACATTCTACTCCACTTTTCGAAAGATCTTTTTCTTATCATGCGATTCACCACCATAATTCAATTGATGTACAATTCAAGACATATAAAATGATTGCTTTTAAAAAAATTATTAAATCACAGCTTTTATTATCTCAATAATTTTACTTTCAATTGTTTAATAGGTCATGGGCCTAAAATTCCAGTTTATTAGTGGAGAGTATTGTAACTTCTTGTTTTTATTATTATTATTGTTTGTTATTTTTTATTTTATAATCCTGGAAAACATTTGTCTCTTTCTTCTAAGTACTGTTAAGGGTTAAGTGTAAGAGTAGCCTTAGGCTAAACTTCGCCCATTTTTACCAAGTTTTATTCTAAGTTTTATTCTGATATTCTAAAAAATTAGGTAAAAAGGGGGTCTACCATGATCCACTGACGATATAACTAAAAATGTTTATTGCGGCTTAAAAACCCCCATAAACACAATTTACACAGTTTAAGTTATGGGCCGTCATATGAATCTGTCATTTTGTTTTTCTAAAATATAAAAATCTTCCAGAGATTAGTGAAATAAAAAAATCGTTATAAAATCTTTGATATTTTGTTCGTTTTTCTATGAAACGGCAACATTGAAAATATGTTTTATATGTAATATAGGGATATAATTACTAATTTAGTCCTTTCGTGCAGACACTTTACGCCCGAATCATTTCATCAGGTAAGTTTCCGGTAAAGACATCCTACCGCAGGTGTTGTGCACTTCTAAGTGTTTATAAAACCGATGTCGGCTACTAAGATGTTCTCAGCAAACTACCGACTTCTTCCGAAATGCCCACACCGTATGGGGACATTCGTTTAATACGGCAACTTCCTTATAATGATCTAATTTGGCGGTTGTCCCTGCATTTTATGGATTCCACTTTACATATATTATTAGAAAGATTACGGAAAATCTGAATATGACTGGCATCTTAGAAATGAAGTTGACCTACTTAAAAGACTAATTAGCGACAATTAGTTGAATATTATAGTTAATAGATCTAGAGGTGTACAGACAGATAAGATGACATGCATGCGAGTATCTAAAGTTTCAGTTGTCAGTAGAAAAATGTGGTGTTATTTCATCTAGACTAGAAGTTTTGATTTTATAGCATTCTTTAATTTAATCAACATTTTCTCCTGATGTTAATAAATTCTTCATCACTAAATGGTCAATTAAAAAGAGTTTGGAAAAATTTGAATTGCTTAATGACGTTTTTCATGCTGTGAAGCTTCTATCGTCTTAAAAATAAACACGTAAAATCGTTGACACGGCTAGGTGCTTTGGAAATTCAAGCTGCGGTATTAAAAGGATAAAGTAAAGCGTAACTTCAATAATCTGATATACCAGGAATTTACCTTGGGCAAGCAAATAATAAAAATATTTTAATGAATGTATCAGCGGTATCATAACTCATAATTTTACGGACATTAAAACGGCCATGTTGCTATACAGAGGTTTACGAGGTTATTTGGGAACAATGGGGTGGTTCATATTTTATTGCTTCGTGTAAATAAAAGTTGGAAACCATACCGCTTCTGATGTTTTTACAGCATGAGACAAAACTAACGAGTTGTTCCATTAGAGTTTGCAACTCCAAATCGTTCTTTATCACTAGGGGATTTTGTCGATCTAACCGTCTGCGTAACCATAAATTTTTCTGTTAATTCGAGGAATGTGACGTTAACATAGAACTCATAATGAGTCGTTTGGCATAAGTAGATTCCGGACAGGTTAATTAAAATAATGTGTTGGTTTTTATCACTATTCCAATATGATGGATACAATAGGGGTAATATATGGAATTTTATTTAATAGTTATTTATTATAGTGGGATCGATCTGGCACGAAAAAGCACAGTGTTTCTTTCGATTTTTTTTTTGTGTATATTGTGTTGTAGTCGGACTCTCTCTATCATCTGGTTATGTCTGCGGGCGCGAGGGGGGTGGTGGAGGGGGAAATTTACATGTAAGGTTAGAGAGAATCAGTTTTTTGGACATAACTCGCTTAGTTTGATTCGGATCGAAAAAGCGTAAAATGAATAAAATGAAGGAATCGCGGAAGGGCGTAAACTGAATTTTGACTTGTCGAAATTGGCTCTGTGGTTCTCGAGATATTTCGATTTGAAGGTACGGGTTTGTATACGGATTTTTCGCTGCGGCGGGAACGTACCGAGAGCCGTTTTCGCGTTTTTTTCGGGGAAGAAAGTGATTTGGTGACTTTCTTTTTCTTTCCCTGATAGAGACTCAGGACCTAAGTACTGTGTCCAAATTTCAAGTCGCTAGGTTGATTAGGGGGGTTAGGGTAAACGTAAATAAAATTTAAACTGCTGTAACTTCCGCAATTTTTTTTCGCAAATCGCGCATCAAACGTGACATTGTGTACTAATATGCCTAGTTTGAGTTCCGCTTATGTATTTTCAATTTTCGCCATAAATAAATATATGGTTGCGAAATTACCAATTTATTGTTGTTATTGTTTTAATAAAAAGTCATTTTTCGCCAGGAAGGGGAGATTTTATTTTTCGCCATCGAATGTGGAATTTTTTTCTCTTTGATTTGAGCCCGACCAGATTGCGATCGGATGATAAGGAGGGAAGAGGGAGGCTCGCAAAATTTTTTACCTGTCGAAGGGCAAAGAAAAGGGACTTGGGGCCGGGGTCATTTTCAAGGGCAATAAATTCTCTTTCAAGATTTTTTTACCCCGAAGTTCTAACTTCATTAGGGCATGCACGCGCGCTAGATACGTTTATAAAAGGGAGCACGGCAATTCAGCAGCCGTGCAGCGAGATACCGGAGGAGGAGCCTAGCACTCCCACTTGTCTCCCTTCTCTGTCACAAATACACGTCCCATTCCGCTCGTCCGTTTTTATAAATGTATCACGCACGCGTCCAGGCCCTAATGAAGTTAGAGCTTCGGAGTAAAAAAATCTCGAAAGAGAATTGATGCCCTTGAAAATGACCCCCGCTCGAAGTCCCTAACTCTTTTCCTTGCCCTTTTACAGGGCAAATACTTTGCGGGCCCCCCTCCTCCTCCTAATCAGCCGATCGCAATCTGGTCGGACTCAAATCAAAGAGAAGAAAATCCACATTCGATGGCGAAAAGAAAATCTCTCCCACCCCTTTACTTCCTGGCGAAAAATGACTTTTTCTAAAAACAATAACAACAATAAAATGATTATTTCGCAACCACTTGTTTATTCATGGCGAAAATTGAAAATACATGAGCGGATCTCAAAGTAGGCACATTAGTACACAACCTGACGTTTGCTGCGAGATTTGGGGGAAAAATTGCGGAAGTTACAGCCGTTTTAATTTCATTTACGTTTACCCTTCCCCCTAGCGACTTGAAATTTAGACACAGTACTTAGGTCCTGAGTCTCTATCAAGGAAAGAAAAAGAAAGTCGCCAAGTCACTTTCTTCACCGAAAAAAAAAAAATGCGAAAACGGCTCTCGGTACGTTCCCAATTCAATTCAAAACTTCTTTATTTAACAGTAACTTATACAATAATTACCTCCCCAAGGCCTAACCCGGGTCCGACCGTGCAACCACTGCGTTATTCGCTCTGGCGGATTGCAGGACCGGGCGGACTAGGCCTGGTTCGGTTTTAAAACAATTAAAACTTATACCTAGGCTCCTTCTGCAAAATGCAGATTAAAAAAGGTGATCAAATTTATAAACATCTAAAAAAAAACAGATTCAACAAAACTTAATACACTTTTATTAGTAGCTCGCGCACTTCACTGTTTCTAATTTGGCTGTTGAAGCTGGTACCCCAATCTGGACGAGGAACCATCTACGAGACGTGCAAGTGCCGGGCTGCGCATAGGCTGGCCTAAACTTTGGTTTTTTTTTAAAAAATTGGTTTTCGGAAAACTTTGATTTTGTTATAAAATTTTGATGGAAAATGAATTTAGAGACAAAAATGCAAAAAGAGACAACGAGAAACAAACGAGACAAAAAGAAACAATCAGAAAGGAAGAGGGGGACAGGAAAGATTTAAAGATGTAAAGGTATGAAATATCAGTAAGGTGAATAGGGTAAGCGAAAGTTATAGTTGTTGAAGTTTGGCTACAGAGGTTGCCGGAGGATCGATACGGTACGTCTGGTACGGTAGGGTGTGTTTAATCCGAAATGGGGCATTATGCTGTCTAATTTGTGTTATGTTTCTTGTTAGTGGACTATCGCCCAGTTTGAAAGTGTAGAATCTCTGGGAGATATCCTGGACGTAGTCCGCTATTGGGGTTATGTCGTGACAAAGTGCGTATAGGTCTCTGAGGGAGTTGTACCTTCCAGAATTTGATATGAGGAGCATAAATTTGTGTTCTAACACTTTTAGTTTTCTCATTGTCGTGACTGGTATGCTGCACCACACCAGCGCCGCATATGTGATGGATGGCCTGACCACCATCGTGTACAACAATTTTTTATTTTGTCTGTTAAGTCTGCCACCCCTGACCATGAGTGGATACAGACTCCTAGACAGGGAGTAGACCGTCCGTACGGTCTCATTTATATGTATGTTAAACGTCAGTCGCTGGTCCAGTCTGACCCCAAGTACTTCACGCACCTCTTGGTTGGAATTTTGTTTCCCCGGATCGAGATTGGTGATAGGATTCTGTTTTCAGTGAAACGGCGCGTTAAGACTATCGCCCCCGACTTCTCAGCGTTTACCCGAATCTTCCATTGAGCGTAATACGCCGTGGCACGGGCCATGTGCGCCTTCAGCAGCATGTTCGCTGCTTGGGCGTTATGCTAATGCGCGTACATGGCCGTGTCGTCGGCGTACTTGGCCAGCTTCGTATTCGGGAACTCTGGGAAGTCGGAGACGTACAAGTTGTACAACTTTGGCGACAGGCACGATCCTTGCGGGACTCCCGCGCGAATGTCCCGCCATGCTGAGAGTTTGTTATTCACTCGAACCTGCAGGGATCTTCCTGTAAAGAACGAGTGAATGACTTTTATGAAGTCGGAAAGTTGTAGTCGTGTAGTTTGTAGAGTAGTCCCGGGATCCAGACGGTGTCGAACGCCTTCTCAGTATCGAGGAGCACCATGGTGGTGTTCTTCCCGAGGTTGTATTGCACTTTGATGTTAACTATCCTAACGACATGCTGAACCGTGCTCCTGCCTCTCCTGAAGCCAAATTGGGTCTCATCGTTGACGTGAAGTTCCTCCTGCACAGTGTGGAGTCTGGTCAGGACAACCTTCTCCACCAACTTGTACTTGTACGTTCCCGCCGCAGTGCAAAATCCGTATACATATCGGTACCTTCAAATCGCAATATCTCGAGAACCACTGTACTTATTTAGGCGTATCAAAATTCAGTTTACGCGCTTTCGCGAGCCCTTTATTTTACCCATTTTACACCCGTTTATTTTCCTCAGTTTTTCGACTAACTGTTATTACCTCGAGTAGAACGGAAAGTCCCTGGAGGGATTTGACCTCAGCCACCTATACACCAGGCTTCCACCCCTCTAGGGGGTTGGAAAATTGATATTCTTTTTGTGGAAAAAAAGTGATATTTTAGAGGTGTTTCTGTGCGGAAGGCGGCAGGTGACCACGGTTGTGTAACCATCCTCGGGGGTGTTGTCACCCTTCAAAGGGGTGAAATTTTTTTTTTTTTAAACAATATTTTGTAAGTTATGTAAGTTTTGTGAGTTATGTTACATATAAGTCAGGCAAGAAAAGTTTTTCTTAAGTGACTTATATGGAACTCACGTGTCTAATACATTTTATGCAACACTTTCATATAAATGCTTTTTCAGTGACAAACAATCAAATTATTAAAATGAAATGTCATCGATTTTTTGCTAGTTATCAATGTCAAAGTCAACAATATTTCTCCCAAAAATATAAAATGCAAGTAGTTTATTACTAAGTAGATTCTGAATGGATGTGCTGAGAAAGCTATAGTTGTTATCCTTTTTGTTTGTAACCAGGGGTTTATTTAATTATTAGCCGTTACTCGAGTCCGAGTATAAAAATGTTACAGTCGATAAATTGTGTACAATAAAAAACAAGTAAAAGGTGTAGTCTATTGTAATTCCCATTCATCTACGGTGCACACGACTATGGCTATAGAGGCCAATTCGGGAGAGCACATGTCGACCGCAGTCAGGACAAACATAGCCCTGGTTAGGTCTTGGATTCGGCCTTCTTGCAGCAACATTTCCTTGATAGCTGGCCACAACCCCTCGCCATTCGGTTCTGTCCGCTGCAAGTTGTTCCCATTGCTCGTCTGCAATACCGTGTACATTTAGGAAGGCGGTTATCATGCATACGATGAACGTGACCTGCCCATCTTAGGCGTGCTCTTGAAATAAGCACCTCAATTGGAAGGCTGTTTGCTCTCCTGGGCACTTCCACGTTTGATATGTGATGGAACCAACGGATTTTCATCATACTTCTGAGGTGTCTTTGCTGAAAACGTTCTAATTCTTTCACATGACGACGGTAAGTGACCCAGCTTTCACATTCATATAGCAGTGTTGGAATGACAACTGCTCTGTAGACAGCCATTTTCATTGACAAAGCAAGGTCGTGGTTGTCAAATACTCTCTCTCTAAGTCCCCAGAGTGCTCTAGATGCAGCGTTAGTTCTATTGCGAATCTCGCTGTCCATGTTTGCTTTGTCATTAACAACGTTGCCTAAGTAATTGAACTGATCCACCACTTCAAGAGAATTTCCGTTAAGTGTAATGTCTATTTGGTTCACTTGATGAGGAGTTGAAATAATCTTAGTCTTTCCAATGTTGATTTTAAGTCCCAAGGAATCATAGCTATGGGCATACACATCTAAAAGTTCTTGAGGCTCTTCCGGCGTAGAGGCTAAAAGTGCACAGTCATCCGCATACTGGAGATCACAAATGAATCGTGTGCGTGTCTTCGTGAAAGCTCTAAAACGCCCTATGTTAAAGAGACCGCCATCAAAACGGTATCTGAGACCTATTCCTCTGACTGTCAGTTTGTTGTCAACAATAATTGTTAGAGCAGTGGTAAACAAATTAAAGAGTAGGGGTGCCAGGACACATCCCTGCCTAACTCCAGTGAGGGTTTGGAAATGTTCGGTTGCCTCATTATTATACATAACCTGGGCGCTGTTGTTTGTATGTAGACTGCGACATACTTCCACAAATTTTCTAGGGATACCTAAGCGGAACATAATTTTCCAGAGCACTTCCCTGTCCACCGAGTCAAACGCCTTGGTTAAATTAATGAAGGCCATGTGAATTTCTCCTTGATGTTCGAGTGCTTTTTCTTGAAGCTGTTTAAGTGTGAAGATTAAATCCGATGTGCCTCGGTTTGGTCTAAAGCCACTCTGTGTTTCAGGAAGTAACTTTTCCATAACAGGTGTTAGCCTATTTGCCATCGCTTTAGTGAGTATCTTCCCTCCAACAGCCAGGAGAGCTATACCCCTGTAATTTCCACAGTCCGCAGCGCTCCCTTTGTTTTTGAAGAGGTTGATTAAAAGTGTATCATGAAACTCCTGCGGAGCTTGTCCACTTTCCCACACGACATCAAACAGTTTTTTGAGGTAGGGTATCAGCTCTGACGACACAGCTTTAAAGATCTCAGCTGGGAGTGAGTCGGCGCCGGGAGATTTGTTATTTTTTAGCTGCCCAATGGCGGTTAAGATCTCTTCCGTTGTTAGTGGTTTATCTAAGTCTTCGAAGGTGTCATATTGAGGGATAAGATTTATAATATCGTTAAAAGTCTTGACTTTGCTGGTTAAGAATATTAGAGTAGTGTTCTTTCCATCGGGCTCTTATTTCCTGGTCTTCTTTGAGGAGATTTCCATTTAAATCTTTAATAGGGCACATATTTTTCCGACTGGGGCCGTACACTGCTTTTACTCCTTGAAAGAAATTCCTGTAGTCGTGTGAATCGGCGTACCTTTGAATTTCTCTGGCCTTGCTTGCCCACCACTCGTTCTTTATTCTTCTGATTTCGCGTTGCGTTTCATACTTAGATTGGGTAAAAGCTTCTGCTTTTGATGAGTCGTTGGGGTGGTTGATAGCGTTTTGGAAGGCAGTATGTTTGCGGTCAAGAAGTTCTTGTATAAAAGCTTCATTATGATTGAACCAGTCCTCCCGTTTTTTACTTGCTGCAGTGCCAAGAATTTCCTCACTCGCACTTTTTAAACTGTCTTTAATTTGTGTCCAGGTAGCAGCGACATCTACAGAATTGGTTTCTTCTAGTGCACTCAAATTCTCTTGAACTTTTTGCTTTAGCTGTTCGACGGTTTGTTGGTCACGTAATTTACTAATACAGAGACGGAGGCTACGTTTTACTTGAGTTCTTCGGTGTTTGGGTCTCATAACAATTTTCATTTTATTTAATAAACATTGTGTAATTAGCATCAAAATGGAAAATTGTGAAATATATAATATGGAAATTCCGACCGATATTTTACAAGAAGTCAAAGAAGCTACAGCCAATTTACAAGATTGTTATTGCTAAAAAAATACAGGGAGAGCAGCGCAACGAGTCAGGCGATACAGACGTCGTTACTAGTATAGAAAAAATTACAAAAATGCAATAAGGATATTTTTTGTATTTCTAATAACCTGAAAATGAGCTTTTTATAATTATTTTTAGAAATATGAAAAAAATTAAAAAAACATGAGGATAACACTGACAGTCACCCCTTGAACCTCCCCTTAAGCAGAAGCGAGAGTTTGACTGATACCATGTAAACTAGTATCCGGATGGCCTATGACTGCATTTAAAATATGAATTTGATATTTTAAGGGGGTAAGATATTGCAGAAAAACTGAAATTTATTGTATGTCTCCCTTATTATTCATTTTCGGAAACAAGTTAATATAAAAGACTACTATTATTTTTGGATGTACTATCCGCCGCGGAAGTATCGGGAGACAATTTTAGACCACCTTGTAGGTAAAATATTTCATTTTTAAATTCCACATAAGTAACAATAAGTCCTTGTTTATTAAATGCTACCTATACCGTGCAATAACGAAATGTTTAGCAATTCTTCGAAATATTTGCACAATAGTTTTGTTTCGAATAAGAAATCGACTTGTACAAGTTATATAAGCAGATTCCACAAAACTGTAAAACTGTTGACCAGTTTTGTCTTACGAGCGTGTCTTTCATGCAGAATACTGTATAAACTGTGGGAAACTTTCAACACATAATTAGCGATTTATTAGTTTAAACTATCCGCTAGATATTTTTAATGAGGTTTAATAGGTGTCAATTTAAAATAAATACTTCTGTTATTATTCCAATTATTTTTCTATAAACTTTCCCAGCGCCATTGAAACAAGGTCATGTTTGAATTTTAACATTTCTCTCGTGAAGTTTATGCATCAACTGTCTCAGCAAATTGTTAACAAAGTTTTAATTTAAAGAAAAAGAAATTATAAACGCATGAGTAACAAAATGCCATAATATATAAGGAACAAGCATTAACTGAATGAAAAACTGAACTCTATAATCACAATCCATAACAACGAAAATAAAAGCATTTAAATTTAAAAAATCATTGTAAATAAATAGATGTTGAAACGTGACCAAGGTCTTTTCGAATAAATTTCAACACTTACTCCGTGTCTGGTAACAGATACTACTTCTTGTCTAATGTATATAAATTAAGTGGCTACAGAAAGCGTAGTAATGCCCCTTTGAATAATTTAAAACACTGTTGTATTTTATTATTGCGTTAAAATAACCCTTCAACGCTTAATTTCCACGTGTCAGTATCTGGTTACATACATATTTTTTGTAAAATCGTGTGAAGACAGGAGGTGTTATGTGAATTGTCAGGCGATCGTTACGAACTTCCGTAACTTTCCTCTTTAAAATGTAAAGAGATCAATTTTCTCCACAAATCAGAAATACCATAATCAATTCCGGTGTATTGCAAATTAATTCTAACCGACTATGTATATTCACAAATGGGTCTAAATCCTTAGATAATACAGAATGCGTTTTTTAGGACGCTACACATAAAAAGACCATAACATTCAATTGACCAAACTTCTACAGTATTTACACAGCATCTAATAGAAGCTTTAGAATATTGTAAAACTCAAGTCCGAAATGAAATCTTTCCAATTACGGATAGTAGAAGTCTACTAGAAAAAATACAAAATATAAATCCGAAATCTAAAAGTAATCACTTAATACACATTATCAACATAACTTCAGAATTAAAAAATAATAACAAAACTATCAAATTAATGTGAACCAAAGCACATTGCGGGATAATCAGCAACGAAATAGTTGGCAAATGTACAGGGTGTCCCAGATTTAAAGTGACATATAATGAGAGACTTGCTACGTTCAAAACACCTCCACACTTACCCTTTAATCCTCATTGTTTTCAAGATACATGATGTTTTATGAATTTTTACTGAAACTAAAATTCTCCATATTTTTGGAATGGGTGGACGTATTTGGATAAAAGTTAGTACGCATATAGTGCACTTCTAGTCCAATCAATATCATAATTTAGTTTAGAAAATTTCCAAGACAGGACTCAATTTTTAGTATTTTACATTTGAATGATATTTAAATTCTACAAAATACGCAAACAACTAGTTAACGTTAAAAAGGAAAAAATCAAGAAAAATAATTTGCCTAATCCTTAATTTACAGCACAAATTTTAAAAAGACACTAATTATTTTATACACTGGTACCATTAATTAAAATTATAATAAATTTTTAGCTGTAATTTAACAAGGGCGCTGATAACCACGCGATAATTTTCTCTAGTAATGAACCAAAAGCAGTTGAACATATGGAAAATCGGTTTTTTCCAGTTTGAGTGTGATCGGGGAACCGGACAAAAAAATGTTTCGGATAAAGAAGAAAGGTCTCCTCGAGGCGCGTAAACTGGTTTTTGGCTTTTTAAAATCGGCCAATTAGGACAGGAGATATGGCTGTTTGAAGGGATTGAGTTTTCTAACAAAAAAGAAATTTGTTCTCTTGAAAATGAGCCCTGACTGCAGGGCGTAGGACTTTCCCTTGCCATTCTACAGGGCTTAAACTAAAAGTTGACGTCCTGGCTCTCCTAATGAAGGAATTTGAAATTTTTTTTTCATTTTGAAGGGGATGAAAATCCCCGTTTTTTGAGAAGCATTTCGTCTCCTCTCCTCCCCCCTTCAGTAAATAAAACGAATTTAAAAAAAAATGTAATTTTTTCTTTTGCTTCCCATTTTTGAATTTTTACCAAAAATCAATTCGGACCAATTGTAAGTTGTAATTGCCATAAAAACAAAGAAATCCAGTTTTGATTTTTTAAAATCGTACGAGCAGATCCAGAGATATGGCCTTTTTCCCGTTTTACACGTTCCCCCCTCCCATCCTTTTCATAATTGTCCTAGAGAGCTCCCCCGCGGCCTCGACCGCTTACTATAACCACCCACAACAGAAAAAAGATTACTCTTCTAACCCCATACCTTATCTCTTAAACACCCCTGTCCGATCCCTTTTCCTACCCTGAAACTCAATCCTTTCAAACGGCCATATCTCCGGCCTTAATTGGTCGATTTTAAGAAACCAAAAACTAGTTTACGCGCCTCGAGGCACCCTTTCTGTTTTATATGAAACATTTTTTGGTCCGGTTCCCCGATCGCACGCAAACTGGAAAAAACCGACTTTCCATATGTTCAACGATGTGAAAGTGTCAGGGAAGTGAGGGAAGTCGTCCTCTATAAGATGGGAAAAACTATTTTTGAAAAAAAAAAAACTTGCATTTGACCCCCTTTTTTCCGCCAGATCTATTTCACTAATATGTCAAATCGTGAATGTGACATTTTATAATAAATTATAAAACTGTCAATAATTTTTCGTTGCATAGCAACATAAGTGATAATCTCCCTAGGGAGATTATCAGTGGTTGCGTTCGTCACGGTTAGCGATCAGGAAGCGCTCACTGATCACATATGTTTAAACTATGCCTCTTGCGCTGTCCTCATTGGCTTCTTGCATAATGATACGTGATCGCCCAGTTAGCGCTACGGCGTAATGAACGCGATCAACGTAATCTTTAATAATTGGATGAATTTTGACAAGTGACTAGAAATAGACGGATCTTATTGGATTTCTATTTCGTCAAAAAATTATCGAAATGAACGCCCCCGGCGTCAATACATTTTTGTGAACGTTTAAAAAGGGTTTTCACCGATCTATCGATGATAGCCGGGTTGTGTCTAATATTGTCACATACATTAAAAAAAAATGTTATAATTGTTCACGGGTACTAATATTTTCACTGTACACCTGTGACTTCAGGTAGCCCCATAAAAAATAATTCTTGGGGGTGAGATCAGGAGATCCCGGTGGCCAGTTAACTGGACCCCCCTCCACCAATCCATCTATTGGTGTAACGTTGATTAAGATGCTCCCTCACCGGTACAGAAAAATGGAGTCCAGTACCATCGTGTTGAAACCACGTACATCTGGCGTTGATGGTTTCTAATAAATTTCGTAACACATCTATTAAGAAATTAAAATATACTTCACCCGTTAGTCTCACTTCAAAATTTTTATGTTAAATGTCCTGGAAGTTTTCCAAACCAAATTATACTATTGATTGGACTAGGAGTGCACTATAAATTGTACCAACTTTTGTCCAAATACGTCCACCCATTCCAAAAGTATGGTGAATTTTATTTTCAGCCAAAATTCATAAAACATGTATCTTGACAACAGTGAGGATTCAAGTGTAAGTGTGGAGGTATTTTGACCTCAGCAAAGTGTTCTCTATCTCTCATTAGTCTACGTCACTTTAAATTTGGGACACCCCGAAAGAAGCATCAGAGAAAGAAGAGCTTTTAAATTGCTACTTCCTGAAATTAGAAACAAAATTATTAACGATTGGAGAAATCAATTTAGGGAAGAACAAAAAGGCCAGTATTAAAAAAATCTCCAAGCATGATTTAGCAAACAAAAAACTTTTAAAAAAAACAGTAAAAAATATTTGTATTTGTGAATGTGGAGAAATTGGTGACACCGAACATATTTTGTTAAATTGCCCACTAAAAAAAGCAAAAATAAATAAGTTCAATTTATGTCACTCGAATATACTAAGACCATTCAATTTACTACAACTATTACAGTCGAATGATATTGTTATATATAAGTTAATTGATAATCATATAAAAAAATTTAGGTTTAACAATATAATAACTGTAAAAACGTGTATAAAAATAATTGTACTATCCTAATGTTTTTCCAATTCTAATTACCCATCCTTTCCGTGGTTAAGTCAGTATGTGGTTATAGACCAATCAAATTGTCGAAAATATCTAATTTTTTTGCCAAAAAATTGTTCAGTAATTGAAAATATGTAAAAATTAGGAAAAATTCCGTAGAATTCAATGATCTACTTTACCCCACCTGAATTTTTTGCTTCATTTTCAAAATGGCATCCAAAGTTCGCAAATAACAGTTTTTTTCATTTATAACAAAAAAATAAACATTTTAGAAAAAAATGTTTCAAACAAAAAATGTAGGAATTTTTTATACGTATCGAACAAGTCCAAACTGGTTTTGATCGATAAATAAATTAAATAGTTATTGCAAAAAACCGCTAAAAATTCGCAAATTTTTCAAATAGTTGTATCTTTCTCAAAAATAAATATTTTTTTAGGAAACTCGGTTAAAGGATAGCTCTTGGTGAGCAAAATAAAATTATTTTTTCAAAATTGAAAAATATTTTAAGTTTTTGCAAAAATCGAGTTTTTCGAAAAAAAAAGCGTTCTTGTAATATCCCCATAATTCATAGGCCGCCATAACGGGGTTGGGCTTAAAATTTTCTTTAATTATTGCACTATTATGTGCAAATATTGCGCGAGCCTCAAATCGATTTTAAATATCGCAAAAAACGATCGAAAAATCGGTTTTCTTTTCGGGGCCATAGAACTCTGATTAACTTTATTTGAAAAAATTGCGAATTTTGAGCGGTTTTTTGCAATAACTAATTAATTTATTTATCGATCAAAACCGGTTTGGGCTTATTCGATCCGTATTAAAATTTCCTACAACTTTTGTTTAAAACATTTTTTTCTAAAATGTTTAGTTTTTTTTATAAATGAAAAAAACTGTTTTTGCAAACTTTGGACGCCATTTTGAAAATGAAGCCCAAAAATTCAGGTGGGGTAAAGTAGTTCATTGAATATATTGAATATTTCCTAATTTTCGCATATTTTCAATTACTGAACTATTTTTTGGCACCTGAAAAAGTAATTTGATTGAACTATTAAGACTAGATGAGCTCCTAGTCCTGTAGTGACCCCTGTCATTCCCCATTCTTAATCTGAAAAAATTATTAAACAAAATTATTTTTTTAAATGAAAAAAAGAAAAAATTTAAAAAATTATAATAAGCAAAATCAAGAGATATAGAAATATGGGTGAATAAGTCAAATAAAAATAAAAAATGAAAGAAAAAGGAAAAGGAAAAAGAAAAAGTTTAAACAATATGGCTGTGTATGTAAACATGTGTGTGTTTATATGCGTGTGTATATCTATAAATAGGTAAGAAATTAGGATTAGATATTTAGGTATTGTAATTACTTACCTCTCAGCCAAAAATGAATGTCGGTAATCACTGTGCTAATAATTATAATCGCTCTAGTCATGCATCTGATGAAAAAAAAAGTTAAAACGTAAACTCGTAACGTGAACAGAAGTTTTTTAAAAATTGTTTTTAAAAAATGCATGTTGAGCAACGATAAAATTATGCCAACATCAGGTGTCTTCTCCACTAGTATGCTGCTGAAGATGGGGATTCTAAGGCTGAAAACATAATGGAGCCTTCTTCGCTAATAGCGGCTTCTCCGAACAGACACGATGGATTTATTTAAAATACACAGTGATTTTTTTATGTATTATGCATACTGGCTCCAGAATAAAAAATATATAGATGTTAAGAAATCAAATCAAATCATACTTTAGTCATGTTATCATATAACAAGTTTGACAAAGATGCAAATATCGAGTATTAGATAAAGTTAATACTTAATATAAATAAATAAATAAATGCAAAGGGTCGTGTACTCCAAATATGTCCTAATGAGAATCAGAGAACATCTTTGTGTTGTGCATGGCCCCCTAAAATAATTTTTGACATGTAATTACTTGTATAAATTATTAAATATTTTCTTACAGTTGGAAACAATTTTAAAATTAATTTAATTATAAAGGAGAATGTCATAACTTGACAGCAAACGTTCCTTTTTTTTAATTATATAATAATAATTAGAATATGGCTATGAAAAGGTGGTAGTTAGTTTTTATAAAATGCATTCTATTTTAAATATATTTCTTTTGGTTACAATCGGCGTAATTTTGAGAGACAGGTATTATAAAACTGAGGGGCAACATAGGTTATATACCTTTGAGTGTGTGATTTTGTTTGAATTGAAAATTTTAGGGATTTGTTAATTATCATTCTAGTTTCATAATTATGGATGGCAAATTGATATAAATGTTGATTTTCAACTGTAAAATTTAAACAACTATAGACATAGAGACTTCTGATATTCATTATATTTGTATTATTATATAGTTTGTTAGTGGAGTATATTTTATCTAAATTATTTTTCTTATAGTATTTTGACACACATCAAGTTTATGTAATGAACTGTTGTATAATCCACCCGAATTTACGATGCAGTCTTTAATATAGACTCGACTAAGGCGTTGTATAAAACCATTAACAATTTATTATTTACGATGGATCTTAATTGATAACATTTATGAATTAATTTACGAATTTTTGTTACTATAAAATTACTATGGTCGTTACATTTAGGATGTTGATCAATAACTCCTAAATATTTAATAGATTTTACCTTTTTTATTTCAGGGCAGTTGCAATTGATATTGCAGTATTTTTTGTGGATATTTAGTGTATTTTGATAAAATTGATCAGTAACTGAGATGGAAAAAGCTATAAACGTTGTTTTTTTTTTTGTATTTAAACTTAATAGACTAAAATTTTGTATCGACTGGAGAGGTGCTTCGGCTTTCTCGTATACCCCTGTCCAATTTGCTCCTGTAAATAAAATAGCGGTGTCATCTGCATATGAGATTACAGTTCCATTATTTGGTATGTTTCCCATTTCGTCAATATACATGAAAAGAGCAGAGGTTCCAATACAGTACCCTGCGGTACACCCATTGAGACTGTCTGAGAGTTACTAAAAGTTTCCTCTATTTTTACCTTTTGCTTTCTATCAGTTAAGTAATTCTCAAACGATCTCAATCTGTCTCCTGTAACTCTAACATTTTCAATCAATCAAATAATGATCTATTGCATACTGTGTCAAACGCCTTTGCCAAATCTATATATACTACAAGACTCTTTTTATTCTTATTTATATTATTTATTATTTCAGTAGTTAGATCATAAACGGCATCCTCAGTACATTTTTTAACTCTAAAACCATATTGTTTTCTGTAAAATATATTTTTTAAAAGAAGAAAATCCCTAAGCCGTTTTTTCAAACATTTTTCGAAGATCTTAACAAAGTTGTTTATTACCGAGGATGACCTGTAATTAATTACATTTTGAGGGCCACCGTTTTTGTATACGCGCGTAACACTGAAACTTTAAATTCTGCAAGTATTATAGAGGTTGTAAAAATTAAGTTAATGATATGTAAGCTGGTTTTAGAATATAACAATGAATGTTTTTTATTAAAGTAGTAGATAGTCCATCAAGACCCGGTGCAGAATTTTCTTTCAAAGATGCAATGCATAATATTAGCTCATTCTCTGTGATCGGGTTTAGATTCATTGAGTTACTTACTATGCTGACTTTGTTTAGACTGTTTGGTCAATTAATATCGGCTTGAAATTTTACAACCTTAATTGAACCTTTTAATTAATTTCTTTTTTAATTTAAAGTTAATCGGTTAATTTTCGCAGCGATTTTCATCGCCATTTTCCAACTGCTATATTCGTACAGCAAGGTTCGCCATGGAACACATGTTGAATAATAAGATTTGATTTTACGCTTATTTAAAACAAAATGCACATTCACTTGTATTTTCCAAATAAAAATCGACCATTCAAGTGCTCATTATGCTAATTAGTACGTACAACATAAATAACTCTACAGCGGATTAAGGATTCTGAGTAACTGTCAAAAGTACTCGATTTCATCATCAGATAATGGTTATCTCACTTTCTCGTCATTATCAACGTCGCTAATCTGAATCTACATCTCACCTCAGGTAAGGTCGTTTATTTTGAATGTAAACATCATCACGAAATCTTAATTACAGATTATCTGTGTAATAAGTCATAAAAGTTGCCTGAATGGAACAAAACTTTGGCTGGGGTTTCCCTTTTGGGAAAACATCACTTTCTCATAGGATATTTGCTCAAGTTAAACAAGCCCTATTAATAATCATTATGTCCTTGTGGATTTAAACCTTAGTTATAGATTATAGTAGAAGAACCACTTTCGACTATCAGCCAACTTGAATTGTGTATAGTAGTTGGCATGATTCACCTTGGTATTATAGAAAAGTATGTACTTTGAATTTATGTATTTATACATTGCCCTAACGAAATTCTATACTAATAAAAAATTAGCTAATTACTTATATTCACATTGACGTTTTTCTCCTGAAAAGGCTAATGTAAGAGTATTAATTATTAAAACAAATTGCTAATATTAAATAAAATAAATTGAGTTACATTTAAAAATTTTAAAAATAGTAAAAAATATAGTGAAAATTCAGGTTAAAAATTAAATAACCAGAAATAACACCATAATGCAAGAAGTGGATCCAAATGCTCCTGGTAACGTTCGTCATGAAACTGATAATAAGTCTGCTTATAATATTTTAAATAAGATTGTACAGGATATAGGTAACACCAATTTTAAGCCTATTCGGTTGGGTCGATTCGTTGTAAATATACCCAATCCACGCCCTATCAGGATAACCTTAGAAGATGAGAATCTGGTACATGAAGTTATTCGTAACGTCAAAAAGCTTAGATCCCATCAAAATTACGGCCATATTTCAATTTCCTTCGATAGAACACCCAGACAAATAAGTTATTATAAGGAAATAAAAAAATAGTTCAAAGCAAGGATTAAAGATGGCGATACCAACTGCAAGATTAAGTACCTACCTGAATGGAATACCTAAAATTAGTTCTTTAAATTAGAACCGCCCAACAGAATTTATCATCAATGTTCTTGTTACTACCAGAACGTTAGACGCCTGAACACTAAAATTGATGAATTTTTTGTATCAGTCTCCTGCTCTGACTTTGATGTAGTTGCACTTACCGAAACCTGGCTGATGGCGAACTTTTTAATGACTCATATACAGTGCGATACACTGTAACATCGATATGTGACCGCAACTTCGCAGCTAATGATCTCGCACGTGGTGGTGGTATTCTAGTAGCATTAAAAAGCCTCTATGACTCGAAAAAATTAGATTTAAGCTTATTACATAATTTCTTACCTTCCATAGATATTGTAGGTTGTAGATATGTATTTAATAATGTATTGTGTTATATTTTTGTGGTGTATATACCACCCCATGCGTCTATTAATGATTATTAAGTACTACTGGACTTCCTTGATCATTACCACTTTCTACATAACGGTAATGTATTGCTTCTAGGTGATTTTAATATGCCATATTATGAAAAGGTTTTAGTTCGCAATGGTACGAAATTGCAAGCTCTAAGTAATTTTTGTATATTTCATGATCTTAACCAATACAATTTAATAACTAATGCTAATAATAGAACTCTGGATCTTGTTTTTTGTAATAGAAAATGTGAGATTTTGTATGATATCACTCCCATAGTATGGGAAGTTATGCACCATCCTGCTCTATTTATTAATATTAATAATTTATTAATATTAAGGAGTTGCGTCATAAGGATTTTTCAATCAATACTACTCAAAAGACATAACTTTCGAATAGCCAATTTTCCAGCACTTTATAATTCATTAACAGAGATAGACTGGACTTTTCTGGAAGATTATTCGGATGCAAATGTTGACTACGATAAATTTTATAACAAATTATATAGCATCTTAGATAATCATGTGCCACTTTATAAAAACAGTGCATATAAATACCCTGCCTGGTTTACTCCTGACATTATCAACTATATAAAATTAAAAAATAAATATACAATGAAATATAAACAATTCAACTCGCAGTATGCTCTCAGTGAGTTTCCCATCGTCTGAGAAAAATTATTAAGAGGCTGATTAATGTTGCATATAAAGAGTATTTTAAAAACGTCCAAGACTCAGTTATTTATGATCCTTAGACCTTTTGGAATTTTTTTCATGCTAAGTAGCAAAACTCCAGAATTCCAGGTGACACATAATAACACCTCGTATGACAGCCCTCATTTGGTTGTTAATCTATTTGGAGAGTTTTAGGAGAGGCTTCCACTCAACCGAGACTCTTCTGCCCTTACACGCTTTGAAGCCTTTTCTCAAAGGCTTCAGCAACCACAGGAAGTGTGCGAACCAATAAACCCAGAAGAGGTTCGTAGGGCTCTTGAGGGCTCTAAGAGCTTTGCTGCTCCAGGTCCCGATGGGATAAATAACTTTTGGTGGAAAAAGTTATCGAACACCCACCACCACTTGGCCAGAATTTTTAATTCCTGGTTGAATGGGGAGCAGCAAATTCCTTCTTGGGTTGTTGAGGGGCGGACAGTGCTGATCCCCAATAACGGAGATTTGTCCAACCCAAAGAACTACAGATCGATAACCTGTCTAAACGCATGTTACAAGTTGTTTACATGCATTTTGTACATGCGGGTGCTCCACGCAATTGAACCGGTTTACGAACGGATATATGAGCAACGAGGGTCGAAGAGAGGTGTCGCTGGCTGCAAGGAGAACCTGCTGATCGACAGATATGTCACGCAGGACTCCATGCAGTGTAAGCGGAACCTCTTTATGGCCTGGATCGACTACCGCAAGGCATTTGACATGACATCGCATGAGCTCATTGTTCACTTGCTCCGTTGTCTTGTGGTATCCGGTCCCGTAGTGAGATGTATATGTTGCACGGAGTCTGCTATAAAAATATAGAAGACCTCGGCTTATCCGAAAGGCTGACCTTCGCCTTTTTAAGGTCAGCCGGGCTGAAGTCCGAGACCGAGGGATTTATAATGGCTTGCCAGGATGGTATATTTAACACCCTCGTCTATCGACGTCGTGTCATGGGTATGGAGGTCCCTGATGTCAGCTGCAGGGTCTGCCGCAGGGCGCCGGAGACTGTAATGCACTTACTGTCGGCTTGCCCGACATACGCAGTCTCGGCCTATATTCTCAGACACGACGCAGCATTATGAGTGCTTTACTATCATCTAAGGCACTTGCATGGGACAGACGAAACGCCAGTGCTGCCTTACACTCCGGGGGATATTGAGTCCGCTGTGGGGAATGAGAAGTGTCTAATTTATTGGAACTACTCGTTTCCCACCGCCAGGCAAACATAAGCCAACAAGCCTGACATAGTACTCCTCGACCACCAACTCAAGACAATGTATGTCGTGGAATTCTCAGCCCCCGCTGAGAACAACATTGCCTTGAAAGAGGAGGAAAGACGAATAAAATATCGAGGATTGCTCTTCGAACTCCGCAGGCTTTATCCAGGCCATTCTGTTAAAATAGTGGTACTGATTATAGGAACCCTCGGTGGAATGAGACAGACGCTGCTTTCAGAACTAAAGATCATGCCGGCATGCCGAGATTCGGCAGAGATCTTAGTCGACAGAGTGTAGAAGGCTGTCATCCTCGGTTCATTGCGCCTACTCAGGGCACACAATTGACGGACCCGGTAGTCACTCACCTCACGGGCGTGAGGAGTGGCTATTGGTATTACCAGCTCCCCTGTGAGGGTGGGAGCTACAGAGTAGGGTGACTGGCTTTTTGTAAAAAAAAAAATATTATTATTACAAAAAATAAGAGTTGAGGTATTTACATATATACAAATTGGAACACTTCCCAAGTAGCATTTTTAGACACAGTTTAGGAACAAATTTAGTGTAGTAGGAAACAGTTTTGTAACTGTTTCGATACTTATGGGAGATACAAAAGTTTACATACATTTCCAACATTTTTTCTGTAAGGTTTCGATCACGCACAAGTTTAGGTGTCCACACAGCAGAGCCGTATTCCAGTAATAGACGAATGTATGTTTTGTACATACAACAACAGGTCGACACGTCTGGTTTGGAGAACCATTTTTTTAAATGAATATAGAGATCACTTGGCTTTATTGACGCAGCAAGAAATGTCGTGGGACCAGGATAGATCCGATGAAATGTATACTCCGAAGTCCTTATTATATTATATAATGATACGTTGCCTCTAAATATTGATTCGAATATTACACGTGTGTCCATCTTCACTTCTGATGATGTTTTTTGTAAAGGAAGGTGCATATATTTTTGCCAAATCTCTTTCCATTATGTTTGGTTTAGCGTTGAAGACTGCGACATTTCCAGATGTGTGGAAGATGGCTAAAGTCTGTCCCATGTTTAAAACTGACGATCCATCTGCAGTTAGCAATTATAGGCTTTTGAAATGTTATTGCGGGATAATATCCTGCTAGACATAAAAAAGTCTATTACTCAATTTCAGCATGGCTTCATGGAAAAAAGATGTTTAGTTACGCAATTTATTGCTGAGATTATAGATAATGGCAGTCAGTTTGACGTTATCTACACAAATTTTTCTAAAGCCTTTGACCGCATAGACCATCCAACTTTACTGAAGAAATTAACCTTCTTCAGCATTAATGATTCCTTTATATTATTACTTATGTCTTACCTTTACCACCACAAACAGTACGTTTGTTATAGTGGATACAGGTCTTCTTATTTCATTGCTAGCTCAGGTGTTCCTCAGGGATCGAATTTGGGACCACTACTATTTTTACTTTTTATTAATGATTTAGCTGAGGAATTAACGTATGACACATTACTTGTTGCCAATAACCTTATAATTTATTGTAACATATCAAACCTGGATGATTGTGGCAGTCTTCAGAGTGAACTAAATAAGATAATTGAGTGGTCTAATGTAAATAGAATGGAGCTAAATGCTGTAAAGCGTAAAGTAATTTCCTATTCGCAAAAGAAAAATTCCATTCACTTTCGTTTCCATATCCACCAAGTAAATTTGGCTAGAGTAGACACTATGCTCTTTTGCTCTTAAATCGCTTGGCTTCATAAGTGGTTTAAAATCTTTATGTTATGGATAATGTAATGTCAAAATAATGTACTACAGTCCAATATGGCATCCTCATTATGTAACTCATAAGAATTCGGTAGAAATCGTAGAAAGAAAGTTTCTGAAATATCTTACAACTTGGATGATTGTGGCAGTCTTCAGAGTGAACTAAATAAGGTAATTGAATGGTCTAATGTAAATAGAATGGAGTTAAATGCTGTAAAGTGTAAAGTAGTTTCCTATTCGCGAAAGAAAAATCCCATTCACTTTCGTTTCCATATACACCAAGCAAATTTGGCTAGAGTAGACACTATTAGAGACCTAGGTATCGAGTTCGATAGTAAATTAGCTTTCACAGGTCAAATTAATAACATTACTGCATCTGCTCTTAAATCGCTTGGCTTCATAAATGGTTTAAAATCTTTATATTATGGATAATGTAATGTCAAAGTAATGTACTACAATTCAATATGGCATCCTCATTATGTAACTCATAAGAATTCGGTAGAAAACGTAGAAAGAAAGTTTCTGAAATATCTTACATTTAAATGTGATGGATATTACCCTGAAAGGGGAACTGATTAGTATTTTACTTCAAAAATTTAATTTTGGTATTCTGGAGACGAGCTGTTTTTGCCATAAAATTTTTGTTTAACCTAGTGCAGCACAACGTTGATTGTCCTGACCTCTTATCACAATTTCAATAAAATTTCTTGCAATTGCGATTTGTATTAAGACTCACTCAAGCAAGTCTTAAATGTGGTGCGCCTAAATATAGTTACTATTACTGTGAAGAATATATATGCCATTTAAGTACCAAGTTAAGTCTACATTATTGTATTCGTATTTTATTTGCTTTCCATAGTTAACTTGCATTTATATATTAATTATGTTTTGTCTTTTGTTATTTTAAATCTACTTAGTATGTTCAAATTAAAGTGTGTTTGTACTGTCGTGAGCAGAAAAAAATAGGACAATTTTTTTTTCTAATGTAAATCTGTCTCTTGAATATGTAATGAGTAGCCGAAATAAAACAGATATCACTTTTAATTTATTTTTTATTTTAATGCTGTAGTTATTGCTGTAGTAACTGATGGATGGTTAATGAGACAAATTGCACTGCGTTATAACATTAACAAAAATTTGTTGTGTAACATTTTAAGAAAGTGGAGAATAAACGGTACGATTAATAGAAATCCTGGATCAAAGGACAAAGGATATTTTACTTAACAAGAAACTAACTATTAATATTTCGTTATTGCACCATTTCTGTTTATAACTTCTATAAGTCTGTTTGGCATAGAATTAAATAACCTTATACAATAATCATAATAATATTTTCCCATGCATTATTTACTATGACTGGCTATGACTGGGCCAGTTAAAACATTGATGTTGTTATCTTGAAACCAGTTAGTTACGGTATGAGCAGTATGAACGGAACAATTGTCTTGTTGAAATATGAACTCATTATTAGGAAATAATTGTGACACAGAAGGGAGGATAATATTGTCTAAAATCCTAATATACGTTTCACTATTAAATCGTTCCTCAATATGCCACAAAACACCAGGACCACGTGCCGGTATCCAGGCCCACATATTGACGGAAAAATCTACCACTTTTATCATCGTTAGATATATATTTCTCATCGAATCGAGTATTCGGAAGGCGGTAAACACGAATACGACCGCTGTGTGTTGACTGGAAAGTTTTTTCGTTTGTAAAGATTACATTGTTCCAAAAATTTACATCATGCGCTAAAAATTCAAATGCAAATTCTATTCGAGCTACTTTATGTTCAGCTTTAAGTAAGTATTTCTGTGTTGCTGCATGACAGGAAAATTCGTTTTTTCAGCAGCCTGAATAACTGAGTAAAATGGATTTTCTACTAAAGCATTTTTACCAATTGCAAATCTTGTTGTTGAGTTGATATGCTTCGTCGCCCTGATCCAGGATTTCTACTAATCGTACCGTTTATTCTCCACTTTCTTAAAAGGATGTGGCTATTTATACATACTGTATGTATACGCAATTGGCTATTTATACATACAGTATGTATACGCAATTGGCTATTTATACATACAGTATGTATAAGAAATTGGCTATTTATACATACAGTATAGCCGTCGAGGGCAAGGGACATTATCTATCATAAACAACTATACTACATCAAAAAATATTAACATATTTAACCCAACGAACTAACCTAAAGAAATATTCGTATTACGTATTTTAGTTAACAAAATGTGGTAAAAAAAAAACTGTAGCAAGCGGATTCGAACCGTCGACCTCACGTGTGAGAATCGGGAACACTAAGTATTACACCACAGACTGCTGATGGTTAACCTTATAATTCTTACTATATCAATATGTTTGAACGTCATCGCGCATGTGCGGCGTGAATTGCCTGGACAGTATGTATAAATAGCCACATCCTTCTTAAAATGTTACACACCGAATTAACCATCCATCATTTACTTTACTCAGACTTGTCCTATTTTTTTTTGCTCACGACCGTATATCTTGCATGTTATATTTCTGCGTTGTCCTGTATTGTAAAAATCTGTTGGGCGAATAAATAAATAAATAATTTTCATCGAGATTTCTCACTCTTGTTATAATTCTTCAGGGAGCTCTACAAATTATGTTGATTAGTCTATTTTTGAAATTGGGCACAAAATTTGACAGAAACTAATCGATAATAACCAGGCATTAACATTTATAAACCTATGCATTTGTAGTTTTATATTTTATGTGACTTATGATTAAATCAAATCACTTCACACATTATTTTCTCTACAATGATGTTTGTTGTTTTGATTGTTAAGTATATGTTATACAACTCTACAGCTTATAAACAGAATATTAGGCTCAAATAACATCAATATTATTGATTAAACATCCTGTATCAAATTATTTGTTAAAAAGTTAACAATTATTCGTTCAACCAGAATCACTTAGTATTAATATGTCCCAATAGTTCCTGAAATATTATTAGTTCCAATTTGCGGTAGAGGCTGTGGTAGAGGGAACAACGCGACAAGAGCCTTGAATTATACGAAATTGTAAGTCGTATAAATAAACATATTGAATTATTGCGTATTTTAATTTAAAAAATTTACCATTAATAAACGGTATATCGAGTTATATTTCGAATTCCGGTTAACTTAAATGGAAACGCCACTTTCTGAGCCTCTCAGTGTATCCCATCCTCCTTCAAATAAATTATTTACTGCTTATTTTTAGTTATGATTATGGGCAACAAATACATGTCTACTTTTTGCATCAAGGCCACGAATTTTAAATTATATGTTTGCGTCTCTATACCCTATTTGTACTTATTGTAATGAATAGTCCAAATAAAGCTTACCAAGTAATTTCGTACCCGATATTTATTTTTTTACACCCAAGATACCTATCGTAAAATGAAGAAAAAAATGACATCTATAGGCTATAATTATCTCAGAAGATTTCCAAACGCAAGCCGGTAATTATGAGGTTTGTAAGTTTTCGATGAAACCAGTTTCATATCCATCAAGAATCAGTGTGAACCTGTCACATTAATATTAGAACATGTTGATGGATCAGTTCCGTTTGCTTGTTTTTTCTGACTGTTTGACATGCAATACAATAACAAGACTAGGAATAATTCTTAGAAGATGAGTAATTCATTCTCCAATTAATTCCGGGCATTTTGAGAAATGAGAGATAACTTGGAAATGTGTCTGTTTTTGCTCTCATTATCATAGAGGTTGCTGGATAATATTAATCTGAAAATTACACGCGAATTTAAAGAATTTTTTATAGCATAATGTTTAAGAAATGTCGCTATTGTACCAGGTAATTTTATTAAATACTATCCAGTCCATTTTTTTTAAATCTCAGCAGATCAATGTTGTTGTTTTGTGGAATTTGTCTAATAGTCCGGGAGACAACGTTGCAAATGAATAAATCATTTCATAAAATCAAATTCATAGTCCAAATGTTTCTTCTCACATAGTTGTGTAAATATGTGAGCGTCAGCTGCATGGGTAGTGGTGGCTGTGAGGAAATTCGAAACATGTAAACAAAAAGAAAATTAAAGTCATTTCATCAAACTGGAAAAATTGTAGAATTTATATTCAAGTAATAAAGATTAGAAAAATGATAGTCAGCTGCACTGAAACCGGGGGATTACCCGTCAGCTACCCTTATGAACCGGTAATAAAAAGTGAGGGTGCAAAGTCATTTCGTCAAGCACGAAACTTATACAGCGTGTTTGTGACATTTTTTTAATGATAAAAACAATAATCAGCTGTGCATTCTGTGGGGGCAAAACCGTCAGCTAGGGAGTTATAGGTGTCGAGCGGGCATGGCATTTAAGCCTCGAGTAATTTAATTGACTGCTTAACTGATGATCTTCCCCCTATCAGATCGTCAGCTGACTATTTGTTTCATTAAATACAATGTCTCAAGTAGTAATTATAAACATTTTTTAGATAAGCACTTTTTACATATTAGAATTTCATTAACTGCTTGACTGACGATCTCCCCCTATCAGATCGTCAGCTGACTATTTGTTTCATTAAATAAAATGTCTCAAGCAGTAATTATGAAAATTTTAGCCATGATACAATTGATTTTATTATTATCATTTTAATATTTCTTTAAGCATTTTTTACTTATTAGAATTTCATTAACTGCTTGACTGACGATCTTCTCCTATTAGATCGTCAGCTGACTATTTGTTTCATTAAATACAATGTCTCAAGTAGTAGTTATGAAAATTTCAGCCATGATAAAATTGATTTTATTATTATAATTTTAATGTTTCTTCAAGCATTTTTTACATATTAGAATTTCATTAACTGCTTGACTGACGATCTCCCCCTATCAGATCGTCAGCTGACTATTTGTTTCATTAAATACAATGTCTCAAGTAGTAATTATGAAAATTTCAGCCATGATAACATTGATTTTATTATTATCATTTAAGGTTTCTTTAAACATTTTTTACTTATTAGAATTTCATTAACTGCTTGACTGACGATCTCCCCCTATCAGATCGTCAGCTGACTATTTGTTTCATTAAATACAATGTCTCAAGTAGTAATTATGAAAATTACAGCTATGATAAAATTCATTTTATTATTACTTGATCGCTTCAATTTTTCTTTTATATTATGATGAAAAGTATAGTTGTAAAACATTAAGAAATATATGCAAAATAACAATTAATTAATTATTATTCTGGAGTAGATATACGTCCCACGGAGCGCGATTTATGGAACTATAATGGATTACGTCGCACGGGGCGTAAATTCAGCAACTACCTCAAAAACCTACTTGAACTTCCAAATAAAATTCTTTACTACGAAATGACGTTATGTAGTACTGCTTCTCATGCATGGTATGGACTATGAGGACGAGTTAAAAGTTACGTATTAATAAAATTTTTGAAGGGAGATTTTTTTCGGGCGGCAAATTTCAAACTCAACAATTGTTTTGGCGGTAAACTTATGTCTTCCGTCGTTTTACCTGCATGGGGTTCCTCAGTGATTCGGAATCCATGTCGCTCTATTACCATGTAATGTTCAAGTAAGAATAAACTGAGACATAAAAAACCAAACAAACGACCTCATTAAAATTTAAAATACCGGTACTCTTCTTTGTGCTGTTCGCAAATTGACTGGCTTACCTTTATAGGCTTTTAATGTGCGTCGGGAATGTTTCATGTCAGGCTTGGCGCCATGGCCCGCAGCGATATAATAATGTTGTAAAGTTTTTGTTTGCATTTTTATTTACTGGAATCTATTTACTTCAACTTAGCGCCATGGCCCGCGGCGATACTAATTATGCTGTAAAGTTTTTGCTCAGTTTTTTTTGTGTCAGGATGTCCTTACTTGGACATACATAGTCCCTTGCTTGAAGTTTGAACATACGAATATAAAATAATATTCTAATTTGTTGCGATTCAAGCATTTTCAAGCTCTATAACCGAGCACCCGAAATTATTTATGATATTTAACAAATACGTATAAAGACGGGCAAGCTAAAAGTCCACAAAATTGCAAATATTAATTTTCAGTTGAATCTTTTAGTTTTGTTGTTTTATGTTTTTAATCGGCTAAATTTATCGATTATTACTAAACCATGTGAACCTACTAATGCACAACCGTAGACCTACCTTATAATATGTTTAAAATTTATTTTTAAAGTAAGTAAAATATTGTGCTGACACCCTCCCCATCGCCAAAAACCCATACGTCTCAAAAGCTCAGCAAGCAGGTCTATCCGAACTCGACCTTAACACGGTTACCTTGCTGAATGTGGGGTCGTAGTTGGCTGTGTGATCGGATGTTCTGTTCTGCCATGTTGGGTTCTTGGTTGCTCACAGCCAGCGCTTTGTGTTGAGTTCATTTCAGTTCTTCGCCGTTCTTCAGAGCGAGTGCGTCGCAACACGTGTTGGTACAGTCTTCACAAAACATTATAGACGCTGCTTTATCACTGTGTACGTTCTGATAAGGAATTTATCACCCGCAATGTGTAGTTTTCGTTAAAGATCCGGTAATCGCATCCCGCGTCGCTTGTTTTTCACCGTTCGTGTGTTAAATGTTGTAGTTGTTGTTATTAAAAGTGTTGTGAACATTAACTGAATCTAGACTTAGTTGCCGAGGATACTATTATGGTTCTACTAGCTAAACATGGTTAGTTATTCATATAATTCGAATAAATTAGTGTCATTTAAACTTGTTATACTTCGTAGGATGTCGTTTATTTACAGCAACTGTACTTCTGTAATTTATCGAACAATTATATTACAAGTTACATCTTTGGGGGGAAATGAAAAAAATACAGAACTCGTTTGTCAGTTCAAGAGTTTGTTGTATTTAAGCATTAAGAGGACCGGATCATTATTCCATCAAGAAAGTTTGGTGATCAAACTGGAAATTACGAGAGTAAATTACTTTGAAAGTGTTGAAAACTTGTATAAAAGCAGGAAAAAGTGTTTATTTACTTCAAAGCAGTTTCTTTACCAAACTATCGCAGTTTTTAGGTGTTTAGGAAGGAAATACATTTACGAGAGGATTAAAAATACGGATCAGAACTAAACTATGTCATATACAGACATATACCTATTAGCCAAATATGATATTTACCTGTCTGCTCTTAAAAAAGAGGTTTTAAATCATTTATTTCCATTTTTAAGCGACGACTGAATTATCTCTGGGCTGAAACCAATTCAGCTATTCATTAAGGGGGCAATTTTAATCAAAACGATTGATGTTAGCTAGTATAAAATACACAAAATTACATTTTACATGGCTTTAGAATTGTTTGATTTATTTAATTATTTATTCAGCATTTGGTAAATAGCGTAGATTCCGCTTATCATAAACATTATTGATCTCTGATGTGACCCGTACATCATACGTAATGTTATCTGTTGACACTTCACTGATAACTCGACAAAAAAACAGTTTTATCCAGACTATTCGGTTGCCATTCTCACGTAGGCATTTATTTATGCCTAGGTAATACACTAATTTCAAATTTAAATATAACGTCATTTGTATACTTGCCTAGTCTATGAACTATGGACTTTAAATGTTCACTATCCTGACTTCGTATTTGTAGAATTTGCATGGTAAATTATACGACCTTGTACGAAAAAGTTAAGGTGTGTATATCTTATTGTTAGTCAAAAGAAGATGCAATAATTAAGTATTTAGAAATTGCTTATTTGATTTACCCAGGATTTTCCCTACGCAGCCAGATGATCACTAAATATTATACACAGTGTCAGTACCATAAATAGCATTTCTTTTTACGATTTGTTTCTCCGAAAGTCCCGACATTGTAATATGTGGTAACAAATGTATTTCTACCAAGCCAAGTACTTACATTTATTAATATACGGTATGGTCCAAATTTGGGGCGCATGTACGTATTGCCAGCTCGGTTATTGTAGGGGATTAAGCCATTTTAGGTTTTGACTTTGAAAAAAATATGTAGGTATACATAAAAATTAGTATAAATATCCTATTTAGTATATGTAGAATAACATACTAAAAATCCCAAGCCCTCCTATACCGGCTTCATGATGATTTGTCTATGAGTACAAAAGTTGTAAATAATTAAATAGAAACATATATTTACTATACTGGTGTGGTATTTTATATAAAATATGATTACAACCGAAATTTTTTTTAGCCTCATGTTTTATACGTAGAAAGGAACTTGCAAAGGAGTTAAGCGCAATAAATCACAGCAGGGCCTACAGTAATTTTTAATTTTTGTAAACAATATTTTCCGAAATGTTGAACCTGTAGCGAGACCTGTAGTATACTTTGGTAGCTTACTTAGACTTCATCTGGATCATCTTCGCTTACTACTCTGCCGTTGTAACAGCTTCAACCCCTGGGGTGTACACCCTTCATTGAGCAGGAGAGAGTAGCAATTCTTCAGCAGCATCGAGCTTCATAGTCAGATTTACAGCACAGGTTATCATGGGCAGGTGCCAAGAGGGTAGTGACGGCACATTACTCATATTTATTTCAATTGCAGCCTTCAAGCTGATTCCTATATATTCTTGGATCTAAAGAAGATAAGGGATGAAGTACACCACGTCCAAATTTGAAGAAACTGCAAAGGGGTCATTGATTGCTGATGGTATGCAGCTGTGTGTGAAAGTGTTGCCATACCTATAAGTTACAGTGACAGCTTTATTATCAAGAGTACGGGCATATATCTTGCTTTGTAGTTCGCTTAAACTGGAAATAGTCTCACTGCTATATAGCTTCATAATAAACTATTCTCCTGCGGCGACCAGAATTTTTCAGTTGTTTAACTTGGCTTTCTTCTTACCCTTACCAAGGAAAACTGCTGTGGTGTCACAGAATGGGCAAACATCAAGTAGTCCTTACTGGGGAGTAGCTTATCCCGAATTTATTTTACTTTGTACAGTTTACTTTCGGATCTGAGAACTGAGAACCTGAACGTTATATCCTTGTCGGCAATGTGTGGGCACTATTATCACTTGCTGATCGGTATCTGCTTTCTCCAGGGCTGTGTTTACGATCAAGGTATCCGCAGCTGCTCCTGCATGTCCCATTTACAATCCCTCTAACTTCTAAAGCATAGCCAAGAAACTGATTAGTCTAGATTTGTTTCTTTTATTTGCTTAACCAACGGAAACTGTGTAGTGTTTTGTTATCCGTGTTTGCTATTCCGTCTTGGTATATATATATACTACCATTACTACCACATTTTTTTGCGCTAGAAGAGTAGAGTCGCGCTACGTAATGTTTGTATTATTCAAGTGCTGCTCTAAATTGATGGATGAAGGGATTACAGAAAAGAGAATTAATATAAAAATACAAAATAAAAAAACTAAGTATCCATAATCTATATATAAATGTGTATGTAGTGACAGTTCACTATTATTGGCTGTGAGGGTTATGTTAAAAGCATTGACAATTTCTAAAAATGTACTACAACTGATATCTCAAACATCTGATATTTTATTGAAACTATTGCACGTACTATGTAAAGGGGATCGAAGAAGGACATTAGTTCTAGATGTCTCGCATTAAAACGTATGAGTGTGTTGTGAGGTTATTCGAGAAACATGAAAGGAAAACATACCTAAAAGCACCGGAATGTCTAATTTGCTGTAAAATAGTCTCGAAAATAGTAAATATAACATTTTCACTTTATTGCACGCTGCAATTTCAAAGAAGTAAAATTAAATTTAAAGGGAGTATTGGTTGGTAGCCTTCTTTCTGAGTAAAAGCGATCAGTTTTCAAGTATAATAATTTCAGAAACCTTCTCTGTACATTTTCGATAGCGTTTATATAACATAACAGGTATAGTGCGGGTACCACACTATCGAGCAGTATTCTAGTTTGGATCTTACCTAGGAATAGTAAAGTGTTTTAAAGCAAACTCATTAGAGAACAAATGGCAGTTCCTAACAATAAAACGTAAAATTTTCAAAGCAGAAGATGCTACTTGCGCCACATGGTTCGAAAAGGTAAATTTCTGGTCAAATATTACCTCTAAACCTTTTATTGCTGCAGAACGTTCAAGTACTTGCGAATTTAAGGATTAGTCAAATACAACTGTATTAGAATTCTTTGTATAAGAAACAACCTAACACTTGATGCATTCAAACGAAAATTGTTTTGGTTACACCAGTTTTCTACTGTTTCTAGCTGTGCTAGAACGTTTTCATAATCCTCCATGCTGCTTATTTCAGCAAAGATCTTCATATCATCGGCAAAAAGTAGTTTGCTACGTTGCACTACGTTTATGAGATCATGTAAGCAGCAGATCAAACAGTGGTCCGAGATTGGAACCTTGAGGTACATCTGAAGTTTCCGTAAATAGTTCAGATTCATATCCATAGTAGGTACATTACGTATTATCCTTTATTATATAAATATGACCTCGTTGCTATAAAATGACAACTAAACCCAATCATATTTCATTTGCCTAATAGAAGCTCATGATCAGTTCGATCGAACGCCTTCCGGAAATCAATATATATCACATCTACTTGACTTTGTGAATCTAGTAATTTCGATATAAACTAATTTATCAAATAGGTTAAGTCCACCTAGGACTAAAAGGTCGCCGCTCTCAGGTACTTGCAGAATCGCAAGTCGCATCATATGAGAGGATTCACTTATCTCTCACCACTACTCAATTTACTATAGCTTGTATAAAACTAGCAGGTTGGCCATTGTCATTTGTCTGTTTCATGACCTATGGCATACTAATGAGAACTAATACCCCGATAGCTGATTACGTCCAGCAGTTCTCTCAAAACGTCTACTCTTTCAAGCTGGACGATAGTCCGCTAACAAGACACAACGCAAATCAGACAGCATAATGCCCTTACCGTACCAGACGTTACCGATTTACCGATTTTACCGATTACCGGCAACCCCTGTAGCCAAACTTCACCAACTATAACTTCCGCTTACCCTATCCACCTTTACTAATATTTCATACCTTTCGTATCTTTAATCTTTCTTGTCGCGTTTGTTTTTTCTTGGTTTCTTTTTGTACATTTTTGTCTCTAAATTCCCTTCGCTTCATAAATTTTTAGAATGTCAAAACATTATACAATCAAAATTTTTAAAATCAAAGTTTAGGCCAGCACGCAGCCCAGCATTGCGCTTCGTTCAAATTGAGGTGCTAGCGTCAGGTACGAAATTCAAAAGCGATTAATGCGAGAGTTGTTAATTTAGTATGTAATTTTTGGTTTTGTTAAGTCTGTTTTTTAAATATATTTTAATGACACCACCTTTTTAATCTGTCTTTTAGCAGAAGGTGTTTAGGTTTAAGCTTTTAATTGTTGTTTCAACCGAACCAGGCCTACTCCGCCCGATCCTGCAACCAGCCATCGCGATCAACGCGATGGTTGCATAATCGGTTCCAGAATAGGTCCTGGGAAGGTATTTTTATATTGTTAATTTTAATAAAGAAGTTTTGGATATGGACTCGGATTTGGATGAGAACTAATAAGTTCGAAACCGGTCCATGTCTGGTCAGGGAATTGACAAATGATATTGGCTACCATTTTTTCATGATTTGTAATGTATAATTTAATGCAGATCCGGGGTATTTGCCCGCTGAGTAGTTGTTTCCTGCAAATCATATATTATAACAGTAGGTTAAGTCCACTACTTGCAGAATCGCAAGTCGCTATACACCATGGAGACATCTATGTGTATAGTAGCAAATGACCATATGAGAGGTTTCACTTACCTCTCACCACTACTTAATTTATCAAACATAAATTAGAAGCGATGGACCGTTTCCCATGAAACCACGCTAAGAGGGCGATATTAAAGATTTTACAGAGGGATAGATACGAACATACAATATCTCGGAAAACTTTGGGAAAGTTGCAAAGAATTGCTATGGTTCTGTAATTACTTATTCCCGATACATTTTCAGACTTGGGAATAGGACATAATCTAGATAATTTCCAACAATCGGGTAATACGGCAATTTTTTACGATAGGTTGTAGGTAATAAGAAGCAAGCGGCGGATATAAATTCATCTTCAGTTAGATAGGGAATGTTAAAGCATGACACGTCCCTGTAGATGTTGTTAGGTAGTTACTCTGTCACTAGAAGATAGATAAATACTACTGGGTAAATTACGAAAACCATTAACTATTGATCCTAGTCTATCATAAGTACCTTCTTCATACGTCAATAATCCATGTGCCTTTTTTGTTTTGTATAAAAGACCAAAAATTTGAAGGATCAGTTGTTACGGAGATTTTTGCTTTACGTTTTCTTTAATTTCACTAGTATACATACCATTTGGGATATTTAGGTTTGTTATTAGTTGTCTTATTATGTGTTGGGACATACTGGGCAAGGAGTGAATTTGTACACCATAAAATTCTGAACATGTTCTATTAACATCATCCATGCTTAACAAAAAACTCCAGTCGATATAATAGATCAAGATGTAGTTAGCTTTTCTAAAATTACATGCTTTAAGTACTTGCTGAGTTATTATCAAAGTTTATGTTATTTGCATCGTGTAACGTTAAATTTAGAGGTCGCTGAAGTGAGCTCGGATGTGAGTCTTCCTTTACTACAGGACTATTGTCTCGAATAACCTCACATTTAGTATTTGTGAAAACGAGATTCAAAAGTCGTTCATTTATATTTAATATGTGGTGAGAAAATGACATAAAATTTGTGTTTTTTGGACTTTTTAATGTTCGTGGTTAAAATTAGTTACGTTAAAGTCGCCTAATATTAAAATATTATTGTTTGTGCTTAAACTTTGCTTAAAAAATTCAAAAAAGTATCTCAATCTCATCTATAAGCATGTTCGGTGGAACATACTCATATATTATATTTAAATCTAAATAACACAGCCTACTATGTCTATATTCGAAACTGATATTGTTATTGCACTTAGATTGTTATACCTAGTACATTTCGTATATATAAGAGACGGGAAGAAGTTGAAACATTCCAAAATTCACAAAATAATCAACTCTTTCATCTCACATAGTCAAACTATAATAAAAAAGCCCTTCAGACACTTAAAGAACTACAATTCTTTACAAAAAATTCTGAGAAAATTCACACGACACCGATAATTCACAAATATCCCAAATCTAACAATATATCATTCAAACATTCAAACCAACCGTTTTACAGTACAAACGTTACAAATTAATGTCCTAAAAATCCCCTCCTATATGAACTCAAAGCACATTAAAACTTCTATCCATATTCATAGTCACAATATTTTAATTCGCTTCCATAAAATCTTTTATAAATCATGTCTCCCTTCAAATCAACTTCTAGCTCGATTTCACGTTTTTATATCAATGTACATTTCATTTCCCATTCATAATGTTCCATAGAGGTGCTAGGACCGCTTTCATCAAAACTTACTTCCAGAAATCATGGCCATCAAAACTTATTTCCACTTCGGTTCAATGCAGATCTATAGGAACATTCTCATATGATATCAACATAGCTTTAAAAACCTTCGAATTACCTTACGGGGCCGGCTCAATAGTCAGCGAGTTATTCAGAGTTATTCCTAATAACTTCCTACCCGATTCGGTTCAAGTTTCCATTATATATCAAAAAATTCTCCTTTGTATGGCCATAATTATCGTATATTGTTCAGTCCCGAAATCTTACATTTTTCTGTGTGTGCACAATAATTCACAATCGAGCTGAAATGAATGTGGGGGGACATTTCCAGACATCATAAAAATGGGTAAAAACGTTTATGCTAGATCGAATCCCCGTTGCAACGAAACAATATCAAAAAATAAAATATTCTAAAACGAACGAGAATATTTTATTTAATGTAACTGAACAGAATTGGTAAAACTTTTTTAACTTAAAATTTAATTAAATAGTAGTTGTAAAAAATGATAACTTTTCGTACAGTGAAATTCCGTCCTGGGAATACAAAGCGTTTTAATTCAAGGAAAATGTATATAGAGGGTGAAGCTTTGGATCCTGCCATAGACATTAAACTAAACCAAAGTGCTAGAGATGAGCTTACTCGATCAATTACAAGCGAACAACCAACTCCAGGACTTATACAGGGTGTAGCATTTGACCCTATCCAACGTTTTATGAGTGACCCCCTCCCCTCCAAACTTCTCAAAAATCAAATCATGTGCATGAAAAGTCCCAAAAGTCTACTAAGATCTAAGTTCTATTCAAATTTTTTTTTATTTTTCCATTACTAGGGATCTTTTTGTGTTCAAGATCCAACTGGGAACCTTACACATATTGTTGGACTCCAATAGTGCCAATTAAACTTTAATAGTATTCTTCTTTAATTTTAAATTAGATAGTGAACTTCATCATTTTCTTCACCACAAATAGTTACCAGATGTGTGTTTTTTAAATGATTTGTCATAAAAATGAACGTGAGACATAAATATTCTTTATATTATGACGTACGTTATTTAAATGGCATGCATTAAAATCGTTCTTAAAACACGTGTTCCAGACAGAGGCCTATTAATGTTCAGGAGAAAGTAATTATACAGAGATATTCATAGAATTGTGGTATATTTTTGAGAGTCCCTGCCTACCTAATAGAAAACTTGAGGTTGAAAGGAAATCTGTTGTTAGATGAAAAAACGTCACAGGAAGTATGTGCATCTGCTCATAGTTACGGCACACGTTGCAGATATTATAACACCATTAATTATTATTTATTTGAAAACAAAATAATGATCCAAGCTATAATAACTTGGTAGCGTGCTTATTCATTGTTGGAATAATTGTCATGGTAGAGGAATTTTAATGAGTTGTTGCTTTAGAGTTTATATAATTATCTGCATTTTATTCTTTATTGTTTTACAGATATTTCCTAAAGATTTACTTAACAAACTTTATTATTATTATAACATAAGGTTTCATTATACATTTTCAACTGATAGTCCAGGCAATGGAGGACTTACAAAAGGTCAGACAGAAATGAAATTTGGTAGGATGGCAGACATAGGCCTCCTAATGGTACATCTAAGTTTACGACCTCGGGGGGTGCCGCTCGAGGGGTGGGGGGTGGAAAACTATACATCGCCGCATTTTTTGAGGAATAGCGCCGTTATTTGGAGTGATATCGAAAAAATGTACAAATAAAAAATGTAGATTATAAAATTCTGCATCTCTCTGAACTATTCGTTTTTGTCTGTGACCAATAGTTCCAAACGCCAAAGTTGGGGGTTGGTGTGCAATTTTCAACAGAATCACATTTTTATCGCGGGTTAGTACAAAGATCGACTGCAAACAATTCCCCGATATTTTTTTTTTTTAATAATGATATTTTTTGTGTCTGATGATGCGTCATTTGTAAGGTTTGGTTGTATACAACGAGAGATATTTTTTGAAGCACGCCACAACCTACTCAAATATGTGAATTTTTTAATTATCCATATCTAAGGTCGATATACTTATATTTATATTTTTGTATAATCGACAAATATATTATATTTTTGCATACATGATATAAAAGATATTACTTTCAACTCGTTTCCACACCACCCTTTACGTATAGTTGATCGATGCGATTTTTATGTGGTATCCCCAATAGGCCCCACAGCCGAATTCGAGGTTTATCACCTTCCGTCGCTTACGGTTACTCTCTTTCATTCTCATCATCTTCAGGCATAAATCCTGAAGTAAGGTCATAAGTCTTTAATAAAATGGTAGCGAATGTCAATGTGTTTGCCATGTTTAGAGTTCTCAATCGTATTTATCATAGAAATTGCACTTATATTGTCAACTTTGAGTACCGCACACTCAACTGTAGTAAATTCTGACAACACACCTTTCAGGTTGATGATTTCTTGAGCAGTAGCACCCGCAGACACATATTCTGCCTCCATTGATGAAAGCGCAACACAGTTTTGCATACTTGCTTCTTCATAACTTTTTAACTCTGCTATTGTTTCAGTTAGTAGACAATATGGTGTATATAGTTCATAATCGTTTAAATTTGTTGGTTTCTTTATTATTCCACCGGATTTTGATGCCTTTTCTTCTTCTTCATTTCTTTCAGAATCGCTTTCGTTCAAAATTTCATTATCATATATGGTACTTTCTTCATTACTAGGTTCTTCCTTGACGTTTTTTTCTACTTCTTGTTCCAGTACACATTGATTAATTTTGTCCATTTCTTCTACTTCTATACCTAATGGTATTTCTACAATATTTTCTCCGATATCGTCTTTAACATTCGTGTCTGTTTTAAATTTATTTCTTTTCATTTCAATATATTCCATTATTCTGACTTCAAAACGAACTTCTCTAGATTTTATTATTTTCTCTTCACTCGGTGTCCATATTCTATATTCGCCTCAGCAATCGCCAATCATGACTGCACGGCTTAGCTCTTGGATTCAGTTTATTCTCCTTTGGTACAGTAGCGACCGAGGTAGCGACCCATATACTCGACAACCGAAAACTTACAATTTTAAAATATCATTTCTACCATACCAAATCATTGCAGAGGTTTTTCCTCTTTCCAAAGCAGATGTATTCTATTGAGTTCATATACAGATGCTTCCTCACCTCACACGAATTTTGGAATGCTTGAATCAATGATTTTTGAACGTATCATATTTACTACTGTCCTATTCATATGTTCAGATTTACCATTCATGTGTGGACTATATCTCATTGTATACTCTAGTTTAATTCCACTTTCTCTACAAAAACTTTTAAATTGATTTGAACTAAGTCCCCCACCATTATTAAGTCTCATTCCCTTGATTTTAACTCCTTGCTGATTTTCTACTTCTTTCACATATTCTTTTAAATTTTACTCGGCTTCATTTTTGTTTTTTAGTAATTTTACCATGAGAAAGTGAGAGAAGTCATCCAAGATTACCTGGAAATATTTTTCACCATTATTCGTAGGTGGTGTGATAGGCCCACAGATGTCACTGAATTAATTCTCCGATAGCACTAGATCGCTTTTCATTTTTATAAAATGGCAATCTTGTGGCTTTAGCCTCTATACATGTACTATACTGGCCGGTAGGCACTGGAAGTCCAAGTTGTTTGAGAGCATCTTTTCCAATATGGCCCAACCTTCTGTGCCATAATTCTTTGGTTTCAACAGCCTCTAGTTTTCTTGACCAAAGCTGTTTAATTTTAAAATATATAGTATAACCTATTTACATTATTACATGTAAGTTTAAAGTTTCTACCATGAATTGTTGTTTGATTTTGTCTAAAATTATCCAGTATTCTCTCGAAGTCAATTTTGTAGCAGATAGCAAATTGTGCTTAATGCCGGGTACCACCAAAGCCTCTATCGATATTCTTTTACCTTGACATTTTGCCTGAAGGCCTCCTTTTTTGGCAGATTTTAAAATTTGCCCATTAGCTATATGTACAGCAACTACGTGATCTAGTTTTCTCACATTATACATGTAACTTTCAAGTTCTTCTTTTACGAAATGAATACTGGCACCTGAACCAACATTGTTATCTAATTCTTTGCGGTTACAGAAATTGGCAGCTATTAGTATAATATTCCCTTCGGCTGAATTTGTTTGTTCTGTCTTGATTTACATTTTTAAAATGACCTCCACCACCACGTTTACCTCTGCCTCTATTATATCTTCCATAGTTGGACTGCCTTGGAAAGGAATCTTATCAATATAACACCCTATAGACGCTTTTAAACTGAAATCACTGCTACTGCTTTGATCTCCGACATCTTTAGATTTGAGTTTTAGTTCTTTATCTACGAAATCCATCTTTACTTCTGCAAGTGTTTCGAGAACTGTTATTACTGTATCATACTGTGATGGAAGTGACAGCAACAAATTACATACGCGATCAGTTTCATCAATGGTGGAGGTCAAATCCTGAAGATCTTTAATTATAGCGTCAAATTTCAAGAAATGGTCTTCGAGTATTTGTACCTGGCTTTAAACTGAATAACTTTCTTCACAGTATCAATTTTGTAAATGAACTTGTACAGTTGATTTAAAAAAAAAACTGGTACATTTTCTTTTAGCTATGTAAATCATTCGTTCTTTGATTGATATTAATAATCTTACAAATGTCACTTTGACGTTAATCAGTGGCGTCATTATTAAAAATGGTTCGACATCTAACAGATATTCAAAAACTTCGAATTGTTTCTAAAACTGAAGATGGTTGGTCCATAAGAAGACTTGCTGCTGAATGCAATGTGAGTAAAACCACGATAATGAGTGTTAAAGAACAATGGGAAACTAAACAAACGGTATCCCGTAATGTTGGTTCCGGTAGGCCCAGAAAGAGCAATAATCAAGAAGATGAAAATCTTATAAATTACCTAAGAGAAAACCCTTTTCAGACTGCAGTAAATGCAATTTCAGAGACAAATTTCCCTGCTTCGGTACCTACTGCTTGCAGAAGTATAAAACTAGGAAGCGAATTGAAGAGTTGTTCAGCGGCTAATTTACAGAAGAAAAGAAGCAGGGTAGGATTATTTTTGCACTGAACTATATAATCAATAATGAAAACTTCTGGGGACAAGTTGTCTTTTCTGACGAAAAGATTTTTAAATCCTGTAACGATGGACATGTTCGCGTATATAGGCATCCTTCCACTAGATACGACGAAAAATAAACTTTCGATCCACAAATATTAGGAATTTTTTCAGTCAATTTCTGGGCTTGATGAGCCTAAATGGGTTAGGCGTGTGTTGGAACAGTGGTGGTCATCTCAATTCCATTAAATATATTGAAATATTAGACAATATTATGTTGCCGTCAGTAATAGAGGTGTTTCCGGAAAATAATTTTATTTTCCAACAAGACAACTGCTCCATACATACGGCCCATCGTGTCAAGCAATGGTTTCTTAATAAAAACATAGAGTTGATACCGTGGCCATCTAAAAGTCCGGATTTAAATCCACTTGAAAATGTTTGGGGACTAATGGTGAAACATATAAGAAAATTAAATAACCATCCAAATAATGCCCAAGAATTGGAAGGGATAATTGAAGACGCTTGGGAGAACTTGTCACAAGAAGTTGACCTTGCAAGAAATCTGATTTTGTCCATGCCTGCAAGACTTCAGGCAGTTTTAGACGCTAATGGAACAATGACAAAATATTAGTTAATTCTGTATTACGTAGTTGAAGTTCATTTATTTTATTTTTTTATTGTATTTTTATGTTCAGTTTGCATCGTTTACATTTTTTTAAATCTCAAGTGGTATTTTTGTGTTCTTATTTTAAAAATAGAATTATCATTATTCAGTTAGTATTTTAATTACTACCGTTAGTAGAATTATCCGTAACAAATATTGTTTTTTTAAACAATAATATGGCAGGCTTGAAAATGTTTTGAAAAAGTTATTTTCTAATTATTTTTTAAAATTCTATTTGAATAAAATTAAAAAGAAAGGTTTAACAAGTTTAAAAACACTAAGAAAACCGGTCTCCTCAAAAAAACCCAGGTCCGAGGTAAATCACCTCTTCTCCACCCCCCTCTCGACATGCCTGGCCAGCTCTATTTACAGACATATGCACACAACTAAACTATTAAAATTTTCGATTACGAGAGTTGTACCAGTTTTTTTTTTAAATCAACTGTACGTACAAAAACGTCTTTTAATGCTTTCATCTGCTTCTTAGCAGTCTTGCAATCTTTAATGATATCAAGTGTTTATCAGAACCGCCTTGTATAATAAATGACTGGACCTTAGCATCTTGAACCATGATTTGTTCAGTGGCGGTTTCTCTGAGGAGGCAGAGGAGGCCGGGCCTCCCTACTTCTGATTTGCCTTTACAGTTACTTTACATATTTACATTATTATAAATATAAATATACTTTATGAAACGACAAATTTAAATTAACACAAATATTCCCTAAATCTGCGAATTTAAACTATTATTATTATAACCGGCAACGCTGCACAACTGTAACATTCTATCCATGGTGACTGGTGAGGCAGGCCTCCAAACGCTTCTAACATAGCTTTCGCGTTTAGAATGGTTCAATTTGAAACGTTTGAAGCTACCCATTAAAATCTGCTCTCAAAACCACGTGCCGGAGGCCAAGCTCCGGACCAATAGGAACAAAGATTAATAAACATCTGACTTTTATTTTCCCGCTTCTTGAGTCCAGACAGTCGTACCGTTTACCGTTTAGGTTAATTGAAAATAAATGTGTCTGTGGTGGTTTTCATTTTATTAAGTGCAATAAATTCATTTAAAATTTTTGTTTAAATATTGATAAAACGTCAAAAATGGAATTAAACGTAAGTACAAGCAATAACAATGGTAATGTCAGTATCGGTGAAGTGTTTAAATCTGTAGATGATATTGTAAATTTCCTTTTGAAGAATGTTCATTTTAGTCAATTAACATATGATGACAAGATATTTATAATAAAAACTTTAAAAAGGCCCCAACCTACCATGCAAAATCTCATAGTAACTTCAAAACATAATCGTTCTTTTTGTGTACAATGGTATGATAAATGTGAGTGGTTAACTGGATGTCCAGTACAAAATAAATTATATTGCTGGTATTGTTTACTTTTTTCTAATGACCCAGAGAACACTGTTTGGTCAAAATTAGGATATAATGATTTAAAAAACTTACCCAGATCAATTGAAAGGCATGCTAGGTCAAAAGGACATTTAACTGCTTCAATAAAATTCAAGTTATTTGGCAAACAGAATATTTTAAATTCTATTGATGAAGGGCACAAACAGTCAATTGTAGATCATAATGTAAAGGTTAAAGAAAATAGAGACATATTAAATAGACTAATTGATACGGTAATTTTTTTATGTTGTCAAGAATTGGCTTTTAGGGGACATGATGAGAATGTACATTCAGATAATAGAGGAAATTTTCAAGAGCTTATTTCTTTTCTGAGCAGATACGATGGCAAAATGGAACAATTTTTAAACGAAGCTACAGTTTTTTCGGGAACTTCTAAAGCTATTCAAAACGATTTAATTGAATCAATTAGTTGTGTTGTAGTACAAAAAATTGAAAGCGAATTAAATGAAGTACCTTTCTTTTCTTGGCAAGCTGATGAAACCACAGACATCAGCTGCTGTTCACAGTTATCGGTTGTTTTCAGATATGTTATTAAAGGGCAAGTGGTTGAACGATTTGCAGGTTTTTACAATGTTAGTTCAGGTCGAACCGCAAATGATTCATTTAATTTTTTAACAGAAAAATTTGGAAAATACGACTTAAAAAATAAACTTGTTGCTCAGACATATGATGGGGCATCAGTTATGGCTGGTCACTTAAATGGCTTACAGGCAAAAATTAAAACAATGGCCCCTCAGGCACTTTTTACACATTGCTATGCGCATACGTTGAATTTAGTATTGAGTAAAGCCTGCATAGATAGCATCAAAGAATGTAAAATTTTTTTTGCCAACTTGTCTGGATTTTCATCATATTTTTCAAAATCAACTAAAAGAACAGAGGTACTTAATACCATAGGATCTGACCGTTTACCGTCAAATGTGGCAACAAGGTGGAATTTTACATCTAGAGCAGTTTTTACAGTATTCAAAAACAGGGATAAGTTAATAGAAGTTTTTGATTATATTTTGACACATGATGATTTCAAACAAGATCAGCCAACTTTAAGAGAAGCTGTTGGCTTAAAAAGACATCTTAAAGATCCTTATTTTCTCTTTCTTTTACATACTTTTAAATTTATCTTTAAACACACCGATGTTGTATTTTCAATTTTACAAAATAAAAGCACAGACATTTCATACGCCAGGAAACGTTTGAATGCATTAACTATTACATTGCAAGATTTTAGAAATAATGAAATTCATTTTAATGATCTTTACAACCAACTGTCTGAAGATTTCCAAAGTGGTGAACCGGCGCCAAAGAAAAGAAAGACAACATTAAATCTTCAAGATTTGAGACTGAATTATAAACAGATTTTCAATGAAATTTTGGATACAATAATTAATCAACTACAGATAAGATTTTCCGATTTAGATAAATTAGAATTTTTCGATTTAATAAGAAAAGATAATTTTCTCTCATATTGAAAAGAATTTCCAAATGATAAATTTGAATCATTATTAAAACAATATAACCTTTTTGATTCAATAGCACTAAAAAATGAATTAACAACTGTATACGCTGACAAAGAATTGTTTCAAAATTGTCAAACCCCTACCGAAATGATTTCATTTATTTATAATAATGACTTAATTTCTTGTCTAACAAAATTTTATAGATTACTTACTTTAGCTGTCACAATTCCTGTTACGTCTGCTTCAGTAGAAAGGAGTTTTTCCGCCCTCAAACGAATCAAATCATTTACTAGAAATACTATTGAGCAAGAAAGATTAAAAAATATTTCTATCATTTCTATCGAAAAACGGCTTGTTAAGGAACTAACACAGAATAATACATTTTATGACGAAGTAATAGATATTTTTGCCAAACAAAAAGATAGACGGATTTCATTAATTTACAAGAACATTTAGACATGTAGTTTTTTTGTTCAATTTCTTTTTTGTTTAAAATTTAAAAAACCACCACAGCAATTATTCTACTTCTGTAGATTGTAAGTATACTACCAAGTATATTTTTATTTGTGTTGTTTTTCAGTTTGTTATTATTTAACTATTTTTAATTTGAGAATATTTTTATTTATGTTATCGTTTCAGAGTTTATTATTTATTTCATATTACTATATAATTGTTTTGATTGTGGTAGCATTTGTGCCATATTATTATTACTATTATTATATTAATAATTAACTCCCTCACCTATTAAAAGCACCCCTACCCCACAATCCCATCCTGGCAAGATATAATTCAGACCTCCACGTTGGTTGAATTGGTAGAATTTGTTTTTTACTTTATACTTTGATACTTATCATAAAACAAATTATACTGACTAACATGAAGAGAAAATTACTAATATTTGTGTAATGGTAAAGTTTAAAAGTTCGATATATTCGCAAAATTTTCATCGCGGCGCACATGTGTATACCTCCCGCCCCTCGGAACCACCCAGGCCTATCTATCCCCTGCCTCCCCAGTTTAAAAACTGAGGAACCGCCACTGGATTTGTTTCTTTTGTGCATCTTCAGATTCTACTTTCGGTGGGTCTTGATCAACGACCTTTACGCATTGTCCTTTTCTGAGAATTGCCATAATACGAAATCCGAGACGAAATCGTCAGTTGTTGGAATTGTTTGCTGTTAAAATCGGCACATTTGTGTATACGTTCGACATCGTGACTACCCGCTTTCAAAATTCTAACCACACATATTTTTCTATTTTCACTGGTAATGTCAACATAAGTATATATCTCCTTTTAACGTTAGACTGGGCCTTTGTGCGATATATACTAAAATTTACTTAGAACACGTAGAACAAACTTTATTATTATTATACCATAAGGTTTCATTATACATTTTCAACTCAACTGATAACTGACTTTTTGACAGACACTACTGCCAACATGAGATTAATAAATTCTCCTAACATTGTACAATTGTAAATACTCCCCAGAAAGTGCGTCATATTTAAATAGAATTATTCTATTGGTTGATTTTTTAAATCCCATAATAAAACCAGCCATTTTATGTTTTGATGTCATTTAGTTTTTGGAGTTTGGCAAAAATTACTGTTTAGTTATTCGTTATCTGTATTTGCTGTTATTCTCATTCATCTAATAAAACAGTATTTTTAAATGCTTTGGTATCCATTCGTATATAACGTAATGAAAATAATATAGACCATTCCAGAACACGTGACTTTGACAGATCCGCCATTTTTGCCTGGGTGGCACACAAAGCGATTATTTTCCGTGTGTTTACATTCGTTTTTGGTTTGAGTTTGTTGTGATTTTTTGCAAATTTTTTCGCCAAGATGTCTCGAAGCGAATATTATGTAACCCTAAGGGCGGGTTGTACAAAGGTTGTTCAACTTTGAACTAAGTTCAAAATGCAAGGTTACAATTGTACCAATAATTGTAGTCAAGGATTTTGAACCGAGTTTAGGTTGAACTGGAACTGAACTTTGTGTGTACAACTCGCCCTTAGAGGTGATATTAAGTGCAGATATGATAAAAAAATCGAGATTATTGACAATATTGATCACTATGCAATCCCTCCTGAAGAGAGCAGGCTTGAAGTTTATAATATTACCATGGTGGACTTCGTGAATTATTTGATACTAACTCATAGTTATTATATTGGTCAATAATTTAAGCCTAATAAAAGCTTGCAAGCCTACAAGCTTTACGAATCTGGCCATGTTCAAGGAATTTTGGCAAAACAAACCAGTGATGAGGCATTTGATGTAATTGGGAAGGTGAGAAATCAAAGTTAATGCGTAATTTTACATTACAATTAGATTCTATATGTTAATGTGTATAATTGTGATATGCTACAGAGATTTTAAACTTGATTAACATTTTTTAAATCTTTGTTGTAGGTTAAACACTCTCAACGAAAGAGTGAAAAGTTACTTCAAGGTTGGATTATTATTTTAAAGAATACCAGCATTTCCATTGCTCACTGGACATGTATCAGATGTACATATTTATCAGATGTATGCAGTCATATAGCGATTCTGTTTTACCTGCATGATCGTCCAAATATCATCGAAGACAGTGGTCCTGGTCCAGCGCCCACTGACTTTCTGTTTGGCCAGTACCTTCCATGAAAAATGTAGAAATGTTGCGAATACGGGATATGGATTGGCCAAAAAAGTAGAAACAAGAGGTTTGTCTCAGGAACATCCTCCTTTTGATAGATAAAAATGATCTTACGCCTATTTATGTCCGTATCTAATTTATGGTCTTTTTTTTGGCTTGACTGAACCTGAACTTGGATATTTTAAAACAATAAAGTGAATATTAAATAACGTTTGTTTTACTGCGAATAAAAAATATATATTACTGATGTGCAATATATTGAAATAAATAGGTATATATAATTAAAATTGTTTTTATTAGTAAACACAGGTACATAGATAATTCATTATTTATATTACTTGGTATTTGAGAAGGGACATGTTTATGATTGCACTACATACCACGACAATTTTATCCAATGCACTCAATTTCCTCATTTTATGGGTATTGTTTCATGAAAAATTTTTTTTTTGAGTAAACCTACAACTCTATATGAACCCGCACAGTTGCAATATTTCGTGTGATTTTCCAATCTATAGGATACAACTGAGTTTGGCCTTTTGTAAAGGCGAGTATTTGTAGTTTTATACTCTAAAGCAGCTAGTTTTCCTAAAATCACACACATCATTTAATTCTAACCTTATAAAACTTGTACAAAAATTAAGTACTTACCAGTTATAAAATGTTTTGAACAAATACGACCGTGTTTTAGGTGGCTTTTACTTAGTGGCCCCCGTCCCAAAGCCTTAATCCTAGCATTTCTTCTTTCTATAGACAATACATTAAAATGATTACCCTATTGGTTAAAATAGCGGGAAATCGGAAAAACAATGCATGATCTCTTTCACCATTTATTGAACATTTAACAGCAATACAAAAATGTGGCATTTTCTATCAATCAGACCAGGATTAAACAATTAAATGATGAAATACTCGTAATGTTTACATACGCAAATGGTTTTGTATGCCACCCGGCAAATATGGCCGAACTGTCAATGACGTCATTCTGGAATGGTCTATTGTTTGAATGTCAGAACCACTTTTTCTTTTTGAGGTTAGCAATTCTTCTTCTTTTTGGTCAAAATTAATGGGAGTGGCTTATGGCCGTATTTATAGTCGACACTCAAGATACCACTTAAGGGTCCCTTAGCTAAGGATCCTCACACGGCAAAAGTATACACCTGTTTTATAAACGCGCCTTCGGCAATCCTCGTCCAAGGGACAGTTAAGGAAGGTTACGTTAGGGAATTTAGGGTGTGAATGTTGTTTTCATGCCATTTTAGATCAAATGTATCAAAAATAAAACATTATTTTGCAATCACATGGCAATCAGCTGGTCACGTTTTTAAGGTTATAATAATAATTTTTGTAATAGTGGTTGTTTTATTCTACATACAATCTGCTGTCAAAAGGTGAGTTATTTATTTTCTTATTAATACTATAAATGGAGGCGACTCGTGTACTGTGAAATATCAATAAAATTCTCCAAATTTGTTTTAACAGTTAACAAAATTTTGTTATTTAAATAGTTTTTAGTTCAGTTATAAATTATTATTAAACATTATAGAAGATGGATAAGAAACCATATACAGAAAAAGAGAAACTTATCTTGATATCTCTTGTGAAAGAATACGGAGCCTGCATTGAAAATAAAAAAACCGATGGAACGTCGATAAAAGAAAAACAGGAGACATGGGAAAAGATAGCCTCAGCTTATAATGCACAGCCTGAGGTTAACATTCATAGAACCCCAAAGCAGTTGAAGAAATTGTGGGACAACTTAAAGCAGAGGTATAAATAATATACAATATATAGAAAATTTGCTTTTTAAATGTTTTAAAAATATTTTATTAAAAATTTTATACGTGCTTCGGCTTTTTAGGCCATTTTGAAGAGTTGGTACAGAGGATGCTCTTGAAAAGGGCCTAAAAGACTGAAACATGTGTAGAGTTTTTAATGAAATATGTTTGATAAATTTAAAAAGCAAATTTTCTATATATTTAAAATATTTAATAATTTTCACAAGGAACCAACCATATAAATTCAGTTTAAATAAGAAAATTTTTTTTGGACTTCCTAATATTGATTTATTCTTAAGGAAGCGCAAGGAAGCGACACAGCTGAGACATAGCCAACTTTTAACAGGAGGAGGTCCACCGCCCGATAAAAAAGATGATCCTGTCTTAGACCTGATTGCCGATGTTGCTAAATATTCAGACGTTTCCAGGGATTGTGATTGGGACAGCACCGCTTTGTACGAGAGGTAAGTTTCAAGAAAAGCTATAAAATTGTTACTCGTGTAAAAAGTAACTTTCATTAATTACGATAATAATTTCTTTTCTATAAACAGGCATAATTGAAATTTACTTTTCTCTTATTTTAAATACCTCTATCTATTGATTATAAAACCTTAATTGAATTATAATCCAGTATTTTCTGTACAATAAGTACTTATGCAACAAATTAATAAATATGTACCAAACTTTTTATAAAGAGAAATATTTGTCTGTTCACCTTATAATAAACTAGTTATAAAGTGAGTTATATTTTACTTATAAATATTATTTAAAAATCTGTTTTTTGAAACTTTCAGATCTCAAAATAGGGATGAGGATAAAAACTCCATGGAAATCGAGAACACCATAGATAATGCAGCCTCAAATGAAGACAGCGATAATGTAATACCTAGCACATCTTTGCACCGAAGTTCTGAAGCAGTTGTGCCTCCTGCTTTACATTACAAATTAACACCAGCAAAGGGAAGGCTAAACAAACCCTATATAAGAACTCCAAAATACAATGCGGAAATGCAAGAGCAAGAAATTTATTGGAGGGTTCTTAAAGTGAAGCGGGCAGTGGAGCAACAAGAAGAACTGCATCGTAAACGAATGGAAACTGCAGCGATAGAAGCAGCAGTGCATCGTAAGCGAATGGAAACTGCAGAGGCAGAAGCGGAGCTTGCCGAATTGAAGTTGCAGACATATTTGGAAAGCCAAGGGGACCTGTAATACTTAATTAATATATAATTTTCCGAATGTATTAACAAAAATAAAATTATTTATAACTATGATTTACTTTCATTAACAGTTTTAGGAAAGGATTTCAACCTTTTCTTTTTTCTCAACCCATCCCTGCTAATCTTATAAAAGTAAATAAGTAACCACACTATTTATATAAAATAAAAATTTATTTTTCATCAACCAAAATTTTCAATTTTTTAAAAATGTATTATAAATTGCCTTCGAAATGCTAATCCTAATACATTATTTTCGTTGTTTGCATAAATATCTACATTATCCACATCTAGATTATCATGCTGGAAATTGTTACCATTCTGCAGAGCAATGTTATGCAATACTGCAGTTGCACATATCACTGCTACACTAGTGTCAATTTTAGTCGTCAAAGTTCTCTGTAGGCAAGGAAATCGTTTTTTCCAAAGTCCGTTAATCCTTTCTATTAAATTTCGTGTACGTTTGTGAGCACGGTTGTAGTTTTCTTCTTGTTGCGTTGTAGGATATATTACAGGTGTAAGGAGGTATGGACGACAAGCATAACCATTGTCTCCGAGCAACAAACCACAAATCTGTCCTTGTTCAAAACGTACCCTTACTGCACTCCTATCAAATATAACGCTATCATGAGTAGAACCGGGATGCCGTACTACTATATCTAATATTTCCATCCTGGGCCCACCTACAAGCTAAATTGACAATATATTACAATGCATCAGTTTTTATAGAAAATGCATATAATTACCTGCACATTCAGAGAAAAATATCCTTTCCTATTTCGATATACTTCCGCATCATCTCCTCCAGGATTTACAATGGGAATGTGAGTGCAATCGATGCACCCTGATATTGACGGGAAACCTGCAATAGCGTTAAATTTTATTATATTAATGCGCTGCTCGTTTTCATTGTCAGGGATTTTAATAAAATCTCCTAGCTTCTCTGCCAGCAAAATTGACACCTGCTTAATGGTTTGTGATACTGTTGCTTGACTAACTTTTCTCAAATCACCAGTTACATTCTAAAAATAATAGTTTATAAGTTATAAAAAACTAGAAACAGTATTAACGGCAACAAGATCTCTACCTGAAAATTTCCAGTAGCGTAAAATCTCAAACATATCAATAATTTTATGAGAGGTGACACAGGCAATCCCCGATTATTTACTCCAATTTGCAGGCCATCTAATATCAGGGGTAAAATAACATTTGTTACCACGTACTTCATAAACCGGTATCGTTTACGAAATTCTACATCCTCATAAAATTCGAGAGGATTTTCCCCATCACGAATATATCTCTTAAATAAACGTGGCTGGTGTGCTTCCACTGCCTCCAAATGACCCAAATAATCGAAAAAATTATCAAAATTGTCCTCATCCGTTATGTATATACTTAATATTCAACTATAAAATATTTATTTACGTTATTTTAACCTATTTTGGCAATCCGTCAAAATAAAAGCAATTATGCGCGTGCGTTGTCTATGTAAGGGTGCCTCAAGGGACCTCTGGACTTGCCTTACGTCTAAGGACGGTTTGAGGAAGGTATTTCTCCTCAAGTATTGTTTATAAAACGTACACGGTTCCTTAAGGGCAACTTGGACCTAAGGAAGCCTTGAGGATCGACTATAAATACGGCCATTAACTATTTAAATAGTAAACAGAGAATAGTTATTTCGTAAGTTTTGGTCAAAATGTAAAATGTACCAAATGAATTAACTAACACTTGATAATGTGTAAAGGTGGACAGATTAAACCCAGATTACTATTTGTAACTGATCGATGCACTGACATAAATAAGAGCATAAATCTGTTTTGATGAAAAGTAAATTATTTTAATAAGAGACTAATAGCTATGTTTGTCTATGCTTTTAATTATTCCGCGCTCATTATCGAACTTATTATTTTTTGAACTCCACACTCATTTCCGCTCATTCCAGTAAAAAACATATTATCCTTTTTAATGAATGTTTAAAACTAAATGTATACTGACATTTTTCTTAAAAGGCAAAACGAAATAATATATATTCATTAGGTTTAGGGCCATAAAATGCCTAATAACTAACCTGGTTTTAATGATCTTGGCCTAAAGAGATCAAGATGGGCAATTAATCTACGTTTTACTAGTAATTATAACGTATTAAAAAGAACGACTACACTATAAAAGCTTCTTGTAAATAAGTCGCTTTTTAGTAGATCATTTAACGGACATGTTTTTGTGACTTTAACAAATTGGGCATATTTAATTTTAGAAGGTAATGCTTTACACATTATTTTTTATAAGATTCAATTAGTGTAATTGAAAATAGGACGCTTGGTGACCTACCACATGTTCGTGGAAAGAATGATCGGATTTTTTACGTCGTTTTTTACAATAATACTAAGTCTGAAAACACAAATTGGAATGAATGTCAAAATCTAAACTTGTAATCACAATACAATAGAATTAATAAGAATTAATTAATTTCACCGATAACTTTCCAGGGGAATTTGTATTGTTGATTCTCATGCAATTTGGCTTCTTGACTACGAAAAAAAAAATTGTCCAAAAAGTGAGTTGACTGCTGTTATGTCCACTTTTTTAATTCACTTCCATGAATTTACTGCTTATCTGCGTAATATGTCGGCGTTCCAGTAGTCTAATCAGATTAACAAAAATACTGGCTAGTTGCCAACGAAGTTCTGACGAAAACTATACCTGGAGATATAGGAGATATCTCGAAAAAAAATAAAATACACACAAAAAATATCGAATCATGTAAAATTGAATGTATCTGTGTAAGAACGGGAATAATGTCACAAAACGAAGTGCATCTATGATAAAATCGACTGCTCCTAACGCGGATGCTATAAGTCAAATAGAACAGTAAAAAGTGACGTATAGTCTAGTTCATGTATTATCAGCACTCAAAAAACGCAACAAAAACGCGTCGGCTTGTTTGACGAAAACAAGCCGCTTGGCCGACGGCGATAATAATTATATCGTAAAGTTTTTGTTGCGTTTTTTGAGTGCTGATAATACATGGACTCGACTATACGAACTATAATTTTGAATCCTTAGCCGAGTATCAAGGGGAAATGTGCATCAATTTTTATTTTTTATGATGCACCCAAGATTTTTAATCTACTTTAAGGCGATAACGTTAAAACCTAAATATTTTCTAAAAAAGCACATTTTCCAAAATCTTCAAGAATGCATTTTTTTAACCGTTTATCGCCAGTATAGTCGAGTAGAGATTTACTGGGCACTCAAAAAACGCAACAAAGACTTTACGACCTCATTAAAATACCGTTAAACTAGTCGCAAAATTAATTGCACCCAGGTACGCACTTGAAATATTTAGATCAGCAATTCAGTCGTTCACTTTTAACAGGGCATTATGGTCTAGTATTATTAATATGTATATTCTAATACATACGAATTTTAAGTACGGCTCTGTACTATTTCGTTCGCAGATTGACTCGCTTACCTTTAAAGGTTTTTAATGTGCGTCGGCTTGCTTGATGGCAACGTGCCGCATGGTCCAACGACAATAATAATGAGGTCATAGAGTTTTTATTGCATTTTTTTTGAGTGCCCAGTAAATGTGTACTCAAGTATACCTACCTCGTTTCGGCGTCCGTCGTCAGCGACATGCAATAATAGTTGGTAAATTTCAAACATGCAATTGTGCTATACCGGGATGGGAAGAGAAAGGATGGCATTTTATGCATATCGTAAATTGCACCTGAAAAAACTAGAATTAAGAGCGGCACGGAATCTTAGGAAAATACCATGATTTATCGGAATCATTTTAAGGGAAACTCCAAACAAAAACATGTCACAAAGAAACATGAAAAATTTCTCTTGGATTGTATTCAGTTGGAAACAATATTGTGGGCTTTCCTTTACATTCATTTTGCTCCGAGTTAAAGGCAATCACTTCTTAAAATGTCACATTCGCATGCTGCAACTTTAAAACTGGTACACGAATTTGAATGAAATTGTTTTAAAAGCTATTCATCTTCTATATTTTTAACTGTAAATACAACAAGTTTCTTTATTATTAATTATGTTAAAGGGCATACTAGGTATTTATTGTTCCTCGTTATTTTTTTATAATTTTTTTAAAGTTCAGCTATGAATAATTTTCACAAATATTTTTCCAGTTTCTTCCTTGGCAATAGCACCAACTACCTACCAGATATTTTTTTCCATCAAATAGTTATTACAGACCCAACAGACAATGAATGGAGAGACGGTTAGACAGATAGACAGAAGGGATGGGAAACTATTTACTTTATTAACAATGCTGGATTATTTAGCCACAGTTCAGTATATTTTAACTTGGTGGGTTCAAATGTCGCTTCGTCGTCTAATAGTCTAAGAGCCAGTGGTCGGCAGACTTACGGTATTTTATAAAGCTTCATATTTTCTACAGTTATTCTGCCATAATTGCTATACATGAGATCGAGACTCGTTAGTCTGGCCGGTGGTTCCTTTGGTGTCACTCAGGTGTTAAAATTGTAAAAGAATCGGTCTGACACAACACAGATAAACTTTCCCATATTTACTGTTATGAGGCACGGTGGTGTAGCGATAAAACTTTTGCCTCGTAATACTGAGGTCGCAGGATCGACTCCCGGCGGAGGTAAACATTTTAAGCTGGTCAAGTACGCCGATGACATAGCCATGCCATGTACACGCATTCCCATAACGCACAAGCAGCGAATATGCTGCTGAAGGCGCACATGGCTCGTGCCACGGCTTATTACGGCCAGTGGAAGATTCGGGTGAGTCCAAGGCGATAATTTTTATGCGTCGGTTCACAGAGAACAAAATCTTAACACCCATTTCGATCAGGGGAAACAAAATTCCAACCAAGAGATGCGTGAAGTACATGGAGGTGAGACCCAATACTCAATATCCATATAAATGAGACAATACGGATGGTCTACTCCCTGTCCAGGAGTCTGTATCCGCTCATGGTCAGGGGTAGCAGAGTTGACCGACAAAATAAAAAATTGTTGTGCACGATGGTGGTCAGGCACATACGCGGCGCCGGTGTGGTGCAGCATACCTGTCATGACAATGAAAAAACTTCAAGTGTTTGAACACAAATTTATGCGCCTCATTTCATCATCGTTAGATGGACGATGGGGAAAATGGATCTATCATGATATAAACTAATTCTACTCGTTATGATTTCTTTATTTTTATCTAACGATAGTACATATGCGTCCAATCAATTATATATTATATTATACGCATATTAATGAATGAGTGCAATAATATAATACATGCCTAAACGCCCCGACAGAGGTAACGTTCGGTTGTCTGCCTGGAAAGCTGAGATGAATTAATTTATTGCCAATAAATGCTGCTATTTCATCTAATCAGTTGCCCAATGTTTAGCAAAAAATCAATGAGAGCTTGAGTTCATAAATATTTACATGAGTTTCTTTATAGGTAAACGTTCGGTTGTCTGCCTGGATGCTAGAACCGCATAAAGTGTCTGCCGTGCTAAATATAAACCTAGAATACCATCATCAACAACGTATATACATTTCAGCTCTAATACAATAACGTAAATTACACATTTTTTTTTTGGTACTTTCAAAATTATCTGCTAGGGAAAAAGGAAGAAAATATAAAATAATTTTTTTCTCTGAAGCGACTCTAACGATTTTGATTAAATTTGACAGATAAATACTCCCTTACCACCAGCATAAGATAGCATAGCCAGTTGCTCCCATAAAATGCAGGGAGGGGTGCTTCATGGGGTTGAGCTTTAAAGGTTTTAATAAATTTTTGTTTATCTAAAACGGCTTTAACGACTGATCAAAACTAATACATGGCTACTTCCTTACTTTATTTAATATTCAATAATTTTTTAAATGTTATGTTGAAAAAAAAAATGTTTACCTCCGCCGGGAGTCGATCCTAAATTGATCCTGATTGCTTTTGCTTTGCTTTGTGACCTCAGTATTACGCGGTAAAAGCTTTACCGCTACACCATCCTGCCTCGTAGCAGTAAATATGGGAAAGTTTAGCCGACCACTGGCTCTTAGACTATAACCTAAGAATGTATTCGATGGGACAGAATTCCCAGTGGTTCTCAAACAGTTCACGAATGATTATATATGAATAAATAACCAGGCCACTATACGTCCGAAAGTTATTTACTTAGAGATTAAATTTCTCGAATTAACAAAATAAAATTTTTCGAAGGAAAATGTTTAATTTTTAATATAATTCATAAAATTTGAAAAAACGGTAACAGCCAACAGAATTTAAACTAAACTGCCTTGTATTCCATTGCAAATGAATTGAATTCAATCGAACAAGACCGGGAGCGGTCCTGCAACCGCAATGCGAAACATCTCTCAATTCGATTCGCGACTGCATGGGGGGCGGTGTCGGCAGAACTTCCCAGGATGTGTGCGTACTGATTAGGATGCAAATTGTTTTCGCTACAACATCCCTTATGTATCATTCACATAGATTCTCAATCGTCTTGAACAGGAATGAGGTTAAGCTGACAGGTCTGTCTATATGCTTTGGGGGGATATAGTCCATCCGCCCTGCCTTTGGAGTGAACACAACAACTTTCACTTCTCTCTATGTCTCTGGAATAAAAAGGTGTGCTAAGCACGCCGTAAATACTCCAACCAGATGCGGCAGTAATTCATCCAGTTTCCATTGCAGTAGAGCGAGATAGATACTATCAATGTCCGGCAATATAAAGGGGGAGAAACTCTGTATTGTCCATCTTATTCTGTCTTTTTTCACACACTATTTAGCTGGCCATTTGTCAATCCAAATCCGAGGGTGGATGCCGACTTCGATTGGACACTCCTTCTGTTCTTTTATCACAAACCCCGAGAAGTGAGTCGCCATGAGTAACTCTAGGCCTCGTTTTAGGCTTTCAAGAAAGTCGGTGGTTCTTATACCATCACTCTTTTTTAATAGGCAGAGGTCATGGCCTTTGTCTTTGGCGAGGATTTTGCATAACCTTGCAGTCTGTTAGAAGTTTTCAATTTCCTGACAGTAGATTCTCCACGTATCTCTTTGTCTTTGTACAACTAGTTTCTTAAATTCCTTCAGATTAGTTTTGTATGATTCCCAATCGGATTCCTGTCTTGTCAATTTTATTTTGTTGAACGAAGTCCTAACCTTCTTGAGGTCAGTCAGCCTCTGGCACCACCACTTGGTGGCCTCATTAGTTTGTTGCGAAGACTTCAAGAGGCATTATATCTCAAAAGCTTGTCTCGTGGCCACCCTTATCTTAACTCGTTCCAAGTTCTCTCTGAATTGACATCGATATTTATCTCTGTCAGTTCTTCGAGGTTCTCGGAATTGTTTTGTTCGTGCCTTAGTAAGATTAACTTCAAAATTTATCCAGGGTCTGATACTGTTACACAGTTAGATACATGTCAAATTTTAACTTAAACTTAAGGCCCATTGCTAATCAAGTATGTTACACACTGAGCTACACGAGGACAATAATTCTGCTATAAAACGTATAATATGTAGGTACTAGAAAATTGAAATATCTTTAGTGGTTTGACAATGTCCGTTTGTTGGATGTGTGGCAATTATTTATCAATGAGAATAACGACGAATTTAATTCTAATACTTTTAACCCAAATAAATAAGAGTTCTCAGTAATGATTAACAAATATTCAGTAATTGTCATCTTAGGCCTATTTTGGTTTTTAAAAGTTTCCTTTATAATTTCGCTTATGCAAATATTTTGCGTCATCCGCAAATATAAAAAAGCCTAGTTGGAAAAGGTATCCTTACTCTTGCCTACTTTTTTCTGTCTGAAATCTTGCATACAAATTCTAAAGTCATCAAGTTTGTATAAGTGGTTGATTAACACATTGTTTGCATAAGCTTTTTATTGTGCATAATGATATTTATTTATTTATTATAATTTATTGTAATTGTTTGCCCTTGTATATATGCGAATATATATACATAAATAATTTAATAAGGCTAATAGCTATAAGTGTTTTTAAGTGTATTTTTAAATAAGATAATGGTTACGCTTTCCGACACCCTCCATGCTATTATGCTCTTGATTGCGGTGGACAGATAAATTTTGTCCTTTGTCACGCGAAGCATCTGGCGTAGCGGTACAATTACTCCCGGGGTTGTCAACCTTGTCAAATTTTAAAAATATGTGCGTGGACACCTGATGTGAGCAACAATTGTCGAAGAATGTTTCCGTTTTTTTCTGTCCAAACATTTAAAGCAAACCATTGTATCTCGCATTCTATAATGTAAACAGACATTACTGTCTGCTTTTGACTTTCAACATTTTACATAATGGCTTGGGCGATTAATCACAGGTTTCAGAATCAGAAATAGCAAGAATTGTCGGTATTTATTTGGTTTTATATTAAAATTAACCTATTTTTTGTCAATTTTGTAGTAGAAATACTCAATATTTTAATATAGAATGATGTAATTTCTAAATATCGGGATGAGGGCAAAATCATAACACCTATTTCAATCAGGGGAAATATCTGGGGGTGAGACTTGACCCAAGACTGGCGTTCAATACTCATATAAATGAGACAATACGGACGGTCTACTCCTTGTCCAGGAGTCTGTATCCGCTCATGGTCAGGGGTAGCAGACTCAACAGTCAACATACAGAATAAGAAACTGTTGTACACGATGGTGGTCCGGCCGTCCATCACATACGCGGCGCCGGTGTGGTGCAGCATACCGGCCACGACAATGAAAAAACTCCAAGTGTTTGAACACAAATTTATGCGCCTCATATCGAGCTCAGGAAGGTACACCTCCCTCAGAGACCTATACGCACGCTGCAACGACATAACCCCAATAGCGCGCTACGTCCAGCACATCTCTCAAAACTTCTACTCGTTCAAGCTGGGCGATAGTCCGCTAACAAGACACATAACACAAATTAGACAGCATAATGCCCCATTTCGGATCAAACACCCCTTACCGTACCAAACGTTACCGATTTTCCGGCAACCACTATAGCCAAGTTTCACCAACTATACCTTTCACTAATCCTATCTATCTTTCACTAGTATTTCATACCTTTCGCTCATCTTTAAACCTTTCCTGTCCCCCTCTTCCTTTCTATTTGTGTAGAGTAGTTTCAAAACCTCATGAGCTTTGACCTTCATATGTGCAGAGACATAATTTCGGCCGTCGGGTGAATTACACCACTTCCTAAAAACATTAGATTTATTGCTCATAGTGTGTCTCGAGCTCTCGCTGAAATGTTTTCACTACATACTTATATCGCAGAATAAACTCCGCCTTCTGCGCATTTCGCGGCTCATGAGGTTTTGAAACTACTCTATTTTTGTTGCGTTTGTTTTTTCTTCGTTTCTTTTTGTACATGTCTGTTTCTAAATCCATTTCACATCATTAACCTTTAAAAAAAAAACCTTTCAAAATCAAAGTTTAGGCCAGTCCTGGGCAGCCCTGCATTGGAGTGTCTCGCGGAAGGCACCTGGTTTAATTTGTAGTGCCTGCGTTCAGATACAAAAATTTAACAGTGTTTTTTTGTGCGCGAGTTTTATTAAAATTAGTGTAGTTATAAGTTTCGTTAAGTTTGTTTTTCAAGCATTTTTGTTAAGTTAATACCTATTTTTATTTTATTTTTGTAAAAAGGAGTTTAGGTTAAGTTTATTGTATTGTTGTTTCCCCCACCCAGGCCTGTTCTGCCCGATCCTGCAATCCGCCACCACGTCAGCACGGTGGTTGTACGATCGGTTCCGGAACTGGTCCTGGTGAGGCAACTTTTTGTATGAGTCGCTCTGGCTAACTGCTAACAAGAGATGATTGTAATTATTTTCTTTTAATATTTACAAGTGGAAGAAACAGCGGTAAACAGATGCGCGATGTATTGACGTTACGTCAAACGGACTTAATAAAAATAATTCAATTACCTGAATTCTACACTTAGAATATTTTCTTTGTAAATTGTAAACCGGAGCAAGCAGCAGGACACGTGTTTCGTGTGTGAAGGCAACCAAGGAACTAACTATTGAATACTTCAATTATTCCCTTGTACCGAAAGAATGACGTCGCACGGGTGACATCAAATTGACTTGGAAAATCATTTCATTACTTTGCTTTGACACTTAGAATTATTTCGTGGTTGATTTACTCAGGACAGCATGAATTCACGTCTAGCTTGCGGGACTGTGGGCTATGTAATACTGAAATATTTACTGCGGGTTCGTACAGCTATACACGTTCCTCACGTTGCTCTCCCTCTACTTGAGTGCATCTGTATTTACAACGAAAAAACGCTTCGTTACAATATAATAATTACTCTTCAACAACCACATTTTATTTTGTCTATGAATCATTCCTAGTGAAGCCTCCACTCAGGACCTCTATTTTGTAATTATGGGGAGAGTGAGCATTCATCGTGCGAAGCGAGAGCACCCATCACACGCATCTCACCCGACCGTCCTAGACTGCATTCCGTAAGTGCAGTGAATAGGTGGTGAACATGAAGTGAATCAGCGAGAATATCCGAATTTACAACCAATTAGGTTGGCGCAAAAGGATCAGCTGTTCAGTGTTCAGTTGTTGTTTTATTGTGGTTATTGCTTTTTAAAGTTTAAAGTTTAGTGTCGTCACCTTCGAGCATGTAAGTGCAAAGTATAAGTATTAAAAAAAGTATAAAGTATCAAAAGTAAAAGCATATAAGTATTCTTTCATATAGACAAATTTGGATAGTATTTACTTTATGCTATATTCTATATTCTTAATATTGTATGGGGGCTTGCATGAAGAGAGTTTACCACTTACCACGATTATATCACGGCAAGTTCCTTGCTGACCCTGAATCTCTTTATAAATACTTGGTCGGTTAATGATGCAAAAGAGTTAATCTTCTGAAGAACTTGCCGTTCTCTTTCCAAATCCTCCTCGGCATCACGAAGATCTCATAATACCTAGAATTTAATTATTCACCAAACATTTCGTGAGGATATACCCTTGTTATTGGTAATATATATTTAAACAAATATGTCTATAATAAACTAAAAGAGTAATAACAATATTTGCTAAGAGTTATATTATTATTACCTCATTGACGATGAGCAAATCCTCAATGTCCAACAACTTTTTATACATTTGCTATTTTTTGTGTTTACTTTTTGCTTTTCAAATAAAATCAATAAATTTTATCCTCATGTAACTTAATATTTAAATTATGATGACAAGCATACGTAAAGGGTTTTTGAAATTTTTCTGGTCCAGAAGAAACTAATAAATTTTAATTTTCAATTATTTTTGAAATTGGTTTTTTGTTTTATTAAACGATTACAAACGAAAATGTTGAAGAAACGAAAACTACCTGTCAACTTTCAGCAGTATAGTTAAAAATGACTAATATCTAAATCTTATCTATAAAAATAAACTTATTTGTTTTACATCATCGGTATTTTATTTAATAACTATAATATTTTATAGGAAAAACAGCACATTGACTACCGTTGAACAACTATAAAAACAAAATTACAACGAATTGGCTTATTCCTTGGAGTGAAAGTTCTATTATAAATCCAGAGTATATTATTACGGTATATTATTGTTTTGATCATTGGTAAAACTCGTACGTAAAAAAATGATGAGTCATCTCCGGACATTTTAAGCTTAGCTTATTTCAACTTGAATTTTATACCGGTTCGGTCCAAAGGCTAAAAAACATATCTGCATTGTTTATGAATAATGAATCGATAAGTGGGAATTATATTCAGATTAGTAAATATAAAAATTATGTTGAGAACCTGTATAGTTACCTATTGTTATAAATAGTCAAGTTAATATGCAATGTGTTGTACGTCTTATCTAAAAATAATATTAAGTAAATCGTGTAGCCTGTTTTAGACATTTAAGTTGCTTATAAAATGTACGCAGGATATTTGCTATCATTTATTGACTGATAAAATCAGTCACAGTTCATTGTGATTGTACCGATGTGACCTTGCCATATCTCTATTTTTATTTCAATATTTTTAACAAATGAAACATTGTTCGTCCTTGTTAATATAATAAAAATACGTTGTAATAAATTTTCCTGTTTTATTAAGAAAATCAGTATACTTACTATGTTTATGTCTTACTTAATTACTTGTTAGTAAGATGTCAATAGGATTGCTTTCCTCGTAAAACCAATTTTCAATTAGGTATTGATGAATTTAATGACTGAATTTTTTAATTGTTTATACTCATAAACGTTTTAATGGAATACTCTGTTTGTCTTTCGGTTAGACTAGACTATACTCAATCACTTATATTTTTTTCCATTAAAATTTCACTGAATAGCAATTTTTCATGTAACCTAAAACTACTACAATTACTTTTATGAGTTTGGTTATTTTGAAAATTACGACTTATAACTCATGATTACAACTTATAATTCATAATTACGATTTATACCTCATAATTACGATTCATAACTCGTAATTACGACTTATTTCTCATAATTTCGACTTATAACTCATAATTACGACTTATAACTCATAATTACTACTAATATCTCGTAATTACTTCTTATAACTCACAATTACGACTTATAACTCGTAATTAAGGCATAACTCATAATTACGACTTATATCTTGTTATATTTCGTATGAAATGTAAGTCGTAATTACGAGATATATGTCGTAATTATGAGTTATAAGTCATAATTACGAGTTATAAATCGTAATTAAAAGATATGTCATAATTGTGAGTTATAAGTCGCAATGACGCGATATAAGTCGTAATCACAGCGTAACAAAAAATAAAAATATGTGTGGCCCTTCTGCGCTTCCGTACCTTACAAACATTTTTGGAGAAAAAACATATTATTTAGACCATCGCTTCTGATATTACACCCTCTGCAGAGAACAGCTTGCTTTTAAAGACCTTTCAATACACATGTTTGCATATTAACCCTTTCGGCGACACAAAAAAGTTGCTGTCAATGGCATCTTAACTTCATAAAAGCCAAAAATCTGTGAGGAACATTTGCAGACTAGACTATATTATGGAACTCGATAGAAAACCCTTGTTAATTCTAGGTATAGTGCCAATATCTTAAGTAAAATCTTGAATTGCTTTTTACATAAAGTCCAGTGTTTCGATTCCATATGTTATTTTTGTTAATAACACGTTTTTTCAAGATAAAGCAGAATGGTGTTTTATTGATTACTTTTAGTGTTGTTCGTGAGCGGCCGTAAAACAGGGTTAATGACGCTCAGATGAAGTGTCAGTTAGAAGTACGGAACTTGCCGTTAAAGTCACATTTTTTGACGTGATGTTTGAAGAAAAACCTTTCTTATTCCTTTTTATATAAAGAACTTCGTGATACGAAAACATATCATTTTTCAAGCTGTGCTTCAATGTTTTATTAATGTTTGCTTCTTGAGATACTGTTCCTTCTATCTTGGAGAGTGAAATGAAACTACCAGTAGCAATTATGGATTATATCAGTATCCGTTTTCTAATTAGTACTCTATCTAAGCATGATTTACTGTAGTTATGTATGGAAAATAATGTTATGTACCACGTGAAAACACGAAAATGCAAAATTGTTCTAGTGCGTGATCGAAAGAAAATTTATTCTGCTATTATTTAAAAGTTAATTGGCTCCATGACTTTTACTGTTTTCCTGATATATGTTAGTTTTTCTAATTGTCATAAACCAACTTCTATGACCAATTATAGAAAGTTACCTGCCGTAAAATAGTGACATTTCGCGCGTTTTCTAGTTAACTTTTGGATTTTTTCTGGCTTCGCTATTAATTAGTGTCGCCCAATAGCGCGATATTCGCTATTTATAAATTAAATTAGCATTAATAATCATAATTAATTGGACTACTAATTATATATAAAGGCAACTTCATTAAGGCACAAAAAGAAAATGGAACATTTTGATCCTCATAATTTATTAATTAGCAAATAAATTCTTGCGTAGTGTTCCTTTTAAGTGACAGTTCATGTGTGAAAGCTCGACCAGTAATGAGCTCGCCTATTATAACGACAGTTAAATTTTTATCCACCAACTATTCAACCTCTTATGTAAATTTATGTAGTCGTTGTATGCCTGCATGTGATATTTTAGTGGTCCTGAGTGTTGATTGTCAACACAATTCGAAACTCTGATGTTGCATTGACACTCGCACTAATACTGAATAGTTTTGACAAACACCAAAACATGTGACCTTCGCTAATTCATTTCGCATCAACTAGTTAGTATTAATATCTCGTGATGATGCCAACTTAGTTGGTTAAACGTAGGCCGAAGTTAGCATGTTGGTGTTTCCACCTGTTAGTACGCCACTGTAGGCGGAAGGTTGCACTGACGTGCACACGCATCTCGATAATGGACCCATTGTGATACCCCTGTACGTAGTGTGAGTAGTAATTCACAATCTTTTCCAAATAGCTTCCAAATAGATAAAGCATTTGGGGAACCGGGAGCCGTGTAAATGCGAACTATTTGTTATTTTCATGAGAAAAGTTCTTGAAAGGATGCCGCTTATTTTTAATCGCCCTGTATATTAATATGTAAATGATAAAAGTCTCAAAGTCCTGAACATTTTTCGATGTAACAATCAACTTTGACTATTGATATAAATTATCAAACGGCATCCGCATAAATTGGCCTATCCTAAGCCTTTTTGTCAATATGCATATTTGAATATTTGGTACTTCTTATAACCTAGCTGTTAGTTTTTTAACGCCTTGGGGCGCTACTTTTTAAGGGAAAAGAGGCTTCCACAGGCCTAAGCCATATAAACCTGTGGTACGAAGAAACCCACTCTGAATTTTCTCTGGACAATGCTGCATTAAGAATGAATACCTTTTCAACATAAATGATTTTAAAATATAAAAATATTATCTGTATAATAATTATGATATATAATTATATCATTTTTAATCATAATATTTTTAAAACTGCAGCTTTTGGAGGTTTTGTTTTAGAAAATAGGCATATTTGGCTGTATATTGCATATACGAAAGCAAAAAAATATGCAACCACATACCCCTGTCTCTGAATATGACTCAATTAAAAACATTCAGAGAGGCAAGAAAGACATATTAATTCAGAAAGCGAAAGCGATTCAAAATATCTACTGTTCAATACTATTGTATTGGTTTTCTTTTCATTTATTGTCTCCTTGTATATATCTATGTATGTAACTTTTACTGTACCTACCCTCATTACCTATCTTACGTTATTTTAATTGAAATTAAAATTAACTATGATTGTATGTGTTATATTTTATACATCTAACTTTGTCAATAAGAGTATTTCATTCTTATATTAGACAATAAGGCATTAGCTTGATTGATTGATAACTTTTTAAATTTCAAAAACGTTGGAAGCATTTTTCCGAGACTTGTTATCTTTGAGCTTTCATGTTCACAATTTTAATTCGAATTTTTATATATATGAGGGCAACAATATTTTGTCAGAGTTTTATATCCTTTAAATTATCGTATAACATTGAACCGTACTAATTTATGAGATTTAAAAATATTTTTGTCAATTGTATTTATATTTTCATAACTATTAATTGCTAATGCTAATCTAAATAAGTTTGAATTGTTTTACATTGGACGGCCAGAGTTATCCCAACAGTATGAATCTCGCGTTTATTTTTACATTAGGCGCCGATTATGTTACCATAAATCATGCTCTGTTTATTTTATTTGTCGCAAAAAGTTAACGCGCTGAAAAAATGTCCTTATACTTTTTTAATACTGATGAGAACTTTATATTTTTAGTACAAATATTTATATAATTAATACCATCTGCTCGTCGTCTTTGAATAGATTTATACATACATTATGTTCCATAAGTTCATAAGACAAAGATTATTTAATTTGTTTCCTCTTATGATTTGACGTCGCATTTTGTCAACCCAGGATAAAATATTAAACTTCATCAAGTCGATATTTACACATTCTCGTGTCAATTTTCTTGGTTGAGTCATCCGTCTAGATTGACAGAACTCGAATGGACTATCAATTATTTACCCCCATAGATTGTTTCACACTTGGGGGTTACCCTTTGTAAGGTGCGGTCTTAGACCATTGAAGCGTACCGCTTGTTAAATATTGTTTACAAATTATATTTTCATAGTATTTATTACAATTAAGTGTATTAAAACCATAACTGAAACGTACAATTACTAACAACACTGCACGTACTAGTAAATGCTATTGGTAATGGTTAACTGCTGGATACTCTGCATTTTGGAACATGTAAAGGAAAAATTAATTCTTGCAAGAATTGTCTGTCAGTACACTAATTAATAACCAAACAGTTCTTTAAAAATACGTTACCCTTCAGGAACTCAAGAACAACTAAACTAAAATCAAAAACGTCTATTAATATTGGTTTGAGCTTTATATAATTTTCATAAAGTTCGTTTTTCTTTTGCGAATTCACTTTTTAGGCCTTAAACTTGTCAAGGGAGACGATTCCCTTCCTCTACGATCGGGAAGAGTCTTCTACTATACAACGATCGCGGTCTAATACTTTTGCAGTAACTTACGGTTCACTATACTTTAGAAGCACCGGAAAAATCCTTGAATATCCTCTATCACATAACGATTGTGGTCCAACACGTTTATATTAACGTACGGTCGACCATACATTGGAACCACTTTTCGGTTCTCCCTTTGATTGCTTATTGCAGAGGTGTGCACCTACATTCGTCCATTAGCTTTGGTAACTTTTACCAGGACATCGATGTCTTTCGAACGTAACTTTTCTTTCGCCTCTTTGGTGGAAGGTTGAATTAGATGGAGAGTGTTGTAGTACATACTACGTATCATTAAAAAATTAACTCGAAAAATATCAAAATTTGTCAATTAAATTCGTTTTTCAGCTCGCCATGTCAAAATATAAAAAAGTGTCCATATGATTTAGATAATGAAAAACCTACAATTTTTCAAAATATTTTCTGAGAAAATTCACTCTACAATCCGATAATTCCCAAAGATGCCCAACATAACGTCAAAACATTCAGTGTACCCATTTTACAGCTTAAACTTCTCAAAATAATAACTTTAAAATTACAGCCCCCGTATAATATCAAACCACTTCTAAGACACTTGACATACCCCCGGTAGAAAAATATAATTCATTTAAATGAATTTTTACAAGCCATTCTTCGTTCAATATAAATATCTATTTAGTTCTTCATTACCATTTATTTTTCTACACGGCATTCTACAGATCCTCGATTGATACGAATATTTACTTTCGTTCCTTCAACATATGCATATATGCACAAATTCTTTTATATCAACTCTACAGCCCGCAGCACAGTTCAAATATGTTGTCAAAACTTACTTCCGTTCGTTCAGCTCGCGCCGTCCACGGCACTTAGTATGACCGCAACCCCATAATAAGTGCTTGCCTACGGAATCGTTTTACGAGGGCGAGTCGAAAAGTAGTAAATAAATTCGGACACAATTATCAACTAACTAAGTAAATCTGACTCGAATTCCATTTAAACAGCAAAATATTTCAAATTTTAAGACCGACATAACAACATAACTTTCAGTTCAAATTTCTATCGACTTCAGTAATTGCGCAGTTAATGGTCGCACGGAATGGGTGGAGACATATCCAGCTTTAGACCGTGTCCGCATGGAATGGGCGGTAGCTTTCCAGATTACAAAAATTATATAAAAAAACGCTTTTATTTAAATGCTCTAAAAAATAGAAAATAAACTTTGAAATAAATCAAATCCATTATTCTGTTATATAATATTTATATAATTTTTTTATGATATAAAAGCTTGTCGCGAGATTTTCCTGTGTAAAGAAGATTGCTAGCGACAAGCTTTTGTCATGAAAAAAATTATATATAATGTAACAAAATGATGGGTTTGATTTACGTCAAAGTTTATTTTCTAATTTTTAGAGCATTTTTTTTATATAATTTTATTTTTTACTTTTTAATCTTTTGATGTGTTGTAATCCCCAGATATCGATTTTGAGACGATTTGGAATATAAACGGTAAAGTTCTTGAAGTCGCCATCCTGAACTAAATTTTTGACTAGAAATTCGTAATTGGCGAACCCGAAAACACCCAGATATCGATTTTGATCGATTTGGATCTAAACGACAAAAGCCGTCAGCCATTTTTTCATTGCAATTATGAATTTCTGAATTTTCACTAAAAATTCATAATTCTCGTCCTAGAAAACCACCAGATATCGATTTTAAGTTGAATTCTATCTCAAAACTGTAAAATCGTCCGCCATCTTGAAGTCGCCATCCTGAACTGAATTTTTGACTAGAAATTCGTAATCGGCGAACCCGAAAATCCCCAGATATCGATTTTGATCGATTTGGACCATAAATGACAATTGTCGTCCGCCATATTGGCGCCGTCATTTTGACTTTCTAAATTTTTAACAAGAATTTATAACTGACGACCTCGAAAACCCCCGGATATCGATTTACAGTCGAATCGGATCATAAACGGTAAAGTCGTCCGCCATCTTGAAGTCGCCATCTTGTTTTTTTCTTGTATGAACATTTTAAAGTGTATTGTCACCAGACTTATACATATGTGCAAAATTTCAAAGCTCTAGCTTAATTAGAACTAATCGAAATTTTGATTGCAAGATTTGACCTACACAAACTAATATTACAAGTTTAATAAAAGCTTTTAAAAAAATCGATAGTGCGAGATTCGCGGTGCACGATAAACGCAACAATATGGATAGTATAAAAGGCCGCGCGCGGCGTATCTCAGGCAAGTCAATTTCTGTACGCATTTTAAACCTATCAGCGAATTCTTCCTTGGCAGCTCCAAGTAACGAGCCGCTGCCCAAGGAATCACTACTTCCACATCGAGATTTTGTATCCAAGTTTTATACACACTGAATCCCAATGTAATATTTTATCCCTTTAATAATAGGGTGGGGGTGGCAATGGGGGGGTGGTTGAGGGGCTGGCTAATGCCAAAATAAATTTTAAAGGCCCTTGGTTCTCGTACACACACTAAAACCCTATTTAATTTTTTACTCCCTTTAATAATAGTGTGGGGCTGGTAGAGATGGCGGCTAATGCCAAAAAAATTTTAGAGGCCCTTGATTCTCGTATACACACTAAATCCTAATTTAATTTTATACTCCCTTTAATAACAGGGTGGGGATGATAGAGGGGGTAGCAACGCCAAAAATTTTTTTGAGAAGTTTCTTTCTTATATACACTAAATCACATTTTATTTTTTTTACTCCCTTTCATAATAGTGGCTGATGCCAAAAAATAGTTGGGACCTTAACTTTTCGTACATGCCCTAAAATGCAATTTTATATACTCTGACCTGCTTGCGTTGCCTATTTACCTTTATTTACCCCATTTACCCCCGAACCCTTCAACGGAATTAGATCAAAATATAATCTAGTTCCAGATCTCGTTATAATACATAAGTGTACCAAATTTCAAGTCAATATCATAAACGGTTCCAGAGTAAACGTGCGCACAAAAAAAAGTTACAGACCGAGAGACAGGAAATTTTTCGCTTAAATTTAAAATCTTGACGTTTCATGACATTTTAAGTCTATTTCAACAAAACAATATATATATTTTTTTGCGTTACTATACTTCCACTGGACGTGGAAGAAAAAAGAGAAATCTATTCTGCCCTCGCGCATCTAATGCAAAGTGAATTCTAGCAAACTATTATAATCGGTACCTTCGCCAGAAACGTGAATTTCTTTCGAATTTCAAAATACGAGTTAATTTTTTATTTTCCTAAGACTTTCATTGTTGAAAAGTTAACATTTTACAATCTACCTTTAAGTTAATTTCAAGTGCATTAAACTCTGTTAAGTGTTTAAAAATAAATATTATATATATATATATATATATATATATATATATATATATATATATATTAGCCGTTACTCGAGTCCGAGTATAAAAATGTTACAGTCGATAAATTGTGTACAATAAAAAACAAGTAACAGGTGTAGTTCATTGTAATTCCCATTCATCTACGGTGCACACGACTATGGCTATAGAGGCCAATTCGGGAGAGCACATGTCGACCGCAGTCAGGACAAACATAGACCTGGTTCGGTCTTGGATTCGGCCTTCTTGCAGCAACATTTCCTTGATAGCTGGCCACAACCCCTCGCCATTCGGTTCTGTCCGCTGCAAGTTGTTCCCATTGCTCGTCTGCAATACCGCAGGATTTTAGATTTTCATGGAGAGCGTCTTTGAACCTCTTTCGTTGACCGCCACGCCTTCTTCTACCGCTTAGCAATTCACCATAAAGTGTACATTTAGGAAGGCGGTTATCATGCATACGATGAACGTGACCTGCCCATCTTAGGCGTGCTCTTGAAATAAGCACCTCAATTGGAAGGCTGTTTGCCCTCCTGAGTACTTCCACGTTTGATATGTGATGGAACCAACGGATTTTCATCATACTTCTGAGGTGTCTTTGCTGAAAACGTTCTAATTCTTTCACATGACGACACATAAATATTATACTTTCGTTATAAAACTAGTGTGTTATTTCGAGAAGTAATATCTAAAGGGCGGTGAAAAAATACCCTTCCCCAGATAATTTGAAGTATTTTTTGAACTTTTACTGAAACTACGTGCTCCAACTGCATATTCGTGTTCAAGAGTCAATAGTAGAATACAAGGTGATATCCTCGTAGAATTCAAGGCAGAAGTAATCGAAGAATCAATATCGAACTCAACTTAAAATTCAGGGTTGAACCCATCTTCAATTTACGTTAGAATTCGAGTAGAATTCAAGGTAGAATTCATCGCACAATCCATCGAGGTAGACTTCGTCGTAGAATTCTCGAAGTAGAATTCATCGAATTTGCTTATCAGAACATTTCTTAGTTCGTCATAAATAATTAGAATAATAGAATTAAGTATATTTTGTATAACCATGTTCTATCAACGGTTGTAATGCTTACCATATTATTTTAGGATCATTATGACAAAAATCTATTTTATTTTGATAGTACAAAGATTTCTCTTATGTTATAATTTTAACAACATGATTTCTATTCGTCAAATTTCGCGTTTTAAATTTCTCTTAGGCGCAGCATCGTCCAATATATTATTTATATGGTACTGTAAGTGGAGTCATATTAATTATATACAGTTTTGTGCTGAAATAACAGTGTTGCTAACATGCAAATAAATTGTCACAATGAAAATTAGATTACTTAATAATTTAATTAAAGTACAAACAATTAATGACAATATATCAATGGCAGATTTATTGAAAAGCTCTTTACGAGTGCTGTCAAGAATTGGAAAAACGTTGTACATTTCATATTACTCTGTGAGAATTTCAATAATTGAACGTTTGTTAAAAAAATTCTGTTATTGAGTGCACGTATACTGCAATTAATCAAATTTAGAGTAACGTTTTCCTTTCTCTACAGATCTCGGTATAGATTAAAGTATTGTTCACCTTTCTGGTCATACTTGGTAAAACTCTTCTGTTAGAAATTAATGACCAAGGGCACAATGTCAAGGTACTAACATTTACCTGCAGTTGTATACATAAACACTGGAGAAATTCCAGCTGCATTGCTAGATTTATAGGACTGATTGTGTCAATCTTGTGTCAAAACACCATAAAGAGGGTCCGACAGTTTCAATATTGTCGTTATGGGAAGCAATGAATACATTATAAATAATATGGGCTTTTATAGAAAAATAGGATTGATACTATTACATTATTGTAGGTGTTTTGTTTTTATTTTAATTCACAACTTATTGAGAAAATAGAAAATATTCACAAAATTATATTACCTCTTTCAATATGCAGCTTTAGGGGCAAAAGCAGGACTAGTACACATGTGAAATCTAATTAAAATTATGTATGTTTTTTACACGTATATTTTGATTTTAAGGTATGTATGTTTGATTGAATTTTTATTGACGTTATCTGAACTCCGCACGACATACAATAAATAATTTTAGATAGGTGACTTGTGGTTACCTTGAAAAATCAAACAAAGCTTGATACTTTTAAGTATTTTGAGAATTAATCTTAATCTTCTACATAGGTGACACGTACTCCAGCCATTAACATTTTGCAAACTGCGATGATTACGTCTGCTAAGATTTTATGGTAAACAATAAAATTTTCACAGTATGCATGTCATGGCAAATTTATGAGTTAGTTCCAAAAATTGCAATAACTTACATAGTAGTTGCCTGTGGGAGTTCCGAAATTTATAGCCAAGTTTATTTATTCATATAATTTTAATTTTAAACCGGTGGCCCCTTAACAGGAAACATAAATGCAATAAAAGTGTTTTAACACACCTAAAAATCCTATAGAAATTATTGAAATTGCCTATTGTTCGGAGGATCTAAAGTCTGCGCCGCAAGAATGGGATATAGACACAATACATGATAATCAGTAATATTGTTAGATGGACATATTTCGTGATTTCATTGTTTGACTTTTAAAATTATGTGCTTAAATATTATATCTTATTTTGTATATGAAAAAATATAAAAAGTAAAGTTAATACTTTTGAGGATTTGTAGTTAGTTGTCCTAGCAATTAAGGTAGTTAATAAAATTGTAGAAATATAGCTGCTGATTCGAGCAAATTTACTCAAATGAAGGATGAAGAACACATATAATAAATTCACAAATTGTGAGAACTTTAATTGGCCGCCCAACGCTGTAATACGCTTTCGCATATTGGTGAATTTATTGGTATCAAAGGTAAATCCTCACGGAGTTCATTAATTAAGTTTTGCTTGATAGTTCACGCAAATTAGAAGCTCGTTTGAGGTAGAGCTCTCGGTGCAAAAAGGGTTGCAAAAAACGATGCAACTGTATTAAGGTTGGATTGCGCTGCTCAACAACATGCTCTAATTGCCATGGGCAAGGATGTTGAAATTCCGAATTTAAAGAACTATTAGTCGATGAAGAACCCTCTAATGAGTAAAATTGGGCATAATTTTAGTGGAATAGGCCTACAGGATAAGCCACTTTAAAAAAACGCACCGAGAACTCTACCTCAAGGGTGGTGCGGAAACCAGCTCAAATAAAGAAAACTCATGTTTGTGGAAAAAAGGGGAAAATAAATAAAAATCACTTGCGCCAACATCCGCTAGACATGCAACTTATAGAGAAAATTCCACTCTATAAATGCACTCTTGGGCATCTTTCTCGTTAAAGTAACCGGTTCTGAAATATTCGCTGTGAAACTTCGTATAAGACCAAATTCAACTCAATTCAATTCAAAAGATATTTATTCATATTAACATAGAAACAGTTGCCTCTCCAGGACCAGCTCCGGAACCCATCGTGCAACATCGCGTTGACGCGGTGGAGGATTGCAGGATCGGGCGGAACTGGCCTGGATCGGCGAAAACGACTAGTAAAACAACTAAACTTAAACTCCTTTTTACAAAATTATAAAATTAAAATAGGTAGTAACATTGAACCATGCTTGAAAAAACAAGACTTAAAACTACACTTACATTTAAAGAATTCGCGCACAAAAAACACTATTAAAATTTGTATCTGGACGCAAGCACCACAACTCAAATGAGGTACCTTCCGCGAGATACTGCAATGCGGGGCTGCGCAGGGCTGGCCTAAACTTTGATTTTAAACATTTTGATTTCGAAAAGGTTTGCTTTCTGAAAAAGATTGGCGACGTGAAATGAATTTAGAGACAAAAATGTACAAAAAGAAACTACTAGCAAATGGTGGATAGGGTTAGAGAAAGGTGTAGTTGTTGAAATTTGGCTATAGTGGTTGCCGGAAAATCGGTAACATCTGGTATTATAGAGCCGATTTTTACCTGTGCGCTCCAAACTAACCCTCAGTTTGGACGTTGTTACTGCGAAATAGGTGGAGATAAACTACAAAGTCTATAGGCCATTTTTTATACAGAATTTGACGACAAATTGTTATTTCCTATACTTTTTTCTCTCCCAACGAATGATTTACAAGATAAAAGTGAAAAACCACCGTTAAGTCCCCGTTAGAGTTGGTTTCTTGCAAAAAAGGGACTTTCCGTTCCTGAATGGGGTGGGAAATTTTCTGGTATCTATTCCTAACCCTATGTAGAGTACGCATCTCAAATATTATTTCTTTATCAATTATTTCTTCTATTCAATGTTTTTAACCTAATTTGCGTGTACTATGAATTTAATAGAGATAGAGAAATAGAATTACATTAAGTTCTTTAACCTGATTTGATTCAAATTGTCCCTCAAATCATGTTATTTATATAGGCGTCACTGATATTAAACCAAACTTCAGAAGGTTAAAGTTTAAGGAGATATGATTTAAAAATGTGCATTATGTTTTGACTTTAAAAATATCATAATTTTATGTTTTAAAGACCATGAGTTAAACCGAGGTTATATTTATATCATATGTGCAAAATATAAAATATGAAGGTGAGATACGTTATTCTGAACTTTGAGTTAGAAACTTTTATTTTTTTTTTAAATATGGTAAATAAATTATTTTATAGTAATTTAAGTAGGTACGAAGTACTTATTACGCAACTTTAAAAAGACACTACAAAACAATGAAGTATTTGAAGTATTGAGTCCTATTATAGTACAATGTAAGTTTTCCTTTCAATAAATTTAAAATTATGCTTTCACAAAGTATGTAGTGACTAAATCATTTATATAAAAGAGTATTTAAATACTGGCTAGAAAGAGAAATTGCGGTTTAGTTTTTGGATATTAAAGAGGGTGTTTAATTACTTTAAAGGTATTTAAGGTAGCAATTTAAGACGTTTTCAAATATTTTCTACATTTTATTGCAAATAAATTTGTTTTTTAGTTATTAGTTGGCTATTAGTATAATAAAATAATGCATTAATCTAAGAGACATTTATAATTGTATGTGGGATATCCGGTCGGTGAAACGTCGCATTGCCTTAAATAGTAATTCTCGAAAACATACTTTCTTTTAAATAATTTATCAACTAAATATTTAGTTAATGCAGAGTTTATAACAAATATTTTTATGTTTTGCACGATTCTAGATACTGGATCGTTGTAAGGCTTTGAGTCTTATCCCTCTAGCAATACAATGGTTCTCAAAAATACTTCAACGCTGTATTACGGGTTTAATCCAAAATGTTCACAAGATATCGATATAAAATCCTTAATAACTTTTAACCAAAATCGATCCGAACATAAGTGTTATATCAAAAAATTTATGCCCAACACGTTCATATAGGTTTCATTTAAAAATATTAACGTTTTTACAGTATTGCACAATATTGCGCGATATTGCGCAACGATGAGTCATCCTCGCCCACACGGAGCGATATCCCGACTTTTCCAGACTTAAAAACTCGTGTAAAAACGTTTGTGAGAGATTCACGGAACGCGAAAAACGCAACAGATCCTATCATATAAAAGTCCCCTCTCCGTAAGCAAATCCAAGTTCTGTTCCGGAGTTATACGAAGTTAGTTCAAAGTGTCGCAAAGTATGGCGGGTGAAATATTTTTTTTGAAATAAATTGTGTTTTAAAATTGTAATTAGTAAATATACTAGAATCTCCGAAGATTTCTGAAAAATTTTGTCGGTTTTCGACGGCGAGTTAGCTTCCTATTTCGCGCTTTATTTTATTGCCTGAAAAACTCCGCGACGGCTTCCTTGGCTCAACCAAGTAAAAAAAGTAATAATCTTAATTTTAACTCAACTCTGCCATCGCGCATTAATTTTAAATGAAACTTTTTTAAACTTGCCTTCGCGTAACGAATCAAGTGAATTTCTTGAAACTTTCAACAAAAAAACTTCCTCAGCGCAACTAATCGAACTTTACACAGAAACATGCCTCCGCGCATTAATTATAAGTGATTTTTAACCGATCTACGAAATCAATTAAAATTTTCAAAAGCCAGAATTCTTACTGTTGAAGAGTTACCTTTATAGTAACTGAACAAAAATCGAAATAAACTAATTAAAACATAATTCGTCGATAGTTTTTTCATTAATGTAAATCCAACTAGTCATTTCCGTTAAAACCAAATGTTCCTCAATAATTCACCATATACAGGGTGATCGAAAATTATCTACAAAAAAACAAAAAAATACAAATTTTCAAATAAATCAACCATAGCGAATCAGAAGCCAGTTTTACATCAAATAATCAAATACAGGGTGTTATAATTTTACCTGATAAAAACTCAAAATTTAAACCAAAGTGATTTTAGACTTTCTAGTTGAACTTTAGAGTATCTGAAGCACCAAACGCTTAATATACAGAGTGTTTGTTTCCACCCGGACACATTTAATAATAAAGTGATAAAACAAAACTTTTAAAATTAGAGGCAGTGCGGACTTAATTACAGGAACTTATGCAGGGCGTAGCTCTTGGCCCTGTCCAACATCTTCAAGTACAACCGTCCCATCTTCTCAAATCAATAAATTAAGTGCACCCCGAGCCTCCAGGGTCTGAGCCAGCTCTATAATCTAATCAATACTATTCATAGCACCAATGCAAGGGGCAATTGTGTGTTCATTACGCCACACTTAGGGCCACCATATAAACTAGGAGGAGGTGTAGGTGTTCAGTATACAGCGGCATTTTACGACTTCATTTGAGGGCAAAAATGGTACTCAGAATGTAAATTCGGGTATGGCGGCGGTGAGGATCCACGGAATCGGTACTACGTTGTGATTTTCATTAATTATTAAGAAGAAAAAAATGAGTTTCACAGTGTTGCAAATCATTAAAATTTTGGCATTCGTTTGCATTGCCATCATTGCTGCGTGTCCATAGACATTCCGGAAACGTTTTTAGTTAACATGACACATGAACGAATCACGTGTGATTTCCAGCATTCGCGACGTTCCACCGTAACAGCACGTCTTACTTCTGGTGGTATTGCCTGTCTGAAGAATGTATTCCGTTTGACAATTTTTGGTTTAATCATTCCCAGAAGAACGGCAAAATCTGCTCTGGACATCCTGGTGAAGCTTTTACAAAATGTATCATGCAAGTCCGATATTAAGTTAATATTATCATATCTATTTCTACTTAAGTATAAATCATTCATCCAAACAGTTCTTTGTTTTCTCTTTTTCTTTTCTTTTTATCGCTGTAAAATACTTCTGATAACGATATATGCAGCATTAGCTATAACTAACTGATTTTTACTCATACTTGTGAGAAGACCAAAATAAACCTTTCTCGACGAATGGTATCAAACTACTGGAAATTATTTTAAACGCGTCCACATAGCAACGTTTGCAGACATTCTTGGTTCGCATTCTCTTTGATCTTTTCATTTTACTGACAGCCGATGGAAAACGTTCGTTCGCATTTCTGGCCATTCGCACAACAATTAATTCTTTGCAAACTACCGTCTACACTTGACGAACGTATAGAAGTAAATGCTGGACAACGCGAACGAATGGCAACGTTTATTAGATGTATCCTCGGCTTTACATGTTCGATCGAGTATGGCGGACCATCAGACCCGCTGAATTGGTATAGCGATGTCACTCCGCCCACTTTATTTGTCATAAACTTTCAAAATATGTAAAAATTTTACTGTTCCAAATCGTTATATCCGACGTGTTCAAAGTGTTATAACTTGCAAGCACCCCAGCTTTGTGGTATGGCGTTTGCATTATCGTGTTCCCTGGTCTTTAAACTTGAGGCTTCTACTGTGCATGTGCTGTAAATCATCAGCAAATTTGGTGGTTGCCCTCTAGTCTATTGCCCTTGATACAAAAAGGTATAGATTATGTACTTTTCGGTCCGGCCCTAGTAAGATAAATATACGGCTGAAATATGTATTAATTATTGCAAGTAGAATATTCACATTTATAAGTCATTAAGAGTATATCAACTCATATCATTCAAATGCGTCATTTTTTATCTAAATCTAAATGTATTTATTTACGTTACTTAATGCATTTATTTTTGTAATAAAATAATAAAGATTATGTTTTATTTAAAAAAATCTTAACGCAAATAGAAGAAGATTCAATTCAACTGCGAAGCATAAGATTTTTGAACCCGTGGACGAGAGAACAGTATCTGGGTTTGAAACAAGATTTTAAGGAAGATAGTTTTATTAGTCGAATTAATATCTGGGCTCTTGCTAAATTGTCAAAATGAAGGTACTTGCGAGGTAATGCGAAATACGGTTCTAATAGTTTTTTAAATTTTGTTGAACAGTCGATAAACTCAAATTGAGTGGAACTCTCCTTGCGGATAACATATGCAGCACCTGTTGATGTTGATTATAAGGTACCGTATTTTCTTGTTCCCTTTTTTTGACACGCTTTACTGTTTTGTAGTAAGCTTAGGCAGAATATTTATGATTTGTTTTGTTGTCGATTTAACTACAGAGACAGAAAATAATCAGTGTGGTAAGAGACGTCATAGGTGATGTATCTCTATTTTTTAATATGATGCACCTATCCATTTGTTACAGGTATCCCTATCCAGTTTAAATTAAACAAAATATTGACTTGTAAGACCGTCTTACAATAAATACTGACGTTGAGAACTTTTTTAAATAAACCATCAGCTCGTTGGAAAAAGGCCGGTACTGCATCTCAAGCGGCATATATTTTTATATAGTTATAATTATATTTTATAATATTGAGATACAAGGTACAGAGAATTTGGCAATGTTTAAAGCCATTAAAATGATAAAATGTTGATAAATAATCATAAATATAGAACGTTACATCTCACTCTAGCTATAACAGGAAATGAAATGTTAATTCATCTATAATAATGCACTATTTCACTAGTCTACATGTTAAGAACTTGAAATTTCTATATTTGTAATTCTAACTATCTCCCGATGATACCGACTTGGTTGGCGAAACGTCTCACTTCACGTACAACAGGGCTGACGAATTCTTAGTTGGTATATGTCATATATCATACCTGCCTACCTACCTTACAGAAACATCAAGTTCATTATCTTCAATCGCAAAAGTGTGTGAAAAAATAATTAAAATTGATAGTTTTAAAAAAAAAATTACATTATCTAAAATGCAGTTTGGTTTCAGAATATAAATAATTTGTCTACAGAGGATGCTATGGGTTACTTTACTAATAATGTCTATCAATACTAACAAAAATTGTGTGTTTATCGACCTGGTAAAAACCTTCGATACTATTAGCCACCAGTTATTACTGAAAAGTTGACAAATACTGGACTTAGAGGTCATGCATATAATCTAATCGAAGTTACTTAATTAGTAGACAGCAATATGTATGAATTGATAAGATTGATGGTGATCCAAAAACGGAGGAATACGGTGTACCACAAGGAAGAGTTCTCGGTCCAGTCTTATTCAACATGTATATAAATGATCTTCTTGAGCTACTAAGCGTAATATGTTAACGGTGAATGATGAAAAGTCTGTATATCTTCCTTTCACTTCATATAAGAATATACTCGGTCCTCTTAAGATCAATAACGGGGGAAATAACACATTAGCCGTCAACGAAGCTGAATGCGTTAAATATTTAAATATAATAATATACATCTTCGGTGGGACTTACTGTTTATTAATCCATACCATCATATATTGATAACTGTTATTGTTTGTAAACATTGTTCTGATTATAAACTTATTATTATTTTTGTAAACTAATACCGATCTAGAAAAGGCTAGTTTATTGTAATCTTTATATATCACTAGTCTAAAGTCTGTAACAGAAGCATAAGCTGGCACATTTTGCTACCCCCAAAATATGGGATCTGGAATATGTGGATTTGAAACTAAACAATGTCTCGTCCCAGATAAAGATTTTCTGTAATGCCATGAATGTTATGGTGATCGTAGTGTTTGCCATAAAGTAAAATCGCAAATTCTTTATTGGTTTTTAAGTCATAAGAAATACTTCATTACAATTGAAATAAAGCTATTGCCAATTCATAAAAAATTGTTCAATTCTCTGTTTGCCTAAGAAAATTAGTGTCGCCCCCTTTAAAAAATTGAAAGATTAAAAGGGTGATACGTGGTAAGGCATGAGATTTTCTGGTTCAAATTATTTTTGCTTTATGACATGCAGGTGGTTAGGCACGAGTTAGCATGTACCAAAGACAATTCATGCCCACTTTTCGAAAATGTTTACTTGATGAAATACCGGAACATCAGTATCCACAGTTCGTGTCATAATCGGTCTATATCCCTGTACTTACCATCTGACATAATATGTAACTGTAACACAATTCGAACATCTGCTTGTTTTTAAATCATAGATAAATTAGAAATAGATCGCGATAGGAAGAGTACATATTCCGTTGATAACAACGAATTTCAATCTTACTTTATTGGTTAGTTCTGTGCACAGACCTGAGGAGCTCTTCTTTATTTTCAGCTACTCTTATATTAAGAATACTTAGCACTGACGAGAAAAGAGGCATGCGCTGGCGCTGGTCGGATATATTTCTTGATACTGTTAATACTATGTTACTATGTCAAATAATATATAAAAAAAAATCAGATCGCTTCCAGCTGAGACTGTTCAGTAGCTAGGTAATCATATTCCAAATTTTCACTGCACAATTATGCGAAAACGGTTTAGATTATAAAGAAAATTGTAAGAATAAATTTGATTGCAAATTTCTTGTTTATTTTTCATAACAGCAATATTTTCTATATAGTGAACTGTTTGCGGGGTAATTGGGCGTCATTTTTAAAAATAATGGACGGAAATTAATTTTGCACAGTTGCACCATTTTCTATTTACAAAAAAATGGTGCAAATTCAACGTCTCAAACATCACGTGAGCATCAAAAAGTGAACGATTGTTATGCTTAACATACATTCCACTAACATCATTGTTATACATTTCCCTTATCTTCAGGCATTAAAATAAATAGGATCACTCTAGTCACAGTAAGAGTATTAGAAAGAGTCTTCTGAGTAACGGCCAGAACATTATAGACCTTCATTTTACTTCACAACATGACACATAAATATTAAATAACATTCCAGACACCGTAAACCACACGTCCGTTCGTATACATGTTTAAAAAAAAAATATATATAGACATAACGTAGGAATTTTAATGTTACCATTAGAAATACTCTAGCTCCGTAGGTGTCTTTTTATAACACCCCGAATAAATAACAATGGAACAGAAAGAGAAACGTGACAATACAAATAAAAAAATGCCCGGTTTATAAGTACCCGATCACTATGGAACCTTCAATATAAATCTGATTTACTAAGGCTGTACAGTCTCACAAACCACAAACTATGACAAATTATTTTGTCGGTTTTACTATCGAAAATATTGCCATCCGCTATTTTTATTTTTGTTAAGCTGATATGCACTCTTAATAGTACGAGAGCTAGCAAATCGCCAAAACAATGATTTTAAGAAGGCTAGTTTTTATATCTCCTTTCTTGCACTATCTGGGTAGGCATGAGGGCGGTCTGGCTGGCGGGAAAGGTCGCATTTAACGGTTTAACTGTGCGCTTAACATTTATACAGGTAAAAATTTTAATTTTAAAAATAATGTTAGGTACAATTTTTTTTCATTGGTTTTTGTTGACTTTTAAGAATGCAAATTTTTTTATTGCCATTCATTTTCGTCATTGATAATGTGAACGATCCATCTTTAGTGTGTCTGAAGGACTTATATTTCTATCTTAAAAAAGTTAGAAAAAAAATATAAAAAAATAGGAAAAAGAAAAAAAAAATTTTTCCTCTATTCTATCTTTATTTCAAAAATGAATATTTACGTTCACAAAATTTTTAGGGTTCAACACGACTGTTTCAGACGGAGAATAATATAAAAAATCATACTTACTGTCGTTTATGCTTAACTGCTGCTCTAATGGTATCAATTGGACGTCGTAACACTATAAACCTAACACTGGATGTACCACACTTTCTTAAAATTATACCTGAAAGGGAATTTTGTTAGAAAACACAACTAAAAGACAATATAAAGTTCAAAAATGTATATATTAAATCTTTAAAAAATTTATGTTTTTACAACAACTTTTATTTCAAGAAATATGTTTAACAAACACTAGTCTGGCCCGTGTACAACACATGGTGAGGAACGGAACGATTTATAATGTATCAACTACCATCCAATATGCGGTTTTATAAGCTAACGATGCACAAAAAGATTCAAGAAAAGTTCAATGTTACTGAAATTTTGGTGGGCTTTTGCTTGCCTGTCTTATAAACGTATTTTTATTTCACATTAATTTTGGTTGCTCCTCAGAGCTTAAAAATGCTTGAAGCGCTACTACTTCAAATTGTATTCTGCAATTACAACTTTTTACGTTCAGGCAAGGCGGATCCCATGCACGTATGAGTACATGGTAATAATACTTTTCTGACACCGAATCACTGAGGAACCGGTTTAGGGCAAACCCCGTCAAAACTCATCATTTCCCCGTCAAAACCGACTGCTAGGAAATGATGGGGGTCCCATGTCGCTAAGGGCTATTTTCGCTAAAACTCCCGATATACTTTGAATAGAGACTGGTTTAACTTGTCCTCATACCTCGTGAGAGTTGCAGTGCTTGACAACGTGGATTCGTAAAAGGGTTTTTAATCTTGAAAATTTCGAAGTTAAGTCAAATTTTATTATACTTTTTAAATTTAGGTGGTCGGGGCGACATTACGTCCCTGTGCAGCGACATTTACTACACTTGCTAAATTAACGCTCCTTGAGGAGTTATTGAAAATTTTGCATAAAAAACGCTCCGGAGAGCGAAAATATGATTACAAGTATTAAAAACCTCTTCCACGATATTTTTACGTGAAGCACGCTTTTCGTACGAAGTATCCCCTAAGTCGGATTTTGTTACAGCGTCGAAAAGTATATCGGGGTTTTAACGTGTTCTTTAACAATAACACTCTACCAGATGGAATTTTATAATAAAAAAAAAAAAAATAAATAAAGAATTTCAGTATTGCTGAAATTTTGATATGCTGTAATTTAGCTATAAAAATATTTAAAATTAATTTGGCAGGCAATAATTCGATTGTATAAAAGGAGCCAGGCCGATTTAAGTCGGGGAGGCTAGAGAGCAAGTGTGCTAGAAGAGTAGTCGACTATGCGTTGGTAGCGCGAGGGACAGGCAGTGACAGTTGGTACGGCTGCGGCTGCTAGTTTTTAAAACGTCGTCGCCGTCGTCCCTACAACCGCATGTCTGTACCTGAAATTTTTTTATTTTTACCTGTATAAATGTTAGGCACACAGGTAAACGCAACGTCGCCCGCCAGCCAGACTGCCCTCATGGCTATCCAGATAATGCAAGCAAGGGGATATAAAAAACTAGCCTTCTTAAAATTCTCTCTCGAAAACGTTAGCAGCTCTTAGACTATAAGGATTTATGGTTTTTCAGAATTTCCGATGCAATAGGAAAAGCGAAATTAAAAACTGAAAATCACGTTTTCTTCTATAACTGCCCCAACAGTAGCGGCACGAAGTTAAAAACTCGGAAGGAATTGTTTACATAGTAATTTGGCTTTGATTCATTTTAATTCCACATCCAGTGGAAGTATAGTAACGCAAAAAAAAATATTTTTTTTTTTGTTGAAATAGGCTTAAAATATCATGAAACGTCGAGATTTTAAATTTGAGCGGAAAAAAATATCTGTCTGTCTGTAACTTTTTTTGTGCGCACGTATATCTAATTCCGTTGAAGGGTAAATAGGCAAAATAAGCAAGTAAAATGGCAATTTAGGGTATGTACGAAAGAAAGGTAAGGTCTCAAAATTTTCTTTGTCATCAGCCACACACACACGCACCCCCCCCCCCCCCTATCACGCCCAATACCACCCCCATATTATGAAAGGGAGCAAAAAAAATTAAAATATGATTTAGTGTATATACAAAAACGAAACGTCTAAAAAAATTTTCTACTCTCTCACCCCCATTGCCCTCCCACTATGCTATTAAAGGGAGTAAAAAAATGTGATTTAGTGTACGCCCGAGGTCAGTTTAACGCAAGGCTTCACTGAGAGCTGGCTCCCCCTCCCCACTACACCGCTAGCGCTAGATAAGGCGCGCCGCAGCATCGAACTCCGAGTTTAATTGATTTTGCAATGCTTAGCAACAGCCGACCAAGTTCCGGAAATTTTTTATTGAAAATATAAGTATTCAACAATAACCCATGCAAATTTCAGTTCTTTATATAAAAAAATGGCGCCATACGATTTAAAACAAAATCATCTCTGCTCCAAAATTTTTGTTCGTAAATTTGTTGAAAAATGCCAGTGATCGATTGGCAATAATGGCATTCCAATATAATTTAAAATCTCAAAGATATTAAAGGTTTTTTGAGGTAAAAAAAAATCGATTTCTTGACCGATTTTTCGCATATTAGCGATCGTTTCGTGATATGCGCATTAATTGCACATATTAGCGCAACTGTTAAATAAACTTTTTGGGCTGGTCCGGTATAAAAATATGATGGCCTGTATGAGTTATTGAATATTGAAAAAAAACGTGATTTTTTAGAAAGAATTGATTTTAGTAAAAAATTTGCAATATTTTGCTAATCTGTAAAAACGCTCTTATCCGACTTATATTGGACTGCGCTTTCACCGACTTTTGTTAAAAGAAACCTTCTTTTCACGGAGATACAGGTATATCAAAAAATTACGATTTTTAAGTTTTTTTTGTAATAACTAGTTTTACAATTTATTGAGACCGGACCGATCCGTATTAAAACGTTACACAACTTTGCCATGTAACTTCTTTTTGTACAACGCCAAGTTCTTTTTTTTTTTTAACGTAAAAAACTGTTTTTGCAAACTTTCGCCGCCATTTTGAAAAGGACGCATGTTCTTCATTTGTTTTAAAAATAGTACATTGAATTCTACGGAAAGTTTCCGATTTTTTACATACCTTGGTTTGCAGTTAATAATTTTTGCAAAGAATCGCGATATTCTCAACAGATTTCTTGGACTAAGAACAAACAGTAAAGAAGCAACGAAATATATCAATCATAAATTCATCTTTTTAATCGACGAGATATTGCAAAACATTAAGTCTGGTCAATAGCCGAGTGGGTTAAGGCGCGAGGTGGCAATCGCGATTAATCACACGGACATCGCACCACCGGGTTCGATTCCTGGCTTCGGCACTGTCGGAGGAAATGGTTGTATGTCCGCGTTTTTTCAATGTGTAACCCCCTTCCGCACAAGCCTCTGGCTTCTGGAATTGGGGGTTGTCGTTTCTGTGGTGTTTATTTATTATTATTTATTTATTATTATGGCAAATGAGCAATTGAAGTTGTTGTAATTGTTACACATATTGTGAAGAAGGAAATACTTTGTTCGTGCAGTTTGCAGATAAAACAGATTTGTCTGGTCTTGCCTCAGCTCTGGGAGTATGAAAATTTAACATACATAAAATTTCTGAACAGTTTATGTTATTATGAATTATCTTGTGTAATAATAAGATTAGATAAACTTTTTATGGGCCCTTGTTCGAGTGAGTCGAAGCCGAAATTTATGAGAAGTTCAGATTCGGGAAATCGTATGGGAAGATATTTCCCTTCTGTTCTAAAATGATCATATTTAAAAAATCTGAGCTGTATTCCTTCCAAATTATAAATATATGTTAGGTAGTTAGGACACCGAATAATAAAAGTCTATTCTACATTAGGGCGAACAAAGATGGTAGGTATATAATAAATAACTTCAGTGTGTCAATACTCTGAAAGTTGCGGCTGTTTCTGATAATAAATCCTAAAGCTTTGTAAGACTTCGTGGCGATGCACGTGATGTGGATTTAAAGGGCAGTTTTTTATCAAAGATAACCAGATCACAAAATGTTTCGGACCTTGAGAGCGTGTTATTATCAATAGAGTCGTCGAAAGGGGATTGTTTGGAGGAATAAGACACTGCTTTATATTTCTGTATATTTAAAGGTAAGTTATGTGTTAAGCATCAATCCTCAACGTGAATTAAATTTTGTTTAAGTAGAAAACAGTCGTCGATACTTGCAACCTTGCAAAAAATTTAAGTCGTCAGCATAAAGAAGACAAGGTAGTCAGGCTGTCAACAATATCATTATTGAATAGGATAAAGGAATGAGGTCCTAAAACTGATCCCTGCGGTACACCCGACGTAGCAGATATTTGGATAAAATTGCAACCGCGATATACAACATGCTGGATACTATCTGAGAAGTAGGATTTTAAAAATATCAAGAAATCTACAGAGAAACGGAAATTAGTCAGTTCATTCAATAGAATACCGTGATCGATTCTGTCAAATGCCTTTGAAAAATCGGTATAACTCACGTCTGCTTGGAGTCCCTCGTCGATGGCATCAGTTAAGAATTCTGTCAAACAAAATAAGTTGGTAACAGTCGACCTGCCTTTAACAAAATCATGTTGCTCATCTGTGATCAAATGTTTGTAATGAAAAAGAAAACATTTGGCAAATTATGACAATTGGACAATAATTACAGATATTGGATCGGTCACCCTTTCTTGAAAACTGGAGCTATCTTAGATAATTGATCATTTCTACTGAGAGAGAAAAGTATTGGATTTTAAGGATAAATTGAACAGTTTTTTTTAGACACATAAAAATTACCCCATAGGAAAAACAATCACGCTAAAATCAGCTTGTCCCAAATTTGTTTTAGGTCGACCCATTATTTTTACTGGCCTATTAATCCCATAGCTTAACGCACTACTATTATACCAAACTCTTTTCTAGACTTTAAAACAAAATTAACTGAAACAGTCTGGCAGTTATGACGATAAATATATAAGAAAACTCGTTATTGTTATATATTGATCTCATTAAGAATTACAAAACGCCCACTTATTACAATGTACGTTTTAGTGGTGTGTTATTTGCATACTAAATGTATTATTTTCCAGTCAGTAACTTTGAAAATATGACAATAATGGGGTAAATTTATTTAATTGATCAGCCTACACGTTGCTCGCGTTGGAGCGTTTTAGTCATTTTGTTTTAATTTTAAAGGCATTGCCGTACTAAATGGACCTAAAAATATGTTTTATATATTTTATGTAAATAGTGTATAACTCGGTGTATAATATATAATATAATAAATTAAATTAATTTGATACATACAATAGTTACATTCGCAATTTTGTCTACCAAGTATTTTTTTTTCTGTATATCACAGGATAACTTACCTATCAGATATTTTTAATTGTTTGTTTGCTTGTTTGTTTTTATGTTGCCTTGCCTTATCTCAGTGTCTCGTCCAGGGTTCTGATATGGCGTTCTACATTATTTTATTTTTAATTATCAGTGTCTGACAAATTGCGTTCCTAGAATTTATTGGTATTCCCAAAAAATTATTGTGTATATAAAATTCAACTTTTGTTTTAATCCTCTTATTTATATCCGTCCTAGCGGAGTTCAGCATTAGCTACTCACTCCACCACTCAACCAGGACACATAGACATACGGATAGACAATTACACATAGACCATTACCTACGATAATGCCATCTTCTGTAGCTGAGACTCGAACCTCCATACCCTAGCCTGAATTTGAACTCGGAACTCCATGGTGTCAAGCCTAGGGCGTAAGCATTAAGCCACTGAGGTAACTTCGACTATTTGCCCTATTTCCCTAATGCCAGTTTCGTTTGATTGAATTTTTGAATCTGAAAATTAATACAAATATGATGTTAGTCCATTGAAATATATAATTTTTTTAGACTATGGTAATATTTTGGTTAGAACGCGATTTTTTTGTTGCGTAGGGGGGCGGTCTAAGTTTAAAACTGAGTTACAATAGCCGCCATCTTGAAAATAGATATGTAAGTATAACGATAAGTCAATTCGTCTCTAGGTTGGAATTGACGGGATATGTAATTAACATTTCCAAACACGTCATGACAGCCATTCTCTATCGCGAACGTTCTTTTCGAAAGTTCATCCGCCATTTTACATGCGCCGTCCTGAATTTAGGAAATCTACATTGAGATTCGTCATCAGCTACCTCAGAAGCATTAAGAAACCAATTTTTGTGTGAAAATTAAATGTTTTTGAAAGTTTATCCGTCATTTTGGATTCGCCATTGTGAATTTGGAAAGTTTACATTTTTTTACGTATCTTTTAATCCGAAAAACTCTTGAGTTAGCGATTTTTATAGAACCTAACCAATCAGGTGTTAGGTTAGGAAATGTAAGTATCGCGACGCTGTCAAACTTTGAGCTTCTCTAGGTCAGAAACTGCCCATTTTGTGTATTTTGGCCCATGAGAATTTTCGATCAGGAAGTCAAGATCTACAACAGTGAATTTTCAGCTTAATTGACAAAAACCCTCATAAGGTTGGTGGGGAGTCCTTTATTTATTTTTTTGATTTGCTGCTCATATTTTCTCCTATAGTAATTCAGCGCTCGGCGGAGCACATAGCCCGGAGAGTAGCTGTTGGTTGCAGTCTGGCTACATTCCTTATAATAAAATAAGTATTTTATAGAGGAGCTTGCGACTGAAATATTATGTTTTAATATTTCTGCCCTCTAGAAGCACACTTGAACTATGCTAAGCCCATTCAGGCTATTTATTTTTCGATTGCAACAGACACTGGACCGCTAGATGGCGCCTGCTTACTATTTTACATGTCGCTATCGTAAAGATACCGAGATGTACCAAATAGTCAAGGGATCCTCGTGTCGTTCGTCACATGCCTGCCTTGCACTGACGAGAGCCAACGACTCGAAACTGCAGTCTGCAAGTGGTGTGGGATGACTGGCACGAGAGCTCCTTTAAGTAGGATCAGTCTTTCGACTGGTGTTTGTTGCAATCGAAGCATTAGCGTTTTGTTGGTAATATGCGATTATAACACTTAACGCGCCAGGCTTGTAACTTGTAATTCAGCGCTCGGTGGGGCAAATAGTCCGGAAAGTAGCTGTTGGTTGCAGTCTGGTTACATTCCTTATAGTAAAATAAGGATTTTATAGAGGAGCTTGCGACTGAAATATGTTTAAATATATATAAATATATTACATTTGCTCTGAAACCACTGTGATGTTTTCTTTGCATTTTAGGTTATGTTTTTCATATATTGAGTTTCTCTGATTGATGGTGCGAAAAATGACAATGCTTGCGCTTTGGAAACTGAAATATTGACAGCCAAACGACTAGCTGTCAAAATCCTTTTCAGGGAACAGCAACTTCTTCTCTTGAAATTAATAAATGTTGAGGTTGTATTTCCACGTCCAGTGGAAGTATAGTAACGTAAAAATTATTTTTTTTAAGTAGGCTTGAGCGAAAAAAAAAATTGTATCTGTGGGTCTGTCTGTCGTTATGTAGCTTTTTTTTATGCGTACTTTTACTCTGGAACCGTTTATGATATTGACTTGAAATTTGGTACACGTATGTATTATAACTGGAACTAGATTTTATTTTGATCTAATTCCGTTAAAGGGTTCGGAGGTAAATGGGGTAAATAAGTGTAAATAGGCGAAGCAAGCAGGTAAGAGTCCATTAAATTGCAATTTAGGGCATGTACAAAAAGTCAAGGTTTCAAAATTTTTTTGGCATCAGCCACCCCCCACTTCACCCCCAATACCACCCTCACACTATTATGAAAGGGAGTAAAAAAATTAAAATGTGATTTAATGTGTATACAAGAACGAAACGTCTCAAAAATTTTTTTGGCGTTAGCTACCCCTTCACCACCCCCATTGCCACCCCGCCCTATTATTAAAGGGCGTAAAACATTTAATTGAGATTTGGTGTGCATAAGATAATCAAGGGCCTCTAAAAATTTTTTGGCATTAGCCACCCCCTCCCTATTATTAAAGGGAGTAAAATATTATATATGGGCGAGCGTAGGTGCGTCTTTACTATGTACATACTTCGATATGCGATGTAAAGCAACGTTAGGCGTAGTTAGTAGTTGGATTGGTGACCGTTCCAACGAAGACCGCGTCCTCGCCTCACACATCTTCCAGCGGCTTGTATATCAGTGTATGCGCGGAAGCTATACAACCTTAGGCGAGGGTTGTATAGGAGATATACCATCCTTCGGAGGGGATGTAAAGCCGTCGGTCCCTTGTCTATTAAATGTTAGGCAAGTAAAAGATTCCTACTCTTCTTAAGGGAAGAGGTTCGGCAAAATTCCTGGTTGGGGGTAGCTCGTCTACAGGCGTCGGTGTTAGGCCTCAGTAGCGGAAATAGGCCGACGTTAAATAAATGTATAAAAAAAAAATATATATATATTGGGATTTAGTGTGTATAAGACTTGGATACAAAATCTGGATGTGGAAGTAGTGGGCAACGGTTTTTTGATTGATTTATTTTCTGCTGAATTAATATGTATTTTTCTTATGGAATATGAATTTAACTTGAGCATTCTGCTATTTTATTTGTTGTATTATGTGCAATTTTTGAGTGTCTCCGTTAAAACCTGTCTCGGCACTAAATGATTTCACTGATTTTCGAATATCACGTTTAATTGACATTTCTCACCTACAGCTTTTATTCATCATTGATGTTAAAAATTAATGCATTCTGCACTATAAATGGTTTCTTTCTCCTGGTTTACAATTATAAATGGTATTAAGTTTAAAAGTTGTACTGACCGGTCATATTTTTGTAAAATTTAAGTTTAACTTATCGCAGCTTATGATTTAACCAAGATTCGTATTAATATCCTTTTTATTTTAATTTTAAGTTTCATGTGAACAGTTTTTTAATTCTCTCTTTAACAGTTTTTAAAAAGTTTAACAACAATGAACAAATATTATAATTTTATTTCTTTTAATCGTTAATGGATCTTCTCTGTAATATTGTTTGAACATAAAAATACATTTTAGTATTAACTCAAAATTTGTATTCAGAATCCCTAGATGAAATCTTCTAACTACGCTTATGCTTCTTTCCATATTTTCTCACATTAATTTGTTTTCTCTTGTTGCAGGTGAGTAACCTTGGAGTTTACAGAAATTTAAAGATAAAGTAATGGTTGATATCTCCAGGATTTCTGTAAGTATTGAAAAAGGAAAAAGTATATTGTTTGATTCGTATTTAACACAGTTAATGCTCTTCAGCGCGGAAACGTCTTTGATAATTTTTAAATCTGTTTTTTAAGAAGATTAGATTACATAAGAGGATTTTGACCCTATATTTTTTATTTCTGAATTCCATTCGGTGGAAAATCCATAAGATGTTACTTAATAACTTGCTTAGGGTTTGAGTAGCTGCCGAAAAGACAGCTTAAAAGAAATATTCTAGGAATGTTTATCCTCATGTACGTAAGGCGACATTTTGACTAGGTTTTCAACATAAAATTATAAATCATTCTATAAATATTTGTATGATTTATAAACGATACTTTAATCCTTTGTTATGGGTAAGTTACGTGTCTCTCTTTTTACATACATTTATCACTTTATTTTAATCAAAATAAAATACTAATTTTTTTCAATCTCTTATTGGAAAAGTTAACTTGAACGTAAGCCAAGAAAATTATTACAGTTGATGTAATGATGTTGCACTTGATCTTCCACAATACAATTTGCAATTATTGGTAGACATTTCTGTGGCAATAAAAAAAATGCATTATCCCGGATTTCTCACATCTACTGTAGTGGACGTATTAAGCAGTAAGAAATCAATCAGTGTATTTCACCAAAAGACTACATGGTCTTCATTGATTTAACCAAGGCGTTTGACTCGGTGGACAGGGAAGTGCTCTGGAAAATTATGTTCCGCTTAGGTATCCCTAGAAAATTTGTGGAAGTATGTCGTAGTCTACACACAAACAACAACGCCCAGGTTATGTATAATAATGAGGCAACCGAACCTTTCCAAACTCTCACTGGAGTTAGGCAGGGATGTGTCCTGGCACCCCTACTCTTTAATTTGTTTACTACTGCTCTAACAATTATTGTTGACAACAAACTGACAGTCAGAGGAATAGGTCTCAGATACCGTTTTGATGGCGGTCTCTTTAACATAGGGCGCTTTAGAGCTTTCACGAAGACACGCACACGATTCATTTGTGATCTCCAGTATGCGGATGACTGTGCACTTTTAGCCTCTACGCCGGAAGAGCTTCAAGAACTTTTAGATGTGTATGCCCAGAGCTATGATTCCTTGGGACTTAAAATCAATGTTGAAAAGACTAAGATTATGTCAACTCCTCATCAAGTGAACCAAATAGACATTACACTTAACGGAAATTCTCTTGAAGTGGTGGATCAGTTCAATTACTTAGGCAACGTTGTTAATGACAAAGCAAACATGGACAGCGAGATTCGCAATAGAATTAACGGTGCATCTAGAGCACTCTGGGGACTTAGAGAGAGAGTATTTGACACCCACGACCTTGCTTTGTCAACGAAAATGGCTGTCTACAGAGCAGTTGTCATTCCAACACTGCTATATGGATGTGAAAGCTGGGTCACTTACCGTCGTCATGTGAAAGAATTAGAACGTTTTCAGCAAAGAGACCTCAGAAGTATGATGAAAATCCGTTGGTTCCATCACATATCAAACGTGGAAGTACTCAGGAGAACAAACAGCCTTCCAATTGAGGTGCTTATTTCAAGAGCACGCCTAAGATGGGCAGGTCACGTTCATCGTATGCATGATAATCGTCTTCCTAAATGTACACTTTATGGTGAATTGCTAAGCGGTAGAAGAAGGCGTGGCGGTCAACGAAAGAGGTTCAAAGACGCTCTCCATGAAAATCTAAAATCCTGCGGTATTGCAGACGAGCAATGGGAACAACTTGCAGCGGACAGAACCGAATGGCGAGGGGTTGTGGCCAGCTATCAAGGAAATGTTGCTGCAAGAAGGCCGAATCCAAGACCTAACCAGGTCTATGTTTGTCCTGACTGCGGTCGACATGTGCTCTCCCGAATTGGCCTCTATAGCCATAGTCGTGTGCACCGTAGCTGAATGGGAATTACAATAGACTACACCTTTTACTTGTTTTTTTATTGTACACAATTTATCGACTGTAACATTTTTATACTCGGACTCGAGTAACGGCTAATAATAATAATAATAAATAACGACATATACATTCTTACACATATAAACTAGAATCAACTACAGAATTTTTAGTTCCTGAAATTTTTAATGACGTTGATACCAACATTTTGTAAATTGAGGCCGTTTAAAGAGTAATTTACATACTTCACTATTTGTGGTTATTTATAGATTCTGGTTCTTTCATATACATTTCTTCTTGTAACACACTATTTAAGAATGCAGTTTTTACATGCATCTGATAAACTAAAAAACTTTCGGACCTGGTAGCACTACTTTATATGTTTGTATTTAGTTTGTAAATAGAAAGTTGTACCAGTTAAATGGCTTATATCCGGCGTTACAATTATTATATTCGAATTTTAAAAAATTCGTATTATATTTTTCGTTCTAGCTGTTTATTTAATATCCGTAAATCAATAAATAACTATTTCCGGTTGTTTGCATTTCAAAATCAACCCACTACTCATAGTGTCTTTTGCATAATTTTTAAATAAACTTTCGCTTTGAACTGTGACTGTGTATGCGGATGAGCCAATTTTGAAACAAACAAAAAAGTTACAAATATTACATAAGCAGAAACCAAAACATCCTCTATAGCTTTTATCTTGAATAAATTTAAGATATTTGAACTTCCATTCAATGCGCAGCGGCTTGGTCTCGGAAAACGATTTATATTTAATATACACATCTCAAATATACACTATAAATTTATCTTCGCCTCAGATCTTTGTATAATTTACCAGTTACCTATAGGAAAAAAGAAATTAATATTCAAAGCGTGCTGTGTTGACTTTATTATCTCAAAATATACATTGTGTAGGTTATGTAAACAGTAGAAATTGAGAAGGTTGTTAACCTTCCTCTTATCTGTCTGAGATATATTGCAGAAGCAGAATCTGTCTACAACCATTCAATCATTAGGGGCTTTATGTTATCGTCTTTTTATGATTCTTCAACATTGGAAATCAAATCCACTTCTATGAAAGTGAATTGAATTTATCTCTAAAGTTCAATATTATAAGCTGTGAAGGAGAAGCTAAGAATATTTGAAAAAAAAATTGTTAAATAGTTTATTCGGCAATATAAATAGTAAGAAATAAAATACATGGATCTTAGTTTTTACCTCTAACATTATGTAGTACGTAGAAGTAGTTCAATATTTTGTGTAAAGTCCGATTTATAAACTTTTCCGCTGCAATTGCGGTTGCAGTTGTGGTTGCCGCAGCAGTATTAGTTGCAATTCACGAACATTTGTCGTAGAATGTTTCACGCATGCGCTTCACGCCTACATCTCGTGACGATTTGTTTAGGTTCTCGATGAGCAATTTGAAATAGTGAGGTTATGTAGGTTGCTTGTTCGCAACTGCTGATAAACAAATTAAAACAGATTCGAAACAAATTCTTTTGAGAACTTTTGGACTTCTGGTTATGCTCTTTTACAATCGCGAAAAGACGTAACCTGCGAAGGTATAAAAGAAGGCCGTTAAGTAAACGACGAAAGGAAGAAATATTACAAATATCTTTTAAAAATGAAAACTTGTGGTCCAGAGCTCATTTTTCTTGTTCAAATTTCTTTAGTTATATACAATTATATACAATTTAAATAATGAAAAAATTTCACAAAATCTCAAACGTCAAACACTAGTCACGTTGTTTGCTCAAAATAAGTACCTTCTTTTCACTTTTTTACATTATTCCCGTTACCGACACTTACAAGCGTAGCGAAGTTGAAAACTACAATTTCATTGGCTATCCGCTGGTAATTCCGCAGCGGTTGCCGGTAAAAGTTAGTTATCTACCTGCGGAATACGAACTGCAACCGCAGCGGCAGCGATAAACACTACAGGTGCGGCAACTGCTACTGTAACTGCTGCGGATAGTTTATAAATTGAGCTTAAGTTCGCATTTCAATAAAATGTAAAGCTATAATTTTGACATGCGTCATAACGGTCAATTTGTTTTTACTTTCCATCGCAGTATACATTCATGGCTCGCAGTAGTGTGTGATTGCATACATTCGGGCACTTTTAACTAGTCTTGACGTCACCACTGAATAGGTCCATTGTACTTAACATTTTTACGCTCTAACATCATTTCATATTGTTCTTTATATTTTCCTTTTAATACTACAACTTTTCTGTAACACTCGAGATGATATCCAGCATCACTTATCGTTGTAGGAAAATTAATATCGTGATATTTAAATTGTTTTTGCTCACGAAGCATTTTTATAAGTCTACATTTTTCGAAATTAGCTTCATTGAAGTCTATTAAATTGTCACTACCGCCACACAAAAAGCACACCTTCATATTTATAGTTTCATAGCACTTTTTAATAAAAAAATGATAGTAAATTTTTCAAAAATTGTAAGACGCTCTAACAGAATTAGTGCACTGCACCGGAATTGGTCTAAAAACTGAGACGTTGCGTGTTGCCATCAGGGCTAGACAGCGTTCTCCATGTATCTTTTTCTAATAATAATAATTCCTTTATTATCCATAATAGTACAAAATGGCATCGGATTCGTCATTACAAATACAGTAAACTAGTGGACATTGAAGAAGAAGAAAATAATAATATAAAAATTTAAATTATCATAATATTAACATTATAAATAACACAAATTCAATAACATATTTAAAACTACATCACATGTTTTATTAAAATTAGAAAAGTAAGTTCGATGAAATTATAAATTGATAAAACAGTTTGAGGTAAAAAGATAATAATAATATGTAAAAATGTGTGTATGTAATGATGTATACTTATTTAACAACAATATTAGAGCTCTCTCAGTAGCATAGTAACGTATAGGACAGTACTATTAACAATTACCTAAACGGCCATTTCCAAAACTTACCTACACGCAGCATACATGTGAAGAACAGCTTTACTGATAGTAATAGCATAAACCTTTGAGAAATAGAAAGTTTTGTGTCAGGTATTTCTAACAGGCATAAACGTGGTACACTTTTTTTTGTAGTAGAGAAATGTATAACTTTAATTTGGTTGTAGTTTGAAGCTGTTACTCGATAGGTACAGTAATGAACAAAAAAAAAATTAAAAAAGTTTTGTGCCAAGGCATTAGCACGATATTTAACGAGGCATAAAAACATATATTTTTTTAACATTGTAAGCGTAATTTTAAGCTGTTACTCCATTGGTATGGTTGCTGTACGAAAAATGTTCCGGAGACAGCACATAAAAACTTTTTTCTACTCCCTTATGTAAATTTGCTGTTTTCCGTACAATCAGTAGAATGGATAAGTGGGCCATTCCAGTTAACTGAACGGATATATTTCATATACGTTCTAGGATGGATATGAAATCGACCAATCACAGTTCGTGTATTAAGTACATAGGCAAGTATTCGTTTTAAAAAATTCAAGTTAGTGCGTAAGCTGTCAAAGTAATTGTCACTGTGTATTCGCGCAGTTTGAGCTAGAAAATAAATTAAAATGAGTGATTCCATTTTAAAAACATTTCATTCTGTTACTCGATCGGCCAGGTTTTTTGCAGGCAGCTGTCGCTCTATAGGGCCAATTAATAAAATCATCCACGCGTTAAATTTAAGATAATCGTAAAATATTTTAAATAAGAATGGACAATGAATATTTGAAAAATATATATTTTTTTCAATTTAAATTTATTTTCAGGTTTGCTTTTATTTCAGTTACGTGTGATGATTAATATATTAACATTTCAATAAACACAAAGCGCTTACCGTAAAGAAAATAAATTGCTGTTGATTACTACTCTAGAGATTAATTAAAATGTGTAGTAGCGAGACCGTCTTAAATAATTACGTCAAAGTCTCACAAAGCGCCTGTTATAGTGGAGACAAAATTTCAGGCATAAATTGCACAGCAGAATTAATTTTAATCAAAGGAGACATCTCTGCCTTACAGAACAAAAATAATAAATAGAATAAATGTCTGCCTGGAATGGGCTTGAGTGCAGTCGACGTAAAATATGCAACATTTATTAAGTGCTAATAATTGAGGATCTTGAACAAAGTAATTAAGAAAATCTACGCTTTTTAATGTCAGGGAAACGCTGTGACGAAAGAGAGACTGTTTAATTAAAGAGGGTGGTGGATATTATTATTTCGTCGTGGGATTCTACGTTTAAGAGCAGATAAAACCGAGTCGATATTTTTATAAGCATATTAAAGTTGATCCATGTTTCAGTAATGGATATTTACGGAGTATCTAATTTACCTTTTTTTCATATTAAAACCGAAATGGATAAAAGTTGGGCAACGCTACATTAACTCTTTAGGTAAATTTTTAGGTATTAAAACACCTCATAGTTCATAAAGACCCTCTGTAATTCCATAGTTCTGCCCCACGCTGTAGTATTAAACGATATGTGACTGTATGCCATAGAATAATATATATTAACTAAACCATCTTTATCAATGATTTCAACTGTAACATTGATTGCAAAGTACGTTTTATTTAATTTGTTGCATACATGGTCAACATGGTGAGTCCAGGATAACTTGTGATCAAGTAATGTGCCAAGTAATTTTACTGATTCAGATCTAGTAATATTTTCATAAAGAGTAATATCATTTGGTAATTGTTGTGTCGTCAGCAAACATTGTCACATGACAATTTTTCATGTGACAGGGTAAATCATTTACGTATAACATGAACAGTAAAGAACCTAATACGGAACCCTGAGGAACACCAAGCTCAACATCATGTACGTCAGATTTTTCCATATATGACATTAACCATGAAAGAATGTTTCCTCTAATACCAATGCTCTGTAGTTTAAGGCTCAATATTTCTTTGTTGACGGTATCAAAGGCTTTGGAAAGATCAAACATCATTGAGACCACATACCTGCCTTCGTCCAAGCAGTAATATAGATGCTCCAGCAGATGACACGATGCCGTCTCAACCGATTTTCCGGATCTAAAACCATGCTGAGATAACGTCAATATATGGTCTTTCTCAACAAAGTTTGAAATCCTGTTATACCCACTCTTTCTGGTATTTTAGATAAGATGCTTAAAATAGATATTTGGCGATGATTTTCGAGATCAGTGGGGTCGCCTTTTGTTAACAAAGGAATAACAGTGGCAAATTTTAAGCATGTTGGAAAAATTCCATTCTCAACTGATTTATTCATCAAATGGGCAAAAGGCTCCAAAATATAATTTTCAACGCTTTTGATCATTTTAGCTGTTAGACCATCATAGCCACTTGAATTTTTGTTTTTAAGTTGCAACATAATATTATGAACCTTTTCTACAGTGTCAAAGTGTATTGAATTTACAACGAACTTACTTAGAATGCATGGTAAAGAGAGGTTAAAACCAAAATGTTCATTAATAGATTTAGGTGCAACTAATATTGCACCTAAATCTATTAATGAACGTGAATTTTCTAATGAAAAATTACATCCAAATGTCCTGGCTCTCTTTTGTCACATATGACGGTATCATTAACCTTAGAACAATTTGGTATGTGGTACTCTTACTTTTCCTATCTAATATTTTGTTAACAATATTCCGTGTCTCTTTATTCTTATTTGTAGAACTATTTATTTTGTTGTAGGTTTGTTTTGCTGCATTTATAACCTTTCTGTATTTGTTTTTTTCTTCGTCATGTTTTGTTTCATATTCAATGGAGTTTAAATTTGCCATAAGCCAGAACAATTTTTTTAAATACAAACTTTGTTGTTTTATTTCGCAAGTCACCCACTATTTGTTATCTTTCAGGTTAGTATTTTTTAATTGAATTTTTTGAGGACAGCTGACCTCGTAACACCATGTAATACTGCCAATAAAATATTGAAATGCTTTAGCAAATTCTAAATAATATATACATGTCCAATCAATGTGACTTAAGTGATTATTAAAGGTATTTATCGTATTTTCATTTATAATAGGCAGTGTATAACAGGTGGGGTTTTTGATCTCAGATTGTTGCTGTTTAAAGATATTTACAGTAAGAATATGAGCTAAGTGATCTACTATGTGTGGTTGAATAATATTGCAAGTATATGTATTAGGATACAAGCTTGTAATGATGTAATCAATGCAACCACTACTAGTAATGAATTTATTGTACAATACGAGACGATTACAATATGAATATCGTAAGGCTTGGTAAATGGGAAAACCAAATATGTGAAACATTCTTTATCACCAATATTGATAAATTAAATTGTGCTAGGGAGTTGAAAATGTCGAACCCAGATGAAAATTGAAAATCTATTGCAAAATTCGATATTTTTTTTCTTGGCGAATATATGCGTTAGATTGAACACGAACGTACTTCGTAGATTGAGAATAAATTTTTTTGATCGATCCTTAGAGCATAATTTAGACTCTGGAGGCCTTCGTGCACTATTTTTTTATTTGAAGAGGTTCGGGAGGGTTGCGCCTAAAATGTCGGACAGGGTCGCATGCTACACCCTGTGTAAGTTCCTCTGGATCTTGGTTTACAGTTTGGGTTGTCTGCGTCGCGAAGCACTGGTTTTGATTTTTTTAAATAATTATGGCAGGGTCAATTGCTACACCCAGTATATGAAGCTTTTTGAGCTTTAAGTATACCTAATTTTAAATTTTTAGTTTAAAGACACTTTGATTTAATTAATGTCTATAACAGGATTCTTTGAACGCGCTATATATATGAGTCTCTTGAATTAAAACACTTTTGTTTTAAACGAAATTAAGAATATTTAGAGAAATTAACGAAGTACGAAATTATTTTTTTAAAACTTAAATATTTAATTTTTTTGTGAAAATGGTAACGTTGCGATACGGAAATTCCGGTTTGGGAAACATTGTATTTTATTTAGTTTTGGTTCAAGAGTCCGAAAAAATTCACTTTTTATTTAATGCGTGAGGGCAAATTGATTTGTTAGCTTTTTTACTTGGGTCGCCAAGGAAACAGCTCGGCCACTCGATTTTGTTAATTTAAGCGCCGGGGAAGCTTTATTAAACACTTGAAGTTTTTTGAGACTTTGCTAGCGAAAGCACAGAAACTAGCTTGAGGTGCACCGGAAACTGACTTAGCCAGAGCGTACTAAGCTCGTCCTTTTATGCGGTCCGTCGGGGACGGTGCGTGCGGAGATCTGGAAATATCCACTGCCATTCCGTGCGCAATATTGCATCAATTGTAAAAATATGAAAATTATGTGATCGTCTCGGCATTGAAATGGGAAACTTTTTAATATGTGAAGTTCGAATAGACTTTAGTTTGGAAGTTATTAACGAAAATAAGTTGAAGAAATTGAGTAACAGAGTAACCCGAAAAGTTGTCTCGACGGTCCTGCATTTAAAGTTGAATATGATATGAAATTGTGTCGACACGTCTACGGTGAATGAAAGGAAGTAAGTTTTGATGATGAAAGGGGACCGGTTGAAAATAAGTATTGATATTAATGGAGACGGTAGTACCGGTACTTTATTGAAGGATATGAATGAAGATTGATTGAATTTGGATATAAAGATGCGAAATGAATTGAGAATCGAATTTGAAGAGAAGTTTGTTTAATAGAAAATTAACGGGAGTGAATTGAAATATCTCGATTGAGGCACGGAAAGCAGTTTTGATGTTAATGAAGTTCATTTGGGTCCGATATTTTTAGAGCGATATTTTCTAAGGTTGGGACCGTAATATTAGTAATTTCAATTTGTGATATTTCCTGGTGGAGTGAGGTTAGTTATGAATTATCGATGAATCGTGAATTTTTTGTTTGTGAAAATTGTAGTTTTTTGACTAAATAAAGTTTCTGAAGGACTTTTTTTATTATGGTTTAACTTTCTGAAGTGAAAAATTTAGTTATTTTGTGATTTTTGAGGCTTTTGAAATTTTTCCTTTCGCCTATTTATGAAAAGTACTATAACAAGATCAGAGGATATCTGATTTTAAAACCTACAAAGCAAAATACATATAATGGAAAGAAACTATTCATATATTTATTTTGTTAAGAAAGCGTTTGTACAAAATTTACCAAAATAAATGTTTGCACGCAAACAGATGTAAGCTGGATAGTAAGACTATTCGCCCGTGCGTGAGTTAGTTATTTTTGAAAAATTCCGTATTTTTGTCATCAAAATTTAATTAGTTTTTCTTATATTAATTAATTATCAATAGTCAACAGTAATTACGACAATAATAAACGATAAATTTCAATACAATTTTTGATTTTACAGTCAACCTTTACATAATATTTCATTTCCACAATTAGTGAATCTGACAACGCTCACAAGAGTTTTGAGGTTATATTTGTTATTTTGATTTATCTTAAGATTTATCATACGGTGCAAAATATACACAAAGCAGTTTCGGATTCATAAATGAAGTTGGAGATTTCCCACCTGAAATGCTCTTAAATCAAATTTACCGGAATTCCGCATGAAACAATCGCATTTCGCATCTGGCTGAAAGAGGTCTTAGTCGACGCGTGTGTGCCGCTGTGTTCCTTGGGTCGTTCTTCGTTTTGCGGTTTATTTAATTTTAAATAAGGGAATATACTTTTGAAATAGAAGGTTTGACAAAGACGGACTTATATAAACTGCCAACTTTACTGAGGACATAATTTTTGGCCACCACGTACAAAACTTGAATCAGCCTCTATCCAAAGGGGTAAAAACGAAACAGCAGTTCTGAAAATTTGTAGTTATAGTTTATAACAGTAGAAAGTGTGAAAAAAATTGCCAGAAGTGTAAGTGGAGGATTATGTACCGACAGAAGCAGGGTTAGTGAAAAAAAAATCGAAATTTAAATTATAAGGTTATACTTCAAATGGGCTCTATATGAAATGGCAGAAGGTAAAATGAAAGATAAGTAGTAAAAAACCGATAAGCAGTATAACGCGTGTAAATTGTGCGTTCGCTGCCGCGACTATCTCGTGCTTGTTTAATATTACATATAGTCGAGTGCAGTTGTGCCATTATATGCAACTATTTTATATTTATAATAACCCATAGAAAATATTGCAGAAATATTACGAGGATTAAACACTGTCAGTGATTGATGAATTTCAGCGCAACAAGGTGTATAGTAAGTAGCGTATACCCATTTTTTATCTACGACACTATGTGAAATTCAAATTATAAGGTGCCTATCAGCAAAAACCAAACCAAACTGTTTCTATTTTCAAAGTTATGAAGACAGTAAATTCGTATATGTTGTGTATGTTTAATACACGTCTTTAAGACTGATCCTTTGGCGTAGAGATTATTTTTTAAATATACAAATAATATACTGATTTTGTTATTTTTGTAGAATTTGTGATCAATAGACATATGTGGTAGAAAAAAATCATAAAAAGAAGAAGTGACTATGAACACCACAATTAATGCTTAGACAATATATAAATACTATACTTTCTGGTATGTATCAATAAGAAAGTTAAACATATCAATTTGTCTAGAATATTATATATGCCCTGAAAGGATATTTATCAGGTTATAAAATTGTCGAGAATCAGGAACAAAATTTATGTTTCTGCGAAATTCTGCTTGTTAAAATTAGTTTATATTGGTATTTATGTAAATTAGTTAATCAACATTAAGTGTTACTATGTATTAACGCTCTGCGTAAGAAAGTTTCAAGGAAAGTTATGTACTCGCAGCGTAATATATTTTCTATAAAAATTCACCTGTCAACTGGTTTTCTGATAGATTAATTAATTATTAACATTAACATAATCACTCAATTACTTTAAGTTATGCATTAAATGGTGAAATGTAAATCAAATTGTTAAACTAGTGATTAGCTGCGATTATCGATGGTCAACGGAGATAATCTGAAAATGCAAAGGTGTAGTTCTGTTATTTGAATGTCCTGAATAATTATGAAACGCCGTGTTGTAGCTTACGAAAGAAAAACTTGAAAACATGAAGGAATAACTGGAAGTGTATTTCTTTGGTGAATTTAATATCAGTTTCATATCACTTACGTGTCACGGAGATAAGATCCTAAGCATCTGTTAAAGAAACATCATTCCTGCCTTACATGCAAATAATAACTTTGGTTTGTGTGCAACTTTTAATAGTGATGTTTCCACCACGGTTAGTAACAAAATCAGTACAGATACTATAAATATTTCAAGTAAAGTGAAAAAATTAATATTCAAAATCAAAAATCAAAATTAAAAAGATATATTTCAGAAACTATTACAGTCATAATATTGAATGACATGTCACAAGAAAGGGAAAATGTCCAAGTTTAAAACGCGCGCTTGAGAATTTCGCTTTACACGTCCAGGTGGCACCACGGTATGCAATATGCAAAATGGTGACTATGCAGCAGAAAGCGTTTTGTTTGTTAGAGTATGCGCGATGTTTATCAGTTGTTATGGTGCAACGTGCATACCGAAAGCAATACCAAACAGAATGTCCAGGTGATCAAAGCATTCTGCTATCATGTCGGCAGTTCAAGAACACAAGCTCCATTATCAAACGTAAAAGTACTGGAAGACCCAGCGTTCCTAATGAAACGGTCGAGGCAGTTAGACAAAGTTTCGTGCGTTCCCCACAAAAGTCCACTAGTAGAGCAGGCCGTGAGCTTGCTATTCTGCAGCAAACTGTATGGAAAATTTTGCGACGGCCATTGTGATTCAAACCGTACCGTGTACAGCTAGTGCAAAGTTTACAATCCGACGACCACGTGAAACAAATCGATTTTTGTAATACTGTGCAGGAAGAAATGTGGGGTGACGAATTTGCTAACCGTCTGGTATTCAGCGACGAAGCGACATTTCATTTAAGTGGAAAGCTGAACCGTCACAACATTCGGATATGGGACACGGAAAATCCTCATATCACTTTGCACCATGAGATGGATTCTCCAAAATTAAATGTCTTCTGTGCAATATCCAAAACAAAAGTATATGGGCTTTTTCTTTTCTGAAAACATTGTGACTGGTATACCTTACCTAGATATGATGAAGTTGTGGTTATTTCCTCAACTGACAGAAGATTCTGACAACTTCATATTCCAGCAAGATGGAACTCCGCCTCATTGGCATAATGAGGTGCGTCGCTATCTAAACGAGGAACTCCCTCACCGTTGGATTGGGCGATGTACTGAACAAGATTTGGCATTACTCGTCTGGCCTCCCAGTCTCCCAATCTTATTGTATGAATTCCTTTTTTTGGGGGGGGGGGGGGGTGTGCATCAAAGATATGGTTTACGTACCAACAATGCCAGCAACACTGGATGAACTCTGACAACGCATTACCATTATTGCTGTGAACAGCATCGGTCGGGACACACTGCAACGTGTATGGGCAGAACTATACTATCGTTTGGACATGTGTCGTGTGACACAAGGAGGACACATTGAACATTTGTAGTGATTTGCTCAAAAACTTGGACATTTTCCCTTTCTTGTGACCTGTAATTCAATGTTATCAAAGATCTATACACTATCAGATAGTCAGGCAGCATTAAAAGCTCTAAGGTCCTATACCTTTGAGTCTAAAATTGCCTGGGAATGTAAACAATCCCTGAAGCAACTGGCCAACAACAACAAAGTTACTTTGATATGGGTACCAGGGCATGAGGGAGTACAAGGTAATGAACTTGCTGACAGCCTTGCAAAAAAAGGAGGTAAAGCACAATTCATTGAACCTGAACCGTTTTGTGGCCTGGCCAAGGGACACATAATGGAGATCCAAAAATGGTAAAAGGAACAAAAATAGTTCTTCTGGAGGAATACTCCAGGCCAAAGGCAAACGAAAAAGTTTATAACTTATTCGACAAAGAATGCCACAAGGCATCTCGAACTTGAAAAGTCCGAATTAAGGCTGATAACAGGCCTTCTAACTGGCCACTGCCCCTTGAGATATCATCTCAAGAACATGGGCAAGGCCGTAGACGACAAATGCAGATACTGTGATAATGCAACTGAAACTGCGGAACATATACTTTGTGAATGCAAGGTATATACCATAATTTCAAATTATTTTCTTAAAAAATAAAAATAATGGGAGTATATAGTATCGTTCAAAGATTCCCTGCAATTAAAAAAATGCAATAAAATCTTTACGAGCTCATTATTAACGCCAGTGAACTAGTCGGTATGGTACCATCAAACAAGCCGACGTAAAAACCTATAAAGGTGAAGTGACTCAATTTGCCGGCAGTATAGTATAGAAAGTAACGGTATTTTAATGAGGTCGTAAAGCTTTTATTGCATTTCTTACTTGCAGGGAATCTTTGAAAGATTCCTAGGCTATCGGCACCCGGTACCCGGTATAACAAACGGTTCGACCCACCACATAACATTTTGATTTCATTGGTTAACGGTTCGGTGTGCATGTTGAAGTTCATAATTAGAATTTGCATTGTCCTTTGTGGTCCTCATGCTTGTGCATAGTGCGGGTGTATTTAAATGTAAATTGACCATTTCTCATGGCTTATATTATTTGCCGTTAAACTATCGAATAACATAACCCATTATTTAATCAAAGTTTAATTAACAACTTCACGAACAAGGCTGATAATTAAACGATTTACACATTAATCTGAAATCTACGAATTTATTATTTACACGCGATTGTACGCTTAAAATTGTTATTGATCTTGACGCGGGCGTTTATTTACGCGAAATACTATCTGACAGATCACTCTACCCTATAATAACGATAAATAAATGCACAATAACTTACGAGTATTGTTTATTGGGCTACGCCTTTAACAAAGCGTATTTTTGTGCACACTTGTTGAAAAATTAAAATTCCAGAATGCGGTTTATTAATTTCTTTACCAAACCTATTTGAAAGTGAAGCAAGTGTAGCAATGAGTCAATAGCACTATATTTCCGCCCTCATTGCTATCGACTGCTACAATAGATCAAGTAGTATTATTGATATTACTCACAAAGTAGTTAGGATAAATGAGAATGCCGTATTTCTTAGCAGTAAAAATTTCAAAGTTGTCGCGTGATTAAAAAAACATTTTACATCACCGAAATATCTTTTCGTCATAGGTGATATTTTGTAATTTGCTGTGTAAAATTATAAAATTTAAGATCTGATTCCTTCTACTACATTGCTTGAATAAAAAAAAAATCGACGAATAAAAAAAAACAACGTATTTGAAAATAATTCTTTCGGACTCCTATAGCCGAAATATTGTAGTTTAAATATTGCTTTTTTAAAAAATCCATTGATATATTTTTTTGAGAAATTTTATAAATTCGCTTATATTCAAATGGCTAATTTTTTTTTTATATATTTATTTAACGTCGGCCTATTTCCGCTACTGAGGCCTATCACCGACGCCTGTAGACGAACTACCCCCAACCAGGAATTTTGCCGAACCTCTTCCCGTAAGAAGAGTAGGGATCTTTTACTTGCCTAACATTTAATAGACAAGGGACCGACGGCTTTACATCCCCTCCGAAGGATGGTATATCTCCTATACAACCCTCGCCTAAGGTTGTATAGCTTCCGCGCATACACTGATATACAAGCCGCTGGAAGATGTGTGAGGCGAGAACGCGGTTTCCGTTGGAATGGTCACCCATCCAAGTACTAACTGCGCCTGTCGTTGCTTTACATCGCATACCGAAGTATGTACATAGTAAAGACGCACCTACGCTCGCCCCAAATGGCTAATTCTAAAGCTGTAATTGAGATAAGCAGATGCCATGACGACATTTGAAAGATGATTTATTAAACTTTCGTGTCCAGTGATGTGCTTTGAACATTCCATTTGCTTATACGTAGTTGTTTATGACAATTGTTTATTATTACGACTCTTAATGCTATTTTTTTGTTTCAATATACTTAATTGACTATACAGAGTGTCTCACCGGGAACTGAATCGATCGATATAGAGAAAAGTACGCATCAGAAAATTTTTAAGATTTAGATAATTACTAATGTCGGTGTGGCCAATCCAACTAAAATAATTACAAGTAGCTGGCACTTCCGCTTATATCGGAAGTCGATACCAACTTGCTTATTTCAAATGGAACACCCTATATAATTTAGGGTTTTCGAAAAGAACATAAAATTCTGAGTCCAAAATATGTAGCATATCCTATACCTAAACCTAACCGTTTCAGAGATATTTGACATTTTATAGAAAATTTGACAGGTGCAACGGTTTGCAAGAACCGTTATAACTTTCTTCGTGGAAAAGATCCTCATTTGCTTCTTGTCAAGTAAAAATAAAACAAGGAGAACTACGTTCTACAACTGAAATAAATTCAATAATATTATATCAAGTGTTCCGTTTTTCGTGTTACATTTTGTCAACTTTTTGAAATATTTGCGATTTTATTAGAAATTCATGAATTGTTGTAATCATTTCATCAAAATAGCCATGATTAGAAACAATCAGTCATTATCTTATGTCAAAAAATGCCAGCACGTTTAAATTACACCCACGAAGACTTTTTAATTTTTTTTATTATTTATGGAGAATGTAGTATCAAGAACTTGCAGCACATTTGCTACTCGATATCCAGAAAAACGGAAACCGTCACCAAACTGTAAAACGCATACTGGAAAATTTTAAAAATTATGGCTCTGTCAAGGCAAAAATGCAAAGAAGAAAGCCTATTGTTGATGACGAGAGCATTGAAATAGTCATTCTGGGATATTTTCATGCATTTCCAAGAATGTCATTGTCAATCGAGATATGCAAGGATTCAATTCACAGAATCTTATTAAAACATAAGTTTCATCCGTTTTCATTCCATATGGTTCAAGGATTAAAAGAAACAGATTTCCTAAGAAGATAGAATTTTTGTGAGTTTATTCTAATAAGGGTCTTATTTGGGAAATATTATATGGACAGATCAAGCAAAATTTACTAAAAATGGACTTTTTAATAGACACAATTTGCATTATTGGAGTGACTCAAATCCTCATATGCTCAGAGAGCGAAACTTTCAGGAAAGTTGGCAGTTCAATGTTTACTGTGCCATAAGAAACGATAGAGTGGTGGCATTACAATTTTATCAGGAAAATTTAAACGGTAAATTAAATTTTCTCTTCTGCTAATATGTATAGGTAATTTTTTGTTTTTTTTTTTTAGGTGAAAGATATCTGAATATCTTACAAAATTTGAATAATAACTATTTAGAAAATTTACCTCTCGTCGAACATAGAAACATTTTTTATCAGCACGACGGTGCTCCCCCACATAACGCATATTTAATTAATAATTATTTACAAGAAACTTTTTATGATCAATGGATTGCCAATAATGGACCTTTCTTATGGCCTCCTCGCTCGCCCGATTTATCGGTTCTGGATTATTTCATTTGGGGAACTATTAAAAATAAAGCTTATGAGAGCCCATTAACAACCATTGAAGATTGTATACAAAGAGTAAGAAATGCATTTCGTAATGGCTGATGGGTCATCCAAAGCCAACAAGCGAGGAAAAAAAAATGCATTTCAAAACATATCACAGGATTCAATTAGAAGAGCTACCCATGAGGAACTAATCCGAAGGTGCGAAAAATGTGTCGAGGTTCGAGGGCGGAATTTTGAGCAATTATTAAATTAAAATGAAGTCATATTTTAAATTGATCTTATCTCTGCTATTTTAGTTCATGCCATATCTTCAATTCGATTAATACGCATGTTACAGTGTTAGTGTTATTTTGCGTTTTTGTGGATATCGAGTAGCAAATGTGCTGCAAGTTCTTTATATTACTTTATCACATTCTCCATAAATACTAAACAAATTTAAAAAGTTTTCGTTGGTATAATTTAAACGTGCTGGCATTTTTTGACATGACTGATTGTTTCTAATCATGGCTATTTTGATGAAATGATTACAGCAATTCATGAATTTCTAATAAAATATGTCAAAAAGTTGTAACTTTAACCCCCACAATGTTAATATCAGAAAAAAGGGAATTCAATTTTACACAACTTGACGTAAAAAAATACATGGTGTTCCATTTGATCTAAACAAGTTTTCGCGGTTTGAAGTTGACAAAATATAACGCGAAAAACGGAACACTTGTTATGATATTATTGAATTTATTTCAGTTGTAGAACGTAGTTCTCCTTATTGTATTCTTTTTACGTGACAAGAAGCAAATGAGGATCTTTTACACGAAAAAAATTATAACGGTTCTTGCAAAGCGTTGCACCTGTCAAATTTTCTATAAAATGTCAAATATCTCTGAAACGGCTAGGTTTAGGTATAGGATATGCTACATATTTTCGACTCAGAATTTTATGTTCTTTTCAAAAACCCTAAAATATATAGGGTGTTCCACTTGAAATAAGCAAGTTGTTATCGACTTCCGGTATAAGCGGAAGTGTCAGCTGCTTGTAATTATTTTAGTTGGATTGGCCACACCGACATTAGTAATTATGTAAATTTTAAAAAGATTCTGATGCGTACTTTTCTCTATATCGATCGATTCAGTTCCCGGTGAGGCACCCTGTATAGTATATAAATTAGGTTAATTTGACAAAAATTGAATATATGCTATTGTTGTAGTTGCTCACGTTTAATAACCCGAAGTTTATATTCACTGTCTCCATATAATTTCCCAACAATGCTTAAACCTTTTTCCATATTATTTCGAACTAATTTATTTCCTTTTGTTGCAGGTGAGTAACCTTGGAGTTTACAAAAATTGATGTCTGCTGTATTTGTGTAAGTATGCAACAAGGAAAAAGTATGATTTGAAAAAAGCCAAAGGCGGTCAGAGCGCGCAATTTGCCGAAATTACATATCCAATTTTTATGAAACAAGTGTCAAATAATTCCTCTAATTCTGGTAATATCACTGGAAGTATGAAAACCGGGGAAAGTTAAATGACAAACAGAGGACGCCATTTTGTCAAAATTAAACGTTGAAATCAATCAAGTGAAATATCAACTAAATGGATTTGACACGGGGAATGCAAATATTTTCATGTATTAATAGGTGAAATTAGTATTGTTCGACCGCGATAATATACTAAATTTTTATTAGACGTTAGTCAGGTCACCAGTCGCTGAAATGGCAGTCAACCAATTAACTGTCCTAGCCGATCTCCAATTCTCCAAACACTTACCTTAGCAGATCCAGACTTTGCCCCTATTTTACAATGAAATTTTAGTTTTAAAATAAGATTTAGAGACACTTTATGTTTTAGATTCTATTAGAAAATGAATCACTAGAAAAGTATCTGAATCAAAACTTTTAATGATATATCATGTTTATTTGAAGATAAAGCTGTATGGTTTAGACCTATCGAACATGAAATTGAGTCATAGACATTGGACAGACCTCCGTGTACATCTCAAGGCAGGATTTTTGCCTCATAATCTTGAGAAATGTGCATAAGCTTTAATCAAAACTAGATATCAGCAAGATAGTATATATTATAGAGATTTTCACCACTCACATTTCTGATAATTTAGATGTTTTAGATTTTATTAAAATAATCAGTTTTGTAAAATTAGAAAAGCATCTGTATCAAAACTTCTTAATGTGTATGCTGTGTATTTGAAGGTATATGATGTATCGTTTAGATGTATCGAACACGAAATTGATGATTCAATTTGACCTGTTGTTGAGTTTTTACTTCACAATTTTGAGAAGCATGTCAAAGACCTAATCAAAAACCGATGTCAGCAGGACGGTGAAAGTATAGAAATTTTCATCACTTTCTAAATTGCAGTTCCACTCTCAAAGGGGGATATAATAAAGAAGTAAAAAAGCTGCTGTTGAAACAAAACGGTTGAGAATAATACCTTACATTTAGACGAGGTCTTATATATGAATTAAATATTTTTGGGTGTAGGACTAACGTTTCGTAATAAGACATAAGATTTAGATCAGAATTTAACAGCTCTTTTAAGACAAGAACCTCTGGTAGAATGTGTTGCGTTTATAAATTTAGACCAGAATTACAAAACTGAGCAACTATTTTGATTACAGTAACGAGAACTGCTGAAAGTTTTCTAACTGAAACATTGATAAAACTGTTAGATGTTTATGTTGGCCGAGTTTATGTCCAATATAATAAATAATACACCACAGGTAATGACGACCCCGTTTATCCCTGAAGGCTCTAGAGGAGCCTTGTGTGTGAGGGGGCTACACATTTAGTGACAAGGGATACACACCCAATATCCGTGTATAGTGGAAAAATCCCTCTTACTGTATTTTCCACTGCCACGGCCGGGGATCGAACCCGGAACTTCTGGGTGAGGGGCAAGTGCATTCACCTTTCGACCATCAGTCATACTAATAAATCTTCCGAAAATGAAGACCATATTTTGTATTAGCCATAATTTTGTTTAGTACTTATTACTTTGATATCCTCTTTTTAGTCGGGCTTTTATAGTTTTTTAAATTACTTATTCCTATCAAACTACATGGTTTCTGTTCTCTTTCATTGCATATCTCTTGGTCCCAATTGCTATGGAAAATCTTTTACTACCGTGACAAAGAAATCACTATTTTTTTACATCAAAGTGATTTTTGAAGATTTTATTTCTAGTGTAAATTCAAAAGCTATTTTGTGAGTAAAATCATACTAATATATTATGATATCAAAATGCAACATAAATATTTTTAGTTTATCTTCGTTCACATAATTAATATCTTTGTTTATCGTTTCTCTTTTATACTTTATAATATTATAACTTACTGCATTATAAAATTTAGTAAGTTCTCCCTGTAAACTGGGGTTACGGCAGATACCAGGAGTATATCTACATGGGTAATTTTACCCGCAGTAGTCGTTGAAATCGTGAAAACAGCAGCACTGGTGGCACGTGACCCTAAAAAGGGGATTGAAGTCAATTGCTAATTCGGTTTGGGTATAATTAAACGACTATTTCGGCAAACTCGACGCGCATTTTCGCATTCAAAAGGGTTGGTTAAAGGCTTTGGAGTGGATTGTTTTTCGACACATGTGGTCTTATTTAAAATTCAATTACATTTCAACCCCTTGCTAATTTACTGGTACGTTTTTATTTATGACGAATTAAGCATAAGCTGGCAGAGGGCTTTATTTATTAACCATTAAAAGTATAATTTGGGTTTTTAAATATCTTGCTATATTATTGAAATTTTCTTTGCACTTTTCTGCTTTTCGCCATATTTAAAAAATAATGACATATATAACAGTACTATGTTGTAGTAAAAGGTTATTTTCTATATGGTCTCGTCAGGGGCTGAAAACTACTCCCAAATCGAAAAATTTAATATTTCAAATATCATTGAGCATGTAGGTAATCATTTTCTATATTAACGAAGAACAGTATTCGACATATTTCCATCATATTTCCTTTATGTTTAAGCTGAAGATACAAATAAGAAATCGTTTGAAAACTTAATCAGTTGTTGATTAATTAATTTTGATTTCTAGTGTTTGACGGAAATGCCACAGTTTCTGGGGTATTTAAACTAAATGTTTTGTCTTACTGAACACCTGAACAGTAAATAAAAGAGAGAACATGCTACACGTGAATATCAGCAGTTGAGAGAATCAAGAGCGAACTAAGAAAAGACCATCTATACTTACTTAATCTATACTTACTCTTTAGTTTTACTTAAGTGCTGAAACTAAATGGTATTGATTAACATTGATAACACTTTCTTAGTTAATCTGAAAGGGAAATCTAATTAATTTGGCTCAGTACAACACAATGATAAGAGAGGATATTTGGGTAAAGGTATATATTGGGTCTTTTCAGATAATTTTGTACAGCTACAAATTCCAAATATATAAAAAATAGGCATAAAGTTAACAAGTGTATAAGTTCAACAAGAGTGTCGGTCCATACCACACATGGTGAGGATTAGGATGACTCGTCTCTACCATCTAATGTTAAATTTTTAGCAAAGCGATTGACACAAAAAGATCTAATGGAAAAGTTCAATATTTACGACTATGTGGGTTTAGCTTGCCTGTCTTTATATGTATTTAGAAATATCACAAATAATTTTGGGCGCTCGCACTAGAGCTTGATAATGCTTGAATCGTAACACTTCAGAATACTAAAAATTATTTTATAATGATACGTTAAGGCAAAGCGGTCCCATGCACTATGTACAATGTACATGGTAAGGATACTTTTTGTGCCACCGAATCACTGAGGAACCGCCTAACAGCAAACACGACGGAAAACGTATAAATTTACCGCCAAAATCGACTGCAAAAAGTGAAAATTTACCTCAACAATTTTATCGTTCGTGCCAAATCTCCCCTCGGAAACTTTAAAACGTAACTTTTTACTCGTCCTCAAATTCAATATTATGCCTAAGATGCAGTGCTACACAACGCCGGTTCGTAATAAAGACTTTTATTCGGAAATAAAAGTCGGTTTTCAAGGTAGTTGCTAAATTTTGGCAGTCGGAGCGACATCCATTACGTAAATTTACGCCCCGTGCAGCGACATTCATTGCAGTTACGTAAATAACGCTGCGTGCGACATTTACGATAGTTCTCAAAAATGAAATTTTTGTTGCAGTTGCCAAAAAAAATTGAAATTTTGTTATAAATTCGACAAACGTATTTCCTCGAGACGGCATTTGTTGCACTTACGATAATTACGTACGAATTGATTTTTATGATAATTTGCAAAATATTGGGTTTCGTATTCGTATTTTGTACTTATAATTTCTCATGATCTAGATGCTCAAAGAACCGAAGTATACGGATGTATACTTGGGTACAGCTTTGCTGGGCAGTCGAAAAACGCAACAAAAACTTTACTTCAATAAAATACCATTACTCTCTGTACTATACCGCCGTCAAATTGAATCACTTACCTTTATAGGTTTTTAATATACGTCGGCTTGTTTGAAGACACCGTACAGACTGGTTCGCTGGCGTTAACAATTAGTTCGTAAGGTTTTTGTTGTGTTTTTTTGACTATCCAGCCAAGCTATACCCGACTATACACAACTGTACAGTTCAACTAATACCGGTATCATCCAGTTCAAGATATATAGACATACGATTTGATGGCAAAGGGCCGTGGCCGATAAGAATATTGTTAGTTGTTGGTTTTTGTGTATATTTTTTCGGAGTTTTGTTTGCTCTATACACTTTAACACATTTTATGCCACATATAATATAAATAATTTATTTTGTATACTTTACAAAAGAAAAGACATTTTTTATCAACGGCTATCCGTCTTCCTTTATACCAATTCGTAATTCGGTTCTTCTTTCATTTTACACATACTAATCATATAAATTCCAATATGACAAGTATCAAAAATATCTCAAAGCATAAAGAATTGATTTTACATTAATTCACTAGGCCGACAAAAAAATGTTATGAAAACTTTTTAAACAAATGCAGCTGAAACTTATGTATTTTTGGGTGCTGAAACCGTATCTGGCATCAGTTTTGTATCACCTACAGTTTCTCTCACAATATTGCCTCGATTGTATTTAAAAATGGAGTAAATATGCTATGTAAAAAAATAAAATTTTTATTAACTTAACATACCATATACCGAACGATAAGCACTACAATACAATTTTAAGTGTTTATTTTTTGTATTTACTTTCTCTTTTCTCTTTGAAGCTTCTTATGTAGCTTTTTCTCCAATGTGATGCATTTTGTTGTCAATGAAGTGACCAGCAGCAATCATCCATCATGTTGACATTTCACCATCCCTGGTAACGTTTCTCCATCACTTTTATGTTCTGGTGAAACCGCTCCCCCTGCTCTTCACTCACATCGTCCAAGTTGTCAGGGAAAAAGTCAATAGTTGTGTAAGAAGTATACTTTGAGGCGTCCTATATTTTTCAACTTGTCTATCATATTACCTACGATAAGCTTATAGTTTGAGCCTTTAACATTGCCCAATAACTCAGCCACAGCTTGGTTAGATGATATCCAAGCATTCTTCTCCTTTGTAGTCATTTTTGTTTTAAAGTTGGAATCGGACATCATTTTACGAATAGCAGGCCCAACGAAAAGCCCTTCTTTTAGTTTGGCTTCTGATTAATGAGGAAACTTTTCACATAGATACACCATCTTCAGGCAAGGGCGGCAAGACTTTTACAAACAATTACATTAAAAACTAATTTAATATGATGAGGTGGTAGAAAATATTTTTTGGTCTATTAACGTTTTATACAAAATGCTCTTCTCTTCAGGTGTTAAGGTTTTTCTTGCAGACCAATGTAGACCAGGGTAGGTCTCCTTGCTCTGCTGTCCCACTTATATGTAAAACATGGTAGTAAATCTCTTTTGTTGGCCAAGGAGCATTCAACCAACATTCAAATCTCCACATCTCCACCCAATCGTGAGCAGAAGAGTTAAATTTCTTTAAAATCACGTCTAGATTTTCGTTACTTTCCTTTGTATGGACTCAATGAATCACAGGCACTGAAGCATAAGTATTGCCAACCTTATTTCATTTAGATTTACTGTATGTTTTAGTATATTAAAATGCACGAATATTACTTTTAAAAATGAATTTTTCAGATTACGTATATTCAAATGTGAAATAGTGGTGGGTGATGCGACTTTGTTAGTATTGTTTTCGGACTCAGCACACCCAAAAACACAAGAATCAGGCAAGGCAAAACTTTTCCGCTGGCCTGTGAATTATTAGTGCAAAGGCAATTCATGTCGCACTTAAAGAAGTTAATCCTTCCCAGCCTTAGTTTTTAAAATATTATGGAAAAATCCGTAATATTTGTCTATTGAGCTTCTGTTTGGTTAAGAAGATCATATGAAACAAGCTTGATATTTTTCAACTCCTCTCTCGCATTTTTGAATTAAGGGGTATAAGTGTGGCGTACATGTTTGTCTTGTAGCTATTTGAAACGTGTGGTGAAGGCCCTGTATTCATTTTGCTAAAAAGAACATGATGTAGGTCGAAACTTATTTTTCTAACAAACCATGTTAAAAAATAAACTCCTATATTACAACTGAACGCAACTGAAAAATCTAACAAAACTAGATTATTTCGCATAATTATACTCCTCTTTATTTTTAGCTATAAGTAACAATTTAATTATATATAAATTCTACACCATTTTCCCCATTTCGACCTTTGCATAATTCACACAGTCCTGGAGTTACAATTTGGTTAAAATTAGAAATTTGCCTCGTTTAGTGCTCATCGCAACTTTAGTTTATAGTTGGATTACAAAACGAGAACATTCGCAAACAACCGTAAAATTTTACGTCAGAGTTGGGTCTAATGACTGTTAGAATAGTTATTACTTAATTATAAGTTTGACTTTAGGACACAGTAAAACATGTTTATTATTTAAAAAGGCATCTCATTTTATTACCAGCGTATCATTCGGGAAACACACCTCCAGCCCGGCTATGTCTACGCTGAATTGGACTGAGGCTATGTATGCTTGTTGCCAGCGGCAAGGAGCGCATGGTACAGGAATAAGGGCTGGGAAGTGTAGGTGCTTGTGACATGCGCTGCCGCATTGTGTCGTGATATGGAGCGTTTATGCGCCTCTTTTTATCTTTTGATTCTAGAGTTTTTCTTATTGAGCCTTCTATTTCGTCCATTTCTTATTTCGGCAATGTATGAATGATTACGATTTCTTTACGATATCTCTTTTTGTTATTGTTTGTTCTCAGTGTGCTTGATCCTTGGTGTATTGATGATCCTCTCATCCTTAATATGTAAAGTTGAGCAAAATTAATTCTTCATTTTTACCACCTTTAGCAGTCTGTAATGTCGCAGGTTTCTATGGTCGTTGTTTCTGGTAAATATCTTTATTGTTTAGAAAAAGCCATTTGTATTACACCATCTTTTTTGCAAACACTCTATATGTAGGTTCAATAAACTGTAACAAAAACTTTCATAATTCACTAATTTATTAATCACTTAATTACAATAGTCCTTATACACATTAGTACACACTAATTACGAGTTCCATTTACTATAGCCTCACTACTATAATTCACAACTTATTACTGTTCTTATTCCATCTTATCACTTGCTTGTCTAATGAAAAACTGCCCCCAGTGCGTTTGAATCCACTATTTACCCGCGTCGAATGTACTCGTTTGTTCTAGAATGTTCCGATCATTCGCGACATTTCTGGCGCCGTTCTATAAGGCAGTGGCGTAGTCTTGCACATAACACTGCCCCCTCTTTAAGCCTGAACGTCCCGGTCCGACAATTCAGAGTCCCCGACATACTTCGCCAATATGTCCAAGTGCACGATTTTCATCTTGGAATTCTTACTTTGTTGAGTTCGATAAACATCGCCATTAATCCGGGTGATTACAGAATACGGCCCTTCCGAAAGGTGGGTGAAGCTTCGGGATTCCTTCTTAACTTTGCTGTGGGTTATATAACCAAACCATATCTCCCTCCTTGAATCCCGCAGACGTCCCCGTTCGGTCATAGCGAGCCTTCAATCGGTCACCACTCCCTGCAGGTGACTCCTTGGCAGCCACATCCTCACAAACCTTGCAACTGCGACACCAAGCCTCTACGTCCTGACGGGTATTTATCCAGTAGAATCGTTCCCGTACTCCAGCCAAGGTCTTATTTTTGCCAAAATGCTCTCCGGATATTCCCTCGTGCACTTTTCGAAGTACTTTTGGTACTCGGTACTTGGGTATTAGCAACCACATAGTAACTTCCTTCCCACCCATGCTCTCCATAATAGTCAATTTTCTAGGCTCAAGGAATCCCATTGCGCCCACAAAGTCTTCAGTCCAACACTTTTGCTAGAAACGTCCTTCCATTCCGGGCGGAAACCTTTTTCTTTTGCCTTCAGCAGTGCTCCATTCTCGTCATCATTCAGTTGTTCCTAACTTACAACTTCCTTTGTTCAATCCTTCAGAACCTCAATCTTAACTGCCTTCATTTCTGCTACATCCTGCCGTTTCTTTACATCCTTGGCATTCACTTCCTTAGGGGCCTCCGACGACAGTACCTCTTGATATGCCTCAATTTGCCAAAATTATAACAGCGGGTTCCTTTCGTAAGCCTGTCACTGCTTCGTTGCTGCTTAGGCTCCTGTTTCGGCTCCGGTCGCGAACTCAATTCGTTCAGTACTTGTGCGACCATTTTCTGTATGTTCTTTAGCATAGCCATCACTTTCGTCTTTTCGGAGCTGACTTTCCCAAGGTTTCTTTGTCGACAATCTCACATCATATGCTCTGGTTTGCTGCAACGGTAACATCGGATACCTCCGCTAGGCTTTGCATTTCCTTGCCGATTTTCCTGTTTTTCTGGGAAACTTGTCTTGGTCATTAATTGAGTAAACATCTTATGTAAATCATTGAGTTTGGTGTCTAAATCCGTTTCTTCTGTTTGGGCTTCTTCCACAGAGGCAGCTTGTACTCTGTCCCCTGAAGAATTCATATAGGCGGCCTCTACCTCAAGTGCATGGATCGATACTTCACTACTAGTCTTATGCCGAGATAGTCTAAGGACCCGCCTGATCTCGTCTTTTACGCCATCAATAAACGCGTCAACTGCTCATTGCGCTTGGCTTGGAGTCCGATATACTTGGGCGAGGTGTTGATCGCCACATCTTAAATCTAATGCAGCCTCCAAAACTTTAAAATCTCGTTGCTGCGCCACTGGAATCGTCTGAATAACTTCTGAAGCTTGGCCCCTTAATGCAAAACTAATGCCATAGCTTTTTCTTCATTATTCCACTTGTTAGCACAAGCAGCTGCCTCAAATTGCCTTTTATAGGTTGACCAAAAAGTTTGTCCATCAAAGGAAGGCGGTTGTAATGGAGGACCTGATGATACTACTAGCTGGCCTCCTTTTCCCCTTAACTGCCTTTTAAGCCGCTCTACTTTTTCTTCGACCATGTTTACCTTCCCTTTTACTTCATTTACATCTTCTTCAACTGTATGAAATTTTTTCTCCATATCTGTAATCTTTTCTTCGACGCCAGTAACTTTTCCCATAATGTCACTTCAGCCTTTACAAGGCCTATATCCTCCTTTATTTCATTTTTTATTCCTTCAGTAGCGCCGTTCTCGAATTTTCTTTAAGGCAGTGGCGTAGTCGTGCACATATCAGTAATAAACGATTTTATGTCATGTAACAATTGTTGGAGCAAATAGCCAAATATGAGGTTACGCAATCTAAATATTTAAGATAATCGTATAACTGAAATATTGGAAAGTTTACGTTGCTTCAATAACGAACATACTGTATATATACCTCAGGGTAGATTATCCAAATAACAAAAATCATGTTATGCAAAAAAATTTCTGTGTTATTTTGTTTAAATTAGAATTTCGACGCTCGCCAATATTATAATAGTATAAATCTTGAAGAAAATAGCAAATAGCAAGAACAGTGTCATTGTTCTACCGTACGGTAATTATGCAAACGTCAACTACTAGATTAAATCGTTGAAAAACATTTTCCAATTGGAAAAATGAACAGACAAAATGTTCCGATTCACTATACCGACGAATAGGTGTTCCCTGCGAACACTAGGAAGGCACCGGACCAGAAGCCCTCTAATCTGATCGTTGGTTTGTCTGTTTGGTAATCTGTGAAATTGAAGTTGGATGAAAACAGGTCAATCATCAAATCTGTTGAATTGCCGAGTGAACATTTTCACGGAATATTTTAAAAGGCAAAAACATTTTTCCGAAATTTTACATGATATACAGGCCCACGGAATAATTGAAATTCATGTCTAGTTATTGCTTACCCTCTTACCCTTGCATAACTCTGAATACTACACAATATTTGTGATAGAAAACTGCAAATTAGCAAACATAAATCCTTTTAATAAAATATTGAAATGAAACCGTTGAAACCAAAGTTGGAAGTAATGAAATTATAACTAGCTTCATTATTTTGATTGAAAATAAATAAATTCACATAAAGTATTTTATCAAAGTCTAATTATATTTTGTTATCGTTGTACCACAAACTCGATAAATAAATCGCCAATTCCCTTTAGAACAGACATTGATTTTACTGTACTATTAGCGAATACACCTTTGAAAATTCAAATATTTTAGAAACGAACAGTATAAATACTTCGGTATTTATACAACATTGATTACCCGTGGTTAATTTGCAGTCTTATCCCACCGACGATGCTTTTATGTTTTAAGCGTATATGTACTGCATGAAGAAGCTGTGCTTTCATATAAGTTAAATTACTTAAGAGTATTCAGAGAAAAGATTTATCTCATCTCTTTCTGCCATATCTTACTGTCGGAATTTTTGCCGTGCAAATCTCAGGGAACGGCGTAAATAATACGTTAGAAACGTCTGTTATAAGTGTCAAGACATGTTGCTTTAAACCCAACCCATATCGTGATTATTATTTACGATGTAGAGTATTTGAATATGTACGATGAAATAATTCAAGATGTTCCCAGTGTATCACAAGTGTCAGCAATCATGGTTGTGCCGCACCACTTGCATGAACTTCAGAATATAACAAATTCCTACTTGGTTTACCACTGGGATTTGCAGAAAACTTTTTCTGACATTCTTGTGTCATATTATATTATTAATTCACAGAAATTACAAGGATGCATGCTTGTTCTCAAATAACTGCATAAAGAAAAATATATCCCATCGCCGTCTGATGCTTTTCTCGTCTCTCAGGCACTAAATCCCCAAGGAGTTGTAGAAAAAGATTTAAAGTTTTCATTTTTCAATTTGAATTTTTTATTTAACTGATTTCAATTAAAGTGCAAATGTCGCCAGTCAGCATAGCGGGAGTATATTAAAATGTAAATTTAGAATAAATCTGTGGAAAATTACTTAATTGTTCCGTTTCAACTGTTTATGGACAGTTTAGATCAATATTGTGTGCATTATGGGAAATCGCAAACCGTTGAAAATTACGTTGTGATAAATATTTATAGCCCAATAAAATGGGACGAAATTTGTCGATTTGGATGAAATAATTCAGAACAGGCTAAAATTTTGGGAACAGGCGTATTTTGTGGTACTGTTTAACATAACAAAAGTCCCCACCCGTAGACAACGGAGGGGGGAGAAGATAGGTGAAACAAATTGTTTTTTCACAAAAAACTCGGAAAGTATCAATTTTACTGTAAAATATGTACACATGAAAATTATAGGTAATAAAAATCCGCACAATTTCGTTTTTTCTTTAACTTCGTACGACCTATTGGAGCCGAGATAGGTTTTTTGAAATTTTGTCAGTTTTGCGACGCAACGGAAATGCGCGCGTTTTTCGCTAAAACTCGAAAATGGTCATTCGGATCGCAAAATATTTAAAATGCAAGTTGTAAAGAATTCGATTACGAACAATTTCCTTTTATTGTTCATTTCCATTCGATCAATATTGGCAGAGAATTTTGAAGCATCTTTATAGCGTGCTATGAGAACCCTTGTTTCATGATAAAGTCGATAATAGACACTTAAAGCACCGACAAGGACGTAAACGTATAAAATGACAGCTACGCAGACGCAATAGCGAATTGTTCTACGTTTGTACTTACACCTGACGTAAACTTACGTCTTTCTACGTACACCTAAAACATATCGTGTCGAGCCGAGTAATGGCGATGGGACCACCGATCGCACCCGATTGTATCATTGTAACTGTCAAAGATGCCACATTCGCATAACCACCATCGATTTTTCTTATTTACAAAACTATGCGATATAAATAAAACAAAGACACCAATGAAAAGCGTTGGGTTAAGCGGTTATGTTTATAAGGTTCGTTTAAAAGTTCAGTAGATACGTTACGTTTCAAAAAGTGCTTTATATCAATTTAAATCAATGTAGCGTAACATGGATTTACGTGCATTTCTGCGTTTACTCCAAAGAGTTACGTATACGGCGCTGGTGTTGCTTTAAGTGTCCAATAACTCGAAAACGATAGATCTTACGTATATAGTGTATCTAATGAAAGTTAAAGAGAATCAAGTTTTGAATATGATGGTCGGTAGAATATCGTTTTGATAACGAGTGAATGGAGATAAATGGGAAAAACATGAAAAATTGTCATTTTCAAGTGCATTTTGATAAATAGCTATTTTTTGATTGGCTTTAGGCAATAATGACACTAAAAGTTTTTTGAAGAGAATTAAATTATTGTAAAATGAGCTCCAAGTGACCTTCATACGATGAATTGTTCACGAGTTACAACTGTTTAAAGCTATGAGCAAAAATTTCTATTTTATTATAAATTAAAGGTTTTCCTGCAAGAACTGTTCATAACAATTTTTTTTAAAAATTCATTTTGATCTATTTTTATTAGTTTATATACATAAGAGAGTAATGCAATAGCATAAGTCATTCGCAAGGTATATTTTCTATAAAAAAAAAGGTTCTTAAAACTGTTTTTGTTCAGAAAAATTGAACCAATATTTTTTATTCTTTCTTTTATGTTTATCATCGTTTCTACATTCTACATGAGTACGTTGCATCGCAAAACTGGCAAAATTAAAATACCTATCTCGGCTCCAATAGGTAGTAGGTACTAAATTTTATAAAAAACGAAATTGTGCAGAATTTTATTACCTATAAATTGCATGTGTATTGTAGAGGAAAACGATAAATGAAGACAATCACAGACATAGTGGGAATAGTGGTGGGCAGTACCAATGCATCATCACGTCTTACATCTTTTATGTTGCGTGCACTAAAATGAGAGAGAAGGTTTGGGGGTTTGTCTTCTTAGCGTCTGATCTGGCACATCCCTTCTCGATGAAAGCTTTATGTCTTTTATGTCGTATGCATTAAAATGAGAGAGATCAACCATGTGGTCCGCCTTCTTAGCGTCTCACCTCGCACCCCCTTCTCAATTATACGTTTCCCGCACAATACATATTTTACAGTAAAATCGATACTTTCCGAGTTTTGTGCGAAAAATCGATTTTTTTACCTATTTGCAGGGAAGTGTTGATTTAGACTATACATTGTATATCAATCTCTGAAATACCTTTTATAGGCCTAAAACGGAATCAGTCAAGGGCACCCATCATGTTTCAATACAACCCTTATTAAATATACATAAAATCTGTGAGCATGAAGAAAGTAATGCTCATGATATATTGCAACCTGATGCAATTCCATTAGTTGTTTGTAGTTCTCTTTTCTTTTGTTTTCCAGTGAATTTATTGGTACAAATCTAAGTTCTTCTCTTTGTAACTGAAGCAGTGAGCATTTAAGACAACACTTAAAGTACTGATTCAAATGCTTTTAGAAAGAAGACCCAAAATTATAAAATATTAACATTCTCCTGAAAGAGTACCCCTATTTTTGTAACAAAGCCTCTACTCTACAGTTGATGCCGATTTTATGGACAATATTGTCTTATAGGGCAAAGATCTGAATTTGGAGCTCGCCTGTTTGTCACATGAAGAAGCTGAAACATCGATGATATATTTAGTTCTAGAGTAGTGAGCATATGTAAAAAACATTAAGATGTTTATGATGAAAGGGAATCGATTTCTCCTAATATTGCGATATCGTAAAATAAAAAATACAACTATAAAGAACATAATACTAAAGAAAATGCTTTGAAAAAGACGAAAGGTTTTATTAGTAAACTATTGAAGCATAGAACGTCTTAATGTAAAGCCCCTGCAAAGAAGTAAATCGCCAATTACCATTTAATAGATGCCTTTGGAAATGTAATTCATTGTTCTTTGGTTGTATTATCGGTTGCATGTGACTTATATCATAGATGCACGCTATGCAAACATCAATTCTACAGTAGTCCACACCCAAAACAACATGTACATTCGCTTTTTTGTGTATACATTTCATGCCCCACCCTTTTTTGTTCTAGTACACTGACTGAAACACGGTCCGCCTCTCGAGTTGACATTGAATTTTTACTGCTCGTTGTTTGTTATGATTTTTGAATATGTTAATGTCAGATGTGGATGACTTGTGAGTTATTTGCAAAGCATGGTTTGTATGAATGTACACATTATTCAGTGTGCGTGTGGTAAATTATCAAATGAGTGCTAATAGAGGAAGCAAACGCAAGTTGTAAACTTCTACTCACGGAGACAGTAATTGTTAAATACAACCTTTGTTTGAAACTTTAAATATTTTTAATACATTGTGTGCCATTATTATATCCCAGTAATTAGTTTAAACCTAGAAAAGTTATGCTTTATACTCCAGTCACCATATCCAGACATTTATACTAACTTTGTAATAATTCTCAGAGGGTTAAAATTTTGGACACGTGTTCTTTTAATATTCATAAGTAAAATTTAGTACCCTAAAATTCGAGCGTAGGGTTCCATGAAATTTGGCTGTAAAAGATTTAAGAAATGCGTTTCTGTGAATATCTCCAAGAATATTAGGCTTTCGACAAAAGAGGTGGTATAGGAAATTTAAACCTGTGTAATTTTCTTCAAAAAAGGCATTATTCATTTTTACCTGCTTTTCTTCAACTCACAATGTTGTATTTTTCAGTTTTCATCCACAATGTTTGTCTTCAAATATTGCATTCTTTATTTAACACACTTCCTAACATAATTAGTTGATAAAATTTTGCACAGTTACTAAAATCGGATAACAATACAGTATTCCACCATTACTATTGCAAATATGCGCACGTTGGGGACGCAGGGGTGAAAGTTGATACCGGCACCTCCGGCAAAATGTAGAATACAAACCTAGCTCCAATGAATGAATTTATATAAATTGGTTCTATACGTTATAAATAATGAAAATATGACTAAAAAGTAGATAATAAAAAAATTTGTTTTTTAAAGTTGCTTTTCTTACAGAAGAAGAACATAAAAATCAAACAAGAAAGTCGTACTAAAAAGTAAAAAACTATTTCTTTGCCAAATATTTATTTAAAAGTAAGGCGTGCGCACTTTGTATATAAATATATTGACATTGACATGTATTTTGATATCCCATAAGGCTAATAAAGCAGTTGAAATGAAATTGATTGTTTTAGTTAATAATTGTTCAATATATGTTAATAGTTAAGTTGAAAAAGAATGAAAAAATACTTACGAAACGCTATAAACGTACTGTAAAGTGTAGTAAGTTCTCCAAAATAAAATTTAATAAACTTCATAGTGGCATAACAGTGTTTCAAAAAGAGAGCTCTAAAACCCAAGTGGGATGGAGAAAAAACTGTGCAATAGGATAAAATTCCAAAATTTAATCTAAAAATCAATAATTTATAAATCTAAAGGTAGAAAAACCAATCTAAAATCGTAAAAGAGACTAATTATAACTCAAGGAACAATTCAAGTATAAATCAATAAATCAAATTAGTAAAATAGTGAAAATTGTAAACGTGAGGACGGCTATTGTTAATAAAAAATGCTAAAGTGAAAATAATCTCAAAAACTGTAACGAAATGATGAAAATAATAAATAAGTAAAATACTTACTGAAATAAAGAAACACATCTGGTGTAGGCACTGAATCAAATATAGAAAAAGGACTTAAGTACCTTGAGAAGGTGGTATAGGTGTAACAGCCGGAATTCTATCACACAACTTTTATAAAAACTTTTAGTGTAGTGTACATTCATGCCAGGTGCATCTATAGGCCATAGGAACAATTAATGATAGATTCAAATTAGGTAAGCCTGTCCATAAAGTCCGGAGATACCAATGTTCAGGAGATGTCACCTGAAAAATAAAAAAAATTGTACAACTATTAAATTTTAATTGAAAATTGAAACCAAAATTGTATTCTATTTAATATTAAATGTTCAGAAAAAGATTTAAATGGTAAAATATATAAAAAATAACTAATTATAAAGAAATTTGTAAATTTATATAGGTTAATTTAATGTTCAGAAACTCATTTAACAACCTAACAAATTGTGTATCAATTTAAAGTAGAAATAAAAAGAAATAGATTGGTAATATTTATTTTCAGTCAATAATAGCTGCAAAAAGTGTAAATGGAGAAAAATTAATTTCAGGCAATCGGAATTGCCTAGAAACGTCAAATTTAGACGATTTTAGGCACAGGGAGGGGTAAGTTCAATCCCCGTGGGTGGATAAGATGTTGTACGGTTAAATTTCATACGGCCTACCCGAATCCTGTCTAAAAAACCGATCCGCATGCCTACAATGCAAAACCGCGGAATAGGGGAGGTTTTTCGAGTGTATGGGTAGTTCCTGAGACGTGGAAACCTTAAAAATATCACCATAGTATTCAGCTCCCTCGATAAGGGCGGATTACTCATGTGGCATCCCTATCACGGAAAGAACTTTTGTGTTTTAAGTCTTTTTCTGCAACTTTTTCATGGACTGTCATTTAAAACATGGAGTATTCACACCACAAACTTGAAGTGCTCTTTAAGCACTTAAATCGTTCAAAAAGTAAGCCAGAAGAGCTGCTTCAGTCACACTGTTGAGCTTCTTTTACGCGGTGAGTCTTTGAACTTTGAATATAAAAAATTATATCGTTCCTTTGATTTTTCTGGCACCAACGAATCACACCTATTTTTGGTCGACTCCTGAATATCAATAATTTCATTATAAACCAGATTTTTATTGCAAAAACTCACGTAAATAACTCGACCGACAGAAATTATTATTAGTTATGAATTTGCCAACAAACTTATTGGACAGTAACGATAGCAACTAGAAAGCATTCATTCATAACAAACTCTAAATTTATAATTTTGAATAATATTCCCTAAAGCCTGGAATATTACTAGTGGTACGAATAGCGTAGTATGCACCTCGGCTTGTATCGTGCTTTACAAACTGTTATAATTCATATTATTTTATTAGAATGAGATATTCATTGTTGCTGTGGCAAAAAATAAATTTGTATGAAAGCGGGCCGTTTCACTAAATTCTTAAACTTCAAAACAAAAATGTTTATTCAAAAGCTGACTGATAGATATTCAACTTGTACAACTTTGTTTCGAATATAAATCTCACAATGTTTAATAAAAAAATAAACAATTATTACGGCAATTTGAACACGCATTTGACCTTGGACTGAGTGACGTCACACGCCCGGAATTATATTGGCAGCATTTGCCAGAACGCCACTGACATCACACCACAGCTGACACATGTTTACGTTTAGTTTTGTGGTTATGTTCTATGGTGGCGTTCCTGGTTTTAGCCAACTTCTTCTCAACTTTGGCACTTTTAAACCATGATTTTCGTCTGCTTTCATCTTGTGGAACGTAAACGAATATTTTGCTTGGACAATTTACGTTGTTATTTGTACATGTTGGAACAAAGCACACTTTAAACATTTTCCAAACACAAAAATCTAAGAGAAACGACTGCCAACGTGTCAAAGTCAATTTTAGCGCCAACTATCAAAAAGCAGGTAACCAACTTTGCAATAATACCAATACATCCGTATGTCCTGTTCAAGGTCGTAGGCTCTTTGACGTCACTAAGGTAGGTGCGTGACGTCACGTTCAAATCCCGCGCTTTATTTCCGCACTTTTGATATGTTTTTCCGACAGAAATCGTGCTAAAAAAAAAAAAAATAAATGAATACGACGAAACGTTTTATAAAATACTATCACATAAAGCAATAAAAA